>JAYKQN010000019.1:5470000-7870000 GCA_036785175.1 Eupleurogrammus muticus
GCTCCCTCCTCCTCTATCCCCATGACAATCCATCAACGCAGATAAAACCCAACCATCTCCGGCTTCTGCTTTTTTTTCCCCTTCTACTCATAGATTTGCCTCGGCAGAGCGAGGCTGTGTTACCTCGTTGTTCTGAGAGCGAGTTCAGTTCCTCCACAAGTGAAAGAGATTTCATGGAATTTCTTTTTTTTTTTTTTTTAGTTGTTGCTACATATGAATCCTGTGGGCCCACACATTGATCCATCCAATAGTTTTGTCACGTCAGCAGGCATAATGAGAGGAGATACAGGTTGAGTGTATTACTCAGATATATCACATCATGTATCATAATTTATGCCGTGAGCCACTCTGCTCCCACTGCTGTAAAATTAGCTCTGTGGGTCTGCCGGAGATGAATATGTATGACAGGAAGAACGAAAGAAAAAGTGCAAACTGCATTTCTTCTCTCTTCAATGCACTGGGAAAAGTTCACAAGAAGTTCGCCATTGAAAATGTGCCTCAATACTTGGAGCACAGCCCTCCTCCTCTGTGGATCCAAACTCAGTCTGAGGAATGAAAGAGAGAGCAAAACGAGCCCAGGAGATCAGGCATAAGACAGACCGTAGGCATAAGACATGGATAGAAGAATCCCTGAAGTGTGATTGTAAGCAGCAGATATTATCAGATATTATCATCATTCTGCATTGGTAAAAAGCAAACCAATGGGGTTTTATCAAGCAGGTAAAAGTGACAAAATGCATTAACTCTCAAAGTGCACTCTCCTCGGCTTTTGTGTCATCTCCAGAGTGCCCACTCTGTTATTTTCTCCTTAATGCAGTTCAGCACTTTGCCCATTCATCTCTTAATGTGTGAACCACTGCAGAAGAAAATAATGACCAAACAGATTCCCCTGTGCATGTTTTGCATGAGGAAGTAGCCTGTTTTCCGAAGGTATAAGTCCATTTGAATGTCTGTAAAAGAGATTAATATCGCATAAGTTTTAAAACCGCATTGTGTGGCCCGGGGATAGCGAGGATTTCTGCGGCGTATGCGTCGTAATTGGTAAAGCACAGTGCATTGAGAGCAGCTTTCTGTGTGCCGTTTGACTCGCTGTTGCGCCCTGCAGAACACAAAGCGCGTTGCTCCCTCTAGTGGCTCAACTCCTACACTTTGAAGAGCTCTCACTGAACTGTCAGCCAGATGTCACACAGTATATGGAAGTTTCTGCCTGACAGAGTCTCAGCAGCTTCTCGACCGTCAGGACATTAAAGATTCAAAGCGGAGCCGCTGGAATAAAAGCGGCGTCGAGACGTAGTATTCTAACTGACCGAGTCACAGCGTATCAGTCACAAACAGTTGATGCTGTTTGGGCCACGACTTTGATCTAAAAGTTTACAAAGCATGTGTGTCATATTTATAACGAGCAAGGCATACAAATGCTGTTTTGAGATCATGTGATGAAAGTGGCCCCGCTGCTGATGATAACACCCACCTTTAAACGTCTGACACCAAGATTTTCCTGGAGGCATTTGATTAGCTTAACAGATGGAATGAATTATGCATCGGCTGCAGTGAGACCCCCATGAGGCATATCATGTTGTCTGATTTGTTGTGACCAGAGTAAAATGAAGAGACCCATCATCTGTTGTCATGGAGAGGCCACACAGGGGAGACCAATATATATCTTTGCTAGGTAAAAAAAAAAAAACAGTCTTATCAAAAGAATTAAGAGCTGTAATCCTACCGTCATTACACAGAGGTCCCCCAAATGTTGTCATGCTGCAGTCACAGCTGAATCCCTCCCACTGCTGGAGACACACACCCTGGTTGGCACAGGAGTCCTCTTGGCATGTAGTGCTGGGGCCTGAGCATGGAGACAGATAGCGATAGGGTGAGAGGGCTCTGGTAGTACAAGCAAACACAGTCTGTAGCCATATTAGAATGAAAATCAAATGGCACACAAAAGAACACAGCCTTTTGCAGATGGAATTAAGCATATACAGACATATGCTATACTATCTGCTACACATTGCCAAGGCTGCTAACTGCCTGCCCAAAAACACTATGGATTTATCTGTTTTCAGAACACAGAGACAAACAAACTTCACCCATGTACATACATGGCATAAAAAGGCATCTAAGATGGTTGAAATAAGTTCAAATAATGTCAAAAAATGTATATAGACTATATTGTTCAGGTTTAAGCAGGCAGAGATAGAAAGGCAGGTATTATGCTACATCCCTATTTCCCTGTGGATAATTGTGTATTTAAAATGGGACCTGATTGTATTTTCACCTTAAATGAACTGGGAATACTCGCATTTCTCTCTCCTTTCTCCAAATGTCAATCGACAATTAGTGGTGGGACGGTTCGCGTGATCCAGATACACGTTGCTTTTGTGGTAGCCTGAAAAGCGCCTGTGACATTTTTCCAATATGTGTTTAATCGTCTTGTCTGTGCTCCTGTCTTTTCTGCCGCGCCCGGCTGGTCGCTCTGAGCCAACGTGCAGTAAGAATGTAGCTGCAGAGTCTGTTCATGTGGCAGCGATGCTGGGCTTATTAAGATGGGGGAGGAATGTTAGTGGGATGGAAATGGATTAGAGGAATGCTAGTAAGTTATTTCCATTGTCATAAAAAAAATAAATTCAAAAGTTAATCCTATATGATAATACTCTGACAAGCCGCTTTAATATTTGTTAATCATTAATCAGGAAATCAAATTGGACTGCACTTATGAATAATGAGCATGACAAAAAATCTGATCTTTTCCTACATGCATGGATCTACTGTATCACTGCCCTGCACAGCGTAGACTTATTAGGATTAAAAAAGCTTGTTGCTTAACTGCTGAATAAAGAATAAAGACACACATCACAATCTCCCTCTCATGTGTCTTTTTTTCTGAATATTGTAGCCACAGCTGCAGCCACTGCTGCACATTCTCTAGAGTAACTATGGTAACTGGTTTATTAGTTTAAACATTTTCTGTAGCCCACTCAAGGCTTAAAAATGCTAAATGCAGTACATACTCTACATTTGACCATTAGATTTAAACAAACTGGTAAATACAAATGTATAAAAACATACAAAAAAATCTTAATATAATCTGATATTCTTGTGAATTTAATGTTTTTATTTAACTTGACTTATGAGTAATTAATGACAAAAAATCTGCAATGGTTTACTTGTGTACATATGTCTTGATAAATTATCAGATGACATATCTTTAATTTATAAAAGAGTGAAGACCGCTGTGTGACATAGTCCCTATTTATAAATGTAGTAATAGAGTACTAAAACAGGAATATGGCACTAGTAAACATGGGACTTACTTAATTCCATGTGGAACATAAATGACTGAAAATGAAATAATATAAAATTATAAAAATAAAATCATGCAGAAGACAACACTGTAATATGTTGTGAGGACTGTAATCAATCATGCAAAAATATAATACAATGTATCTCACCAACCAAACAACCACAGCAAAAACCAACGTTAAATTCAATCCACTCGACACACACTTGGTGAGTGCAAATCAAAATGTGAGCGCCATAGATGTTGATACAAGATGGTAATGGCCCTTGTATTCCTATAGGACTGAAGCCCATTCTGTATATGGCAGGTGGGTGAATGACACACTCGGTAGTCATCTTGCTCAAGGAGATGTGGGGAGTGTGGAGGTAGAGACTTTGGAGGTGGTGGTGGTGGGGGGGCAGAGGCATTACAGATGCAAAGGAGGGGAAGGGATATCAGACGCCGTATCAAACAGACAAAGCTATCTACCTTGCAAGTCAGCTTTCATCAATGCAACTTTTGTCAGCGAAATAATAGGAAAGGAAGAGGCAAAGTATACCAGCTGTTAGTAAAGCACCGAGATGACAGAGATGGAATAGCAGAAACAAAGACTGTGGAAGCAGGAGAGCGGGAGAAAGAGAGGGAGGATTGAGGTGGATGATTGTCCACATAAAGAGCCAGAGGGGGGAAATTGCATTGTATAATGGAGACCAGGTTAAGGCAAGCTAGAGTAGCAACTATTCTCAAACTGGCATCAGCAATACGATCTAAAACTTGCAATTGCTAAGCTGCGTTATTATGAAAAGGTGGATATGATTTATCAATTTAGTTAAGTACAATGTAAAGTGACAGGAAAGCAACTTCTTCTCAAGCTTATTCCAAAAAATGGCCCATGCTTTACTCAAATACCATCAGTACCTATTCTACCTACAGGCTCCTCCACCACTATTCAATAAATGTGTTATCATAGAAGCCATTTTCCATTGAGAGCGTCCATTGATTCTGTGTGGCACAAAATGAAAACAGCAAGTTGGACAGACCAGGATGCTGAATTTGATTACATCTGTAATGTTGGAACATGAAATGTTGCGTATTCAATAGAAGAGAGTGGGTGAAATGTGAAATTAAACTAAGTGAGTGATGTTGAAAAATAAATCAAATATTGTCTCTGGATGTGGTGCACACATTAGACAGGGCAAATGATATTCATGCATGCAACAAAGGCTTCATACATAATTCAGAAGGATCGCTTCTGGCAAACTCTCAGATCCAGCAAGCATGCATAGAGCAAAACAGAATGGGGATAAAATGGGATATAACACTGGCAGTACAAATATGGCAGAGACAATAATCAGATTATGGCCAAGTGAAACCGAAATGATTGCCTATAGAAGAGTGTCAGAGCTTGATGCATTCTAACAGAATACACTCTATGGATGTTAAATTATGTGCCACAGGTGGGCAGAGTGGATGCCTCGTGGGTGTGCTTCACAGTGCGCATTAGTGTATGTGTCAAACAGGCATGAGGCTGAGAACACCGAGCAGCAACACAGTGTATACTTACAGTAACCCCCCCCCCTCCCTTATTCATTTGTTTAAATAAAGATAATAAAAAACACTTTCCTGGCTTCATCATGGAAATCAGAGAGGGAACATAACAGGCTTCCCTAAAAGTTTGCTATCTTTTTTTTTTTTTTTTTTTTTTTTTTTTTTTCTAGGCATCTAATAATAAAACAAAACAGCAGAGCAGGTCCAAGTCATCAGAGTGGACTCCTCACCTTCACATCCCCTCTCTATCAGCCCCACGCAGTCCAGGGCGTCTGACATCAAGTCTGGGAGTCGGCCGTTCAGATCCACTGATGCCAGGCAACCTTGAAAACCCTCCTTGGCATGCACCAGTTTGGGCAGGTCCTTGTACATCTCCTTAGCCACCCCGCCGACATAAAGGTTACCTGTAGAGAAATGAGAAGTATGACAATACTGCCACCTAGTGGAAACACAACATGCTACCCGACATATTGGTTATGCATGTTACAGCACATAACTCGAGGCGGCTTTTAAATTGGGGCTTGCACAGACCACATGGTTAGGATTGAATTGTTTTTCTGTGAGGGAAAGCGTGCGGGAGGCACAATATTTCCAGTCCTCTTTGTGTTCTGTGATTTATGATGCCTCGATGAGAAATTAGTCATCCACTCTGTCATATTCATTATGCCAATATTGTTCCAGTTCCAGAGAGTTTTGTAGATTCTTTCAAATAATTTCTGTCCAAGGTCTGATGAGCATGAATGGTCTTTGAACTCTCTGTGAACTCTTGTGCTACACACACACACACACACACACACACACACACACACACACGTTACCGCTGGCCGCTGAACAGATGGGGGTTGGGCACCTTGCTCAAGGGCATCTCAGGGGTGGTAATGATGACAGAGAGTCAGGTGCTGCTGCTCCAACCCCCCTCCACCTCCCTGATAGTATTTACCCCGTCGGTGCAGCCTTTCAGTTACAAACCAGCTTCTCTCGCCTCAAGGCCACTACTGCCCCAGTTTAATGCAATTTTAAGCCTATAAAGGTTCAGTATCCCTACCCTTCAGGTCCAGGTTTTTGGCTCCTGTGGTAGTCTGGGTGGTAATCTTGGTATCAATCTTGACAGTGTGAAGGTTGTTGGTGTCCCTGGAGATGATGACATTGTGCCAGTGGTTGTCGTTCAGGGGTTTGTTGGAGTTGCCTTTGATCAAGTGGGCTCCGTTCCCCAGGTCAGATACATAATGGAGGTACCTGGGAACATCCATTTATCAACATGAGTGAAGGACATGTGATGTGTATTTAAAAGACAGAACACATCAGATTGCAATGTAAATAACAAACTTATAGAGTAGGAAAAACAAGAATTGTGAACTTTCAGAAACTTGAGCGGTTGCATATTTTTTCCCCCAATCGCGTGTCGAAATGAGAGATGATGGGGGCTATTTAATTGGCAGGTTGCAGAATCAACCAAGGTTCTGGGTTGCGCTGAACAAATTGGTCTTAAGTTCTTTGGTCTACAGGCGACTTATGATTTGCACGCTCGTTTTAATTAAAAATGTATGTCTTTAATGTTTTGCTCGCTGAATAATTCCTTTGACTTGAGGCTTTACTTAAAAGAAGGTCATTCTATAGCTGCATCCCTATGTATTTGATTCCCTTTTATGTTGCGTATTTGTTGGGCCTTCATGAAGATTAAAAAGCACAGTAATAGCCGAAAGCTCTTTAAGTAAATATTCTGGCATAGAGGCGATAAGAAAAAAAATTGGTTCCCTGTACTAATGGCGTTAAATTCTGTTAAGTACTATATTCCCGTTTGAAAACTGTTTTATGGTATGGAGAGTTACATTATTATTATTAGTTCATTATTATTTTCATTATGAGTATTAAGATTTCTTCTTTGCAAATTTTTCTGGTCAATACACCTGGTAGCTAACATGTACTACAAATAAGCTGATGTGTATGTGTGATGACAAAACCTGTGTAGTTACTGTAGCATGAGTGGTGACAGCGGCAAACAACAGAGATGCCTACAGCCAATCCAAACTCCTCTATGTTTAACAAGGGATCTTTTGCCATAGCAGTGCAAAAAAAAACCCAGTATTGACTGTTGCAGCAGATAGGGAGCCACATCTCCTACACAGTGAGGAAATGTCATGAGGATTTGTGAATGCAGTCAAAGCTTTTGCACACTCAGGGTTGGTCTCCACTTACCCTTTGACGAGCTCCACCACGATGAAGTCAGTTCCATCCCCACTGTTGTACAGGATGAGCCCGTCGGAGGAGGTCGTCTTAAACTGAAAGAAAAGGTGCATGGAGTAGTAGGCCTGCAGCGTGGTGAGCGTCACATAGCTGGAGCGCGACTTGAAGGTGATGGGGTCGGCGATGATGTTCTTGAAGCCGATCATGGCGTTGAGCTCACAGTAATCAATGTCGCCGTTTTTACAGAGGTCTATGTAGGCCATGCCGTTAAAGGAGAGGCTCTGGAGGTGGCCGATGAAGTTGGACGGCACTATGGACAAGAAGCGCTTCTCTGTCACAATGCCCGTCTCGATGTTATGGAACTCCAGTTGGGTGTGGTCACCCGCCATTTGACCTTGGATTTAGCAGGAGAGGGGAATAAAGAAAGGGCGTTAATGGTGGCGAGGGGGAGGGGCAATTAGAGAGGCGATGACTTGTGGAACATAGAAAAACAACAATTCTGTAGCACTACAGTTATTATATTTAAGATGTGCAAACACAACCATTAGTTTAACTAATGGATAGAAAAATCATCTTTTCTCTTGCGGTCATGTGTTACAAAACGCTGTTGCAAAAGTTATTATATAGATAACTACAATTTACATTTTACATTTTGTATTTGCTCATAAAAAACAAATAAACCTTTTCACAAAGTTGAAGACTCTGAAACTTCTTAATTTTATTTGAACATTTTTTATGATGGAACAACTTTTATATATTTCTGGATGAGTTTCAAGCATAAATTCATCAAAATATCACACACACTACAGCAAAGTGCGGTATAATAAATTTAATGTCATGTTTATCATTTCTCTTTTGTCTGCAATAGAACTTGTCTTACCAAGAATATGAATGCCCGATAAATATAATGGAAGATATTGATTTACAGAAGAAAAACTAGGACTCAGGTACTTGAATGGAGTTTGAGAAGTACCTTCCACAGGCGGCAGATCATCTACGGTCAGTTTCAAACTCTTGCCCCTCCTGAACACACGTACCGTGTGCCATTCATTATCGTTCAGATTCTGACCCGCAAAAATAGTCTCTGGACCTTTGCCTGCAGGACAGTCCAAACAACGGTTAACACACACGCATGCAAACACACTGCAGATAAAACAGACAGACTGAGAGACAGCAGGTATGAACAGAATCAGAGAGAGAGGAGGGACACAGTGGATGGGTTAAGTAGTTTGAAAGAGAGACAGAAAACATTAAGGTAAACAGAGCTAATGGTCCATGACAAAAAAACAACGCATCATTCTGACTTGCATTTGCTGAGCTGATCGCACCATTAGATAGGGCGTCACATTCTGGATTCTCACTGAACAGCATTTTCCTTCAACCGAGTGCAGAGAAGTGATCAGGATGTCACATTGTTATTGCAACAGTATTCACACTATCATATATATATATATATATATATATATATATATATATATATATATATATATATATATATATATATAAAGGGCAAATTAGACTCTTCCTCTTATTGCTTTTTTTTAATTTTTTGGGGATTTTTCCTTAATTTCTATCCCACCACTTGGTGGCAGCAAATTACTACCAGAAAAGGGACACAGAGCCAGGCTCTTAACAGCCGAGTATCGCTCTCCATCTTGTTCACCTGTGACAGTGCAGCACGCTATTTTATTTCTCTCATGTCCACCGCATGAAATGAAACGGTAATACAGAAAGAAATACTTGCATGATGGAAGCATGTGTGTGTGTGCTCGGCTGTGAAGAAGAAGCCGATTTTAAAGCGGAGCAGAGAGGCTGATGTCTCGGTCGCACAAACGCAAGGAAGTACAGAATGTGATTTTCATCAGAGCCCTTGAAAATAAATAGGTGTTTTGGAAAAGCAGAAGGCAGCTAATACAGTTAATATATGTAAGCTGAACGTTCAAATTATTCAGTCATGAATGTTTTCATTATTAAATCCATACATAAATGCCCCGGTGGCCATTTCCCTGAATAACATTTAACTAACAATAACAGCACAGGCCTTTGATTAATTTCTTTACTGCATCCTAAAACCAGCATGTGAATATTACACGAGCTGTGCCGCTGCCGCCACCGGCAGGCAATAATTGAGGTGTCACGAATCGTGGCGGCTAAAACTCTCAAGGAGAGATAATCAAATTTAGAATCGCAGATACATGACAAAACAACTGCACAGAATCTCTGTGATGCCATGAGGGGAGAGAGAAAGAAACACTGCAAGATGCACTCCTGCACTTAGAAGTTTCAACATCGGTTCAATTGGGGCACCGCATCATTTTTTCATGCAGCCTCCAGCTCAGAGGATCTGTGGATGTCTATATTGCACTGCTAGGGCACACATAAGCAAACAGGCCAATGAGGACGTGCCACTGGGACAGTATTCAAATCTGCTGGCTCCAGATACCTCACCCACTGAGGGGCACAGTTCAGATGGGTGGCAGGTTCATTCCCCTCAACCCATTTAAGGCTATTTATTTCCTCCTTTTCTGCACTTTTCCAAGCCCCGATGCAATGTGTATGCAAATCTGAGGGTGCCAAACTACTGGGACACACTCAATCGTAGAGGCATAGTTCTGCTTTGTAAGCACTAAAAACCGCAGGATTGAAACCAGACGACTGGTGAGGGATTAAGGAGGAGAGATATGAAATAATGGGATGGAGTTGGACTTGAAAGCATGTTTGATCTTTGCCTTCCATCATCCTGTCCTTGTTGCTCTCCAAGGAGGGAAGAAAAAGGAAAGAAAAAGGAAAGGGGGGGGAGGTCATTCGTAATAAGCCCCACATTCCGCCGCAACGTTCACTACTGAAGGGGTTCACGTCTGTGGTCTAAGCCGCCAGCTGCCGGACGGATATGAAGGGCCTTTAGTCCTCTGGGTGCCATGTCCAGCCATCTCTAGTGCCCTCACTGATGGTGATCTATCCACGGTGATGGATCTACAGTGATCTCTCCCTGCCTCATTGACTTCAGGCCCATGGGAACAGAGGAGAAGTGTGGCACAGGGCAACATGAGAAGATGTGATTATCCAGTCAATCAGCTCTGGCCGGCCGGATGACAAAACCAGATACAGACGCTGCCCGTCCCGGCGCTGTGACTCAGCCAGGTGAAGGAAACGGGCACTCGCTGACCAAGCAGCTGCAGGATTACCGTCAAAGTAGACATCAAAGTTGGACACGCGCGGCAGGAAAAGCTTAGCAGGCCATGCTAGTGACCTGCTTGTCAAATCAATGCCCCGCTTACTGGGAGCCCCTCGCGGAAATGCTGTAGCAAGCGCAGGTTAAGTAGTGTTAAAACAGGAAATGCAGACAACCGATACTAAATTGCTGTTTCAAGCCATTTGCGCTTCGGTTTATTTAATCTATGATCTAAGAATGTTTGATAATGAAAAAGCTCAACGACATGGCGGCATTGCCGTCTCATTGCTGAAACTGTAGTATTTTTAGCAATAACTGCGCAGTCATGTCTTATTTATTACCTGCTGGCGTGACAGCATGGCGTGCCAATAGGAGAATGCTCTGTGTTTATTCCCAGCTTTAATTTCATTACAAGAAATGTCTTGCATCTTTATAGAAATAACTTCTCTGCCTCCCTACAAAGCATCATTGTCATTATTCTATAATTTCAAGTGTGTTTAGTTGTATCTACTGTATATAAAATGGCCGTTTGACCTCAACTAAAAAATGTGTAATTTAATGTGCTAATGATTTGTACAAGCATTATTCTTTAAACAACAGATGGGATCACACGATCTGTTCGATGCATTCCATCATTGTTTTCAATGATTCTATCTTTTCTTGCATGAAGGAGAGCACCATTTAGCTGCGTTACAGCAAAGCTTGGGGCATACTTGATTCTTAAAGATTAGAATGTTTGTTTATAACATTTCTGCACTTGAATCTTCATCCTAATTGGCTAGAGGGTGTAAATCGTCTTTTAATCAGGCACATGCGACACTGCTGTTCTACTATAAAGATTTGAGTATCCCATTCATGGTATACTCTGAAGTATAATCAATGACCTGAATAATTAGGGTAAATTAAATTGCAGCAATCAGACAGTTATCTTTTTTTTCTTTTTGTTTTGTTTAGATCTCAAAATTACAACAAAGCGCAAAACTCCTGAGATGTGCATCAACAAAGACCCAGCGAACAGTAGGCTATTGAATTTATATCACATACTTTTTCACATACGATACAGTAGCTTGTGAAAATACCAACAAAGGTTGTGTGTTGGTCTGATTAGCAGGCAGGATGCATTGTATTTATAAACCTCACCCCTGTTCATCCTTGCTTTAAATCACCCTCTCATCTATCATTTGTTGCCTGCACACAGGTATAATATCCATGTAAAAAGAATCTCTTGTAGCTCATTCACACTAAATAAATCAAAAATGACAGATTGATGAGTGGATACGATCAATTATGAGGAAAAAAAAAACTGCTCTGAGATGTTTACCAAGAAGGTCATTGCTAGAATAGTCACATAGAGTTGCCCTCATCAGCGCATCCCAGCTGTAAATTGTGACTATACTGTGCTTAGGTCAGGTTCATGAATTATAGAAGACCATGGTGGCAGACCCCGAAAAAAAAAAAAAAAAAAAAGCTAATCTGTCATGAGATATTTTTAGCTCATATCTTTAGCTTGTTGTCACTCAGTGCTTGTTAACAGTGTTTAAGTCGAAGTGGCAGTGTTTTCTCCAGACAGCTCTGGGCAGCCCCAGGGAGCCGAGGTCCCTAATTGACAGTGATGTGTTCTTTGAGTTTGTGCTGGAATTCTTCATCCACCAAGCTGACCGGAGCTGCAGCGCCTGACAAGACACGTTAATTAACGCACACGACGAAAGAAAAAAAAAGATGGAAAAAAAACTGGAAAAATAACATAACTAAGTAAAAAAAAAAAAAATAAATAGCTAAAGAAAAATTATTAAACGCTTAGTCTTTGTAGAGGGAATGCTCTGACACAAAACAGTTTTCTCCAATAACTTAGACTAAACATTTTCTTATACCACAATTAGGTGTGCACCCAAAAAAGGATCTGCTATTCCCTACTTTATTTACCCTCTATTTTACATAAACATTTACTGTGTTTAATTAAATATTCATGATATCCCCTTGGCATATTCGTACAGCTGGTATAATTTTCTGTGTGTATTATAGAATTATACTGTACTATAGTGATCTGTGTGTATATATATATATATATATATATATAATATTTTAGTTCATATGAGTAGTTTAGGGTAATTTAAGACTTATTATGTAGAATAAAATACCTACATTAACACACTGTTGAAAAAAAAAAAAACACTACTGTATGACATTTTTCTTTCCACACTAAATGCAAAATCAGCCAACACTTGGCCATTTGAGGCCCTCGTGTAAAGCAATTATGATACTGTACCTATATCTAAAAGATGTTATTTTTGTCAAATGTAGAGCACCTATTTAACCAGCACTGAATAGAACTATCTTTCCCATGTCCATTTTAGCAAAACCAGCAGTGCAACTAAATGAAATTGGAACTGATTACAATAGAAATGCCTCAATATCAGAATGAAATCAGTGGAATGTGAGGCACATATTAGAACAAAGACTACTAGGGCTATGCCTTCACACTCTCATCATAAACCAACAGTGACCTTTTGAGGCATTGGATGGGGAGAATTAGAGCTTAGAGCTTTTTATTTGCATACACAAACAAAGGATGTAATCCAAGATGCATGAAACAATGCTATTTAGCATTTAGAAAGGTGTTAAGAAGGGCTGGCGCACAGAGGCAGGTCTAGAGGTCACATCATGTGATTCAACGTGGAGGCGTTTGTTGTGCCGTTTCCGCTATCAGAAAATGACCTTCAAACACCGTATCACGCAAAGACATCTAACAGTGGAGAAGATGTTTGCCCCTGTATACAGTACTGTATGTGGAATTCTATGCTATGTAATCACAGAGCTTAAACTGTCTCATTTATATTGGTATTTACTGACACTGAGAGTGTGTCTGTCACTTCAGAATCATTAAACAGGAACAGGGCTCATGTATTTATAACTCCAGAGAAGTAATTAATAATTCATCACAGTTCCTGAATAATAAATGTCAGGGATATTTACCTCCCAAAATATTGCAATGTAACCTCTTTGTTGAAGCACACAAACACACACACACACATGCGCGGATCCACCACGAATCCCACAACAAGATCTATTCTCTCTCTACCTCCCTCTTCATCCCTTTCTTTCTGCTCTGTGAGGCAGGTTAATGAGAATAATAAAATCACACTCTGTATTTCCTCTGTGCCTTGAATAGCCTCATCAATTTACAACCAGCGCGACATACTAAATGTACAAAAGACCCCCCATCTACCCCCCACCAGAAAAAAAAAAAAAAGATGCAAGGAGGAGACAGAGAAATCAAGCATGTCTGAAATATCTGTGCTTCCAAAGCTTGCATTTTATATCAGTTTGAATCCATGAGTGGAAAGGTCTGTTAATTAGAAACAACTCGGTGTAGAATCACAGCTGACTGCAATATTTGGGTTTGTCATTAATTAAGCCTCTCTCCTTCTCCTCCTCTGTCCTCGTTATTCTCCTGGACAGCTGACGCACACACACCACCACCACCACCACCACCACCTGCAGCAACAGCAAGCAGTTCTCATGTATCCATAGCTCTTGGAATTGCTATGATGACACGTATGCCAATACAGGGTGAAAGTCAGATATTTGAGGTCACTTATTGAATAACCGTAACTTTGGGTCACTTGAAATGTCACGGTCATATCATACATGGTTTATCAATCAAGCCTGCTCCATAAATTGAAATCGAAAAGCGCTAATACTATTGGAACTACTGTATATAAACATGAATATCCCAAAACATGAGACTTAAGAGAAAAAAATAAGAAGAAAAGGAAGAAGAAGAAGGAAGGTGAACAGCAACTTACTGGTGGTACAGTTAATCCTGATACACTCTAGATGGGGAAGAATAGATGAGAGATAAATTCATCTTTCAACGTTACAGCTGCAGACATCATTAAAGCATACAGTCCACCTCTCTGGGGACACACACACGGACACTGTCCGTCCTCTGATGCTCTCAACCGTGGCCCCGAGCTGCAGCAGCGTGCTCCTAACAGCACCGCAGCGTGGTTGTGTCAGAAGAGCACGACAAGGGTTAAATTTACAGGAATATATAATGCAGCAATGCAGGATAAAACATCATGAGAGCTGAGCGTTTAATAATAAATTATTTGATGACATATTAATTCAATCTTTACATTTTTTTTTGTATTTTTAGGATGGGAACTGCTATGAGAGCATCAGATTTCGGTCAGGGTCAGACAGGGCCAGTTGAGGGATTTTCCAAATTCTCTCCATCTGTGTTTCTGTTGCTAAGGAATCTATATTCCTAACAATAAATGAGTGTGTAATGCAATCATTGCATCAGTACTTTAACTTTTACAAGAACTGCAATTAAGCACTTGTAGATGTTTTGCTAGATTATTTTGGTTTTATGTTAATTTATGTTTCCAATTCACAACACTTCAATAGGCAAATACATATTACTGCTACTACTTCAATCCAGTATATATATCAGCAGCTATAGTGGGGTTTCTGATACACTCTTTTACATCCAGTACAAAACATATGATTATCTTGCAAAATATGATGAATGCAGTTGAGTTAGATAATATTAGACTAATCTCAACCTCTCGTGACATTAAAATGTTATGACTTTGTATCTTCTTAACACATAGGATGCCACTATGTATTTATCTTTTCGTTTTTATTTTGAACTCCCCCGATTCCTCAGGCTTAGCTCATGTCATGCTCTGAGAAAGGTGACCCAGATCGATCCCCTCCCCTCTTTTCCATTTGGCCCTGCCTGTCGTGTGTTGTCAACCACAGCAGAAAAGTGGTCGCAAACAGCCAGAGACCAGCACTAGCCGACCCTGACAGGGAATGCTCCGCTTTTTGAACGAGGGACGGGGAAGAGGGGGACTTCAACGGCTGGCACATAAATAAAAAAGAAAGCCTCAAAGATAACATGCTTAATTATTATTATTATTATTATTTTTTTTTAATCTGAGTTGTCATCCCTATCACTGTGTGGCGCTGTTTCCTTCTAATGGCTACAGGCCGTCTGCTCTGCACGCTGCTAAATGCTTAAGGAGCCCATTTCTGTTTAGACAGTGGAAATAAAAATTGGACAAATAGATGGATGTCATTTGTGTGGCGTTGCTCTGTTAGACAGATATCAAACTTTTCACAGGAGTCATTGGATCCTTTCCTGAGCAAACATGCACGCATTAACACAAAGACACACACACATAGATGACTGTGTCTTTCATTTTGTCCTCAATTTTCTGGGGGGGGGGGGTCTCCTCCTGTGCTCATTTCAGATATAGTTACTGGTTTATGTGTGCAGTCATCCATCTCTCCCACATTGACTAAAGTTCATAGGTGAACTAATGCTTAGAAAAACAGGAGTGTTTGCACTGTAAATGCAAATTCCCTTTGGACCAATATGTGTATAGGGATGTTGATCTGATGGGGGGCGAGCATTCCCTGCTGGGCAGCGGCAGCTGTGTGCTCCACTGGCAGTGAGCGGAGAGCCGCAGACTCTTGCATTGAAAGCTTCCACATCGCCTCCTTCTATTCAATACATGTGCAAAATGATGATTTCCAAAAGGAGTGTGCATGAGGTAGAGAAGGTGCGTGTGAGCAAGTGAATGTGCTGTCAAGCTTTATTTCTTTTTATCTGACGTGTGAGCTTGCTGCAGCGGCAGGTGTGCGTCCGAGGCGTTACCTAAATTCACAGTGAGGCGGACGCGGCCGGTCTCCAGCTCGAGCCGCAGCGAGTCGCCGGAGTCCCGGGAGGTGGTGGCGATCAGGATGCCGTAGGCTCGCTGGGAGCGGAAGCGCAGGGACACGTCCTCGGCCTCCGTGTGCATCACCACCGGCAGCTGGACCTTCATAAACTTGCTGCCGTCGTAGCTGAGGACGGTCGCCTCTGCAGAGGGTAGGAAATGAGGAAGAGGACAATGAGTGATCAGTAAAACATAGTGCAGCAGTTTATGGCAAACTAATGACCAGGGCTGTCAGTCCAGCTTTAAATGATGTCCTATTTGTGGCTCTAATGTAGTGTTATGAATATCAATCTCAATGAAAGAAATGCATTAGGGGGAAGGATATTAAGCAGGGAATATGTATCTGAATACAACTCTGTGATCTGGAGGTCACCAAACACCCAGAGAAAGCCTATTATGTGCGTGTCACACAGATCTGCTTAGCTTCTATGACGGCAAAACTGCTTTACTTGTACGAGCAAGCTCAGTTGTCTGCGCCGACTTGTCATTCAGCATCCGCTCCGTTCACGCAGAGGAATGATTAAACTAGGAAGGTGACAAACACGAGGATGGCTACAGTCTTCCAGGAGCGTCTCTGGAGACGGGAGCGTCGCAGGCTTGTTGTGGGAAGACGTTTGCGTCTCAGCGACTGCCGAGAGGAAGTCATGTTTGACTGCTGATGAATCCCACAATTACACTACTTAAATTACAAATATGAATCGGTGAGCCGGCTCAACACTCGCTTCCTCCTGACTGACTGACTCCTTAATGACATGTACGCAGGCAGAGTATGTCATCTGAGAGAAGTGTGTAAAGAGTTGTCACAAGTATGGCATCACATCAAGTGTACGACAGCTGACAGCTACCCAAAACCTCTCCAATCCTGAATGCTGGGCTACATCAGTGAAAACACAGTAGTATGGAGGCAGGTGCATGCTAGGACAGTGGAAAAAGAAAAGAGGAAAGAAAAGGAAGGCAATGGCAGTGTAGGCAATGAACACATCACGACAAACAAATAAAGATGTGTTTAAAATCTCACTGGATTGGAGATAAAGGTAACTTAATCAGTATAAACCCGCAGAGTTAATGTCCTTCCAGACAAGTGGCAGCATTGCATCCACGATTTTTGTAACTGCAATATAATGGTGACAAATGATGAAAGGACAAATTGATATTGACCGAGGAAAAAATATATTAACGGCGACAGATTTGTAATGGTCTGTGGACCTTGAATATTGAGCTTCTGCTTGGGGTGACTGCATTTACTCAAAGCATTAGGCAGCTGTCTGGAGAAATGCTGGGGAGATTGTTTAACACTGGCAGGAGTTTGTAACAGCATTTCCGGGAGTGTAACTAAACCATAACCCAATAACAAAGCCATTACTGCGGCTGCAGTGCCGAGACAGATAGAAGCAGAGTTGGAGGGGAGGGAGATGAAGAGCGGCGGGGCGGTAGGGCACCAATGTACACACATCACCTCATCACCACTTCCTCGTCACACGGAGCCAATGTCACATCCATCCCCTGGGATGGCTCCGTCACATTGCTCACCCAAATCCAATTTCTCCACACCCTCCTGGGGTATGCTGCAGATGACAGGGGTGTGTGACAAACGAGTCCTCACTGCTAAACTGTCTGCTTCCTGCCAGGCAGCCAAAGCAAAGAGCCGCATTTTAAAAACAGTTAGGAAAAATGGAACAAATGTTCTTCTAATTCTTGAACAAAATATATCATTCCCGCCTAGATGTATTAGCTAGAATATACACCCAAGGAGGGCATTTACCACTGAAGTTGCAGCAAGTGTTTGACTCCTTCTCTATAGAAAATAGAACTCTGACAACTTATACTTTCAGATCCACCTCAAAATGTAATGGGTTCACCCTTGGCAGAATCTGCACTCTACCACAGAGTTTCATGAAAATCAGCCCAGCTAAATAAATCCCACCAAGATCACTACTGTATACACTCTATACTGTACATAAATAAACAGTAACTCCCTGTTGTTCGGCTGTATGTTAGAGCTGGAAAGATCGGCTGTAAAAGCTGTTACTGACAAATGATGAGTGATGCTCCGACTCCTGCATAAAACGTGTATATAGCTCTTTATTTTTAAACCCAAAATGCTTCACAGTGGAGGAGGGAGAAACTCACCTCAATATCACCTCTAAAAAAAAAAAAAAAAAAAAAAAAAAAAAGAGAGAAAAAAAATTAAACATGTGAGCCAATTAATTACAATGCTGATAATGATAACTATTGAGGCTTTAAAAGGGCATAGCACTGTGTCATCGCTGTTTTGTTAATTACCAACTGTTAATAATGAGTCCGGTTAACAGAATGCCATTATGAAGGAAACAAGCGCCCTACTGATACTCACAGTGAGAAAAAAAATAATTATGTGAATGGGTAAAAAAAAAAAAAAAGAATAGGTGAATAAAATAAAAGTCACAATTGCCATAAATAATAAAGCTAATCCGAGATGTCACCTTTGCTAAGATTAACATGAGAAGGTTGTCTAAGAAGCCATGAATAAGGGAAGTCCAGATAGATGTGACCACACGGGGACTGACATGTGAGAGACTCACAAGCTAATGCAAAGTGAGCACTAGTCAAAAATCCAATCCCACAAGCCCGGTCATTTTTAATGTCACTCCTGTTTTTAATATCAAAATAAATAGAGAGGAAGGTGACTGTCCGCCAGTATCACAGAGTACCAGGATGAATCCAATCCTGAATTTGCCAGGGAACAACTGCTAAAGGCTTTGGGAAGATATATGTTCAACATCCATAATAAACAGAAGGAAATGCCTCAGAGATATCATAAATAATTCAGAGCTGCTCATGTTTGCCTCACCGCAGCCTTCTTTGAGTATCTTAGTATACAGATTCCAAGAAATAGACTCACTTGCTATTAAATGTGTGAAAACAACCTGCCAGCTAAGTGGATTTCTAGAGACAGGGAAACTATTCTGTCCATGCAGAAAGAAACCGCATCAGTCTGGGCCAACTTCACATCTGCTGCCCCAAGTTTGGCTCTGTGGCCCCACTCCAACTTCATTAGGGCTCAGAAATTAGAGCGAAGCTTGGAAAAGGATCAGTGTGTCCATTCAGTAGAATATGCAGCTTCAGCTATAGGGCTGTCAGAAATACATGCAACGGCCAAGTTGGTAAAGATTTAGTATGAGCAAATCAGGTTTTTCAGCCCTGAGAGACTATTAAAGGAGAATTACCACTTGGTTTAATGATTTACAAGTTAATCTTCAGTCTTTGGTCTTTGATTGTGCTATCAAGGTCTCTTAACAAGTGCTATTATCAGACAGTGTAGAAACCAGACATCAAAAGCCCTAATTTACAGCCTTAAAATAGTCTTTGGACAAAGACTGTGAGACTAATTAAATGTTTCCTTTAGGATTGTGTACTATAACAGTTTTTTTATACTGCTGTGTGCTTCATTCCTTGCCAGATGTCGATTCCACAACACATGCTTTAATCCTTCGGAAAATCGTCCTCACTCCCAGTCCCACTTTTCATGTTTTCCAACCATTTTTTTGTGTGCATCATGTGTACATGGCTCAAGGGCACGAGACAACCAGTTCTCCTCTAATTTTGCGATTAGATTCAAGTGTGGTGAATGGTGACTAACACACACTGTGCTGTCAAAGGGCATGGCTTAAATGTGTTTTTTACGCTAAAAACACAGCCATATTCCCCTTTCGGGGTATTTCACAATTATGCAATAACATTCTGCATCTCGCAGCTTTTGCTTCGGACCAGTGGCAAATGGCTGTATGCTCTGAAAAGCAATAACTGTGCTCAAAGAACAACTGCTTCTGTAGTTGCACTAATTTGCATAACAGTATTGTGCATCCAAATGTTGATATTCCTTGGACTATGTTTTATGACATCGAATCCTACACCTATTGTAGATACTGGCATTGTAATGTTATGGATTCAAGTTAATGATGTATTTCAAAAGGCCTACTCCAAAGGGCTTAGGCTGTTGATGAGAATATAAAGGCACTGTGCAAAGGGACTGTTACAAGTCTCTGCTTACATTGCACATACATCAGTGCATGTGGCGTACACCGAGCAGAACGTGTGTATCAATCGACATTGCTCTCCAGCATCTGTCTTTATTCATCACATTCATCTGCAGCCGCTGTCTTTGTGAAATAACGCAGGCGCTGTCAGTGTTGGAATCCAGCATGTCATATCTCATTAGGGAATACGTGCATGTGCTGCAACGCACCTTCTGCCATCTGGGAGGCTGCCTTAACCTCACACTGCAAGACTAATATTTGGGCTAATTAGCAACTGGAGGAACAATGGAGGGGAACTCATTTGGGATGCAAGGAGAAAAATGCTTTGTCTGCTTAATTAAAATCTCTCTCTCTCAAAAAAAAAGGGGGGGGGGGGGGGGTAGCTTCATGGTTCTCATCCATAGCTCCACCACTTCTTCCCTCCGCTCATTGTCGTCGTCCTTCTCCCCCGCCATATGCAGTAGCTGTTTTTTGCCACCGGGTGGTACACCATGCATGGATAAGTGAGAGCCGGGGTAATTCTTTTGACAGCTCCTCGGCCTGCTGGTGCCGGCTCCATCCTACCAGCGCAGAGGCAATCTGAAGCCTTCAAAACAGTTGGCAGTGTGCCAGGGCCCTTCCGTACCACCGCTCCCACCCACACTCTTGCCAGTGCCAGTCTCATGCACGAAGAAGACAGCCAGGAAACAAGGAGATGAACATAGTAATATGTTTAATTTGCGCTTGCCTTTTCATTCATAGTGAAACTCAAGTGCTGCAGTATAAATAACATACACACGACTTAAAGAAAATGGTGATTTGAGTAAAGATGAAAAACCTAATCCTAAATATAGAGGGTTTTTAAAAAGTTTCTAAAATTTGAGGCTGCACCTGGAGGTTTATGGTGTGATCAGTTCCTACAGGCATGGACATGTGTCTGTTAAGGGATTTATTTGTGAATAAGGAGGACTCTGTAATCAATCCAGGAAGAGGCAAGGAGCCGTCACAAATGAATCAGAATTGGTGTTATATGTTCATATATGTTCTTTCATCAGGGTCCAGGCAGCAGTAAGTGAGCTCATAAGAGCATGAGATGATGTATGAGGGATACCTGAATCTGGTCTGGAGTGCCAATAAGATTACTTTCATCAGCAAAACGGATGATGATGATTAAGAGGAAATTCGTGGTCCCTTCCTGCGATGGCTGCAGAAGGCCTTGAGGCAGCTTTCATGTCAAGCTGTGTATCATCAGTATAGCAATTAAAGGGATCCAATGTCTGCTGATGGAGGGGGAGCATGTAAAGGGTAAATGCCATGGGGCTGTGAACCAAACCTTGCGGAACGCCACAGGTGACAGGGAGCGATCTAGACCTTCTTTTCTCCCAGTGAGCCAAAGTCAGGCCTGGGTAAAAGGAATTGTGAGCATCTTCAATAGACTTTGAGTAAATCCTTGATGTTCACGGAAGGCAATTTTATGGACAGCGGGCCCAGAGCGTCTCAAAGTAATTATCTTCCTGGAGTGAAACGATCTGTATCCCATGCCCACTCTCACCTCCCTCATGTACTATGCCCTAATTCCCGTCAACTCATTAGCTAGATAGAAAGCACATGTGGAAAACTAGAGAAGCATAGAGACAAACTATGAGAGATGTAAGAGGTTCAGTTCTTTTTTAAAGTTGTTTCCACTCAAATTTAATATGGTAGATGAGTTAAGCTCAGGACACATATTAGCACAAACAGGGTAGATACTTGTACTGTTACTGTGTGGGATGTATTACGTTAAAAGTGAGTTCATTTTTTTTCCAATGGGAGAACCAGTTTCTGCTGTCGTTCTTGCACAGATGCATCACACACTGATAATAGCATCACATGTTTGCTTTTGACATTTGCCTTAATTATGCATATGTTAACTGTTTTTGCTCATTTGCCGCTTTCACTTTCATGATGAAGACATACTGGTGCAACATAAGAGTTCCCTCTTGAGTGTACTTCATAGGGATATATTGTAAATGTTGTATTTATTCAAGATACTAACTGTGTTGATATATTTATTATACATTTGACAGCATACTATACAGTAGCTTTACATACAGTAAATATCTATTCCAGTTGATGCATTTAGTTTTTTAAATTAATGAACATAAAATAAACATGCTACTAAACTACTTAATGTATGATTGAATTAAACTTGTAAATCATAATACTTGTAGAGTGTCGACTGGTTTCCATTACTCCCCAGTCAAAGACTGCTAATATAATATTGCAAGTCTCATCAGTGAATGAACTATACATGACATCCTCATTCACTCTGTCTGATTATGTAAATAAGCTGAAATTCCAATTTTAGTCAGAAAATAATTGCCTCAATGCAGGCTGTATTAGCTAGTGGAGGATTTAGCCATCTCATGCAGCTGGTTGTTTTCATTAAGCGAGATTTCAATTAAAGAGGTCAAAGACCAATCCTCTGATCAAAAAAAGGCCAACAGGCTAATGCTGAAGAGGCAGAAAAGGTGGGGCAACCACGCTGACCTTTGCATTTGCAAAAACATAACATAAAACTCTCCAAATCAGAGCAGAGCACCATCCTTACTGAATAACTATTATTTATATAAGGGGTGGCAGGTTGTTTTTTTGTTACTGTAACAACAAAAAGTGTGCAGTGGAGCATAAAGGCCAGTTTAGCAAGACTGTCTCCAGGGGCAACCTGCAGAGGATGCAGCTCTTATTATAGCAAAACACACACATTAATTTGTGGTTATAATATCAACGCTATATATTCTTCTTTCTACCAACAATATATGCCACTGAGGAATTTGAAAAGATAAAACATTTTCATAATCCTCTTTGTACACCTATGAAAACTGTGTTGTATGGTCAGCAAACTACTGCAGAGTCAGCTACGACATGGAGCTCTAAGAGTTCACTTCGTGACACTCACTTCTCCTATTTCTCTTCCCCGGCGGAGAGAGGAATAAGTATTCTGCACCAGGCCCGGTCATGAGCGAGTGGTTTGATGAGCCAAATGGTTAGCAGAAGACAGCCAATTTACAGGCTTGTGTGCATGGTGGACGTGACCAGCAGTGTCTCAGTGGTGCATCAGTCACCTGCCACTCAACGTAGTCTAACATCAGCCAGTCAACACTGTGCATATTCCGATTTATTCTCGCTCCTTTCTCTGTGGATGCCTTTCCTCAAACATGTATGCTCCTTCCTGTCTCATATCACTTTCAGTTTGCTGTGTGAGAGCTGCTGGTGTTCAAAAATCAGCCAAGATAAAAAAAAGAAAAAAGAAAAATAGACCACCTGCAGGCTTTGTCTCTAACGCTGTTCATCATGAACTTGAAAGGACATCTTTCAAAAAAAACACTAAAACCAGTGAATATAATTAAACCATTATTTTCCCCCCTTTGATGTCAATTTTATCTATCTCAGAGGACAATGCCTACAGAGGTAGAACTGCGTCGCTGTGCAGTATCATCTGTGTTTCACAGACCTGGTGCCTGCCAGACAGAAGAGATGTGATTTCCTAACAGCTGGTTCGGGAAAAAAATGAGATAAAAACAAAAGTCCTACCTCTCTCACAGGCACGGCCCAGGTATCCGGTTCCCGAGCAGTCACACACATAGCGGTTCCAGCCCTCTCTGCAGACCCCGTTGTTTTGGCAGGGGTTGCTCAGACACTGTTTGGGAGGCTCCTTAGAGCAGGACGGCTTGACCCCGGCAGCCTTCTGGTGCTCGGCCAGCCGCCGCACATCCTTACTCTGTCCGTCAATGAATAGATCCCGGATGCAGCCCACGTAGCCGTAGTTCAGCAGCGCTGTCCACACCTCAGTGGGGAACACCAGGCCCATTTTGTTCTCTGGCAGACCCCCGAGGTAAAGATTGTCATCCAGGTCCAGGATCTCACTTTCTCCAGGGGCTGTATAGGCAACACGGAGGGTGTTGATAGAGATGGTGCCTGGAAAATAATAATAAAATGCAGTAGCGTCAGGTTCTATATACTGTATGTATATATATATATTTTTACCTTATGGACTGATTAAAACACATAGATGCCAAAAGAAGAAGCCTTGCACTAACACACACATGCAGACGGGACCCATTTAAAGATGGGTTGATGAAGAAGCTACCTTAATTAGTGTTATCCATCTGGACAGGGTCAGGATTTTCTTCATTTAGAATGACTGATGAGTGTTGATAAGACACATTAATCACTGGATGGCTAGTCTATTAGGAGCCTAATCTGGGATCCCTAAGAGTATCCTCTCCATTTTCCTTGGATTTCCCGTAATAAATCTCATTTATCTATAAAGCAGTGGTCATAAAAAAAAAAAAAACAGGAACCGAAGAAAAATCGGTGGCCCTTCTATCACTCCAAACTAAAAAACATCGTCGCCATCTTTTTGAACTTGATTAACGGACTGCAGCCTGTTCCCCCCCCCACCCTGTCTCTCCTTCTGTTTGCCTCTCCGACACATAAACCTGCAATGAGAGTTTGTGTGTTTCCCCGCCATGATTTATCGCTCTCATTCAGGTTTAATTCTCGATCTTGAGCACGGTAAACAACAGCGGACATGACTGGACTGTAAAGATGTGGAAAGGAAGGCCTTACTGTGGGACTCAGACCGGGTGATTAATTTGTATATGGATCTGTTACTCTCAGTGCAGGAGCCATTGTGGATCTTTAATTAATGGTCGCTGCCTCCACTGCCCGCATCCTCGTCCAGTAATCTATATACCACGCTGCCGAGGAGCTGCATAGGCCATTGCCAGGGGAGAGTGGAGGAGAAATAGTAGGCTGAGGACGCTCAAAATAAAATTGCCGTAAAATAATAATTTGCATTTTGAGTGACAGATGCATGGCATGACAGATATGAAGGAGCTATTAGCTGATTGCCTGGGGCTGAATGGCAGAGTCCTAACTGCTTGTATGTGGAATGGGAGCAGAAAAGCTTTTAAGTTACTTTCCTCCTCAAACTGTTTATGTCGGGAGGAAACAAGCCTTAAGCCACATGAATTTTCAGCAGGGCTGCCTGGCACATTTAAGAGACACATTAGACATTAAATGGGTCCTTTCACATTTCATTACAGCTTCCATTAGCATGCATTAACGTACATTTCACAATTAATAATATCCGCGATGAACAGAATTTAATTTCAATAGGAGCAAATTTTCATTGTGTTTGGTGTCTTATATCTATTACATCTGAAGAGACGCTGCCACAGGAGACACTGAACTCAGTCTATGATATTATTTAATTTTAGAGGTAGGTGTTCCCAAGGTGAGCCGGCCTTCTTGCAAAACACACTTGAGTGAGACAGCTATGTGCACAATGATTAACCTGGTCCAGCTAACACGTTCCAGCTCTCTTCCCGGGGTCTTGGCCCCAGGCATCTGTTCCTTCGCACTTTCCTGCCACCACCCACTGCCCCCGCTCTCTCCAGCCACATCTGCTGTGACTTCCAAGCTTTGCACACTTGGCAAGGGCCACCCGCCATGCCGCCAGAACAGCTCCCTTCAGGTTATAGCTAACGAGCTCACTACATCAAACTCATTAGCGGGGGAAACTTTTCTCGTAGAGCAGGTGCCTGTCTGAAGAAGAGCATCAGTGTGGTGTGGACAACGTGATGTGTGATGGAAGTATCCACTTCCCCAGCTATGTGTAACTGTGCAACACACATTTGGTTCATACCATTAGAGTAAATACTTTAGTTGTCATCACCTAATGGCTTCATTACATTTCAGTGCATACTTGAGTACCTTATAGTCTCAAGTAGCAAACAAGGATGCCATGAGTCCATAGTAAGCATGTCTGTCTAAATTGATGTAAGTGGGAGATGAGAGGAGGATGCCAGCATCTTTCAGGCATCTGCTGAGTGTTCTGCTTACTTGTCACAGTCCTGTAAGGAACTGTGTAAACACAGTCAAGCTATGTTAAGTCAAAAGGCACTACGCAATCTCATGGGGATATATGCCATCAGCAGGCTAGCAGCATGAGAAACATACCACACATACGCACGTTGTAGGACTATGTTTGGAAATTATTCATAGCCAACAGGGGTAGGGGACATGTCTCTGTGAATGCTACTGAGCATAAAAGAGGAGGAGATTGATCCTGAACAAGATGGGAAGATAGAGATAAAGATGTCTGGAAAGGAGATGAGGGAGAGATACATGATGACAGATAAGAAAGCAGATGAGGAAACACAACAGCGAATAATATCTCGGGGAACCAGCACTGGGTGTAAAGTGAAGGACCTGCGCAGTGGCGATGTGGTCTCTCCTTGTCTCTACCTCCGCTTTCCCCGCAGTCTGACCCAGAAGTGGTACTCCATCAACACACCTGAAGGCAGGGGTCTGAATGGCAGCTCAGATACCTCTCACACTTTCTGCATCAGCACCGGGCTCAACTTGGCATGATGTCCCCTAACCCCACTCACACATCCCCAAAACATGTTAGACAGGGGATTACTACAATCCAGTTAGGGCGATACGGCCAAATCTCTCTATGTGATTGGATTCTCTGTAGAGAGAGAAGCTCGAGTGTGGGCTGCGGGAATAGGGCATGTGTTGTCTACTGTGTGTGTGTGTGTGTGTGTGTGTGTGTGCATGTGCGCACATTCATCTGCTTGCGTACTGTTTATGTGTGAAGCAGTGTTGTTGTGTGCATCCTGGCAGGAAGTGGGGCTGCAACAGAGCAATGTCCATGTCTCTGATGGGTGACCCGCAGCACTCCCAGCCCAGAAGCCCTCACTTAAAAGCAGAGTGTCTCTTAGCATCTCTAATGCATTGAGGTTAGAAGATGCTGTCTGAGAGCAAGAGCCCATTTACACGCCTGCTTCCTGCAGGAAGAGCTGGCTAACCTAAATAGGGCAGGGATCATTATCCACTATTGTCATGGCTGCACTGAATGTTGCACATGGAAGACCCGGCCGCAGATAATTACGTCTGGCTGTTGTATCGCACTTTTGTTTTGAGTGATTAGCTTGGTGGGGCGTATTAATAAAACATGTGACATGCAGATGAAAAGCCAAGCATTCCATATTTCGCGTGACTCATAAGAAAGCAGCTTATTTTTAAAGGAAGTCCACGGTATGGGTTGGCAGGCCGAAGAGAATCCGGGGCTGATTGTAAGTAGGCTATAAAAATACTATATTGAATCATGGATAAACCAACGCATTTTAACCTCAGTCTTCATATATGCATATATGGGGCAATGAGGATAGGCATTTAGTTAAAACTCTTCAACTAGTCACGTGTCTAGGCCACACAGTGCAGCAGCTCCTATGTCTTCTTCATTTCTGAATCAAATATTTAAAAAGTTCAACGTAACACAAAGGCCCTTGGGTGTATAATAACCTACAGCAGCAAGGGCATCATGATGTTCTAGGAGGGACTGGACTTCTTTACTGAGCTATTAAAATTGAATGATGCTGTATATTGACTTGGATTGGATGTCATTAGATAACTATTTATTTCTATTAGCTTTGGGCCAAAAACAACGTGCAGCAATAATCTATGGAAATATAAATGCAAAAAATTAGCTTATCTTTTTTGCATAATTTTATTTGCAAAAATCCGTTATTTAATGTGCCATTAAAATTATATGTACCCTGTGGTAATGGAAATTGCACGAGACCTATTCAGTAGAAAGGAATTGCAGAAAATTCCATTGCTTCTCCAATGCTTGAGTTACGGTGCACACATCATAACATGCTGCAAACAATGCTGCTCTGAGCAGTTCATATAATGCTCAACATGGAAGATTTTACAATTTCAGATGAGTGCTTGCTGATAGGATTTAATTTGTTTAAATATAAAGTGTGAGCAGATTTGCTTTTCATCCCGAAGCACTGTAAATACACTTGTGCTTTTGCATCTTCCCAGCCATTTTGTTTCTGCTCACACAGGAAGTCATCGTGTTGCTTTTATGTCCCCTTTACACTCCAGTATGTAAGTGTTGATGCCTCAGACTTGAGGAAAAGGAGAAAAGTTATTCTGAAATGTCATTAGTGCACAGCCCCGGCAAAGCACTGTGCAGTAACTGTCTCAGTCCTGGGAGAGACCACCTCCTGTTTCCATGGAAACATAGGCAGGGTAGACAGAGAGAACTGCGAGTAGAGAGCGGTTGACGAGTTAAAATAAAAGATGATAGCTTTGGTGTCTGTGTACCCTGTGTAAATAAATATGATGTAATACATATGTTTATTTAAAATGAATATATCATTATAAATATTGTAGTTACATATGTGGATGATGGTAAATTACAAATAATGAACACAGTCAAATTTGTCAGACAGTGTTTGTTTGAGTGGGTTTTGCTGACAGTCTGAGGCCAAGTCAATTAATATTGTATACTACTGTATTCAGCAGCTAAATTATATAGTGCTGGATTTTCACTTTACATTAAATTGTACAAAAAAAAATAAATGAATAATCACCCAGACCTGCTGTTCAAATTTTTTGCACTGGTCCAGCCCGGATTGGAGAAATCACATAGGCTCAGTTATTATTCTAACAATGTAGCTGTTTATAAAACTGCTATCCAGTATTGCTGTTGGGGGGTAATGAAACGGTTAATCTAATTTCCACCTCTTGAGATGGAGTGGAAAACATGGTCAAGGGGTATATTGTATCTAATTTACAGCATGACATTGCAAGGCCTTGGCTCCAAGCACATGCTAACAAATTGCTGCTTAGATAAGCAAATCAACAGGGGCCAGAGCAGTACAACTTATGACTTATGGAGGAGACGACATGCGAGGGGGCAAGGTTATTTTGAGGAAAATATGACTGGTATCATGACATATCACATAATGACATACATGTATTACCTTGTTTGGGTTTTAGATCAAAGCCTTTGAACATTAAATGGATAGAACTGTTTACAAGAGCACCATACACAAGACAAGGCAAATATAATATTTTTTCCCTCAGTGGTGACACAGCATCAGCCCAGAGACTCTACAGGGCTATTTTTGTTGCAGTTAAATCATTTATCTAGATGGTAAAAACAGCTGGTGCACATCAGTGCTCCCGCTTTGGGTGTCTGCTGAAGGTTTGTATGTTTTAGGCATCTTAGACATACAAACATTAAAATTCTGATGTCGCAGCAGGGGCACACGTTCCCCGCTCCATAATCTATGTCTATAGATTTAACATTTGAAATGGATTTGAAAGTTACCTGATCTTCCATCTCGCTGGAAGTCCACGTGGTACCACTCCCCATCGTTGACTTTCTTATTGACAGCCTTGGTCTTGGTGGTTCCTGAGCCCATATCGAGCAGCAGGTACAGGTGACCATCCAGCATCTCAATGGCAAAGAAGTCCACCTTGAGTGTCTGTGGGCTCTTGGAATCCTTGGGCTGCTGCTTGGGCTTGCCGTGGCTAAACAGGAGGAGCCCGTTGGGCTCCGTGGTGCGGAAGTCAAAGGAGATGGAGCCTGTCTTCTTGGCGTTCCACTTGTTGAGGATGATAAACGACTCTGGGGTCTCAAAGGTGATCGGGTCCAACGTGGCTACGTTCTCACACTTGAAGGCCACGGTACCATGGACCTTCATCTTGGGATCGCCTTGCTTGGCCAGTCTGGACAACTCCAGTCTCACATCATTGTTTTTGTACACAACCTGATCATGGGGGAGAGACAGGAGAGTCCTACAGTCATGTGAACAGCATCCAGCACATTTTATCAATGAAGAGCAAGACTGATTTTGTGTTTGTAGTCTGCAAATATTACAGGCGATATAATATTGTGGTGTGTGTGTGTGTGTGTGTGTGTGTGTGTGTGTGTGTGTGTGTGTGTGTGTAAAATTGAGGGCATGAATTAAAAATGTCTATAAAAGATTTCTAGCTAAAATATTTAAAACAGCAGTCGTCCAGAAGCCATTTCACATCTTCAGGACAGTCTGTCATCAGCAGTGTTGTGCAGGTTGCTGAAAATTACTAATATGTTACACTTAGTAAGTAATTTAATCAGTACATCTTTAGACCCAGTAGTGGTCATCTGCAACACTTCAAGGGCCTAATCCCTAGTTGTTTTTAATCACACTACACCTATGTGTGAGGAAATGTGTTTATTTGGCACTGAATGCCACAACAAACTGCATCCCATTTGCAGCATTCACCACACCTACTGCACCCTTAATAGGTGGAGAAACTCATTTATACGTTTAGCTTGAGTCAATTACAGAAAAAAAATAATAATACAAAAAAACATGGATTTAATGGTTAAAGAAAATAATAGTGTCTCCTCTTACTGTATGTGAAAGGGTAGATGACTAAGAATAAAAGTGGGCTGATGGCTTAAGCTTTTACAAAGCAAATTAAAATAGAATGCATACATTTTGTACATATTTTAAAGTAAGACATGTGCTAAAAAAAAAAAAAAAACATTGTGACACCTTATTCCACTTAATGTTCTTAGATGCTGCAAAGCAGACGGTATTATGTTGCTTGATTAAATAATGCCTTAGCTCTGTGACCTTTGAGGAGCGAGCGCTAAGGTGCAGCTGTGACAGACTGCAACATTAAAAACGTCATTCACCGACGAATTAAATATCATAGCCATTATGGTACATTGCAAATAACAATAACAATGCAATTTGCAACACTAATCATTTTCATCTAGTATCCTTTACCTCACTTGTCATTGTCTCTACTTATGTACAAAGCAAATCTTTTTTCTTCTAACTTTCACTTTTATAGTTTTTACTTTTAATATAGTATAGATGAAGGCTGGGATTCATGTTGAATGTCTTTCTTTTACATTGCAGGTTGAAGTAAATCTTCAAATACTAGATCAAAACGTTCCCACAATCTCGTATGTAGCTACAATGTGTGTAAGGGTCACTGCGAGGCTCACTGTGCTGAAATCAAACAAGCACACTCATGTTAATTGGATACAGTCTTACAAAAATTAGAAACATTTCCTTACCATTACCCAATCTGTGTAATGAAAGAGCATCTAGTGTACGTGCAGCTGTCACAACAAGAATCCATCTGTATCGCTGCATTTAATTTCCATATGAGAAAGTAATTAACATTTTGGTAGATGTCGACATTTTTTTCATTTAAGCAACATGTTTTGATATAATGTGTCAAAGCAAATGTGACTTCAAACACAACGCTAACAGCAGACAGGAGAAGCTTATATTATATTATTATTGTATAAAAAATAAATAAATAATATTACCCCCAAGGGGCACAAGCAGAGTCAATAATCTCTGCCACACCACTCCAGCACTGCTAATTGATAAATATGTTTATCGAGTGACGAATAGCTCCATTACGGTTAACACATGCATATGCATTTACATAACAAAAGAGTTCTAATGGTGAATCCATATTGCTTCCAACCGGTGAAATCCGATGAGTTACAGCTGTAGAAAACACTGCCCACGTCCTCGTGCTGTCATGCTAAGCGTTCACCTGAAAATGGGGACACCTCCGATGGGACTGGATTTGCATGGAGCATTATGTTTATCACCGAGGCAGATCTACTGTGTTCAACTGTTAAGGTATACGGGGGCTCGTAGCAGTGCATCAGAATTAGGTAAGCTCCGGCTCACTTTCTTGTAAATGCTTTGTGACCGATTGTATCAGCCCACATTTAACTGCAAAGGAAAACAGGAAACGGATAATGGCAGCCTTTTTATTCCCACATCTTTATCTACCCTTTGAAAAAAATAAATAAATAACACACAATTCTCGAGTCTGACACAGAACAAAATAGAGAATTTAAAGGTTTCATGAAAAGAAACAAAACAAAAAAAAGTAAACTGACAACAATCTGTAAAGCAAGAAATAATTAAAGAAAAAAGAAGTAAAGGAATGAAAGATTATCTCTCTGAAGCAATGCTGCAATCCTGCCTACTGGACTGTAGTCATGTAGACATGAAGGTGCAACAGATACACCCAATAAACTCAAATCAATTCTTTATAGTCAAGACAAAGGGCACCTTTCAGAATCAAAGGAGCTTCGGTCTGAGCTATGACCAGCGCTGCACTAGTAGTGCTGCACTAATTTGTCATCAAGCTCGTGCTGTGACAACTGAGCTATTACTGCAGCACCGTTTGTTTTGCCATCACCGACCAACAGGCAGGCGTGGCAACCCAGCCCAGACTGGAATCTACACGCGGATGCTGCGACAAGCCGCTAGGGAACGTGGCATCAATCGGCGGCCACGGCGAATGCTGTTAAAACCATCGCTCATATGTTACAGTGACATGCACAGAAAGATGACCTGAGGCGGAGCGGGTCTCCTGTTTAATTCAACGGAATGGATAAGATGATGCAGAGAGCTTGTCGATGCACATAAAAGGCCAACGAGAGATTAAAAGTAAATTAAACTAAATATAGATGTTCCAGTTATTCTCTCAGTCTTAAGTCTTTTTTTTGGCATTGACATCAGCATTGTCTGCGAAGTAAGAGACAAGAAGCAAAAAAAAAGGGGAAATGTGTCTGTTTTATATCCCCTGGGAGCAATCATGTAGCTCTGCACTATATGTAAAAGTTTTTCAGCAATTGGCTACATAAGGACAGTGAGAGCAGCTGCTGTAGTGTCTGACCAAGCATAGGGCGGGAGGCTCAGTGAGCTGAATGACCATGCACCAAGCCCATTCACTTTGTTACCACATCTGCAGCACCTCGGATACATGTAGTTAACTAAGAAAGTCCCCTTAACAACCAGACCTCTAATGAGCTATACATGGTGTGTGGACATGTGGTCCGCACCCTGCCTGCTCATTAAAAAGAGCTGCCTGGCTGTGGACAACAGCCTGTGCTTGAGGTGAGACAAAATATAGAACAACTAAGGAGGAAAAGAGCCACACAAAAATGGGGAGAAATGAAAAAATAACAAACAAAAAACAGGGAAGCGGATTTTGCAATAAAAAAGATAAATAAATGAATCATTTTGCGCTACTGTGGAGATTCGCCCAGTAGATATCTTTGTATTGTATATCCCCGTTGTCTCCTGAAGTAAATGCCTTAGGTCAGAATCCTTAAAAATAAAAAAATAAAAAACACTACAGCACATCTTAAAGTGAAAGGTATAACTGATGAACCCTCCAGTGCAGGAATTACCCCCCCCCCCCACCTCATCACTAGAGATAAAGTACAGGCTACACAGTATATACAGTATATACATACACCTAGAGTACTAGAATACATAAGGTGCGGGTGACAAATGACACAAGTCATGCATCGGATTCAAATGGCCCATTACGCCGTGAAGCATCCAAGATACAAACAAGTCAATACATCACTTGATAATGGAAAATATACATATGTCAAACAGTGATGTACATTTATCCCATTTTTTAAGGTAAGGTTATAGCCCAGGGACCTTATTGCCTTTGCTACAGAATGATTCAACACGCTGAAGCTGTCAGAAATACTACTAATGACCAGTGGCGGAAGAAGTATTCACATCCATTACTGAAATTAAACTATCCATACAGCAATGTAAAAGTGCTTTAAGTATTTAGGTAGAAATATTTGTCTTGTCTCTTTGACTGATATATTATTGTATAGGATGTTTATATATGATTATGTATACTGAAGCATCAGTGTGTGAGCAGCTTGTTACTGTACTGTTGTAGCTGCAGAAGGCAGAGCTAGTTTTAACTACTTTATATATGTTTAAGTAGGCTCGGGGTCCCTCCCCAAGGGTCATCAGATTAATCTGAGATGTCATGAGATATATTTTCTATAATCTTAAATTTTTGATGAAATCTTTGACCATATAGGCATTCACTGAAACCATCATATTGAAACCATGTGAGAAGTTTAAAGGGAAAAATGACTATTAGGAGGAGCTGTAACAAGTCATGTGAAATGTTACCTGGCTACACACTGCTGTTTATAAGACACCAAGGTTGTCAACAACTGGCATCATCTTTCACAATGTGTTGCATTAAAACAGGTGTTATTAATTGTGTTAATCTGAAAATCAAATAAAGCTGCCAGAGAATTGCAGAGGAGTAGAACGTGATATATTCCTCTGAAATGTGTTGGAGCAGAAATATAAAGTAGCACCACATGGAACTACTGAAGTGCCTCAAAATTATATAATACTTGAGAAAATGATATTAATTAATTGTAACGACAATGAACATATTCAGCAAAATAGTCATCAGTCTGGTTAAAGTCCTTCATTATCCTACATACCTCATTGTAAGAGCAGCGAGGTGTTAAGTGTGTCAGTTGGCTGAATGCTCATGAAAATTCAGCTGCCTTTTTTCTCAGGATCACTCCTCCGCTTTGAAGTGCACCTGACGGAGCTGAATGAAGTCTGTGGTAAATCCTACGCCAAGATAGTTCTACATGTGTGGTTGGTGAGTTTTTCACGCCTCTCAATGATCACATATGTGTGTGTGTGCGTGCATGTATAACATCATGAGTGCGCTGAGGGGGCGGTAGTGGCAACATAAATTCTGTGTGAGCGGAAAAAAAAAAACAGAAGAAAAGTGTTGAGGCTGAGATAAGATCAGTGTGTGGGTGAGAGGGCCTGTCCTGGAGTCCTGAGGTCAGACCAGTCATATCCGATCCGCCCACCAGCCTCACAGTGAGTGCACACAAAAGTGGTGTTTACCTCCTTGAGACAGCCCATGAAGTTGTTGCTAACCGGTGATCCGGGCAGGTCAGCTGTGCTAGGACTCCCACCAACATAGAAAAAGTCATCTGAGCCTAGCATGGTGTAGTCTTCTTGTGTATATCCTGTGGTGGTCAGAATCCCATCCACGGATATAGTTACCTAGACAATAAAGCACAGGGAAAGGACATGCTATACTCAGACAGCCTATATATTGCAATCTTATTGCCTTTCCTTCTTCGTGTCAATGATTGACTTTTCTTTTTTTCTGAAACCCATTTTCATGTCTGTTTTTCTTGTCTTTTTTCTTGTTTTATTTATTATTTTATTTTTTTTGTCCATGTGATTAGTTGGAAGACAGGAAGCCCCCAAAGGTTTGCTATTCTAGTTAGAGTGTTAGTGAACTGCCCAGACTACAGTGTTAGTATTGCCCCTGATGCAACTTAAAAGTACTTTTGCAGACACAAAAATGGTGTTAGTAGAATGGTATCTAGGTTAGTTATATTCCATATTAGTATGTCCAGCAGATCTACAAAAGAAATCAGAACATGCTACTAGGTTAGAAAGGGAGCACATGCTATGAAAAGCACAAACACTTTTTTAGTATAGAACAATTACTGGGGATGGTTGAGGAAAAAAAATACCATGCATGCATTTGTATTTTCTTTTTGCTAGTTTTGCATACAAAAAGAAAATGTTCCCAAATGTTTCACTGTGATACAGTATCAGTATTTTAACACTTGCCACAGTGTCAGATGCATGGACAAGCACTGCAAAAGCCACAAAGAGAAATAAGAAAGCACCAGAGAAGCATCAAAGGACATACACGGCTCGACTGTTACATTCATGTTGACAAATGGGCAGTGTGACATTTGCAACACACAGTCAAGTGCATGCCATGCAAAGTGAATGGAGATAGAAACTGGCTGAGCCAAAGAGCATCAGGCCAGCCAGACAGAAGTGGGTCCTCATAATAAACCACAGCTTGATGCAAAAGGCTCGAAATGATGCTCCTAAAAGGGTGGATCAAACAGAATTGGACAGGAAACAAGTGAAAGAAAGAGGGTGAAACCAATGAATGAACCGATAAATTAAAAGAGGATTCGAAAAGTAAGCAGAAGAGTACCAACCGCAATTTCCCTTTTTTTGTAAATGACGTCTACAGTAAAAAAAGAAAGAAAAGAAACACACGGCAAACCCAAACTAAGAAACAATTAGAATGATATCTACCGAACAATGTAGTTTGTTTACCATAGCGTGTCCAATGCCTGAGTGCTTTGTGGAAAAGGGGGGAGAAAGGAAATTAAAAACTGTGAACAGAATAACGATTGTTACTCAAATAATATATGATGGTCAACACTGTTAGTACATTGTTAAACGGCAAAAAACCATACTGGTTAGTAGAATGACACATTCCATGAATGATGTTAGTTTGTTTCCAAAGCATGTTAGTAACATAGAGAAAAAGGGCAAAATAAGTTTAACAAGAAAAAAGCAGACCAAGGAAATAACAAGAAAGCTCCTCACGAGGTGCCAGAGCTCAACCAGTGACTCCCTAATTTCCTTTATGGTGATTTTGCACCATGTTCTGTATGTGACCAGACCGTTGAGAAGCACAAACAACTCCCTCTCCCAAGTCCTGACTGAAGGTTATGATTGACAGACACCAAATGGTTCATAAGAAAGAATGCCTAAAGCACATCAGTTGACCTTCTTTAATGAAGTCCTAAGTTCAAGACCATCTTTAAAGCTTTGTTTTATTGGTTTTTAATATTTGCGTTTCTTTAGTACTTGGTTTTAGACTTGAGACCAATCCAGACTTCCCGGCGTCCATACAATACCTCCGTTTGGTCTTATTGATGAACTTTAGGATCACTTTACTGCAATGAGACAAAGCAAAGAAGACCCTGACACAGAATGAGGAGGATGGCAGTTTCGATTCCCCCAGCAGAGCATGCACTCAGTAGGCTTGGTTTTCTTTCACATTTTGAATGCAGGGAATGTTCAAGCCAAATCCTCAGGTTTACCAATAATCAATTTGCTGATTTATGCAAAAGAAGCACCTTTGGTTCTCAAGTGAAGACGAACGTTTCCCACCAAATGAGCAGGAACATTTCTAGAGATGTTGTCCTAATGCTATTTAAAGGTTTGTGCAGTTGTCCTTCAAATCATATCATGTATTTTATGTAGGTTAAAATAATACTGTAACCAAACTCTCACCACATAGCTCCATCTGGCTTTTCATTTACATGAGTCAATGGCCCTTCTGCCTGGCGTTAGCATGTAACCTACAAAACCACATGTGTCATTGTGTGTTGTGAACAACATCCAGAGGGACCAGAATAGTCTTGATTGTAGCATGTTTTCTTGTAGCATTAGAAGAGGAATTTCTCTGACCAGGGTCCAAGATGTTCGCACCTATAAATGCAATTGAGGCAGTCTACATTCTTCTGATGCTGCAAATGATAACAATGATCATAATTTTATTGTGGTTACCCAGGTGGTAGGGGCTTGTGTCTGTGCCTCTGCTGACCTTGCAGGAACAATTGTTTTCTCTTGCTAGATCCCAGACTTACTGATTATTTTTTCTTTGGTTTAGAGGTCCCAAAGAAAAAGAAAAACACATATATATTCGTTCCATCTCTATGTGAGACCCCTCATGGATTTCTCCTAAATCCATTTATGAGTAGGAAAGTTTGTTCTTATAGTTGATACAGCTAAATGACTAGTCTACCTGAAAGACCCATGCAACATATTCACGGTTCTATGTTTCCTCTCACCCAGAGAGCCATTCTAAACATCTGACACAGTTGTAGCTCTAGCAGACTGGGAGCTGCATCCTGACATTTTTGCCCGATATGGACCTGTGTAGTGCAAGTGTGCCACACACTTTACACCTTTACTTTATCCCCATTAGATTCCTTTTTCTCTTGGTGAGAATCAGGAGACATAATGTGGTTGATACTCTAGCCAGTCCTACATTTGTGGGTTAAATTACCAAAGGACTCTGGAGAATAGGGTAAGGAATTAGTTGAACAATCTTCTTAAGTTAAGAATCCTTTTTTGTTAAGAAACAAACATGAGTGGAAGAGGCTGCTGAATGTGAGATTTCTATTGTACGGCATACCTACTTACTCGTGTTTTTGAAATCCATCCTTTCTCTGTTTCCTCATAAAATTATTTTGGTGAATAAATGAAAAAAATCTATTTTAAACTTGGCCTGTGGTCTAATGTTTCTGTGATAGAACTATATTATATTTTGTTGGTATACTCTATTCATATTTGAGTTCAGTAATATTTTAGAATTGTAGCTGTTTTTAAGAATATTTTGTGTATATAAAAATACACTATATCAATGCAAAAAAAGCTATAAGAACAAATAATATTAATTATTTAACATTGTACTCATGTGTTGTCAAATGAATGGATCTGGAAGCCTGAAGTCTTCCCTTCTTCCTTAACCTGTAACCTAATTGAGGTCCTGATTCACATCTAGATGTCCCTGCTCACTGGTGGTCCTGTTTTATCTCCACCATGATCCAACAGGATTTAATTTAGCAATCCATTTACAATGTCTCGAAAAAAAAATATATAAATATTGTATGATGGTAATGACTTAAGCGCATTTGTTTTGAATAATTGACTGAGTCTCTGCATCACCCTCTGTACTGTTACCTGACGTAGATTCCTTGTTACTTTGACATCATGCCAATCATTGTCATTAAATTTCCCATTGACTGGCTCCACCAGAGCTTCAAAGGCTCCAGACCCCAAATTAATGACGAGTGAGACAGCCCCGTTTTTCAGTGCCAGGTTGACGTAATCAGCTGATTTGCCCGTGTGCAGCATCAGTCCATTCCTCTGTAGGGTTTTGAATGACAATGTGATTTCATCACTGCTGCTTTGAATCGGGTTCAAGGACAAGTCGTAGCAGAAGAACTCAGATCCTTTGAAGGTTGCAACATAATCTTCTTTTCCTGCAGAGACAAAGAAGGAGAATTGCATTGCATTAATATCATGGCCTCTCGGGTGCCTGTTCGGAAGCTGTCAGGAAAAAAAAAGTAAGAAGGGATATCTCAAAAAATGTTGGATTGAGAACGAAGACACTGAAATTGGACAAGCTGAAATGTGATGGGAAGCACAATGATGTTATTAGTGGTGTTACTTCTGGTAGAGAAGTGAGATGTTTACTATAGCTTAATGACCTGCTATTACCCACCTTAGCCAGAGAACACAGAAGGTGAACTGACTGAACTGTAGCAGTACTTGCTTTGGCAGGTTTAAGCTATTCTCATCAGGTGATTTCACAGTACATCTCCTGTCAGCCTTTCTTGATACTCTGATCCATTATTCAAAGGTCTAACAAAATGAAAGCACTGTACAACCTTATTACATGGAAACACATCCTGCTGCATGTCTGAATCAATTATGCAATTGTCAGGAGATGATTTAAAGTCTACCCACACACACACACACACACTGATAGTATATCAGTCAGCTGCAGAGTCAACTGCAGAGTCACGCGCATACACACATTTAACATTTTAACTATACTGTTTATCCTGTGACCGTTTGGAGTATGGAGTGGGTTATCTTCTCACGCAGTTCAAATATCCCTTTATAATTAGTTATTTGAATTACAAATGTATGTTGTATCTATAAAAGGTCATTGATAAATGGGTGATTAGTCCATTCATGTTTTAGAGAGCAGAGAGGGTGTTTTCTTTAGGTTTGACCCTATCACTATTTAGAGAAAATAACTGTAAAATGACACTGCATTATGTTGTTATCATGTTATCTTAACCAGGACAACAGAACATCCAGAATTATTTCTATGAAACTTACTGACAGTGATAAATGCAATAATGTGTATTGATGGTGAGTTTCATTATAAACATTACAAACAGCAACTCACACAGCCTGCAAACAGTACACCTTCCTCTTCTGTCAATTGTACACAATCTACTCCTCATTGAGAATATTAGCCAACAGAAAAAAAAAAAATAATTCACTGTTTCGCAAATTTCAAACCTTGTGGCAACTGACTCTGGGACTGATCAGGGCAAGTTTCAGACAGCTGGAGCTGCTGCAGATGCTTTGCGGGAAAGGTGACGTTGCCTTTGCATGTGAGAATTCACAAGGGACTTTCCACCATTTCCTCCTTGTTTTCCTCCTCTTCTAATATATCTCTTCAACCCGCTGGCTCAAATTATTTTTGAATAGAATAGAATAGAAATCATTTCTTCTACTACACAGCAAATCACCTGTACTTGTTATAGTCCTATGAAAGCTGCCCTCCAATCACTTGCCTGGGAATGGATGGGTTTGATTTGTTTGTAAAGGCTCGCACTTCCAACACCTGCACTTATTTGCTTTCTTGCCAAGCAATCCCCAGAATGCAACTGTCTAAGCAGATAGCATTCTCGTGACAGGCTCGTGTGAACTCCTCCCCACCCTAAAAAGACTCAATTAATTCAGCCACATATGTTCCTTAATACACTCGAGCAAGTCAGCACTCGTCAGCCATCAGACATCCTCGGGTTTGACGGGGGCTTGACGATGCAAAAATAACCTTGAGAAAAACCTTAGCAGTGCTATGCTGAGATAAAAACAAAGTGGCACTGGGCGTCAGTGGGTGATGCATGTGAGCACCCATTAGAAAGCATTTAAAAACAGGTTTAGACAGATAACAAGCCGTAAAAGCCACAAGCAGAAAATAAACCAGCAAAACACAAATGGACCAAAGCATTCAATTATCATAAATGGGAGGTGCTGCACATTTATATATGCTTGCCAAACAAGCACACACACACACACACACACACACGCATGCACGGACACACACATACACACATGCACAGCATTATCCAGGCTTGGATACAATGTACCAAATAAGAGGCTGTCACTTCATTGATTCCCCCTTAAAAGCACTATAGAGCACCTCTGGGAAAACTACAAGGGGTCGTAATTGAAGTTGACTGGCTCTCGCCACCCGATGGTCATTCCCTCAATGTCTGAGCCTCCAATCAGTGAAAATGAGAGACCTCTACCCTCTTCACTAAACCCACCCATCCCTACACCCCAGGCTGCAGGAGCATGTAACAAATAGAGCCAACAGTTAAGGGTCATTCTCATCTCTCTCTCTCTCTCTCTCTCCCTCTCTGTCTCCCTCTACACATCCTCATGCCTGCACTTCACAGTTAATTCCCCTAACTAATGGACAATGAATTGTGTGTGTACAGCAGGGTCGTTGGTAGGGATTTACAGCATTTGGGGTTCATCCCACAAGCAGTTACAGGACCCCGGAGTCTACATCGTATTTACAATCGAACGCTGGCAGGCTAGTTCTCTCTGATATAAACATATGTATCTTTCAATAAAGCAGAACATTATGACGAGAGTCCGCTGCATTGTGTTTACCATTCAATTGCATCAGATTCCGAAAAAAATCCCATGCATTTAAGAGTCTATCTGTATCATTATGGGATAATTATACAACTGAAATGGATGAACATTAGAGGATTTGTCTAACTGGCTCAGCACCCCACTAAAAACAAGATGCAATTTTGTTTGCAGTGATGTTGAATCTGGCAACGCAGGACTTCTGTCTGTCAAGCGTTTAGCTTTTGGAGGCATTTCACCAAAAACTCAGCCAAGCCAAGTGTCAGGCCAGGCTAGCACACGAGCTCCCATCTGGCCACTGGTAGGAGTTAGCTCACAATCACACAGCTGGCTCCTTGTAGCTGTCATTCCACATTTTTCATAATAAGTCACTTTACTATGGAAATGATATTCCCTCCCTTGCTGTTTGTCTGTAGCTTGCATAGAATTTACTCTCTTGACCTTCTAAGTTTTAGCCTGACCAACCTCCAACCACACATGCAATTGATTAGAATGCACATGCAAATTAATACCGTTTACTAAGTAGATCAGGGCCCGTGTGTACAGATCTGTCTCATAATGTCAATACTGTTATTTCTTCATATGCTATAAATGATATTTATAGGTCATTATTTTAGGATATTTTAAATGTATATAATGGCCAAATGTTACACTTGCACCGTAAACTCCTAAGATTTTTACTTAATGTGATGCAGACTGAAAAATGTTATCTTTTGTTCTACTCAAAATACATGACAGGGATTGGTGGCACCTTCAAAAAACACACATCCACATATGTAAAGCAGACAACTGGGCTGGTTTGTCATACTTCGTTGACATGCTATATTCTGAAGAAGGATCATGTTAAATAACTGATGAATAAATCAAACATATCCAAATTCCTTGAGGGGTAATGGCATTCTGATACGTTGTGAATAAACTTTGACATTTTTGACAATTATCCCCTTTACATATTCTTAAGGGATCACCTCATTAGACTACTGCGTGCGAGAGCAAAAGACCACAGCATTGCAACTGAGCGATATGTCAGTCGTGTTTTTCCGACACAGGATCACAGCTGGTATGGCAACCTACAGTGTTAATATTTAGCAGTCGATGTGTCAGGTGTCTCATCTGGGGATGACACATCTGATCTTGAAGAAAACTACTTTTTTGTCATTGCGTTCGCCCGGGTATCTGGGTATGTCCCAGTCGTCTCTCTGGGCTGTCCTACAGTCTATAGTCAATCAAACCACAGCAAGCTGCTGGCACCTTAATGCCCTTGAGTCATGATACTGAATGAGAACATGGATAACAGCCAGCTCCTTTATGCTTTTTTCTTTTTTTTTTCTTCAGAGAACAGAGGACAGAAAAAGACATGAACAGAGTGAAAGTGTAGCTCCTAGGGAAAGGCCATAAATAAACACACAGGTGCTTGCCACAGTCTGTTGTTGTGAGTCATTCGAAACCCTTTTTTTCCCAACAAAAACAGAATACTGATGTCTTGAAACTGACTTTCCTATAATCTCTTCTGAATTTAGGATTGTTGTTGACTTATGAATAAATGTTAATTATTAGCCTTTAATTATCTGTTCAATTCAGGAACTTCATGGCCACATTACATTTGTGGATCTGTTGCAGATCAAACTACCCATACGTCTATTTTTCAATTATTCGCCATTAAAATCAGTGTCCCAAAATGTCAGAGGTATGGTGTTGCATGAAGCTATGTACTTAAAAAGATAGTATATCCGCTTTGTTAAAATAAGCTGAGCATGTGGAACCAAATCACTCATTCATTATGAATATTATGTGTATTGTTTGTATTATGAGACACAGCAGACAGTCTGTTCTGCCCAGAAAAACAACAGTATAGGTCAAAATCCAGTCACAAAAATCAACCTACAGTGATGTTTGAGTCACAAACACCATCATCACCACCGCATTTTAGCAATTCTGGTTCTATGGTCTTAAAGTGAAGTGTTTTTTTTTTCTTTCTTTTGTTAAATACCTAAAATAAGGTCTATTCTGGCAAATGCATTTACACTTCAAGAATTATAAAATCAGTATTTATTTGTGGAGAGTATATGTGTCAGCCACAACCCAGATTTTCTGTGAAAATCTGAAATCTAATGCTTAAATCTTAATGCATTTTCAACACAGGAACAAGGGCATAGTTAACTTCATTTCAGATGATTTACAATATAAAGTGATATATTTCCTTATTGGGAGGTGTTCCAGTTCCATTTCTTTCCATCCACAAGTGGCTGGTGGATGAAAGATAGACGATTGCCTTACTGCTTACTGTTGCCTTTACAACAAAGGTTGCCAACGTTAAAGCAGAAACTTTAACTCACACTATGGTTTGAATGGTCATTTTGACCCAAATGCTGATCTTTCCCAAACCCTAAACCAATCATGAGATTTTTTTTTTTTATTATTTGTGTGTGTGTATGTGTGTGTGTGTGTGTGTGTGTGTGTGTGTGTGTGTGTGTGTGTGTGTGTGTGTGTGTGTGTGTGTGTGTGTGTCTAAACCCAACAACCAATGGTTTTGGAAAGCGAGATATTAGAAAACGCTCCTTGGTCGTTCTGGAGAGCGCCGTACCGTCGACCTATGTGGTCGTTTAATTATGAGGACATGTCGTAACAGCGCCAGCATGTGAGCGTCCAGGAGGCTCCTCATCAGTCACTTTGCCCTGACACTAATCTGGCATCTGCTACTCCATGGCTGTTTTTTAAATTAGTTTGCACCTAGGGGAGCACGCTGCCTGTCAACATCAAGTCATAATACAGCAGTCTGAAACACACTTGGCAGGAAACAAGAAAAATTACTTATGAAATGAACGTCAGGGGATGGTTTGACTTTAATTGTTGCTCCGATGCCAGACAATTACAATATACATGCACACAAAGGGAGAATTGATAGAAATGCAAATATAGCACCTCGATTACAACCATACAACAGTCATTGAATTGATTATTTGATAGACAGAAAGATAATGAGTCAATCGTTAAAGGTGAAATGGCCAAAATTGCCTTGTTCCAACTCATTAAATGCAGTGATTGTTGTTGCGTAGAATAGAATATTGCATATCATTAAAAAATGAAAATGAATGGATTTTTTTTATCTTGAAATGATTTGTGTGATCTCTTTGACATTGTATAGACCAAACAATGTTAATTTTAAACAATAAAAAGAATTAGTAAAATTAATGAAAGCAATTTCCTGACAGTGACAGAAAACAAAGTGACATATTAGCCGTAGCCGCTGCTAAAACAGGCACAGTCATTATGTTGCCCGTCTCCAAAGGTATCATGGCCAGCATTAACTGTAGCATGAAACTCTGGATCACTGGATCGCTGTCAGAGCTCTCACTAACACCCAGCTTCCCTCACTACTCTGCCCAGCTCCCGGTAACAAGCTAAAAGTGAAAAGAGCTTGTTGTGCCTCGTTCAGGTTTCTAAGGTTCAGAAGAGGTTCACAGATCTGGGGGAAAAAAAAAGTCTTCCAAAGTAGCACCTGTTGATTCTTAAGGACTAGACCCGCCATGAATAAAATTGGACGCTAAAGCCACTCAGTTTGGAAACCTACGATGCTTAATCGTCTGTGGCAATAAGACTCGGTGACTGACACGGGATTTCACTCTGTTCCATTTCACTCTCCTTTTCCTTGTTTGACTGGCAGCCTATTAAAATGATACAGAGGTTAGTGTCTGGCAGCCTATTAAAATGATAGGAAGTTAGCGTCGAGCCGACCTAAGCCTCTTACATTGTGACAGAGAGAGGAGTTTCTGAAGTGCTGCATTCTTTGGAAACATACTTTATTACATGATTATCCCGCCATTCAAGAGACTTACTAAATGTTTCAAAGTGCTCACCGCTCGCAAGGTAGACATTCCCAATTTATTGATTGATGCATTTATGTGAATTTTTGTTTCTTGAATCTTTTTCTTAGCAATGAAAACATGCTCTGTGAAGCTGATACGTATTTGGTGATGATCACATTAAGAGAGAATGTGTGTGTATGTAAGGGAGGATTTAGGGTGCTTGTGCATACTAAGTTATGTCAGATGCTATACTGCACTTGCTGAATGTACAGTGGCATTCAAATTCACAGTATGAAGGGCGTCTTACTGCGCTCAGAGTGAGTCTTCTCCCCTGGTGTCAGCCTACACAAACTTCTCTCCATACTAAGTCTACTCATAATTGGCTTCACCACTCAGCTTGTCATTAACGATGGAACCAGGCATCAATTACGCACTTATGAGAACATGCGGCTCATACACTATATTTCCAAAAGTATTCCACCCACCTGCCTTGACTCACGTATGAATTTAAGTGACATCCGATTCCTAGTCTACGGGGTTCAATTTAATGTTGGTCCACCCTTTGCAGATATAACAGCTTGAGCTCATCTGGGATGGCTGTCCACAAGGCTTAGGAACGTGTTAATGGGAATTTTTGACCAGTTTTTCCAGAAGTACATTTGTGAGGTCATACATTAGTGTTGGACTAGAAGGCCTGGCTTTCAGTCTGCACTCTAATTCCTCCCAAAGGTGTTCTATCGGGTTAAGGTCAGGAATCTGTGCAGGCCAGTCAAGTTAATCCACACCAGACTCATCCGTGTCTTTATGGACCTTGATTTGTGGATGAGTGGATTTGGATGGGTGAGCGAATACTTTTGGAAATATTCTGCATTCTGCAAAGATGATGGGAATTCCGGTTGTGTATCTATCCATCCATCCATCCATTGTCTATCCCGCTTATTCCCTTTCGGGGTCGCAGGGGTCTGCTGGAGCCTATCCCAGCGCGTTAAGGCGAGAGGCAGGGATACACCCCAGATGGTCGCCAGCCAATCGTGGGGCACACACACCATTCACACACCATTCGCTCTCACACTCACACCTATGGGCAATTTAGAGTTTACCAATTAACCTGAGCATGTTTTTTGTATTGTGGGAGGAAACCGGAGTACCCGGTGAAAACCCACGCAGACACGGGGAGAACATGCAAACTCCACACAGAAAGGCCCCAGACCCAGGCCCAAGGCGGTCTTGAACCTGCGACCTTCTTGCTGTGAGGCAACAGTGCTACCCACCGCACCACCGTGTCGCCCTCGGTTGTGTATCTATTCGTGCATAAATGTGTGAGACAGTGTTAAATGCTCTGTACTTAAAAAAAAAAAAAAAAATCATCTTGTATGTCCAGTCTCATTGTTGTCTTTTCAAAATTAAGTGCATGATAAATCTCAACTTATAACTGAACAAACGGTTCATGGTCAAACATCTCCCACTGCCAAACGGTTGCTTTACAGATAAACATTTTGGATTTGTAGAGGTCATGTTTGTTCTGCGTCATCCAGAAAGTTCTATATTGGAATGGATTCATTCACTTCAAACATCAAATAGAATCACTCAGCCATAAAGGTGGCGCCAAATGGTTCCCAGCAAAACCAATAAATTGTGTACTACACTGATGTAAAAGAGTTAATGGAGTGCAATTGATAGCCAAACAATCCTGCAGAAATTTGCTGATGGCTTCTTCAACCATAACTTCTAAAAAAAAAAAAAAAGCAAAAACATGCCGCCTTCTTAAGAAGTCTGACAATCCAGACCAAATAAGTAAGGTGTGAGAGCCCCTCTTAATTTAATCTACTATAACTAAAATGACAAAAATAATCAAATAATGTTCTTCTCCACCCTTAATTCCACTCTCTAATATAACATCTTAATCAGCCCAGATCTAATTTATTCCTAGTTTAATTTAAAATAACAAAGGCAAAGTCAGCTTTACTATCAATTACTTCACATGTATGATTTCTCACATCTCCAGGGGGAGACAAGAGACAAAAAAAAAAACAACGGACAGTCAATCAACAGTAAAGTGCATAGGCAAAACAGGCAACGGCAGATATGGCAAATAAAAACCATCTAACTACTAAGAGTATTAAAAAAAAAACTATGTGAGGTGCATGTATCTTGAGGTAATTATAAGAATCAAGTGCAATCAAACAACAGCAATAGTGACAGATAGGAGACTCTAATCACTGCGAGTACAAAAACAATAACTATTATGTAAGGTGTATGTGTCCTGAGGTATTGTTAGACACTAGTATAAGCAAGAGATGGCTATGTGTTTGTATTCTTTGTGTTAAATGGAAAAAAATACTTTTAAACTATGTATCATCACAAATAGAGACGAAGAGAGAAAACAAATAGTGCAATAAATACCGGCGAAGATAGTAATAATGAGTAGTAAGTATTATTCTCTGACTTCACAGCAGCTTAAATCCTCATTCGATTTTCATCACGCTGTATGCTGAACTCTGTCTAGCAAGATGTTGAGCCACACTTCAAACAGTAAAGCCTCCAGTTTCTTTGAGCAACAAAGGAGCTGGAAATGTACTCAGGTCTCTGCTTTTTCACAACCTCCCCAATCCGACTGATTCATCCTGCATTTCATCCTGAAACCAACTGAATTTGAGCGCAGGGTGCACGGTTATATTGTCATCTTGGGCAAATAGGAATGCCATGAGAGAGAAAATGTCTGCATGACAGGGTGCTGTTTGCCTCTATAAATTAGCTGCATATTCCGCGGCTTTTACACGGTCATGCAGAGCAATCACCATACCAAATGATTTCCACACAGTTGCTGCCGACAGCATCACCGACAGGCCCGTGTTTAACAGCTGGCGACTGGGATTTCAGGTGGGAGGCGTCCTATGAGTTTCTCCACAAACAGCCAGATGTATTAAAAAAAAAAAAAAACATCCCTCATTATACCAGCTGCGATAATTGCAATGATATTTTATTTTTTTACAGCAGTAGCAAATAAATTTAAAACCTCCACATTTAAAAAATAATATCACCGAATATACAGGAGGATGGGGAGTCACATTCCACTTAGGGATCCAAATTAATAAATCAATATTAGCCACAACCGAGGAAACACTTAGCCTTCCCGGGGCTCTCCATCACGCACCTCTTCCTTTCTCCAATATGCAAAGTAACCATGAAAAGGAGCTAGGCAAAGTCAACATTCATTACAGGAAAAAAATATATAGTTTACAGCAGCTGCTGCCATGAAGGTCAACCCTTCTTGCTGTTATTTATACCCACTGTTTTTATCAACATCTCTTGTTAAGAAATAACGATTTTGTGCTGTATATTTGAATGTGGCTATGACTTATTATAGTATAAAGTATCTGCAGTGCAATTTTCTCATAGATTTTCTTAGAGTCCATGTCTGCTCACTCTTAATTGGCAGAGGCTCAATCAGATGTACAGGTAGCTCTCCTCCGGGACCAGGCCCCACGAGGCCATGAAACCAGCCTTATCCACGGCTGTAAATGGCGTTGCTACTGAGATGATGCATACACCTGGTCACACATTCATATATGCATGAACAAAGCATAAGCAACACAACGGACATGGATGTGCACACACACACACACACACACACTGAGGAATATATCCTTCTGACATAAAATGGATGAAATTCTAATGACAGTAGAGACTCCTTCCTGCAATGTCCAAACTGCAATTTCCTCGTCGCAGGAAAGGTGTTGGAGACAGCTTGCAAAACATTTTTTTTCTCTTTTACGTGCAGACCTCCCAGCCACATTCATTTGCAAGCTAGCTAATAAATTTCATTTCATTCAAACCGACTACTCTTCTCGTGCCTTTTTTTTGGTTCCTCCTCTCATGCTGCTTTGTAAAAATTATCTGATAGCATTGAAAAACACAATTATATGGAACAGGCCGATTCCAAGCAAGCAACCATTGAAGAAAGTTTATTAACTAAATGATTTGAAACCTTTTGATACTTGAAAAAGACTGGGTAGTGCTCAACTAGAGGGTTTGCAAGACAAAGCAGGGAAGGCTTCTTTTTTTAAAAGTCCAGGAGATACACAAGATCAAATATATGTCTGAGATAAAAACGTGCCGACATTTATAGTTGGCAGCTGGGCCATTAAACTCAATCTTTTGGTGCACTTCCCGGCTAACAAGAATATTTCTGAGGAGCGGATTTAACAAATACCCCCCTGCCCCCCCAAAAAAGCAGTGTCTTGAGGACTTAATGGCCCTGGCGAGAGACAAGGTTGTCAATCTCTTGAGGATATACAGGAGCCTCTTTATCTGACACAGAGAGCCGAGGAAAAAGGTTAAAAGTCAAGGCTCCAGTTCTTTAAGAGGAGAAATAGCAATATCCAAAGAGAGGCAACTAAATCTAACAGGGCATTAGAATACAAATGCTCAGAGACAGTCAAATATGCATGTGAATACCCATTCATTCAGGCAAACAAACACTGTATGAATACACATACTAAAGAGCACACTTCCAGCTGCAAGGCTCTCATTTGCCCTCAGCCCATTACTGAATCACAACAGCATTACAGTGAAGAGGGAGTGTAATGTGCTGAATACTAATCTGCAAAGCCCAATCCATTTCTACTGAGTAAATCCAGAGGATAATAATGTAAGCCTAGGGGAGATGATGGGTGGGTGTGGGGGGATCAATACCCTCATCAAAAGAAAAGCATTTTGATATGAATGTATGGTCACCACTTCAATTAACTCCAAATATATTAAAGGCCACGGCCATTCATTTTAGTCCTACTATCAGAAACATCACATGCCCGTCAGCACTAATTTATCACTCAGCTTTTCGGGTGATTATTTACCATCAAAGGCAATGATTTGCAAGAACAGGTGTGTAGTGCAGTTTAATGCCAGCTTTCTTTCTCAATGGGCCATAGCTGAAAAGTGCTGGCACCAATAAATCTTTTCTATAAGCATCTTAACAAGCTGCTCAATTTGGATCTAACCTTGTCAAGGTTGCCAGCATAAACCTGAAGTACGCATCGCGACGGAGCAGCAAAGGTTACTGTCCACTTTTGATTACCGGGGCTGCGTCTGACTGTAAAAGGACTGGCATTTGGCAGCTGTCTAATACGGGCGACATTTCTCCAACAAGAGCAAAGTCAAGAGGCGCTGAGGCATGTCATTGCACAGAAATAATTCATGTGCTAATTACACCACCGGTGTGTGTGTGTCTCGGGATGATTTTTCTGCCTCTCCTCTCGAGATCCGCTCTCTCTCCCCCGTCTCACACAGCGTGAGCAGACACCCAGACGCGGCAGCAAAGACACTTTTCTTATCCTCCTGATCCTCGGTCCGTCCTCATCCCTCATTGCCCAGACAGAGCATACATCAACTTAAGCATTAAGCTGCAAAGATTCAGTACGTCCTTGGGGGGATTGTTTATCGCGCAAACTCGGAATTACGCTTCTATTATCTGCCGTTTGTATTGTTGATAAATTGTTTTTGTTGAATCAATCTGTGTTTAACACATTGGTAAGCTAATTGTTGCTCACTGTAGAAAAATATATATATGAAAATACATTGAATAATCATTGTATACAATACAGTAAATTTCTGGTATTAAAATACTTTTTATATCCTTGATTTTAAATACAATATATTTTTTATTTTTCCCTTTTTAATCATAAATAAATACATTCACACATATAAATATACAACAAAACTGTCTATAAAAATGTATTATGGTATAATATATATATAAAATAGTGTAAATACACAGATCTTTCTTACATGTGACAGTACATGTGCAAATCCCTGTCATTGAATAATAAAGATAAAACCTCTTCCACACATCACATGAGATAACAGACAAACCTGATGTGACTTAATTCCAAGAGATGAAGAGAAAAGGGCAAGAACCAGACACAGTGATTCGACTGGATTCCCTTGTCAAAATGTTCGCCACCATCAGCAGTGAAAGCACTCGAAGGCGTTTGCTCTGCAGGAGTGAGGGACGTGACGCTTCCTAACAAAGATTTACTGCAGCATCATATGTCAGACTCACTTGGACTCCAATAAAAGTAAAATGACTTAATCGGCTCCGGTGGAAACACTCACCGGGGGAACTTTATGAGAGGCCAAAAATGATTAAACCATATCGTTTGGAATGTCCCCATCACCTGGGTCACTGCTGTAATGTTCTTTATCCACCAAATGAGGAGGGGGAGTGGACAGGTTCAAATAAAGAAGAGAAGGTGAACAATTCAAGTATAAAGACTGTAAATAATGGACATTTACAAATCATAGTTTGAAATAAAACTGTGTGTCTCTCTAATAGTGCTTCCCCTCAGGTCTTCCAGCAGAATACAGTATACACTTTTGTTCTTTCAGTTCCAAACTGGACACAACCAGATCAGATTATTTATTTGTGCCTTTCATACTCCGGCACGAGCGAAGTGGCCTGTCTGTCAGGACCAGTTCGTTCAGGTGCACTTGATATAAATGTATCCTGAATCTAAACTAAATCTTCCCAGCGCATCAACCATGGCTCCCTCTTACTCAGACAAGGAAAAGGGAACAAAGAGACCTGCACTTCTTCTTTTCTTTGTTTCCTTTTTTTCCCCCAATTAGAATTAAAATTCTGTGTTGTTGTCAGATTCAAGAGTGGTCACTCAATAGAGGTTTGAGAAAAGCCTGCGCGTGTAAACTCCCCCTGTGGTGGGAGAACATGGCGGAACACGATGAGCGGCATCGTTGCATGTTTAAAAATGTGCTCCGATGAACAAATCGCTGCAGGACTTTGAAGCCTGACAGAATCACAGCATCACCTCGCTGCTCGCTGCTGGGCAAGGTCACCAACATCAGAGAGCGGGGGTTTTTGTGCTCGTCGGCTCGTAGGATGGCAGTCTTCCACGTCTATCGTGATATTTGTTTTCAGTTAGCCGTGGTAGTGTTAATGCATTCATGCAAACCAGCTGATAAGAACAGCAGCTGTCCAATTATCTTCTTTTTTTTCCTTTTTTGCCAAATTGGGTTACGACTATTCCAAACAGATCCTGCGGGCATGTGACACTTCACGGCTGTGATGCTTCACTTAAATGTACACTGAGGAATTTCCTCAGGCCCAACTGTACATATTTAAAGATTGATTGATCCAACATTAACACATTCAGTGCCTTTGTCTCCACAATAACCATAAGCAGCAATGCTGGAACATGTATTAAGATCTTTTTTTTTTAAATAAAAGTAGCACCACAGCATAACAATATTCTATTACACGTAACAGTAAGGCAAATAATATTACTGCTATATTTTAACATTGTAGTTACTATATATAGCTACATAGTATAAAAAAGTGTTTTTTTTTTTTTTTTTGGGGGGTGATTTGAATTTGAGGATAAAATATATCTATAATTAATTGTAAATACAAATGATATATATAACACATTATCTGTTTGTACATGTAAAATATAACTAGCTATGTAACTAGCTGTGAAATAAATGTACTAGAGTAAAAAGTCCTAAAATGGTAAAAAAGTATAAGGTAGAATCTAAATACATAAAAAACATGTTAGTTCACGGTGCAATTTAAACTGAACCTAACAGGCCATGATTCATCACAGCTACATGTCAATACCACATCACACCTCACTTGAAGTTGTACTAAAACTAAAGAATGCGTCGCCATGTTTTAACTTAACAGGTGATGGGAATCATGGTCCCGCTTCACAGCTTAGCTTTAAAACAAATGGCACTCTCGAGGCTTTACTGAAATCCAGTCTGGTAAGAGGATAAATAACTATATAGACTAATTAAACAGCACTAGAAAGGGAACGCCAAAGTGAGATGCAGTTGTGCTATTGTTAATCTATTCCTCAGTTTTCCAGTCTGCTTAATCTGATCAGTCCATTGCTCTAATTACATTGGCACCGCTGTCTTCAATAAGGTTTGCTTTCAGAGGGCCGTCTCACCCTCTCTCCCCCTCCGTCACCTCAGCGATTGCTCGTGGCAGCATCGCCCTCCTCCACCTTTATCTACAAGGGGAGATTGTCCGTCGGCAAAGATGCTGACCTATGGAGGGAGAATTACTCACTTTTTCAGCTGCGCTATGGCCCTGCTGACACCAGACCAAGGTCATTTCATAATGGGTTGTCCAGCTGCCACTCTGCTGTCAACAGGCCTGAGTGATGAAGGGGAGTGTAGCCAGTTACGGTGACAGGAGTCAAGGCTACGGGAGCTTGATAAAGATCAGCCTCTATCAGGAGTGAAAACAGCTAAGAAAGAGGGATAGAAAAAAGATGATCCTGCATTTTGGCCCCCTAAGCCTTCAAAGTGGTGACAAATAGATCCGCCTGTGCAGCTTGCGTCTGCATAGATGCTGTGTTTTGCATTCTGCGGGTTGCCGCATCAGCCCGTGCCACAGGAATAAATGCGTGTGATCGGCAGGAGCAGCCGTCACAGCGCCGCTGCACACTGAGAAGTATCGACTGTGTTACAGCTCTTTTCTCTGGTAGCTGTCAATCCCGCCAGTCCTATGAATTGATCAGAGGGGGTTCCCATCCGTCAGGTCATCCAACACAGATATGATGTTTTTTCGGAATCCAATTTGTTCTATCCCCCTGGGCTAAAGTAGCTGGAAAAGGTTCTTATGTTTCCTGCCCTCAAGAATTTAGTGGTATATCTCTGCTTTTTAACGTGTTTATCTCTTTATGACATGCCGTATGTGATTTCTGCAGCAATTCGGGGGAATTCATTCGAATTTGTATTGGTTACCTTCAAGGGAGAAATGTGTCTGGCCACAAACTGCATTTCTCACATCGGTGAACCTGTGTTGCTTCTACATTCATGTGTGAGACCAAAGGAAACAATACTACTGCTCTCAGGGCTCTGTAGGAATCTATAGTAGCTCAGTCTCACTAATTCACTGTCGACTTCTCACACGTCAGTTAAAATATCACGTCCTTATTCTATTATTTTGTCACATTTCTTTTCTAAAAAGCTTATTTTACTCACAACTGTAGACCATTTGCTCTTTGAGTTTGCTGTTGTCCTTTATTTGTATATAGTATACAGTGGTTTTATAACATCAGAGATAATGTGGCCAACTATGGCTGATGAAAAAAATGGATTCTGCAAAATAGTCCAGGAAGAGGATAAACCTTTTCACTCCAGTATTTCAAATGCTACTATAATATAATACATAACAGCATAGCTTCATTCTTTGTAGCAACATATCCCCTAAAGAATGTCAAAATATTGTATCAGCATAAAGAACCACATGCATATTTTTTACCTATCAGATGCCTACGAAACAAAGTTGCAAACATGGATAAAAATGCATTTCCTGCTTATGAGATGGAATTGATGGTGTTAAAACCATTTGTGAAAAGAATTTTGGTTTGCTTTATTTGACTTCACGAAGAATGGCTTGCATAACTTATATCACTGTGTGTGACAAATACTGTAAATTTTCATAATCTTCATAAAACATGTTGTTTAGTTTCACCACTAGGGAGGAAAAAATTGGTGAAAGCATTGCTTGATACAGTGGGGGGGGGTGAATAGGGGGCTTTAGAAGTTTTTGGCCGATCTACGCCAAAAGAAAATGTTATTCAGTGTAAGTCACAGGAATACACTCTGTCTGTGTCTGTGCGTTTTCTGTTTACTTGTCGACTTTGTACTCACACAGTGCTATCCTGTAAGAGACTCGTGAATTAATGGGATTTCCTTGTTTCAGCAGTTTAAACACAAAGGAGCGATTCAGTACATGCATAGCCTAATTCCATTTTATTCCTTCTGCCGTGACAAATAAATATACAAAAGCTGACATGGCATCCAATATGCAAAATACACATCCTACACAATGTGCACATTTGCGTCTGTGATCTCGTACCTTCACTTGGAAAGCCTCTCATGAGGACTCCATTTCTACAGCGTGGCACAATAAAAGCCTGAACATGTACAAATTAATTAGAAGAACGGGGTTGCTTTTTCTGTTCCTCTGAAGTGTGCTCCAGAGACTGGTGCAGCGGCCCTAACGAGGGTCCCAGCATGTGCTTCGTTATGCTTTTTGTAAGTAATACATATGAGACAAAGAGGGACGGGGGACAGTGTAGACTGTTAATCATTTTTTTTTCTCCCCCGTTTTACATAAAATAATGTCACTGTGGTCCACATGCATTATGTAAGTAATGCAGCTGGATCACAGAATAAATGGGTAACACTTTATAATAATCGTCATCTATGAATAGTTCATAGACAGTGAGTTAAACTTTAGTTAATAGTTATTTTACAGTTTGGTTAATGGTTATTAATAAGTTCCAACATTATTTGTAATAGATTGGACTTTTATAAAGATGATGATTATATCTTGTTAAATGCTTAAATAAATTGTAAAGCATATGTGAACATTATTTAGATCACAGCAGCTTTATAATGGTCATTAAAATAATGTTTATGGATGGTTTAAAAGCAATTTTAACCAATAGCAAACATTAAATAACTATTAACTAGCTAATTACCATTCATTACCGCTGGTTATTATAGAGAGCTATGGTAAGCCTGCATGCAGAGTAAGTCAGCATTCTGGTAGAAACCTCAGTGCACTGAAAGGATCCTGCTTTGTGTGCTACTTTGTGGTGAGTCCTTCTTTAGCACTCTCCATCAGGGCCATAGCCCAGGGTGACTGAGCCTCTTACCTATCCGCAGCATCGAGCCACCTGCCATGGAAATCACTGCTGTTTCTGCCATATGCCGCGATGTTCTGCCAAGCCTCTCCGGTCTGTTCCGCCTTGAGCAAATTTCATTATGAGATGGCTGGGAGCACTCGGGCGCTGCTCATTAAGGCTATCAGCGTGGCACGTCACCGTTTGTAACACAAGGGATGCAGGGGGTTGAATACCCCCAGCGTGGAACGCCGCTTTGCAACTTTAGCCGTTTCAGAACTTTTGTGATGACATAATGGTCTTCTTTCAAATATACATGAAATGTTATCCGAGACATGTCTCAATATTGAAATAGAATGACTGCATTACTTGTGGTGTGTATAACACAGAGACTTTATCTTCTTTGGTGTATGTGGAGCTGAGCGGCTCAGACCCTTCTGGCAGACTATGCTGGTGCACAGCGTGTATAAAAGGGACAGAGTTGATTCACTGGAAGATAAGACATCCTCCGCTATCATACGTGAGCCAGTGTTATGTCGCCACGAGGCAGTGGCAGTTGTCCACTAACATGGTCAGCGTAAAGCCAGATGGAGCTGAGCCACGGGGATCAATCGGAGAGTTCTGCTTCTGGAGGTTTCCTGCCAGCGAGCACCCTCCACCTTCTGACATTTCGCTGTCGCGTCGCTCTCTGTCTCTCTGCCTCTCCTGAAAGAGAGTTTACTTTGCTCAGGTATTTACAGGCTCCCAGGTGATTCGGAAAACAACAAAGCAATAAGAGCCTATCTCTCTGCCTGTCTTTTGCATTGTTTACTCACTGTTTTATCCTTTTATGTTTTCATGCGAGAGGGCCAATCTGTGGCCTGTACATCGGAGAGAGCAGAGTTTAGCTCCAGTGTGCTTTAACGTGATGTTCACTCAGCCATGCTGGTGCCATGTACCCAGAGCCATCACAGTGCATTAACCCCTGCATGCTGCCTGGCACTTTCTCACTGGGTTGCAATTCCAGACCGCTTCAAGTCCTGAGGGTCCGTAGACCTCAAGCTGGCTGATGGAAGGGAGGCCAGGGTCACAAAATAACATCGAAAAACAGGCAAGAGGGACAAAAAGAAACAACTAAAACCTGGCATGTAGATGGATATGTTGTTTTCCCCATCTCTCTGAAATGTGCTATAGATATTGTATTTATGATACACACTAAAAAATGTATCGATCTCTTTTGAAGAGACCCTTGCCAGAGATAGATGACATACAGTCTTAACCAATCAATGCAGTTAGTTATTTACTGGCTTTAAATGTCAATAAGCCATCTGTGCATCTTAAGGTTTTGGTGCTTTCTTACCAGAGAAAGAGGTAAGATCACAGGATATAGGTTTAGAGACAAAGCACAAACCAGACCTCTGATTTGTGGGCACTATTTTGCATTTAATGTCTCGGTCAATTAAGCCGAGTCTGGCAGTTTGGCTGCTAATGGATTAGGGACTGCTTGGATGTGGCATGGCCTCTGGGGGGGAAGTGAACCGTGGACTTCTGTGAATTTATATATAATTGCTGTATTTTGCTTTTGAGAGTTTTTTTTTTCTTCTCTTAATCACAGATATTGTGATTTATCATGAATTATGTTTTTATTTATATATATTAATTATTGCAGAATCAGAATACTGTGACAACATCACTATAGTGAGAACAATATCCTAATAGCATTACATCAGTTAGTTATTAGTAAACTATACAAAATAGTTGCTTCTTTAAGTGAAAAATCATCTTTACCAGATGATGGTTAATGAATTGCTTCCAGAAGTGGCTTGGAAGTCTGAACACCTGCCTCACCATAAAAACTTCAACCCACACCATGTCTCGAGTCCTAACCCCAACTGTGGAGGTGGTGCGATGGAAGGAGGGTCGTTATTTCATTATATTCTCAGGGCCTGGCTCCGTGAAATGATAAACACCACTTTGGAAATAAAAGGGAAAAAAGCATGTTCATTGAAGAGGTGAATTGAAATTGTCACAATTTTCTATCGAATGTGGGACCAGGTAAAAGCTATCATAATGATGTGTATTGTGTAGTAATAGCATAGTTTGAGTAACATTGCTTGGCAGTAGAAGTTGCCATTGGGCTGGAGAGGGAAGTTATGTCAGAAGAAAACATTTGAAGTAAAAGTCTGAGTTTGTTCATCAGTTAGCCTGTTGTCTAATCTAAGCTGTTGTCTAATTCTGTGCCATAAATCGAGCGTTCATTTAGAGATCTCACCCGGCAGGCAGACAGAATTGCATAGTAAAAGTAAGGCCTAAAGGGAACCAATCTCAATGTCAGCCATTACACTATGCAATCAACATTTACTTCATAGGACACGTTATAGCAGAAAAGGTGTCTACCACCACTTTAAGTTACGGGCCACGAAACTAAAACATTTAGAGGCTATGAAGCTCGGCAGAGCTGAGGGGAATTGCAAAGTCGGGTGATAAGGCATTTCAGTTTGTCACTACGAATGACACCTTTTCCATTACTAAATAATGCTTTGATTCATTGTTGGAAAACTATGCATTATAGATGCTTTAAATCACCAGAAGATTTTTACCTTAGCTTGCAAAATGACCTACACGGGGGGAAATTATAGCTAACACAGGAGAAGCTTAAACTCTCTTTTACAGGAAACTGTGCCTGCAATTTGCTGTGATCTCCCGAACACGATGACCGGAGAATACCAGCAACTTCCATATAGAGAGGAAAACATTCTTCACTGGAATTGAACTTGAGGCGATCCAACAGTCTGGCCGAGTGTGCAATCAAAAGTGAGGTATAGGGAGTTTCGGAGACAGTGACAAACAGTGAGAGTTGACAACTGTCTACCTCCACGGGCACATAGAAGAAGCAGTAATCACAGAGGGGGAGGGCACAATGGGTTGGCACTCAGGCATGATGAAGGGTACGACTTCACGTCTGCATGGCCCACACCAGTAGCGATCAGCTCTGCACTGATAGAAGGAGAACCAATCCACACTGACGTCTGCCCTCATTTACTACAATGCCTATGAAGATTAAAATAGCCAAGCAGCTTCAACGAATGGATAGTGCCAAGGGATATAAAGCTAGAGGCAATAAGTCATTTGTGGAAACCCTTTTTTTGGAAGCTGAGACTGTCCTTCTCCTGTGACCCCAGGGTGACAGTCAGGAGTGACACCAAACCTGTCTAATGGCTCTGAAGCAATAAATATGGCCCCTGAGTCGACAGCCTAGATCTACCATTCCCCATTACCTTGATTCATTCCACCACAAAAGGAGTGACTCTGCAACGTATTGTGGCCGACTTCAGGGGAGATATCTGATTCACAGATGTAGTCTGGTGAATTGCAAACTAGATGAAGCCCATTTCTCTCTAATTAACATTTACAGATCTTCTCCAACAATCTATTAGGATAGAGTGGGAGAGCCTCTCTGATGGATATTGAAGTAAAAAAGAGGCTTTCATAAGAGACCCAGTTAATTTAAAGTACATTTCAGCACTTATGAGAGATTCATAGTGCGTCCCTACAGTAAATCTAACTGTCCTGCCTTCTTTGAGCTGGCCTTGTGGACATATTTCTGAAGGACATTAATTGAAATGTGGGGCAAGAGTTAGCCAGTTCCACAGCTGGTCTACCAGAACAACGCTAATGCCTTTCAGCAACATCAAACATTCAAAATGAGAGACTAGGTTGATAAATATTTCAATGCTTCTCTCCGAGAACACATTTTTGTCATTACAGCACTTTTCCCTTACAGTACATCTGTTTGTGCCTACAGCTTTGGATGATTTTATTTTTTTTATCCAAATAATGAAGAACTGAATATTAAATATCAAATATTGCCTTATACTGACAGATTATGATAATACAATTTTGAAAATAAAGTATTATTACTCTACCAAACATAGCTATACAACAGCAAAAGCTTTGAGTCTCAGTAACCCAACACAACAGATCATTAATATGACATTACGGATCTCTCTCTCTCTCTCTCTCTCTTTATATATATATATATATATATATATATATATATATATATATATATATATATACATTTAAAATGTTTTCACTAAAGGCCACTTAATTAAAACAAGACAAATCCTAATCACCCCAAGACTTAAAGTTAATTTAAGTCCAATATTAGATACATTAGTTTTTACAGTTATTTGTTCATGAAGAAAATCATGTGCAAATTAACATTTGACCTAATATTGGTATTAAATGAAAAGTAAGGGGATAAAAACCATCACAAAATCATTAATCTTAGGGGGGAACAAGTCACATTGCAAAATTTGATGAGATATTTAAATTGATCAGTAGGGTTAGGCTGATGGATGATGTCATTGTCCACTGCGCCTCTACCATAGCATGGATCCAATTAGCTCGTCTTTCACTTCCAGTAAGATAACTGATGTATTTCTCTATTACTTTACCAGTGGTCTCTGTGTCGGCACTGTGAGCCCAGACTTCACTAAGAAATAAGACAGGGTATATATATATATATATATATATATATATATATATATATATATATATATATATATATATATATTATACTATTATGTGCACTTGCTTCATTTCTGCTCAGTGTGAGCATCTCTGCTGTGTTATTATGTTCTATAGTCGCTGTCATGCTAATTTCTCAGCTGTCGACTGCTCTTTTTCAACATGTTTATGTGTGAGGAGGGAGCTGCACCCAGCGCTGACACAGAGACTGGGTGACGTAATGTTATACGAGGCAAGGGTAATTTATTAGTCTTATCACTGACCCCCTCCCCACCCCACCCCATGATGTCATCATCCATTGCAATGGTTCATTGTGGATGTCGCCTCATGCCAGTTCTGTAGACATTGCCCAGTACTTTGGGAGCTCTAAAAATGGTCACAGGAACAGTGAAGTCATGATACTCCATTCTCTGGAGATCACAAAGGCAAACTTTCGTTGCAGTTGTTCCACCAGTGAAGCTACTTAGGATGAACCAACAAACTGAGTGAGCAAGAGAACAACGTCATCACCTATAGAGCCTCGCTAAAAAGTCAAGTAAGGTGCTACCTACGGGGCAAACGCGTCGCAAACTGCAAAGTGCTGTACACACAGAAATGATGCAAAGTCAAAGACACACAAACACATAAAGAAGGAGGAGAAAAATGCTCCAAGCACAAAAGTGAGGAAAAGAATTCCAAACCTACAAAAAAATGCAAAAAGAAAAGTGCCACAAATATCAAAAACACATACAGGGTCACCCAGCAGTTAGAGATGTGGGGGGAGGGGGAGACCCTGAGACACAACGCGGTGCGTTCAGGTCAGTGCAGTGTGAACACCACAGTCACACATAGACAGCAGCACGTCACAGTCAAATTCCCGCTCCGTTTCTGTTTGCAAGGAAGCATGATGTGAAAACAAAGACATCTTATTTTAAAATATTGAACAAAAGTGTGACTACACCGATTTTCCATTGCAGTGGGGGTTTCTGAGTTTTTTCATATTTGCAGTTTTTCTTTTGCATTTGTTTTGTGGGTTTGTAAGTCTCTGCTTCTACTCTGTTTCTGTGATTGCAGCATTTTTTTCTGCAGTGTTTTTTGTTGCATTTTTTTTAAGGGTTTTTTTGATTTTGCATCTTTCTGTAGTTTGCAGTGCGTTTGCCCCTGTCAGCCTGTATCTACCACCCCAATCTCCCTACATTTTACTGTACATTTTACAGCATCAACAACATACTACACTTCCTGTATTGGTACCAAACCAAACGGCATTATGCAGCACGTAAATCATTTGCAGCAGACTCATCCTATATGAATGCAATTTTTATTGGGATTAAATCTCCTTCAGAATTTACACTATAACAATAACTCAGTGTCATTAGATAAGAATAATTTCACAGCACAATAATTTCTACAGGAGACCATGAATTGTGCTTTGCCGGGTGTCATGTGGTCCTTGCTGTGTGTAGTAATCTGTGAGTCTCCCCTGCTGCTTATTTACACAGACATGTCTTTAGATTACACCACTGAATGTGCGGCTTTAGCAAGTCAATCTTTCCATTGTACCCCCACTCATAAAGCATGAGGCTGCTGTGGCAGTGGTGGCCAATTACACTGTAGATTAATGTTGTTGACAGAGAATTTATTCATACAAGGTAGTGGGTGCCCAAGCTTTTCCCCGGGCCCTGAGAAAAGAGATGCACTCTATGATACCGTGCCAAGGGGAGGAACTACTCACAGCAGAGGCTCGGCCATTAGTGTGAAGGCAAATAAAACAAGGGAAGGGGATAAAGGAAAAGGAATAAAAACAGCAGAGAATAATGCATAATATCATGACAAAAGTGCTTAAAAAATGTGTGCTTATCAGTCAGTGTAATGTAAATGGAAAAACTCTGCGGGGCTAATAAAAATGTGATGGATGTCTCCATCCTTCTGTCTCTCTCCAACTATGCGAATATTGTCTGTGCTGCCAGCCCCAAGGTCACCTGCATTAGCCTTGGCCTCATCTCCCTCCATCCCCTCCCAACTTAGCATGCAGACCGTCCCAGCAGCCCTGCAGACCACAGCTCACTGTCAGAACAGCGAGCAGCGCTGATAGAGAGGAGGGCCGGGATGGAACAAAAAAAAGGGGATTGAAAAAAGTGAGACGGTGAAGGGGTGGGGCGCAGAAGCAAACGGCCGACCACTAAGGGAGAAAAGGCAGCCCCCAAGCAGAAGGGTATCATGGTTCAGAGTGTCTCCCATACAAAACTGTGTGCTGACATCATCAGATGGGGGCCAGGGATTTCTCGATGATAGGCAGAGGAAATATGCGCGCCTGTCACACAAGGCCGAGGATCCTTCTCATGGCTAAAACAAACAGCTGTGATATCAAAGGGCTGCTGACGGGGTGAAATTGAACTGTAAAACAATGTGCCACGCCTTGTAACCAGTGTCTATCTAATACTAGTACATCACACATCATGACACCTCATCAGAGTGAAATATAACCACAATGTTTATACAGTAAATGCACCTGGAAACTGTAAAAAAGAAAAAAAAAACAATAAAATATGAGGACATATATGTGCTTCATGATTAAATTTAATTCCATGAACAGGCATAACCTCCTTGTATGATTGTGTACAGTCTGTTTATTTTTATGGCCCCAATTTCTGATGCAGAAAGAGGACAGCTTCCCCACAACCCTGCTTCTGGTCATGCTCTCTTACAGCTTGTCACAGACCTCAATTGCAGATTGTAAATTAAGCCATAAATTTGATGGAAGTCCATAAACAGGGCTTTTAAATTGGCATGCTGTTTTTCCCCCCTTGCTGCTGAATAATGATAGGGAGCGCTTTAACACCGGTGAGACTTAGGGATATTCCTTTGGTATTTATTTCCCAATTTCCTCTCATATCATCAGTCTGCATCGCATCACTTCCTTAGCACATTCAATAATATCAGAAAAATGCCACGGCTGAGATGTAATCTTATATCGAAGCTTAAAAGGTGTGTAGTTGTGTGTGAGCGCGTGTGTGTGTCAGCACATCTGAGCCTCTGCAAAGTCCTTGTGAAACAAAATGGCTGCAATGAATAAAGAGTGAGTAGGATTTATGAATAAATAGAGGCAGATCACTTGTAGACTAGAGTGATGGACAGATAAATGAACCCTTGCCAGCCGAGATAGGGAGCTGATTTGCACTTTGTATCCCTTCAATCCCTCTGTCTGTGGGGGAAAGTGCTGTCTCAGCGTGTTACTGGAAGGCAGAGGCGGGAAAGGGGAGGGTGCCCGCCCTCGTACCCGGCGCACCTTCCTGGGTGGCCTATCCCTTACTGTCTGTCACAAGCACCATGCAGAGGGCAGCTTTGCTAATCACCCAGCACTTTTGGCATAAATTTAAAAAGTATTAATTTTTTGTTCTTTTTTTGTGTATCATGTTATAATTGTAATTTTCTGCCTTTAACTCTCTGCCTTCTTTTTTTTTTTTAATCATTAAGCTGCGTAATCATAGCTATAGAGTATAATCCCATAAATGCTACTCCCCTGACAATTCAACAAAACACCCACTGTGTTGTGACTGGGCTTGCGCTGTCCGAAAATGTCCTCTTGTGACATCACAACAGGAGCCATTTCTAACTGATTTGTGCTCAGCCAGGATTCAGCAGATTTATGTGTTAACAGGAAAACCAGAAACATAAATGTTTACACAAAAACACTGACACACTATTTTTTTTCTCCATAATAGGGCCCCTTTAAATATCAGCACTGTCAGCATAAAACATTATTAATTAATAATTTGTAGTATAACATAATGTAGCAGCATATAACCACCAGTGGGTAGAGCAGGCCCGTTCTAATCCACATCTGTGAGGCTGATAACCTCAGATAACACATCAACAAATGCATTGTGAAAGAAATGTAATTCTCTTTGTCAGTTTTTTTTTTTTTTTTTTTTTTTTTTTTTTATTAATCAAGACAGTTTAAATTCTTTTTGTCTGTAGTTTTAGTCTAACTATTGCAGGATGCAGGATCTGAAATGTTATACATATAATTTTGTTTAGACGTAGCAACCTTGTGTACTGGAGAAAAAAATAAAACCACTAAAATTATATTGTCTTTAAACTGCAATAGGCAACACTAGCACGTTAACTTATCTTTAAGAACACAAGGTTTTTACCTGTTGAGGAGAAAAATGTAGATTATAACTGATTGTTGTTAAACTGACTATTATTTATGTAATTAACTCGCACGTCTTTAGTTGGACAGAATGCAGGAAATATGACCTTGATAAATTACCCAAATAATGCTGTTGGTAAGACAGAATGAAAAAGCAACAGAAGTATGGAAAAATGCTATTATGAGAGGTTCTAGGGGGGAAAGCAGCAAATACACTTAAATAATTACACTAAAGAGAAATTGCTTGAGAAGACAGAAGCCAATTAAATATCTGGGAGGAAAATACTGCTCATACCATAATTAAGCTAATGGGTTGGCATAGACACGTAGATCTTAAGCCTCATTTGTCTGCTCCAAATAAATTATCAAATGTTCAGTGATTGCCACTTGTTGCTCAGAGTTATCACATTTTCCTGGAATCCATTCTGATTGCTGTCCAAACACACACGGCAACCACATCGGTACGGCTTCACCATCTAAAGCTCAGTCACCTTTGTAGTTACACTTGTCATTTCAAATCCTGCCAGACGCCCCTGCAGACTTAAGTAAAGCACTAACGAATAGCCAAGTACAAGACGAGGGCTGTTTCATCCTTGAGTCACAAGAAAGGCTAAATAAACTAATTAAAAAGTATGGCTGGCAGCGTGCTGTGTTCAAGGGGAATGGGTTTGAGCTTAATGAGCGGCTTAACATCAGGAAACATAGCTGGGGGCACAAACATACTGAAGCCCTGTGACAACGCATGTGTGAGTGCTGCATCACCTTTGCTATTTAAGTCCTCAGCCGTTGGTGTGCGCGGCTGTGTGTGTGTCTGTGTCTGTATGCGGTCATGAGAACAAGAAAAAGAGTGTGTATTTGTCCTGTGGTGAATCTCTCCTTGGAAGGGGTGGATGGTTGGCTGCTCTAATCACAATATGAAGGAGTCTCTAGGTGACTGGTACATCATTCTGACATGGCTCCTCAGGCAGCTGAGGGGAGAGAAGCCCCCGCCAACTAGTGCCATATCATGTGATTCATTATGCCAGTAGGCAAAAGAAAGAACCTCGCTGCATGGTAAAGCAGACACCTGAAGAGGAGGCTAAAAGAGGAAGGCGTCGTGGAGGGTGGGAAAATGTAAAAGGTAAACAATGCCTAAAATTAGAGGAATCCTGCAGTTCTGCCTCTGCAGTGGGCCCTGTGATTAAACAACGTCGTGATTGTGATATGACAAGATCAGTTTTACCCTCCACTATGTATGTTGCCATGGTGTCACCATAACAGCGGCACAAATGCTGCTGGCAGAGAGCAGCCCTGCACACGGTCTGCACATTAGCCTTTAAATGAAATGATGACGAATCTGACCCGATGCAATACGGAACAGTCATTTTAATCACACATGTATGAGTCACTGTGTGAAGTGTTTTGAAATTGAACAATTACTTTAACTCAAACTCAACAGCATAAAGGGAATAGTACACCTCCAGAGCATCTTTACGAAGATTATGCTATATAATATAAACAGTCAGGCCCTATCCTTTTTTAGCTTCTACAAATTTATTATGACATAAGTCAACAATTTAGAATAAAATCTCTTTTTTTCACTGTAAATAATTCAATAATCAGCACAGTTTAGAAGCAAGGGTATGATTTTTGACCACGAGCACATTCACTTCACAGGGCTGTGTATCTCTTCTGTGACAGATTCAATATGCACCTCAATATAGACTCAATAATTCAGCACACATATAATATAGTTTAGGCAGGCAGTTTGGTATGATTCAATTCCCCTCGTCTCAGTGCAATACACAACAATATAATGCAATGCAATTTGTTTCAGTTTACTTCAAGGATAGCTTTGTCGCCATTTGAAGGATCTTTCAGAATAAATCCATTCCAAAGCTCCCACTGAAGCAGCACCATGGCCTGTGTGGCATATCAGCAATTCGTTAGAGGAAACCCTTTAATTGGCGGTGATTGTCTCAGTAGCCCAATACACCACTAAACTGCCACAGCAGTGCCTTTGCCATTAATCCCGGTGCATTGATTTGAAATATTTGATTAAAATATGTGTACATCATCTTTGAGTGCACATTGTTTTATATTAAAACCATTCAGTCAGCTGAGCTCTTCCCTCTTCTGTCAAACTGCTTCATCAACCTGTGCACTGTAAGGTAGTAACTAAAGAAACCTGCTGCTGTTTGCTCAGTGTGAAGCTCCACTCTATTTCCAGAGAGGGGCAAACAGACTTCAGAGCAGTAAAGTAGTTCATAATCGCATCACATGCTGCTTCTGTCTTTCAAAATGACAGAAGGAAAATACAAATGTGTCTGAATAAATAAATAATAATAATAACAAAATGTTAAGTATACTAAAAACACAAAAAGAGGATGTACAAGTAAATAGGAGGCTTAGTTAACTTTCCATTTTAAATAATTGCGCTTAATTTAATTATAAATAAAAAGGATAAAGATTTCGAGCACTTGTCTTCTACCTCACGTCAGTCTCTGGAGGATTAAGGTGGTCTCATATCCTTTCCAATGACACCTGCTGCTGCCCTGCAGGGCTAATGTCACCTTCATCTGGTACATAATTGTGTGTGTTTCAGCAGCTGTCCTGTCACACTGACAAACACCTTGTGGCATATTCACATGCATGCATGCACATTCTTTTTTCCTTGCCCTGCTCCCTTTTGCTTCCCTATCCAGCCCTCGGGGTCTGTCTTGTCCTGGTCGCATCACTGGCGTGTACCTGCAGCATCAACACAACGTGAAGGAGGGGGGAGGGGGCTCTGAAATCCACATGAAAGCTGATCCCTTCTGTCTAGTAATGCTAACATCATAATGAGACCTGCTCTCATCCTAATTTCTAATTACCATTAAGTCATTCATCTATATTTGATATCAAATATGGTATTTAAATTAATATGAGCTACACCAATTAGCTATAATTAACATATCAGTGTGGATATCATTAATCCATTATGTTCTTCCGTTGTCTCCAAAAATGGTCTAAAAAATATTCTTAACTCTTTAACTAACCCTACATCTCAACTGATGTGGGGTTAGGTGCACTACACAACACTAAATATGTGTGTGTATATATATATATATATATATATGGGTATGCTGGGTGTTTTGCTGCATTTTTATTATCTGAGCTACAGATCTGCCAAATTACATTTGGCCATTTTCATGAAATGATCACCCACTGAAAACAGCTTCATGAAGAGATCTAATCACAGCTAAATTGTGGCCTCTCAATAATTGCAGTCGAGCAATAAATCTTGTCATTCACCTTTCATTTCACCTCTCCCGCCTGGATTGGGGAGGATCACCCTCAAATCCATGGAGAAGGGTTAGCAGCTCAGGTGATTAGATGATAAAGCAAGTTAATAAAGCTAAAATGATTGCGCTGTTCTTTTCTCTCTCTTGGTCTCTCTCTCTCTCTCTCTCTCTCTCTCTCTCTCTCTCTCTCTCTGCGGCTGTTACAATCAGACAAATGTGATGGTTATTATCCATCTACTATCTTGGCACACAGCCATGTTGGGTGGTGCATTACAGCATGATAAGGACTCCTATGCGATCATTATGTACAATTAGTCAACTTCACCTAAAGTGATCCTGTTATGAAAAGAGCTCGTGTGTAAACCTGAAGTGTTGTTGCTTCTGCTAGCACACAAACTGCGAAATAGGTCTGGCCTTTGTAGTGCTGCCGAATCCTGGCTGAACACAAACCTAGTAACCATCCCTAGATCCATGGATCGCTTCCCTGCTTCAGGAGTGTTTTTACTCCTGATATTCCAACCCCACTCCAGCTGTCAGAGAAATCGGCATTTCCGACATCTATACGCCAATATAACTGAGTTGGAGGGAGTGTGAGAAGGCAGACTGCATTGCTGCTATAGGTCTAACTAAGTGTTTTTAGACCATAAAAAGCATGCTACTTGTTTATAAATGGACCACTACAATTTAAATATTAAACTGGAAAATGCCGAAATAGTGTCATGGATTCATCCAAGAGGCTATACAGTATTATAAATGAAAAATGGCTCTCATAAGGTTCAAAATCAAGATATAACAAGATTAAAGGCTTAATTTCCTAGTCTCAGTGGATAGGTGGCAGGACATCACATTGCATGCTGAGAAAAGCCATTTAGTGTGTATTTTGAAACATACTGTACATTTTATGATGCATACAAGCAGTGGCCTCAGGCTGAACCCTGCCTGTTTTACATCAGCAACCGGCAACCAACTTTCCCACTCTGACCTTTTTTTTTTTCTATAGCCTATGCTGTAAACATATGAGCTGATACTCTATACTTGGTAGCTATTCTATACATAGTTGCTTTTAGGTCTGACTTTATCCTTGATAGCATTCCGTGTTCTGAGAGTCAGATAGCGTGCTGTTTTTGCCGTTACGCCGTCTGTGCATTCCTCCCTGTCAGCCTTGTATCGTCGGCAGCCCCGTTGCTGTGCTCTCAACCAGAGTTCAGTGATGAGTACATTGCTTCCTGCTTCAAGGTGAGTTTGTAGCCCTTAAAAAGCAACAGGGGGTTTTCCCGGCTCCTCACAGTATTTACTATTATCTACTCCTACCCCAGCCTGACTGCATTTATGGGATGACAGTGGAATCATACACAGCGGAAGGTCGTGGAGTATTGCATGCTGAGGCTCTGCGTTACGCAGTTTGTGTCAGGAATTGTGTTGTGAAACACTGTGTACTTTCATGACTGCAAACAGGTGGATGGTGCGGAATGTTTCATTTGAAATTCCATTTGTTTTAGCAATTCTGAATAACAACTGGGGGATGGAATTAGTAGACATACGCCAAGGTGTAAGGCTCCAACAGGGGAGCACTGAGAACGAGTATCAATATACAGCTCTCATAATAAGGATGTAAGGAGAGCTTAATCTTGCCTTGTATTCAGTGAGCTTCACCTTGAGACAAATTTGACATTTACCTTTATTTTTTTTATTTATTTATCTTGGCAAATTAGCAGAGTTCAGAGTCCTGTAGAACCAGAATTAGCAGTGATTACTGTTAGTACTGCTACAACCGATGATATGGAAACTGGATCACTAATAATAAATCTGAGGCTTTTTATATATATCAGGGAAAAGAAATTCACTAATTATGCATTTATCTCAATTAAAACTATAAGTTAGTAACATATGTTTAATAAAGAATAGATCTTCTGACATATGTGTATATGAGCAATAAATATCAATTGACAGATGATATAAAACAGAATAAATCATAAGTCACTGTTACAAGATGAAAGCAATGTGTGGGTAGCGCTCTCTATAAGATCTAACAACCTACCAATGTCATTTAATGATTGTATTGCTTTTAAACTGATGATAATATGCACATTCGTCTCACTCAAAATATTCTGGCCTGATTACATTAAAGGACATAAATTATATATTCATAGAATGTATCAAGAGATCGGGTTGCATAATGATCCACCAATGCTGATGAATGTGGGATGCTGCTTGCATGCTGAACACTAGCAAGATACAAGCCATGTGTTTGAATGTGAGGCTTACATTTGTATTTATGTATTTAAGTACACCACAGTTTGCATGGTGACAAAACAGAGGATGTGCACAGGAATGAAAAGCCTAAAATAAGCTGGTGTGTACTTTTCACATTATGTGATTAGTTCTGTTTTACTTTAGTTAACATGAGCCACCATACGCTTAAACATCTGTGTGTTGGATTAGTATTGCACATTGAGAGATTGAATCGAAAGTTGGGCGACCACTCTCAGATGAGCAACATAGCAAAGATACAGGTGTTTGTACACCTTAGAGCTATAAGTTACCTGCTGTATATGCACTAAAGCCATGCAGATCTTATTGAAGCTTTAGAAACACCAACCAAAACAGGGCTCCGTGTGTTACAAGAGGTTCAATAAAGAGAACTAAGCAAAGTCCAGAATATTGGATTTCCCATCCACAGGATGTTTCCAGCAGGGAGCTTTTAAAGCATAATACCTCATGTCTACCAGGGACACTTAGAGAAAGGTGAGGCACAGACTGCCAATCATTGAAGTCAAAAGGCTAACAGTTTTGAGAAGATATACATTAGGAAAGGTTGGAAAGGTCTTTTTTCGGCCTGCATATGAGCAGCAACATTGCTCAGCCTATTAGCTGGTGCAGTGTATTAAGTGGGTATTAATTTTCCCCTGGGCACTAATTAAACACCTGAGCATTAGTAATCCCATTCCCCATCGCAGGATGCTCAAGGACCTCTCAGCGGCTTTCTGACAGGATCCTAAACTCTGTACAATGGAACTGCAAGGAAGGTGAAAAGAGTATATTCAACACATATAACAAGAAAATATATAATAAAACAATCTTCAAATTTTCAACAATATACAGACCATGAATAAAAAAAATTATCATATGATCAACATTAAAAATAATCTTTATATCGTCAATAAAAAAAAATAAATCACTTAAAACAGGGTATCTGCAGCAGCTGTATTCTTCACCAATTTTGCTTAGCTGTATGAAGAGGAAGTGGATTATGAATATTTTCTTGCCGTAAGAAAAAATGCCAAAATGCTCATTTGAACGTCTCAAATATGAAAGAGCACGTAAGGACGTATTTCACCTCGAGTTGAAATCGTTCAATATTGTTTTGTTTTTTCTTTTTCTTCTTTATTTTTGTCCCGCAGTAAGAACAGCAATCACAAAGTATTCAGACAGCAAACTTCAATAACATCTCGTGGCTGTGTTCACAAGAGTCGCAATGATTAATAAGCTGCCCTTAAACACGCGGACTGCCAAGCTTTCTCATGAGTTCTAATTTAGTTGTCAAAGCAATGTCGGCCTATCAGCAGGTCCCACAAGTAGCTCTGTGAATGTAATGTAGTCATATATGTCAGTAATATTTTAAATATTGCAGACCAATCAATCACGTCGAATCAGCTGTCGTCCCTTGTGTTTCTGGCAACAGGCGGGGCTGATTGGGATGCTGGTGGCTGTAGGTGGGTTGTCAGCACGTGGCGAGCGCCGGTGAGGCAAAGCGTGAGTCATTAACACTCAACAAGCGCGGTGCAGCCCCAGGGCACCCTGCTTTCTGACAGTAATGCATTCTAATCTTGTCAGCCCATTGAGAGCTTCGGCTACATTACAGATAGCAGGACCTGAATCAAACGCCGCTGTCTGTCAACATCTCCGATCAATCGGGAGCTAAACGTCTGTGGGGCAGCCATGCGTGTCGCCCGGGCCAATCCCCATAAATCCAGGACGGGAAAATCGGACTCCGATATTGCGACGCAAGTTCGTTCATTCACACTCGGAAAAACATCAGCTCTGTCCCAAAAGTGATTTCAATTAATGTCCCTCTTTTGCACATCCACTCCAGGCACAGTAGGGAGGCTGGTATATTTTATTCAGAGCAGAGTGTGTTGGTGAACCTCCAGACAGTGGATGATGGCAGCAAGTGCTGCTGAGGGGGGGTTATTTTGAGGCTTTGGCTGTGCATTATTCAGCAAAGCGCATGGCACCGTGTCAGACATGTCACGTTCCCCTCCTCTCCAGAATCATTCTTTCCTCTTTAATTATGGTGTTTAATTAGTCTCAAAATCCCTGCACATGGAAAAAAAAAAAGAAAACTGTGCATGCACGTGGTTCAGGCTCACAGAAACCGTATATCTGTGAGCCAAAAAAGCGTCCTCACAAGGGAGCGTTTCTGCTGCACGCGCACAAAGGACTAGAACAACCCTCCCTATGCTCCTGACACTGCTCGTCCTGTTGACCTATTATGCCTTCTGACCTTTGTTTGGTCACTTTCTACGTCCCCAGTCTCTGGCCTGTATCTGAACCAAGCTCTCCACCATCATGGGAAACAGCTGAAAAACTGTGGATTCAGGTTAGCAGGGAATGCTTTCCCACTAGCAGTTACTGTGCTGTGTACTTATATCACATGTGTCAATTATACAACATATTTTAACAAATTAAACAAAATGAGCATCATATAAGTAAAGGTAATGACTACCTCATTAAGAAAGGAAGCAATCTCATAATCAGCAGAAAGAGGGTGGCAGGAGAACAGTTAAGGATTTCGTTGGGATTTTAGCACTGATTTTACTTCTCTGCTCTGTGTAAGATAAATGTCCAAGTGCTATTTTCTTTTAAACATAATTAAAAAAAACAATATTACAATACAGCAATATTGGACACCTTGTAGCTTCTAACACTGCATGATGCCAAGTGATTCAGGTAAATTGTATCTTGTCTGTTTCCATCACTTCAGTCATCCAGTATACATACAGACCATTAAGTAGATTCATTATTTATAAGGGGATTATTACTTTGCTGGTTCACTTCCCATAATTGTCCTGATATTTTACCCTGCGATCCATGGGTACAGGAAGTAGACAAGAGGGAGGATAAACATCATAAATAATCAAAAGGATGTCGTCAATGAAGACATGACTCAGAATACAAAGATGTCCCATGGCAGACAAAAAGCCACTGGCCATACTGTAAAAGACACACACTTTTGAGAATGAAAGAATATGGTAAACTTAATCTGATCAGAGATAATCAATACAAAAAACAAACAAGAACAATCAGGTATTGTTGCTGTGTATGTAAAAAGCTTAAGTATAATATACATATATATAGAAACACTCTATATTGAAAATGGAACCACTAAAAGCATCAAATACAAATTGCAACAAATCAAAGAACCATGTCTACAAATTTATCCTGGGAACGGCCATCCCACTGTCCTCTGACAATACATGAATTACTCTGAGGGGTAAGTTCCTAAGCACATTGATGATTGATAGTTCTCTCCCCGCTGAGACATCAGCAACATGACCTCTGTCTACACTTGAATGGATGAAAACACCTCACCAGGCTGCCTGTGCTTCAAATTTTCAATCTCCAAGAGTATGATGGCTGTAATAGAGATATCACATTTCTCATAAAGTATCCAGGAGTATGACTTCAGTAATAAATATTGTTTAGGGAAGAAATGGGCTGATTGGATGGCTCATATAAGCTGAACTGATTCCTAAATTGTCGTTTCATTTAATTCTTAGTGCAAAAACTGAGCTTGAGAGATGAAGACTGGCTGTGCCAGACATTTTCAATTTAGATCATGAAGAATACCATTCCGCGGTAAATGAAATCCTTTGTCAACTTGCAATGTAACTAGCCAGTGATGTATACATACTGTATACAGTATTGGTGAAACCACTGTGTCTGCTTTTTCCATCAGGCAGCCTGTTATTTGCACACCTCCACAGTAATGTGATGTGACGGTTGCTAAAGAAGCTAAATTGGTGTCCTGTCTGCAGCTCTGAAGGAATCATGGTAATTTCCACAAATGCATGTATAAAAACTTCTAAACACTCAGGTCTAACCTGTTTTCTTCTGCAATGCCTCAATAACAGATCTAAATTAAAACTTTTTTTTTAATTCCAACACTTACTAATATAAGCACAGGTAAATAAAACAGCCTAATTAAAGAAAAATGTATACTTGTGCCAATATGTTTCCCTTAAAAATACCTATTTTTTTAACACAATAGATATGTTTTGTGCAGAAAGAAGCCTTTAATGAACAAAGGTAACAAAATGGAATCGAAGTGCCCCTGTCGCCCTGACTGTTTGTCCATTTAGAAATGTCACTGGCTGCGGGGCTCCCCAGGATGCTGGCTAAAAGCTTCATGACAATGGTCCCCCCCTGATTGGCTGAAGCAGCAGAGAGATAGACCTCTGTTGTGTGTACCTGCTGTTACCAGGAGGGCTGCAGTGCACACATACTTTATCCTGGATAAAAAAACAGGCAAAGATATTAGGTGGCGAGCAGCCTAGGGAAAGCTGTTGTTGCTCATTTTATTCATATATTTACATTAATTTTAACTGTGTTGTTTTTTAATGTAAATCACTTTGTGATTTTTTTTATCCGTATAATTGCTAGAAATAAATGTTAGTATCTTACAGTGGATGAAGAAACATCCTGTTGACCATTATCTAAAAGGCTCTGAGAACAGGAAAAAAACATCACTAGTGTGCGTTGTTTGTTCCAACCACACAGTATTGCTTCAGCCCAGTAATTACTTTTATATTGGATGATTCTTAGTGCCAATGTTCAGTGCAGGAAGGATTGTACCCTATATGAAATAGGGCAGGCAGTAAGGCTGTAGAGGTCAGGGGGGTGGGCGGACATGTAGCAGGAGTGTAGGCGTGTAGAAGGGGAGGGGAAGGGTGGTTGCCTTCCCTTACACACTAATTGTTGGAAAAACATGCACTTAAGTGCCGTCTTGAGTGACAAAACACACACTGAAGTGTCCTCTTCAGTGGCAATAAATACACTGTAGATGTTTTATTTTTTCCTTTTCACTCAAGCCTTTCAAAGGGTCTGTGCACTGAACATTAGACCATCATCCTATCATGGACCTGCCATTGACACTCATGTTTTTAGGACATTTTCCTAACCCATCGGTTTTTGTGACATGACCTGGTTGGAAAGTTCACCTGAGACCTCTACTGGCTACGACATGAACGCAGTCAAGGAAAATAGCGTTGTTCCGATTAGGTCCTAGTATTACAAGAGTGAATATTATCAGATTCTTTGTAATACTCTATATGTTATAGTTCTTGATTTTGATATGCGTTGAATGAAATACTTTTATCTATATTCATATCAACACAAAATGTAGTCATAGTTTTAAATCTCCAGTCAGTGTTTTTTGTTACGCAATTAATATAGGACCCTAAGGAATCAGTGGTAGAACTTGCATGACTAATTAGGCTTATTAAAAGGACCCCCCAAATGACGTTTTTAAGCGTTTTCTTTCTTCTCAGTTTTGATGTCCATTAATGTACACGTGTAAGATGCTTTAAAAAAAAACTCAGAAACTAGTCACTCACACTTCCCACTTTAGTGCACCCCCACCTCAACACCACATTCGGGAGCTTTGTAGTGTTAATATCAAGCAAACACCATGTGCACACCTCCAGGAGGATGCTTGACAATGTTAAACTAAAGTTGCAATTATGCCATTGTGCAGCAGTAAGATTCTATATTTAATGTAGCCTTCAGGCCCAGTGCGATGCAGAGTGGATACATTCTAACTCAAGGTAAAAGCACCAACTTCACAGTGGATACTGTATGTAGCTCATTAGATGGAGCTCCTCGGGGGATCAACTTGGGATGACATCCACACTGGTGCCTTTCTTACTGCGGGCAACTCACCAGGGAGAGGCAGACAAGACAACAGGGATCGCAGGAAACAAACAGTGCAGCCAATCAGGACACTCTCTCAATTACAGTACATATTCCTGCTATCCAACGTCCATGGCTGGAGCCTTGTTTTCTCTTCCTCTCGATTGTATGTCATTAGTGGGAAAATCAAAGTGGGATAGAAGAAGGCTCAAATGGAAACAAAGCGAAAACAACATCGTATTAAACTCCTCAGAAAAAATGTAACAGGATGTTGCCTAAAGTAAAAAAGCAGGTTTTCTATGGTTAGAGCTTCCCAAAAACTTCATATGCCATGTTACTATACTTGATTCTTGTCTGACATATATATGAAGAAAATCTAGAAAAATTTCAGGATTTTAAATTTTAATTGCACAGCACTTTAGTATTAGCATATTAATTTAACCTGCGAATCAATCAAAATCCCTGACTGCAACTTTGTCACAATAATAAATTAAAGCCATATCTGACCCTTACAAGTTTAATGGGGAATCAATCAAACCCGACAGACAATGTATATAAATGAAAATGTAAAGCGCGGAATTAGAGAGCACTGAGAGATGCCCAGAAATTCTGAGCTGTAAATTACAGAGACATGGTGCTTAATGGTGAATGTAGCTCCCAGGGTCACCCTTTATTAAGGTTTAGACCTCATAAATCTATCCCATATGGAGTGCTCATTGTCACTCCTCACTAGCAGACTAGCGATTCACGAGGGTGTCGGAGGAGATGTGCTTTGGGGGAAGTGGGCCTTTTGAAAAAGAAAATAGAAAAAAGGGGCACAAGCACGGTCCTGTAAAGCTCTAAAATCACAAGGAGGCAGAACTGTCAGGAGCAGGGCTTAAAGAAAAAAGAATGAAGTAAAACGAACACATCAGGAAATGTCAAAACTCCCCAGTGGGATCTGGCAACAAAGATGTGGGTCACAGTGTTCGTGTCAAACAGAGCCCTACACTCACGGACATTGTGGGGAATCTCAGGTAGAAATAGAATAAATCTATTGGTATCAAAAAGGCCACACTGCAAAAAGGCCACACGGCAGATTAATGGACTGTAAGAACAGACAAATTAAAGGATTTCATTTTTGCTAAATATAGATACTTATTTGGTACATGATGGAGACATATTATATGAAGAAGCGGGACCATATAGATGTTGCAATGCAAATGATTCCAGGCTAAGTTCAAGAGAAGGGAGGAACACTGAATATTTTAATGGCACAAGAAAACAAGAGTCTGATCTTAAAATGACAGTTTAAACACCAGTAAGGGACAAATATTTTAGATCCAGTGGGCCAGGTTTATGAGCTGTGTCTGTTTTATTGCAGTTCTATCTGTGGTGGTTGGTCTTGGAATTTATTGAGCCAGAATTGACCTCCTGATACTGTGCCGAGGTTTTATGGGTCACCAATATGTGTCACAGGTCATGAATTACTACCAAACAAGCCCGCATCAATGACTTGTTACCCATCTAGGGATAGAGGGGAAGAATGAAAAGACACCTCAATGCATGTGATGCATTCAGGGGATGCCTGGGTAACAGCCTTCTAAAGAATATGCTTACTAGGAATGTATACCAGATACCGGTTTTAATGATAATCACAGAAAAGCGCCCCTGATGGTCAGTAATACTGTTCTATATTGAATCTTCACATCTTGTGATTGCCATGCTTTGAAATTATGTTATCATATACTGTCAGAATGTCCTGCTTCCAGCAGTCTTAGCAGCAGCAGCCTCCCACAGGTGCACCCAGCAAGGCTGCAAGCTCCACCACAATATAGTTTTTATGCCAGTGACTGTTAGAATTCAACAACCAAAGCTCTCATGAGTCTTTTTCTTGGGAGGCCATCAAAACCTTTATCACCATCATCATCATTTGTGGTTGTTAAATGCCATCCAAATAATTGTTTTATCTTGGTTAAAATGCAAGGATACTAAAAATTTTACTATCCACTAGATCCCCGCTTTGATAAAAATACACACAAAATAGCCCTGTATCATGTTTCAGTTTTTTTTTTTTTTGTTATAGAAGTGTAATGGGGGAAAAAGCCTCCATTAGAAAATACAGTGATGCTTGTGGAACAAAACCAAGCTTGAAAAGGATGAGGGACTTAGCTCTCTATATAGCGAAAGGATTAGGAAAGATTAATAAAGGGTTTGGGCACAAACACTGTCCTCGTCCTTAATGATAAAACACATCAAATCCATTCAACAGTCTGCTTTGATTCTACCAGTGAAAACAGATCCTGGTGAACTATTCATAGCATACTGATCTTTATCCAGTGGGGAACATGCTGTAGCTTTTCGCTGATGTTGAGCCTTGTTTAAAAACGATACCAACATGTAGATTCTGAGTATGATGCTACAACTCAAGTCCCATTTCACAGGTGACATTTGAAACGTGACATTTATTCATATAACAGCTTGAACTCAACTTGTTTGGCACACAAACCATTTAGAGCCGCGACAGTGACTTGTAAAACACCTTAAAGGTTCCGTACTTAAGTTTTGGTGGTGGCAACTCAATGACCGTTCACGCTCACGCGCTCTCGCTCTACACGATGTGGGGGCGAGATGTAAATGAGGTGGCTCATTTACATCTCGCTCCCACATTTACATCAGTTCTGCGGCAGTAACACACTTTGGCTCCAGAGGTGCAGTTAAATCAGAAAGCGTGAGTTAGCGAGAGTCGCTAAAGCACGTACCACTGAGCAGAAAAAAAAATAAACGAATACTATTCAGCTTGATGCAGTTTGACTTTCTCATCTTGCCAAGCATGATTTGTCAGTAACCCACTTACTAATTCTTTATGCAATTATAAACTTATTTTATTTTTCTTTCTTATTGTAAACAAATCTCCCATGCACAGCAAGTATCATATACATACAGTATAGTATCTTTATAGATAGATGGTTTTAGATGAAGCCCCTCTTCAATTAGGAATTGGGTTTTGTTTATATCCACAGAAATGTACTGTTGCTGTAAAGGAATTTGATCTACAGTGGTATGAAACAACCTATTACCTTCCATTTATCAAGCACTCACTGCACTTTTATATACAGTATATATATGTCATACTTGTTTGCATTTCATTCATCCGACCTCATCCTATAATCTCCCTTGCTTTCATTCCTCATCACAGTCCCTACATCTTACCCATTGACGTTTTGTCACTCTCGTGCGCAAAGCGGTATGATTTATTTATACACGTGTCTCTCCAGAGAATGAGCTGTTACTCTCTTCTTCCCGTCAGTAAATGCAATCCCACCACAATACGGCCACTGCAATTTGTCTTTATTTAAGTCCCCATTTGCCTTCTCAGCTACTGCTGCGTGGGTCAGTCTGCCAAACGTGGGCTTTAGCTTCATCAGTACCTCGTTTGTCACCTTTCATGATTAGAGCAATATTTCAGTTTGGTAAAATATGTACATTTTAACACTCATGCCTTTATGAGAATTGTGATAATCTCACATCAGCAGTTTTCACTCTACTCGGAAAACAGTATATACATTAGAGGGGCAGTTTTCCATTGTTTGTCTGTGCTATTGACATTATTATAATTTTCAAATTCAAAGCTGATAGGCTATATTATTCACATTAGGATATGCAAATAGGCTCATGTGTATTTTGTTGCATCAAAAATGCTTAAAAGCAACATATTAATGAGACTAACACAAAAGAGTGTTTGTTGTACCTTCTGTTCATGTAGCTGGCATTGTTGATTTAACTACTTTTTTGTAACATCCTATAGAAGTTGCAGAAATCTTTTCTCTAAGTGAGTCCAAGGAAATTAGTTTTACAGCCATTAGGGGAGTTGTTTCTTGCGATCAAATGCTGACAATGTACTTAGAGCTATAATATGAATTCACTTGAGCAGAAGCAGCCTGTGTAGGTGCGGCTCTGTTCCAACTGCGGTCTGACCCAGCAGCGAGGACTGGGCATCTGACTTGAGGCGTTACATCTCCGGACTAATTACAGCATGGGTTGCCAAGCAACTGCAGCAATTGGGGCCTTGCAGAAGTGGCCTAGTGGTCCAACCAGCACTAGTCAAGCCTGTGATGGATCTTCATGGTGCCCCCAGTGACCCTCTGGCCCTCTGACTCAGAGAACGCATCCGCGCAGCAGTCAGCCGGCTGAACACAGTGAGCCACGGATCTGACATCGACAATAAACAACGCAACACAACATTTTTACTGGCTGGTGTAGCGATAAAAATGTTCCAACTTTTTAACATTTCAATAAATTTAGGTGGGATTTTGTCGAGTTTCATTTTTGTTTAGCTTCTTTATTTATGGTCCACCATCTGCAAAAAAACAAACATTTTTATAACAGAGGAAAGGCAGTTTCTATCATTCCCTCCATTATTCACTTAATTCCACATCAATGCATCCCTATCTTGTGTTTAGCATCCTGGCACGGCAATTATGAGCTTGTTTTGTCTTCTATGACAGCGTGGACACATTCAACAAATGCCACCCCTCGTTCCCTCATGCCCTTCTAGTTTGTGTCTCCATTGTCTTATCCCCCTGTGAGTTACATCTCCTGAAGAGCAGCAGACAACAGTCCCAAGACCTCCTCCTCATAATTACCATCCTTGTTTTTACTACAGGGATGCCAACAAGCTAATTACCAAGGAATAATCACATGTTTGTCAAGACCCCTGCAATCTTGGGTACGTTAAACCGTGTCTCTTGTCAGATCATCTCGCACAAACACACACGGTCGGTGGCCCGCACACACGTTTATGCAAAGACTCTCTCATTCGGAAACAAAGATGGTCATCTCTGCAAATGATCATTAGTTTGTTAATGTTGGCAGATGTATCACACATTTGTAGAACTCAGCACACTTATATGTTGCCAGACAATCCCACATTGTCACAGGCGCAATAAGATGTGTCTGGGGTCAACCCAGCTATTCGATGTGGATGTAATGGAAAAAGATGCTCTGGAAATGCTACTCCCCTCCCAAATACAACCAAACGTGAATTGCATGCTTGTCCTTTACGTTGAGAAAGAATAATAAAAAAAGGCAGAGTGTCGCAAATTTTATTTCAATGTGACAGACCCTGACTTATCTACTTGAGTAGTTAATGTGTAAATGGGGGTCCCAGTACACAGTTACTGTGTACTGAGACAGAAAGGATACAAATAATAAACAGAAAACCTGTCAGTAAACAACATGCAGACCAGATGTTTGCTTATAATTGGTCTTCATGTTTGATACTCATTTGCCAAATACATATAGTAGCTACTGCATATACAAGTACTGCACGTACTTAGGTTCACAGAGTCCACTGCAGTCTGGAGCTTAAACAGGAAGGCAGCAGCAGCTTCCTTTGCTCCTATTTTGATTAAATCTATCATATGATTTGGAAAAAAAAATAAATCATTGCTATTGTTTTGGCAATAAAATACAGCAATAAAATGAGTTCACCAGAAAACAAAGTGTCTTATCTGGAGATAAATTCATGATAACAAGGATGGACAAATTCTCTTAGCTTGTTAAAATACAATATCTCTACATTGTGTCATCTTCTGGTTATAGGGAAAAACTATTCATTATACACATAAGAGATAAATACAAGTTAGCTCTCAAAAAAAAGTGTTTACCATGTAGTTTGTTCGGGAGTTGCTTTGTTTTTGTTTCTATTTCATTGTGAACGTTTGAACCAACTTTACCTCTTTGCAAAAGATCTGTGTAGAGAATGTATACAATTGCATCATCCATTTTCTTGCAGATGTTACGGATGTTGCAGTAACATCAACAACATGGGTCAGTGCTGATGTCTCCGGAGGCTGCAGGCTGTCCATGTTTTTGAGATAACAGTTTTATTGCCTTATATGTATCGAAGGAAATAGAAAAAAGTTGTAGTTTTTCTTTTTTTAATACAGCAGGAGTGATGTGCAGTGCATCCACTGTTTCACTTACGTTCATAATGATACAGCCTGCTTACATCAGCTGACCCAGCAGTGCTACTGGGGCTGCAGCTTTGCAAAAACATTTTTTTTCAAAAGGAAAAGAATAATTTATCTTGGTTAGAACAAGGCTCAGCAAGCGGCTCAATTTTGTATTTAATGTTTAGAGGAGCAACATCTTGACTTTTGGGAGGGCAACCTGGAAACCACTTAATATAAACTGTCACCATCATTTACAATTAACACCGAACAGCAAAGAAAACAGGAACAGGATCACAGCAGCCACCAACATCCCACTTTTTTCAATGAGATACATGTTTTTTTTTTGCTTATTCTACCACATATACATTTTTTAAATTCATGTATTCATGAAGACCTTTGTTGCTACATTTTAAAAGTCTGGGATGAACCAGTAGCCTATTTAACACCACAACACAAGCACTGATACACCTCACAAGAGTCTGATGCAGTAACATCACCCAGGTTGCATCACTATTAGACTGTTACAGATTATTAAAGTATAGAAAAACTTTAGTTTGCTCTTTTTACCCCTTCACACATTATTTATCCGTGCAACCACACCTTATCTATGCAATAATATATCATACCGGCAACGTTCTCACCAAACTTTCTAGCAGATAAATCATAAGGCATGAGTACACAGCACAGCATTAATCATGCCACTATAAGCAATAACTAACAAAGCTGACTGGCACCTGCTGTGCACAAATTAGATTGCCGGATATTATCTTGAAGAATATATATTTAAATCTGCGAAAAAGAAGGAACAATGTATTAATAAAAGAATAAATATATTATAACGTTGTTAATCCTCTTCTTGGATGTGGTTTGATCAGATTTGTTTAGTAGTACTGGCAACATAAGCTAACAACCTCACACCTCATCAGATGCTGATTCAAATCCTGATGAATGTGATGGTATATGAATCCCACCGAGCCACAGCCACGTCAAACCAGCGAGAGAGGCAGAGCAGGTGAACAATAAAAAATATGGAAATATCTCATGTGAAACAACCAAATCTGTTCTAACCTGTACATAACTTGGCAGATATTATATTTGTATAAGATCCCATCACTCATATATCCCAAAGTGAACAAAATGTCACGTTCTGGAACATTAGCACTAGCCCTAGAGAATGGCAGGCGCTGTTCCAGAGTAGGACAGACTTTGTTTGTCGTGTGAATGAGGTGAAGTTGAGAATGGGGGGAAAAAAAATGATTCCCAAATGATTCTCTTTTTGAGCTGGATGATTATGAGAAACTTGAATTTTGCTTTTGGAATGGAACCTTTTTTGTAGCAGATATTATTTTCAAATTGTAGGAGAGGAGATAGAATACCTGAGCTGTAATATGTTCAACCTTTTTTTAATTAAATGAGATGTTTTCTAAACACCTGTGTGTTGGGCACACAATGTGCATGACACGAAAATAAAAGAAATCAATTAATTTATCATAGTCAGAGACTGTTGGAGACAATGCGTTTCCAAAGCTTTTAAAAGAAAGAGAAAGAACATTCCATTCAAATGATCAATGATAGACACAAAGTTATAAAGGCGATTTGTCGAGCAGTATTTCAACCCACCAACGATTTCACAACAGACAGGCTCGACCTGTACAGAGACATCTCCACAGAGTCGTATGATCATGTTCAAGGCTACAGCGGCATCATACCGGCCACATCTCCACATGCCTGACCACTGCCCCCACACAACACAGCTCAGCAGTCATTATTTACGGTATATTACATCATCACATGCCAAGGATTGGTGCAAGGCTGGTGACATGAAAAACTCGGATGAACAAGGAGTGCTGAGAAGGTCCGTGGGTGTAAATTCTGGAGTAGTTTCCTCTGTTGATCCACCACTTCACTGAATGTTACCTTCATCCCTGTATTAGCATCCGGCCCTATCCTCCCATGTCCCCCTGGCTCGCCTCCCTCTCTCCTGACCTCCTTCGGAGCGACTGTGGTCCTTGCAGTCCACACGTCTAGTCATTAATAACACTCTCTGTGCTGTTTTTCCTGCCAAACAGAGCAGTGCTTTCCTGTCATCCTGACACAAATTAATTCCCCTTATTTATCTTCTGGCACCAAGGCCGACATGGGCGGAATAACTGTTTATGGAAAAAAAGGGACAAAGAATTATAGATGGTGTGTTCTTGATGACAGGGCCATTTGTTTCTCAAATAAGACCCAAGATAAAGTTCATAACAATCATTTTGATACCAGAAATCCTTTGTCAGCTCTCCTCTCCTCATATTAATCTCTGACTGAGGGGTTTGTTTGAGTGGAGTTTCTGCTTTGCTATAATTACGTCTGCATGCTATAATGCACTATATGTACACTCATGGGGTATCAAGAGTCAACCAGTCCCAGGATTAGGTCTGATTTTAAATAGAAAGAGATTCTATTTTATACAGTGTGTAATTCTGGCAAAGACAGAACAAAGACATACATCTAAGAGATTTTTTATATAGAGGCCAAGAAGTGAGATAAGAACACTGAATCACCAAAAGGCTCCACTGAGATCAAACAGCCCTGCTGCCATTTGGTTTCACACAAACATGCCGGACAATCAGACTCAGTATCCCAGCATGCAAGGCCAGATCCCGCCTCAGAGAAGTGACAATGACCCGAAATCGAAACACTGCCACTGAGCTTGAAATCTTCTAAAGAACCAACTCAAGTGTTTTATCCCAACTGCTTTATTTTAACGGACGATCAAATCTGTTTATGCTGATCCTTCGCTCATGTGCAACAGTACAACTAACTGCTGCTGATAGTGTATATAAGTTCTGATCATGGCCTTGCTTGACTCCATACTGTAAAATTGTGCTTTATGTGATTTAATACAATCAGTGAGTCCATGCTTTGTTTATCTGGTCGTCTAACACACCGGCTGACTGAATTGTTCTTTTTTGCCTGGCTCACATGACATGCAGTGAAATATAATTTCCAGGTCTAAGTCCAGAGAGACACACTTTGTGTCCAGAGACACAGGGAGAGTGTTAATAACTGCCTGCAAATCTGTGAGCACCTCTTCTTCTTTCTCACTGCTGCATTTCTCTCCTCTGTTACTAACCCACACGTTACACACATGCACACGCACCACACACAAATGTATCTGCGTGCTCTACTGAAGTATCTTTTCATCAGTTCATGAAAACACATGATTATTATGAGCAAGAAGATGTTAACATTGGTTAAACATTTTATTTTTGTATTAAACATACAGCCTCCATTTCTCATGCACTGGATCCGGTCATCTTTTGTCTTCACTACACACACTTTTACTGATTTGCTATAGTATATAGTGCTTGTGTGACTCATTGATGGTTATGTCATTGATCTTGAATTGATTCATTAATGTTCATGAATCTTTTCATCATTTAGAGAGAAGTTGTTTTGTATGATTTGCATTTAATATAATGATTAAGGCTGGATGAGAAGTACATGGACATATTTATTTTTTTCATGGTTCACATCATGAATATAAATACCTGGTATTGACATTTCGAAAACTAATTTATGAGACTCCTTAAGCTTTTAGTTATTGATCCCAGATACCTGGGTAGTGCTACTTTTAAAAGTAATGATGATTATTAATTTGTTGCATTAATTAACAGTTACCTTTGGTATTTATGAAATATTTATTAACAATGAAATCTGCTCACAACAAAGTCTAACACGACCAGCCTACTTTCTCATATAATACACAGTGATCAGGGTGATATTCATGGCTTGTAATGAAACACAGGGGACAGGGGTAAACTGCATCAAGCTGTTTATGGAATGAGAAACATCAAAGTATGAGATGTCTAGCACTGACATGATGGTCACGATGGATATTGATTCTACACTGAATTGCAACAGCTCACAAAAGGACCAGGGATTTGTATGATTTTCAATACCGTGAGTCCTAAATGAAGCATGATTGACACAGTTGAATGTTCCTGAAAAAGCTGGCATGTGGTTGCATGTGTTAGGATTATTTTGTCCTCATGTGCTTATGCAGGCAAAAAAAAAAGGTATAATTACTTACGGTGCAATTTTAGATTGTTGAAAATGATCATAACAACATTAAATTTAAGCCCATACACAAGTGAGACAATCAATTTGCTGACGTCAGCTCCAGCCCCCAGCAGTCCTTAAGGTGCATCTTAAACTCTCCCCTCAGGCAGCTGCTAAGGTAGAGTCTGCAAAACACTTGTACTTAGATACATTGTAACCAGGAAAGGCAGCCCTGATCCTCTAATAATACTGCAGAGCAGATCATTCTTGTGAGTTGAAAAAGGAGACTGACTCATTTCCAGCATTTTTTTTTTTTTTACATGTTACTATCTTTTTTTTATTATTATTATTATTTTATTACCACTGTAGAATAGGTGTGAATTCCTTAATGGATAGTGTGTTGAACAGGAATTCAAATCTATTACAAAATGGATCAGAGGACAGGAGTTGCCATAGCCAATAAGCATCCTTGTTGCCGAACAACAAACATTGAGTCCACGATTTTCTGAATATTAAATGTCAATACATTTATTATTTCTTTTTCCTCAGCCTCCGTTCCCTAGCAATTCCACTATACATCAGTTGTGACACATTGCACAGTATGGACTCCATTGCCGTCAGTGTATATATATACAATATGTAGGTCCCACAGCGGCAGGAGCCCCAACATCTCCTCATTCAAATCTAAGCTGCTCCAGCTCCACTGACAGTGAGAAATGGATATAATAGCCACAGAACAGTTTGTCAGCAGTCTAAAAAAACAGACATTTTTCTTTTTTTTTCTTTTCTGCACATCGCCATATCCCCAGGGTTGTGCAATAGAATGGATATTGGAATGATTGGAAAATACCACTGTCAAAACAGCATTCAGTTTTTTTTTTCCTTCTGTAATGTATAGGATTCATTCCCTATTCATTGTAAAGCTGCAGTGATTTCAGGCATAAATTCACACATGTAGATGTAATTTCGCACAGAGCAGTGAAGCTGCTCATAATATAAAAGAAATTAGAGTTGGTTTTTGTTTGGATCTGTGCAGCTACTGTTGGTGTTATTTTTTTGCTAATTACTCTGCTGTCCCAAATGTGTAATGACTCCCTGAAGTGGTATTTGTTTTTGTATTTAAATGCTCACAGAATGATAATGAAGGTTGCTTGCAAACATCACCAGCCAAACATATTAAACCTCTGTAATAAGCACACAGGTAAATATAAAACAATCGGGCTTTTCATGCAGTATAATAAGGGAAGATGATGCAGGTCAATGCAAAAGCCTGCATTCTAGCAAGAGTAGAGGCTATTTTTTTTCCAACTTTTGTAGTAAGTTCATAGATAATGTAATGTTTTGTTCTCTCTTTCCCGGGAGCGCTGGTAGTGGTATGAAATAACTGATAATCTGCCTCCAGGTACACTCTGGGCTCATGCATTTGTTTCCATGCACAAAGAGAGCGCTTTGGAGGAAGAGAGAGAGAAGTGCATCAACTTTACTACTGCTTTATCGTACCAGAGAACAAACAGCAGTGAAAGGACTCTGTACCTTTGTTATTAGGTGCTTGGTGTTGTAGCATATTGCAATCCTCTCCATCAGAGCTGTTTTAAAATGAAGCCAAGTAAGGAAGGTAGGTCTGCGGCGCTCTCAGCCATAATTGTGCAGAACCCTATCTAGCTGTCGCCTCTCTTTGGGGAACAGTAGGCAGCTCAGGCTCAGGGGCGTGTTGTTATATTTCACACTTAATGATGTGCAAGGCATCCTCAGCACTTATCTGCAGGCCTATTTTAGTCACAGACACATCCTCTAAATTACACCTTATAGCAAGTGCTGCTCCAGCACTGTTAAATGCTATATCTAATGTTTCCTTAGAACCACAATACTGACAAGTTCTTATTTGAAGTCGTCCATGCTTTACTCTGTCACCACTGCCATTACACCGTCCTATCGGGTTTCTAAATCCTCCTGTTTCATGCTGTGAAAACTGTGATGCATTAATAAATAATGCATGTGAGAAGGTGACGATTCTTACACTGCTTTCGCAACTTTCCAACTTTCTCACGTTCCAGCTGTAGTTCATCCTATCTCATTTTAATTTTCCAGGATGGCGCCACATATTGTACAGGCTCAGCACACAACTGCTTCTATTGTTTTGATGCTTCAAACAAAGCAATTACTGTTTACCCAATATGTATGACTCATTCCTATACATAATTTGACGTTGTAGTCATGTATTCTATGTATCCTAACTTGATTCATTCATTCCATCACAGAATCAAGCTAATAAAAAAACATTACAAAAGAAAAGATATATATCATTATAGCATGCGTAATTTACACGTCTGGTTAGAAGCAATCTGAATTTTGTTGTCTTGTGCCTGTAACATGTGCAACAACAATAAAGCTGGATGTGATCTTATCTAATCTAAAAAAGAAGGCAGATGCCGCAGAGGTTTGAAACCTGAATGCATTCATGAAAGTACCTCGCCAGGAATAAAATGGTGTGTGTATAACAGAATAGAGTTCCATATAATGCCATAATATACAATACAATTAAATTCAGAAAAAGTGGGCATGTATGTGTGTGAGCATCTGTGTGTGACTAAATACAAAATATAAACATTGCAGAAGGAACCCCTGGGAGTTACATAGGTTAATTAGAATATATATATATATATATATATATATATATATATATATATATATATATATATATATATATATATATATATCACAAGCACAAATGTAACATAAAAATGATTAAAATGACAAAATAAAAATATCAATAATAAAATCAATAAAATAAAGAACTCAAAGGCGATTCACTTTACATAGGGAGAAAACACAAATGGGAGAAAAGAGAGAGATATATAAAGAGAATATAAAAAAATATAAACTTAATAATAATAATTACTTTTTTTCTTGGCAAGATCCATGCTAATAGTAGAATTGTGTGCTATACTAAACTGAGATTGTGCATTCTAATATTGATAAAATACATAACACATCACAATTTGTTCTATTAATAAAGTGCTCTATCTTTGTATCTCCCGTTCTGCTCTATGTGATGGGAAACTTAAATTGAATGAATAGGATTTCAGTACAGTACTGCAGTGGCTGTACAGCAAGATTATTGTGTGCATTTTCAAAGACGCCTATTTATTTAATTAATAAGAAAATACCACATGCGGAGCAGAATAAAACTCTATCTGCTGTGCCGTTGGTTGGTGGGTGTAAAATGTCAGAGGAGCAGTTCGTCAAATTAAAAAGGAGCCTCGATCCTCCAGTAAAGCAGAAAACTACAAAATATGTACAGAACTAAACAGCATAATGATCATGTTCCCTCTGTGCTTGTTTTTGACATCTAACCATGCTAATGTGCAGTGCTATTAGTACTTTTTTTGTCATCATTAAATGTCTTTCTCAGCTACAACATTTTGACCAGTCTGCTTCTGACGCTGACGCGTCATGACATGCAGCTACATCACTGCATTAATTCTTCCCTTTAAACTTCGTTTGGTGTCTCACCGTCAGTGGTGCAATTTGTTAACTGTGATAATACACAGATAACGCGAGACAGCCCCAGGATATGAAAGAGATGTTATGAGCTGAGCACTGTGCCGCTGTTTAGGAATTGATTTGATTTTTAATTTCCTGTGGGTGAGGTGACCAATCTCAATGCCAGAATTTAATTTGAGCGAGTAGAGAAACGTATGTGATCTCAATTACCGCGGCTAGGACGCCCCTCTGACATAGCCCCACTTTGTGATGCGCTCTGAGATGAGCTTTTCTTTTGTAGAATGTTGCCTGCTCTGGTTTTAATCAAACAACTGGTCGCCGGCGTTGTCGGGTGAAACCAGCAGGCCCTGGCAGGAGCCGCTGTCAGGCATTAATACACGTCCTGCCAAAAACAAAAGCCTTTTTCAAGAGAGCTAAGGGGTAACGATTTCCCAAATACAAATATGATAAACATCAGTGAACAATCTGATGCACTCACATCAAATTAATTGTCTGTCACACGCAATCAGTCCATCATAGATTAAGCTTTTATCTGCGATAATGACATTTGAATGATTAGCCTCGCTTGTTCCTGCCTGATCTCGCTATACTTTTCTTGAATCCAGAAAATGCTGCTTCATTCGTCGGAGTAATTGTGAAGGCAAACTGTGCTGCGTGATTGCCAACTCAGGCCAAAAATGATGTGCTCACTGCCTCATAGGAAAATCTGTCTCAATCCCTGGAGCTCAAAAATTATAAAACCCCCAGGATAAATAAGAGCTGACTGCAAACGGACATGGAAATGAATGATTCGGGTCAGCTTGACTCAGACAGCCACGTTGGTTTCTCAAGGGCCTTGCTGTGGTAGCGTGTTCTTAGAAAACGTGGTCATTTTGCTCCCCGGTGACCTTCACCTGAGCTCAGGGATGGGGGGATTATGGCCTCAGCAGGATCTGACTGCAATATATTTACAGTTCATAATGTCACTCCCCACAGGCACCAGGCGGCTTATCAAGCACTAATAAGTAAGAGATCTTCTGTTTTCATATAAACGATTTATTCGAATCCCTAACTCCTGACAAATATGCCAATCAGTACCTTTGTTGAAATCCAACAGATTTCTGAAAAATGAAAAAAAAAAAAAAAACACACAACACGACAAACAATTCAAACCAGTAAAATCAGTACACTTAAGACATGGTGGTAGCGACCTCAGATTGCACCTATTTTTTTTCACAAACTGACAGTAATTGCTCAATTGGTCTATTGAGCTGAAATGAAATCTGAAATATTCAATCCACCTCCATCCATCTCTCGCTTGTTATGCTACTGGAAACAGGAAAGTAGAGAAACCACAGAATGAAGCAGCTTGAGAGAGATTTCACGGAGTTGTTACAAAGCACACCTCTTACTCTAATAGAGATCACAAAGGTGGGGGAAATAACATAATTCATTAATACACCATAGGGTACAACCACAAATGAAACAATTAGTCTCATCAGGGGTGTAAATGATGCCAGAGACAGAGCTGATGATTATTTCTGCATTATATGTGTCACATGTGATGGCTTCAGGCAAATTGCGATATTTTTTACTTTTTTTTAAGCTTATAACTTTAATTATTATTTAAAATTAGTAGAGGAGAGTTAATTTTATTGCAAACAGCAGGAATGAATATCTTGTATATTATCATCTTTTCAAAAATATAAACACAGTCTTACAATTAATGATTTGGATCTAATCACAAGATTTGAGCTTGTGGCAAGGGGGATGAAGCACAGATATGTATGTATTCCAAAATCAACAACCAATCTATTTAGTGAAACCCAATCATCCCGCAGAGTCAACCATACTGCTCTCGCTTTGAGAATGAACAGTGCTCAATGTGTGTCCATTAGAAAACCAATCAGAACAGTGTTATTTCACGTACAAGACCCATCCATCCATCCATCCATTTTCTATCCCGCTTATTCCTTTTTCAGGGTCGCAGGGGTCTGCTGGAGCCTATCCCAGCGCATTTTATGGCGAGAGGCAGGGGGATACACCCCAGATGGTCGCCAGCCAATCGTGGGGCACACACACCATTCACACACCATTCACACACACACTCACACCTATGGGCAATTTAGCTTTGCCAATTAACCTGAGCATGTTTTGTATTGTGGGAGGAAGCCGGAGTACCCGGTGAAAACCCACGCAGACACGGGGAGAACATGCAAACTCCACACAGAAAGGTCCCAGACCCAGGCCCCAAGGCGGTCTTGAACCTGCGACCTTCTTGCTGTGAGGCAGCAGTGCTACCCACTGCTCCACCGTGTCGCCCACGTACAAGACCTTTTACTACAATTAAACTAAAAAATAAGAAGTCAGTGTAATGTTTTCAAATGAATCCCACCGAAGGATACTCTACTAATCTGTCTCTCCTTTTTATCTTCAATCATTGGCCTATAAAATAGTCTTTATTCCAATTAAATGTCAAATTGGCCAGTGCTCACATTTCCCAAATATTATAATAGATATTATTATTGTATATTCTAAGTTGTTTTTTTCTTTGTATTTTTAGAACCTGCTGTTTAAGATAAATTAGATATGCAGTTGAATGACAACATTGCTTAAATGCAGCTTTGAATAGGAATCACTTTTCTCTTCTGTAAACGTCCAACAGTAACAGAATGAAAAGCAGCAGCTAATTTTGATCTGAGGTGGCTCTCATCCACGAGTCAAAACAAGACGGTGCTGATAACCAGGCTAGTCACTGATACAGCGGCTACGGATCGAGTGGGGTCATGTAATCCCCCCACTGTCTTTCTATGGCTTCCTTCCCCTCAGAGGATGCCTGGGCATGCGTAAGGGGGCTTCTGAATACTAGGAGGTGAGAGGGGAAAAAAAGGCTAAGGCAGCAAATGAGAGGAGGACAAAATAAATATCACACAGGCAGATGAATTTACCACATCAAAAGTGGAGGAACATTAACACTGAAAAACATTAATGAAGCAGGATGGTTTTATATGTGATGCTTCATTGCTGCCAGTTCAGTAAACAACACAGAGCTTAAATGATATTGATAAAACGGAACAGCTTTATCATGTGAGCTTGGATGTTTGTTGCTCTAATTAGATTACTGACTAAGACATTTTTCGTTGTTTAGTATCTAATCATTTCCACAACCTCCACTCCATTTGGAGTTTGAACATACTTTGAACGCAAAAGGTGACATGTAGAGGTGGGATGGGATGTACAATGAAAGTGTTAATGGAGGAAAAGGTTGTGATTTGCACCAAATTCAAGCAATCACAATGTCTGCCAAAAGGAGTTTCTTTAAATAAGTTGAATGAGACAATTAACAAGTGCGGAGACTGAGCTCTAAAATAAAATGTCACAGTATCACTTTAACATTTCCATCTCACAGTAATCCTGGCATAATTCTAATTTGGGAAAAGAAACAATATGAATAAAAATACTTCTGTTGGAAAAAAAAAAAGACGTGATTGAAGCTATTTGAACAAAGGCTTATTTCATTCTCTCAATGAATTTTCTTCCTTTCATTTTCAGTCATGAGACCATTCATGTTTTTTTTTTTTATAATGTGAATTGATAATCAACAATAAATCCCTCAGCCAAAACCATACCTAAACAATGTGCCACGGTGTGCTCTGCCAACATTGATAAAAATAAAAGATAGTGTCCAGCACACAGATTAGAGAAGCCTGGATGTCCTTAAATGTTTTTTTTTTTTTTTCTTAAAACCGTTTGCCAAAATCTTCAATTACGGAAGGCATGTGTGGTTAACAAGCAAACAGGAGTGAAAATGCAAGTGAGTGATATGAAGTACGACAGCGGCTCAGAAGAACAGTCATCTTCCACCTGCTAAAACATCAGTGAACTATATTGATTGATAGCAGCACATTTCGCCCATTAAAATTCATGAAAGCTTTAGTCTGAGCCGCCGCTAAATTTCTTTCAACAATGGAGGAAGATATGATTCTGTTCTTATGATTAAACAAGCGACACGGGCAGTTTGTTAAAAATGATTATTACCGAATATAGAGGTTAATTAGAACACGCATTGTACATTATTATAATGCTGTTATGCAACCTGCAGTTCATACATTAACCCTCTGAATAGAGGAAAATACCTGTTTTGCAGGAGAGAATCACGAGGAGAGAAGGGATATATTTTATGTATATCCAAAAGGGAAGACAAGTCCCGCTTTAAAGAATGGTTCTGTCCCCCGGGACATGTTGGTCTTGAGCGTAATGACTCTCAGTGCAGACCTCCAAATTGTCACTGACCCCCATGGATTTTCCAGGGCACACTCGATTGGAAATGGACTATTCAATTTCCCACAGGGAGCCTTGCCATTTCCTCGTAATGCATCATTGAGGAGACATCCACTGTTGGGTTTGGCCACTCAGGCAAAAATATGCACAGAATATTGTATCACTGGAGGTAAAACACTCAAGTTTTAATTTGATTTATTTATCTAATATTTATTAAATGAAATCAACCACAGAGATTAGGGAATTAGTCAATAGTTTTAGTAATGACTAATGCATAGACTATTTATAACCAATTTTGAAAAAATATACCCACCCATGGTGTTCAGTAATCTAATACAATTAGCATTTTTAAATAGCTTCTTGTGAGTATTTAAAGTATTATGGTGTGTTTCCTATAATCGATCCTTCCTAAGTCCAACCTTAATACCTTGGTTAACATTCCTCTCTGACATCAGCAATGTGTGGGTTGTGTATGTTTAACGACTAATTTTGAAAGATGTCTACCAAAACCCAAAAAAATCCAAACTACTAATTACTGCCATTGCTGACCACTTAGCTCTCATTCATCTGGAAAAATCACATCCCTGCTACATACATTTTGCTTTTAGCTTGTTTGCAAAAAGGGCTTCGCTCCAGCAGCACGACTTGTCGAAACAGCTTCGCCCGTGGCGTGAATTTTTATTGATTTGCTGCAGGCTCTGCATCAGGCCATACGGATGTCCTGCGGATCTTTAACAAGCCGGTCCTTGTCAATGTCTTTCATAAACAGCTTTATCTTTTCCTCACTCAAAACCACAAACCTGCGATGACACAAAAAGGTGTGCATTTCCCCTTCCACCCTCATTCATTGATTCAGTAACATTTGGAGATGCTTCTACCCTTCTTAGATCCATAATGCTTGTTGCTTTTATATGCCCCCCACTGGGAAAATCACATGCAAACATAACCATGTGTCAAATTTTCAAAAACACATATATGCTCAAAAGGCGTTTCAAAGGCATCTTCAAAGGGACGATTCCTGCAATTTATTTTATGCATTCTCATACATTTAATCATTTGTGACCCTTTTTAAAGGACTGTTGTCGACTCAAATATGAAAGATTTGTAAATGTTTCCTCTATATGAAAATAATGACAGGGAAGTGCACCAATAAAATTAAAACCATAGAAGCACAGTTCTAACTTGGAAACATACAGCATATGTGGAATAAATCCCATCGATTTAGGATCGGTTGTGAAGATTTATAAAATTGACATTTAATTAAGTTGAGCAGTATTTATTATTGGAAACACAAAATCATTTGTGATGATCATGATTTATTCACAATTCCCCCATTTAATCTTGATCATATTTGTGTATCATAAAACACACATTAGTCCATAGAGTATTGACCCTATATTGCTCTCCGTATGGAACAGAATGTGAGCGATACCAATGAATCCTCTTTCCCCCAGCATGTCTGTAGAGTAACACAGATATTATAATAGGAGAAGATGAATGAACGGAGATGGAGGAAATCACAATCTCCTTGAAGGTAGCTAAGCCACCCTCATAAATCACCTACACAAAGCAGCACGACGACGCTAGAAGTCGCTCTATAAACAGGTATTGTGTACATTTTATAATGCGTTCTGAAAAAGATAAATGTGATTTCATACCCTATTCAGTGAATCATCACAACACCTGGCAGCATTCTGTCAGTGGAGGCCAGTAAAACAGCCATAATCCATGATGTAATAGCTGAAATATAAGTAAACAAACCAACATGCAAAGGATGCATTACACAGTGAGCAGATGAAGTATAGGTATCTCCATTCTATCTATTTTCTGCTCAGATCCATCCACTCCCTTCTGCAGGCCAAGAAATAGAGTTTTTCATCACTGCAGACTCTCGCTGGCATCGACCAATAGTATTGATCTGGGGCAGATCTCCTTCCACTCTACCTGGGGAGCCAGATGAACCTTGTTCATATTGATCCAACCCTTTTTATTCTACATTTCTCCCTCACCCTCTCTTTAGGTTTGAGAGAAAAAAAATTATACACGTCCCGTCTTTCATCATAAATATGCTTAAGAAAAGGCTGACTGATAACCATTCATTTGAACGTCTACCCTTGGATTTATGTTATTGTTCATGATCTACAGGAGAAAACCTGAATTCTGTCAAAAACCTGCCTCCAAACTTCAGGAAATCTGTCTGTTGTGACAGCCATGGGGGCGTGAAGGGAGGCTACCATCTGATTGAGGATTGCTGGCGTGGAAGTGGAGACTGACACAAAAAAGGCAAAACATGTCTATCAGGGAGCCAGGCGGGCCTGATAGAACCAAGCTGAAATTGCTTGGAAAACAAATACACTTAATTGTCTTCAAAAAGGAAACAGGCTCATTTAACTTCAGGCAGCAGTCTCCTTTCACTCCATCACCATTTCCCCTCAGCGTCTATTATAAATCGCATGCCTCTGTTTTATAATCCCACTTTATCACACTTCTCTTTCCACAAAGTATACCCCTCTCCCTTTCTCTGCCCATTTCCTTGTGCTCCTTCTTTAAATGCCTCTCGCTGTCTGCTTTTAAGTCCTTCTCTCCCCCTCTCTGTGTGTCTTCCTGCCTCCCCCTCAGGAGCAGAATCGTGCGGTAATGTACTAATCTGGGGAGCTTTAGTGCAGTCTTGCCAATCTGCCGTGCCAAGATACACAAATCTCACTCTAGGCAATTACAGGCCTTTTTACTCGACACTGCAAAATACTCCGTTTCCTCATTTCTGTTGCAACTCCTGACACCGTGACCCATCAAATACAATTACTTTGTTTGTAACGAACACTGATTGCCCCGGTGTATGCGGGACAAGTGGTCCAGGCAGTGGAGGCACTTAAAAAGGTAGACTCCTTCGTAGCAAGTGAACTGAAAATCCAAAGAAATCCATGATATTTACCACGTGGACAATAAATTTGCTTCTATAATGCTTTGATGTCCCTAGTGTATATATCGCAAACATAATTCAGAGCAATTGTTCCCACATTGTGGTAATATTCACATTTTCACATTTCTTATTTAAGTGAAGTGTTCCGCTGCATGAAAACATCAATGGTGACGCTTTGACGGCCATCGGCAGTCAATGGCTGGCTTCAAGAGTTCAGGCGTGTGCTTGGCTGGGTGCGAGGTACTGAAGAGGCATATGTACACTCAGTGGGTATGTTTGTTAATTATTAAAATCTTCCAACACAACAGGATCTCACGGTAATTGACCTTCTGTGCGAGCTGTTCCACGCACATTTAAATCAGACAGCTCATTAATATGACATTACCTCCCCTGGAAAATCCAAATAAAAATTAGATGTCCTGATTGACTCCTATAGTATTTTCAGTACTTACTGTGCACTGTGTTAATGTGATGCCTGATGTGATTAACTGAATGTTACCTTTCAAATGAACTACATATTGTCAGTATATAAACAACAGGAATAGAGAGGAAAGCGATGTGGCAGATATGGTTTTATCTGACCTTGAAAACCTATCTGAGATGTTGTAAATGAATTAGGGATGTTGTCTGTCAATTTACAAAAGGGCCAGGGGACTACTGATAGAAGTTAGCCTATGGCTATGGTCTGGAAAATTTTTAATGTTCATTAATATGCTATCTTTTAAATAAAATAAATAAAATATTTTCGACTATATTCATATTTCAGATGGTTATATATTGCACAGTAGACTAAAGTAATGCAGTTTTCTTCCAGATAAAGCTGGCTTGAACTCCTCTTGCCTCAGTTTTTGGCTTTTTTTATGGGTAAAAGAGTTTAAATTGGATAAGAAGAGCTTACGTTAGGGGATTGGATGTATCAGTATCTTACTGGAAGTCACCCCAACTCCAACTGTTATTTTGATCTTATTTTGGAGAGGGTGGCACTTCAGCGTTGGCTTCCCGCTTTGCGAAGAGACCAGGAGGCTTTTTAAGCTATATAAATAAAACTAGATAAATAAACTATGCGTTTTCTTCACCTCAACCATACAGCAGCTCACAGATATTGTAAAAAACGTTAAATGCTAGTATATATTGAATGTTAATATATTTTGTCACTAAACATGATGTGGATTTTTATAGAATTGTTAAATATCAACATTTTTATCCAACAATAGAGATGGAGTCGTCTTTTCTCACAACAGTTTTAAGAATTTTACTTTTTTTTTCGTTACATCAAACATATAGTACTATATAATTGGCTGATTCAAATACTGAAGTCTCTGTCGCCATCTCCACCACCTACAACATCACACCTAATTAGCAGAATATAGGCAATATATCATATTCATTTATTCATCACTCTCTCATTATCATCATATTGAATCATATGTATGTTTGCACCCTAGTTTATTAATCAGCATTCAATTTTTCCTTTTTTTCTTCTATCTTGAGCCGGTGTAACAGATGAATTTCCCCTGTCACCATTCAAGACAATATCATTGTATCTGATCTCTGCATCATCCTATCTACCCCCCCCCCCCCCCCCCCTCGTTAAAATATTTATTGTCATAGTCATAAATCACATTTTCCCCTCACCCTCATAATTTTGTTTTCACACTATTTTCATGAGGGAGTCAAGTAATCATATGTGTAAAATTAGTTTTCACTTGGCTCACTTGGCTCACATAATTTACCCTTTGCATATTTTGAGAGGTCTGGAGAACCTGTGGAAATAAGCCTGCAGAGAAGCACTAGAGGGCTGTAGAAATTAAAACCGACACACTGAAGTGTCAAGTGTGTATTACCACCGTAATGCAGTAAAGTTTATCTAACTTCAATAGGGCAAACAGGAGTGGATCAAAATGAGGCTCTGTACCAATATATGTCCAATTATACTTATCAAACAGTGGAATATACAAATTAGGCCCTGTTGTCCTCTGCAGTCATGTTAAATCAAAGCCCTGGTCACTATTTGAGGAAATATAGTATTTCTGTAAAGGATGTAAGATCTTATTTCACAGCTCCCTGGCGATTGCACAACAGACAACTAGGGGTCTGTGAACCCCCAGTTGAGTCATAGGAGATGGAGATCTTTAATTCTAACACCACCATCCACCTCATAGATCAGTGTAAATTGATGAATGTTAAAGCTTTTTTGTATTTTATTTTAGGGAAGTTTTCCTTATTGGAATCGAGGGTGTAAGGACAGGTGATGTTGTATTGCTATACAGACTGTGAAGGCCCCTGAGGCAAATCTGTGATTTGTGATTTTGGACTGTATGAGTAAAATTGCCTTGACAAGCTGCGCACTGACATTCCATTCCACAATATTTAAAAGAATGTGTTGGCATCTCATCTCAAAGGTCCCAAGTGCCTCAGATGATCTACACTTGCTTAGAGACATTATGTTATAAGTAATATAGCATAATAATATCCTGTAATAAGTGTGAAAAATATTTCCACTGGTACCCTTAACATTTGTTATATCTGACTGACATATACATTTGCAGTCACAAGTGTCTTATGTTGCAATGATGGACAAATGTGATTTGATTTGACATCTGTAATCTCACAAACCTGTCAGAAAAAGGAAATGTGGAGTCCTTACTCAAGCCACAAATTAACCAACCCTGCACTGCTTTGCCGCATTTTTTCCACTTGCTGTTTTGACACACTCAGCATTCGTACTCTTGTGGGGTCCCTTCTAAAAAAAACAAAAAAACAAACCACACCAAACAACAGCAGCGACTCCATATCAGAGTCATTACCTCTACCGCTGTCAGTGTGCTGCGAGTGCTGTCAGCAGCAGCTGAAGCCAAGAAATCACCCCAAAGCACACTGGCATTGCATCAGTGAACTAGGATACAACAAAAAACTCTCTTTTTTTAGTTTCTTTTGATCATTTTTAAATCCATGACACCTTCATTTAAGTAATATGAATTCTAAGTCACTCAGCAGTAAAACGTGCGACTCGCTTTCAATTCCTAGTTGCAGCACATTTCAGAAACAACTGACATACTGTACAGCAGGGATATCTGAGCCATGGCTGATGATGGCAAATGTAATCCATTCAAACAAGTATATGGAAGTGAAGCAGAGCAAGCTGGATCACAGGATGACAGGTTACAAGGCTTAGAATAGTGCAAAAATCATACAGAGTAGCCTGTCAGTGTTATAATTCTTTCTTTTTTTTGTTTTTTTAAATGCATTGAATCTTGGAACTCTTTGGGGAAACAATGCTTCGTTAGGACTATTAGTCATGCAGATGATAAAATTTTGCATTACATAGGAAGTAAAAGCATCTTGCAGATTCCCCCCCCCACACTGTTTTCCCTTAACGCACCGCACTGCTACATTCACGAAGCTGTGCTGAATACCTGCATCCATTACTCTCACCTGCCATAAGGAAGGCAAACATATGCACACCTCCTTAGAGGATCCTACTTCTTTCACTTTAGGTCAACATGTCCTGGATTAGATGGGACACTAGCAGTGAAACTCAGTGACAGCACTTTATCTTGAGAGATCATACAAAATATTTTTTTTCTGAATGCTGAATTTTAAAACATCTTGCATCTTTATTGTATGTATTTATATTTCTGATGATAATATATGTAAATACTACTATCCATGGAGAGAATTGTGTTGATGGCATTGTTTTTGTCATATGTGGCTTAGGATGTATTCATGAAACACATAAACACCACATTCTGCTCCAAATACGTCAAGTGTATGAAATTGTACTGTTAAAGTCAACAAACCTCAAACGACCTGTTACCGCCTACAGCTGCAGTTGCTGCGATGCTGAATCTGTCGTGTGTTATTGTATGTTGTTCAATGTTCACATTAACAAACCTTGCAGAAAATTTGAGGATAAGAAAATGTGCCAGCAGATTTAAGCAGCAACACTCTGTGGCAAGTGAAGCTGATTGCCAGGTCACTGTATGAGTATTCACTTTTTATTTGAAGGCATGTGTCAGCGTTACAAATGTGTGACACACATTTAATGGCCCCAGTGTACTGGCTCACTGTTTTATAAAACAGAGGACAAGTGATTTTATTCTTGTATTATTTCCCCTTTAACATCCATTTAATTTGTCATACAAAATGTAGCACACCATGAGAAAAAATAAGCTAGGCCAGGGATCTGCTTGCCCGCTTCACAGAAATCCCCCAGAATGTGCGGGTAAAATGAAAAAGGGACAATTTCCATTTCTAGAAAGTGAAAACAATCACATTAGATAGTATACTAATTTAGAAATAGCCCGGTTGTACCTGTAAGCCTGTCTGCACAGCCTGCAGTTCCTCTTAAGCTGCACATGGCCGTTCATTGTGATGACAGCAATTAAATACCCCAGTGATTTGTGTGCCAGCGGTATTATGACTTATCCTACTGTATGGTCCACTCTCTATAACTGGATGAAAATGAGGGTTTTAGGAATCCAGTCGGTACACCAGAGAAAACAAACATCCTCAAAGGACCAGCCAGAGAACAGGGGATAAACTATACGAGTGGTTAACGTGACACAAGGGGACCTCAAGGAAAGCTGACATAATACGCAATATTCTCTAAGGCTTAATGCAGACAATAAGCACAGGCATGGTCCTCACTCCTACATTTAGCGCTCAAGTGGGGATATGTGTTTGTGACCACACAGTACATAACTGGACTGTACAGATTACACACTGTACGACACAGGGGACAACTAACCGTGGCCCAAATTAGAAGCCTCGTGCTACGTACATCAGATTTGTGCCTCATCAACATCTTTTCAATCTGTCCCGGTGGCTCGCCTTCTGTCACATATTGTATAATTGGTTTGCTTTAGTGTAGTTAATCAGTAATTAAGTTGTAGCAATTAAAAAAAACTATATGAAGGCATACACTGTATGCTACAGACACCTACAGACACTGAATGCAGACTATATAATTTTAGCCATGACCTAATTTTAGTACTTATTCTCATTCTTGTGTATATAGTGTTGGATAGTGTGGCTTGTATATAGATCCCTGGAAAAATTGTTTTGCAGTTGGGCATTTGGCAGTTGCGCAGAACAGTGATTTCTATCTTTTTTTTTTCAAACATAATTGGGTCAGTTACAGTTCATATGCTCGAAGGATTTTGTAAAGCCTGCTAGCTGCAAAAATGACTTTTTCTATTTCAAAATCATTTAAGACATTTAATATGGATTTACATTTTCTGTTTATGTTTCTATGGTAAGACATTGCTCCACAAATTCCATGTGAATCTCATTCAGGATGCTCATGAATTAGGACAAACCTTCAATCTAAACAATTCATGAACTGTGAAGGTTTGATTCTAATGGTGTTGAAGAGATGTATCTCTCCCGTGTATGTAAAGCAAATGTGTGTGCATCAATTTGATGCATCAACCAGTAAGACTTTAGAAGTGAAACTTACCTTAGAACATGGAAAATGACAAATCCCACACATGCACAACTGATGGGAGATTATTTCATTCTGTTTCTTTTTTTTGTTGTTGTTTTTTGTGTCTGAATATATAAATGTTTAAACTTCTAGCAGCTTAACAGCTGACATATTGTTCTTCAGACTATAGAAAGCAGAATCTCACAACTGACATTAACAGTGCAGTTTGGAGACTTACCTGTTCAGATGGTGCTTCATAATTATAACAGATATTATAACAGATAGCATTTAACAGAATATAATAATTCCCATTTGTTATACGGACATAAAAATGTGATAATAATTTGCAGATCTAGGTCAACTGATAACATATATATGTATACGTCAAAGCAGTAACAAGAGCAAGCAATATCAATGTTTTCTTTTTTTTCAAAATGCAAGTGGAACACTTGAATGTCATAGTGTTACAAATATGAAACTGTTATTATTATGAACTCCAAATAGTGAATCATAAAACTGACATTCAAGTTCCCCACACCTCAGCAAGCTGATGATGACCTGATTCATTTGTTTGCTTTGCTTGATCAACCAACTTGAAAGAATCAAAGTTTTACCTTGAATGCTCAGTAGGGACCTTATAAGCCAAGTTTCCCCTCTCTGCCCTGAGGAGGAGAGTCAAACGGCAAAGATCAGAAGTCCACTTACCCCAGAGGGAGAAGAGGTGAGGATCACAGCCAGGATGGAAGGCCCACAACACTATGATCAAGCCTCACCCGCAACAGCAAAGCCATTTGAACAAAAAGTGTAGTTACCCCTGGGTGGTGGTGGAGGTGTACTGGAACTAGGACATAAACTATTGTGTTCATATGCCCTTGTGAGTCTTATTTATGATTCTCATGCATCAAGCAGGAAAAAAGAAACATGTACCTAGCATAAAGGTGTGAATGCAAAGCAAAATTGGCACCTACCTTGAAACATTTTCAATAATAGTTTAGAAAACTTTTTTTTATTTGTTTTTGTATGCCACTGACTTTATATACTTCATTCAACATGAGTATATAATGCCAAAACATTGCTGTTATTAGGTTTATTAAATTTAGATAATTAAAGTGGTTGTACCTTTACTTTTACCTATGAGATTTGATGAAATGTTCCATGAAGAAAGCAGATTCCAAACAAGAAGGAAAGGACAAAAGGAGAGGAGACACCAATAAGTGTCAAGTTGGAAAAAGACAAAAGGACAGGGGGAGAAAGAGGCTTGATGGCCGCATATATGTGCAAATATAAGAGAGGGAATGTGTGACTGCAAATGGGACTAACAACAAAAAAGTAGAAAGAGAAGAATACGTCACATCCCTACTCTGCTGCATGATTAGGATGTGCAGTAGCAAATGAAAAGATAAAAGGTGGAAATGATTTTCTATGCAGACCCTCGCACATGCGTTAAAGAGTGGTGAGGATGGATGAGTTTTGTCTTAAAAACTCTGAGAAAATTCCCACTACCATGCATAATACTCTAAAAATGCTAATGTAAATGCCCCCTTTTCCAACCACATCATCAAAAAAAATTCAGAATGAACTGTAGATGTGAATAATTAAAAGGAAATAAAATATGGAGAGAAATGATACAGCTACCCAGCAGAGTGGGGAGTGGAAAGCCAAATGAGCCTGAAAAAGGGGTCATATGGAAAAAAATAACTCACTGGGTGAATGGAAATCAACTAGGTCATTCAAAATAAGTGAAATGACAGCCCATATCTGAAGCTTCAAGCCCGAGCATCACACAAGAGTCAGACACACACACACACACACAACGCATTTCTGAGCAACAATGGGAGCAGGAGGGACAATGGCGGAATGGCGGGAAAAAGGAACAGAGAACGTACCTTGGTCGCCCATCATCAGGTGTGCCAGACCTTAAAGGAAAACAAGAGCACAGTCAGCAGAGAACAAGGGAACATGGGAAGCTGTGTGACACTGACATGCAGGCATCTTTTATCAGGGCGGATGCCTGCGTTTGCTTGAACGGAGTGCTGGGATATAAGGGAGAGTGGGACGGGGAAAAGGAGGAGGGGGTGCACAGACAGGGTCGGCATGATGAGCATTCAGTCAACCGTAGGAGGCTGTGATGCATCATCACTCACTTACTAGGCATCATTCAGAAATACACAAATTCAGGTTGGATTTTGTTTACCAAGACAAGAAGTGCAAAGAATATCATCCTACCTCTAACTGTGAAGGAGCAAACACCTATAGAACATAGCTCAATACAGTTTTACCTTGACCTTTTACTATTATAATTTATGCACAGAACATTTGAATCATACAAAGATAAAAGGAAGATAAATGCACTAGTTGCTACAATTTTATTTTTACTCCTTTAACACAGTTTAAGAAGCAATTGTGCATATCAAAATATAAACCATGAATACTAACTGCTTTGATTGGCTAGTGGCTCCATTTCTTGTTACAATTTAACCCAAACACTTCAATCTGGAAGTGCTTTTTGTCATTTGTTTGATATTAACAATTCTGGCAGCCAGGTAGCCAGCGTCCCGGGCAATGCAAGCTGTATTATATGAAGAGGCTTTAGTTTAGCTGCCAACTAATACATTTGAAGGCTTTCTGTTAGTTAGCTTTGCTCTCTGCCGCAGTAAAATGTCTGCGTTGGAAAATACGGGTGATTTCAGCTACAGATGGGCAGATGATTCACCCTGTCCCCTTAAACCTTCTTGGTAGTTGAAAGAAATCCGTACTGTGTGAAGAATCACTAGAAATGGATAAAGGCTCTATGTCAGTACTTCCCGACAAGGCATTACTCATGTTTCAACAAATAAAAAATGCATACCGCCCAAACAGCCTGGTCGCCGAGCATCAGCTTATGATCACAATCATTAGGACTAAACAGTATTGTAACGCACTATGTCATGTGGAAGGCAAAATATATTTTTGTATACTTAACATGCAATATGATTCTCCCGTTCAATTTATCTTTGAACAGTTTTATTTTTTTAATTAACTTAAAATTGATGAATGTTGTTCTGTTTTACTGCACCTACGTGTAAGTGCAATCTAAAGACTGCAAGAACAGTTTTTAATATATTATATCAAGATGTTTTTTTACATTTAATTTGCATATTTGATCTTTCAATGCATTCTTTTTTTTTCATACTAAATAATTTGGTGAACTTGGTGTTGACAGTCCATTTTGATTTTGTTACCAATGCTCTGAGAGCCATTTCCTGCTGTTTTTGGCCATCAAACTAATCACTGATTCATACTCGACATAGCAGGTAAATGCAACTATCTGAAATTATCTGCTGTTAACAGCAGTGGCATGTTCTCTTTTAAAAAGCCATTTTATTATTTGAACTCACATAAACACCCTTTTGCTCTGTGCACCAATAGCATTTGGGCAAGATCAATATCTGGTAGATCATTGGTCAGTTTGGCTATTTTTTTTTTGAAAAAACAAAATCTTCTTGGATACACAACATTGTAAACAGTCACTTTATAATTTAGCTAATATTATCAAAAATCTACATAGCTAGCTAACACAGCTGCCTTTTTCAAGACAACTTGTTTCTCTGTAAGGCTATGTGCCATCCCAAATCAAATTTTTACATCCAAAAAATATTGCTTCCAAATATACTGCTTTTAAGAAGTGTAAAGTGAAAGCAGTTGCCGAGTTGTGCCGAATGAAAGAAAAAACCTTTAGAAACTGTTGATCTAGCAGATGGTTACTGTTCATTGACCAAAATGCAGAGCTACACCTAGTGACCACTGGTAGAAGCAGAATTTTGAGGACTGTGCAAATCTGCTGGGAACCACTAAGCTAACAAATCAAACCAGGTATTGAATCATGAGTTACATATAGTTACAAAGCCAAATCCATACATTTGATAACTAAGCAGCAAATGGAAAACAATGTACATAAACAAAAAAATGAAGAAAACCTATTAAACCACCTAATCATCTACTTTCCTACATTTCCGGGCATAGGAACATTTGCTCCCATTTGACAAGCCTTGTCCACGAAAACATGTTGTTATAGTAAAAGTTTGCAAGAATGGGAACCAGTGATTGCAATAGTATACCCACCTTTACTATAGTAGTCTTCTGGAAGCACGGACAGGCAGAGAGAAAGAGAGGGAGACATTCATTAAGCAGCATGCAGACTAATACTGGCCGTTGCATGTCGTCACCATGCAAGGCAATAAACATCACATGCAAGTGACCTGTCGTATTATAGCAGAGGAAATGCTGGTTTATGCGAAGGCTTTTCCTGTCTTTGCTCAAACACTGACCTGGAATACAGGACAGAGTTGTAACTTAATGAGCTTGGCCCTCTTGAATAGTTGATATAACCTTCAAGAATTGAATTCTCCCAAACAATTCTTTGTTGGCAGCAGATAAAAGATTGAAGAACCAGTATTGATTATGAGGCACGAGCTGCTGAGGGGCTATAAAGCACATATTGAGGCTTGAGGCTGGTTCAGCGTGATGTGTCTGGCTCATTGTCTTTCGTTTATTTGACTGTTTGCTTTTTCTTTTTTTTTTACATAATGGACTTTCAGAATCAACAACTATTTCATTTAAACAGACTCAGTGGAATATATGAGCTGTGACAACTGCTCTACAATGCATATGATGAAATGCACTGCAAGAGAAAATAACCTAAATAAATAGAGCTGGCTGTGGTAAAGTAATGCCTCCAAGGTTTCAGAATGGGTAGTGGGGGTCTAGTGTTACTGGAAAGCAATGACCAGTGAGCTGATATTGGCAATGCAAAAAGGAGATAGCCTGCCAAATGAATTTGCCCTATCGCAAATGTTGGCAATCAAAGTGAGGTTTGTGGAGGAGAGGAAAAATCGGCATGTGAAATATGTCACTCGGATAAAAGGAGGCTGAAAAACGTGTTGTTTAATAGCAAACAGGTGTGGTAAACATCATGCTACCAGTGGGAAATTAAATTGGTTTGACATGATGGTGTGACTGGAAACATGCAAAAGCAATTAAATGAGCGTGTAGGACCCATAACCTGCCTATAAGAGGAACAAAAAATAAGTCAGTAAGTTTTTATATTTAAACATATTTGATGATCATTCTTATTATTCCTGATAGTATTTTCACCTTTTCACTCAAACAATGTTCAACTGAAATAATGAAGACACGAGCATGCAATGCCTAAAGGTCTTGAAATCAATTCAGTTATTATAACCATGCAGTCAGACTCACACCAATGCCTGTTTTACACTACAAAATAAATTCCTACCTCTTTAAGATAGTTTCTTGCCCAGATTCAAGCGATTATTTGACCAAATAACTTACCATCACCACTGGTTCCCCATCCAAATCAGACACCATGCACAAACCCAATCCTAAAATCATCATTTTGTGAACAAATTACGAGACAATAAAACAGTTCACTGCTTCATTTGGCATGATAAATTAATATGACCAATTACTGCAATTTTGTGTATTTTTTGTATTGTGTGATCACAATCAATTACAGTAGTGCCTCATTTATCAGGAACGGAGAATATTTAAGGGAAATATTTGGAAAAAAAATATTAAAATTGAGAAAACATAACATTTGCGTAAAGAAATGCATATTTGTGTACCATTTGGGTTGTATTTTCAAAGGTTCTAGATAAATGAGATTCTATTGTTGAAGGAGAATAGAAAGTGCACTTTGTTCACAAAAAGTCAGCTTGATGATGAGAGGAGCACGTTGCTGAAAAAGCATTCTGACAAAGCAAAGCATGAAGCTGGTAGTTGATAGATGACCACATGAGAAGAGAAAAGTAAAAGAATCGAGAGCATCTATGACCAGATCCAAAAGAATGACAATGAATAGAATAGAATTGACATCTTTGCACAATTTTAATTAACCATCGTATCGTAGTTTTCATTGCACTGCATTTAAATGAGTGACCTGTTTAAGAGCATTATTTTATCTTAGATTGTATATAAGGTTATTATACAATTAACATTGTATCATAGTGATTCCCTTCCTCTAATTATTACTAATCAAAACCAAAATTAAAATCTGATTTAGGGGTACAATTGCCATTTTATCCGGACTTTTAATTACAGCTTGAGATGCATGCAGTAAGCTGTACTATGTTTTCAATAAATCTCATCTGCACACATCGTTTTAATGAGAGATGAAAACACTCACACATTCACACACAAAAACAATCACACACACACACACACCTCTCTCAACAGGGAGGCAATAGACACACAGCAGATGCATAAGACAACTTTCTAATTCCGAAAAGCAGCATATAAGAAAATAGGTGTTTTGTAGTTCAATTATTTATGCAAATTGTCTCCAGTGATGAGTAATTCTTTTGAAACCAATTTCTGCAGTCTTTAGTGACCACAACTGAGGTTTGATTTTTTTTAGTGTTAGAAGAAAAGAAGCTTTCCTCTAACAGCAGTATCACCTGACAGGGACCATTATAACAAGCAGCCGATCACACACACACACACACACACACACACACACATACACGCTTTCTTTTACAAATGTACCCAGCTGGTTACATCCTAATCCAGAGACGGAAATCCATTTAATCCCCTTGACAAAGTGATCCCAGCGCTATTGTGTTGGTAACACTACACCAAAATGCACTCAACTGTCTATCAGATGATCTGCATCTGCGATGATCTTGTGCTGCTGGTCACGGCTGAACGGCAGCACGTGGTGTAAAGATAATTACATTAAAATTCACACTGATGCTTCACCGGAAGAAAAATGCGATGTGCAGCAATAGAAAAAAAACAAAGGAAGGTTAATGCATTTTTTTTCCATTTATTTTTTTTGCCTCCTGCAGATGTCCCGCCTCGACAAAACCTCGACCCTCATGTTGCCTTGCCAGCCTGACTGTTAGCTAAAACTGTGACAACTAATTCAAGGCAAAGTGACAGTAGAAAGGCAAAGTAGCATCAGTCAATCCACCATCATATGCCACGCTGCCTGCCACCAGAAGCCCGACAAACTGTCATTAAGACATCCATGTCTGTCCAGTGATTTGTATGTCTGAATGCTGCTGGATAAAAAAGACATGGGCAAAGCAGAGCAGTTTATGGCTTTTTTCCTCACAAAAGAAGAGCATGTCAAATCCACCCAACACAACATCCAGCAATATATTCAATTCATTTTCCATCTTCTATTTGAGATGTTCCTCTCTGTCTGAATCAACCATCAGTAACTGCCTTCTATGTATTGTAAAATCATTTACACATTTAGAAATAAAGAGATATATTTTTAAACCCTTTTAAGCCCCAGGAAACCCAAATCCACAATAGCCTTTTTTTAATTATGGGTCTAATGGGCATAATAGTAAGCATATAAAAAGGATTAGAAATTAATTAAATTATTGTCATTTCATCTGAAATAATGTGATGTTCTGATATGCTGTGTGTCATTGAAATGTTATCTGCCATGCCTACATTGTCATTGTAAATTTCAAATTAAGTATTATGGTGTTTAATGAATGCTTACTGAGACACTCAACATTTATACCATATATGCATTTTTGGTATATTTCCAAAGGCTTTAAAGAGACCCTTTAGCCATTTCCTTGTTTAGTATTTATGAAATAATAACATACTTTTATTAAAAGCAATTGACTATGGACTATTTTTATTAGTTGTTTTTAAAATTTTTTATGATGCAATGTGCAATTATGGCCACCTTTCAATGACTGGTTTCCATATAAAACCATATTTCTGCAGCCTATTCTAAGGAAGTGCAATTGTGTGTGTAATGCAGCGGCTCTTAAATAAATGGTCTCATCTCTCCCCGACAGTTGTGTATTTAAAAGATTACAATTTTTTCAGGCTTGTAAGTCTTAAACTCAAAACATTTGACACTCCAAAATGTATGTGCGTTCATGTTGTGCATCTATATTGGTCTCTTCTACACAGTAAGATTTTTTCCTTCCACCCCCCTCACAGCATTCTTCCTATTCAGTAGAGTGGTCAGTTAGGAGGTGGAAAGCATTAATATATAAAATGTATTCCCAGTGTAATTTAGGAAAAAAATGTGATATGTTAAATAATGTTCAATACGATGAATTATTAAGCAAACTGACAATTCCTAATGAAAGCAGTTGAATTTTATTTTAAATAGCCTCAAACTGAAGCAGTTTATCATGCTCTGAAAAAGTAGGTCAGCTACAGCTAATTTTCATTGTGGAAAGGCTGAAACCCTCATTGCTATAAAATTATATTGGAATCATTGGACATCCCTTTAAGTGATATAAATGTAATCTTGTATTAGTACAATAATATGCTGCAGAGAGATTTTGCCAATTGACAGCTGCTTGCAAATGTTTGATATTTAAGGTCTAATTTGTTACCTTGATAGAAAAATAATAAACAAAAAATAAATTCAAAGACAGGCTACTGCTCACCGTTTTCTATTGTATTGCCAGATATTGTGTCAGATGGCCTATTAATTCATGTACTTGTATACTAAGCCTACTTTACTTCAGCTGATTTCCCCTACAGAATTCATTGTCTATTGTCCTTTCTGCTATGTGTTGTGCATCATCATGTATGCGCTGAAGCTTTCACACAAAAGAAGTTCCTGATGGAAATATACAGTACTTTTGACTTTGACTTCTTTTATCACACTGTAGTTAGGATTTGGTATTGTAGCTATGTAGTTTTACTATTATCTGGATACAGCATTGGAAGCGGGACCCCGTTCATTCCTCTGAGACTTGATCAGTGGTGCATGAACGTAAAATGGCCAGCTCCAGCTGTAAAAAAAATATCCGGATGAATGCATACTGTGCATAGTCCACAGGTCCACTGGCCTGTGGTGTCTGTGTACTAGAGCCCTCTGCCTGGTTTCGCCCTCCATTAGCTTGAATGGGATTGAAAAAAGTCAATCATGCAGCTCTTCTCGACTTTTCAACTGTTAGCAAGCCAAATGGACTAAAGGTTGACAGCGTTACAAGTCATTTTGTCGGTGATAGTGGACAAGAAAAAAGCTTTCTGGGCTCAATAACGTCACTTACTTCATATTCTGTACATCAACAGTGTTGATTTGCTTCGATGTGCGGTGCTGTTCCTGGGGGCCTGATTGTAGTCTACTGCAAGATCAACATAATTTGACGGAAACAAAATAAACACAAAATTTTGTGATGGGCCAGATTTGCTAATTAATGTTTTCCCAATCATATTTATAAATAATATAACCCAGACATTTTTTAATTTCATGGAAAATGTATTTGCTACTGTAAAGTATATAAACAAATGTAATTTTTGTGAGACAAGCAACCAACTTCCCTACATGGCCTCCTGTGACACATACAACAACACACATAACTCCACTGTATGATTCCCGACCAGGAGGACAGGAGGTCTTGTTTCATTTTCCTTTTTTGAGCAGTGTTGTTAATCAGGGGCCTAATGTCTCCACCACACATGCAATAACAAAGAAGACCTGACACTACGGTCCGTCCTTCGCCCCTTAGACACTCGTAGATTTGAAAAATTGTTGCAGGAAGGCTCCCTGTTGTAGAGAGGCTGTAAGGGTAAATGTAAAATCCTTGCAGCAAAGGTCAGAGCTACCAGAGGATCGATTTGTTGTTAAATTACAATTTGGACCAAATCAAGAGTAATGAGTATAAGTGAGGGGCTCTTAGCACCACAACCTAAACCTAAGGCATGTATTTAGTAGATGAGTGTTAGTAGTATTACACAACTCACCATCTCCCTCATTATCCTCCTCAAGCAACAGAAAGAGTGGAGACAGAGGAAACAGGAAGAGAGGGAAATGGATACAGCTCCCACAGCTGCAGCTATAGTGTACCAGCTTTACTCTGACCAGCTGAGCCCGTCAACAGTGGCACATGTCTACTATTAAAGCAACACAGCCTTCAGATCACCTTTCCATGAGATCACCCTGCCAATCTAAAATGGTGTCCAATACCTCCAGTAGAGCAGCTCCTCACGACAGACGGAAAACCAGCGTACAGTGGCTGAGGTGACCCAACGATCATTCATATTACAAAAAACTAGCTGGATCAGGAACATTCTCATAAAAATGGGACACAAACATTTAATTAAATTGGGGGGGACTTGATTAAAAAGTGTATTTCATTAATTAAAGTTTTTTTTATTTTTATTATTGTTGTTATTATAATCGCAATCAACTACATAACAATATTTCCTCCAAAAGCAACATGTATCTATGTAAATGAATTTCAGTCGTATATTTCAAATGTTCACTTACTTATTCTGACGTGTTATGCATTTAAATGGTATTGTATCGTGTGTTGGTTGTTTTTTGAACAGTTTTTTAGTGTCCAGCAAAACCTTCACTGTTTGGCATGCAAACTGTGATAAAATATGTTATTTTTGTTGTAATAATTAATTGTAATTAAGGTATTGTCCCACTCTTAATTATATATTTAGTACTCTCAGTAATTGAATACACTATAGCATTAGAGCGTTAGTGATTTAATTTATCATATTATGAAGCTACTTCAAGCTTCTTAGGCAAGATGGTGTATGAACAATAGTCCAATCATGATATTCCCAAAGGGACAGTCCAGGATTTTGGTTAGCAGATGTGCTGGAGACTTCAACCATTATTTCATATCTTGTGGGTTGGAATGATCCAGCAGGATAATCACCGCCGCTTATATAGTCGGTCTAATAACCTTAATCCCAGGATTGACAATAGCTGGGATAGTACAGATGTGGAGTAAATATTATTCTGCGATGCAGTAGCTGTTTAACATGTGAGTATAAGGCCTGCCGGGAGAATTTAGAAATCAATGTAAACTGCAAGCTAAGTGTGGGCTCAGCTTATTTGTAAGATATCTCACAGCTTTATGTTAAACCAATATATGCTGATGTTCACCAAGAGCCTTTTCTACCTAAATGTGTTTAGCAGTTGCTTGCTCTCACGGCTGAAGTGTGACAAATCCTTGTTTAGTTATAATTATATAATAATAATATATATATTTATGGGTTTTATTTGAAGTTGTGATACCCCTAACAAGCGATATTTGCAGTTTAGAGCACCAAAAAACATCTCATTATAGTTTTACATCTCCTCTCTCAAGCTTTTCTCTGGAACGGAAAAGAACAGAGTGATTTTCATCTGTCGTATTAATATTCATTGATCTCTGCTTATTGGCTGGTTTGAACGACTTCGAATGGGAGGTGGGTGGTGACTGTACAGCTCCGATATCATAAATTCACAAAAGTACAAATGAGCTGCTTTAAGGCAAAGTTTCTAAATCCTGGCTGTGTGCACTTCTCTGCAGATAGATTTTTTTGAAGCATGGGTAAAAATTTATATAACACCTTCTCTTGTCAAAAAAGCTATAAAAATGGTAATTACCAAGACACAGACATTTAACCATAAGATACATCTATAAAACTACTGTCCATTACAAATCGTGAAAATGCAACCAACGATTCATGCCAGCGCAATAACAGTTTATAAATATTAGTTCAATTCAATTTTATCACATAACAGATATTAAAACGCACAGGGTTTTGGTGAAGATCTTCCTATTTGTGAATAAGTAGCAGCTAGAAAATCGCTGGAAAGGTGACACATAACCCAGACTACATTATAGTCAAATTCTATTTGTTTGTACAATACTCACTCACTGTTAGTCACAAAGGGCTTTAAAGTCATGCAAACCAAGACATTGTCTTTGCTTTATCATTGCCATGACAGCTTAAAAATTATGTACTTTTGACTTGTTTTTAGTATTTCAGAGTACTCTCATGAAGGATGACACCCAACCATCAGCATCATCAAAGGCAACTTATGTTCAAAGTGAAAATATCTACAGCCCGGAATTTAAAGAAGCAGATTTTCACCTCTAAATAAGCTTTACTCTGTGTCTGCTCAGTGTTCAGACTACACCTCCAGCAAAAAGTCAGACTCTTTCACTTAAAGCAATGTTCTGAATAAGGATTTCTGCTATGATAAATTCAATTGGAGCCATAATTCTACATACATGATATATTAATGGTAGAGTTGAGAGATAATCAAATAATCGTATGATATACTGTAGGAGCCACATGAGCTCAATATGCTATAGTAAGCCAGTATAGCTCAGTTTAATGCAAGTGTATGGATATTCTGATGTGTTTATTTCTGCTGTGAGATGAATCCTGTTAAAGGGGGACTTTGGTGTCAAAGAATTTCACAAACACCCTTTGACAGTCTGTAGCAGTTGTATTTAAACAAGGCAGAAATCCTCCAGGAAAATCCCTCTAATCTTTTGATCCCAATATCTGTCTTTGGACGCAGAGACAGCGGCGTACTATCCATCTGCTTTTGTCTGAGTGAAGTTGCAGGAGGCTTCCAGACAGAATGACACTATCAGAGATACAGTGAGGCCACATGGTTTTTGTGCTCAGACAATGACAGACGTGCCTGAAAGGGAGCATGTGTTCAAATGCTCCTTTATTTTTCAAAGCGGTACCGTTATGTGAAAATGAGGATCCCTGCTACCGAATACTTACAATCACGTGTTATTCTCATAGAGCTATCCATATACACCAGCTAGAATTCACACATATTAAAATAATAAACTGACTTAGCTATTTATGTTAGCTTGCAATGACTGTATAATTTATATATATATATATATATATATATATATATATATATATATATATATATATATATATATGATTTTAAGTGCTTTCAATATAGTAATTTCAATATAGTTTTACATCTCCTCTCTCAAGCTTCTCATTGGAGCTCTGAAAGGAACACATTGTTATGTGTCTGTCTCATTAATATTAATGAGACTCTGATTTAGCGCTGACTGTAGTCCTGGCAGCTCATTTTAAGGCACAGTTTCTGAATACGGCTGTGTGTATTTCTGAGGATCGAGCACAATAAACATAGTAGTAACAGTATATAGTGCATAACATCTAGATCTTCTCATAATCAAAAAGTAATTGAAAGCTTACTTTTCTCAATATGGGACTTTTAATTGAATTATATTCCTTAATATAAATAGCTAACATTACCATTGCAATAAAACTGAAGATTACACGATGTGTGTCACTACAATTACACATAAATGCACATCTTTATGCCTTTAACTAATTTTGAGTTTTAATTCAGATTTCTTTTTCAGTGCACACATTTAACCATCCAATAAAACCTTTATTTTCCATCACAGTGTTGCTCTCAGTGTGTGAAATTAAAATGTCTGTTGTAACACAATTTGAAGAAAATGTGGCGGGTTGTAGGAAAAAGCCAGAACTTTCAGCCAAAAGCAGAAATTTAACTTAGAATTGGTCTGCTTCTCCCAAACAGAAACAAATAAACTACATCGTCTAGCATGCATCTCTCTCTATATATATATATTATTTAGTGTGTATTAATATATTGAATGGTGGTCATTAGGAATATATATAGTAATATGACTGCAAGGAAGAATATTGTTGGTTTTACTTTTCTGATTTGAATATCATGAGCTTGTTTTGTCTGTTAAGTGTGTTCGCTGCTGTTATGTTTTTAATGGGGACCCCAGGACCAGTAGCTGTTGTTCTGCCTAATAAAATCCTAATCCTTACAATGCCTATGCTGCCACTAAATGCCCTGCACAGCTTTCGCTGCCCCGTGGTAGTCGGCATTGCCAAATTATATTAATTATATAATCAATATTTTATAACTGCAAAGCATGGAATGATGTGTACTATTAAGTTGTTCCCTGTAGTAATAAATTATCAAAAGGACATATTCTCCCTCAGCAGATGGTGGAAGTATTAAGATTCTCTTTACCTGCCTCAAAATAGTGCTACGTAAAAATCAGGAACTATCAGGAAAATGTGCTTATGGTATTCTAAGTGAAATCTAAAAGGTATGCTACTGTATAAGTAACAAATAAGTACAATGTAGCATAAAATGAAAATACTCATACTAGGTAAGGTAAGTACGAGTATCCTAAAAAATGTACTTTGTAACTTTTCCACCAGTGGCTATAGGAGAGCTAAGGAGAGTCAGCATTGAAAGAAGCATTCCACCAAAGAATATTGCCCCATGTCTGTGTAAAACAGCGATTAGACACTTCGCAATAGATTCATGCATCACTTTATGTATTATGAAGTGATATAATGTCCTTGCTGTGTGTACAACATCTTCCACTGCCCCCGACTGCACAAAACATATTTTATTGCTGCTTAACATCTAGGAGCAAAAAAAAACAGCTTCACCACTCAATTAGGCTAAGCAAAGTAGAACAAGCTAATATATAGTCCTGCACATGCATGTGCTGCACAAACAGGCAGAAGGTGTACCAATTCACTGGGCAAGAAGTACACATTGACTGATGATGGAAATGGGGCTGTATATTACTGTGAAAAAAACATAGTACTTAAAAGTGTTTCACACATCCTCCTCCACATACACTGAAATAATATGTAAATGCGGCACTTTTTTTTTTACTCTCATTTGAAAGTATAAGAAAATGAAATTACCAATAAAACATCCAAGACGTGTTTTATGTACACAAAGGGCTTATCTCTATCAAATTGTGTCACAGTTTTCCCAAAATAATTCATCCTCCTGACAAGTGATGATTATTACACAGGTGTGCCACAGTAAAAGACCACTATAGAATGTGCAGGTTTATTGTGCATCATGTGATCAGTTTGCAGAATGTTGGTCCACTCCTCTTTAACGGCGGTCTCCAACAGTTGCTGGATACTGGCAATAATTAGAACGCGCTGTCAAACGCGCCGATTCCAAGCATCCCAAACAGGCTCAATGGGTGACATGTCTGGTGAGGATGCAGGCCATGCAGGAACTGGGGTGTTCTCAGCTTCCGGGAAATGGTGTACAGATCCTTGCAACATGTGACTGTACGTTATCGTGATGCAACACAGGGTGATGGCGGTGGATGAATGGCCATACACGCTGGCTGCCATCTGCCTGCTAGAGTCAAAGCCAGAATTTAAAGTGTCAGACGCTATCAAAGGTGAGCATTTGCCCAATCGAGCCAGACAGTGAGCCTTCAGGCGAACCAGAGACGGTTACTGACAGTTGCAGGAAAGTTTTTTGGTTAAGCAAAGCAACTATTGCATCAGCCTGCTGGGCATCTGGTCTCACATGATCTTACAGATTAAGATGTTGCATGAGGAGGTCCTGAGCTCAGTGGTTACACCTGGTCTGCAATGTTGTGGCAGTTTTTGTGTTCTGCCAGTTTCATTGAAACAATGTTGGAGAAGGCTTATGGTAGTGAAATGAACATTCACTTCACGGGCAGTATCTCTGATGAATATTCCTGCAATCAGAATGCCAACTGAACACTCAATTCTTGCAGCATCTGTGGCATCGTGATGTGATTTTGATAAAACTGCACATTTTAGAGAGAGGACATTCATTGTGATCAGCCTAAGGCACACCTGTACAATAACCATGCTGTTTAATCAGCATCTTTATATACCACATTTGTCAGGTGGATGGATTACCTTGGAAAAGGGAAAAGTGCTCACTAATACAGATTTAAACTAATTTGTGGATAAAATTTGAAAGAAATAAGCTTTTGTGTGCAAGTCTTGGATATTCTATTTCAACACATTGGGCAAAAGCAAAAATCGGCTGTGTTATATTTCTGTTCAGTGCAAGTGTTGTCATAGCTGTGACAGATGATGTCAATCATGAACTCTTTCTATGAACAGATGTTCAAATGTCAGGAAGCGAATTTCAAGTCTTTCACCCAGATTGTGTTACAGTCTGCTAACGATCAGATTGACGGCCTTGTTAGAGAGGTCCAGGATCTAAAAAGAAGCCTAGAACACTCACTAACTGATGAGCTAAAATGAGAAATAGTTTAAAACCATACAATCTAAACTTCAAAATCTCGCTCCATCTCACAACAGGCCCCTCTCACACCATGACTGCTGTCAATGTGCAATGGCCCACAACATTTTCATTCGTAGAAATTTACAAACAATGGCAATTCATAAACATACAAACAACGAAACAATACAACAATGGAAATTTTCGGCGATTAAAAAAAAAACATTCTGCAGGAAACCAAACCAAATGCCTTTACAGCAAAATGATGCAAGTATGCATATAAATGATGCGAAACCAAAAACACAGACACTCTCTAAACAAATGCAACAGGAAAATGCTGCAATTCCAGTCAACACAACGGAAGCACTCGAGGCCTCCAGGGGGCACGCTGAGCTTGATTCGAGAGACAGAGGTGACCTAAAAAGTTAACATTGCTTTTTTTTATATTAAGGCAGATTGATGTAGATGACACTCATCAGATACATTCCCAATAAGAGGAAAAAACAGAAATCCTCCCTGATAAATTCAAAGTCAATGGATATCAGGGATCATCAAGGAGCAATTATCAAGAATCCTGTGACACTTTTTTTTATTACAGAAAACAAAATACAGTACTGGCCTTGAAAAATCCCATTCAGTGTATTACCTCTCCACCTACTGATGGCTTCCGTCTAAGTCCTGTCACTCGCATTGAAGTATTCATGATAATTGGCACTTTGAAGAACTCTGCCCCTGGTTATGACAGTGTTAATGCAGAACTACTTAGCAAGTGGCTTCTGATGCCAAATCACTGACACACATATTTCATTTGTCATTTAACAAAGAAAATGTGCTGCAGGAACTGAAAACAGGCAAATCATCACCATTTATAAAACTGATGATTCTTCAATCTTGTCCAACTAAAGACCCATATCTATTTATCAACCATCATCTCAAAAGAGCCTTGAAAAGATAGCTTCAGCTAGTTAAACTATCTTGACGAGAATGGCATCGTAACATTTTGTATCATATGTTCATGGAATCCCACTCCACTTACTTACTCACATTTCACCAATTTCACCCAAAATTGCAAAAAACATTGGAGTAATTGTACAATTCTGTTATCTCCAAAACACAACAGTCTCTCAATTTATATGATTGTATAGTTTATCCCTTTATCAGCTACTGCAATATTGCCTTGGCCTGTACACACAGCTCCAGTTCAGCTCCAAGAAGTGATACATTATATTAAATTATGGTTCTCTAAACAAAACGCTCCACTTTTTTGTTACCTTTTTGGTAACCTTTTACCCCAAACAATCAATTTCACAATTATCCAACACAAAAAGCCTCCCAGTTTTGGACTCCTCATTCACAAGCAATTTAATATCAATTTAAATCGACTTATAGAGATTCCAAGATATGGAATTCACTTCCTGCCCACCTGGTTATTATTTCTCTTTGAAATTCCATGAAACAAATTTTGCTGCATCGATAGCTTATCATGTTTGGTCTTTCCTATTTTCTATAGGATATGGGTAGGTGGGTGTGCTTTGTGTGTGTTGCATATTAGAACAAGTGTGATTGTGTGCTAATAAATTATGTGCATATGTGTGTGTGTGATTTTCTGGAAAGTTGAATGTAGGTGTATTTATGTGTGAAATTTGAATAGGTTTGAATACATTATTTTAGGGACTTGGCATGTTTGGCAAGCGACTCACAAAGTGTGCTGTGCTAAACTACCACTTATCTCCACTATGGCTTTCTCTTTTTCCTCACCCCCTACCCTCACATCACAGTCATAGTGTTAACACCGTGCGAGTGTGGGGGTTTTTCTGAGCTTTCACTGTTGATTGTTGATTAATAAATATATAAATAGAAATACAAATGGCATTGGTTGCACGATCGTATGATAGCTTATGACAGCTATGACAGTCTGCGCTACGAGTGACATTATAGTCTCATGGATTTTAAACCATTTCTTTCTAGTACATAGAAGCTTTACTCAGATAAAATCATAAACACAAAAATAAGTGAAAGACAATCACATGTATTATCACTGTTCACTGTATTATCCTGTGAATTACATAATGCATAAAATTGCACTACGCTGAGGGCTGCCCTACTTCGAGTGATTTATGTTTAGCTAATGTACAATGAAACAAAACAACATCATTCCATTTTATCAGGATAAAATATAGATGCAGGTTATTTATCTAATGAGAAACAAGAGGACAGATTCTGGGAACTTACGAGCCATAGAACAGCACATTTAAATAATTCTTTTAACCGATCAAAGGGATTTGTGTGTGTGTGTGTGTGTGTGTGTGTGTGTGTGTGTGGGCATGCAATGTGCAAGCTTGTGATTGGGCAGGGGAGGGTTGACAGGTCTGGTGGCAAAGCCTGTAATCCTTTCATCTGATCAAAGTAATACAACAGCTTTTAAGTTATTTAACAGAAAGGTACATGTTAAACTTCAAGGTATTTTAGAGTTGCCTAATGTATGGGCATTAGTTAAGCTAACAGGGGCTTTGACTAAGGTTAGATTCCTAGATTCTGGTTTCTACTGTTGTGTACATATTTCTAATTGACAGAGAACCTCTTATTTTTCAAAATATCCTGGCTCGCACTCCAGCTTTAATCACATTGTTAAATGAATTTTCTGATCTTCCATGCACAAACATGTGTTGTTATTGTTACTCGTCTCCTCTGTGCAGCCCAGGAAGGTGAGAAAACACACTATACCAAATTACCTCGGGGTAGGCGAAAAAAAAAAAATCTGTTTACTTGTTGGAATGCTAAATTAGCGGCAAAAGGTACAATTTGGCGGACGCTTTCATCCGAAGTGGCTCATGGTACCATGAATTCATACAGTTTCAGCATGGATGGCTCCTGTGGGAATAGAAACTGGCTTTGTGATGCCAGTGCCCCACTGAAATGAGCTATAAAGAGCTACCAGTGCCTTCATTGCAAGTTGTATATGGTCTGATGCCAAATGCTGCGTCGCTAAAATCATGGCTGATACGTCTTATATAGTGGATGTAAACAATTCCACACAGACTAACTAATGGTGTATGTAAAAAAATCGAGCTGTTAAGTCAAAACAGTTGCAGTGTTGGTGGCTGTGAACTTTTTTTTTCTTTGTTTTAATGGGACACAAGCAGAAAAGATGGCTGAGAGGTGGTGATGAGAGTACAAGTGTGAAGGAAGGTAGTCGCTCACTCGCAGCCACAATACAAGAATAATTTAGGTTACCAATGTCTTCTTCCCAGTATCGGGAGGCCAAACCTCGTTTTTGCATTTGAACCTTTTTTTCTTTCTTCCCTCGCCATTCCACACTGTTCCCACATGCTACTTGTCCGTACATGTAATGCATCAATTTGACCAGACTTCAATTTCCAGAAGACACGACTTTCCTCCACACTGTAGATAAAAGACTTAATCTGAGCAGTGCACCATAGTCTTTCTTATCACTGCTTATTCATATTGTTGTTGTTTTTTTTTTTATTTGCTTTGTTACAGCTCCAGAGCAGAGTGAATGGCGTGTTGTGCACCTATCTGTCAGCCATCTGTCAAGCGCATCTTACAAATTGTGCCGCTCTAAATAGCACAGCGTGATGCGCCTCACCTTCCCCGGCCGGCTGTAATGCACGGCGTTAACCTGACCTCGGGATATTCCTGTGCTTTCACCGCGCCAAACAACGCCCGGCACACCCTCTCCGGCGCAACTTCTGGCATAGCTGTCATCGCCGTCTACACGCAGGCACTGGGCATGAAATTGACTCTCGCGCCCTGGAGGAAAACTAGCAATTACAGGTGCATTTTTGGCGCTTGGACCATTTTTTTACACTGGCCAAATAGGGCCTGCAATACTAAGCTGGTCCATGAGAGAATCTATTCCTGGCATGTATGGGAGGGAGGCTATAGGTGTCCTAGCATCTGCCTCTTTGCCTCCTGAGGTCCAAAGTGCCTTTTTGCCATTTTTCCCTAAATGCGTTAATTTTAATTAACATAATTAACACATTACTCTATTTGAAAGGCTTTAGAGGACTTAGTTTTATAGCTAAAGGTGCTACTACAAATAAAAAAGCTCCAAAGTTGACTACATTTTGCCAAGGGAAAATAGTAACTTGAACTCTCTCTACTTGTCTATATGTGTGAATCAGAACTATTGTTAACCTGTATCACTGGCACTGGAACACTATTATTGTTGATAGTATTTTTATTAATTAATATGAGTTCATATTAGAAAAATGTTGCCTTTTAAGTGGTTTTAAAATAACTGGCACTTATGATGGTGATTTGTTGTCTGATGTTGTTTAACTACAGATGAAGCAGATTGAATTCAAATTTCCATTAGACAAGACAAGGCCTGGATTTTCTCTTTACTTGGTTCATACATTTTTGCACCATATTAGAGAATGGTCCAATATTTCAGAAAATAGGTCTACAAATTTCTAGAATCTAAAAGCAGTAATATCCAACTAGTTTTGCTGGAGCTAGAATTCTGATTCTGATTAAAAGATACATACGCAAAATCATTGTGTAATTACTAGTTAATTTTGCATTATGTGTCCTTTTTTATTGTTTTATGTGCCCGCCTCTGGTTTCATCAGGTGGGGGGGCAATAAAATAGTATGATCTCGTTTTGTTATCACATGTTTGAATATGCTGTATTTCATCCGGTTCTGCTGTAAATTATCTTTGTGAATGGTGTTTAAACATTTTGTTCCACGTGCCCCTTTTGACTTTGGGCACCTGCCCTTCTAAAGTTCTCTGCATGGCGCTGATCCACTCTCCTATATATGAGTACATATATTAAACCATCATTAAGCTCCATGGTTATAATAGATCACTAGTGCCAGGGATGATATCTTTTACATCATTCAAATTATGGAACTAATTAGCTCTTTCATGGCCATACAACTCGTAACATCAGCAGCTACCTTGGTGTGAAAATGTTATGTAGACATAAAAGCACAGACCATGAACCCAAGAACAGAATCCTAACACCAAGATATCTGACTTTAAACATCCTAATCTATCATTTCATATTTTATAACTTGACAGGATTGTCAACAAAGTTAAGTTTGTGTAATTAATGTCTGTATAGGAACATAATGGCTTTGTTTTACTTTTTGTGGCAGTATTGCTTTAATCACAACTACTGTATAGAATTTCATCTCTAGGTTTCCAAAATTTGATAATATTTTTATTGCTAGATATAATTTGGTCCAGAATTTCATTAAAAGATATGTTAGAGGTGGAGAGACGCTTGTGAAATTATTATCAAAACAATTTAAAATGACAAAATAATGAAGTTACAGTAAGTAAGAATTCATTAAATTATCTGGGGAGTCCTTTTAAGGCCCTCTGATGGTTCCTGGACCCCATGTTGAGAAACATGTGTCTAAAAGATTATACCCAACTCATCTCAGGCAAATAACAACATCCACTTGACCTTTAAAAAAATGAGTTTGTACTAAAAAGGCAGAACAATGAGTCATACTTAATAATCATAGCTATAAACATCAAAATCAATATTCTCAATGTCCAGAGTCTTTGTTTCTCAACAATAGATATGAATTTTATATATAAGATGTTTGATCAAAAAGTAAAAGGTTGTAATCTTAGATAGAAGATAGATAGTGTTGTTGCATTATCATTTTTACAGTACATGGGCTGCTACTGCTTCCCTGAAATGAACCTTTCATCGGTGAGCCTCATGCATGTCAGAATCAAAAGAATAAGATGGCTGCCTTGAGAGCAGTCAACATGAATTGTGATTTACGAGGTTCAAAAAACATCTAGAGAGCTTTCTATAAAAGTCGTGACATAGTTCTTCTTTGAATTTCTACTCCTCTACACTGGGACATGCATCACCTTTACCACATTTAATGTGATTTGCAAATCAGTCTAGCATCAATAGCCAAAGGGTAATTAAATATAAGTGTATTTAGTATCTCAGTGTGAGCCAAATGGCACCACCTATACAGAGTGTACAATGATTAGATATTTTGTCTAATTAACCTTTCACATACAAAATCCGTCATACAATGAAATGTCAGTAATATCTACAATATTTATTTATTTGGCAATAAAAGATCTGCAATTATTACAAATATTAGAACATTTAATTAGAGCAGAAAGGCATTTTGCACCTTAAATAATAAAAAAGAGGACAAAAATACCACCTGATTGTCCTGTTCAAGTACTCTCTATAGGTGGTACCCTGTGGCAATAAAGCTTCAGTTTAATGGTATTTAAATAATCAAAGATATATTGTCATCCAGTCCTTTAACCCTGTTAATGAACTGCAGCAACAATAGTTCAAGGTGTCAGTGAGTGCCCATAGTCTATGCTCACTTGTGTGGTTACACCACCAACAAAACATGAATACAGCAGAAAATAAAAGAGCCTACACAGAAGAGGACATTTTAATTAGTAGTATGTTAGATTTTCCTCAATAACTAATGGTAATCAGACGGCATGTATCTGATGCTCCAGTATCCAATGCTGGCTTAATGAGCTTATTAATGATAAAAGATGTGCTTGAATGAAGATACAGGAAATAAGCGTATGAAATGAAATGTAGATAATTAGATATGGCCGAGATTAGCCTATTTATTAAGTCCTTCAATCCATCCGTATTTATGATAAATTTGAATAGACTGAATGAAGTTGAATGGATTGGAACAACACAGATGCATTCACGCCTCCCCCATCGACACTCGGCCTGACCAGCAAACCCACTCCTGCACACCACAACCTGTGGGAAACACTGCACTGAACACTGACACTAACGATGACGTCCCAAACAGATCCTGCTCTTATTGTCTGAATATGGGTCCAGCACAGAGTTATGTCATTCCTCACAGCTCACAGGAACCCTGTGTTCTCTTTGTGTATTGATTAGCTCTGTTCTCTGGCTCTTTTATTTTACTGCAGTAAAATGAACAAGTTTTTTTTTCCTCATCATCTAAATCATTAAATCAATTAGCCGCACACATTTTTTTTTAGAATCCCATACTTCATGCTCCAGTTGACGTTCATGATCTGAAACTAAAAGCACTCAAAGTCCACATTCATTTCCTTTTTTTCCCCTAGAAAATGTGATATTAATAGATCATAATTCTGTGTGAGTTAACTAAGAACCTGCTTAATGGCCTGCTTCAAGTATCAATGTATTACGGATATTATGACACTGCTATTACTGGAAACTGTCCCGAAAATCTCACATTGGGACATTTACAACTTTGTTTTTGTAGGCTTCTATAATACCGCATGAAGTCATCGATATGATTCATGTTTACTCCATCTGTTGTGTAGATGATTACTCCTGTTCTTGCATTTGAGGTAAGCCATTGGAGATGATATTTCATAGGTCAACCAATCCCTGTGGACCTGTTTGACAGGAATGGAAGACACCTTTGGGGATGTGGAACACCTGTATGTTTAGCTAATGAGGCCTTGCAGGAGATTCACTCATTAAAAACAACTGTATTGCAGATCAATGGCACACATCACAGATCTGAGACGAACATATGGCTTTAGCCAAATAGAGGAAGGGAATACATTACTTTAGGAGTGATGACGGCAGTAATTACCATACTGTTATTTGTATTCAGAAAAATCAGTGCATGTTGCAGCTGACTAAAAAGGCTACAGGGGACGAGTTGTACTGACTGAATGGTTTAAACTGAACATTAATGAATGTGTCTTACCTTCACTGCAGTCATTTCCTTGGAACCCCGTCTGAGAACAGTCGCAGGTCGGTTCGTTGTTAACGAAACTGCAGACTCCGCCATTTAGGCACATGTTGACTGTACCGCAGAGGCCCGTTAAGACCCCTTCACTGTTGAGCATTACAGACTCCGTGTTGTTGACCTTTACGTCAGTTATCCATCCAGTGAAAGGCAGCTGATCCTTGATCACGGTCGATGTCATTCGCAACGTCAGCGATCGTAATTCCGGCGGTATTCCGCCAATAAATAAATGGCTGAAGACAGTCATATCCCGTCTTTTGGACTTCACCTCGACCCACTTTATCTCATTGTCCACCATTAAGGTTGTGTTCTTAAAGTTTCTCCTTATCGTCACGGCGTGCCACTGGCTGTCGTTGACCGCCGTCTCGGACAGGACGGTCGCCGGCTCGGCACAGAAGATGGAGAAACGGAGGCTGAGTTTGCCGTTCAGTATGAGCAGTTCTAGAAAGTCACAGAATCCCTCATCGTCAAAGTAAACTAGCAGCCCATGGGAACTCTTCGTTTTCATATTAAAACTCATTTCACTTTCGCAACATGCATTCCACACTGGAAATATCGCCCACTGTCCCTCAGCACCTGTAAATTCTAGACAAGTGCTTATTTCTACATAGCAACAAATGAGCAGCCCAACCCATAAGATATGGGCACCGTGTGGCTTTTGTAGAACCATTGTGTGATCACAAATTGTGTGTCGATGGATAGGTTTTTATAGGGCTGGGTTTATTTATAAGAACCTTTGCTTGAGCAAGACGTGTGTTGGGTTGACTGTGAGAGCGTAGACTTGCATATAACTGACTGTCTACATGAGTAAACCGGTTTGTACTGATGCATCGTAAGACAAAAGGTTAAATGCTATAATATATTTGCATAGCAACAAACCTGGCCAACACTTATTTCCTGGAGCAAATACCATCACCTCAAACTATCCAGGCCACTGGCCAAACTTCTCACTGTTGGCACCCAAACAGTTTGAACTGGGTAAAGGTTCTCTCTGCCATGGCTTTTAACAGTAAAGTGACAGGGATTCAAATATCCATTGGGCACAATCTGTCTAATTTATGTAATTATGGAATGGTCCAGTCTGGTGCCAGTTAGAGTGTGCACGCTTTCACTTCAGTTGAAACGGCTTTAATCTTCATGCTCACGCCAGAGCTCTTTGGCAGGTGTCTGGGAGCCTCGCTCAGGGGCTTTTCACCCTGCATCCTCGGTAGCAATGGGGAAAAAAACGCCATATGAAGCCACGTTGGCTGATAAGCTCAGCGAGAGAAAAGCAGTCTGTTTGTCAGGGCAGTCCTCAGTCCCAGCACTCTCTGCAAGAGAAAAGCGAGTTAAATAAAAAGGTATCACTGTATCCATTTCTAAACACACGCTGGATAAGAATTTAATCACACATCAGGGTTGAAATCTTATCGATCGTTAGGGCATCAGGCACTTTTGATGCAGAGAGGCCTGTGTTACGAACACAGGATCATAGTACCACCAGTTTTTTTTTTTCTCCAGAAAACAAAAAAGCAGCGGTGGACAATCAGCACTGAATCCACAGTCGCACTCATTCACTCATCTCCAAGTGTTCCTGGTAATTGTCTTATCACATCCACTCCAAGGAGGATCACACCTACACGATCTGTAATCTACATCTTGCATTATCAACACCAAACAAAAAAAAAAGATAGGAGGAAATTGTAATTGAGGAAAAGCAAACGCTGATACAACTCGTTTTTTTTCTACGTGAATGTGACTTCTCACGCCTGTCCGCTGTGCTGAGCGGCAGCATGCCGACACACAGACGCTGCTCACTGGCCTGTTCGCTGCTGGAGACGGAACGTGAGGGAAAAGTGCGTCATTTGATTCACAATGGTCGGTTTGTGTGAATCAGTCGAGCTGCCGCTGGCTCTCTCTTTTTTTTTTTTTATCAGTCAGAACCCCGAAAATATGCTCTCCGTTCTCCGTATTATTTCTGCCTCGTCACTACACTTTCCAACTGCGAGACGATTTATTCCTTTATTTTTTTTAACGTTGAAAAAGTACAGCTACAACAATAACAAAAAAAACACCAAATGCACACACTTGATGGCAAATCTCCGCATTTAGTTTGCACTGCACAAGGGTTAAAAAAAAAAAAAGGTAACCGGTGCGTGATGCTTGAGAATCCGTGTTTACCTAAGATACAGCACTTTTAAAAACAGGCGCAAGACATCTCCTCCGTTAGCGGGAGGAAGGGGAAAAACGGGCGCAAACGCTCGTCGACGTTCAACTAACGGGCCCGTAGAGGTGGGAAGACCCCGCCGAAATGTTGCGTTTACTATTTTTTTTCTTTGCTGAAACGGGACAGCAGACGTTCGCCATCACCGCGAAGATGCTCCATACCTTCACACACACACACACACACACACACCGCACACCGGGTGACAGCTGTAAAGAGCGCACTATCGTTAAAGCGGGATATATCTGCGGCATTTTTTTCCTATTTCTTTTTCTTTCTTTTTTTTTTGGTCAGTGCAGTCTCTCAACTCTATTTAAAAAAAAAAAAAAGCTGCGCCGTTGTTACCTCTGCGTGTGTGGCGGGGCTACACCTTCACTTCTACGGGACCCTAAATAGTTGGCGCAAGAGAGAGAGAGAAAATGCGATTTCATGCAAATCACCGCGCGGATGGAGACGCGTGTAAACACAAGTCTACGAATTTTCTTTTTTTTTTTTTTTTTTTTTTGTTGGGAGGGGGAAACCTTTCCCGTCAAAATCCGCTTCCAAGTGAATCACAGCAAATACAGAGAGAGAGAGAGATGGGGACACAGAAAGAGAGATCTACTTTCACTCAGAACTCCTCTTAAAAAGCCATTTAGGATTATAGAGGGACAGCATTTACCTTAAATATCCGTCCGCCAAGTTTGTTCCCCCGATTGAGAGAGAAAGAGAGAGGGGGGGAATTGAATAAAATAAAAAAGACAAACAAATAAAAATAAAACACACACACAACTAAAGCAAACAATGACGCCGCCGGACGGAAGGAGAGGTGGAGGAAAGAGCGCGGCGCAAAAAAACGGGGAAGGGAAAAAAATAAAAACGAATTCCAGGTTATCTTTGCGGAGGAGAAGGTGCAATCTGGTTTCCCCGTTGAGTTTATCCAGCGACTGTCAGGAGCCACAGACAGAGCGGATCACGTGTCTCTCCGTGATGTCTACAGGGGAGGGGCTGAATGCAGTAACTTGGACAGCGCCTCTGCCTCCGCGAGCATCCGTCCGCGGACGTCCATGACACGGGGCAAGTTCGGAGACGGAGGCTGGTGGAAGCTGCGGCGCTCCAGCGCCTTGATGAATTGCGCCATAAACGCGCGCGGACGCGGTCAGGGGTTGTGGTTTTCCCGCAGATGGTAGGGGGCGTCTTAAGCAAACTCTAATTTCAAATTCCTATCAAAAAGGGAAAAAAATCAGGTTTTCCATCTTAAAAAGAAAAAATCGAAGAGTGTGAAAAATGAAAATACCCCACCAAGAATTCGTAGTTTAGTGGTTATTATGAGATCCATCTGAAAGATGGAATGCTCAAGGGTTGTTTAATGTTCTTTGCTCAAGTAGTACTTTATTTTTATGGCATATTTATGGTACATTGTATATTTATTACCTTCTCAGGCTTGTCTCTAGATGGAGGTTAATATTGTATTTCACACTCTATGTATAATAAAGGAGGTGAAATAACCCTATAGCTCATGCTGCAGCTGTATATTCTAAGGAATGACCAGAGGTAACTAAGCATTTGTTTTGATTTCTTGGAGAAAAGGGGTTTATGTTATTAATAAAAAAAAGGCAATATTTTTTTTCTTTTTCCTTTCTCTTTTGAACTGTTTAAAATATTTCCTTAAAAATCTTTTAAAAGATGAAGACAGCTATATTATTCCAATACAGTACTATAAGAAAAATAGTCCTCATCCTGGACACTCTCAGCCACTGTACTGTAAAAAGTTGGAAAGAAAAGGACTGATTGTTGTGTGTATCTGCATCCCACCAGCAACCACTCTAGAGGTTCAAATAATTTAAAGACTGAGGGTATGAGGTGTATGTGGGCTGGTGACTGGAATAAAAGTAGCTCTAGTAAACCTCAGGCCAGCGTGTAAGCGCATGTGAATGAGTAAGTGGATGCTGGCTCAATGCATCAACAACGCGTCCTTGAAGGGACTCAGCAGCTTGAAGAAAGAAACAGCTTCTCAGTGGGAAAAACAAAGATAGAAGATGATATTCGCATAGCTCACCGATGTTCGGCCCGTTTTGAGTAGCTCAGAAAAGGTCACTAACTGAGCACATTGACGCTTTTATTTTTTTTTCCAAGCGAATGAGAAAAATAAAGAGATTATACTTTCAGCTTCAACAAGTGTAAAACCACTAAAATATCAGTGGAAATGTGAGCTTTAATTGTTCTGGAATACTTTCCCATGATTCAAAACTCCCAATCCACATAGAAATGCCACTGCCCATCTCCATTCAGATCAGCCAATGAGAGAAGAAGCTCATTAAAATAATAAGATCAATGCAAAACTATATTGAGATGAGCTTTTTTTATACTTTGGTACTTTTTGTGCTTCTTCTTAGGGGAATCAACCCTTCATGATTAATTCAGGAAATTATTCAATATGGGATGAATTAATCTGCACATCTACCTAAGTTATACATGTATGCAATTACCACCCAACCCAAGTGTGATGCATGTTTCATCCATGCAAGGTTGACACTTACACCATTGTAGACTCATGTCTTGTGCAGTTGCAATAAAATCAGTCAATAAGTTCAAAAGGTGAGAAGTGACCTTGTGTGTTTGATGAAACCAGTTTCCTAAATCATTCCCTTAAAAAAATACAAAACTAAATAAATGTCCAATTACTGCTACAGAGTTTGTATTTCCGACATATTTAAATCAGTCTACTGTAGATCTATTTGTTTTTTATTTTGTTTGATACTGTACTATAGCTGTAATGAATCATGGTGTGATCTGCTATTAAATCTCATTATAAAGGTGTGTGATACAAACTGTTGACTGTGAAGTGTACAGTGTTAAATGCTCAAATGTGCAAATGCATGATAATTGTCATGTAATTGGCAACATTTATTATAAATTAGCACTTTTTGTTGTAAAAAGAACAGCTATGATTTTTTTCTCTTTTTTATACTATCATGGTGGTTGAAGAATGGCCCGACAATGGATCTCAGTATCACTGTGCACTGAAATGCACCTGTGTTGATTGCCCGTACCGTAACCCCACCACTGCCATGAAAGCACTCTGTTTACAAAGTCGCCCTCAGCAAAGCACTCACCCACACAGTGCCATACACGCTGTCTGCCATCTGACCACTATAGTGAAATCCAGGACCCAAAGTGCCAGACGCCATCGAAGGTGAGCGTCAGCCCACTCAAGTCGCTTTCCGACGATCTGGGTCAGGTCAAGACCCTGGCAAGTATGACAAGCATGCAGGCAAACTCAGGGACGGTTTGTGACAGTTTGTGCAGAAAGTTTTTGGGCAGCTGTTGCATCAGCTGATCTCAAAATGATCTTATAGGTGAATACGCTACATCCCGGACTTACATGGTTACATCTGCGGTTTTGAGGCCAGTTGGACTTAGCGTCAAATTCTTAGAATTGACATTGGAGACTACTCACAATAGTGAAATGAACATTCAGTTCATTCACAACTGCTCTGGTGAGAATTCCTGCATTCATTATACCAATTGAACACTCTTCGAAATTCGCAGCATCTGTGGCATTGCGTTAAGATCAAAATCTGCACATTTCAAAGAGGCCTTTTTTTTTTTTTTTATTGTGACATCTGTGCAATAACCATGCTGTTTAATCAGCATCTTGATATGCCACATCTGTCAGGTGGATTGATTATCTGGGGGAAAAAGGCAAACTACACACTAACATAGATTTATTCAGACAAAAATAGTGAATAGAAATCGAGAGAAATAGGCCGTTTGCATTTATAGAACAATTCTTAGAGGCTTTATTTCAACACATTAAAAATAGGAGCAAAAATAAAAGTGTTGCATTTATATTTCTGTTCTGTATAAGTGCTAAACATGAATAATTTACCACATACCATATACCACACACATTTACATCACACTTGTCACTCTCAAATCAGTTTCAGTTAATTAAATCTGTAGCTTGTTGATGTGAGCTGCTACTGATGCTCGAGAGTTTACAGATTGTGTGATTGCAAACATAAAGCTCGAGCTTTGTCTAAATGTCAATGGCTTTGGATGTAATTATTCATCCTCGGACTGGGTCATGTCACAAAACATGTTTGCAGGAACTCTGCAAGCACACAGTATGTGCAATAAATTCCTAAAAGTGAGATAGAGGGTGAACATTCAAATTGGAAGACATTAAAAAAAACATAGGACTTTGCAGACTTGATAAACAACTTTAAGATCTTGGAAAACTAACATGCCATGTGTTTCTCATCGTGCAGATAATTGGATTATACATCAAAATTCAAACCCTTTCTAACTGAAAACAAATAGTGTTTTGTCTTTTGTAAAGGTTTGACACAGCAGCAAGGTTTAGGAAAATGTTATATTTTACTTTTGAGGTTATAGAATTGTCATAAGAACAAACTGAAAACAGAGAACTTGTGTATTCAAGACTGATAGATGTCTAAATGTAAGTGGTACACAAAGTACATACAATTACTGTTCAATTTACTTATTTCTCTTTTCAAATAAAGACTGCATCAGAGGTAAATTCAAAAGTTTGAAATTCATTCAAACATTAAAAGTCAATGAATGTTCTTATGTTACAATGGATATTGTATATCACATTTATCTACAGAGTAATTTCTAATCTCCGTCATCCTTTTCTTCTGCTGCTTCTCTCGCAATTTTCACCAATGAGCCAGATGGTGCTGAGAACAATTTCATGTTTTAGCCACTAAATTCTGAGCTTCTAAATTCTTTGGCACAAGATAAATCCCTTGTTAAACATAAAAAAGTCTTTTTTTCCCTCCTTTGTACTCATCATTTTTTTTTTTTTTTAACTTCCCAAATTTTAGATACAACTTGTCTCCCAATTTGAGATTTCCCTTTGCAGGATTACTGTCCCTAAAAGAGAGCAATGTGTTGTTGTTGGGGTTTTTTGTTGTTGTTTTTGTTTTTTGATGATTCATGCATTAATATACCACTATAGGCGGTTTGTTTATAAGTTTCTAAACGCTGCACATATTTGACCAAATCATCTATGACTTTTGTGAACCTTTGTAGTTTGCAAAGCATTTGGCTCCTTTTCAAGATGTTGTGCCAAGCAAAGATAAACACATCCTGGACCAGTCTCTCTGTTGAATGCACAGATGAAATTGATATTGATCTTCTCATCTAATTCCTGATGATAAATTAAATACTGTCTATTTGCTCAAATGTTGAAGCAGACCGAATTTTACAATCCAATAAATGTAAAGAACAGCATTTTTGCACACAATGTTTTATGTAAATTTGAGATGACAGAAAGGTTGTGAGCTAATCTGAATTTTTGCCTAGAATTTTTAGGCTATAAATTTAATGGGTTTGAGCATCTTTATTTATATGTTTATAACTTGAATCTTTGATTCTAAATTTGCACAATAAAAAAAAATAAAGTGAAAACAAACAAATATGATTTGAGTTTAAATTAGAGGCTAAAAATTCAATGCAAAAAATAGTAGTGCTAGAAATTCAGTGGCTTTTAAACTTCAAAATCGGGTGAGACAGGTTCACTTCCATATTTAACAACTTTAAAATGCTATGTCCTGCACCACTGGGTTTCAAATTGTCCCCTTTAAATTAACTGTGCATGGCAATGAGGTTAAATACTATTTGTGGGTATAGAAAATAAAGTATGGTCAGACAACTAAAAGAGAAAAGGAATTGGATACTATTAATAAAAAGGCAAACATTCTTCAGAGGCCTGTGACAAAGAAAGCCTGACAAAGTACATGGCCAAACTCCATACCCTATACTATTCACATTACAAAATGAAGGGCAGGCGTTCTGCATTGCCACTATAGATGTTAGCAGTGGAAGCATCATGTGTGGATTTATCAAGCATGAATGTAAATCCTGGAGCTGCCGGACTGGAACATGAACTAATGTACAATGTTGTGCCAGGATTCTGTAGCACTCCTGCAGCATGCAGCATGTTATTAACATAAGCAACGTTGGAGTCAATTCAAAAACATGTCCGCTGTAGATTGTTTGTCTCACCATGTCTGTGTAATATTCCTTGTCTGCCTAGTTTTGATGATTAAACGTAAAATAGACAACAAGATTAAAATGGATCTTCTGAATTGAGCCATTTCATATTAACATAACTGTTACTCCATGTCTTGAGGAATGTGCATAATCTGTTGTCTCTCTCTTCAGTACTCTGCAAAGCTATTTTATCTTTTTTCTAGACTCATTTTTGAAACATGTACTCCTGGCAGTTCTGTGCCTCCTACACAGGGACATAATTCACCTCTTGGGTGAAGATTTTATGACAAATGAAGTATGAGAAAACACAATAAATATATATATCATCGGAATGAAGACACATACTGAGAGACAAACAGAGAGCACAGGTGATCATGGATTGCAACACAGTAACATGAATATGTTATGTGTAATTAAAACGTGTGATTTTGTGCTACTGATCCATGCCTACAGGTTCAGTTTACTGGTCTGCATTCAGTGTTGCACTCATTTGCATTTCAGCATCTCCAAACAGATGTTTTGTGGTGCTGGAAGCAGCACATAATGATGATAAGATGCACTTTAACAGACAGACCTGTAATGGGATGAATTACAACATCCCTGCAAAGAATGACTTTGTGAAGTCGTTTAGTTTTGGCGATACTGTGTCAGCGTGAAGTCTCTGTGGAAGTCAAGCAGATAAATAATTGTTGTCAGATCCAGCTCTATACACGAAGGGGGTCCTGAGCAAGATTTTGTTTGCTCTCTGTTGTTTTTTTCCTTCATTTTTTTTTCTTTTGGCTGTGCTGGAGGAATACCTGAGGTGCCGTCATGTTGCACTTGATGACACTGTGGTGGGAATGAATGGCATTTGCTTGTCCACATTAAATAGTTTCCTGCTGGAGGTCTGATGATGTAGGTTGATATGTGTTGGGTTTGAGAGCTTCTGACTTATGACCCCCAGCATTCAGAAGACACAGAAACCAGTTATCTATCCCAGAAACACACTCAGAAGAGATTTAACTCAGATTTTTTTTAGATGGATCACATAAGATGGTTGTTTAGATTAGTTAAATAGGCAAATAAATTAAATTCTCTTGTACAGTGTAGAGGTTTTTTTTAACAAGATTACAGTGTTTTTATACATGAAGCAACAGTTCCATAATAAAGTGGACAGGGTGGGTGCAGGCACGTTTACTAGAAGTCACAAATAGTCTTTTTAGTAAATGCATCCACCACGCATGAGTCTTCATCCCTCTAAAGTGGTGGCTCCACTCACCAGCTGGGACCATTTTTCCTCTCCCTGTTGGGAGCATCTGTATCCCCTAGATTAAGGCAGATTGAATTTAGAAATCCGTATCATTACCATTATTAGATTAGGAGAGGAGGGAAAAGGACATTGCAATCTGAATTTCATTTCAGAGGAATTAGCGAAACATAGGAGTGAGGACCACAAAGAGCTGGTCACATGTCCGGCTTGAATGAGCTTACTGATTGTATTGACTCTTACATAATGACCCTACTGAAGATGCATGAGGGAAGCATTAACATGCCAAAAATCAGATTAAAACCTAGATTTCAAAGCCTGGCCAAACAGCCTGGAACAAATTGCCTCATTCTTTATTGACATATGATCCAGGGATTATTGAAATAATTGATTTTTTCATCCGTGCTATTTTTTTTTCCTCCACGATATTTACATGTTCTGTTGTGTACACTCCTTTATTCACAGTTCAACACTTTGCACATTTAAATTTTCCTTGCACACACGTTGCTATAGAACTGACTGACCAAACACCTTTTCAATTAAACATTTCATATCTATGTTCTAACAACCAATCTGCAAAGAGTCAAGAATCAAATCAGCTGCTAATTTAACTTTCGGGAACTCAAACAGAAAAAAATGAATTCTGTATTGCTTTATACAATTATAGTCTATGATTTATACTATTATACAGTTATTATAACAATGGCCATGACTCAATAGTAAAATGTAGTTGTGATGATATTTACAGCCCTATATGTTGGCTATAACCATTTCAGCTCCTCGTGTTAGTTCTGCTAGCCCCTCACCCAACCTTCACCAGGGCTGACAAGAAAATGACAATATTCAGGTCAAAAGGCAACAAATAGACCGACTAAATTTCAACGGGATTTTCTATACATCTCCAGACATTCTCAGCCGCTCATAGCTTTGGACCGCAACGTTTAGTCTCTTTATCCGCCTCTTGTAGGAATAAATGTGTTAGAAACCTGCCTTGATGGTTTTTACATCTTCCTCTGAGCATAGAGCATGACTCTCTAAACATAGGTATTTGTATCGATCTGTCTTGTTTCATACTGGAGGTTGTCGGTTCTCCTTGACCCTGCATTCAACCCATAGTAAATCCAGTGCACGACATTGTCCCTACAGAGTAGGTGTTTTTTCTTTTTGTTTTTAATATTCACGCATTCACGCCAAGACACTGCAGTCGCTGCAGGTCCCAATCAGAGAGATTCCTCTTGAAACACTGGGTCAGTATATCACAAGGGATCATGTCAGGCAGCACAATGCTCCTGTATTCATGAAAGATTGATTTTCCCTCCTCATCCACTCCTATCCACGCAATTCACGAGATCTCCTGGCTGTGTTGCCTTCTGGGGGAGAGTCATAACTATGTGGGAATAAACATGCAAGCAAGTGTTTACCCACAATATCTGTGAGTGTGTAATTCCTGCATGTTCCTGATGAATAATGGATTCGAACGAGAATCCTCGAAGGTGTTAAGATGAACCATGACCTTGCTTGTATGAGGGAATGGACATTGATCCTCAGCGAATCACACAACATGATTCCTCATTTCTTACATCTTGAGTGATCAGGGGCAACTATTACACCTGCACACACGTTTCTGAGGGTAATTGAGAAATTGAGAAATGCACAACCAAAGCTGTATTAAGTCTACTGTATAACTGGACTGATGTATTTCTGTCTAGAATGCATCATCAATGCGTTTTGTCCGCCTGCAGTCATTTCATGTCTCTGTGACCTTTCCAAGGACTTATCAGAATCCTTCCACACAAGATTAGCATCTCTATGGACACGATTCAATCTGTTCAATCTAAATGTATTCCAGACTTTATTGAACTGTGAGTCTTACACAAAGCAAAACTTGGCAAAGTTCATGAGACCAGCGCGCCCCAGGATAGGGAGTTATAAAGATGCAGCCATATCACAGGCCAGTATCTGTAAAGAATATGATAATGTGGAATAATATTCATTGGAGTGCAAGCTGGTGTGAAATAGCCTGATAAGATGAGAATGTTGACACACCTGCTGATCACAAATAGTAATCCCAGCATTTTATGGCGGCTCCTTTGCCTTATCGTTTGGGATTGTCAGCGCTATTGCCATGGAGAAGGCTTCATACTGAACGCATTCTCAATACCCCCAAAACAGCATGCATGCATGCATACTGTATATTCAATACATTTCTTCTTGTGATAAGCAATGATTTTAAAATAAAATCTTAAATTCCAGACAGGGGGTTGCTTTCGCTGCAGTTTAACTTCTCAAAGATTGCAGGCAAGACTCAGATCAAAGTGCAGCCACATGCATTTATTGTATTTCTTATGTTCTTACTGTATTTTTAGTGAAGTGCAAGTGCAATTTTTTTTCTCAAGTTACACCATATTCTGTTTCTAGGAAAGTGTGTCAGCCGCTACTTAATTAGAGAAAATTGCTCATGTAAGTCAAGTGTGTGCGTTGCAGGGCTTTCCACCCCACCACAGACTCTCTGACATAGTCCAAAGATAGAGAAGTCTAAAAAAGATGTAATGAACATACACAAACCTTTAAAAAAAACATGTCACACAGTAAATAATTTATGTAGGCCTATTGGGTACCAGCCAAAAGTTTCTTGAGTGAGAAAGAGATTCTATTGACCGGTACTGTATATACTTTAAAAGTCATGCAGTATATGTACTGTAGGTGTTATCTATGAGAAAAACGGAGCAGCATTACACCACCATGACTGTCAGCAGGCAAATCACTGACATGTCTGCTGCATACGCACGTTTTGTTTTTTGCACAGAAATCGGAAAATAGTATGCAGAGACATGTTTTAACTGTGGATAGACAGAAACGCTGCTTATGCAAAATGGCATCTCCTTTATTCTACCCCCCACTTTTTTGGTCATCTTCTCATTCCGCATTTTTCTATGTAGAAACTTTCTATGTAGAAGGCTTATTGCAGGTGCATTTTTTCCTCATTTTATACTATTCATAAGGAAACAAGATATCTCCGAATCCGTGTTTTGCACTGGGCTTTCAGCAAAATGGAGCATGTCCCTTTTTCCCATGCACACCTAAAAACACACACACATCTACAAACTTTATGGGACTGGCCGGTGACTTGTGACATTTTGAATTACACTCTTAGATTAATTTCTCTTTATGGGTAAACATAACATGTGTTCTGCTCCTCTGTTGAGGAAATATTGTGTTCTAGCTGTGCGTGCATGTGGTTGTGCTAGCCATCTCATTAACTGCACAGCTAATATCATGGTGTTTCTCTTTTTTTTTTTTGTTTTTGTGGAACTTTTACACTGTACAGACACACACACACACACACACACACACACACACACACACACAGTGTGAGGTTCCATTCATATCAAATTAATCAGACACACACACATTAACAGCTGTGTGCCTGCATGATTAACTTAATAAATGTCATACGTGCATGCAAGGGTTGTTGTGCACAGTTTGTATTTCACACGTAATAAAGGCTGCGATACACACCTACAGCGTGCACACGTCTGTATGCCACCAATTGACAATTGTTGTTAAGCAGTCACACATACGTGTGTTCGCAGTTTCTGATGCTACGTGACTAGAAGACTTTGAAAATTATTAGAACTATATTATATAATTATAAGGCTATGTTTAGTACTTTGCTGATGAATATACACAGGCTACCCCAAAAATATCACATCCTGATCATTTTCAAAGGAGTTTAAAAGCAGTGCGCTGTCATTATAATTCAAACAGGTCTTAGTGGCATTGGTATGACTGGAGCGTAGTGATAAGGGGGACAACCACGCTGACACACTTTGAATAAGTGATTAATGGCTCTATTGTTCTTGCGCGTAAAGATTTCTTGTCTTTCACTTCATTAAAATTAGGCCGCAAGGTAAACCACGAAAAGGCTTTCAGATATTAAATTCCACTCTGACCTCTGTGAACTACACAATCTTTAGCTCATGAGGCGCTATGTTAAGCTTACAACAAAATGTTTGTCACAAAATATCCATCCAAATACACATATTTTGTTCATAAGTGGTGGTGCAAGTGGTTGCTGTCGTGCCTCATGCTTGGCATAAAAACTGAGCAGGATATTTTGCAACAAACTTTTTCTTGTAAGCTTAACATAAGTTGTTCTTTTTAATGATTGTATATGTATATTATCAACGATATTGTTTTTGAGATAAAGAGATAAATACATCCATCTTAAGATATTGACAGTCTGCTATGGAAGTGAAGGCATATTTCTTCATTGAGGTAAACCTATCGAATTCTAAATTTGTGTTTTGTTGTTTTTAACAAAAACATTTTGAAGTAGTGTGTTCCATCTGGTATGTAGGTTATTGTTAGTTAGTCAGGAAAAATTAAATGAAATAAATGCATTAACCTCTGTAATGTCACAAACATTATTCCCAGGGAGTAATTGTTCTAGATTGATTCATTATCTGCATTTACATGGACCCTAATGCACCAATAATCAAAATGAAAGTGGCTGATGTATGTATATGTACATGTACATGTAAACGCATAGGATAGTGAGAAACGCAATTTCGATTCCTTTGTATGTCAAGTACATGTGAAGAAATTGACAATAAAATTGACTTTGACTTTGATATTGTATGTCTATTAACCATATGCATGTTAATCTGGTAATATTTCTGTGGTTAGAATAAATATATTATATTTGGCAAGTTTTTTCCACCATGAGGGACGGAAGCATGTTGCATGAAACAAATACTACTGCAGATTAGATGCTGCCACTTCATTCTGATCAAAAGCTTTGGAGCATGCTAGGGCTCATCTTACTGGCTCTTTTTATTTAGTGGCTATGTAAAAAGTTAAATTGGAATCTCTATTTAAAATGATATCAATCAATTTGAAAAAAAAATATTTCCCATGGATCCACAGCTTGTGATTCAACTGAAAAACAACCTGCTAGTATGTCATAGTTGTACGGCCATCAAGCTTTATTTCACCTATCAGAAAAGTGAGTCATAAACTGGCCCCGTGTCTTTCCTGAGACACTGCAAAGAGTAAAGTGCCAGTGTTCTCTAAATCCTGTGCTGAGTGCTTCTGCATTCCAGGCCTTCAGTTATTTGAAACTAACTGACTTATGCTGGGTAAATGCACGAATTTAGTCACTTATGAGAAACAATTACATTGCAGTGTTTAAGCTAGCAAAGACACGTACAAATATGGGTCAGCATGCAGTTACAGCAGTGTGTGGAAAAATGATTGCCCCCCTAGTGATTTCTTTTTTCTGTTTTAGTATTAGTTTTTTTTATTATTAAGGGAGAAGGAAATCCAAACCTACAAGGCCCTGTGTGAAAAAGTGATTTCCCCTTCTGGTAAAACATAACTTAACAGTAGTTTATCACACCTGAGTTTAAGTCCTGGCCTGGTTACTGCTACACCTGTTTTTAATCAAAAGATCATTAAAAGTGACACATCATGCTGAGATTAAATGAAATTCAGAATCAAGTAAGAAAGGAATAAATCAATGATACAAAAAATATAATTGAGATCTAAGAGTCTGGATAAGGTTATAAAGCCATTACTAGAGGCTCCGACTCCGAGACGAATTTTAACTTTTAATTTTTTCCTGGGGAGATGCAGCTGTTTCAGCACTACAACTGATTTTTGCAGCAGCTCACGATGCTTTCACAGACAAGGACAAGAAACAGGTCGATGTCTAATTACAGTACTGAAATAAGGTGGACTCTAAAATAGTTTATACGAGTTAATGTATAACATTTACTACCCGGCATGTCCACTGGGCTTGGTTCCACTGTCCGCTGGAAGTTTTTCAATAAACTTTTTTTAAGATAGCAGATTGTGGGCCACTTTTTTCAGTTTTTTATTATCTCTCTCTCTCTCTCAATTTAATATTTCTGACTTTTTTGTGTAACAGCCATGACTGCTGTGAGCTCATTCTCTAAGCTCCAGATAATTTATTTTAAGCAACGTGGGACCAGGGATGCACAGTGGAACGGCCATATGGTCAGCTGAGAGCAAGAGCTGGACCTTGGGCACACTTGATGACTTTGCAGAGTGCGCCGCTGGTCCGTTGTCCTTCAAATGGTTGTTTTAGGTCTACAACAGACTTGTCTGGTTAGAATGTGGAATGCAAACTCATTTGGCAAATAAACAGTGTCTGACTCAAGTAGTTAGACCGCTGAGCTGTGACGCATGTTTGTCTGGGTGCATGACTGGCCTCCGTTGGGTTTTGAATTCTGTTTCATGCGTCGAACCATCTATTTATGGGCTACAGGTACATTCCTGTCGTCACCGACACAGTTGAAGGTTCAAGGTTGTCTGTTTAGCAGCTGGGCTCAGCAGGACTGTGTCCTGCTAATGACTTTTTTTTTTACATAGTATTTTTGTTTGTACGTAAACAGATAAATTTTGACCAGGAACCAAAAAAAGCCTCACGGCAATAGCCTAGGGCATTTAACTTTGTGGGGAAGCAAAACATCAAAACAGGGATTGGGGGACCTCCATTTTATATTTTTTAATACCATTTTCTGCGATTTTACACACACACATTTTATATACAACATTGCATTTGTATACTAGTGCTCAATCCTCATTAAACACATTAAACAACTTAAATGATTATAGAGGTGCTCTAAATGCAGGGGAGGTGTCACTGAAATCACACACCTCAAAACTTATCCCTGTAGGAACTTCCTCTGCTTTTATAACTTTGTCTGTGGCTGAAGCCACTACGTATAAATGCAGATGTAGCAGATATTTATTTTGTTTTTTAGAAAATTTGTTAGATTAAATCTGGGTATTACAGCATTTTAACCTTTAAAAATAGGGTGATGCAGAACTGCTATTTCGCCCCTCCACCTTTTAAAGTGGGGGGCATCCGCCTGACCTGCCTAATGGGCCAGCTGCCTACGGCACTGGCATTAAAACGTATCCAGATAAATGCTCCAATATTGTTAACACGAGGTCATCTGAGCTGTCTTCTCGCTGCCATTCTATTGGTAACAGACTTTTGTCACCTGTGGGCCAGTAGAATTGGTTCTTATCTGCCTGAATTCTTTTCTCTGTTGGATTAATGCAGAAATTACTTTTACATGCCTCAATAACCCGTTGCATTAACAGAAAGACTTACATTTTTTGTCTGTCCAAGATAGGTGCTCTTCTAACTATTTATACCTCCCTAAGTATACATCAGGAGAGAGGACATTCAAAGGGCAATCATTTGGAAATAGTCTAAACAACATCATGAAAATGGTTTTGCCTAGAGTCAGCTCAACTAAAGCCTGTTAATGTATTCTAACGCCACATCCTCCTCTAACGTGTGGAACAAGTCAAGTAGCTAAAAAAGCAGAATAGCATAATAATCTGCTTCAAAGATTTAAGTGAGAAGTCATTTTATAATTCAGAGCTCTCTTGCATTGCAAGCGTAGGGAAAGGAGACACAATTAAAAAGTGTTAAACAGCTGCGAGGTAGAGGCCTTCCGCGTCTCTGCTCCTGACAGGAAGAGAAATCGGCCGCTTTAGAACCATCGCACTCCGCTGTCCTTTCTTCCAGGGTAAAGGGAAGAAAATCGCCCCATTCTGTGGCTCCGTCAAACTGCCAACTACAGCCCAGGAACACATTTCATTAACCCCTCCTACGGCAAGGGGATGGTGGCTTTCCCAGGCAGTGAGCACAAATCTGGAGTCTTAGGATGCCCACAATGCATTACAATGAATAGGCTTGTCACTCCTGCCCAGGTTCATTTCCTTCTAAGTGTGAGCCTGAGTCAATCAAAGGAAATGAGCTGAGAAACCCCGGCTATTATGTATCAGTTTATCCACTGAGGTTGTTTCATCACCGCCCTTCCTCATGTCACACACTATAGCAAAGGTACTGTGGATGAGTGAGGAAATATGGCCTCCGATGCACATTCACACACACACACACACACACACACACACACACACACACACACACACACACACACACGTTATAAACCGGCGCAGCACTAGGAGTTGAGTATAAATTATGTCGTTCTTTTACACACGCACATACCTGTCCTTGTTTCATGATTGTCACAATCAATTTATTTGTTGTCAGGTATTCATGGACACTCTCTTTTGTCCTGCTCATTACTGACGCCCGTAGCTGGGGGGCGAGGAGGGGGGGGGACATAATGACTTCTGAAGAGACTCACTGTAAACACATATCTGACTATAAATGCAGAGTTCCATTTTGCAGCGTTGATGTTTGACACAAACATGCAGCGCAGTGAGCAGTGCTTCTTTTCTCAGTGTGGACATAACAGGAACGTCATTGCAGCTCATGTGATGTATGTGCGTTGGAAGCAAAGCCACAAAGTGTGTGCTTTACAGACTGCCCACTATCATACCCGTAGCACATTTAAGCATTCCATTCAACCTGGCGAGCTGTACTTTATTATTTTGTTCTTTATTCATGACGTAAGTACACATATTCTGTTTCAGCTCTGCATTTTACCAAATTCTTTCCTATAGAGCCTATTCATTGTTTGTCATATTCACTGTGTTTTGTTTTTGTTTTTTTTCGATAAATTGGGGTTATATACAACCCCAGTTTTTCTGACAGGTCATTTCATGCAGCTCTGCTCTATGGGAATATGGGTACACTTAATACTATTGTTGACAATTTACTCATCGAATGATTTGTTTGGCTCGCTACTACAGACTACAGGTGCTGTGCCAGGAGACACAAACTCAACTCTTCAGTGTACCCTAGCAATGAGACAACTTGATAGGATGCAAGCAATGTAAAACTGAAAATGAAAAAAAAATATATATATATACACTGTGAAAAATAATAGTTTTAGAATAGGCACATTGTGTACATGAGGAATTCTCAAATTTACCAGAGACCCATAACCTCCGCTCTAATATTTTTCCATTAGCTGCATCATGCCACACTGCTTTTGCATTTCCTCTATCAGGTTGAATATGCCAAATTGTGAGTAATGAGTAAAAAAAAAAAAAATCTGAAAATGGCACAGTTTATTACGTACATTTTTATCATTACTTTTTATTATTGAGCTGGTTTCGGAATGCATTGCTAATGTCTTCAGATATTTTCCACTGTGGTAGAATTGATTGGATAAGGACAAGCAGATAGGCCAGGGTAAACATGGAGACAGCCATGTGAGACACTTGCACCCATTTTGTTAAAAAGAAAAATAATAATAAAAAAAACCTTTTACCTAAGGTCCTACAAAAACTCCACCTGAAAGCAAATGGAAAAACATGTTCTTGACTGAGGCTGCTTGGCCAAACAGCAAATAGAACATCTGGGGGTTAAACCGAGGAAATATCAGAGCTATTGTGAGTGAAGAGGTCTTGGTTTTTAGGATGAAAAAACAACCCAGGAAATTGTCTTTTTCTGTTCATAAGCTAATATTTTAATTAGATTTGCTGTGGGTTCACTAAATAGCATGTTGTTTTGTCCTTTATCTTTGTTTGTTTGTTACCATTTTACCATTTTAGTAAAATCTATCCCATATCAGATTGGTAGGTTTTAATGTCACCACAAACTGCATCGAGCAGAGAGTTGTATTATAACCTAAAATGCTTACTCTTGTCCTACAATTTCTATGCTTTTATTTTTTATTTTAACAATTATGGCTAAAATGGAATATTTGCTGGATGCACAGATGTTGATCTGAAGATCCTTCCTGCCTCTGACCAAAATGTATTTACTTTAATGAAGGCTTTTATATTGAAAACACTCATTATATCCCTTCTATTTGTGATTCTGTATTTGGAATGTTGTAGAAAAGGGAAGTTGTCAGTGAGTTGGACAAAGCTAATTTTATCCCTCTCATTTAATTCTCCGACAGTATCTATAAAGTTGATTAAGACTTTAAAGACTCGGTATCCTTCCTCTTAAAATATTTAATTTCCCATTATACTGATCAAGACTTACTCTGGCAGTAATGAGTAGAGGAAGGAGCGCTCATATGCTGTTGGTATACTAATAAATGTTCATTGGAACATTAGGTATTGTGTTCTATTTTTCAGGGTTTTTTTTTACATTTTGCCATCCAGCACCTCTTTATCTTTGGATTTGGATGCATGGGTAAACTTTTTTGCCAAGCAGCAGGCTAAAGGAGCTCACCTATGTGAGGAGCAGATCTAGCAGTGTTAGAAAACGGGTCTCCACGCAGAATAACAATGAGAACAATTGGCAACCCCTGCCGGATTCAAGATTACCCAGATGCAGGTATCAAAGGGAGACTGATCAGTGATGGATTTGGGTGACAAAACCCTCCACAACTCAACACACAAACTATATAAATAAATTTAGGGTTCTCATTACGTGGCGTGATAAGATGCGTGAGTGAGTGTGATAGTAGGAGCCTGAATGTCTCAGTGTGAGACAGACGCGCTTTACATACTGAGTGGATTCTGTATCAGCAGTTTAAACCACAAAGTTGGGACGAGTACATTTCTGTAGGCGATTTAAAGGATAAATGGATTTATCATACTAGCAAGTGCTGCCTATGATATTTCAAGCCAAGTCATGCCCACGATCCAAAGCCTGACATATAGTCACTTATTCCCTATGATCTCTATTGTCCAAAACCTACTAGCAAAAACCTCTCCTCCACACGCCATCCTGCTGCTCTAAATGCACAGTAGAGCACCATCCCCTTAATACCAAATGTGTTTTCAGATTTTTGCAAATCTGCTCATTGGCTTTTTTTTTTCCTAATGGGAATTAAATGAGTTACAACTCTCCTATCTGTACATAGCAAGATTCATAGACATATAACATAGACAGTATATTATCCTATGGATCACAGGTCAACATCACTGCCATATTGTAGAGTTTTTTTTTTTCATAAAAAGCACTATAGTTTGAGTTTGGCCATAGACATAGCTGGGAGAAGACTAATACATGTAGGTAATAACCTTTCAATTTAAAATGACTCATTATAATGATGGGATCAATGCATAGTGCTTTTTATCCGGAATAACCACAGCTCCTTGTTTACTTGTATTTTTTTTTTGGCCAGTCTCAGCTAATCCAATATGGCAGCAATGTTGACATATCACAGAAACAGGCCAGAGCTGTCAACATGGCATCTATATATCTACGGATAGAGCCGGGTGGCAATTAGCTTAGCCAAGAGACTGAATCCAAGTGGAAAGAGCTACAGTGGTTTTGATAAAGTAAAAAAAAAATCCAGCTATCAGCACCTGAAAAGCGTACATGCATTACATTTGTTGGAAAGCAGCGGTTGCTTTATCCACCCAGAACCTCTGCAGCATCTCTACTTGTTTCCAGGCAACCTCACAGTGATTTAAGACTTTGGGAAATCACCATGGCTGGCTGCTGTTGATCAAAAAAAGTTACACCATGTTGCTTCCCTGAAAAACTACAAATTGTATACTGTATACCGATAAAAAATGTGTTAATTAGCCAGCTTTAAAGGGGATGGCAGGTGTATTGTTGGGCTTGGGATGAAGTCAGGCTCACTGTGGCATCCTGCTTATAGTTTATGATCATCAAAAGTCCACTGGGTCCAATTCTGCACTTTACACAATGTCAGTTTATTGGTAATTCATTTTCTTGAAAGTATTCCTGGACAAATGTACTGTTTAATTGTGTTCTAATAACCTTAGCTAAGGACTGGGAAGCTGGAGTTTAAGGAATCAATTTACACAACTATTGCCGTTTTAATTCATTTTAATGATGTAATTTCCTTTTTTTTAATGAATATTATTTTACAGCACATTTTCATGGACACACAGGACACATTAAATAAATTCCAAACCATGCACGCCATGTGTCTTGTAGCAAAAAGTGTTTTACAATGAATCCTGTCCTGAGCAGTAATGTCATGCTGTCATGGTTCCTCCTCATCTTTTCATCTCAGCAGGGAGATATCCTCATTTAGCTAAATTAGCTCAAGTCAAGCTTGGCTTTAATGTGCGGATACAAATGACATGCCAAGGTTAAAGTGAGGAGTCAAACATTGATCTGCACTGTCTGTCTTCACTGTCTGTAGTAAGGGTGGAAAGAAAAACCTGGCTCCTGCACAATGGAGAAAAAAGGTCAAAATCTGGGGGACTAATGCAGTGCTCACCGACAGACAGTCTGCTGGCTGCTACATTCTAACATGTAGTTTGGGGTGTTAATGGCACGGAAGATAATGAGGTAGAGACAAACCATTTCTCAATGTAATGGTGAGTTATTATTTAATGCATGCACTCTCAGCAAGGACAGACAACGTGTGAATTCACTGAGCCACGTGTGAGGAAAAGCAAAATGAAGAATAAGGTGACGAGCGACAAAAAAAAAAGAGACTCGGAAGCAACATTTTCACCTGTAGCCTTCTTTTCGTATGAGGAGGAGATATGGAGATTTGCTCTGAAGGTTGGATGGAGTGATGAAGAAGGCTGCGATAAGGGCTGCGGAGGATTATTCAATCAATCACCTGTAGCCATATCTTTACACAGCTTGTCTGAGGAGACACAGGAAGTAGTCACTGCCTCGGGGGATAAAAGCAGGAACAAAAAAAAAAAAATGAGGCTGTGTCACTCCAGTTCACGAAGGCTTCCCTGCATGCTCCGTGTAAGTGGATGTAATTATGGCAGACTGTGACTGTGTGTGCGCGCCACTTTGCTGATTCACGATAGGGACACTTCAAATTACATCACTTGGATAACATTATTCCAAACTTAAGTATTAAAGCATTCTTTGTGTTCAGACGCAACTTTAATAATTCACAATAGATCTTCAGACGGGAGGAGGAAACAAGGCCACCCGACGTGTCGTACATGATTGATAACTCATATAAAGCAGGCTGACATTCCACAGGGGGAAAAATAACAGATATTAAACCCTGTGCTCAGCATAAAAAATCTTTAAAGGCATAACATATTGAAAATATAAATGAAGGGGTAACTCAACTGTCATAATTATAAAAAAGGAAATCTGTTATCACTCCTGAATAAATTAACAGGTTTTTAATTCATAGAAAACATTAGACAATAATGCTTAGATTTATTTGTGTTTAAGTCTTCTCTGGTCTTGCTATAGTAAATGAACTGAATGCATTACAGCATCACAGACAGTTTTTGATGGAGGAAAATTAAGACATTTAAGTATTTTTTTCTTTCTTTTAGCATTATGTTGCTCCACCACTTGTGTGTTGTTCTGCGTTCATTGTCCCACTGATATAAATTATACGGTGACAGTATCTATGTGATCTTTCTCCTTCCTTCTCTTTCATTCTAAATAAAGTCAGCTTTGACACCACGCCATCTCTCATTGCATAACGGAGATAACAGTTTACAAATGCTGTGCCTGGTTACAATGAAGATAAAATGGAGTGAGAGATAATATTGGTTGGGGAAAAAAAGGATGTATTTTGACCTGTGAAGGTTGAAACGCAAAAAAAAAAGCAGGAAGATACGGTGTATTTTTTAAGATGCCGTGCTGTGATATGGTGGTATTTAAAAAGAGAGAGGGGGGAGAAAAAAGGCTGCTCGACAAGCTTCAAGTGAAAACTGTGTAGCCATCTTGGGTACTTTGCAGTGTATGGTTCTTAAGCCAGTATTCACTGAGTGTGTCCTTCCAGGAGAACTGCACGGCTGCAAATTTATTCTGCATTTGGTTCCCTTATCACATAGCTTGAAGCCACCTGCACAAAATGTCAGGGAGCTCAAGTGTCTCCTTGGGTGGAACACACTAAAAGTAAATTTAATTTTAAAAGTCCTAAAGTCATTGTTGAATAGATTATGGTACTTCCAAACAACAGCAGGTATTCATTGCCGTGCTCATAAAGCATCCCGGCAATTGGTGGGACGAATTAATGTCACAGTGCAGCTATTTGACTATTGAACTTTACATCATCTTCGAAAAAAAAAAAAAAAAAAAAACAGGGAACAGATGCACTTGGCAATAGAGGAGCCCTATTGATCCCTACTTTCATTGATTTCCTCTCTTTTTTTTTTTGTCAGTGGCAAAGCTAAGGGATGGCAGGCGCAGTAGCTGTGAGAAGGTCTCTCTCTGAATAAGAATCATGAAGCACTGGGCACCAGGGTGAGGTGCTGCATGAACAATAACCGCACGTGCTGCTGCAGATTGTGCTGCACTCCAGACTTGGTGTGCTAAGGGGCTCTCACTGCAGATGTGCTCCTGACACGTTACAGCAGGTAAATTGCCAACACATAATGAGACGCCGAAATTATTGAATTTCTGTCCACTTGATGCGAGACACAAAGAGACACGCTGGCTCTGTCTAAAAGCTCACTTAAAAGCTTCCTCAATTCCCATCCTTACAGTATGAAGCCTATATAATGTTCAGAGGAACCGTCCGCTCCTAACATGAAGATATCAGTTGTTGGCTCTGCACAATCCGCTGCTACATATTGTTTCACGTTTGAATCAAAAGGAAAAAAAAAAAAAATCTGGACATGGCCATATATTAAGCAACATTTAGAACATAATATTACAAAAATAACTCAGTTTATTTGACATAATGTTGGCACAAGACCATATCCACTCAACACGTTCCCATATCAGGCGTCAAATCACAATGTTCCCTCAGCATCAGATATCACTGTTTGTCACACTCCTCAGTGTCTGATCCTGATAGAAGAGGCTTTGTGCGAGACAAGGTTACAATATATGAGATTTTTATAATTATTATTATTTTATATTTTCTATTATTAAGTAGTAGTTTTCATTTTTATTTCATTTTGACATTTATTTTTCAATTTCAGTTTAGTTTTAATAGGTTTTCGAATTGGGTTTGCAGTTTTTTTTTCTTGAAAATACTCAGTTTTATTTGAGTTTTTATGAGTTTCATTAGTTTTGTATGGGGGAGATTCAAAAAGGTCAGAAAAGTTGTTGCGTCATAAACACCCAACAAATCTCTACATGCATTAATTGAGGACAAATGACAAAATAACTTACAAAAGACAATTTTTTTGACGATTTTAGTTAAGTTAGCGTAATGCATAACACACAATATCATTTCACTTAGGTGTTGTTGTTTTTGTAAAACCTTGTTTTAATTTTTTCCTGTAGTTAAAGTATACTGGACTTCCAGAAAATGTATATATGACCTCCTACAGCAGTAATCCCTGTCATTATGACCCACTAGAGGTGTTCAGTGGTGTGTTTCTATGCAGATACCCTGCTGCCCGCTGCCTGTGTGTTTCTAACTTTGGTTTACAGGGATGTCCTGAAACACCTATTTTGAGTTTAACAGAAGTCCGTGGGACTACCCTGCAACTTGAAAAATGATGCTAAGGGGCTTAAAAAAAACCCAAAAAACAGCAATATATGATGCCCTGGGAAAAAGAACAGTCTGCTCCAGATAAGAAAATAATAAGCAAGACAGGCTTTTCCTTTTCTGTGCCATTTTGTACTGCCCTGTGTATTTTTTTTTCTTCTTTCTATTGTGTCTTGTTGGTTGTCACTAACTAAAAATGGCGTGTAAGACGTGACAGGTAGAGAATAGATAAAGAGTTTAGGCATGAACAGTGGAGAAACACAAAGAAGGAACCAAATAAGACACAATAAGACACCGATGAGGAGGCAGAGTTCAGTTGAAATGCCTGCGTCTGTTGGAGGTTTCACTTTCTGAGCTTGAAGAGAAAGACTCAAATTATGTGATACAGAGTTTTGACAGTGTGAGTTATTTCTTCCCCATGGCCCTTCAGTGGTGGCTGGCTGGGGTCAGAGTGATGTCCATGTGAAAGGCTACGCTGTAATTCATTCCCTCAGCTGCCTGGACTGCATGAGTAAGAACAACCACACACTGTTTTCTCCAGTCAGACCCTGCACTCCCGTCGCCTTTCCCCACCTAATATAACCGAACTGATTCAACCACAGGTGAGTCATGTTATTGATATGTGTTTTGTTTGCCTTACTTAAGTTGAATATAAACCTGCTCCTGCACCTCCGGCGCAGGTAGCCTGAGAAATGGTCAGGTTTCTTTCTCTGCTCTGTCAAAAATAATTGCTTTTCTCCTTGTTCGAATGAAACAATAGTGAGCTGACAGCATCATCCCTCTCAGTGCAATAAACAAACTAATGAGGCTATGGTGAAAGTTTAATCAGTTGCCTCCTCATACCTCCCAAAAGATTTTCAAAAAATCAGTGCAATGCCCTCTCTCTCTATGTCAAAAACTCAATTCTGGGTCAGAAATAACAGTTGGATTGTAATTATCTTCACTGCCAAATACAAGATAGTCTTTTTTTTCTAGCCCTCCACTGTGAGGAGGATCTGTCTGTGTTGAGTCATCTGACAAAGTGATGGTCGCCACTGAAAGTAGATACGTTTTTCTTTTTCAGCTGCATGAATGTGTTGTAATAGTGTAATGCACAGAGAGCATCTTGACCCAGCCATATCCACAAAAAATGGCCGTCAATCGGCACACGCCGATCAGGAAACAGGGCACCGAGAGCCGCCAACATCCAGAGCAGGCCACCAGAGACCACAAAAAAACATTTTTTATTCTATTTAGAAAAATAAGATCACAGTCATTATATGGAGAATGAGTAAGAACTAAAACAATAAAATAAAAATCTCTGTCTTTGTGGAGCAAATAAGTTATGTTCAAGCAGCACTTAAAAAAAAAAAAAGAATGAATGCCTCTATATCATTACCTAGAGTTTTGTATGTCCAAAACTAGAAACTCTCTTCTTTATGTTGATACATTCCCTGTTTACATATTCATAGAATTGGATATTCTGGGGGTATCGAAAGTTCAGTGAAATTGGTCAAAAAAATGCCGGCGGGAAAAGAATTAATGGTTCAGGAGGGCAATTGAGCATAATTTATATTTCCACAGTATTAATTACATCAGGATGTTTTCTCAGTGGTTAGCCTCACAGCATGCATACTCCGGGTTTGAACACAACCACAGCCCACTGGGACCTGTTTGTGTAGAAATCGCATGTTCCCTGTGTTCATGCGCGCTACCTCTGGGTGTTCTTGTTTCCTCCCCGCAGTTTTGTCATGCAGATCAGGTTCTAAATTGCCCATAGGACTCACTGCAAGTACGACTGTGTTTATTTATGTTTCTCTTCAAGAGGCTCCAGCTCCCCGTGATCCGGAAAAAGAGTAAAGGCACGAAAGCAGAAATACTGCAGTTAGAATAACTTGCATCAATTTTGGGCCTCCTGAGGTTAGTGTATCTGCGTCTCCGGTAGCACTCCAGAAGATTCTGTTGATGTCCAGCATAGCAGAGAACTCACCTTCAGACAGTTCACCTCCACCAAGAAACGAAAATGTTGCTTGTGGGTTTATACCAAGAAATGACAGAGTTCCTTTTTTCTGTTGAGAGTCTAATGATTCTAAAGACTAACAATTTACATCAATTATTCAACATGCTGAGGTCCCTCTGGAATGTGATGTATGACTGAAGCACAGACTTGGTCAGTTACAGTACATTATTATGTCATGTAACCCATCATAAGTGATTGTTGAGTATCATCAGATTTTGTGCTGTTGTTCTCAACATTTATACGTTTACAAAAATGTATTTGGCTGTGATTTAAATGTCTGTGAAGATTCTTAGTCACCCATGATTATCCAAGGAGGGTGGAATCAATGGCCATTGGACTTGGCTGTCATTAGTCAGTCATTTTTTTATACTTGCTTATTTCTCATCAGGGTCACAGAGGTCTGCTGGAAGCCAATCCCAGCGCATTAAAGGCACGAAGCGAGGATCCAGCCCAGACAATTCACCAGTCCATCATGGGGCACACACACCATTCATTTACGCCTACAAGCAATTAAGAGTCTCCAATTAACTTAAGCATGTCTTTGGACTGTGGCAGGAAGAGAGAACATGCAAACTTCACACAGAAAGGTCCCAGCTCAAGGCCTTCAACCTGCAAGTTTCTCGCTGTGAGGCCATAGCACTACCCACCGATCACTGTGTCGCCCTTGGATTTGGCATTAAAAGCAGTCTCAGTTATTTAAGCTCTGTAGGGGGTCGCTATCAAAGTCATTGATACCTCTTGGTTTGCTGGTGCACTGGCTGTTGTAACAAAAGGGGTTAGAGTTGTTGGAGTCACATGAGGCCACATGTGAATGGCTGTTGCTTGGAAGAGGTGACAGGACAGCAATGTCAGTAGGTGATAAGTGCCCTTCCTCTGTGGAGGGATGGTTTCTCTCCTTTCATATAAGGTAAGGCGGCTACCTACGTCAACAATGGAGGAGGTCAACAACACGTTTGAAATTGAGGACACCTTCGTGGTGTTGTTTTTTTTTTCCTTCTTTAACATTCTTTATTCATTCCAGACCCTGTTTTTCTCTCTCTCTCCCCAGCAATTTCGTCCTTCAGCTATTCCTGAGTGACCTCTTTTTATGCCATTGAAAGAGGATGCATTTTTGTATAATAGAAAACTATATATTTATATATACACTATTTAGTTCGGAGTAGGATTTACAGGTGGATGTGTCTGAGAGGGAACATTTGTTTCAACCATCATGCGCAATGCACATGACCCAGTACATAAACAACTCAATGCACAAAAAAGGCATGGCAGGCATTCCCCTTTTATTTCACTTTTCTTAGCTGTAGAAGGTTGGGTTAAATGGATGGTTTTTATTCTTTGTGTCATGGATCAGAGTTTGAAAACTTACAGTAGACGAGTGTTCATCACCACTCATAACTGGAAATTTGTACCATCACATCTGTCATTTTTCAACTCTGTTTGGCTGTTTGGACAATTGTTGTCCCATCTCATAATGCATGAATCATTTAAACCAAAAACCAGAATGCATTCCCTAGCCTTAACCAAATGTGTTGTGTGCGTAGACCTAACCACCTCTTTGTGCACTTCAATTTTCTTCAGGGTTAATAAAGTTAATCGGATCTAATGAGCAACACCTGCAGACTTCCTGCTCTTTATTCCCCTAATCAGACATTCAGTATTCACACCTGCCTGCTAGCCCTACTCATTTGCCAGATTGTCCATTGTGCAACTCACTCAGCTTTAACAGTCCAGCCTGCGGTCTGTCTTCCTGCCTCCTTGCTCATGATTTTTGCCTGCTTCCTCACCTTTTTTTCTAAAATGCTTGACACATCCCTGTCAGCACCTAAATCCTTGTTTAACCATAAGGCAGGGTTAAATGAATTCTGAATCTGAGTCCTCTTATCACTTGCCAGCATCGTCAAAGGCACAAAACAATTGTGGCAAACGCTGTGATCTCTCCCATCTGAACCCTTCCTTGCAGCTCCCTTGTTTGCTAGTGATATGAGACGTGAGACGTAACGCATCCGCATCAGTGACGCTTCCATTAACCCATCCACAGCTTAAAATCTTGGGTGAGGGGGCTGTGTGTGGAATTGTTAAACTCCACCAGATTACCAGGGTTATATGACAGTCTCTGGTGCAATCTAATGAGGCTTTGACTGTTTACCTCCTCCCTTACACTGCTTTCAGTGCAACGTGCCAGCATTTGCCCGACATGAATGCCAGTCTTTTGATAAAGGTCAATGAGAGTGAGACGGCGGCTGAAGTTTGCGTACTTTAATTAGCCCTGGCTTTGTGCTCCCTTCTCATCCCATAGTGTCAGTACAACCATGTTCAGCCAAGACGTGGCCAGAACAAAGATGGGGGGCTGAGGAAGCCGAAAGAAAAGGGAGAGGCTCACTATCGGCAATGATTCACTGAGATGAGACACTTGAATCACTGGGGCTAAAAATAGACAAAAGGATGTTGATGAATCTGGGGTGATATTATCGGGGAGGCAACCTGTTAAAAGTGGATTATTTGTAATCATTACCCTACTTGATGTTTGACAACAGGAGTTTCAATTCTCACTGAAATTAATTAATTGTTCATAAAGAATTACTTTTTCCACGACATGTGTATCTAAGGCCCGAGTGAGGAATTTTATTCTTAATTCGTTCCTGGCGCTGCCAGAAACAAGAGCAGGAACAGCTGAGAAAAGGTCAGGTATTTGTCACAGTCACATGCAGTAGTTTCAGCGTGTTCAAGTTAGATAGATATGCTGGTAAAATGAAACTGACCCACTTAATCTGGTTCTGAGCTTCAGTTTGTTTCTGTGTTGACCCCTGATTGTGCACTTTAAATCCTATTTATATTGTAGGCATAGAGCGATGTAATGTGCAAATTAAATGACATGAACAGTGTTCTGGCTTATATTTCTTATCCAAAACCAATATCACACCTACCCAAAGACCTCACAAAACAACAAATCCTTGTGGCTGAGGTTAAATGGAAACATGTTAAACCAGGGTCTACCATAGTAAAAGTAATATAGGAATTTTACCGCCTATGTAACCTGTATTAAATCAGTTCAACACAAAGTCCAGCAGAAAGATAGATCATATGTTTCCACTTCCTACTGCTATGTGCTTCCTTCTCCTTCTGTTAGTTCATTTGGACCTCGGTACGATTGGGTGGGGGAGGGGGGGGGGGGGGGGGGATGATGCCCCACAGGACAGACCCTCTCAGCCATCCTGCTGCCTCATAGGGGTTGGAGAGCGGCTGTCACAGTGGTCAATGTCGACTCCCGCTGCACCAGTCGCTGCTGGGACTGGAAGCAAACACCAAACACAGCACTAGGAGAAAATAAAATGGTAAATTAACACTGAGCTAGGAGGATACATTGATGCTTTCAGCATTATCTTTAACAAAGCAGCATAGGCTCTATCAGAACTAGACTTAGGTCTCTACATCTGAAATTATGTCTCTTCATACAGTGCATGAATTACCATTATACCACAAAAGATTTTATATCGTGGCTCCAATGGTTTAATCATTGAGCTGCACACTGTCGCACTTTTGTTAGCAACTTTCTTCCCACCATTCTCTTAGGTCACTAAATGCAGCCACACAGCATATGCATCGTCTAACTCTGGCCTTTTCCCATTTTCCTACCTACACAAGTGCTGGGGGTTGAAGAGCGGAGAAGCAGTCGGCGGAACTGGACTACAACATGCTAGGCTGAACTACTGTACAGCTAACCTGTTCACTTTATCACAATCTGTTAAGCTTGTCAACATTGCAGTGTTTTAGACTGTTTGCATTTGAGACAGCCTTTCAATGAAAAAAAGGGTGTATAAACACAACATAAAAAATAAATGTGTTCAACCATTTGCATGGCCACAATATGGAGGCTTTCATCTAATTTATTTCCAAGAGATGTTTACTTGCTCCGCCCTGGGGTGAAGTGTAATGCACTTCCTCTGTTTATGCTGCATGGTGTCCGCTATGGGAATAGGCAAGTCTGATGTCTGCAAAAAAGTCAAGATGACTTACTAGTGTGCAAGTGTAACTATGAGAAGGGTTGACTGGAGAGAGGTAAGAGGGTCCTCAAGCTGCCTGCTGGGGACTTTCACTCTGTTCTGTATCGATTACTCTGCCCACCATGTAATTAGGCCTCAGTGAAAGCAAGTGGGAGAGAAATAGAAAAGAGGAGGGGGAAGTCTGGCGTTCTGGCAGGGAAAGGCCATTTTTGTATGTTGTGTCAATACAGAAAGAACGGAAAACATGGCTGGATGAGATACTAGTGGATATGTCACAGACTACAGTATTCTTTGCCTTTCTCATGTCTGGCCTTGTGGGACTAATTGGTGAAGGAACAGATGAAATAGGTGATTAGGACTGTGAGGGCAATTCACTTCAGCAATACTTTGAGCTGTTGACGGATTGGTCAGTTTAGTCATTCAACCTACAGTGGTTGGAGCGAACTATTGATACATTTAGATGTACCCATGTCCATCTGTTCTGTTACGTATTAATTATGGATAAACACGCAGATGTTAATATGTATAGGCCATCTTTGTTTGAAAAGTGGAGGATACTGTTTTATAATTTAGTAGCACACTGACCATTCTGATGATTAAGGTTGAAGCTAAATAAATTATATTAATAAGACATTACAGGCAATCAATGAAAGCAAATTCTGATATTGTGCTGCATTAGAAACCCATTTTCTATATTATTGCTGAAGTGAATCATGCCCCCCCACTACTGGTGGTGCAAAAGTAATTACACAAACATGTAGTAAAAAAGAAAAAAAAAAGCTAAGTTTTTTCTGTAAAACAATGAATTAGTAATTAAAGGAGTCACACAATCCTTGCAAAATCCCTTTTTTCAATGTCAGCCTGCAGAGACTGTCTCTATAGGCACAAGTTTACTGTGAAATAAAGAAAATGTATCTGTTGGTAATAGGGTTAATCAGCAATTCTTGAATGCAATTCAGCGAGACCTTGAATGGATCTGACATTCATTTATACTATGTGAAATTTCATCACTGCATTTTTTAAACATGCACAGATTTTAGTACTACCCCGGTACCAAATAGGCCCATCGAAATCAATGAATATAAATGCTAATATATAGTGGTAACTTACTGAGTGGCATTTTCAATAAGGTACTGGGTGTACTGGATAGTGTGAAAAATCTGTTCATATAATTTTAAATAGGCTTGTATGATACTATGCAATTTGTCTCCACTCTAACACAACATAATTAGCCTTTATTGATTCCCTGTAGCATCTAATTAGCATAATATTTTTCCTCTAACATTAATCACCTGAATGGTTCATGAGCTACTAAATTACAAAATGCAAAATTTTTGTCTATGTTTGGGTAAATATGTGCAAAGTGCACAGGAACCTGTGTAAAGGCAAGGAGTGTGACTATTACAGATCTATTACATTCTCTCAATGCACTAATAGAAATATTTGGTTATATTTAAATGTGCAGTCTGTAGTGTTATAATATTCCCCTTTTTAGAACTTTTTTATTGTATGACCTTCCTATCGTCCCTCTTGTGAATGAGAAGAGGTTATCCTGCTTTGCTTGTTTCTCTGTTTTTATCCCATCCCCTACAGAGCAGGACATTTAATGTGTAAAAAGCTTTGCTCTTTCCCCTGATGCAGTCCACTACATGAAATTGCTGGGAACACATCCCTACAGTGAAAATTCCACTTAGTGAATACCTTGAGGTTAGTAAACATGTTTTCTTACACAGCTGTTATCGTCTGGGGAGGCTAAGAGATGACACTGGCTGAAAAAGGTAAATGCTACAAAACCATCGCAGTGGCTGCAAGTGCGTTGCTTTGGTGTCGTTGGAAAACAAAATCAGAGTGAAATAAAGCTAGGTTTTATCTTTATCTTTCATGCGTAGCTTTCTCTATCATAGTCCCTGTACCTGAAATGCCCCAAACCACCACTGAATGTGGTTTGAGTGATCAAATCTCAGTGCATCTTTGATGTGCACACATCTTTTAGAGCCGTCTACTCAGGGTGGATGTCAATACCAGGCGTGAACATGGCCTTGGAAGGAATACCTGACTCCTTTGTTTCCCTCCTTGCTCCTTTTGTGCTGTTGCCATGAAAAAAACATAAGAGGACCAACCCACCATCCTGTTTTTGTATTATCTCCGTCATGTAAGTATTGTGGTTGTCACAAAAGCGCCAAACCTGGCAGAGCTCAGAACAACTAACAAAGGAGGCAAAAAAAAGAAAAAACATTCAAAGATATTGCACATCTGAATCTGCCGAGCATTTATAATAAAAGTGGCCCCATTTACATGATAAGCATTAAGGTGTGTTCCAATACTGGAGGTGGATGTGCAACAGTGACATGTAAACATCCCTTTAATCAAACTGCTTCCTTATTCATTTAGCATAATTCCACTTAACATTCAGAGTTGCTGATTTGGTTACACTAATTACAGCTGGCATCTCAACCATGAAATGAGTAAAGAGAAGCCAGGCAAGATGTAACACAAAATTGTCATGTTTCGATAATCAATTGTACTAATTGCGTCCGTATTGTATGAGTGAATAGTATACCGTACGTCAAAAACATCAAACGCTGTCACTCGTGATGTGGGCAGTGGAGTTGGGTAGCATGCATTGGTTGTAGTGGAGTCTCCGCTTCGGAGCATTGAGGAGTGAAATGTTCTCCCCATAGTCTCACCTGTCAGACTGCATTCAAACATGGGACTCAAAAGTCAGCAGCATTACAGGATGTCAGTCAACTGACAAGTCCTTGTACATACAGTGTATTAAACATGACCTGCCAAAATGCTACTACTTTTTTTTTTTTTTTTTTTTAATATATAACAATTTGTTAAATAGCAGTCTTCCTCCTCTTTGACACTGATCCATTATTTTTTACTCCAAAATAAAATTAGTGGCAAAGGTTCACAAAAATCTGCTGGCCGTGCAAGCCCCTTTTATTCGACATATACGTGGCTTTGTTTCGGTGTTGTATGTTAGCGCTGGTTCAATCCGTCGCATCCGGAGAAACGTTTCTCTCTTCCGCTCCATAAATGTTCAGCATCCCCACGACAGTCACCCATTTTCTCCAGTCATTTCACGCAGACAACGAAGCATGCAATCAGCTCGCATTGGTTCAAATGTGTTTGTCAAGAAACCAATATTGTTTTTATTTCACCCGTCTGAATAAGCAATCTGATGAGCTGCAAGGTGTGTGTCTGTGTATTAACGGACCTTTTACATACTGTAACCAGGAGACTTATGATTTATACTGCTCAAATGATCTTTACTTATAGTGTTTCTGCATTGGGTTGAAGAGGAGTTGATGGTTATTGTGTGTGCTAAGCAGTCCTCGAAGAGAAAAGCTCCTCAGAAAAAAAGAAAGAAAATCCACACATTTACCTCTGACATACTGTATTGATAAGATATAAAAGTCTGGGCCACAACTTCAAACTGCCTCGTTTATGGGATATTATTCTGGCAGGTTGCTATGAAACAAATTACATTTCCTTAACATTATAACTGTGCGTAATTCATTGTATAATGGCAACTTGGCAAATGTGAGCTTCAACACGATAGTGAGACATAAAAACTGTAATTTTACTCGCCCACCATTTGTAATTTTACTCACCACGCTGCTCTAAACGTCTACTCTCTCTGGCCACATTATCCTTCCAGTTACATGAAGGCGTTTGTTACAAAATAATATGTAGACAGAATGAAACAGGCAAATGAGAATGTCATAAACAGATCAGTGCACAAAAATGTTCTCTGAAAAGTGTTTTGGTCAGGAATCTTATCTTATTTTACTTTCTTTATCGATTATTTAATGAAAACAATGCATATTGATGAACATTTTGTGACTACACATGATGTAAATATGCCAAATTTGGTTCAAAGCTCATCTACATCTGTAGTCCCCACATTAAGAATGTGGGTTTATGGTGAATGATTCAGATGGTTTCAATGTGGTAACAGAATCATCAGCTTGGTACAGCTCTAATGGTGGTACCCGTCTTGTTGCCAGTTTTATGCGAAATGTCAGCACCGCTTGTTGCAGGGTTGCCTGTTCCCTGGTGATGGGGGGAGTTGACCCTGAAGTTGCTGCTGGCCACTGATGGCTGGAGTCTCTTGGTATCTCTGGACAGATGTGTCGTCTGACACAAGGGCTTCACTGCACCAGAGAAATCAGAGGTATTAGTGTAATTGGGCCGCCAGGTCCTATGGTGTCTGGCTACCAGCTACTTGACTGTTAGGACCTATTGGCAAGGCTCGACTGGAGGTCCAGGTCAGAGCCATTCTCAAGGTCCATCGAAATGCCAAGAGATGCAGATGGAGTTTTGCTTGTGTTAGATTTTTTTCTGCTGACCTACCTGACTTAGTTAGCTGGATGGCTAGATCTGACAGCACACTAGTGTATAAATCTAGCCTTAGGTGTTACCGTCAATATCAGTGTTGGCGGACAGGCAAAAATGTGGCCCCAAGTTCAGTTCAATATCTCCGACGAGCAGCAGAATTATTTCTAGTCACATGATACCATGATTAATTGAATGTCTCTTGCCTTTGTCTGAGGAGAACAATGTGCTGGCCTGGCCATTCAACAGAATCGCAGAAAAGAGCAGGTGTTGGCTTCCTGTTGCAGGGATATACAGGTAGCCCTCATTTCCCAATGATAGTACAGCATGTTGTGTTTGCATAATCACAAAATTTCCAATTATCACAGCAGTTGCCAGTCTTCTGTAGATGGACTATGTGGAAAAGAAGTGGTGTGAAAAACCTTGTTGACTCTTGGTTGATAGCAAATCCGTGAAGGCCATCTTGATCTCTGCCAAACCCAGACCATCTTTGTTTCTGTCTTGAAATTAAAAGCAATAAGTGGTGCAATTCAAATGAACGTCACACCATCAAGTGGTATTCACAGAAAGAGTAATTGCAAACACAGCCAATGAAAATGAGGAAAACATTGAGAAACAGTTGAATATGTCTAAATCTGTGATTATTCTGAGTTGTCCTATCTTATAAATGTAGAGAAGGGAGCAATAAGACTACGAGGAGGAAAACAACGGAGCAGCTATGTGACAGCACTCATCTACTTCAGAATTTTGTTAACATGTTGTTACACTTGTAACAAACTGCAACATAAATTCAATTTTAAAATCATGTATAAAGTATGATTATGGAGGCCTGTGTAACATATTAATACTATTGTCCTGTCGTAATCAAACTAGGGACTCGTTTAACATTTCCAGAAAAAATGAATGAATCTTCAGTGCCAATAATGCATTTGATGAAGTACAGTGATCCAAAGAGACTGCATTAGTGGAGAGATTCTTGGTTCTTTCTAGTAGAGAATGTATGTAGAGTTATGGGAAAAAAATATGTAAAAATAAGATATTGCCATACAGAGCAAGAGCATCAGAGGAGAAATTGATCGAGGCTAATTAACAGAAAATCTAAATTACTGAGGAGGTACAAGGACTGTTGAGACTTGGAGGAGAAATCAAATGCTGGAAATAAAAAAGAGAGTGCTGCAGTGAATCCCTGGATGCTCGTACATACTGCAGTTCTGGGGCCAGCGTGGAGGTTGGACTCTGATTACAGTCATGATGAAAGACCTAATTATTTATGAAATGTAAATAAAATTGAATCTATACACAGCAGCCCAGTGCTGAAAAAAAAGGTTAGGTTTATGTAATTCTTTAGGAAATCTTGGTTGCACACAGATGATTTTCATTAGCAACAACTTAAATGATTTTGTTGAATTTATGCAAATTATTGAAAGTAATTTGAGCTCTTGGAATATTTCAATCCTTCACAATTTTATCACTTTCTACACACTGTTTCTCACTGTAAAAGGACAAAATATGAGTTGTGTGTCAGCAGCCCAAAGGTGAAAAGTTAAATTGATGCTGGAATCATGTGGGCCGGAGAAGATTTTAAATTTATTGGTGAGGGTAGAGTATCTGAAAAGCTACCGTACAGGAGAAGCTTGCAGGACCATGGAGGGAGCTTCTAATGGAGCTATGAAGCCTTTAAAGACAGGCTCATTAAAGTAGCCCAAGACTGGGCCAAAGGATCCTGTTGCACTCATTTCAAAAAGCTGCACAGAGGCTATGCCCTATGTCATCAGATTGGATTGTACGCAAATAGAGCAAAATCATTGCGGATGAACTGGATGTAAATGGAGAATATCCCACCTTTGAGAGCATTACTGGGTATGTGCAGAGGGAGTTTTGTATTGCCTGTAATCCTATCGCTTCCTCTTGTTTGTCTGGTTCCAGATCGCAGGACGACCATAGCAAAAGATCATGTGCCTAAAAAACCTTTAACTTAGAGGCCAAAGCTGCTATGCCTTGTCTGTAAGGAGCCTCATTGCATAGCCAAGTGTTCAGTTTTGCTTCTAAGACAACGGGAGACACAAAAGTGTTTATACATGGAAATCATCTCTGTTTTAATTTCTTGCTTAAAGGGTAAAGGTTGTAGAACCAAACATATCTGTAGAGAGTGGGTCATCACCACCCAGTCTATCTGCATAGAGAAAGAGAGGGGCAGTCTGTGGACAATGAATTTTCAATTCCTGTAGAGGGAAAAACAAGTCAGGAAGTCCACAAAGCTTAGCCACATGGACTAGTACACCAAGCTTCTGCTATCTCCAGCATTGTGCGTGTTTTCTTGTCATTTCTTGTCCCTAGGTACCTAGTCATAGTGTGTGTGGTTTGCATGTCAGAAGTTTTCATTATGAAAAGCATTTACAGTTAGGGCAGACATACACACATTGACATTCTACATTCTTGATGACAAGTTTTGCATTCCAACCAGGGCCACAGCTTTGCATTGGCCACATCTTAGACAGCTTGCCAATGAGTTGCCTGCACTCCAAGATTGTGATGTTGGGCTTGTTAATTGGGCACAACTGTCGTTCAGCCTTAGCCCCACTGGAAGTCATCAGAGGCAGTGATAATGAGCTGTTTGCACAGAAAACTGAGTTGGGTTGGAGCATAATAGGTGCTGCATATCCTCATCTTGATAGATAGACAGGGAAGCTAACGATATGATATGTACACAGAGTAACTGTAAAAGAGCTGTCAGTTGGAGCTCTGAAGGTAAATATGGTTCTCAGGAAAATGTGCACTTCATACAGCTTCTTAGTAAAAGCATTAAGTTCAGAGGGGTCACTCAGAGATGCCTGTTCTGTTTAAAGCTGCAGTCACCACTTATTGCCTAATAATAAAAGGTTGGTAGCCATTCTCTTGCAACATCTGAAGAAAAAGCCAAAGGCGTATAAACGCCAGCCTTTATGGAGGATTTGATCAGCAAAGATGATGCTGACCTCCCCCCTGAAGCATCCTGAAGCAAGTTGTTTGATGCATACCGAATCATGGTGTGTAGTATCCCAGGAAGCCTAGCAGGAGGGATGTTTTCGATTGTCCGGCTAAATTCTGCAGCATCTTCTTGAATGAAACCTTGCCGACAGGTCCTGAACTCATCAGTTCATTAATAGTCCTGTGTTGTTTTCAAATGGAAGCAGTCATCAGAAATATCAAAAGAATGTTCCATCAATTCCTTGTTACACCAGAGCATCTCACTTACTTAAGTATCTGGCACAACACAACAGCATCAGAGTTGATTGTTGAAGCACAGGATCAATGTAAGAGAAGAGGCCTGAGGCTTCATAAATTTAACACCAACATGAGAGAAGTTCTTTTATGTGTACAGACCTCTAAAAGAGCAGCAAATGTGGAACACCTTGACTTAAATTTTAATCTAGTTGCAATGGAGCATGCAATGTTTGACCAGTGGCTGATCGAAAGTGACTTCTTCAGCTTCGATATACTGTAAACTTGACAAAGCAGATACACGTTGTGGCATTCTGTCTGTTGTAGCCTCCCTGTTTGACCCACTGGGGTTTGTGGCTCCATTTGTTCTGAGTGGGAAGCTCATTCTGCAGTAGCTGTGTCGTAGACGTATTGAGTGGAATGATTCTCTGCCAGAAATCTTGCATCCATGGTGGGAGTAATGAAAGGGTTTTTTTCTTTTTGCAGAATCTGAGAGGAATCTAGACACCCAGATGTTACTATCCACAGAAATTTGGCAATGTCATGAGTATACAGTCGCATCACTTTTCAGATGCCAGTAGTGTGGAACAGAATCCACTGCATCCTAGTCATGGCTAAAACCAGAGTTGCTCCAACAAAGACCATTAGCATTCTCCGCCTAGAGCTTTCTGCTGCTGTGACTGCAACAGGATTGAGTGTCCTGCTGAAATAGGAGCTACATATGTAAATTGATAAAGAGTTTTTCTGGACAGACAAGTCATTCTGGTGTATATCAACAATGACGCACAGAGGTTTCATGTGTTTGTAGCAAATTGCATCCAGTTAATGAAAGAGCACCCCAGTCTAGACCAATGGCGTTATTTTGATACAACTGAAAATCCAGCCGACCATGCTACCAGAGGAATTAAGGCCTCTCTAGTTATTTCACATAGAATCCAGAGGCGCTATGTAAAATAAAAAAACTATCCCAAATCGCATACTTACTATATCGTCTACTACTTGCTACTATCTACTATTCCAGAATGCATTGTTTTTTAACTAACTGGATAGAAGAAGAAAAAAAGAAAGTTGGTGCTTGCTCCCCTTCCTAACTTTAGTATAACAATGAACCAATATCAGTGTGTGTGATTGTAAACTGCAATTTGGTGCAATTATTTTTAATTTAAAAAACTTCTACAATAAAGACTGTAGTGTGCAGTCCCGTCAGAAGCAGCTATGGAACAGTGTCTTTTTCACTTGAACTAACGTCTTCCTCTACCTGGATTACACTTGGGAAATCCATCAAGCTAATTATGCCACATGAGCATGAAAGGAATTTGCCTGAAGAAAATATACACTTCAACACAAACACAGAAACAACCACATTAAAACAATATTACGATTTAGTACATAAAGCTAACTCATAAATTTGAGTAATTTTTCTTTCTTCCTTCTTAAATGAGAATGTCATGATTGATAGGGCTAGGTAATCTAAAATAGAGACAATTAGGAAAATTAGAAAATTGTGAAGAAATGATCCTATCTAGAATTATGATGGAATACACTTGTCATAGTTAAAAAAACTGTGTACTTTATTTTAGTCACTGTTTATTCTATATGTCCTTGTATGGATATTCATGTAGGATTTTAAAAAACAATTATATCAAGTCAATTGGTTACGTCTGTATTGAGTCATCCTGTAGAATGTATCAATTTCAAAGACCAGTTTTATGCGAAATCAGTCAGTGGCAAAGCTCTCCACAGTTTTTCATTCAGGGTAGTTTCTATTTAGGCGGGGGAGACAGATGGCCTTGTGTTTTGAAGGAATAAACCAGGAACGGGTGAAACAGAAGAAATAAATTGGGAAATGGCAAGACAAAAAATATCACTCACAAATAGTCTACCAGTCAGCTATTGTTCAATTTAGGTTCCATTATATTCACTGGATACCGCTCTCCTGGGAAAAAATGATAATAAAAAACAGGATATGACTTGTTTTAGCACACTGCTTTGGAATAGAGGGTAATTTATTAATGACTGCTGATTTTTTAGTTGTTTTTTTAACCTTGTGGCATGAGACATCTCATTATTGAGAGGGTCCCTATGACATTTAAGTAAGTACAGAAAGATAAAACCAAATAAAAAAATACAAATTTATAAAAGATTATGTACAATAGGATACATTCAGTGAATAAACAAATCTGTATGCACACATGAACATGTAATAATCAAGAACAGGGGAAAATTAAGTGAGATAAACATCCACAAGAAAAAGAAAAATGACATCCTACGAAAATGTTAATATGCTTTACTGGTACACTGTGCAACAAATAATAGTTAGTTATTAATTATAACAGCAATAATAATCACAATACCAAGCTCTAATGAATGAATTAGGACATAAGGACAAAAAGTAGCCTAAGATCCTGTATAATCTGTGAGAAAAACAGATAAAAAGAGAGACACGCAGAACTGAGTCAGTCATCATGAAAATAGAATTAGAGTATAGTTCCATTCAGCTTCCAGCATAAGAAGGATTAGCTGCTTTCCACTCGTGAGTCATCCCACTCCAAAGGTATTACCAATCATCATGACATTCTCAAATTGATTTCACCTGGCTTGATGCTTGTTAAAACACACGACATTGTCTGATGAGCATGGCGAATCAAATCAAGTCACTGATTAACTCTTTGATATTACAATAATACTGGAGAAGTACCGCTCTAATAAGGACGTTACAAATTTATTGCTATCTATTTAGACAGATCTTGTTAAGGAATTTTCATTTTATTTCTAGGTAATATGTAGAAGGTAATTTCTAATTTTAAGTGAATTTGATTTAGGGAGAAAGGAATGCTAATTGAAAGTAGATGCCAGAATAAGAGCCACTGTAAAACCTTTGTAGTAGTGTACACACCACCACCCCTTTATTTCCTGGTTTCATGCCCTTGGAACTATCTGACTATATTGTTCTTTCATTTAGATGGAACATTATATGTTCTCTGTGGCTGAGATTCATTTTAGCCACTGCCAGTGACTGAACAGGTAATATCTTTGCCATCTGTCCACCTAGTGGACTCTCATTTCTGATTTAAAAGGCACTGTGGAAACCCGCTTTGAGGTACCTTTGAATAATGTCTCTGAATGTGCGATGCACCAGCCAGCTTTCGATATGTATATATTATTTTGGTGTGCATTCCAAAAAAAAACTGTTGCATGTAATAAACAAAAATATTATGGGGAGTAATTCACAATCTCAAATTCTGCTTTCTATTTGTGTGTTTGAAATCAGAAGATATATTCATGCCATTTCAGTTGTCAGTTTTTTAAACACATACTAAAGGTTTCATTACTTAAAGATCCCATTCAAACATTAACATTTACGGTGTATATAAAACACTCTTTATAAATATAAAACACGCTTTGAATAATAATGTTTGTCTATGTATGTAACTGTCTATCCTTAAAATGAGACCTATTCCTTTCTCGTCAAAAGAAAATAAAAATCGAGGCTCTATACTATATAGATGCAAATATTGTTATATTTCAAAACTTTAAGTGCTGCCTTCCTTCTTTACTTTGTGCACTGGAGGCTTCAAGTGTCCACATCACACAAATTGAATATTGGACCAAGATTGACTTTCAAAACTATTTGTGATGTCACACTCCACGCTTGTATGCCCATCCATTTAAATGTGATTTCCAGTGAGCAAAAAGACGCTTTCCACTTTCAGCAGATGAATGCCAAAACAGCCTTCAAGTGTCAATCGCAGCACATACATCATTCTGCACTGTGAAGCTCAAACATTCAACTGTAGAGACAAGCAGGAAAAACAACAACATCTACTGTTCCCATCTGGCTTGTAAATACTTCTGTATTACTAAACAAAGTAAGATTGCTCAAACTGCCTGCTCAATCCTTTTTCTTTTCACATCTTCACACTGACTAGATTTATACAATATGTAAATGTAATATGTGGGCTTTGCAAATGGAATCTGCAGTAATACTCAAAACCAGGAGGGTCAATATTCCTGAAAACGTCAGAAAGCAGTTATTAAGACTGCCGAATATGGTGCATGGGTGTTTGCGTTGCAATGTTTTGCATCACAGTGCACCCGTTGCAACCGTTACACCGGAATCACAGCAATGTTTTTTTTACATAGGAGCTCTCTGGAGGATCCGTTAGCAGCCACGATCACAAGCCAGAAGGTATGAAGTCAGGCATGTAATAATAATATCTGTACATTCAGCCCCAAACAACGTGAAGCCTGTGAAATCATTGTTGAATGCCCAGCTTGTAGGTTCTTGCAATGTACACACTATTTTATCCCAGTCATCCTTAAGGATGTTTATTAATTTACATTGCATTTGTATAGTTCGAATATCACAACAGGACTGGTGGCAAACTCTTTGTGATGTCACTTTTCAGCTGATGAATGTGAAAAACAGTTTGTCAGTGTCCAACTCCACACGTAGCTGACATCATTTCATCTGTGCTCTATTGTAGAATAAAATAACATAGCAATGAGTTTAAAAGCATTGAATTGCCAATACAGATGCATATCCTCACAAAACAACCCCCCAAAGGCTTTGAACATAATGAATCTTTCCAATTTACAAGATGTATGCATTTCTAATTCTTTTCCATCTCAATAATGCATGCACTTAGATTCAAACATACTTTGCACATGGTATCAAATTGCATACTATGCGCAGTGTGTGGTTATGATGTTTACTCAGTTTTCAAAAGTGAGACTGAAACTAGATTAAAAGAACTATTACAATGTTGGAGGAAGACGTGTAAAAATAATGAACAGTGTAGCAGCAAGAGAGAGGTAACACTTTAGATTACAATCCACAGCGTACAGCATAATTATTTCTAATTTACTGTATGTACCAAATACACTGTAAAGTGGGGATAATTACACTGTACCCTGTGGGTCATAACCTCGTGTTCCACAAAAATATATATTTGCATAATAAGTTTGGTTGGTTTGTTTGGTAATCCATATAAACTGTATCTTCCACCATAAGAGGGAGGTCTGGCTCTGGTAAGTAAGACTAATGTTCAAGGCTGTTTTTGGGTTGACTTTTATAATCCCATCAGAATTGTCAAGGGTAAGCTTGCACCGGTGCACTCACCGGTGCTTTTGCTAAACACCACTGGGAGAGGAAATAATAAACTCTTATTAAAGTCTCGCTGTAACCAATCTGCAGGGAACAGGTGTTTAGTTGGCACATTTTTTATTACATTTTCTCATAAACACCGGGATGTTGGAAGCACCAACACACCAACGGGAGAGCAGCAGGAAGACGAGTGCAAGAGTCAGTTACACACAGATATGTCAGACATGTAATTCAGTCAATGAAAACTCCTTTTATATATCAGGACTATTCCTTGTTTCGTCAACTGCCAAGCTGTCATAGAGTATCTTAATTGAAGCTGTGGTAGTGGGAGTTGGACCAGTGTTGCTTATTTGAAGATCAAGAGACAGCGCTGATATGCCACATTGTACACAGTATTAGAGGGAAAATACCTGGCTGGAAAGGTGTGACATGTTTCTGATTAACATGCTTGCATGAAATATGAATAAGAAAAGTTCCCTTTTGTTTTATCTCAAGCCTAATTTATGTTCTGTGGTGCCCCCTGGAAAATAACAAATTAAATACAAATTGAGCCCCTTGTCCTAGATTGACATACAGTAGATAAACTGAATTCACTATAAAAGTACAATGGGAAGTCAGCCATCTTGAATCAAATGATCAAATGACACACGTCATATTTGAACAAACTAGTAAGGATTTCATCAAATAATACTCAATTTGGCTCTAAATCATCTTCAGACCTTGGAGATGAAAAGTTATCAAAAGCTTTTTCCTAAAACATTCCTGGTTACTGTGACACCACCACATATGTCCATGTCTCGCCATGAAAAAAAGGAACTTGCTATAACGTCACCATACTTTGTACAATCTGCACGAAATGTCTCATGCTTCATAAGTGACCCGCCCTGAACACACCCGCACAACCATATTGACTCAGGGTCACAGTGCCCTCTACTGGCAACAGGAAGTAATTGCAAACATCCACTGATTGACATGAGATTTACACAGTGTGATCTACACTATGCAGCAACATGACATGTATTCAGCTGGTGTTCTCTACCACCACTTGGCAGACACAGCAACTGACACACACTCGTATGTCTGGGGTGTATAAAGCATGAAAATTCAGAGTTGTGTGGGCTGATCGGCGTCCAGCAACCGGGCCACAGCTGTATCATGCTCCGATGTACGCCGAGGTGCAAGGTCCTGTTCATCGCTGTTTGCAGCTCTTGCTTCCTTGAAAATGCACAATAATAAATTTAATACTGGAAAAGGAATACACAATTCATTTTTGGAATCAATGCTTTTCATGACTGTGAGGGAGCGGAAAGAAGATTCTTATTTTTTTGTACGTGATTTTCCAGCTGAGCTTGTAAATTAGTTAGCTGTTTGTTGTGGAAATAGGATTACACTTCTGCAAAAAAGAGCAGCGAGCAGTTGAGTGACATGAGAGATGAATTTAGGGGTCTGAAAGCTATTTGCCTTGTCTAATTAGCTCAGGTTCAACATGTATTTAAAGGTGGATCACAAAGTGAATGGGGGCTTTATAATATGGCGTACCTTTTTATTTACTCCGTAATTGCCTACTGTAAATGTATTTCCACCATTTGTTTGACTTGTTCATTAATTTAATGAGAGTGATTCTCTCCCTGCTGTTTTTAAAGTTCACCTCTGATAAATTCTATCACACTAATTACTATTCATGGTTATCACAGTCCAATTTGCAGCTGTGTATATTTAAGTGAAACAAGTCATTATAATGAGAACCTGACCTCATCAATACTACTGCAGTACTGGTGATAGTAATTACTACTAACAGTACAGTAAGTGCCTCCATGAAGTCTATTTCCCTCCATGTTGATCATTTGATGCTTTCCCCCTGGATATCCGTCTAATAAGTCAAGCTTCAATTATTGTTTCAGAACAATCCGAGCCTTTTGTGAAAGTGTTTCTATCCTAATGACAGGGCCATTATTCAAACTTCAGTGATTTTTTTCCCCCCTTTTTGCAGACAATTGGATTTGAGTTTGCCACTCAGTTGTCAGCACTGGCACCTTGAGGCAAAAGGTTACTTCCATCTAAGTAGCATGAATAAGATGTCCCACTGTGGGGCACATGACTAAGTTAGGGACCCATCCTATAGTGAGACATCCGGGAACTTTAGAGTAATGGTCCTTGTTCAACTTTATCCCCACAAACGTGAAAGAATGTCTTTGTGTTTCAGAGCAAGTGAGTTCTGAGGGGAGAACAGTAATATAATGAAATCCTACATGACAATGGCACTAAAAAGTTGAATCTTGTCAACATGGTCATCATTTTGGCTTGAAAGTGACTTTGAAGTTGGGCTCAAATCCCACTTCTAAGGAATCTGCGTTACAGTTCTAGTAGCAGGGTCAGGTTGAGGTTGGATAAGGTTCCTGCCACTCAAGGGTTCATTGGGAACCATGTCTAGAACACCTCAGTCCCAGATGTTTTGCAAACCCACACTGGAGTGGTTTTGATCCAATCAACTACTAGGTGTAAATGCTATGAGTTTGAGCTAAATTCCTGTGATTTTTTCATATGATTGGTGATAAGTAAATGCAAATGTTGCTAACTGATCGCAGGAGATAAATCAAGAACTTATCTGGAATTGCACAACAAAGAATATGGTATTTTAGCTAAAGGAGATTCTTCAGGAGCTTCAAGATACATCTGGCCAGTTGAGTGCACTCTGCCTTACATGGTGCATCACAATCATATCATGTGTTTGTGGTGCAACTTATGAATGGAAATTCTGTAAAAAAAAAAAAAAAAAAATCACAAGGAGTAGATGGCAGGAAGACAAAAAATGTTTTTTTTGCAATCCTAAGTACTAATGAGGAGGAAAGTTTCTGGAAACCTTAATGTCATGAAAGGAAGAACTTTATGTCTACAGTACCTTGGAGTTATTTCCTCAGAGTTGTAGAAAGAACCTGTATTGCAGAAACTATGGAAACCAATAGAAAAGTTCATTGGGGTCACAATGTCATCTCTGTCAAGCAGATATTACAAACAAGTTATATAAAGTACCTGTATGAGGCTTATAACACACCGTTGCCGGTATTGTGATGCTGCCTGTGGGGCATGTGTGACCATGCTGAAAGACCTCTATCCTGAAACACATCAATAATAAGCAGCACTGGGAATATGGCACCTACAGAACAAGGTGGAAGTGTCCTTCCGACACCCTTTACTATAACCAATCTTGGCTGTCTCCGAGAACCTTTGAGAAACAATTTGAAGCTTCTGTGCAAAAAACAACAAAATCCTACATATGTGGAAACTCAAGCTTTCATTCTCAAGTTGTCTCTGGGCCACCAGAGCAACTGAGGAAATGGCCAAAGAAAGCAGGTATAAAGAACACAGACCACGGTAGACCTTCAGAGACAGTTTGGCAAGGACTTCACCAGATGTAGTTAGACAGGCCAGTGAGAGAAAGATGAGTTGAGATGTTCTCTTTGCACTTGAAATGCACCTCAAATATCCAGTTTAAAAGAAGGGAGGGTTGAAAATGAAGAACAGGAGAGAAGAGGATGCTTCAAAGGAATATGTGGAACATAGGAAAGCATGGCTTACCTCTAATCAGCCACAACAAAGTATGTAATGCAGAACTTTGAAAAGATTCATCCTGAGAAAGAGTGTGAAGTATCTTGTTTGTTTCCTCGCAGTTTTCAAAAGACAAAGTGAGCAGGAAGAAGGAAATGGTTTTAACATTGGAACAGCAGAGAGGGGGTCACCTTCAGAGCTCTTCTAATCCTTTAGTTCATCTATCCACAATTTAATTCACTCTGAATTAAAGATAAGGGAAGTTTCTCTCATTAACTTGAAATCCATGGATAATGGATGATGAAGACGAAGCGTCATTGTTGAAAACGGTTTACTTTTAACATCTACATGTTTTTCATTGTAGCTACGTGGACTGTTAAGGAGAAACAAGAAGAAACACTCTTGGAGGTAAACTAAATAACCACATGCAACAACATTATGGGAAGATTTCATAAATGAGATATTTTTGTAAGACTGTTGGTATTTGTAAGAGCTAGCACTAACAAAGCAATTTATAATGCTATGTCATGTAAAGAAGTGGTTCTCAACCTGGTGGTGTAATTGCAAGGGGTCCTTGAAAATTAAATATATTTTAAAAATAGATACAATGAAATTTATAGAAATGGCACTATTTTATTTTAATGTGATTATCTAGCTAAATTACAGAAGGATAGATGATTTTTTAAACTAGTTCCCAGTAGCTCCCCCCCACCTGGAGACGTTCCGAGCAGAACCCACATTCCCACACCTTCTTTTCCATCTTCCTGAGGAAAAAAATCAGCCAATCGGAAGACCGGCTCATGAATATTTATGAGACAGACGACAACCTATGTTTTCTGGAGCTCAAGCGAGGTGCTTGAGAGAGCACTGTAAAACTATGAGTTGATTTTTTTTTTGTACTCTAAAATGCAAATGTACCCTGTTAGGGGTATCAAAACCTCAAATAAAACCTATAAGGTCTATGATATGGGACCTTTAAAGGTCACTGTATCATTGATTTTACATTATTATACTATTACTTTCAAATATGAATGTAATATGGAACATTTAATAGAACATTTTATTGAATGTGAATTTTAATTGTTCAATGGTCATATATATCGTTTAATCCTGTAAAAAAAACTTTGTGGAAAATTTCAAAGTAAAGTTGGTGTGAGCATGCAGTCAGTCCATTGCAGGAGTGGTAGTGAAAATGAAAACAAGTTGAGCAGAGAGGGGTAATATTTCATGGTCCTGTTTTGTCTGGTGGCAGTTATCAGCAGCTGCCAGTCTGATAATTGCTGCTTGAGGCGTAGTGCTACTCCTTCAACTCTGTCTTGACAGCCCAATTCAAGCTTTCAGCGTTGGGAGCCGCTGCCTGCTGCTGTGTAGCTGCTGGCGTCACGCCGGCTTTTGTTTGATATCACGGCACAGTTGCTTACGTCAAGAGTTTACTTGAAATAGTCTTGCAAATGTTTGCCTTATTCAATGGACTGAAAGTGTATGCATCCAGCATGTAGGGGAGTCTATGCTGATTTGCTTTTTTAGTATCGCTATCATTATTTTACAGCTTGTGTAGCTGGATACTGGCAGTATTCAGAGCCATAGCATGCATATTGTATTTTTATTTTTATTTTTTTTTTAAATATAAAGTGCAGTGGAGCTAGCCAAGGTTTTTTTGTCTGGTCATTTGTAAAGTGTGAAACAAGCCAGCACACTGCGCCGGGGTGCGTGCGTGTGAAAAAATATTAAGGAGAAATAGATTGCCAAGGAGGGCGAGAGAAAAACGACAGGACTTTTCTTTGATTTAAGACCCGGCATTCCTCTTTGAAGAGTTGTGGCTGTGTTGTGTACAATCAACACGCTCTGTCACTTAGCCACCAGATAACTGATGTTCCACTCCCCTCATAACCAGAAGCTATCAGCCTGGGACTTCTGCTTGTATCTTTTTTGTCCTCTCTCAAGTAAATTACAGCTCAACAGCTCCAGATAGCTCCACGCTCTCCCTCTGCCCTCCATCTCTCGCTTTCTCCTTTGTCCTTCATTTCTCTCCTTTGTTAATTAATGAATTTAATGTGCAGGTTTGTACAATTTGGATGCTAATTCACTGGCACTCTTTTTCATGTATAATGAATACAAGTAATATTTGTTATTTAGAAATGTGCTTTGCAAGGTGTTGGAATGTGTATGTTGTGTATTTAATTAATATATAGTTCTTAGAATAATGTATATACATACACAGTGCCTGAAACAAATTGACATGTTTTGCTGCCTTAAATCATGTAATCAGAGGGTTTAATGTGATTTTTTAAAATGTTTTAATGAACATAACTAGTAACTATAATGTAGTGGTAAAAAATTAAATGTAGTTCAATAATAGGGTAATCCTATTAGCATTGAAATAATAACAATAACAATAACAATAACCATAATAACCATAATAATTATAATAATCAAAATAATCATAATAATAATAATACATTTCCTTATTGGTCTCAGGAGGTAAAGGTAGCATAAAATAGGAATATACCAATTATATTTCAAGTTCTTAAGCAAATGTAAATGTGACCATGGACTGGTTGATTTTGTAGGAATCGCTTTGTCAAGATTTTGGTGTTCTGTAAACCAGTTGACTGCTCTGCCTTGTACAGGGGAGGTGTTAGCGAGAGGTGATAAAACCGCACCATCCTGCTTTCACTAGAGACAGCCCAGGCCAAAAATAGAAGTCTCAACTGGAATTAATTACACCAAATGTCACATGACTGAAGATTAGCTAGAAGACAACTCATCTCGCACGGCATAACAGGAAAATCTCAATAATTAGTCCCACTGGAAAGGGTCCATCGAAATAGGAGCGTAGGGAACACTGGAGTTGGACGTTATACTATAGGGGAAAAATAGTGAGCAGTGGTGGACATCTGTTAAGATTTTATACATTTATACAAGTTGTTCTTTTTTGTTGCAGCTATAATTGAACTATTTAGGATGAAATATCTTCCTTGTGAAGAAGCCACAACTCAGTTTCCTCATTATAAGGCCACGCTCCCGTAAGCACTGTCCCCTATAATTTACTTTTGGATATGCTGTGCTATGAATTAGCAGGTGGCCATACTTGCTGCAACTTGCTTCGGTCGTCATTTTGTACAATTACAGTTTAATTACATGCTTATTTATTTGTTCATGGATTGGTTGCTTGAGCAGATACTACTTTCTTTTTCTTTTTTAAAGGCGAAAGGACTAACTTATAAAAGACACATTCCTCCTTTGCAAAAATACTCCACAAGCACAACTGATCTTAGAATTTAAATAACTAAATTAACTTCTATGACAGTGCTGCAAAATTAAAAGTTATGAGTAGCTCTAACATAAAAATTCATAAATCTGGGCCATTTGTTCTTGTACAAACCCTACATGCAGATGTTGCAGTGCATTTGCCGAGTGCATAAAATATACAGGTTGTCACATAAATGACAGCTTGTGTGAGAATGTCAGTTAATTAAGATGATAAACCCTCTCACAGGAATGCACTGTATAAACATTGTAGCAGCTGGCCGTCTGACAAACACATTTTTTATTGTTGCAGAGATGCGGTTTGCTCGGTTAAAAGTGCAGTTTGCCATGGTGCACCCTGGTGTTCAAAGTTTCAATTTAAGCACACTCCTAGACAGTCCTAAATACAGATATTGTGTGTGGAGTACCATAGCAATACATTACAAACACCGGCTCTAGCCTCCATTTCTATGTCAATAACAGTGGTGTAGGCAATGTAATTGTAAGCGTTTTAAAGGCAGACTTTTTACTGATCTTAACATCCCTTCTTTATGCTGTCTCATTTTCTCTTTTTGCTTAACTTAAATACCACATTATTCTGTTTTCAGCTTGTTCTTGATTCACTGTCGTCTGAAAAAATATGAAAATAAGACATCGTTTTTCACTGTTGCACTGTTGCATGTTTGTTCCAAACCCCCCCTCCAGCTTTTGAGTCGACATGAGTTGTTGGATGTGGATGCTGCTGCGTTGATATGGCACTTGTCCTAGCTGTGAAATGATCCATCTGCAGGTATGTCTGTCTGCATCACAGGCATCCTTTTGCTCATTCTCTCTTCCACTCCCTAGATGAGCAAAAGTGCCTCATTTACTCAGGCTTCAAAGGCACTGCCTAACTTTTCTCCCATATGACTTGGCTTCCCAGGGGGGATCTGTCTTTCCCTTTGAATCCCAACCAAACAGGCTTTGATGGCGTCTTTGTGTATTACATGAGTCAACTCCATTACCGGGGAAAATATGCATGCTCCGTAGCACCGGCTATGATCGAAAATGGGAAAGAACCCAGACTTGGCATCATTCAACTCTGTTTTTTTTATTTTTTTATATATATATATATATATATTTATATTTATCTGATTTAAATCATTCCTCATTTCAATGTTCCAATATCTTCAAATTTGCCTGTGGATGCATGATGCTTCAAACATGTTGGTTGCATGTTATTCAGTCTTTAGTTCTTAGTGCAACAAGATTTGACCATTTCTTAATTTCTTGTGGCAGGTTGAAGCTTCTTTAATGGCGTACAATTGGATTTTAACTGTCTTTGAGGCAATACAGCTGGGTATATACTGTTTAAAGAGTATTTCATTGTATTTTAATAGATGTAATGCAAACTGCATTATTACCCACCAGTAATAGAATCATTTTGCATTGACTCTGATCGTCTCTCCAGGAGAGATAAGAGGTGTGAGAGCAAATTCATAGAGACATGACATCCAAGCCCATAAGTTTTGGACAATAAAGTGAATATCAGGGAGTAGACTCTTGGGATTTGCTTACTTCCCTTTTCTTGGATTTTTATTGCATTAAAGCTTTTAGACGACTACTAGTCATGGTCCCTATTGATCCAAAAGGAATCATTTAAGATTTAATGGGATGCGCTCCTGGGTTACAAAGCTTTTTGTTTCCCATTAAATCTTGGATTTACAAAACTTACTCTTTAATGTACATTATTGGGAATGCAATGATTCATGCAAGGATTTGGATTTGAAAAAATGAATCGGAATTGAAATAGTTATCTAAAAAAATATTCTGTAAATCTACAGTGCAAACAAAGAGCATTTTGTGTAACCTTGAGTTCTTAAAGCATTTTTGCATGTACTTCTCTCCCGTTAAAGTGTAGTCCTATTCTATATCTCATGTGTGATGGTCTCCCAACCATCAATGAACTCATCCTGCTTACAAGTGCCGTGTATATTTCCAAAGCCTGATGTATCGTATTTCTCTGTGCTTTGTGCTGAAGGTCTTTGAGAAACTCACAATGTAGTGCAAAGTCAAGAGGTTGTGCTGTGAAGCGCAACAAGCTAGTGAAGCCCTGTAAACAGAACTGTGTTCATTGTAGAGCGGCGTCTGCTTTATAGAAAAGATTCTCTGGAGAGTGAGAACATGATCGCTGGAAGTCTTTGGTGACGTTTCTACACAAAGTAACACAATTAAACTACAAAAATTAAACTGGAACATCAGCCAGTGCACTGGTGTGACTTCTTGGACAACAACATACAGATCAGGATTTGTACTGTGCACACACAACATTTGTAAGTGGGAACATCACATCATTGGATTGGCTCTGCATACAAGATTTGTTGTAAACAAGAAAAATATGGAGAGACTGCAGCCTTGTACTTTAAAATCCTGCAAATGTTTCACGAGGAGGGGAATGCATTCAAAGGATTCGTTAGAGCTGGAGGAAACACAGAGTGCTTATTTTTGTATACCTACTTGGTGTTTTCTCTGATGTGCTCTGACAGTCAGATCAGCTTCCCTTATTCCAGACCATATCTCATTTAATCAAGTCATTCGGATGCCCCTGCATGTAGCGCTGATTAGACTTTCATTCCTCAACTGCTGCAATAATGACTGTTACGACGCAGCTAGCTCACCTAAATGAGTCAAGCCTTGACAGATTTGTCATTATGGTGTATTGGAAGCTGACGTAAGGACGTACAATCACTGCTCTGTCACCTTTAGAAAATGAGAGTGAGAGGCGGACAATGGTGACCATTTTGTAGGTGTCGAAACAGCCTTCAGATAGCAGGCAGTTTGACAATTCTTCATTTGATCGTAAAGCCCATGTGTGAATGATATTAACTGCAATAACAGTAACTGTTGTGTGCCAAAGTTTGTGAATTATGATATATTAAAAAAAAAAAAGCTCAAATCTACTAGGTTTTAATTAAAAACACAGATGAACTATTACTCTACTGTTTTACTGTTTTACAGTTCAGATGAGAACATGACTGTACATGTGGCTTTTATGTGCACATTTGTGTGGCTGGGTGTTAATTATTGTGCCAGGCCTCGTCTTTTTCAGGCTCAGGACATGTTTCCACCACAATAATAAAAGGACAGTGTATTTTCCTTTTAATGGCCCAGAGAATTGATTTTATACTTTCATTTCCTGCAGAATCAACAAACACATCGCCTCGCCCTACAGCTGACCATGTCCATGCAAACCAGAAAACAACAGTAAATTACTTTAATCTCAGAGTAATATACTCTATGTCTGAAGGAGGGTGTGGTGTGGACCTTCTGGTATTATCTGGGCATCAAGGATTTTTCATTCTATTAAGAAAATGTATCTGTATATCTATATATCTATAAATATATCTATATCTATGTATCTATATATATATATATAGCCACACTTTCATAGCATACAGTGGTGTGAAAATGTGTTTGCCCATTCATGATTTCTTTTGTCTTTTTGCATATTTGTAACATTTAAATGTTTCAGACCATCAAACAAATTTAAAGGTTTTTATTATATAAGCAGAGAGAAATCCAAACCGACATGGCCCTGTGTGAAAAAGTGATTGCCATCTAAACCTAATAACTGTTCGGGCCCTTAGCAGCAGCAATTGCAATCAAGTGTTTGTAATAACTTGCAGTAAGTCTCTCACAGAGCTGTGGAAGAATTTTGGCCCACTCGTCTTTACGCAATATAATTTTTTATTTGTTTATTCCTTTCATGGAAGCAGGCACAAAAAGACGGAAAAGGTTCTGCACTCTCTATTTTCAGTTCAATGCACACTTGCTGTATTTCAGCCACAGCGGAGAGTTTTGGAATATTTTTAAGGTCACAATATCAAAGCATCTCAATGGGATTCAGGTCAGGACTTTGACTTGGCCATTTCAAGGTCCATTTTGTTTTTCTTCGGCCTTTCCGAGGTGGACTTGCTGGTGTCTTTTGGATCATTGTCCCGCTGCAGAACCCAAATTTGTTTCAGCTCGAGGTCACGAACAGATGGCTGGACATTCTCCTTCAGGATTTGTTGGTAGATAGCAGAATTCATGGTTCCATTTATCACAACAAGACTTCCAGGTCCTGAAGCAGCAAAACAGCCCCAGACCATCACACTACCACCACCAGATTTTACTGTTGGTATCAGGTTCTTTTTCCCAAAGGTGGTGTTACTTTTTTCTGCCAGATGTATGTCAGAAATGGCTTCATTACCTTTTCCAGATTAATAGATCTAAACTTCTTTAAATCTCAATATGATGTCATCTTTATGAGGATCTTTTGGTCCTGACTTTGTCAGGCAGGTCTTATTTTAGTGATTTCTTGATTAAAACTATGACAAACATGCAAAATAAATAATAAATCAGTAAGGGGCAAACATATTTTCACACCAATGTATATCTGAAGCAAATTCACTGATACCTCAAGGACTGAGTGATCGGTGTATTAATAGTGATTTCTGGGCTGGGTTTTTAATATAATGGAAGTGAACAGATTAGATTTGAATCTAAGTACAAAACCTATTTCGCTTTGTGGAAAAACGCAATAAACACTTGGTGAATAATAGCATCCATCTCAGCAAGGTGTACCATGTAATAATTGCTTTGAACGGCTTGGAAATGAGCATTGCACTCCTATTTGCGACAGAGTGGTGGAGGTTTGCTAGAGCCGTGCTGTGGTCGAGTTCCAGTTTCAATGTTCGGTTGGCAAGCCGTCTATAAATTGAAGGACAACATATTGACAACAAGTAAGATTAAACCATGAGTTTCCCAATTGCACTTTACGTTTTGCAAAGAGCCACTGTCCACTTCAATAATATTATATATATGTCTGGTTGGAGGGAAATGACTACTCATACTGGAGGAAGTAGTGAAATTATGATATCTATGCTCCAGCATAAATGGTACATGGGAAATGGGGCTAGGTGCCAAAAAAAGGAAACTATCCCTTTAAGAATCGGCACCAGCACTTTCAAAATTACAAAAGTATCCGTCACATAGCTGTTGTGTGTTTGTGTGTTGTCTACATATATGGAACATCCAAAGGTCAAATGAGTTCCATACATATACTAATAGATCCATGCAATAACCTCAAAGAGTGAGCTAAAGACAAACCTGGCACAACTCATAACCACAGCTTTTACTTAAGTCAGTGTTGGAGGAAATTACTTGGCGTTGATTCGAACAAAATAGCTTTGAAGCTGATTTTATTTAAGAGATGGCAAGACAAATATAGGATATGTTGTTTTTCTTTAATATTTCCCTGGTGGTTGTGTATAAAAAGAGCTACTGCAGCACTTAGAGCACATGCCCTCCAACACTCAGGATCTGGGATTTATCCACTCGCAGCTATGAAGATAATGAGTCAGACAGACTTCCAAGTTTGTTTTTAAGTTCTGCTTTAATCTTATTATTCGCCAAATATGGAACATAAGCCCTTTTAACCATCAATTTACTAGCAATACTACATTCATTAAAGATGTCATATCGCATGCAGTAAATGTCAAATCCCAGTTTAATCCAATTCTTTCATGGAATACACAAAACAGGCGTCCATGTTTTTTTATTTAGTGAAACAGGTCTTGCATCACCCTGTACTATGAAAAAACAATGAGTTGAAAGGGAGGACAATAATACTAGTTGTATATTTATTATATAAGCCTCATTCAAGGATTTCAGAGCAGCTATTTCTATTTCTCTTAACAGCCCATAATAAACACTGCATTTTCCTCTGACCTTTCTCATCTGTAAGATCAAAGGTTTCAAAAATAGCTAAATATGCTCCTTTATTTCTAATAGAAACACAGCTAAAATGGAACGCTTAGAGATTTCTTTTCCTTGTATGAAATACATTTTTTTTCATCGCAGCTGTATGACCTTCAAAATTATTGCAGATTCATTCAACTCCAGTCATCTCAGCATCAGTCAAGGCAGGTGAAAGGAGATTTGTTTTATTTTATAGCTTTATTTAATTGAAAACATGTCCTTCAATCCACTGACGAGTGCAGAAATACTGATAATTATTTAGTACATTTGCGGTTACAAATGTTCTTTCATCCAAAGCACTTCAGAGTGCGTCTTTTATTCAGCCGTTCAAACTGTGGGCAGTGACCCATGCAAAACACTGTCCACCTCAAACTTCTCAATTTAATATCTTGGGATGGTTTATCCGAAAGTTACATTAGGCTGCGAAAGCGTCAGGCTTGTATGGTTTTATGAAACATGTATTATATTGTAAAATATGTATTTTTCAATCTCTATCGACATGGTCACTCCTGGAGTTGATGTGCAAGTTTACTACTGTCACTGCTTCAATGTGACAATTGTGACAATCCATTCTTATTTGTTTTGGCATGTGTAAGAGGCTGTCAGTCCAATGAGAAGAAGCAGTGACAACACTGCTGTAAAGTGGTCGATGAAAAATGCAGCACGAAACACTGCGGCAGTGTTTGGGTCAGTTTTCACCAAAGACATCGCCTAACACCAAAATAGAACTTTAAACCCACAATTTAAAATACTATCACTTACAACAGACGATCACATCCAAATGAACAAAAAAGGTTTATTATAAAAAGCAGACAGTTGTGGATGAATAGTTTTAATGTTTTGAAAAATCATGGTAGGCATTGACTCTCAGTACAGTGTGTAATTATTTTCTAATTAGTTTTCCTTTGCTAGTTGGCTTTGCAGACTTCTTCATGGACTCCTACAGGGATGTCAGATTACAAAGTTCCTGCTTTTTTATACTCTTGAGCAGCATTGTCTGTCAAAGGGCACGTCAGTCACAAGGAGCAACAGAGCATGAACTAGTGAGATGTCACTGTTGTTGACAACCAGACAGCAGATGCCCCCCTTAAAATGACTTATACACCATCAGGCCACAATTGTAGTCACTAATTTTGTTATGACAAACTTGATACTGATACTGTTGCTTCATTATATATATATATATATATATATATATATATATATATATATATATATATATATATATATATATATATATATATATTATTTCTTTCCCACTTCTCCTGCTGATTGCTATCACTAAATGTAGATGAACCAATCAGATTTTGCCATAATGTCTATCAGCCCATCATGTCATAGCTGTTACACATTAAAAACATAACAATAGTGGTGCGATGACCATGTTGTGTATGCAACTGCACTGCCTTTTTCAATAATCCAGGGTTTATACATGTCACAGCTGGTTAGCTAACACCTCTGATCTTAGGTGCCTTCGCTCAACAGGAGCAATCCATAAACTGAAGTAATATGACACATACCGTCTATGTCACTTTTAGCTGACATTTCAGTGTGAATCGTCGAGACCCTCCTCTGCCCTAATCGCATCCAGTTCGCCACCGCATCAAGTCGTAGGATATCCTACTCTACTCTCAGAATTGTGACCCAATTTATACAAATTGTCACAAGAATCGCTGATAGTTTGGTTCTGACACATCTACGGCCTATTCAGTGTCGAACACAAATGTGCACCTGAATTTGATAAGCCCTACAACCTAACAATATAATGAGGTGATGAATGGGCCTAATCACTGAACACTTATCTGATCATCATTGTGTCATGCAATTCAAACAATTGCTCGCCACAGAAAAATTAGGCTGCACTTTAATGTTCTAAATGGATTCTCCATTGTCTTCATCTCAGCCTTAATATCGGTTTGCTCAGCCTTTACCAAGAGCACACGCCTTTTTTGTTGTTCCCCTTCTGTTATCATCTGTAGAGATTATCAGTCTAACCCCTCCCAATTCCCTTCCAACTTATGACTGCCACAAACATTAGCCCACTGTTGTAAGCATTTCTGCTGGGATGCATTTCAATGCTGTGTGAATTTCACACATCAAGGTGGAGATGGGCTACGTGATGATTATTCTGTGTGAAAAACCCAATTCCATCCTCTACAGGAATGACAATGTTATCTCCATGTAAGCTTCATTAGTACAAGATGGAGTTGAGTGCTAGTGTACACAACACTATCATGCATAATGTGGCTTCAGTATTTATTGCAGCTCTGATTTTGAGTTCGATAACACAATCAGTTACTTTCTCTTCATCAAGCTGAGGTGATCGCTCCTTCCCTCTCCTCTCACTCTGATTCACTGCCAGTTTCAATTAAGAGTCATAATTACTTTTCTCTCTGCTCTGTAAAATTAGTCAGGTTATGTTGATAGAAGATGACACTGTCAGTTCCCTATACTCCAGAGAGCATTTCTTGTTTGCGACACAAAGATAAAAAGATAAAGATTACGTTTATTAACGAGACATCTATGGAATTGCATTTGACCTGTCATGAACCTGCTAAAGCATAATATGCACTTTATGCAGTTTGCTCATATAATGCATTAAATGTTTATTGTTACATCACACATAGAAAAGGAGAATGTTAAAAAATAAAGGAAAATAGAAATAACTCCTAATAACTGATAAAAAAAGACCCATCTAGATCAAAGAACAGCTGGAGATCTAACAATTTCAGCAATTTAGATACATGCAGAGCAGACAGAATAAAGGGTGATTTCAGTCCTTGAAGCAGGCTTCAGCATATGACAATAGTCTGTTAACTTGAAGTTACCACAGTTTGAACTCTCTCTTCTCAGTGGGAGCTGCACGATTGCCAGCAGCATTGTGCTAAACAGCATAAAGAGGACTCTTCCATTGATTAGGCCTTCTTGGAGAGGTACATAATGAGCTTGGGCGTGTTTTTATTGCCAGATGAAAGTTCCAATTGCATGTTTGGAGAGAGGTAGGCCGCTGCCGTTTCTGAGCATATCAAAATGAGAACAACAACAGTTTGTATTAAGAGTGAGTAAACCGCATAAACAGTAGCAACATGTCCAGCCCCAGCTAACAGGATGAAGTTGAAAAGAATTTAAACTTTTAATTATGAATAATAAATGATCAACAGCTTACATATGAACGTTTTTAATTAATACATGGTGTTGGGCATGCTGAAGGCAGGAACAGTCCATAGATTAAAATGTTTCCGTTTTCCCCTCCACTTTATACACAGCTTGGTGGCATATCGAAGAAATAGTAACCTGCAACTCTTTTGAGAAATGTTTTTCACTAGCACCCTGTCAGGTAAAAAGAAGTTCTCCAACTCCCGAACTCAAACTAAGGTCATTAAAAAAGTGTTGCCTTTGTGTGTGAAAAATGCAGCATTCTTTGGAAAAGATGACTGTGGGGCGAAAACAGCTTTTTTGGGGATGTTTTGAATTTGCTATGTTTGTCTCTTCAAAATTCAATTCGCATTCATGATAGATGTAGGTGCACTTCGTAAAAATGGTTCCTGCTCTTGCGTCACATTTCTTTGACTTAAGAATGACATAGAATGCCTTGTTTGAATGCCATTACATACATTCTAGACATTGCATTCATACAAAAATGTCTACCTCTCACTTTGAATTAAATAATCTTAATCTTTCTATATGTCTACCTCTATCAGTATAGTTTCTGTTGCTTTATGTTGGCAGATGATCTGAGGTTCCATTTGAAAGTTTTCTGTTATGATAATAATATCTAATACTGCTTTACTTAAAATGTACATCCTAAATTGGGCTAAATGCAGACTGCACATCAGGCAGGGGCATCTGCAAATGCCAGTACAAGCTGTACTTAAAGATTCCAATACAAATTTGCCCTTTTCCAAACAGCGATAAAGAGGCCATCTCACTGCATGTGTGGAATTTGATGACGGTGAAAGGTCTGGTTTATTGATATGGAGCATCGTGTGTCCTCCTTTCCTTGGGGCAGAGTTGGCATAGGCCTGTGTGACTCATTAATCTGTTAGATTGGAACAGTCAGAACATTCGAAAGCCATGTCCCCTTCTCCCACTGTGTGATTCCTTTGATGAAACAGTTTCTTGGCATCCAGAGGGGGCAAGAGAGGCTATAACTTATGTTTTCAATTACCAGGATATTCCATTTCACAGTAGCACATTGCATGCTGCATCTGTCTGTGCCATTTGCATGAACATCTTCTCGTTTCATTTATCACAATCAGGCCCAGATCTAGAGGGATATTTGGATGGGGTACATCCACACTTTATTGTATCATCCATCCTCCATCCCATGGCTAAAAAATGTATGTAGTTAAATTTTTATTTGGGGTTTTTTATACCCCCTTTCCCAATTTGTAATTGCTGCCAGTGATAAGTCTGTCATTAACTTAAAGAAAGTATAAATACTTGGAAAGACGACATTACATTGCCTCGTTGCAGACCTCAGAAGCATTAATCTCATTACACCATTCCTGATTGGCTGGTGAACGTGTTCGTAGGTAATAGCTGTCGTAAGTAATAGCTGCTGCGGATGAAACAGCCTCATTCAAGATAAGCGCCTTTTCTCACTCACCCAAGAAAGACAGGTTGTCTGATGAGACACTTTAGCCATGTTACTCAGAGAAGCGGGGTTATGTAAATCACCTTAAATTCTCTTTCATAATATATTGGTTCTGTGTCTCATTATGGGATGTTTTAGCTCCTATATTGCCAAACAAGCTTATCTAGCCTCCACCAACCTATAGGGAGAGTGCCTCATTCCATCCCAGGACTATTCACTCCACATGTGAGGCGGAGACATGTTTTGATCCAAGATGTCTCCAAGATTTCTTACAGTGGTGCTAGAAGCCACGGAGGTGTTCAGGCCTGAGCAAAGTAACTTCTGATTTTTTTTTAAATTTGCAGGTCATTCAGGATTTGATGTCCAACAGTGGAAATTAAGGTGTAGAGTGTTTCCTAATAATTTCAATGAAAGGAAACATACAAAGGAAAAGTATTCGTCTGAGCACAGAACCTTGCGGAACTCCATGTCTGTTTATGGATAGAAGAAACATAAATAATATGAACAAATTGGAAACAATGAGTGATAGGACAGCTTAATGCAGTCACTCTCATACAGATAGGATGCTCTACTCTCTGTAGTAGGATCTGATGATCAGCAGCGTCAAATGCAGCTCTAAGGTCTAGCAGAACAAGAGTTGAGATAAATCCTTTATCTGATGCATTGAGAATGTTGTTTGAATCCTTCATCGGTGCTGTCTCTGTGCTGTGATGCATTCCAAATATCAACTGGAAATCCTCATATAAACCATTGTTGTGTAGGAAGTCAAACAGCTGTTTGGCAAATAGTTTTTTTTCAGGATCTTAGAGAGAAAGGGAATGTTGGATATACATCATTGGCTAAAACACCTGAGTCAAGCACAGGGTTTTTTAAGGAGAGGCTTGATTAGAGCTACTATGAAAGATTATGGTACACAGCAAGATAAAAAGGACATGTTGAGTATTTCCAGCAAGGAAATGCTCATCAAAGGGAGCATTTCTTTAAGTGATCCTAATGGTATAGAGCCAAAAAGACAAATTGATTTTTTTGGATTTAGAAATCAATGAAGATAGTTCGGAAAGGTTGAGTAAAGAAAATTAGTCTAGATAGGTGTGAGCCTTTACATCTTTCTCTACGAGTAATAGGCAGCTCTGGCATTAAAGAGGACTATCCTGTAAGTCCTGACATTCATCTTACATGTGCAAAGAGCTTCTTCCAGTTTGCTGGAATGCCATATTCATACAAGTCTTTGCAAGGTTAGCTTAAATTTACAAGTTTCAGAGTAATACCAGGGCACGACTCTTTTTTGTTTAATTAACCTCTATTTTAGAGGAGTGATGGTGTCAAGAGTTGTTCACAGGGCAGTAAATTAAGTACTGATGAAATCATTTCATTGAATTTAGATATAGTAATATCTGTTAGACATCTAGTGAATATATTCTTGTCAGGTGGTGAGTATTTCAATAAGAGGAATTTAAATATTTATAAAAAAAATGGTCCAATAGGAGGGGATTTGTGGAAAGACAGAAAGTGTTCAATGTCGATGTTGGACGTCGAAAGAAGGTCAAGGGTGTGGTTAAAGCTATGGGAGGGCACCTCTACTCTCTAAAAGAAACCGCTTGACTCCAGTAAAGAGAGAAACGCAGAGCCAAGGCTCTCATTGTCAATGGCATGTGAATGTTAAAATCACCTATTATTTTATCTTTCCTAAGAACTAGACTTAATAGGAACTGAAAATTCAGATAAAAATTCTGAATACGGGCCAGCAGTGTGGTACACTGTGACATATATACGACCGGTTGTGTTTTCCAAGTTGTTGAGAAAATCTGAGAACAAGGAAGTGCATGGTATTGCTCAAGGTCGCTCTCTATGCATATAGTCCTACACCCTTATAAATCAATAGACCCAGTGGGCATGTGTAAATGATAGGTATTGAACTAAAGGCACTGAAACTAACTAAACCTACCTGGAGCTATGGCTGTAAGGATTCCTACAGTGCATCCACACATAACGACAAAGTAATAGGCGGTGTCTGGCTTCGCACCAATCTTTAGCTCTGTGGGTATGTTGTGTAGAGCACTCCACATCTTGTTTATGTGGTAGAATATGACGGAGCTAAGAACCCAATGACCCCAATACACAGTGGTGAACTTCTCCCCTGAATATCCAACAGTTCAGCAAGATCAGAAGGGCCCAAACCTGATCAATGTTGGTGTCTGACACTTCTAATCAGCGATAGTGCCTAATGGGATAGAAATCAGTCAGTGGAAACACCATCAAAACATCTCTATTCTGTGTCGTATTGCTCTAAAAAAAAATTGAGAGCAAACATTTTGGTATTATTGGTCAAAATTCACACTAGTTTGTCTTGGCAAAGCCTTCCTGAAAAATAACTTATTGATTGGTCTTGACTTTTTGGCCATTTCATACATTCAGCTAAAAATGTACCTACAACAGAAACAGCAACCCACTCATAATTCTCTCGAGTGTTGTCTTGACTGCTGAGATGCATAACCCCAATTTGCATTTTTCCACTGTCTGAGATGATGATGCTGGCCAAAGAGATGATCGTGATAAAGCTGAAACTAAAAAAAAAGGATGCCTGCAATGTGAAGCAGATTCCCAGTGCACTTTGTTCTCTGAGCCAGTCTTAATGCTAATTCTCTCCCCAAATAGTGAGATCTGGTAGCTCTTCCGAGGTATACAGTCTTCACCTAAACCTCAGTGATTGGCACCCATAACTGCTTTATATTTCAGCTGCCCTCTGCCGTGTCTATAATTTAATAGTTTATTTAACAAGCATTTGCTTATGCTGTTGTAGAGCATAAAGTTGTCCAATTAGAATGCCAGACAGAGTGGAGATTAATGCTCACACCTAGGCTACAGAAAGCAATGGACGTCATGAGTCAAATGTTTAAATTAGTGTACAAAAAATCACCTCTTCCATCCCGTCGGCTGTCCTAAAGATGGTGAGAAATTCACCAGTCTGCACTAATCTGATTTGCTATTTTGTTTGAAGCCAAAACTCCTCCTCCCTCCTTTTGCCTCTTCTCCCTCCTTCACATGATCCCTTCTCTCCTCCTTTGTATTTTCCTCTTCGTCCTACTCCATCTTCATTTGCTGTTCCCTGTTCTCTCTCTCCTATCTTCTACAACTTCCTGTTTTCTCTTCCTCATTCTCTGCTTTCTCTTACCTCTTCTTCTCACTCCTCTGTTTTATATTACCTTTTCTTCATCCTCCTCTTCCTCCTTTGCGTTTTCCCTTCTCTTCCACCCACATTGTGTACTGTAACTTTGATTCCAGCTGTACAGGGATTAGTCACATAAAGATTTTTTCCTCCAATTCCTCCAATTCTAGAAAAAAAACATATCCTTATATAAATGTATGATGTATGTGTACTGTTGTAGGCCAAATTAAAGCTCTATTATCTCATAATATGAAACATCTATAGCCTACCAATAATAAACCCAGGCATATTATTTCTGGTGCTTATATACATTTATTTTTTATTTCAGTATTACAATGTCAATAACAATGTGTGGGTGGCTGGTAAGGAAATGCTAGACACCCTGATTCAGAAGCTGTTAACGCTGGTCCTGAAGGAGTCATCAGTGGTTATGTATCTGCATTGCATAGCATGTGCAGTGATCATTTAGTTAAAATTTTATTTAATATGATAATATTTAGTACATAAAAAGACAAATACATAGGCTTACAGTATGCATCATATTCATACAAAACTCAAAATACAAAACAGTCACAAATACAAAAGAAAGATGCTTTTTGTGCTTTAAACACACCTCTGAGACTATCACAGAGCAGGTGCATTTATATCAAGACTTGATTACACACAGGTGGACTCTATTTATCATCATCAGTCATTTAGGTCAACGTTGGATCATTCAGAAATCCCCAGGCAACTTTTCGAGTGAGTTGGCTGCACTGACTGTAAGGGGCTGAATAATATTGAACACAACACTTTTCAGTTTTTTATTTCCAAAAAAAGTTTAAAACATTGTATAATGTTTTTTGTGTAAAAAAAATTGTGTAAAATATTTCTTTCAAGCAAGTACACATAGGAAATACTATGTTGTCAAACTGCATAAACAACTGGTTTGTATTTTGTCAAGTGAGGCAACAGAATGTATTATTTCCAGCATCCAATGTTGTCAATATTAAAAAATGATATTCTTGTGAAATGTGGGCAAAAAGCAGCCTTTTTATGACTGGATTTTGGGCAGCCATTAGTTTATTGACTGTGGTTAATATACTTGTATTGTCATATGTATTGCAGTGTTCTTATATTTGAAATTTTGAAAAAGGGCATAATGATTTTTCAGATGATCTGATATATGTATAAAGGACAGACATGTCTCAATAGGAATGAGTTAGAGATGAATAGAGAAGAGATTGAAAGGCCTGTTGAAATGCACAGTAGTGTGCTGCGCGCAGACAGAGCAGACTGGTGTCGTGCAGCTATGTATACTAATGCCAAGAGCAGTGGTGGACAGGCTGGATAAATCTAAAATCTTACTGCAAAAATAATGTCTTTACCTGCACGCTGCATTGATTTTTGTGCTTGAACTGACTACATGGATGACCATTGGTCTCTTACGCTACAACAGCCCCCTCCCTCATCACCTCACACACATCCTTGTAGTTGTTTTTCTGTGTCCCCATAAGCGGATAAATAAAGGGTGTGTTCGGATTTATCAAAACACTGCAGGATACACTGCAAATATGTCATTAACTCATTTCACAGGGAGCAAAAACTGATTCCCATATTTGCACAGAGGTGTTTACCTATTCTAATTCTTATAGAGAAAATGAGCAACTAGCATCCTTATCCTGCTTTTAATTCATAAACCTGCTCAAACTAATTGTCATCTGTTTGATAGTCTTGAGCATCTAGGTTATATCTCTATATACATCCAGCCATTATATATAACCCACACTACATTTAGTAACCTATTAGTGGCATATGCCGTTCCCATATGCTCTTGGTGTTGTTTTGATTGAAGTGATGATGTGGAAGTAATTTGTTTTTGGAGAGGAGATTAGACTCCACTTTTTGACAGGTGAATCAATGTGGACCCAGGACAACCCACTACCCTCCTGCACCATCTTCCCACACCTAACCATCTTCATTTTTAGTATTTACCATTTATCTTCAGTCTGTCTATGGTTTCCCGACAAGTCCATTAAGCAAGAGACGCCTTAATGGCTCTGTGCTGATGATGGAGAATCCCTTGTCTGATGAGAAAGGTGAAAAAGACTAAAAGTGTAACATCACTATGACCTTTGGGTCTATATTCCGTCACGGCGATGGGTGGTTTAGGTGGATTGGCATCATCACTCTCCCAAATCCCTGAACTGTCATACAGCAGCTGAGTGTTGGAGTTTTTTTTTCTTTTTGCATTTGCTTTTAAATAGTTATGTTAATGCTGTGTCAGACAATAGAGTTCAAAACTGCAGTTTTATGCCAGCAGTCACAATCTGTTTGTTGACTCATTGGTCATTTCAGTTCCCCATCCTTCCTGTCACCCTGACAGCGAGCCGCCTTGGCTTACCTAAATATATTTTCCACGATGTAATAAAACGATTCTATAGGGAGAAAGGATGACACTATAACAATCCTTGGTGAGGACATTGAGCCAGGGTAAGAAAGCAAAGACAGAACTGATGACTGGGAAAAAGTGAAAGAGAAGCATTGGGGGAGGATTGGAAAGGGAGAAAACTAAAGTATAAGCTGCATATGGACAAAGGAGGCCCATGGCGGCCTGGCTGGCAGAAGCCAAGAGCCACGGCTGAGTACTCTCAACTAAAGATAACAACATCACCCCGGCTAGATTTCAGGCCCCAGTGATGGGCTGTAGGCCCAGGAAGAGATTAAAACTGTCAGTCAGGTCTTTCTGGGACCTCGTCCCGCCGCTAACACTTACAGAATGAGATCTCTACAGGAGCACACAGTAGAAGCCAGGCCGCCTGTCCAATGAAGACTAAATGATCAGGTAATCTGGTTTACACGGTTGCTAAATGGCAAAGAGTTCCATCGTGGTTGATAGCTGCCAAAGGTTACCCCTGCTGCGCTCTGCTATAATATGGAACCGTGGAGATAAAACGAATCAGTTAAACTCACATGCACACACAGAATACAAATATAAAACTGCATGGATGGGATTTTCCCGAGTGTTGATGAGATATAGACAATGTACCAGCAAACACAGAAATATGTCAACACTGACTGGCAAAAAGCACACTGAAGTGTAACAAAGAGAGCATGAAACAGAAGAGATAGATTATCTCACCTACATTTCATCGTATAATTTCCCAATTCAGGTATAACCACAAAATCTGTACACAATGTTGTCTGTGTGTTGGATCTGCCTCCTGAAAATGATCCTCTTCAAATGTCAGGCAATATCTCAACCTCAGTGTCAGTTAACACGGTGGAACTGTAGAGGTATCAACTACATTACACTCACCTTTCTGAACTCACTCCGCACAGCACAGCACCCTCAGCTGAACAGCTGACCTGAAACGCATTACCTAAATAATGGTACAGCTGTAAGTGATGGCAGTGGTTGTTGGCAGGCATTTCACATTCTGCAAACTGTGCACTCGCAGGAACCCTATGTACATTAAGTTAAATATGCACTGTCTCTCATGGTTCATGAGTTGAATGAGATCCAATTGTAGTGGCCAAGCATTTAGTTGAAGTGTGCATCTCTGCTAATGAGCCTGTATCATATTACGTTAGAGTAACCATGTTACACACGGAATCTGTTCACAGTCGTATCCTATAATACAGTTAATTACCAGTGTCAATGCTATTGCAACTCTATTTAGGGAAATCGTTTTCACCTGCAACATTGTTTTTTTGACTTTGACGCTGGAGAACAAGTTAGGTCAGTTTGATTTATAGTGCCAAAACACAACAAAAATGACCTAATGACCTTCTTCATAAACAGAAGGTCTACATTATACTGTTTAATATTATATACAGAGACTCCACAATCTCCAATGACTAAGCACTTGGCAATGGTGGCAAGGAAAACCTCCCCTTTAACAGGAAGAAACCTCGAGCAGAACCTGGCTCCGGCTGGGCGGCCATCTGCCCTGATCAGCTGGGGTGAGCATAGGAGAAATTTAGAGAAAGACCCAGCTCTTCATAAACCCTCAGAGGCCTGAGGTCATTTTTCTGGATTTCCGGTAAACTTTAGTAAAATTCAGCTAAGTCTATGGATATGTGTATCAAAAGGTGCGGAAACTCACTCATAAGATAATGTCAGATCTGAGAACATTACATAAAGAGATAATTTATTTTTATATTTATTTTGTGTCATTCTTGTATACCTTCATGAAAGTATGCCTTTAAATATGCCAAAAGTCTTGTTCTAAAAAGTAGTGAATATATGAATAAAATAGATATATGTAAATTAAATGTCAAGAACGAATTTGCGTAATATTATAATTGGAGTATAAATCACTGTCTAAGACACATAGACTCAATTACTAATCCCATTGAACAGGAGTATTTATTATTCTCTTAACTTTCCAGAAGCAACAGCTCACTCACTGTGCATCCACTCAGCAGCCTCAGATCCTAATGCTTGCTGTACCACAGTACCAGGGAATCTTTGCAGCCTAGTAATGTGTCTCCTGAAGTGGAGACAAGTGATTGAATAGGATAACCTCAAAGCTCAAGGACTGGGATTGCTATTAGCCACTATATTATCAGAGGAGAGGCCTTTCAGTCACTGTCTGCTGAGTCTTTTCCTCAGAGCCAATACATGCACGTGGAAATATGTGAACCTATTCTGAAAGCAAAGCACATACTCAGACACCCAGGCAGCAGCAACGCCACAACCACTATCACAAGCAATAGACAACAAGTACTCAACCGTGTGCTTGATACGTAAAAAAAAAAAGTATACTTCTTATACAAACCAAATAAGCGTGAGCCAAACCCACTCCGCGTTCACCAGTGGGTCATGCTTGTTGATCTAAGGCTAACTGGATTTCAGTTTAAGATAAGTGTATTAATGATTTCATTTCCATGCATGCCTCCAATTTGAACACATTAAATATTAAACACATCCATCCGGTGTCTCGAAATGTCGCATGTCAGTGAACATCTGATCTCTGGTCTGAGCTTGCTCGATACTCACTGCTGAAACACTTCCTTACTGTCAGCAAGGGAAGCTGTGGTAAAGAAACGACTATAGGGTATTCCTGTGAATCACAAGTTAACACAGTATTAGAGAAGATAGAAATTCTAAGAAATTGTATTATTCATATTAAGATGTTTTAGAAGTGCCTGTGCTGTGGCTCTTGCCTGATGCAAACAGTTGTTGCAACCCTGTCAATCTATGTTCATATTTAATTAAGTCCACAGAGTGTGAAATGTAATACTGCATGAATTAGATCATCATAACAACGAGACTACAGTCAAATTGCTTACTGCCAACAAACATGGATCCTGGCACCTACAACATGATCAACCACTTAATGAAATGTTCAGGGAAACCACTCACAAATAGCTTTTTTCCTCAATATATACAAAGAGTTTTAGTGGCCTAAATGTAAGGATTAAGATAAAATGTGCATTCTATCTGGTGGCCATCAGCTAGCAACTCTACTGGCTCCAGAAACATTGTTCCTGAGAACATTAACCTACTACTCACTTGATTTATTATCTCAGTAAACACATTGCAAATTAGTTACTGGTCGATAGTCTATGTTTATTTTGCTCCCAGTGATTTTAAATTGACAATATGGCAGCATATGCTTTGGGGCGTGGCTACATTTTGATTGTCAACAGCAATGTTACCTGATGCTATCAAAGGCACATAGGAGGCGTTGCCTTTTAAAGCTTCAAATATTCTCATTAGTAAAAAAAAAAAAGCTGTAATGTTGTGCCATCTGTGCTTTGTGCCAAAGGGAGACTCCTCCTATTCACACTGCTGTGATTTCCCCTGCATCCCAGCCCAAAGTGACTGACACTTACACAGCGGCGGTGCAGCATGCTCAGAGAGCCATAGCTTAGTTTCTGACAGTAAGTGCAAAGGGTTTGACAGGACATGACCCCATTGAGAGCACTAGTTTGAACCAAGCAATTTGCAAGTTTGATTTTTCATAGCAGAATTCTGCAGCATTCAAATCAACCAAAACATCAACACAAATAACTGTGACTGTAAAAAGTGAAAACAGCATCTAAGCTTCAATACTATGTGCAGGCATTATAAGCAATGAAGCGTTGCCTTCAGCCTGATCATTTTCCTGTTTCTATATTTTCTACTAAATACGTTTGCTTCACTGGGGATTTGTTATTACTTACTAACTTACATATATTATAAATGTGACGATAATGGTACTGGGTGTGTAATATTCTGACTGAACTGATGTAAAATATGAATGATGTATCCAATAAACCCTGCTGACTTTACAGATATTCATATGCCACCTGTCAGAATAGGAGTTTCACCCATGAATTGTTAATTGCTTGCATTTGACGTGGTGAGATGTGGATCGCTCCGAGGCATCGGAATTCTAACCTGGAATATTTCCAACCTCCATCTTCCATGGAACACAGCGTGACTCCAGCACATTGGCTGTGTTTGTTACACATGAAGGCTCTGGCTAATGTTGGCGGCCTCTCTTCAGGGTCCACATGAAGTGATGGCCAATGCCCGTACTGTCAACTCACAACTGGAAGCTTTTAGTTTTGCAAACTCACTTTGCACATTACTCCGCATTTTAAATCGCAGCATGTAAAAGGAGTTATGGTTCAACAAATATTGTACAGTTTAATGTATGAAATGAGGAAGTTCCAACATAAAGCAATAAGTTCTCAAATCAGATTTTATTCAAAGTGATATTGCACTGATGAAATGATTAGATCAAGAGATAATATCAGTCAAAAGTTCAGTATCAGACATTTCATAAGAACTTCACTTTCTATTGTTCTGTTGCTGTCCTCATGGTCTTATCCTATACCTTCCAATATGCCTGGATTGGCTTCTGGTATTTGAAGGTTTTATGAGCTTTGTGTGACAGCTCTCCTCTATCCTCCCTCTCTGTACCTGCCTGATTCTAACACTGCTTGACACTTCTGCTGATGCATAATTCAACGAGGAACTAATTACCCTGGCAGCTGGTACAAAGAAATTTCCTCCCTGCCCTACTGTTGCAGCAGCTCCTCATACTTTGTCAACAGATAATTTCCCGCTGCTGGGCACAGCACCACAGACTGAAAAGTAAACTACGGTACCTGTTAACTATACACGTTTTGAATAAAAGTGGAATGGAGTCGCTTTCAGGATTGTTTGGATGAACACCGGGACAAGTGAGGAAGCTACATGTGAGACACAAATGAATGAAAAATTCATGGCTGTCTCCATCTACAAATTCTAATCAAAACAAATGATATGCTGTGATAGTTGGGGTGTATCACTGCAGGGTCTATCCTTCCCTGATTGTACCAAACTTCCACTATACTCTATAGAGGATGATATGAATGGAAATCACACCAAACAGGTAGAATTTTGCATCAACCTGTTGAAGAAGCTGCTTTACAATTTCCATAAAACCTTAATGGTTGCATGTTTTTTTGTTATGTAGATCAAACAGCTGCCATGCCACTATTGTTTCTCCTATCAATACAGGAACTCACCAATGCTGTGACAGTCACTCAGAAACACTATACTAGTAGTTATTTCACCTTGTCTACTCCCTTGAAAGCTCCAGCAGCTGCTCTTTTCTTTAAAAAATGCCTTTATTGTTAGTAGCTTTTTTCTGCTTTCAAACAGGTTAGGGTTTTCTGCCAAGGATTTTAAAGTTTGTTAATTTCTTCTTAAATGCAACAAATCCTGGAGCCAGAAGACCCCTGGAGCTAATGCTACAATGGTGATAACTGCAAGGTTCACCGTCCTTATAATCAGGCGCCTCATTTGGATATTGAATCAGTCATGCTCCAGGCAGCTGTTTAGAAACACTTCTTTCCCACTGTGAACATATATCATTCAGGTTTAACATTCAAATCAGCAAAACACCATAAATTATGTTTTGTTTCACACAATTGTATTATTAATTATACCATGAAAAATGCTAGTTCATAAAGAAACCAAACTATCTCACTTTGAAGAAATGGCAAACAAATAAACAACATGTCGTATATGCAGAATCGCCTGTGTGTGAAGAGAAAGTGTGACCTATATTGATTGTTAATGCACCATTAAGTTAATGCATAATGTGGTAAATGGCATTCAGGATATGCTCTGGGGGTGAATGCATTGCACTGATTTAAGCCTGATATATAACTTATTCAAATGTTGATATAATTAGAGTTCATATATTTCAAAACAGTATTGCCTAGAGATTTGTCATCTTCCCCTCTAACAGATTGCGCAGCAGTGTTGCCCTCTGTGAATTTAAACATTAATAACTCTGTCACTTGGTAAGCCAAAATCAAATGGAGTGCACAGAAGTCATAAGGAGTCATAGAACTCCTTTCCCAGCTAGACATTACATGCATTTAGAAGGAGTGAAATGATGAATATTCCCCAACAGTTGTATATGACCTCTTCATCTACAGTGGGTCTTGAGTTAACAAAAGAGACACAGAAGCAGAGAGGTCTTTATTCTACTTCACTGGTGTTTGGGACTAGGCACAGCTGTAGCATCTTCCTGTCTGCATTGTAATATATGTGTCATATATGGCATAATAAACTGTAAAATCTATAGCAGTATAGTGGGTATATACTTCGTTATTCCCTCGTTAGATTTAGTTAAACCCATATTCCTGTTTCTTCAATGTGGAAATTATGCAAATATGTCTCCAAATACAATCTAGAAAAAAATTCACACTAAAATAAATAAAAGTAAACCAAGAAAATAGCAGTGTACTGACCTTTTACAAAAAGAATCAAACTTTTATTCACATAAGTAATTCTTATCTGTTTCCCTTTCACCTCAATTTGTATACTTTATGTATGAATGCACCTTTTGTTTAGCCATAAATACCATAAAGCAGAGCCAAAGAATTTTTAAAAAAAATTAACTCCTCTGGTGCCTTTAACAGTCACATACTATTATAATCTGCTTTGTTCACATTCACTCACTCAAGCCCACAACCAGAAAAAAACTAAAGAAAATAAACCCCCTGTTGCAGGCCTGCTTAACACTGGGTTAACACGGCGGCCAAAAACCTGTTTGAAGCCGTCTCGCTAACTGAGCAAAAAATAAAAGTTGAGTACCCACAATAACAGAGGCTGAGCCGCAGAGTCCTGATGCTGTGCCTCCAAGCATGGTGGATAAGCCGGTGGGCAGACGGCTGACCGTGGCCGAGCGACAGGGGAAATCTCCTTTCTCTGTTGTTGCCAGAGGAGCTGCCGGGGCTTTATCCTGTCACCTGCAGCGCTATCTGGGCAGTTCAGGTGTCCCTCGTGACGACTAGTCTAGTTAGCTGGAAAGGCTAATTACACAAAATAAGCTATTACGTTGATGGTCACTGAACAAGCATCGTCCTCGCTTTCCAGCTTTTTCACTGGTTTGCAGTCGTATGCTTTACTTTCTATAGCGCTATGACTGGAAAAGTAGTTTACGCCGTGAATCGCTCGCAGTATTTCCCTTTTGCATGCTTTTTGCATTACTCAGATCTTTCCACTCGCTTTTGTCAGCTCGTGCCTCACACTTTGTAATCTTCAACCTGACACATAACAAAACAGGAGGGTAAGCAAGATATTAAGAGCAAAAAATTCAATATTGAATCTCAATGTTTCAGACACAGTGACTTACTTTAGGATGTTGCTCGAAAATTACATAACATACAATATTTTGGTGGATGTCGAAATATTTCACAAGATAATTTCACCTGCTGGTGGCACTTAAGGAATTACCATCACAAATTCAATGAATGTCGAGTTCACTTTCATTGAAAGTCTTTCACTCAGGATCTGTGGATGTGATTACGCACTGTTCAGTTTCAGTCGGATCGTGGTATTGGACGAAAAGACTGACAGCAGGTCAAAACATGAGTGTGGGTGACAGTAAAACAGTGAGGGATCAAACGAGAGTGCCTGGGCCTGTGGTTGGTTATGGAGGTTAATTGTTGATCTGCTCCACTGGCCGTGGTCCGTTTAGATTATTGTTATCAGGAGGGATTGAATCTGAGTGGCCAAGCCTTTAAGAGCCTGGATATCTGCAAGCTGAGCATATGGCAAAATCTTCAGATATAAAAGGTTGGATGGTATTAGAGGCCCAGTGTGATACTTCGAGACACCAGAGGCATTGGCAAGTGTGACGTGGAAAGAGTGTGATGCTTTCATTTTTTGGCAAAGAGATTTTGAATGAGTGTGTAAACCCACAGGCTCGGAGCAATGATGTGATGAGATTGACAGTTTGTTGAGCATGTGGATTTTAATTAACTTTACAAATGCTATAGCTACTAACATTTAGGACAGCATAGATAAAGGAAGACAATCAAAAAGTGTGAACTACATCTACTCTCGAAATCAAACCATGAACTTCGAAGTTATATGGGACGTATCTTAACCAGTGTGTTATGTTAACAGGCTCTCTCAAAAGTAAAACTTTATTGTGTTTTCTAAAGGAATGATTTTTAAAGTGAGGGACACCAAGTGATGCTTGGGTGTCCTCACCAAATTAATGGAGAATGCAACAAAAATGAGCATATATTAAATATAGTATTAACAAATATAGTTCAGTCATTTCCATTTACTTCCACCTTTCACACTTACTACCAGCCAAAACATCATTATATTCATTGGTATTGTTGACCTGTTAACACTTCACTTTCACGAGAGGCTTTGACAAATTGACTTGTTGCATTTGTGACTTTGAGCATTGTCGGCATCGACTCTGGTGAAGTGTAAACACACATTTTGTCATTCACTTCTCTCTGCAATTGCCAGTAAAAGCAGGGTGTCTCTCTTTGTCCGTGTTAATGTGCTGCAGAGTGGACCGAAAGCAGAACCATCCACCTCCCTGCTTAATGATACTACAGTCCTTAATAATTTAGACCTGGGACCCTTTTATTACCGGGTTTCATTACTCATCCAACCCCAGCTCACACTAGTATTTGTAAGTGGTTACTCTCTAGTGACTTTTTACTGTGTTTTTTTGGTTGTTTTTCTTTTTTGGGTTGTTTGAAATATAACACAGAGATATTCAATATGAAGAAGTAAAATGGGATCTCAAATCAAAATATATAAGGAAATAGGCAGAAATTATGAGGATGTATTTTTTTTTCATTTTCAATAGAATTGTCAACAGGATTTTGAAAACTGGGCTAAAGGCAAATGCTTAAATCGGGGCATTGTCATAAGAAAGTTGGGAAGCCCAAACTTTTTTAGATGCTATGGCGATGTTCTGACTAAAAAGTACTGGTAAATATGTCGAAACTCTACCATCTGGAATAGAGACGCTACATATACCCGACAACGCTGTTGCTGTGGTGTTATTTCAACACACACCTGTTAGTTGCATAAGATTGTCAACCAAGTAGCATGTTTGCTTCAAAATTGAGTCATAGTAGATTTGGCAGCAGAAGCCACCTCAAACCTCTGCATGACAGTGTCACATTTTGAGCAGATCACTAGAATCCAATTAATCTTGGCTATATCCACATAAAGCCCTCCCGCTATTTCATCTAATGAAGGCAGGCAGCTTCCTCGTCCCCCTCCCTCCCCGCGCTGTGTTCTCATGACAACAGGCTCCCCGTCCAATACCGCCGAGTGCTTTGTTCCCGTTCGCCTCGGTGTATTTCTGGCTCTCACGGTTCCCTCAAAGCCTCACAATTGCAAGCATGAGATCAAAACAATCCACAGTTATTGCTATTTCTGTGGTCGCCACTTTTTCATGATGGATGCTTTGAGCGCGTGGACGTGAATCTTGATTTTGTTGAGGCAAACAAAAGGCCCAGATGAAGCCTCCAGACTATGGGCTTTAATTGCCGATGATTGGAGTTGTTCTCGATACCATAAGTATTCCTAACCACTGAAGTGTCTGGTTCAAGATGAAAGGGTTTAAACCTACTTTATGTACTGTCGTTCCTCCGGATGGTAGATGAGCTTAGTAAACAAAAGGACATTGAGCCCATCTTGTGCGCTCCATGTGTCTGCTGGACCAGATTAGCCAGTCCCTGCCTCTCAGCGGAAGATTCAACTAGATGCGTAGCCTCTTGATCTCATAGAGTAAGAAAAAATGCAACACATCATTTGACAAGGACAAACAGTCACACAGAGAAGAGAATGGAGTCCTTTAAAAACAAAATGAAACACAATGTTTAATTAAAAATCTGCAAAATGGAAACCATCCAAGTGGGCCATTCAAAAGTTCCATATTATCAGATAGGAGTAGGAATCTTGAGTTTTATTTTATAATTTATATAACTTTATTTTCTTCAGCACCACTGACAGAAAAGTGACAGTTTCTGCTGTTTATGAAGCCCGCTCTACCTTGGAGGAAGGAAAGCTTTTACACGGACATATCCGCTCCATTAAGGTGGACCTTGGACCTCCTGGAAGGATGTCCAAGGACACTTAATCTGCCTCAACTCATTAGCTCCTTTTCCACTCTTCTGCATTACCACATCCTTCTGTCTGACTGTTGTCCTGTTTTCAATACAGTTCTGCATTGTCTGTCCCAACAAAGGACACATCTGTATGCTTTCAGAGTGCAGAGAAACAAACATGCTGTTTATGAATAGGAGCAATTAAAAGACATGGATGCGCCCTGTGTTGATGTCACTCCACATCTCGTCAGTATCAGTGCAGGGGCACTGCAGTACTTACTGTACCACGCATGCAAGTCACATACATAATTCAGGATCACATCCACTATCCATCTGAATGTCCCTCAGTATAGACTACTATCCATTGCACTAATCTACCTTCATTCAAACACCATCAGTTCCTGTAGCCAGCCTAAGATTTGCACTTAAAGAAGGATCACATGAGGCTGCCATTATGAAGACGTGATCAAAGGATCTTGCACTGGACACAGATGCACCAACCCAATAGCCTTCAGAGTGACTTTACAGTGAAAGACCTCAGGACAGCATGGGGAATACCAAATCCTACTCATTCATAATAAAGGAGATAGCCTCTTAACAATTACCAGCAGGTTGCAGCTCTTCTAGGACAGGCAGAACAAGAGCACAGAGGTTAGGATGAGAAACATAAATAATGCAATCGATGGAGCTATTAACAAATGCCGGACATATTTGTTTATCTAATGTAAATCGTCATCATTATACATTGTATAATACTGTAGCTATTGTTTTAAGACACTGAAAGGTGAATTAAGGGAAAGTTAAATTCATAAGTGCGTATAATACAATTTAAATTTGTGCGATTCAACCTGGACTATGTGGTGTTTAAAAGCACCAGACGCGCACAAACGCTGCTCTGCCTTGAGTGCTGGCCCATATCGAACATATGGAGACCAGGAAATTATTTGTGCAAATCGCAGCCTATAAAAAGAAAAACTAATAAAGGGGGTTTAGTGAAGCAAGCTCCATTTTACAGTACATTACACCTTGAGACAGTGACAGAGAGAGCACGAGAGATAGGGTAGAGTTAGGCAAGTGTCTTGTCGATGAATGTACCCAACTTCCTCACTTCGTCATTTATCTTGTTCCAAGCACTCCACACAGACTTTACTTCTGCAGCCTGCAACAGCAGCCGAGGATGCAGCCATACTATGCCTTATTTCTTACTTTGATAACAGAGGTGAAGAAAAGGAAGCATAATCTATAATAACGTCCAGATTTATAATGTTAACTGAAGCAATTTCATCTTGCCTTATTTTTGTGTTTCTCATTATTTGTTTTTTTCTCCTGCTGAGACTGTGGTGAGCATTTATCCAAGTGCCATGTTATCGGGGATATGTTCATATAGATCATATAGAGGAAGGTCCCTGCAGGTTGGAGTGCATCTCGACACCACATCCAGACCTTGAAATCATAGGAAAACTGAAATGTATGTGCATATTTTTACATGCAGACACAAGCCTTGACTTGGCCGTTCACTCGGAGCTTTGCCTCTGTAACTAACACTGGTTGATTAATGGAGGTACCCAGTCTTGCCTGAGGAGGAGATAAGCACCCTATCGCTGCTCTAAAGCCTTTCTGCATGACCTTGAGAGAGTACTGTACATGGAAATAGACCTAGGGCTGCTATTAGCTCAGCCCTCTCTCATTTGGCACTGCTCCAGTATTAAAACCACTGTCTGCTTAAATTCATATTCACAGCCTCAAGAGTCAACAGTCGAGGAATGACACATGAGATGTTTGTGACTGGTAAACATGAGCCTCATGCTCGTAAGTGCATGAGCAAATGAATTTTAAAGGATTAGTTAAACCAATTATACTCATTTCCTCTTACACAGAGTGCTGTGTAGCCAACCAGATAGTTTCAGTGTGATTTGGCGAGGTCAAGTTATTATGGCATTACTCAGTAATCAGCTATCCTGTGTTTCAATTAAAACTATATTCTGATAAGGTAATGTTCAAATTATACTCTCTATAACCGCGATGATCCATGCAACATTTATTTTGTCACCACCTCATCTCCCGATACACTTAACCAAAGCAAAGCAAGTTATTCTGAAACTAGATAGACAGATACACAAATAACACAAAACTTTATATATTATATTGAAATTAAACTCACCCTTTAAATAATAAATGTACTTTACAGCATAATGAACTCCAGTGTATTCTGAGCAGTTCATCCTGAAAAATTTCAAAAGCTTGTTCACAGATGTTTTAACTTAAAAAATCATAGTTTGTTATTTAATGTAATTTTTTAATGCCGTCACATCATTATTAATGCACTTTGAATATTCACTTGAACTAATTTTCTGTTATATGTTCAACTGGATTAAGTAGAACTCGCTATGTCTTAGTCAGGACTGTGATCATTTGTTTATCCTTTATTGTCACCAAGGCAAATGATAAGATACGTTTGGTGTGAAAACATCTAATCCTCGTCTCCCTTCGGAGTCCGTGGCTCTGATTGCAGCGGAGCGGAATATTGCCAGCGTTGTTATTCAGCTGTCTTGTCTACACAAAAGGTTCGCCATGCACCCTGGCAGCACTCTGTTGGCTCCCAACAGCAGAGTGACTGAAAGGTCAGTCTGTCTGTTCATCTCACAGCATGAAAGAACAGCAGCAGGGTAATATCATGTGAACACACTGCGCTTCACATGCCACACAATAGATGCACACAATGGAGCATGTGTGGCCTTATCTTTAATCTGAACAATGAATAGGAAAAAACAGTGTCCTAAATGTGCACAGTGCATTCGCGCCTGTTGCTGTGACATGCACTGCAGCAAGGAAGGTTGTTTTTTATATTTGATAAGCACTTTGAGATATATTCATTCTCTTTGACAGCATAAAGTAGTATAGCATTAAGAAGCACTTTGTTGCTTAGATGGTACATGCATTTCTATTGAACTGCCGGCATTTAACCTTTCATAGAGGCGAACAGACATGTCTCGCATTTTTGGCATGACCGCAACGGCAGGGTAAGCACCACAAACCGAATATCTGTCTGTCACCAGCTGACTCTGACCATTTATATTTATTTAGTTATTTTTGTGGTTTAAAGAACCGAAAAGCATCTCAATATAGTTTTACATATCCTCTCTCAAGATTCTCCCAGGAGCTCAACAGGTCATTTTTTATCTCATTAGTATGAATAAGTCTATTCTCTGATTGGCTTATTTTAATGGTTTTGAGTGGGGGTGGGGTTGGGCGGCGACTATAGTCTTAATGGTTTGTTTTCAGTTTCTGAATCCGTGCTGTGTGCATTTCTCTGTGGGTTAAATGTCTTAAAAACATGGGATTGTATTATTATAACACCTAGACCTTTGTATAATCAAAAAGCAATTGAAATCTCATTGAAAATATGAGAGCTTTTGCAATGTTGGTATCATTTTTATTGTATAACTGTTCATATTTATTTTTATTTTTTGCAAGAAAGTAATTATTTCATTTATATTCGAATATGTGGTTAATTTATCCAAACAAGACTTGTATGAGACACAATGCTCTGTGAACTGTCACCAGTTTAGTTTATTGTCTCTCCTTATTCACCATATCTGTATATTTAGGTCATTGTTATAAAATCAATGATTAAACCTTTACTAACTATTGATTTGAGCTGTTTGAGTTTGAGTTATGAGTTATTGTTTTTACTTTGAATCCAACATGATGGCATTGCTAAATCAATGGGAAAACATAACCCAATTTGTTAAGCTGTATGACTCATCACACCTTGATGAGCCATTACCAAAATGTCCTTTAATCACGTTAACCTAATTAGATAACTCAGTAGTTAATTTGATTGAAGGACGCTGTGTATAACTGGGTTTTCTTAGGTAATTTACTTGATTGACAGACTAAAACTGGATGGTGCACAGATCATCCTCTCAAAGATTTAACAGTTGATTAATATCTCATAGACATTTGAAATGTGACCTGACTACACACTGCTTTTTGTGAGATGTTAAATGTCAAAAAGGTTGGAAACAACTGATTTCATCTTTGACAACATGTTGTATTTAAAAGCTAGTTATGTTATCCTTTGTGTCAAATCTTCTTCGCGATAGTCTGTTTTTCCCACACTTGAAACAATTCAAATCAATCAATTTGTCTTCTTGATTATGCATAAAAAACTCACTCACTCATGATCATCAACTGTTAGTAGCCTAACTGTTACAGCAGGTATCTCTTCTATGTTTAATTCAACCGTTTAATGGCTCTTCACAGTTGGTGCGCAATCATGCATTATCATAATAGGTCACCATCCAGTCAAACTGCTATAAAAAACACAATTTTCACCCAATTTCTCAGATTCAACATTCCATGTCACCCTAAAAGCCTTGCCTCATCGTCAATTATCCTAAACACCGCTTCTATTGTACATTGTACCTGACTTTGTCATTTGGTGAAAATATGCTGTGATGCAAGTTTTATCTTACACCAGATTTACTGGAAAGATTACAGAGGCTGAATAATGCATGTGCACATTTAGTCTGTCTCCATTACCACATGTATTAGATCTTGTATCATGTTCAACACAACTTCTGTCCTCTGTGGATTTTGGCATTGTCATCAGTATATGATAAACTAGTAGTGATGCACGATATATCGGCCAACCGATATATATTTCACGTTTTTTAACTTATCGGTATCGGTCCGATATCAACAAATTCTGGCCGATATGTCAACAATTGGCAGAGTTAAACCTACAGTTAGTTGGGTCACTGTCTGCGTGTCTCTCGGCGACGCGCTAAGCTAAGCTAAGCTAGCTGGTCCTAGCGGGCTGCTCCGTCACATCGCATCGCCCGAAAAGACAAAAAAAAATGCGCGGAGCGTTGCTCCGGGGTGTCGGACACCGTCCCGCCGCGGCCGCCGACGTCGCCGCCTTCGCGGAGCTCCATCGGGTCCGCTCCGCCGTACTTCCTCTAACCACATGACAGTTTTACAGTGAGCCTTCCTTTAAATAAAGAGCACTGTTGTGCTTTTCAAATGTACAGTGTTTTTTCTGGTCTGTACTAAATTTGTGACACTACAGAAAACTTTTTTTCTCTACATATATCGATATCGGCAAATATCGGTATCGGCAGTGACTGCCGATATGTATATCGGATATCGATATCGGCCGAAATGTTCACATCGGTGCATCCCTATAAACTAGTGTTCTCTAACCGTTGATGTTTTGGATGTGTGGACAATCCCAGGACACTAATTGGATCCTGGACATAGCAAGATGACTAAGACTTGCCTTAGTCATCTTGCTTAATGGTTAACGAATGGCGTTAACTCTTTAATGGTGTCATTGCACCATGCCATTAAGTGTACCGTACAACACCAGTTTACTATGTAAATTTAAAAATTAGACTTTTTTTCCTATATGTAAGGATAGCTTGTTGGGACAGGGGCTGAATGAATCTCCAAAGTTTGGTACATTTTGCCAATGCAATAATGTTATCAGTGGATAGAGATAAGACCATTGAGGGCAATCATTTGTTCAGATTAAAGTGCATCACTAGTCAGTTTACAATTAAGTCATTCAAATAAGACATATTAACAGAGATCCAGCAAACATTATAAAAAAAAATCAAATGCTATAAAGCCTATAACCTACTGCAGTGACTAGAAATATTATAACACTTAGCTATGAATAATTAGGAGCAGATTTCCACAAACCTCTACAGAAAATTGCAATAGTGGGAACTGAAATTCATCCATTAGAAAAAAAACATGGAAGCGTTTACCATATACTTATAAGTGTATGATGGCGGACAACTAATTAGCATAAGCAAAATTACCAAGAAACAGGAGGGTTGTGTACTGGGTAAGATATATAAAAAATAGTAGTCCTCCTATTGGTAGCAAAGAGTAAATCATTTCCTTGGGAAAGGGAACCTAAAGTTGAGCATCACAATGTTGAGTTCCCCAGGGTTCTATTCTGGGGCCTCTTCTTTCTACATGTCCCCACTAGCTCAGATTATTGTATATTTACACCCAAACCTACATAGCCATATAACCAGGGGACCCTAATCCCATACAAACACTGAAAGGCATTAAACAAATCAATGACTGGAAGTGCTATTCTCAATTGAACAAAGATTATTGTAGTCAGATCTTCAAACTACGATGTTTAAAACCATAAACCAAGCCAGAAATCTTGACATAATTATGCATTCAGACTTCAAATTTAATACAAAGTGAGTTTACTATCACCTGAAGAAAGTATCAAGAATTAAAAGATTTATGTCTTAGCAGTGTTTTAAAAAATTCAGTTGACTTGACTACTGTTACAGTCTCTATAGGTGTGTCTAAATTGTTGCTCAGATTCTGGACATGATTCAGAAATGTTGCTGCTTTGAGTCCATCCATCCATCCATCCATCCATTGTCTATCCCGCTTATTCCCTTTCGGGGTCGCAGGGGTCTGCTGGAGCCTATCCCAGCGCGTTAAGGTGAGAGGCAGGGATACACCCCAGATGGTCGCCAGCCAATCGTGGGGCACACACACCATTCACACACCATTCACTCTCACACTCACACCTATGGGCAATTTAGAGTTTACCAATTAACCTGAGCATGTTTTTTGTATTGTGGGAGGAAACTGGAGTACCCGGTGAAAACCCACGCAGACACGGGGAGAACATGCAAACTCCACACAGAAAGGCCCCAGACCCAGGCCCAAGGCGGGTCTTGAACCTGCGACCTTCTTGCTGTGAGGCAACAGTGCTACCCACCGCACCACCGTGTCGCCCCTGCTTTGAGTCCCTAAAGTTAAAATTGAATGGAAAGGCAGCTTTTAATTCTTATGCTCCACATGTCTGGAACACACAGAAAATTGCATTTCTTTGCTTTTCAATTTCTTTTTCAATTTTTTTATTCTCTATTGAACTCTTTTTTTATCTATCTATTTAAATGTCTTTTATATTGCCTTTTAAATTTTGTCTTGATGCCTTTCATGTTTTATGTAAAGCACTTTGAATTACCTTGTTGTTGAAATGTGCAATACAAATAAACTTGCCTTGCCTTATAATTACAAAGAAAATTATCTCTCTGTACTGAGTGCTCATCAAAACATTAATTACAATAATGAGTCTGCATTTGCGCAGAAGCCTATAATATGAAACATTAAACATTTTAAATTAGTTCATTACAAAGGCGCGGGCTCCTTTCAGGCCATTAATAAAGCTATTACAATAATTTCCATTATGTCACCTCGGAGCAGAGATGCTCTTATCAGTCCGCTGGCCGCACCCAGCTGCAAAAAAAGGCAGGACAGAGATGTCTGTCTCTGTGGCATGGCCCATGGTGAACAGGGAAGGAGATGAAAGAAGACAGAGGATTTGGTCAGAGATACCTCCATCCAGCCTCAGGCTATGCACTTTCGCCCTGTTCTGAGGCCCCCTACGCTGTCAAAGTCCTTCAACTATCACACACATTCGTTATTTCCTGAACTGATACCCTCGCTCGTATTCCTCATAAAGTAATGTTGTTTGGATGTGGGAATTGAATTTAGCTTTGACTAGTACGTCCCTGATAGCATACCATAATACAGGTTACACACAGCACATCACAATTGTGAATTATTATTATACTATGGATCTTGAAATTGTAGTTTTGGGCAGTATTATTGAAAGAATTGTACTCACAGATTCATTCCTAAAATCTGGGATGAAGAGAAAATCTCTGAACCTATAGGCGGTCGTCCAGCAACAGCTTAGCCTCTGGTGGCGAGCCACAATATTTATGTGCTCCTGAGAGAGCCAGCAAATATCCAGGCCAAGACTTCTGTTTCTATTCCAGAAGTCCAGAGATAAAAGCTGATAAAAAAAGCTAAACAAACTAAAACTCCCAGAAGTCCTGAGATACAATTTTATTTTGGCCCATTGCCACAAGTTCTCCACACTGACTCTTCGCTTACATGCAACCATACCAACCACGTCCTCCTCAAATGTAATACTGTGCTGACTGGAAAACTACTAAATAATTGTCCCTCACCTACAGATTCTGCATATTCATATATAGAAGACTGTTAGAGATTCGTTATGTCCTAGCTCTATTAGCCTAACTTGTATCCAATTTTTCAACTTAGAATATCACAGATAGAAATGTACTACTCTACATCTAATATTTGAAATTGATTTAATGTTGTTTAACTCCGTTGACTTTAGTATATTAAGACTTTTAAAGCACCTGCTATTATCCTTAGTAGTTGGAAAACTCCTAATGATTTGACCCTTTCACACACACTTTTTCAAATGAATGCATGGCAACTGCAATATCATTGTGAGCTAATGTCATCTATCTTCGAATTGACATTGCCTCAGTAATGTCCGATCTCATTTGCAAGTAAATGTGTTTACTATTTAGAAAACGTTTGGTAAATGTGAAGTCAGATAAAAGCGTGAACAAACATTATAGAGATAAGGCGAGAGAGCCTTACTCCCTGGCAGGAACAGGGCGAGATTGATGTGTGACCAGTTATTTAATGATTTAAATGAAATTAATGGGGATGGATGACATGTTTCCTTAAAACGACTCCTGCATTCATCTCGGTATCGTCTATCCTGCTGATGATTAATTTAAAAGCAGAAGTTGGTTGCATGGCTGTCAACAACACCTTTACTTAGTGTCAATCCCATATCATGTTGCTGCTGCACCGTACTCCCAAGACCTGCAGAACATCAGAGGAGACATATGTGTTTGTGCTCGTGTGTCTGGTACAGGGTGCTGAATTTAGATGTTTAGGTGTCATTCCAGACATCAATTGCAGTTCATCTGTGCTAAATGAGCTTCAGTTTTCCTACGGCTGAGAGAGAGTGTGGTGTGGAATCAGTTTACAGATAAAATTAATGCACAGGTCTGTAGGTAATTGCTGCCTGACACAAAGTGTTGAATCTTTTTTTCAAACCTATGCTTGAAAGATTCTTCAAATTTAAATGTGAAAGCTGTTTGAGGCTGCAATTATTGTATTATGCCAGCAGCAAATCTTTATGTACAGGTTGGTAAAATATACTTTAAACGTGTGTCATATATTCAAATAGGCATGTATTTTGACATCCGGGTTATCATAATTAATAGTGAGACACCCTGGTCAATTCTGTCTTTTTACATTTTAATTTAGTCAAATATCAAACAAAAACATTTTTATTATATTTCACATGACAATAGGCTGGGGTCTTTGCCATTGACTTGGTCTATTGGCATTGCTTTCTCCCGCGTGTCATCTTCCAGAGTTTTTGATGGATCGCCCCTCCCAGTAAACAACAAAGTGTATCAAGGAGCGGGAGAGGTGAGAGATTGAATATGGTGGGAGGAGCTGATTACCTCTAATCTGTCTCTTTCCGTTGAGTCAGAGGGCACCATTTCCCAAAGGCCCCTTAGCCTTCTGTACGGTAAATTCAAAATCAAATTTGGCATGTTCTCAAAGACTGTTGGATACGATGCTGGGTACAAATGCGAGTGCAATCACTGTGGCTGGAGGTGTGTGCCTCCATGTCAGAAGGTGGAGTTTGCAAGTCACTGGAGATGATGCAAGGGGAAAAAACTCCTAATGGTAAAACACAAAAACAAGCAAAAATGAGTTCTGCTCATTTGCTGTCAGTTACAGTTAATAATAACGCAGAAAGAAATATATATCATATAAATATATAAGAAACACTTACTGTAAATTCTCTAATATAGGCCCAGGCCGTTATTTACTAATGCGACTGACACCAGGCCTTTTTTGGAACAGAGCTATAATTAGAGGGCCTCTTTTGTATTTTATTAAAACAGACTACCAGTAGAATAAAAAAAAAACAATTTTGTGAGTCTAAACCCATAAAATACAAGGATCTTTTTTGAAAAGGTAATTTGCATTATGATATGGATACAGAAAATTTAAAAAAAAGGCACTTTATTGGTTTACACAGCTTATCGCTCCAAAGTTTTACCATCCAATCCTAATTATTTTCCTCCTTGTCCTCATCCCTCATTACTCACTCACTGTAATGAGCTAAACAGGGTCATCTGTAGATTTGGGGTTTTAGACATTTAAAAACAGAACTGTTTTCTAATAATAGCCTGGGCCTGTATTAGAGACACGAGAGCAGCCAATTTCAGCACCATAGACCCTTTTGAACAAAATGTTATATTAACAGCTTTTTGCCTGGCTAAAATTCTCTGCCATTGTGCATATATTTAATGTAATGTTTTAGGAGAAGAAAAGCATTTGTTGGCGACCATAATCCCAACATCAGTGCTTGACATAAGAAAATCTTTATTCTACACCACCAAGTTGCTGGTGCCTCTCTGGAAACAGTTTTCCTTTCCTGAGAGCTGGTTCTCGGGCCAACAAAATGTGAATAACTGGATTGAGATTAGACCAAGATAGCCCATGAACTACTTTGGCTGAAATGGGGTGCATTTGCATTGTACAAAAATATATAGACATTCTCCAGAACACTTATAATAGATTCATATGCACCACATGAATACCTTTTACCTCCAGAGTGGATTCCAAGGATACATTTTGTCAGTGTTTTTGCAAAGAAAGACCTTGCTCGAATGCTACTCAAATAATTCAAGGAGCACCAATCCCCAGATCCCAGGCATTGCAGCAGAGAACATATGAAGAGGCACGCATGCAAGTATAAATAATAACCCTGCTTCTCTGGAGGTTGTTTTCATACCTTGACAAGTCCTGTCAATATTTTCACCGTGGCTTTTTAAAAGACCACAATGACAGGGCATTAGCTTTTACTAAATGGAAAAAAAAGGGAAACAGGACCAGATGATGCAATATGACATCTTGACAAAATCCTGACAGCCTTTTTCTCTAAGTTTCCATTAATCATGATTAGTGGGGGAGTGGAACAATAACTGCTGCTTTCCTTGCTGGAGATGGCCAAAAGGGTGCCACAGGTCTGACCTGTTTACCGCCATCACTGCAGCTCTGTCTGCCATGCCTAAGGGAGTTATCCATCTCCCACCCAGCAACCTGCACCCACTCTCTTATTTCACTTATGATCACCACCTCTGAAGCACTAACTCAACAAGGAAGGAGGTGGAAATGTGATCTGCCTCTCATTTCAGTTTTTTTTTCTCCCCACTCCCTGACTTTCACCTGCTCCGTGTGTCTATATTTATTCAAAGTGCTAAAGATTAAAATAAATTGTCTGCAAAGACATATGTTAAAATTGTTCACACAGTTGAGCGTGATGATGATTCCTGTTTCGTTACTGTCATACATTAAAGCTGGTAATTCTCATTTGTTGAAAACCAATTATAAAGGTCAGATACACAAAAAAGGCCTCCTATATAGTTTATAACTTTGTAATGCTCCTTTGCACAATTGTGCAGACGTATGTAAACTGTGTGGCACTGCGTCATTCTATTGATTTGTATCAGAGCACCTTGAGAGATAATTCATACTTGGTTTCACACAGACCATAATAATTTTACACGTACATCATTGTAGTCTGACAAGATGTAGAGTCATACACATATTGTATCTGAGCCATAATTCATAATCACTTGGACACACACTACTTTGTATACAGTACTTTCTTATGAACACTATCTAACTCCCACATTTAAACCAAATTATTTGCTAGTCATCTGTATGTGATGTTGATAGCAGTGACTGTTAAGAATATTTTTTTAATACCTAGACTGAGCCGCTTTCATCCAATCCTCTAAATCTCTCACATCCAGCCTATGGGTAGACACTGTAGTTTACCAACGCTCCCTAAATGCCTCACATAGAGGACCTTAGGGGTGTTACAACTTTGATCTGAAGTCGATAGGAGGAACGTCAGTTCTCACTCAAACAGTGCCTGAGTGTTTTTTTATTGTTTTAGGTAAAGACAGCACATTAGTCCCAAGACACATTTTTATTTATTTGTTTTTAAGCTTGGAGTGCCTCTTATGTGCCGTTAAACATGGTAGATTTAATCCTATTGCTACTATCCATACCTGAGTGTGCTCCATACAACCCTGCATTCTGTATTGAGTTGAGCATTAACGTATCAAGCATCAGAAATCATAGGGGATAAAGAGCGCTGTAATGTATATGAATGAATGTATACCCAAGAGTAACTCCCAACCAAATTATTTCAGTGTTGTTTTATTTTTATGATACTACTAAAATACAGAAGTATCTATTTCATTCTCCATTAGCTCTACCACTTATCCTTTGGTGGGCTCCCAGCTGACACTGGGCATAACCATTATTGAAGTACCTCAATAGCAACAATGGGGGAACGAGTGTATTGTAACTGTTTTGTATTGGTGTACAGATCTTTGGCCTTTTCTCCACGTTGTTTCCATGGAATGGAGAATACACGGTGTGCCCAGGATATGTTGGACACTGTGTTCCCGATAGAGGAGCTGTGGGCAGAGCGAAGTAGTATTTGTCCTCTTCTACTTCAGTAACCTCTTCACCTTTATGAAAAATGAGGACATAGTGGATTCTACAAATGAACTCCATCTGTTTTGTCTAAACTTGCAAAGGAAAGGGCAAATGCAGAAATACTAAATCAGTGGACAAAACATAATCGACTGGAGACAGCAAAGCTAAAAACCTCTCCAACTGAGGTCACTGTTACCAACGTTGAAGCATAGTCAAATTCAGACATTTTTGCAGGAGAAGATAACCTTGAAATCAATAAAACACACCCCTCTATATTTAGAAACTGAAAACTATTTTGTTGTTCCAGTAAATTAGTATTGTTTTCCTTAATGAGTTTTTTTTCAATTACCATTTACATTTTTAAAATCAATATGTAAATCAAACAAGTCTCGAACGACCGGCATATAATTATTTTCTTGTTGTGCTTGTTTTGTAATATAAAAATAGTAGAGTTAAATATATTAAAATGGTGTTAATCAAAAAAGAATCTGGTAGAAAAAAACATTTTTATGAATGCATTGCCTGTAGAAGAAAACTGTATGAAAAAAATGGCTAATCCTTTAAAGAAAAAGAAACAGTACAGAAATGTGTGTGTCCAGAGTCCATACTGAATCTATCAAGCTGAAACATCCCCAAAAGGATACTTGGAACAAACATAAGTTTACATACCAAAACCAACCCAGGAAATCAATTGATGGTTAAAGGGAGAAACCTAATGAAGGAATGATACTTGTTGCAAAGGATTTTACTACGGTTTGAGGGTTGTTTTAACACACAGTAAAACAATCACCAGATTGCACAAAGACAATTTACAGAAAAGACACCAGAAAGTTAGAAGCATCCATAGAAAAGTATATAATGAAGAGTCGATTCTATAGGAGACGGATGTGTGTGTAGTTGCTGTCATTCACAAGGAGCTCAACTTCACATCTGATTTATACAAAATATATAGAGTCCCACGACATTATCAATATACTACCCATGGTTTAACTCAACAATTGATACAACTCAGTTACTGAATGATTCAAATGCCCCCAACCCCAATTGATGCAAATGAAATGTGTTTTAATGAGGGTAGTTCTAGTCATAGTAGTCTAATTTATTTTTTATTAATTTAATTAATTAATTGTATTCTTTTTAGAAGTAATGGGATAAAACATATTTCTAAAGATTAATGATCACATAAAGCTTTTAAGCAAAAATTTGCATTTTTGTTAAATTTCTTTCCTTCAATGGTTGTATTTAAAAAAAAAAAAAAAACAGGCTTCAGGCCCTATGCAGATCAGCCGACTCATGGGGAGCCACAAGCAAAGCCTGAACAATTTGTGAGTAATATTTCCTGAACCTAAGTAGTCCCTTGTCTTCACTCTCATTGTGGATGGTATCCACTCATTCTCCTTATTGGAACAGGATGCACTCAGGAAGCAAGTTGAGGGCATAATAGGAAAAGTGTAATGTCCCAAAAGAAAACACTGATGGCTGGGCTTCAATTTTACGTGGGGAGGGGGGGTAAATATTTATCTATCATTGATGGATTTACTCATTTGAATACAATTATGAATTCAATAGCTCATGTGTTTTCCGCTATCAGAATATATCACACATATCTGTGTTTTGGGTTGTTCTTTAGGAATGATTTATATCTCAACCATATTATGCTTCCTAAAAAACAAGAGAACACATTTTGGCTTTTGACAGGCAACATTACCTAAGATTAGTTAGCAAACTCCAAACAACATTTCAAAAAATAAACATTACATATTTTGTTTTGACACTTTTTGAGAGCAAATGTCCTAATTTTCATGGTTGTCATCTTGCCTGCATGTGCCAGACATGAGGAGACAATGTAGCAGGGATTTGAAATTGCCACAAAAGATGCTGTGGTTATATGAGCTAATTATATATATTCATATTTTGGAAGTTAAAAATATTTCTTATTTCTTTTGTTTCTTGCTGTTTTTATGAGGGGGGGGGGGCATTTTTCCTACAAAGTGATCATGGAGAACACGATACCTCCAACTGCAAAAGCAATCCTTCTATTGTGGGTTTTATATTTGTAAAACTTCCTCGAGCCAAGAAAAGTGACACTTCTATTAACACCTGGGCTGGGCCCAGGGTCATGATGGGATGGGCCACCCATACCCCGGAAGTACAAGAAACAAGCCAGAAAACTTTCTTGGCTTGATGAGGCATACACATGCATGAAAAAGGACGCTAAAGCAACGCTAGGCAAAGTGCGTTCAGTCGGCACAACAGCTGCTATTTGAACAGCAGATGATGACTTGCTATTGGATCCAAGGCGGTGAGCTGAGAGGAAATTGGCAGCTCTGTCACATAGCTTATAACACTGAAAATAAAGTCCAGGCTACTGTCACAGACAATAGCACTGTTGTAAAAGAGACACAAAGCAATGGAAATAATGAAGGGGGTGACCAAGGTGAATATCAGAATGTGGATGTTATTCTTATTGAAGAGACCTGCATACCTGAATGCTTGCATTGCTTTCTACCTCCCATGTGTTTTGCATCACACAGACAATAAATCCAATACCATCCAACAGTCTTGGAACGTATTGGTCCTACCATATAAAGTAGTTCATATAGTAGGTTATATAAACGCTCATATAAATGTTATATTTAGTTAATACAGGTTCAAATCTGTGTGTTCATCAATCAAATCTGTGATCATAGTAGACCATATGTAGTTCATATCTCTGTTCATATGTAGGTCATATGCATTTAGAAGTGACCAGACCTGTAAAATGAAGTGGGTCTCCTTCGGTAGGTCATGTGTAATTTATATCTCTGTTCATATGTATTTACAATTGACCAGACCTATAAAATGAAGCGATTCTCCTTCTACAGTTCATATCTAGTTCGTATGTATTTATAAGTCATCAGACCTATGAATTAGTCTATTTCTACAGTTGTATGAATTAACACAAACGTATCAATTCTTTGTTTCCATAGCTATATTAAAAAGTATTTTTAAAAAATAGTAAAGATTTGAATAAAAATGTCAACATATTATGAGCAGTAAAGAAATCATTTTACAATTATATTATATAATTATAATTTCAATATTTGAAAAATGATCTGAAGAGTGAGAAGAGCTGCTCTGCTTCATCTTCTCTGTCCATTGCTGCACTACTTCCTCTTTCGGTCCAAAAAAACCCCAAAACATTTCTTGATTAAATGAAATCACACCACTATCACTAACATTGTAAGCATGGCAATCTGTCGGCAAACAAGTAGTAGAAAGTGTTTGACAGAAGCTGATATAAAAAGCACTCAATAGATTAGCAATATCAAAAGGTTTAAATAAAACACAGTACTGTTAAATGTATTAATTACAATATCAGTACCTGTTCCTGAAGCTCCATTAGGATGAAGGTGAGGAAAAGAGTACAGCTGATGTAGTGGGTTACATGGATAAATATTTAATTCAAGATCCCATTACTCATATTATTTTATAACTTAACAAAAGAAAGAGATAACTTATGTTAACCAAATGTTAAATTTATATGAGTGTTTATATGAACTACAAGCAGTTCATGTATTAATTCATGCTGAACAAAAATTCTGAGTTCACTTGTAGTTAATGACCTGTAAAATGGAAGGTTACTGGATCTTGTGAAAGCTTTGATACAGGAGCCAGCACACAAAGAAGTAAAATGGCTTAAACGCAAAGCCTTAGAGAACAAGGCCCACGGATCACTGTTGGCTGCTGAAGCTGTGGAAGGGAAAATGAAACTCGTTGTTCCGTGTGTTACTTGCTGGAACTCATAACATAATGCAGTGCAAAAAGTTGTCTCTTTTTACACAACTGGGGGAAGTTTGTGACTGCCTGGAGATTGCCAGGATGCCTTCCCAAGAGATTGCTTTCCTAAAATAATATGCTGATGTCTTGAAGCCACTCGCCATCACTCTTGACCTCCTCCAAGGAGAAAAGAATTGCTTCTCTGGACTTCTCACACTCACACTAGTTTCACAGAAGAGGAAGCTCTACGAGAAGAGATCTCTGATGTCGTTGGCAGCAATAGACACACATTTTGGACAAGGACAGGATGCAAAAGTTACAAAAGCAACTATGCCACAGTTATATTTGTAGTGGCCGGAAGAAGCTGAAAAAGAGGAAATGCATGAAATGTTGGTGTCAGAGCCAACCGCCTCATCCAGGTGATGATACTGAATCGGTCTGAAGAGGGTTTCTTTACTAATGGTCCCGGAGACTCCAATGTCAAAGGTGGTGTAGTGATGAAGTCTGGATGTAAGTAGTAGTTTGGACTGCGTTAATCACTTTCCGGAGGTGAAGAGGCTCTTCTTTAAATCTAACGCTGTCCTCGGTTTACCCTCAAGTGCACCTGTCAAACAGCTCTTCAGCCATGGTGGCAACATCCTTACTCCCAAGAGGAAACGCTTGACAGGTGAACTAAACCAAGTGCTTCTCTTGCATTACAGTACCAAATTCACTTGCAGGTGATCAAGCAACTTTGGTGCAACTTGATTGTTTTCACATGCTATTAAATTCAAAACTAAAAAAAAGAACCAAAAGAAAACACAAGAAATCAACCCTGTGTACTATAATGCGCAAAGATATAACACCTGACATCCCCAGGAATTCTGTACTGAATGCTTATCTCTGCAATGACCTCCCTGCAGTCCAACATTTTTCTCATTCCAAAGGCACGTAAATATAGCCACTAAGCAGTATAGGCCGAGACAGCATAACCATTACATTTAATCATGTGGCACAACACTTTTGTCCAAAGCGACTTACAATCAAGACAAGACAATCAAACATTTAGAGGACAATTACTCAAAAGAGCCTTGTCTCAATCCATAATGCATTACATAGAATGTCATCTGTAATAGGAACAGCTGCTCACCCACCTCGAGAGGACGATAACTACCTCAATTGATTCAAGTGACAAAGTCAGGGTGACCACAGAAACAGACTTTACTTGTTAGACCGTATTGGTATGAATTTAAATTCTGTATGGAGCAGAACTGAACGTATTTATGTGGTTTGATAAGACTCACTGCAAGTTGGCATTCCATGAGATGTTAGGGAATAACTCCCTTTTATTGTCAAGTTATCCTCATTTCTCCCCAACGTGTGGCTGTCTGTGTTCTATCCAGATAGTGGCGCCGCATCACTTGAGCATCGCAGCCCATAATAGGTCATTCACAATAGGTTTATATGTGAAAGCGGGCCCGCTGTCAGTTCGCAGGGAAGAATTCAAATGATCAGCCCAGCACTGTCTAGCCCGCCTCCTTGCCCTGAGTGCCACTAGAGCTTTCTGATACACTTAATGATCCAGCGCTGAAGATCCGCTGCATTCTTCCTTCCTACAAGAGGCCCTTGAGGACGGCTGACTTTGATCAAACAATTCTGACATTGGTCACGGTTGGGAAGCTTAAAACGTCGTTTAAGAGACCAACGGCTTCATTCGGCCACCTCCTTATATGAATCGTGATAGGGGAGGCAGCTAATGCCCATGAAAGATAACCAATCAGGAACTGAGAATTAAGCACTTTTTGAATCGAACTCACAAACAAATAACAATTCTCATTCATTTATCCTGTTATTCTATCTTACATTCACTTCATTGTGTTCCTTACACATGATTATTCCCATATACATGTACTATTTATTTCTCTTACATATGCTATTCCTTTTTAAATATTATTCCCTCATATATTATTCACATACTATTGAATTCATTTGCATATACTATAATACTAACATTCATATTTTACTCTGTTACACAGACTATCATGCGTGCATATAATGTGTATTTCTGTGTGTAGGAGAGTATGATAGTGAATAAAAGAAATGCTTATATATGTAAGAGGGTATAGTGCTCTTCTTTTGCTCTTCTGTTGTGAATTTGACCCTTCTTGGTGGTAAGTCAATGTGACATGTATGGTTCCTACGTGATGTCCTGTCTGTGTTGAGGTGAGAGGCAAAGCTCGGAGCTGGCAGCAGTGCTGGTTGTCTAAGTTGGTTTAGCTTTAAACCTTTATCCGCATTGAAGCGAGTGATTTTACCTGTGAACTCAAAGTGCCAGCGCTGCTGTCACAATATAGACGAGCATGATCAAATCAACTTAATGACCTTTACACTTTCCACCATGGGGAAGGAAATGGATGGATTAATGGATAAATTATCCATTCGGAGAATTAAACCCTGTTGATGCCATGCCGCAGCTTGTCACAAGTATACAGAACTTTAATCACAGCTAATTGCATAATAATTATTCCTGTCATGTTCAGTTCACAGAGCTTTTTGTAGATAGCTGTTTTTTTCTGCCAGTATTCAGGTGCAGCGTACCTTGCATTTTTGGTTCAGTGATTTGCTCAGTGTGAAGAGCCTGAGCAAGCAAGAAGCCTCCTATTATCACACTGCAGTCACCCTGTTAGAAATGGAAACTGCATCACTGATAATTTGCTGTTATTCCATTTTTACTTCTTTGCAGTTGAATGGAACAATCAGCGAACAGAAACACCAACACAGAGGGATTATTCTGCAACATAAAGCAGAGTGGCAAAAATTGTGACAGCTTCTTACGCCTTGGCTTGGTGAGGAGGTGAATATGAGTCAGTCATTAAGCCAGTTCAGTCAGCCAACATAGAGCAGCATTTTATTATAATGTAATACAAGAAGCATTAGTCTTTGTCCCAACATTTACTAAAGGCTGAATTATACTTACTATGCACAAGTCCTATACACTGTTGTGATCATATATACATGTGAGTTGGAGTATCTGTGTCACCCTGAAATAAACCAACTAGTAATTTGGGTTTCTATGCCACTGTTTTGAATGTTTTCTCGGCTCATAACAATTGAAACTGGATGGATTGTATTGAAGCTAATAAATGTTGATCCGTTACTTTTACTAAAACGACTGCAATGCAGAGAAGAGGAAATACATTGAGGGATATTTGAGCGGATGGTGTAGGGTTCAGCATAGGGTACGGTGTAGGTCCATAGGTACATCGTTGATTCAACAAAAATAAATAAAATTTGAGATAGATGCTGAGGTGGATGCTGGGCTGGCTGGGGCTTTTGTAACGCTATATGAATGGCAGCAAAACGTAGCAGCAGCAAATATGTGAGCCGTGTGGCAGCTGGCAGGCAGCAAAGAGCGGAACACTGACAGCTTAAATACAGCACCATGATTATAAGTGTCACACACAGAGTAATTTAAGTGTACGTAATACATCAGTGGAAAATTTACCGCAACATAAAGAGAGAACCAAACAATATAATTGAAATACAAATTATAATAGTTACATGTTCGAGCCTGAAGGATCCCTGACACATGAATCACGAATGGATCAAAGTGAAACAGTTTGCGAGATTTAAAACGCCTGTATTTGCATGCAGAGGGAGAAAATCTATTGTAAATAGTGCACGGCAGTAATGGCAACTTTGATTTCAACAGATGTTCGAGCCTCAAATGTTCCTCTGATTGTTCCTTCAGCGACCCCTGACTCACACACGCACGCATGCACGTTCACCAGAGAGGTCTGATACACAGCCACGAAAGCCACAAATAGCTTCAGCTAAATAAACACCAACAGGAATGTCAACCTGATTGTCTCTGGAACCTGTTTGCTCCTAAAATGGAATTCAGGATTCATTGTGATGTTTGTAGATAGGTAGAATTACACCTATACACTACTAGGAGATGAGATACGAGACAAAGATAAGACTCCTTTGATCCCCAGAGGGGAAATTCACAATCATTTACACCAATAAATAATATGTAGTAATGATAATCATCTTGCTCTGAGCTTCTGCAAGATGACTCAATCATAGCAGCCCTATAATTTCTTCATGGATGAATTGTAGGGCTGATATAATACTGCTTTTTATTTAAATACTGGTGCAATCACAGCAGGGCTCAGTGTTAACAGAACATTAAAAAAACCTCAGATCCTATGGAGAGACCTTCTGCCTTCACAGCTTCATTGCTACGTAATTGGGATCAGTCTTCAAAAAGGGGGGGTGCCGCAGACATGAGCAAGATCCCTTGATCAAACCCTTCTTTTAACCTCAAAAAGGGGGTTATGAGGGTTGACCACAGGGGTGTCCGCGCTGAGCTCTTGACCACTGCCTTTGGAAAGGCAGGTTGTTATGGGATACGGGCCAGCGGAGTGCAATCGGCTCCGAAGGCGGATCTCACACACGCTTTGCTTTAGTTATGACCTGATTTGAAGGCTGCCCTCCGCTGTTTTTCAACCTGGTTGTGTGCGCGGTTTCCTTAACCCAATTTAGCCTCACGGTGTAAGACACAGAGAGGCTAATGACTAGCTGGAGCTGCAGGCGGAATGGAACACATTAATGCAGCCTTTGCTTTTGATTTCAAACGCTTTTTGTCTCATGGAATAAATAGGAATTTTGTTAATGTAAAACCACCTACAGAAAACATAAAATTAGTCATTTATCTACCACTGAAAATACAAATGCAAATGGGAAGATTTTCAGATGATTCAGATCATTGTGGTAAGAATCACATTAATCATGTGATAATACGAATTAAACATCCAAAGAAGCCTAAATGCATCGTCATCTTTCTGTAGGTACTCTAGGTTCCAGGGCCCGAGAGGCTCAGGTGGTGAGGAGCAATGAACAGAACAGCTGTTTTTACCCCCTGGCACATTCACAGGATCTGGAGCCAGTGCATTTTTTTTTTTTAAAGCTGGGTGAAGGCCAAGAGAAAATGACTGTGCTGTCTTTACAGGGAGCCACTGGTGGCAAACCAGGAACAAGTGAGTTATAACTTACAGTATCAATGAAGGGAGGAGACCATTAGGTCACTGAGATCACATTCCCAGGTTTTTGTGTTTGTATCATTCAGAATTTAAGTCTAAACAGTAGTGTCTAAAATTATCAAAGCAGTTTAAATAACCCAATGACTGTCTGTTCCTCAAATAAATGAAATGTTTAAGTGTGAAGCTACTGAAGAGATATACCAGATTGGTTTGTACAAGAGGCATCAAGGCCTAGCTCTTTCCTAATATAAAATAAAAAAAGCTTATTTATTAACATTTGTTTGTTTAATTTCTATAATAAAACTTAAGTGTAAAAACAGTATATTAAATGAATGCCAAGCTAATGATCTGATGGCTTCAGCTTCACATTTAGTGTCCAAATAGAGGGGTGATATCGATCTTCTCGTCTATCTCTTGGCAAGTGGAAGAATGTAGTATTTCTCAAAATGTCAATTTTGTAACTGATCTGCCACTTAGCTTTGAAGCGATTGCCACCTTGTGCCCTTGGCTTTGCTCCTGATGTGCAATTCAGATGGCGAACAGTAAAAAACCAAAAACATAGGTCAAAAGAAAAAAAAAACGTAAGAATCCGCCTCTGTCTCGCCTTAAAAAACGCATGAATCATCAGAATATACCAATCGACCTTGGCTGCCTTTCTTCATGCCTGCGCCACTGTTCGATGATTAAAATTATTTCTTTTGATACAGGTCATTCATCTGATGCATCAGACTTAGTAAAACATAAATCCTTGTCCTCTCAGAGCACACGGGGTCCCTCTGGAGAAGGTGATCGTCTGGTTGCTCTTTCTGAGCTGTCATGAGGGAAGCATCACTGCTGCAGCTGCTTCTGCTGCCTCCAGACTCCAGGCAGGGCAGGCTGCCACCGAGTTGATAAAGTGAGCCATTTTGCACACAGGCAAGATTACTCTCAAGGACAGAGATTAAAGCGGCTTCTGTTTGAATTGCAACCCCCAACACACACACACACACACACACACACACACACACGCGCGCAATGATACACGAGCGCAGGCACGTGGACTGATCCCGATACCCTTTTGAATCTATTTGCACAGTGATCCGCGCAAAAAAAACATGCAGCATTCAATAAACACTTTATATGATACTAAGGCTAATAATATAATAATCTTTCCACAAATTACCTGGTTTAACAGTCAGTGAGGTTTCCACATCAAGGTTACTTTGGTCATAGCTATCAATAAAAATGGTAGTGTTTACTCCATTAATTTATCACTGAGATCTACTGTCTCACCACAACAGCTCCTGGCAACACACACTTCTAAATAATTATTTTACCAATGACTTTCTATTTCTAATAAGTTTGGATAAAAAACACGTCTGTTTGCGTGACAGCTTGCCTCCTCTAACTTGTTTTAACTTTATAAGCAATTAACTTGACAGTGTTGGTATTAACGATGCGAATGATGACCAAAGCAATGAGACACATTTTAATTAGGCAGCCGTTGCCTTTAGGACCCCTGCATATTAGTGCTTGGCAGGGATGGAACAATGCACTCCACTCATGATTTCATTTTACAAAAGAATTTTCTCACATTTTTTTTAGACAAAATTAGTTTTTTAAAAAAATATAAAATTGAAATTCAATAATTTCTGTCAAGGCTTCTCCTTCAGTTCATTAAATCCCTGCAGAATTTGACAGACATGTTGGTAAATCAGCACCAGAGTGCTTTACCTTTATTAAATCTAAAAAAAAAAAAAAACTTCAGCCTGGTCAGTTTAGCTCAATATTCTACTTTGTTATAAGGAAGAGTGGCCTTTAGTTAATTAGCTAGTTCATGTCCAGTAAGTAAGAGAGCTAAAAACTATTCATTCTGATTAGTGAAACTACCCTACAGTTGGCAATTAAAAATGATGAATTCCTGTGAATCCTGTAATCCAGTAAATTGTGTTCAGTTGCAATTTACATTCCGGATATGATCAAATCCTACAATCCGTGCTTTCTGATCAGACATCACATGCAGGCATATTTCACCAGTAGTTCAAGTGCTCCTGAGAAGGACAGCCTCAACGAGTGAAATTCCCTTCAGCACTAGAGTTAACAATTACACACTCTTGTAAGTAACACAGCACCCTCTCTTCTTGGCTGGTACTTATCAGAGCAGAAAGCCTTAATTAATTCATGGATGGCTGATGTTCTGCACCAGAATGCTTGAGTTTAAATTATTGTGCATTGAATATGTAAACAGCTGGCAACCAGACGTGGTTAGACACACTGGGAATTTAATGGAAGACCCGCTGGACTTTGAGGAATAAATTAATTGTGCTGCTTGAATTTCTTTGATCAGATTTTTGTTTTTATTCGGAGAAACATAGTTAATAACTTACAAGTGTGGAGAGTAAATAACATTTCTGTCCTAAGATTTATGTTGTTCAAAAAAAGCAAGAAAAAAGTTAAACTGACCTTTTTAGTATTTTATGTCAATATCATCAATATGTTCTGCTTTAAATAATAATGTGTGTCTAAGACGGGTTTTTCCACAAATGAGTTCACATAAAGGTCTCATATCCCACTTTTCCTGGTATTTATTTAAAGTTCTGATATCCCTAATACCAGATGTTTGTGTTTTTTGCACATGTGTTCTCAGAATTGAGGGGAGCATATTGATACTTTCCACTTTCAGCAGATGAGTGTAAAAACAGCATTCTCGTTTATCGCTCTGCACAGTGAAGGTGAAATGAAACAAGAAGGAAAACACATTAATGACTAGAGGGCAACTTTCTTTTCAAATTCAGGCTCCCGATCTTTCCACAAATACCAAATACGTCAGTCTAGGTTTTGAGTGAAATGTTTAAAAACAACGACAGCAAAAAAAAAAAAAATGTAGTCTTGGGTTTTATTATTTCAGCGTAAGCATCGTATAGTTTCAATAAAGAGCTGAAACAAGCTGATGAGAAAATACCGTCAGATAATGTGGAATGAGACAATTCAACTGGAAATAAACTGGGAGAACTTGATGACTTTAGGGCTTTTATTACATTTATTTAGGTTTAGCAACTATTTTTATCTTATGTGGATATACTGTATTATATGTGTTATTGGCCTCTGTAAGGGTTGAATCTTGACTTGTTAGCCACTTGTGCATTTATGTGGCCTCTGCATCAAACAATGTATTACTTAGCATGCTAATTATAGACCCGTGCTACACCATCCTCCAGCACTCTGGAGTGTCTTTAAGCTTCTGCCCAGTGGATTGCTGAAGCTATTCAATGCATTCTATTCAGATCTCGAATTGGATGAGTCTGGTACAAATTCCCTCGGCATTACCGCAGAATTTCAAAGGATGCCAGCCCACATTTTTGATCTGCGAATCTGAAAAGGAGATATTTAAATCAGCCTGTCACACGTTAGGTATTTTCAAAAATAGTGATGCCACTTTGCTTTTAGAAAAACATCTACAAGGAAGTCGATTTTCGCGTGACCTCCGTCGAAACTAAAGCATCGACTTTTAAAATATTTAGGGGCTCCCGCATTTACAGGCCAAAATCTTCCATCAACCTATGCTAAAATAACACTGTGAGCTCATTCCCTCTAAAAGAAGGAAGATTTGCCCATGCATAATTAAGGGATGAATCTTATTTATATATGTTTCAGGCTGATTTCAAGACGGGGTCACTCTCGTGTCTGTGTGAACCACTGGACTGATGAGACAAAGTGTTATGCTGTGTCTCAAATGGCATACTTCTATACTTACCACTTGCTATTCTGAGTGCATGAGTGCGTTAAGTGTGTTCACACTGACAGTGACGGGGAATCCATTGCACAATGAGTACATGGTGTACTTATAGCAGTCAAAAGTTGAATGTGGAAAGCTGGACACTTCTTGTCCTCTGTATGGAACTCCTGCTGATAGCGGCATATGTAATCCTCCAGTATATACTGCAGTAGCCTGTAGTAGTACATAAGTATGTAATTTCAGACACAGCATTAGACAGCATTAGAGCGTGGATAAAAATGATCACTGTTAAAAGGACAAACTTCTATTCTGTTTGTATCCTCACTTTATGATATTTAAGACTTGACTTACTGTAATAGATCATTTTCAGTTTATTGACAAATGCAGCTGCAATCTGAGCACATGTGACCTGCCTTTCCTGGAGCTCTGCTGGTTTCTTGTGTTGTTTTGTAAGCTGACATCAAACTGAAGATGGCCAGACCGCTTTTATAGCTGACAAACGTCTGATTGATTGGGATTGAATCTAATATGATCCATCTTTGGACTGTGGATGCATTTGATTAAATTACTTCAGTGAGAAGACCTTTTAGGTGATGTATGTATGGCAACATTATTTTTCCTGTATTACATCACTGCAGGATAATCATAATGCACAGTGACAGAATGAGATGATTTGATAAGGATGCCCTGCCAGGGCTGGTATTTTACAAATTTTACCACCACTTGTGATCCATATTTGTCTTTATTTAACTTTAGTAAGGCCATAATCGTATTCCAGTTAGAGGGGTGAATTTACTTTTCCTATTCAGAGAAAAAAAACACAATGTCTTATTCTTCTTATTCTTCAGCTACAAACATCTATGTTCGAAACTTTGCTCTAATACTTTAGGGACAGTAAGATTACATATTCAAACCCAGGTGTCGACATGAGTCTATATCTGACCCAATGACCTTTATGAAGGCCTCTGCATCATCCTATTCTACAAAATCTAAAAAAAAAAAAAAAGAACTGAGAAGCTGTTTATCTCAAGATGATCTAAAAATGCCAATGTTATGACATACTACATCATTATTTTCATCATTATTTTAAACCACAGGAACTTATACCCTCTAGAATTAAATGAAAAATGTATCCCTGTTGGGCAACACGGTGGTGCAGTGGGTAGCACTGTTGCCTCACAGCAAGAAGGTCGCAGGTTCAAGACCGCCTTGGGCCTGGGTCTGGGGCCTTTCTGTGTGGAGTTTGCATGTTCTCCCCGTGTCTGCGTGGGTTTTCACCGGGTACTCCGGTTTCCTCCCACAATACAAAAAACATGCTCAGGTTAATTGGTAAAACTCTAAATTGCCCATAGGTGTGAGTGTGAGAGTGAATGGTGTGTGAATGGTGTGTGTGCCCCACGATTGGCTGGCGACCATCTGGGGTGTATCCCTGCCTCTCGCCTTAACGCGCTGGGATAGGCTCCAGCAGACCCCTGCGACCCCGAAAGGGAATAAGCGGGATAGACAATGGATGGATGGATGGATGTATCCCTGTTTGTGAGACCAAGCCATGTAGAATAAGATCCTCAAAATCCAGGGATCAACATTTGTGTGCACATAAGTTCATGCATACACTATCTGCACATAATATAACTTAGGCCCTAATTTCTGCAGACTGAATTATTATTATCTATATAATTATCAGTATTCCTTCATAGCATTGCATTATAATGTTATTTTCCCTCTTGCAGAAGGCTAAGATGCCTTTCACTTAAATATTAAAGTGTGTTTATTACTGCAAATCTTCTCTACTAGAACAAAGTCTGGGTGTGTCAAACTCTATTTGTGAAAAATAGCTTTTTATAGTAAACTATTCTGTTGAGACATCTATGCATTTGATATCAAACTAACCAAAACAAGGTATTTCAAAGCGTAGCAGTTTGGGGAAAAAATATCACAGTCCTCGTCCCTTCGGGACAAGTGTCTCTTGTGGGAACCTGTTATGTTGTGGGTAAGTGATAGGAAAAAAAAACATTTAGAGGCGTTTTCAGAATTTGAGTGGATATCTCCTAATTTCGTACTTGCTCGAGGGGTATATTTCTTATTATAAATATGAATATTTATGTGGTATATGTACATGTATCTATCAACAACACTCAGGTTGTTTGGGGCTTCTAAACCATAATTGGATTCAGTAATGAACCTCAGGACCTCCCTCTGTTCTTGACATACACTGAAATATGTGTTCCTTTGAGATAACGGCACCTAACTGATAGATCACCTTAACATTATTGAGAGAGAGAGAGAGAGAGAGAGAGAGAGAGAGGGTGTGGAATACTACACATTGCTGATGCAGATTTATACCTAATGAATAGAAGGACATAGTTTAATTTATTTTTAATTGGCAACAAATCAACCCATTTTAATACTTTCCAACTTACCTACTGATCTGTAACACACTGCTGGTGGATTAATTCCTACTGAGGATGTAAAATCTAATATATATTTATATTTTTTATCTTTACTTCGCTTTAATAAGCTATGTCATTTTCTAAAACTGCATGCCACTTTAGATTTTAGGAAGCTTTAAGCATTTGGCAAGACTTACATCAGCTGCAGATCAACCATATTCAGTGTTAATAGTGAGCATTTATGGCACGAGGATGTAAAAATAAACCACTGTGCCCATGTTCATCATAATGAAGGAGCCTGCAACCCAGCGGCTCATTTATGTGCAGTGATAGTTTTGGGACAACATAGAGGTCTTTGGCACAGAGGAATGAGATATATTAGAATTGTTGCTTTTCATCTTTTCATTAAACTTTAAGGACAACCTGTTCTCAGGGCATTTTCATGTGACAAGTGTACTGTAAGCACAGGCATAGTACGAGCCTTGAAATTGCAAAAGTGAAAACCCAATAAGCCCAAGGCAGCACAAAACGCTGCTAAATACAATCTTTAGAAGAGACTGACAAAATATATCTAAAAAATGTTCCATAAATGGCTTCACGCACTTTATTTCTGTATCAAAGTGGCCCAGATTATCTGTCAATTAGCGATCCTTCAGAATTTCTGCTGGTTAAATGAACCCACCTCCAGGTAGTCGGCATCGCATCAGCCAGAAACTTTAAATAGCAAGGTCATCTAGAGATGATTCTGGAGGAAAGTACCCCGCAACGCAGTGTCACAAAGATGGATGTGGTTCATTTACTATTCGGTCAGGTCCATTTAAAATGCTATATCATGGAGAATACCTTTCCATGGGTAATACAGACATTAAAATTAGAGCGAGTTCAGCTGACTTATTCTGCTAGGTGAACTGTATAATATGTTAAGTAATCCCTTTTCTGTTACGTAATGAATTACCTAAGTATATATATAACTATTTCCACCATATTGTATATTCACTGTAAATGTACAGTCTATTACATATGTAATACATCGAATTACATATGGCTATCTTAATGTATTAAATATTTTTTTCATATTTCACTGTCTTTAAAAGCTACTTATTGCATATTAAAAACCCATTAGATTTTTATTTTGGTTTGATGATGAGAAAGGGAAATTAAACACTGACAATAGAAATTTGCATGTTTTGTTCACCTCATCTGTTTGTGTCATTTATAAAACTGTAAGGACACTACTACCACAACACAACATAATGATTATAAGATGAGAAATAAAAAGAGAATTAGCATTTTTTAGCATTATTAGTGTAGGCATTGTAGTTAATTCCTGACCAATATATTGTGAAAGCAAAATCAAAAAGTGAAATGAGGTTAGCAGCGTTTGGCTGTTGACTGCTCACCATCACACAGACAACACACCATGCACGCTGCCAAACCTTCAAACTGGGTCACATCGCAATGTTCTGTGTTTGATCTGCTACTTTTAACCACGAGACACTGGAACATTTATACATCACGCCATGTGTGCATGCCATGAAATGATTTCTAGTGAGTGAGCGAGTGAGTAGTGATCCTGTCTTCAAAGCCTGAATAGGCCAGAGAGGTTATATCAACATCTTCCTGCAAAACGGACACTGAAGCTGCTTCGCCTCCCATACAGTTGCGTGCAGCCTCTCAATCAAAAGAAGCCGTTTTCGCATTCAGGTCTCAGTGTATGAATAATCAAAGATCCCGGAGGACGCACAGGGTCAGTACAAACCCAGGTGCAGGCATGGAAAATAAAAGTTATGGAAATGTGGCCAAGTTCTGAGGAACAGCGGCGATGTCCGCGCGGAATTCGGCGGAGAATCATCTCGACTGAATTCCCCGCGTTCAAAAGGCGCCCCCCCCCCCTTCTTATCAGATACAGGCTTAAACCACAAACGAGCCTCCCGTAGCATTACGCTAATTAGCAGTGGTCTGCTTCAGAGGAGCATCAGCATCTCTCTGTTTATGTCGGAACGAACGGCGGCAAGATGTTCTTAACTCCCCCGAGTCATTCATCAAAGCCGCATTTTGCAACTGACATTGAAATCTTCGGGCTGGCAGATAAAGCAGGGACACAAGACACGGCCTGATAAACGCCCACGTCCTCAGGTATATAATAACCTACACACTCACACCAGGGTCATCACAGAAGTCATGTGCCAGCTCCTTTGCTGACATTATGACTTAATTAAATGACTTGTTGTTGTTAACTGAACTCAAAAAAAAAAAAGTGCTGGCTCACGAGGAAGACAGTGGGAGGTTATGCCTATAGGGAAATAAACTGCAATATCCACCATGTTTTACCCTCATTTACGTAACAGTATTGATGATTCAGGGTTGGGTTTTTGGTGCTGGGCGAGGTGGTATCGCCTGGTGTTAATATTGTGACATCTAGTGGCAGCTACTGAGGCACAGAAAGGCAAACTTTGGAGCCTGGGAACACATCTGTGAATCCAACAATGACTGACCCATGACCCATAGTCAGTTCACTAGTCAGAACCATGGGAAAAAAAATAGTATGTTTTGTCCCTGAATAAGCAATGTGAGTGTGTGTGTAAGGATAAATGGATTATTACTATCATTGAATAGCCATCAAATTATCCGTCCTCTAAACGAATTAAGGGGAAACTGCTCTATACACCTCCACCTGACAGAGCCCATATACTGTAATGTACACTAACCTGATCATTAGGCAATTACAGTTCCCAGAGGCTCCAGTGTATTTTATGGTCAGCCGCGGCGTGTTCTACGTGACTGGTGATCGTTGTTTGTTCTTTCTTGGCACCGTCGGACTTCACTTAAACACAACAGCTCGTCCGAGGAGGATGGTGAGGAGTAAAAATAGACAGGCTCCTCCAGGGATCGTTTTTATGAGAGCGCCATCATTATGCACAATTCTTTTTAAAGGGCTTAAAGGATGCCGGTTCCCAAAGGATATTCTTGTGGTGATATTTTGTTTTAATCACAAAAGCTTGCAGTTAAAATTTATGAGGGAGGAAAAATGAATAATTAACACTTAAATGCACTGACGGGCTTGTGTTATGGCCTCATAATCTCTCCTCCTGGCATTTCCTCGGATTTATAGAGGCATTTCTGTTCTTTGCCGCTGCCAGACAGTGATGTCACACCAGACCTACTTCAAGTCAGGTTTAAACTCTTCACCCTCTCTGCTTTTTCTTTCTCTTTTCTTTTTTTTTTTTTTTTACAGAGCAGTTAATATCACAAAGATCTTCAGTTTTGACAGAGAGATAATCTATCATTTTGGCAAATACACTTATTTCCTTTTTAAAGATTAATACCACTTTCGTTTTAGCATGCTGAATGTGAAGCTACGACCAGCACATCTTAGCTCAGCAGAAGACTGGAAAGGGGGAAACAGCTACGGTATATTTGCCATTTTAGCTTCTTACTCTCTATATTTGCCAATTTTTAAAACTTCTTTACCAAAGAAAGTGAGTGGCAAGGCTCACTATGTATTAATATGACATAATATAGAAGTAGTTTTTTTTCATACAATAATTAATCTAAGAGAGAAAATATAAGTATTTCTCCAAAATGGTGAATAATTTAGAAGTATTTACTATACATGTATTATGTGTGTTTTTCAATGTAGAGCATTGATTTGAGATTTGAGTTGTATTATATCTTTAAAATTGAAAGCTTCTCATGGAATAGATGTGGCTCACTGCTACATGTACCACTGCTGGCTTAAATGTTTCTGATGAAGTGGACGATTTTACGGGCCTCTGAAATAAAATGCTTCTTTTCCCCTCAGCACCGGCACTTAACAGAGCGTAAAGTTATCCATTCAAACTGCTATCAAATCCACCATCTATCCATTTTCAATCGATTTCTCTGATTCAACTTTTCATGTCATCAGAAAAAGCTTCTTTTATTTCTGCCATCAACGTATATATATCACTCAGCTCCTCTTTCCTGCAGCTGACAGTGCAGCGTTATATGAAACAGGAAATAATCTGTAAAGATAAACAATGAGTTTTGTCTAATAGATACTTTTTGGCATTGCGACACATGCCATGGTGATAAAAGATAATCTTTCTGTTTATCCACATTTACATATCAGGTGAGCATTTAGACGCTAGTCATTTGTCTCCTCTGCTCTGTGAATGTAAGGCTTGAATTGTCCAGTGATTTCTCTCCTCTTGTTACATACACAATAATATTGTTTGACTGTTTTTTTTTTGTTTTTTCTTGCCCATTTTTCAGCTGTAATGTGTAATCGCTGTGTGTTTAAGGAGCAGATTGAAGGGACCTTGTGCATCTGCCTGCCTGTATCTCACTATCTGTGCTGCTTTACATAGCACAACGTGATGCTTTAATTCAGCCTTGTGTCCAGGTCGGTCACTTTTTGTCAGTCTTAACCGGTGTTGGGCACATTACTCTGTAAAAGTAATTAGTTGTAATTACTAGTTATTTCTCCCAAAACGTAAGTTACAAGTTAGTAACCAAGTTACTGTAAAGGAAAGTAACTTTAGTCTAAACAATGTACTAGGGTTTTCTAAGGGTCTGTGAATGTGTGAAAGAAGGAACGCAGCACTTGTTTTGTTACTGAAAAAAGTAATGCTGTAATCTGCCTTTAACCGTTGCACTTTTAATTCACCAGACCACGCCTGCACCACACCCTGGAGCACAAGTCTAAGCGCAGCTGCATTTGCTTTCTACAGTACACAGATATTATAATAGCAATTACAGCCGCATCAAAATAGGACCTAGAATGTATTTATTAAACAGACTGACTGTTTATGTCACAGGAAAGCACAAAGTGCTTTGCTCCACTTATTGCATATGTATATAAAAGAGGACCGTGCAACTAATAGTCCATGAAAGAAGTAAATGCTTTTGTCTAGACTACTACATTAACATTTATTTTCTATGAGCTCTCCTTCACTTGCAGGAGGGTTTGGAGGGTGTCCCAGTGCAGTGCACTGGTTAATTACCTGCTGTCTTACTATACTAAATCAGGCACTGAACACACACATTGCACTACACCAGAGGTTTTCTAAGTCTGAGGCCTCCCCCCCACCCCAGGAGGCCCGCAAACACATTCAATGAGGTGAAAAAATATTATACTGTTTATTACATTAGTTATAAAAAGGAAAGCTTAGCCTAAATGTGTGTGATCCAGTTGAAGAGGAAGTTCAGAGACAGATACAGTAGTTAGGTGGTAGTTTTTTTTTCAGTTTCCCAATGTCCGACATTAATAAATCCCTTAGGAAAGACCCTTTTTTTATACATTCTTTAAAGTCTGACATTAGGTCAAACAGCAGTGGGCTACTTTGGCTCAGTGTTTTGACAGTCTATGCAATAAATTATCATAATCATGATCCTATGGTCATCCAGGAAGTGTGCAATGTAAGGGATGATGTTGCCCTTTTTTCCAGATTTTGTCTGAAGGGAGGCCCCCATTCTCTGAGTAAGAAAACTCCTGCCCTCGACTATTTTCTCAGTAAATTGGACCAAAGAGTCCACTGTGATGCTCATAGCTCGGTGAGGTTGCACAGTGGTGCTTTGTGCTAGACACCACACATTCACTATTGGACGATAGAATGTTGGACCAGATGACAATTCTTGATAAAATGTCAGGAGATCATAATTATAACTTTTTTTTTTCCTGTGGGGTACATGAAATGTCTTTACCAAATTCTACAGCAAGACATCAAGACAAAAAGAAAAAAAACGGTATGAGGATTAAATAAGTAACCTGCAGGAATCAGACAAAAGAAAGCAACAAGGGCAGGCTATGATTCACAGCCCCACTGCAGGAGGGTGGGGGACAGATCGTTAGACGGGGGATGAGTAGGCTACGTTCAGAGGATCTCTCCTGAGGCAGGAGACGCAGCTACTCCATGGTACGGCAACGTCAGGTGGCTCGGGAGGACCAACCACCGAGTCAGTCACCGCATGCCGTAGAGTAAGAACTTGCCTTTGCCCTGACAATCAGACCTGACACCCGCTGTCTGCAGGGGAACGGTGCACAGCAGACGCAGCGACAGGGGGAAAAGAGGGACAGCAGGAGGGCTGGAAGAGCAAAGATGTGAACATACACAACCTTTGTTACGGGAGGGTTATTTGCATGTCTTAAACATACTGCACATGGGACAGTATCAGGACGTTATTTATTATCTATTTCTATATTGTACCGTATACTCAAAAGGGTTTTTTTGGGGTCTTTGCATCAGTGATATTCTCCTGCTAGATGGATTGATTGATATGGATGGTGGCAAGTTTCAAAGATGTTGCCACTCAAGACCTGCCATACACAAGATGTGCTGAATTCTGTCAACTCGTGATCGAATCACTCAGAATGCATGTTAATACCGGTTTTGCACAAGGCCATTGTTGTTGGCTCACAGAGTGAATCTGCCTCTCTATAAAGGTTGTGTGTGTGCTTCTCGTTGCGGCTTTCAGGGGTGCTGGGGTATTTCTTGTTCTCTTATAGCCCTGTAGGCTCATTTGCTCTGAGCTCGTTTAATTATTGCATTCTGTAATTCATTCTTGTGTAAAGTGTGTATGTAACCTATCTAATCTAAAGTGAAGTCGTGCCCTACTGCTATTTTTTCGAACCTATAAAAATGCCACTACATACGATAGAATCCTTTCCGACGTCTTCACTGAAAAGAACAGCAGCAATCTTTTCATATGCATTGCAGCCATCTGTGAGAGTGGCAGCAAGTGTAATGGAAGTTTTGAATTGGTCACAGCTGATTTGTCAATGCAATCTAGTTTACAAAGCACTCTTTCCTGTATCGACAGAATTTTCATTGGGCCTCATCAAGATTCTGCCACCATTTTTTGCTTTTAGTGGCTTAAGAGCAGAATGTGGCTTCTGTGTAGAAATCAGGATCGAGCGGGGAAGTCACTTCAGTACCTTTGCACCCACATATCAGAGAGGGAGAAAACAATGGAGCGGCCTAAAACTTTGCAAGATAATACTTTTGAAAGCACCATCCATCAGCTTTAGTTTTTTCTCTCCCCCAGAAGTCTCTCAGTTGGTTTGACAAACTAAAGCAAAAAGACCAGAGCCACTGTTTCCTCTATTTGTGCCCCCCCCCCCCCCCCCATACATATTTAGAGTTTAAAATAACAATTAACATAGATAACCTGAATTTTATTGGTATTTCTTGTGACATCTTGTGACGTGTCATGATTGCTTATATTAAAATGTCTAACAATGCAGAAATATTCAATTAGGTAGCATCATTATCATTATCATTATGAAGAGCAATCACACATTTATAAAACGATTGTGAAAACATACAGAAAATGGAACACTTTAAAATTATTAGGTGATGGTGAAGTGACACATGAGTTATAGTGATGATCGAAGATGGTCTGAGACAGTAATAAGTAATATTGAGAAGAATTTTGCATTTCTGAATATTTAGATATAAAAGGAATATCATGCTATTTGAAAATGATTACATTCATTTCTCTTTTTAAAGCCAGCCTTCTCGCTGTTCTCTCATTATGGAAATGACTGCGTTTGGGCCTTTCTGGGGTGATTTCTTCAAGTGTGGGAGTGTTTACTGCAGGTCAGGCGTACTGCCCATGGCCATCAGCGCAGCCAAACTACTTTCACATAAATCTATAGAGAACGATTACTGCCCGATAGGAAATTACATTTCCTATTCCTCTAAGTTATCATTTTTTTTCCCTTTTCCAACCCTCTGTATTATTTTTCTCCAAAAGAACATCTCTGTAATTTTTTTAAAATTTTGCCAGATAGATTTATTGCCTTATATCTATAGAACCAGGCAGTATCACAAACATTATCTTGACATTTTAAAAACTATTATTAACATTTTGCTAATAATGCAAGATTTTTTTCTCCCCCTGTCTATATTGGCTGGTGTCAGTGTAAGTTACACATTTGCTTTTCCGTCACGTGAGCTTCGGACAAACAGATAAAAAAAAAAAAAAAACTGTAGAGTAAACAGAGTAAAAAGAGAAAAGATGCACTGTTCCAGGTGATGCTTCATCAAACACAAATTGCATTGGAAATATTATAATGTATGGTAATAATTACTCTTCTGAATGTCATATCTGACATCTATAGGGGTGTGAATTTTGTATAAACCAGGGGATTCTGCCAGATTATGTATTGGAAACAATACTACCCCTCCCCACCACCAAACAAAAAATTAATTTATTTGAAAAAGTTAAGATTACACAACACCATGTGTCAGTGAGCAAAGCAGATTTGCTTCATTTAATGAGTGTTGAACGGAAGATTGATTTAATGAGTGACCTCAAGAGAGGTCATGAGAAATCAAAGCCGTCCATAACTTTCAACCTGCTGCCACCGTGATTCATTTTGATGGGAACGGGTCACACGTCAATGCTAATTTGTTCAGTTAAATTTCTTAATGAACCCCTTTGAATGAATTAACCCGGCGAATTAGCATTGATGAATTATCCAGCAATGGTGCGGCGTGGAATAACTGCAGGTTATAAATATATAAAAGACGGAATAACTGCATAGATGTTGCAGGTATAGATAATTTATATATTGTCCTCTCGTGGCAAAACAAACAGTTATTTAAATAGCTGGCATTAATCACTGTTACAGTCCCAGGGAGAGACCAAGCAAACTGGCCCTGCTCTCTGGTGGTTCTCCTGAGCACCTTGAGGGAACTATTCTTTGCTGTTTCCAGATGCTTAGTTCTGCTCCATTTCTCCTCTCAGCTGAGTTTTTGATCAAGCCTTGACTTCATTACACTCTGGTGGGTGACTTTTGTGGAACCGTGAAAGAGTGACGCTCCCGATACTGTATACATTCGCTCCTTCTTTCCACTTTCTAAATAAACGTTTCGCAGAAATTTTCATTTTTCATGGAATTAGTAGAGTTCGCTACGGTTATTTGAGCTTTTCTGGCTAGTCATGTGCTACAAAGGACACTGGGTCCCGCGTGGTATTTAGAGAGTGTGCAGATGTTTCAGTTTCATCACAGACGCATTGTGTTAGTTGGTATCTAGCTTTCTCTATTGTGTTTATGATTGCATTTGAGATGTGGCAACTGACAGAAGTATGGATTGCCTGGTTGCATGAGCAATTTCTCTGTAGCCCATAATTGCACTATATTGATGCAAGAGAGAAAGGGGTTTTCATTTCATATCTTACAATTCCACAGTTGGCTGATGAAAATGGGGCACTCTGCTCTTTGTGAACCATGACATTCCCATTCTGTAGTGCAGCCTACACTGCTTTGTGTATACGTGGCAAAGGGTGAATATACTATTGTGTGGAGGAGAAGCATGATAGCATTCTTGATTAGGTACTCCGTGTGCCTTTTTATTTCCAGCACTGATGGAATGTGAGCTCGCTGCACATTCTTGAGAGCCATCTTTGAATAAAAAATAGAAGAATACATCAGTCATTGCAGCATTATAATACAGAAACAACTGTTAACAACTGCTCAGATCAGAAGTAAGTTTGGGGAAAATGACAGGCGTGCTAAACTGACAAAACAAGTGAATGAAATGCACTGTGGAATTCCCGATAACATTGTATGTGCCATCAATTATTTACACCTGCTCGAAGCGAAAACTGCCAATTTGGAGGGAATGATGAACATACAAAGCAGGAAATATGGAATCAATTCAGACATTTAAATATGCCGTTGCAAAGAGGAGGAAAAACAGTAGAAGTTTGACGATGCTAAGACTTTTGAATGTGAGTACTTTGCATAATTTCGGAGCACTTAATTGTACAGCTACCATAAAGCGGTGCTATAGTTACGATTGCCCTGAGCTGTGGGCGCCACATGCGATCAGCAATCACAGTGAGCAGCTGCTGTAAGCCATATGGCCCTTTGAGCTGTGGAAGGAGAATCCCTGAGTCCTCATTAAACAGCTCATGGACCATTGGCCCAAAGACCTGACTGCTTCTCTGATGGTCGGCATTATCCCTGATATATTCCTACAAAGTGGTTGCTACAGTGCCGCCCAATTCTGAAGGAACGGCCAATGATATTTCTTTTTTATTGTGTCAAATCAAGTCCATTTCATTTGTATAGCCCAATATCACAAATCACAAATTTGCCTCAGGGGGGCTTTACAGTCTGTACAGCGATACAACATCGCGTGTCCTTGGCTCCTCCACTCGAAAAAAGGAAAAACTCCCCCAGAAAAAAAACTTTGTGTGTTTATTGCTGAAGTAAATCTGACAGTTCAGTTGCAAAGTCAGCTATATGCAGGCAGCTATTCTGCAGCTAGCCAACTGCATACCATGAATATAAGTGCCCGTTTATAGGGTGCACCTTTCATGCGATAGAAAACCACTCAAAAAATAAGAAAGAAATAAAAAACCCAGCACAGTACTGTACAATTTGACTTCCTGTTTTTTTTACAGTATTAAGGCCATAATGTGTGTGTTTAAATTTGTGCATGACAACATTTGAAGGACACACTTTTCACTGGGGAAGGTGGTTAGTTTAACCAATTTTGATTCAGTTGGTTCCTATCAGTTTGATTAACACACTGAAATCACAGCACAGTAATTTTTGCCTCACAGGCTTCACACAGGTTTCCCTGACTCATTAGTGGAGGTTACTGGGGCCACGTGAAAGATCTGAGAGGAAGACCTGCAGACACCAGGGCTGAAAACATTACAGATTACTAAAAAAACACATCATTTAATCATGTGTCAGTGACAGTGTGTCATCTAATCAACCTTAACTAATTAAAAGAGGTCACAACTGAACATCAGTCAAGCACCAAAAGGGCAACACCTGATCTTTGGTGAATAAAACTATCATTCAATTTATTTCTTTTTGCAACCTAAACTTAGTCTCAGCTTAGCATCAACACAACTAAACATTGTCATTCATTTTGTTCAGTACTAGAAGTTTTGCTTCTTACAATTTCATTATGATGTGTTATCTGCCAGATTATAATATATTTTATGGATTTAATACAACACATATACTTTATCAGTACTTGCACACTTTGCAACAATAATATTTTTTAGAATGATAAACTCCTTTTTATTTTGAAAATATACTTGAAATTGAGAGTTAATAGAAAAAGGGGAATTATTGTTATAGTCTTCTGTATGGTCTGTCTCAACCCAGTGTTCAGCTATCGACAAAAATGAAGCGTGCAGTTGCCTGACTGGCATCATCACCCATGAGAGTTGCAACCTGATCAACATGCCTTAGTAGCAACTGCAAATGTGCCAAAGCTGTGTTTCCTCCGAGAAACAATATACAGTCTCAATTCATTATTAATTAAGCACTCAGATACTTCTGATGCGTGTATGCAATATTGGCAGTTAATGTCATTTCCAGCATTGCTTTATACATACTGCAGCTAACTAACTTAATTATGTTTAAGAGAGCTGTAAATGTGGTGAAAAAATCTGAATCACTCCAAATTCTTCATTATAGGAAGCTGTACAGACATCTAAATAGGCTGTGTAAAATAAAATACAAACATCATGAGTACCTTAGAAGAGAAGATACATTAAACAAGACAATGAGTTGTTGCGAAACAATTTGCAATCCCAATCTCCCACTGTTCTCATTTAGCACATATAAGAGTTTAATTTAGCTTTTTGTGTCCTTGGAGCAACATTGGGCAATTGCCTCCCTTAGAGTGTTTCGCACAGACATGATTTATCTGGAGCTCATTGATATTCAGCAGCATGTTGACCAGTGAAGTGACAACGCATAACAATGAGTGCAATTAAGTTACCATGTTTTCGGTAATCAAACCGAATGCATACTGAAGTGTCGCGTTCTCACTTGAATGTTGAGGAGCTGCAGACTGGAGCGTCAGCATTAGGTAAGTTCAGAGCAAATGAATGGACTGGGACCTACTTACATCTAATTTTGTTTGAAATAAACTATGAAAATCGCTGAAGAAAATGTTTGTGAGTTCCTGATATGCTGTTTGCTCTACTTTGTGGAAAAGTTTAGTCTATGAAAAACGCCAGTAGCAGAAACAGTAGAAGAACAGTGTTTGGTTTTAACATTTACTCACACTATGCTCCTATCTGTAATTGCATTTTAGTTATCCACAATAAAATTTATCCTATTTATACAATCATTCTCACTTGCAAGAATGGTGATTGATATCTTAAAATCCTTAAAAAAAAGTACCCACAATACTTATTGCCATATATCTGCAAATGCATTTTTACTGGTTATAATTCTAATTGTAGATGTCACTTATTCCTCACTAGGGTCACAGGGGTCTGCTGGAGCCAATCACAGCACATTACATGTGAGAGGCAGGAATACACCCCAGACAGGGATGATGAATATACATTATGCAATTTTACTTCATAATCAAAAATACATTATGATTATTATTATTTTTTAAATTTTGGATATCCAAAACTAAAATATAACAAGTAACAGTTGGATTTCAAATATCTGCATTGGTAATGTACTAAATTGTAGCTATCCAGAATGGATATGCAAATTGTAATGGTGGTTATCTGAAAAGCAATGGCAAAGGTGAAATCATTTCTGAACTAGTAGTTGTGAATAGCAAGAATGTAATTGTAGGTAATTGTAGAAAAAATAAATTACAGATATCTACATTACATATCCAGCCCAGTTATTGCACATTAAGTAGCTTGCCAAATAATAACAGTCATTGTTACAAAGTGTATCTATAATGAAATTTGAAACACTCTGGTGTTTAACATGGAGTAAAGTAAAAGAACAAACAGCAGAGAAAGAAAAAGAAATCATGTCTGCAAGTGCTTGAATTTTTAAGAACTTTCAAATACCTATTTAGACTGCTCATTCAACCAACCCAATATGGAATTATAGCTAATGCATACTATTAATGATCATTACTGATATTGATTAGCCATTATTCATGGGAGAAGAGAGCAGCTCTTGATAAATTGGACAAATTATGTAATGCTCATGAAGAATTACTTGAATTAGCCAGATTCAGTCAGAGATGAAACTAAAATATGGACAAATTTTAAAATGTAATGAAATGCATCATTCATTAGTCCACCTTAGCTAGATAATAATTGATTTGACAAGTTTATTTGACATGAGCTAAATGACTGTGGAATGGTTTACACTGCAAATGTCTTTGTGATGTTTGTATTTTACGAAGTTGGAAATTATACAGCAGTTAAAAAATTGTGCTTTTTTTCCCTTTTGAAAACAAAAAGTCACAATTGAAGCTTCAGTCGGGAAACGGGAAACAATTAGTCGCTCAGTATCAACATACCCAGCATTAGTAAATTCTGTTTTGTTGCAACTCTGTATTTACACTGTAACTACATAATTAGAATGTCATTATCTAATTACTGCTAATCATCTAATCAAGGGAGCAAACAAACTGCCCTGCTACTAAAATCTGCAATAGACACAGGCGCTTTTTTTTTTCTTTTTTTTTTCCTCCCACAGTGAACACACTGTCAGCGACTGCGGTGGTTACATAATCCTCGGTGTCAGACTTGGCAAACCGTTCTTATATGTCAACCCTGTCCATTAACAGCATGTCTATGGAAATATTACTGCAAAGGTCACTGCCTCAAGGAACAGCGAGACAAGAGGGGAGAGAAATCTGCGTGAAATAGCTGCGGCTAGTTGCACGGCTGCCAGGGCCCTGCCTTCGCTTGCCATTTCAGAGTTAGCACGCCGGCCCGATAATCCCTGTCAACGGAGTGGGTCTGATCCCCGGGCTTCAGCCTCTATTGATTGCCTGTTTTATTGTTCTTTGATTTCCATTTTTGTTATTTAACAAGTCGACGGCGGATTTTTGACCTTCAGCTCTGCCCTGTCTGGCTCCTCTCTCCCATTTATGGGTTTGCTTGTTCTGACCAATATTGTATATTGAGTATTGTTTACTGACTACCATCCTCTTTTTGTTCATCTGTAGTGATATAAAGCTCTGTCTTCCTCTCCCTTGCTCATTTCTAAAGTGAATATTGCTCCCTTCCTCATGCAACCCCTGCATGTGTCTAGTTTTTTTTTTCATTAAACATTTCATTTAAAAGAAAATCAGCAAAGAGTCTAAGCTAGAAAAGCTTGGCATGAATAGTAGAAATGAAATGAAGGTGATAAGAGATGCTTCATGCACCAATAGTCTGCACTATATTGAGCTCAGGGGTGCAGGGCCTAATCCATTGGATTTCAGGAGTGTGATGGAGAAAACCGTTTTTTTATTTTCCTTGGTCTTTTCCCCGTGCTTGTTATTCTTCTGCTGATTTCTCAGCGATCGTTGTGATGTCAGAAACATTGATTCGCTTTAATAAGAAAGAGATGGAAGAGGGGACGAGCTCGGGCCGTTGCCACGGAAGCCGCGCGGTACCCCTTGAACGGCGACCATCCAGCAGCAACGACGTGCAACCTTTAGATAACTGCTCCGCCCCTGCTTGCCGCAAAATTCCATTTCAAAATATATTAGCAGAACATACAACACGCAGCCCCTGCACGGCCGTGGCGATACAGAAAGTAATTAGCCTTAATCTGACTGACTTTGTTTGATTCTACGCAGAGGCGGCTGAGAGAATTATGCATAAGACTTGGTTTGAAAGACAGATAATGCATTAAAGGCAACTGAGCGCACGTTTCCCAACGCATGTATGGCATGTTCATTAAGATGATGTGATGACTTATTAAATGTGAATTTCAAAATAAAAGCCTTCCCAGCTGTAGAGGGCTTTGATTCTCCTGGAGGTATCCTTTTGGGATTAGTGGTCACAGCTCTTTAAACAACAAGTAAAGGCTACAATAAGGGAAAAGGTTGATAAACAGACGATGTGAAGACGTGTGTGAGCCTGTTGCCTTTAAAGGAAAGAAAATTCTTCAAGATGCTGCTGGAAATGTTGATAATTAGTTGCCGTGTGTGTCATGTACTGCCAAAACTTTTTTTTGAAATGAAAGCATCCAATCATTCTTGGGGCGTCCCCGCCCTCGGCCTGCTGCGTCAAAATCCTGCAGCTGTACACCTCATTGCCTCCCTGTGGGAGCAGCAGCGGGGCAATCTCTGTCACATTTGATTACGGCCTTGAAGGCAAAGAGCAGCAACATAATAACCTTATCAGTAACAGATGATTGAGATCTTCAAAGGGCCTGTTCTGCCTCGGTGGCTGCTCGTCTGACCGGCCAGAGATGCAGAGTGATCAAAGGCCTCCAGAACATGGCGGCTCTCACAGTTCACGGCTTATAACCAGGGAGCTCCTGACGTTGCCCATACATCACCACTGACAGGTCACATCTTAACTTCCTGGGTGGTGCGTTTTTGCCGACTGACAGGGGAGACATGCACGCCAATATTCCACTATTATTCCAAAAATATTCCATATGATAAGGGTCGTATTTGGAGATTGGGAATTTTCCAGGGGGCGACACGGTGGAGCAGTGGGTAGCACTGTTGCCTCACAGCAAGAAGGTCGCAGGTTCAAGACCGCCTTGGGGCCTGGGTCTGGGACCTTTCTGTGTGGAGTTTGCATGTTCTCCCCGTGTCTGCGTGGGTTTTCACCGGGTACTCCGGCTTCCTCCCACAATACAAAACATGCTCAGGTTAATTGGCAAATCTAAATTGCCCATAGGTGTGAGTGTGTGTGTGAATGGTGTGTGAATGGTGTGTGTGCCCCACGATTGGCTGGCGACCATCTGGGGTGTATCCCTGCCTCTCGCCATAAAATGCGCTGGGATAGGCTCCAGCAGACCCCTGCGACCCTGAAAAGGAATAAGCGGGATAGAAAATGGATGGATGGATGGATGGAATTTTCCAATCAAGACGCGTGGGATATGTCGATGTTATTCAGGTTTTAGGCACTTTCTTTATACACATACACAGCACATTTGCAATATGCGACTCAATAAGGGGTTTGTACTATAGTTTGCAACACACAGCCTCCTCCTTGTTTTATAGTACCTTTAAGTAAGATTATCGTTTTGTGTTCACATTAATGAATGCAAATTAAACCAAACTCTAAGACTTGATCTAAAATGCCCTTCCTGTCAAATGAAGGTGTAGAAGTTCCCAGGTGAAGGTATGAGTAATTATTCTATAATCTGCGTATGACAATTTATTGCAGATCATGTTGGATTTATTTAAACAGTGTCTCTGGTATTACCTTTAGTCCCTTTAGACAACACAGTAAATTAAATTCAGTCGTCTTTCCTTCTGTCAATGGTTTCAGTTTGTCGATGGACCACAGTCTGTTTGCACCATTAACACTCACGCTTCCCTTCAACCAGGCCTTTCATTTCTTTTACCCGTTGCATAGCGGAATGGAGTCTGTTCTTCCATGACTTTTAATAACAAGTAAATTAGTTATCAGGTAAAGACACTGAATAAATGAATAAATGAATGGGTAATGAAGTGAAACACTGTAATTAAAATCGTTCACACGACTGCAGCTTAAAATACTGTTTAATTTTTTTTTTCCTCCCCCGTGTTATAAATAGAGCTACATCCTTTACTTTTAATAGATTGAAATGGTGAGTCTTGATTGAATCACGAGACAAAAGGATGGGGCTTAGGTGATGGAGCCGCAGAATTGTATTATTTGAAGGAACATTTATATTATGTTTAAAATTATGAATCATAGTCAAGATGGTAAAAATAGCTGTAGTTGAAGGCAGAGGCTCTTTTTTAGATGCAATAAGTTCTCACACTTATTCTTACCATAATTTCTATGTGTTTAACACGGGTTTCTTACATAAGCACAGCTCCTCTCCTTGACTCATTATTATTATTATAAATTCTGCATCCATGAAGCCCTGCCCACCACCTCTGTGTGTTGTCACATCTCACATGTGAACACAAAAAAGACGATCGATCAATTGTTTCTAGTGACAAACATTGCACATATGCAAGTCAGTATAGTCACTATAAGACATTTTAGGGGCCAAATCAAGAAAAACACATTTTTGAGCAAAAATGTAAGATTCATCTTCTTTTAACTTTAACTTCTAGCTTTATAGGTCTACAAAGAATTGTTTGCACAGTTCAGATGATCACAGATTATCTTGATAGATCTGCTGGATTTGTCATTTGGTTGCCTGCCTAGTGTACCCTGTAATCTGCAGAAAAGAAAACCTTTTTATATTTAATTAGGAGAAGGACCGTCAGTGTCAGGTTCTGGCGATCACATGTAACATTTATTATTTCTGATATGTCTTTATCACGCGTCAGTGCACATGCAGCCGCGCTGTTTGCACTCCTTCAGCCCACACTCCAGCAACCCTCTCCTTGCAAAAGCTGGTATTTGCCAGTGGCTCCGTCTCTCTGTGTCACCACGCTTTATAGACACAAAGGTTAGCGGTGGGCTAGTTTGCATCCAAAAGGAAAAACCTGGAGATCTGCAGCTGCTCTTTTCCTTAAATTCCATCATTTACAACACTTCTTTGACTACATTTCTCCTTCTTCTTTGCACCAACAGAATTCAGTGGACTGACTGAAAATAAAGATGTTGTTTAATACTGATTAGCAAAGCCAGACTGTTCATTTCCTTAAAGAGAGATCTAAAGAAGACAAAACTTAATTTCAGAACGGTGCACAGATTGAGACTCTAAATTGTGTTTCTAGTATTCGAGTGTTCTAATATTTTTCCTCTCACTTTTGACAATTGAGGCTTGTTATGAATTTCTCTCTAAAATGCAAAAAATCAAAGAGACTTTGAAATATTGAAAAACGAGAATGTTTCATGAAACAGACACAGCAAAAAGAATAAGTAATAACTCTTAGTTTTAATTACAGATATAAAAACGATGGCAACAAACTGGTTAACGCTAATAACATTTAGAGATTTTGTTTGGATCATACTGTTTGTATACTGTTTGTATGTAAATGACTGTTCATGTGTTCTAACATTAATATGTGGATCATCTAATCTTTTAATATATCAGTAATTATAAAGGAGATTAGCTGAATATATTTAGCAATAATTATATCTTTGGAGTAACATGAAAGGTTGTTCATGGTCACATAATTGTTAGAGGTTAGCATGATTAGTATCATAACCATAGTCACGATTTTGACTAATTTGTCTAATTAGAGTAAATTCGGTTCATTCATATTACTATTACAGTATAACTTACATGCATGCAAGAATGTATTTATTGATTTGCATTATATAACGCAGGCTTGATTTGTTCTTAAGTGGATGCTTTTATTTGGCAGTGGTGGAGAGACAGAGATGCATAGCAGGCAAAAAGAAGCAGGGCGCTGCAGAGCTTTTCATTACGGCATTGATTCATACATACATTTGCTCCCATTGAAGTTCCTAAAGTTGCTTCGTCATTTGAACCTAATCATATGTAATTTTAGGGCATTTACTTAAAGGCCCCATATCATACACTTTTCCTGGGATTTATTTGAAGTTTTTTGAAATCCCTAAGAAGATATATTTGCGGTTTAGTAGTGCTAAAAAATCATCTTGTTCTACTTTGACGTCTCCTCTCTCAAGCGTTTCCCTGGAGCTCCAATCTCATTAATATTCATGAGCCTCTCTTTTGATTGGCTATAGGTGTGACATCATAAATTCACAGAAGCATAAACGAGACGTTTTAAGGCTAGTTCCTGTCACCAGGCTGTGTGCGTTTCTCCATGCACTGGGAATGTGATGCATGGGACGGTATTTATATAACACCCGGGCCTTCCTCTATAGTCAAAACGGCAATGAAAATGGCAATTTCCATAATATTGGACCTTTACTTAAATAACCGATCCTGTCGTTTTTCTTTCTTCCTTCCAAGGACAGTTTCAGGCATTTTATAGACTCAAACAATTCCCTCTTAAAAGTCTGAGATATAATTCATGGCTCTCCTTACCTCTAAGCAGCCCTTACACGCCCCCCCCTCCGCTGAGCCCTCCACGCCACAGTCATCTCACACGTCACAGCTCCACTGATCTGAAGCTGTGAAAAGCCGTTATTGCTTTTCCGCTGCCTGCGCCTTTCGCTGGGGAATCTAATAACAAAATACGAGAACAGTCCCTTTGAGAGCCCATCAACAGTGAGCATTAAGGTTATGCTAATTGCATCAATGTAAGCCTCAGCTCAAATTGAATTAATCTTGATCTGTTGTTGTTGTCTCTCCGTTGCTTACAATTGCTCGTTGCATTCGGCACCATTACGTTATTACTGTTTGATCTGTTTCATTTGCACATGCTGCGAACAGGAAGGAATGTTAATGTGCATCTGTATCTCTGTGCAGCACATTTATTTTTTACAAGGTTTAAATTCCTGTAGGATTAATATGATTCATTTGCCTGTCTGCTCTACTTTGCCTATAATATGCTCTTTTTTTGCAGCCCAAAGTGTGAGCCTCTGACTGAACATGCTCTGCCTTTTGTATTTCCCGTGGTGTCATTTTGTCATTTTGCCGGCGGCGCGAGGCCCGACTGCCGCGGACCGCCCCGCCCGCCACGCAAACTCTTGGTAACTGTGAGTCCGCTGCCGCTGGAGAAACCTTGATCTGAAGATATATGCCATGCCAAAGTGGTTCCATTAAAGCGAGTTCAGATCAATATTTCACAACAGAGACAAAACTTTGTGTTTTAGAAGACAAATGCCAAGATCTCACTTTAATAATGCAAAGCTTTCTAAAATGCATGATAGATCACATATTATCATCACCATCTTATACAAATATTGCATACTTACAGTGGCATTGTGTGTCACTTCCAAACAACATGACAATACTGATTAAACTCTTTGATTGCTTTTCTATATTTAATATCTAATCAACAGTTAATAACTGCGAAGCCAGTCACTGCAAGCACATGGACAAGCCTTATCGAATAATAAAGGCATTGAAATTCATGTGCACAGGCTCTGGATCATATAGAGACTGGAATCGCCAATAGGAATATAGGATAGGATAGGAACCCCTATCATTTAATTTAAAAAAAATTTTTCTCTATGTCCCTTAAGACATTGTTAATCATCTTTTTTTCCCACTTGCGTACTGCATCATATTGTATTATTAGAATCTGCATATGAGTGAGAATTTCTGCTGGGGATTTCACCCGGAAGTAAAAGAAGGCGCAATCAGCGGAGTCCTTATCCAAATTAAACAAACTCCGTGTGTTCTTGGATTTTGGGGGGACAGGCCAAAATCCTAAGAATTTGGCAGAATCCAGTACGATCCTACCATGTGACGGCAATAAATTGAGCCCACAGACAACCTGACTTCACCCACATTAGAAATAATAAATGATGTTTATGAAATGAATGATATTCTCTTGCATCTTCTATTAGAGGTAATAGAATAATAGGTAACTTGATAACAAAAAAAAGCTCGATCTTCTCAACGCGATCCCTCCCAGCTGAGGCAGGTCGTGTGGGTAATGGCAGCCGTTTGCTCCCACTACGTGTGTTATAAACATCACAGTGCAGACCTTCATCTTACTGTAAGCCTGTAAAAAAAGGAACCAATCCATCTGGGTGTTGCATGTTGCATAAGGTGATGCAGCATTGTTTCTCATTAGTATCCAGCATGTTGAGATGCCAACTGACAGCAGTCCTGGGGGATAGCTTTGTGCTGCTCCCTTATTTATGTGCCCAGTGCAGCTCAGGAGCGTCTCATCCTCCATGCTCTCCACATCCCCATCTTTATACATTAAGCTCAACCTCGGAGCACCTCTGGCAATGCAGAGGTTGGGTATATTTGTTTACCCACTCAGAGAGGCCAAGTCAGGGAAGGTTGTCAGACGTTTGGGTTGTATGTAAATGTAATTCATGACATGCAAAAGCATTCATTTGAAGTTCTCTTAAAATAAGAGCGTCCGCTATTTGAACGACACGTGAATCTTCTCGCAGAGATGTGGACAAATTAAAAGAGGACTCTTCGGAAAGCTTTAAATGCCTTGTAGGAGCTGTTGCCAAACAGCTGGTCGGGTTCAGGAGCTGATTGCTGTACCGCCGGATGCTTGACTGTGATCGGCGCTGATCAGTCAGCACCAATCAGCGACAAGTTTTCAGGCTTCATGGAGAGAGGGCAACAAATAAGCTTGATTCATTCCTTGATTGCATTCAGGCTTTTGGCTTCATTTCTCCCATTATACCTTTGACTACACCAAATGAAACTATATGTTGACCAGGACAGTTATTTGGCCGCAGTAACCACAGTTAAAATGATGCATTGCTGACTTTTATAAAATATTCCAGTGTTGCTTGTGGTTTTTGTAGCGGCTACAGAGCAGACAGGTATTTCTACAGCACCGCAGTATGTCAGCCTCAGGCTGATGGTATGTTGCTGCCAGATGCCCTGCCTGTACTTTACTCTACTTCTTCTGCTATGCAAGTGACAAATAATGTACATTGGCAAACCACTCCAATCTGAATCTAAGTTAGTTAGAGACTGTTCTTGAGAGAAAAATGACAGTTAGTCATTAAGTAAAAGGGAAGTGGTTAAGAATGGTTTGTATTAACGCAAAGCATGATTTCTCCATAATCAAAACCAAATTGCATTTGTTAAAAAAAACACTGATCAACAGTGATTTATAACAGTGGTAGAAGGCCCTGACCATTGATGTGGTCTTGGTTATTTTCATTTCATCTGAGGACTTGCTGGTTATTATGTATGAAATTCAGAAACTATCATCTTGCTTAGATAATTAATTGCCAAGATTACAAAGACGTGCTGACGGATACATGCAGTACATCATGCCTTTAATTATGCATCCCAGTGATTATAACTTCCTTCTATTGTCTGTTTCCAGCCCTAAACTAATCAACATGACAGCTCCCCAGCACAGTTTTGTTAAATCTGGACGGCAGCACAACCAGAACAGTGAAGGGGCAAACCTGGATTTCCGACAAACGGATAAATATTTGATTCCAGTCCTTGATTGATCACTCTCACATGTCAGTTCTCTGGTTTCTCAGGGCTGCTCTCTGATCATTCTGATGTGGTGTGACTGGCTGTCCAGATGCTCCATGTCGGTCCCGGGCACAGTCCATTGACAATGCTGATACTGCAGTGGGGAGTTCTGAGGAAACTGCCAGTGCTGCTCGCTGGCCCTCTAACCATAGCAGATGATTGTGCTCGCTCCGTAATTCGCTCAATTTAGCGACTGTCAGAGGGTCCTCCACTCCCCATTTGCTCTTCTAGGACTTTTAAAGACCCACTGAAGAATGATAAATGTGATCACAAACAAAGAACTGTGGCCCGTTAAAGTTTACAGAACATGCACTTTACATCACACTGTCCATACTATTTGAAAGGTATGAATTTAAAATCATTAAAAAAAAGAAAGCGTCCCCATAATGTAATTAGCTTTACAACCATCAGTTAAGCCTGATGAGGCTGATAATTAGGGGGAAGCAAGCGAGCAAGCAAGAGAGTTTTGGGGAAGATTTCCTAGCCTAGCATCAGTGGCATGTGGTCTATTAAAGGGGCTGGTAAATATTTTTTGTTGCTGCAGTGTTAATATAGTCTCTGTATATGGAGCGGCCACTCCACCCGTTGCACCACTCACGGCCCCATACAGTGTATGTTTTAAACTATGGATTGTGTTTGTGTGTGTGTGTGAAAATAAATTTAAGTTACTCTCACATAACTCATAATTCGAGGACCGTGCAGCACGCTGCCTTGGTTGACATCACATGCCTTAAATAACTGGATCTGGGGCGGAAAATTTCACGCCCAAGAGATGTAGGCCAGATTTAACAGATAACACTTACCTCCTGGAGGCGGCTAAAACATCCACAGATCGCTGTGGCGCTGCGGTGATAATTGTGAAAGTGAAAGCGGGCGCTAAGTTCCAAAAGATACCGATCGATAAGACTTTCAGAAAACCGCTAGACCGGCCGCCTGCAGCTCTGCTTCACGCCCGTGGCCAAAAACACCACAGGTGTACCTGGGGCCGCAGCCCCACCTGGTGGAGAAGTCGCACCACGCTGCGTAGCATGTGTCCTTACTGCTACATCTATGTGATAGCAAATAAGCATTTTGAATGTTGAGTCTATTCTTTGCAGACTCCTCCTGTGTGTTGCCGTGGGCCCTGTGTCTGGATGTGACAGGGAGGACCTAAGTTTATGTGGCGTGGCACTGGGGTAGACACACACCATTACTCTGAAGCCCCAGGTCCACGCATGAACATCACGCACAGCCCTTTATTCAGCCTCCCCCCACTGATGGCCTCCTGGCTTGCCAAAGAGGAGGGCTGTCCTGCTTTCCGAGCCTCATTGATTCTGGAGGGTCTCCATCAATTAAATCTGATAGACATTCAACTCCCCGAAGCTAAAAAACAAAGCCGACACAGGCACCTCCGCATGAATGCAGAGGGATATAAACACATACTAGCCACAGCTTCGCATCTCACGTAAATCACACGCTGCGATACAAAAGGTGCTATTTTTACACTCGCAAACAATTGTTATTTAGTTTGCTGACAGCTATTTTCTTTTTTCCTTCAATAGGGCTCCTCTGGCTGGAGGCGAGACGCGTCAGTATTCAGTTCGCAGACTCAACCTCGTTGGAGATCAAAGTGAATGTACGGATCATGTTTGCTCCTTTTTAATACCTACCCTTACGAAAATTAACCATGGCTTTACCATGGGAAATACCGTGGTTTTACCATGGTTTTTTGGGTAACCATGGTTAACCATGGTTTTTTTGTGGTAACCATGGTTATACTATGGTTTTTATGTAGTAACCATGGTTCTACCATGGTTTTTGGATACCATAGTATTACTATGGTTGGTTCATGGTACTTCCAAAAACCATGGTAGAACCATGGTTACTACATAAAAACCATAGTATAACCATGGTTACCACAAAAAAACCATGGTAAACCATGACCCAAAAAACCATGGTAAAACCACGGTATTTCCCATGGTAAAGCCATGGTTAATTTTCGTAAGGGTACTTACTGCCACGTTGTGTTTCTCAGCATGCCTGTGTGTTTGCAGGGATTACACTCCCAAATAAAAATGCCATGTTCGGTTTGTGTTAACCAGCTAAAGAGCTGATACATGCACGCCGTTAAACAATTACAGTTTTTTTATGACATATTTTAATAGTACAAAATTCACATTGGTTTTGACACAGAACTACAGATAAAAAAGACAAATCAATGATTGGGGCAGGCAATAAATCACAATAAGTAAACTAAGAGGGAATAGAATTGTTTCTATAACTGAATTTTTGAGCTTTTGCAGACTGATGTACAGACTTTGACAGTAGACGTCTGTTTTCACATTAATTTGCTAAATTTCTCTGTGTACATTGAAAATTTAATTATAAAGGTCGGGCCCACAAGCATGATTTGTGATGTCTCAAATGGATTGAAAGTCATTTCTGTTCCAATATTCGACTTAAACAAGTGTGAAACGGAAATCTCAAGTGCACATGCTGGAAATGGACTTTTAAGGATTTCATTGAGGTAATTATACACTTATCAGAAACAAATTGTTATTCAAAGTAACAATATTTTATATGCATTTTAAAAATACACAAATATAAAAATGAAGTGTTTACCTAATAAAATTAAGTTAGCTTAAATCACATTTAGAGGGCACAGCATGTCTATGTTACAAATTGACTGTGACGATTGATCATGTAAGGCAAGTACTTCACATTTGTCAATGTTTAATTTCAAGCATGCTGCTTTAGAGAATTGATTAATGGAATCCAGCACTCTGGAAATAATCTTTCATCTTTTAAAAATAATGTTGGGTCGTCCGCAAATTGGTTAATTATGATGTGTTTTCCCATAATGTTTATGCCCTCAGTACCATAATAATAAATCATAATAGACAATAATTCAGCAACCATTATAAATCACAAAGGAAAGCAGTTGCAACCTTGTCTTATGCAGTTGCAACCTTGTCTGATGTAAATCTTGAGCAGCTACCATGTTCCAAAGCGACACGTCTCTTTATATTGTACAGTGTATAATATTAATTAAGCTTATACACTTCTGACCAAATCACACAATCAAAAGTTTTATAACAATACAGAAATAAAATGAAACAAGTCTAAAAATAGCTCTAAAAATGTATGAGTGTAATCAATCATGTCTAAAACCGGTCTTACAGTATGTTATTATGGATAGATCTCGTACAGAGAAAGCCAGATTGTGTTTCATTTATTATCTGGGACAGGCCTTGTTTCATTAGACGCTATAAATCCAGATAGTCCATGTAGAGTAGTGTAATTGGTCCTAAATTATCCAGTAACCTTTTATCCTTGCCATGCTTGGGAATAAGTGGTATTAGGCCTCACTTCATGCTTGGCGTTAGTTCCTTTCTCTCTGAACATGCCTGCGTTGCCTTTAACAACAGATTTTTGAAGTCTTTCCAAAAGAATTTGTGAAGAATCGGCCGCGAGCCCGTCAGAGCCGGGGGATTTGTTCAATGACAATTTCAAGCTAACAGCATCCAGCTCTTCTGTTCTTAAATCTTAAATATAAAGTTCTTAAACTTTTAATACAGTTGGTTGAATCGCTATGGGACTATGCAAATGCAGAGAGATTACTCTAAAACATGAAAAGTTGCTTTTCAATGGTTAGTGTCCTCACATTCTGCTCCGTTTATCAGTCAGCTGGCCTCTGGCTTATTTTCCTCTCCTCTCTTCTCTAGATGGCTGAAATATTCTTTTCTCCTTCCTCTGTCCCCTTTGCTCTTGATCTCACAAATGCACCGCGGGCTAGCCTAAGCAATTGGTCCCCAGTTTGCAAATATGCAGAACACAGTTAAAAAATCATATTCATATTCTCGGACTTTCTGAATTTTGTAGAGTCAGATTCATATTGGTCAAACAATTATTACAGAAATAAAACTTTCCATTTTAATTATCCCTTGGTGCAATGTTCTTTATTTTATATCAAGCTCTAGTCACGTCGACAGTAGCCTTTGTTTTGTTCTTTTTTTAACGGAATTTAATTTTAATTTCTATTATACAGTTTAGAAGTGGAGCCAAATTACTGTACTGCAGAGGTAGAGCTTAACATTGTTTGGCTTCAGGGGGATCTTTCTGCAGAGCATCAGGGATCCCAAATATATTTACTGTGCAATAAATATCATTTTTAATACAACTGTCTCTCCTGATTAAAATAATTGTGGGACTGAGAGTCACACAATCCAGCTGGGAAAGCATCAGAAAGCATTGTGAAGAAATGCATAGAATTTTTTTTTTCTCATGACTGACTAACAAAGGCTTTGTGACAAAGGAAGATAAACACAAAATAAGCAGATGTTAGTAGGTGGATTTTTAATTAGCTGGAGACAAATGACCTTTCGGTTTGGTTTCATTTCCACACCACACTGATATTCATAATTACTGAAATTTATTGCACTTTTCTGTGAGACAACTGCGAAATCAGAAAAGTGCAGTGAGGTGGCACAATAAGGAATTTGCATAACTAAAACATACGTAGAAATTAACAACAACCCTTTAGAATAAGGCATGGAAATTACAGTACTTTTTAAAAAAATTTGACGGTGTTTAATTGTTTTTTTTGGGAGGGATCTGCTTATAAATTCATTCACTTTATGTATGAGTTGATGACGCTTTAAATCTCATACTCAAGAGAGTTTCATTCAAGCCAGGGCTGAATGAATTGGATCTTAAGTTTTTGCCTTTGGTCTGATTTCTGAGATAATAGGACTGTTGGCCTATTAAAAACGCTCATTCCAGTGCTGTGCACAGTGTAACGTGTACTCAACAGTTTGTGCTGTCGTCAACAGACGTGAGGTTATTCATGTGTAAATAAACAAGGCATGTTTGCTCTGGGGCAATCTTTTGGAAGAAATGTCACTCCGAATCGCAGCAACTGTAGCCGACACATGTACTCCCCCTGGCAGCGGCAGGCCGCGGCTCCGTTTTAGTGCGCGTGGGCTTAGAGGAATCCCTTTTGTCCCCACTACGCGTAAGAGCGCGCCGAGAGTGGTGACATGGCCCAAAGCGACTGAGGCAGGAGGCTTAACCGGCAGCTTTACCAGCACTTCACCAAAGCTATTTCTGCAGGTTACGATTCAGATGAAGAAGCCTGCCCCCCCCCCTGCCCCAACACCCCCCCGGTGAGCTGAGGCAGGAGAAAAGAGAGCCAGCGTGGGGCGATCAAAGTCGCAATCGATCCGGTCGGCTGCTCCTCCGCTCCAGAGAAACAGAGTCTCTTTCTGCTCTGACCGCTCTCCCACGCCGGAGTCGAGGCCGCAGCCCCCCGGGGGAGCGAAAGAACCGCAGAGGTATCCAAATTTTCACATATGGATTCATAAACCTTGTCAAACTGACCGCTGGCACATCAGTGGAACCCCTGCCCCGCATCGATTCGGTATTAATAAACCTGAAACCGAAGCAATGTGATATGTTTACACACCTCATTGTAGTATTTAACAGGATGATAATTATTAGGTGGTGCCCGACACTGCTTCTAATGCCTAACCACAGCACATCAGCGCATGCATACTGAAACATTAGATTTCTGTGCTATCGATCCAGACACTGAGATGTGCACTGAAGCTAATGTTGGATGATGGTGCAACTGTGGAACAGCTCGACAAAATAAAATATAAAATGGGGTTTCTGCTATGCAAATTTTTATTTCTGTTTTGCTCCTTTATTTCAAAGTGGCATTAGGGTCATTGGTCGCACAGGTGTTACCAGTGACATTAATCAACGTCCATTGTGCACGTTGGCTCACTTGAAAAGTGAATAGATTGGATATATAAATCAGTATTACATGGTAGTGAACTGCTGGTGATGTCTCTGTCCTGGTTGTTTAATTTTCTAATCCTATTGCAGGTTGAAGCTTTTGTACCTCGTCAATGATAAGATTATTCGGCCCAGTGATGCACTTTTTTTCACTGTGTTGGAAAGTGTTAAAGGTTGGAAAGAGGGAGCGGATTTTGCAGTAGAGGCTTCATGAACATTTAACGGAGGTATGCTAATTTCCTCCTCGGCGTCACGGTGATGCCAGAAAGTGACGATAATGATGTCTTTGATCCTGGCAGATTTTCAGCATTTCTGCACAATAACAGGATGTTCTCCCCAAGTAGCTTCGGCTCGGAGTCTTTTTCGGCTCCACATTTCTGTCGAAGCCTCTGCTTGCTACTAATGCTGCTAAGTATAAAAAATTGTGCAGGAACACTTTCTCCGATATCACTCCTCATTCTGCCCAAACTGATGAAGCCTGTCTCGGGAAAATTCAAATTGTCACTTTCCTTTGCCCTGCAGCGAAAAGAAGTCAACATCTTTTTCACGAATCCTTCTTTGTTGCCTTTTACATTATATATATGCATACATATGCATATTTTATCCCCGATCTCGGGTTGTGTAAGAGGATGTGAATGCCAATATTTATCATTCAATTCAACTGCAAATCTTCCAAGCCGATACCACTCTTGTGTTGAATCATAACAGATCCTTGAATAACTATGCTATAGCTTCCTTCATATCAGCAGCAGCAGCTCTTTGTAGAGAAGACTTAGCCTGCACGTTTACTGTCTAGAGGTTTCTTCAGCCAGTGAAATGCAAAACATGTACCAGATTTACAAGGATGAAAGCCCAGTTCTGACTCCCCTTGCCATATAACATCACAAGAATACTATGCATACAGGAAGTATTGTAATGTTGGTCAGTCACTGCACTGCATGGGTCTAGACTGAAATGTCTCACCATCTGTTTGATGGATTGGCTCAATTTTTTTGTCCAAACAGTTATGTTTCCAAATAAATCCTAATGACGATCCCCTCGTTTTTTTTTTCCTCTCACTCCACTAAGAGCTTAGATTGGGTACGAGTTAAATATTTGTCTCTAAATTGCCAATAATATCACACCGCTGCCCTTGCTTATAACTCAGTGCCCTGCACCTAATTGAAACATAGTTTTAGTCTTTTCTTTCAAATAGCTCTCTCTTCAGGATATTAAATAATAAAAATTACAAAAAAAATCACCTGCTCAACCTTATCAGAGAAATGCGTTCCATAAGATTGAATTCTATGGGCATTGCCTTTGTTCTTACTGGATATGATAATCAGTCAGCATCATTAGACTGCATCATTCTTGGAGGAATGGAATATTTTATTGCATACTGTACTGTGTGTTTTATGAACATTTAATGTTACAGCACGCACATTCTCAACCAGTTGTGATCGAGATGCTAGATTTCATTGAGGAAGTTGCATGCTGCAGCTAAGATCCTAATAAACTAAAGGACATTTGTCTGTTGATTAATAAATCATGTAATTGGAGTTCTGTACAGCCGATCATTCTGGGGCTTCTGTTCTGGCTTTGGTATAATCAGTGGAGGGAAAATCTCAGTGATTACACTTGAAAACTTTCAACTGAAAATCATTTGCTTACTGTCACTTAGGATTTGCTGTTTATTGTTCAATAGAATCTCCCGCTGTTTTTCCCTGGCAACGGCATTTTGATATATTTCCTCTGTATCATATATTGGCAGCAGACAAAATACTTCAGTCGATTTTTATTCGATACAGTATCACCATACGAATGAATATTGTCAGCTCTGAAACTTTGAGCTGACAAAGTTTTCAAAGCAGTGACCTCGAAACTTTTCTCAACCAGCAAATCATTGCATTAAAAAAGATAACTCGTGGAGGAAAGCTCTTTGTAGGGATTTTTTTCCCTTGCTTTCTCTCAACCTTAATGTTAATCCTACAATCTGAATTATATCTCTCTTATTCAACATGACATAATAGCACTGAAAGCCATATCCTGTATGTAGTGATAAGCCTGTTTTGTGCTATACAGACCCTTACGATGCTTCCTTCATTTTGTTCAGCAATCTGCTTTCTGCCTACTTTGATAGAGATTAAATGGAAGAATGACGCGGTCTGACAGGAAAAGGCAGCCCTATAGTTCACTACACACCATCGGAGAGATACATTATCAATGATAGAAGCAAAGATCATGAAAAAAATGAAAAATACATTTTCCAGCATACATCAGTTCACATTTTCCGCCTCTCCCAAATTCAACTCTGTTTTTGACTGAAGGCGAGTCGGAGGATATGAAAAGTAGCTACATGTGAAAATTGCTTTTTGACAGATGTGGAAATTTTTAAATGGGGTTTAGTCCTTAAATGAACCTCGAAAGCTCGGGAAATGCACTTTCCTCACGTATCCTTTGTGTGAAGCAGGCACCCGGTCCAAACTCATCCCAGCACCCGTGGAAGTGGACGCCTCCTTTATAGAAATATTACCTGTCTGTTTTTTAAGCTTTCCAGGTGGCAATGCGGTAAAAAAAAATCAGGTGGTGGCATACACGGTGTAAAAGTACAAGATGTGGTTTTTAGTCACATCTAACCCTGCAGTTGCAAATTGCAACCAACTGAACTACAGATTAAGTATGGTGGCTGTGATGACCTGCAGGAACGGCCATTTTTAAAAACTAGTATAATACTAGTACTAGAAACACATGTAGATAAAAATGTCTCAATCTAACATAATAAAGAAAAAACAATGAATATATTATATATGAATTAAACATAGGTCTATTTCACTAAATATTGCTAAATCCTACAGATGGGACCTTTACAGAATTCTACTGCTGTTGTTGTGAGAATGACCTAATAATAATAATTTATTAGCTATAAGTGTCTCTATATATTTGGTCAATGAAACATGAAGATACATGTGTGCCGTAATGAGGGAAATAAAGACATTTAAAGCTGCTAGCAGTGGGCTGTTGCGAGACATTTGGAGTTAATACATCATTTACAGCTCATTTTCCTGCTGAAATAATATTTTGAACTGTTTATATTGTTCCATATTTCATGGTGGGACCAGCTACTTTTCAGTGTTATACTTTTTTGTATGAATTATAATGAGCGTACAATGCGCATTGAGGAAAATGTCAGCGTTTTCCTGTGTTGTCTTGGAGGCGGTATTGTTCACTCCAACAGTGGCATTTTTACACCACAGACACTCATAGGAGGGAAAGCGCAGTTGTTGCTAATAACATTAACCATGGCTCTGTTCCATTCACGGATGCAGACAGTGGGCCAGCGGGCACCAAACCAGGACCCTAAAACTGCAGCAGCCAAACGGAAGCCAACCATCAATTACTCCATCGTTTAGAATACATCTTTGCTTTTACTGTGACATGTCAACAGCTAATGGTCTATAAGACAATTTAACAGCAGCGTTACTGTATGTCATTTTCAAAAGCAACAAGAGTTTTGTTTTTTATTTCTGGTAAGACTGACAGTAGCTTTTTTTTTGCTCAAATTTGGTATTCTCTCTCTACGCTGTCAATAACCATGTAGTTAAGTTCTTGCTGTCAAATTCCCCTTCCGTCAGCTTCAATAGAAGTGTTATCGGAGAGCCAGTTCAAATGTCAAGAAGATTTTTGTTTAAACTCCGGGTTTAGGCCGCCTACTGATATTTACAAGCTCGCAAGGGGACATGTCAGCGAGATGCTGATTCACTGCCGAGCCAGATTACCTCATCTCCATTAGAGGGAAGGAAGGAAAAACATTTAACTTTAAAATGAACGGGCTGCCTGATAGGGGCGCCGCCCCTCCGGATAATATTAAGTGAGATATATCTCTTTTTCTTGTATTTTGCGCGGTATTTAATTCGGCATACTAATGGCGACATTTGTCACAATGATCAGTCGGCTCCAAGCTTGATGATATAGGTGTTTGACTCTCTCCCTGAAGCAGGAGGTCAAGATGAATCTTGTCAGAGTTAGAATATATATATATATATATATTTATATATTAAATCAATAGCAGAACATTGGTGCCTCATAGAAATAAACAGCATAGTTTTCAGTGAGTTATGGTTGTGTGAAATGCGAATAAACATCTTGTCTCATCTCTAGGCTGATGTGTGAATGCACATAAAATCAATACATAGATGTAAGTAGGCATGGAGAGATTTCAACTTGAGTGATGTGCTCACACGTATGAGTCCAATTCGCGAGCTTGGAGACAAGCGGGGAAAAAAAAAAAGACGACATGTGCCTGTGAAGTTTGGAGATTTTTTATTTATTTTTTTTATTATTAAGAGTTTTGAGGCTGAACTGTCAAAGCTCACGCTCCACATACAGTACTCTGCTGCTGGCCACATCACCAGAACCTCCGCTGGCTCCCTGTCCCCCGACAGACTCACTTCACAATCCTTCTCCTCGCCCTGAAAGCCTGACTCCCCAATACCTCACTGTCTCCACACATCTTAAATAGAAAAGGCCACAACTGTCACCAAAAGCCTCTTAGGGAGCAGTTCAATATGTGATATGGTTTGACACGCCACCTGTTTTCTATCATTTTCTTTTTTTTTCAGAATCTGTTCCATAATATAACAAGCTGTAATGTGGCAAATGTGTCCTCGCGGTATTATACAAGTATCTCATTAATAATAGTGTTGAAAACAGACAGTAATAAGGCACGAGGTGAGGCAAAATGTGCAGAGCTCAAACAAACAGGGAGAGGGGATTTTCCAGCAAATGGGGAGCACCGGGGGCAAACAGTGCCAGCCTGCTGGAATTTACACTAGTGTTCAAATAAGATTCATTATTAATTCTTCTTTTAATGTCAGCCGCCGTTTCAATATAAAGAGGGAGCCCGTTTCTGACCGCTTCGACTGAACTGGCATATCTTATTCATCAAAGTTCCCCTTGTTTTGCTTTGTTATTAGGTGGTTGTCGGCTCCTCATCGAGAACCGAGCTTTTTTTTTATTTTTTCTGTTGGGTCGGCAGGGTTTTTTTTCTTTCATAAAGCCTTTTGTAAGGCACAGTTCTTAAGGGAATCACAGTGGTTGCTCTTTATACCATGCATAACCCTGCATGTGCAGTCTGTGCTCATACTGGAGGCAGCGTAGGCAGAAAGTGACTGATTTTATACATTTAAAAAAAAAAAAAAAACATGAGTTAATTATTTTCATGCATGCTCTATTACTCCTCCTACTCTATATGAGGACACGTTTCCAGCATTATTACAGAGAGCTGGTACCCGGGGCTCCGACACTTTGAACATCTGTGCCGCATCTGACATTTTATGTGTTCACAGGTGTTATGGATGTCTACATGCTTATCTCCTCCGAGAACAAACAAGCGCGCTGATGAGTCGTGTGCCGCAGCCTCCGTGTGCTGGATTTTTTTTTTTTTTTTTTTTTTCCTCCCTTCCCCGGCCGTTTGCTTTCATGGTTGCTGACGCTTGCTTAGGCTCTGTACAGCTGTGATCAAATTAGCACATCAAGAAACTTTCCTTAGGGTCTTGGAAAGATCAATAAACTGTTCTTGGGTGTATTTAACAATTCTGTTATTGATTCCCGGGCTCCGGTTTGTTTTCAAGGCAGAGGCATTTTCACATGCATCTAGAACGTGGCCGAGGAGATAATCAAAGTGTCAATATCCCTAGGAAAGATAAAAGCAGGGTATAAACCAAATAAATGTGGTATCGCCTGGCTGTGGCACCGTTAGTTTATAATATAATGTATCTCATGTTCCCATGAGCACAATAGTTCAATAAAAAGAATGCAAGGCCTGTCAACACATTTCCTTTTTGTACGCTACAGTGATCACAGCAGCTGAATCAGCTCCTGTAGGTCTTTAAGCTTCAGGCAGCTCGCACTTGTTCACTGTGTCTCAGCTTAAAACTGTTAGCATTATCACGGCATTAAGGGAATATTTATGGCGAAAACATGAAGATACTTGAGGAAACAGATGTTTGTACTTTTTTTTTCTTTGTATTTTTATCTGTAAATTCTGCTCCAAGCTGTATAAAAAAAGAGGGAAAGAAATCCGACAAACTACATATGTAGTAATTTATCTCTGACAACTTGACTTCATCCCAAGGTCACATCCATTAGTCATTAATAAATTGCCTCGCCCTAATCTGTCTGTGAAGATTGTACTTCCTGTCGTCTGTTAAGTAAAGTTCAGGGTCATGGTACGAGTTGTAAAGTGCAGTTTTTGCCCTTTATTATGTCCCCTTTTTTTGAAATGAATTTACTTTGCCTCCCCCTCCGGTGCTAGCGGGCTATTATAAAGAGATTAAATTCCCGGGTAGCTGCGGCCAGGTCACTGAACTGAACGCTTCTCTTCAATGACCTTTTTTGGCTTCATTTTGATGGCAGCAATTAGCGTGGACATAAAGAGGCAGCCTCCACTTTCAAGGCTGCCAACAGCGAGCGGACCGCGCCTCGCCAACCTCGAGCCATGTGGCACTGTGCCTCCAGCATCTTTTTACCCGGTGATTTGTCCGATCTGTTAACTGTAAGGCCCCTTTTTTACATTTGTGATAGTGTTGCATTTAGATCCTTTCCTGAGGTAAAATTACTTAAATATTAGCCGCGAAATACTAAAATCAGTCATTTTCTATACCCGCTAATTCCTCACGAGGGTTGCAGGAGTCTGCTGGAGCCAATCCCAGCGCTTTACAGGCAAGAGGGGGGCGGCGATACACCCCAGACGGGTCGCCAGCCTATCATGGGGCACACACACCATTCACTCACACCTACAGGCAATTTAGAAGCTCCAATTAACCTCAGCATGTTTTTGGACTGCGGGAGGAAGCCAAAGAACGTGGAGAGAAGCCACACTTGGACACGTGACTTTCTTGCTGTGAGGCAACAGCGCTACCCTCTGTTCCATGTGTCGCCCAAACTGTGGAAGTATTAGAGTACCAGTACTGGTTTTATCACTCTGACATATAGATGACATCATTAGATTAATAACACTGAAGCATCACGGTATTTGCTTGTGTTGCATTAGTGTCCTATACCTTATAATCCATGAAATTGATCAAATATACCAAAAAAATGTTCACTGCGAGAAAAAAAGGAATTTAAACCAAACAATATTTCATGGGAATTTCCAATGGAATAGAGTTGTTTCCCTCCATGAAAATGAATTGACTGTGAGCAAGTTGTTTTTCTGATATTTTTTCTTTTTTTCTTTTCACACAGCAAACAAACAGACATAAAAACAGAACATATTTGCAAAATCCGGAGCCTCTCAGGTCGCTAAACTGACAGAACACCGGATCAAGGTTAACACATACTTTTTGTACTCCCGACTAAGTCATCCTAGGAAGAAGCGGCTAGATTATGTCTCCGTGTCTCTCTTGTTTTTTTTCGTTCCTGTGTTCAAGTTCAGAGAGTCCAGGCTGAATAAAGAGCTGCTCTGTTATGGCTGTGTCAAAGGGATTCAGACCCGAGCACGGAAATAAAAACATATGACACTTAACAGCATAAAATAACATAAGAGTATGAATTTTCATTGTAGATTTTGCCCTTTGAGGTCATTTTTCTGGTTGATCCTTTTTGTTCAATAATGACACATATTTAATCCCATACAGGGTGGAGACAACAAACCTCCGTTCGCCGCAGTATTAGCACGGTTTGCAATTTGCATCCCTTTCACCCGGCGTAAAGGGGACTTGTACGCTGGCTGAGGAGACGGGTAAGGCACAGCGCCACATGGCGTGCAGTCGGCTAAGTGCGGCGTGTCAGGCCACTGTTGGCAGCCTTGGAGGAGGCAGCTGTCTCCCAGTCACTCGGGGAACAAAAGTTCTCGCCAGATGTTTGGCGCTCAGAGCTCAGCCTGAATAAAAGGCATTTGAATATGAATTGAGGGAACCGCTATAATTGTTTGCAAGACGGTTCACTTCAATAATTATAACATTCGAATTCCGAGTATTTGCTTTCAATTCCAACCGCGCCGTTCACGATCGAAAACACTCTCGTTTTCCTCCGGATTAAACTCCATTGTATCTGGACAGTAGCCCTGCATGAGATGCCATCTGTTTGGCTACTTGCGGATAAGAAAACACAGCCAGAAGATAATAAGAATTCATTTTTAAGACAAACAGGAAAACAAATGTGTTTTTTATTCTTAGATCTTTTTAAGTAGCAAGAAAACAACAGTTCTATATGTGCATTTTCTTTTTGTTTTGACAGAATATGTGTTTAATATAAAGTTCAAAGAGGTAGCCAGAGAAGGCTTGGTTTGAACGATGGTTTTGTATAATGATGCAAGCATCATTATACAATCATGAGCTAAAAGCATCCACTCAGCAGGTCATCTGTCAAGAACGCTGACAGTACCAGCTGGCCCGTCCTGGCTGCCAGGAGCACGGCCAGGTTAGAGGGTGGGCCTCCTACAATCATGGTTCTCCCTGCTCTATCAGGGACTGGAAATACAGCCAAGCCTCGAGTTGTGGCGAGCCGTCCTCCACAACAACAGCATAAGCGCTCCGAAAAAACAACAGAAGGAAAGGAGGAGCAGATTGGCCCTGCAGCCATTCATGCCCAGCACATTACTGCAGGGCCCCGAGTTCAAACTGGGTCACGGAAGAAATATCACAATTACTGAGGCTACCAGATCAAAGGTGTGAGAGAGCATGTGTGTGTGGGTGTGTGTGTGAGTGTGTGTGTGAGTGGGGGGGAGGGGGTCTATCATCCAGTAATGGCATTTTGTGGTCAGTAAAACAGATGAAAGTGTGGAGATGATAACAAATTTAAAGCCTCCTGGACTCGACTGGCAGGGAGAAGACGAGCGTGTTCGTAGGTTTCACCTGATTGGTTATCTGTGAATTTGTCCGGGTAATAGTCCCCGCAGCAGAACAGGAAAAGAGCGCGTGAATTTCCTTTTTTTTTACGATGAAATTTTCATTTTTCCTGTCATTTTATGGCAACATTAACTTGACACCGCACTGTGTGTACTTTTGTAGCCTGTGACAGTAGATAGGATTTAACAGTCCCATGTGGGGAAATACTAAAAGCTACTCTGCAAGATATTTAATCTAAAGTAGACCCTTCTTTCAGTAGAAAAGAGAGCTCCATTCCTCTCTAAATGACCATTTCACCTACAAAAGTCCTGGTTTCAAGTGCACATTTTCACTTGAAGAAGTTTCTGTATCTTCAGGTGTGACGGCAACATTGGAATAACAACACACTACACTAAAAGATAAGGTACCAGGGTCTGTGATGAAAAATCATGAAATTCTCTTTTAATTGTTCTGGGTACTAAAATTCTAATTTCATGAGGTAGGTAGTTGTTTTGTTTTTTTCTCATTTGGTCTGTTGTGGAGAGATCTCTCTTGGCTCAGGATGCCTTTTTGTGTACTGTATTCAGCTTTTTAATTTTATTTTTTCACATTTCTCCTTGCACACAGATTGAACAAAAAGGATCTAATGCATAAGAAGACAAATGTGTGTGGTCCCAAAATGTTACAGCTATTTCTTTAACCGGCATCAATTTATTCATTTATTTATTGGCCGTTTGGGGGTCGACGAGCTTTAAATAAAACATTGCCCGATTATCACCTTATAATGCAGCAGACGTATTTTCTGGCATCCCAACAAATTTTATAAGACCAATATTCATTCTCCTTTTCACCTTGTTTTGGCTTTAATAACTCCTGAGGGAAATATCTGGCTCTTCACTGCCAAATGATAATTTTTCATTTTTTTTGCTGGGCACCAAAACAGTGGAGATGCAGGCCAAAACAATGAACTAAAAGGCACAAAAATGGAGAGCTAATGGGAACTATACTATGGCGATAATAAATCACGACGTGCGACTTGCAAGTTCATTGTTAAATAATACATTTCAAGTCAAAATCATCAGATGTTCATGTAAGCCCATAGACCTACGGTAATTATACTCGCACTGAAGGGAAAGAAATGGAGAATAGTTAATGTACAACACCCTTTCAAGGCAAAGTTCCATCTTGAAAGCAGAAGTCACAGCCAAATAAAGCACCTTAACAGAAGGTATGATTAACTGTGTCCATGAGTGAGGCTCTAATTTTCCAAGATAATTACCCACCCTGAGACAATTTCTGGAAGACTTAAGGGCTGATAACTAGCTATGCGATGTAATCACCTTCATCAGCTTTAGTATCTAAGAATTCTCTCAACACATAATTTCAAGAAGCAGAATAATCATGTCGGACACTTTCTAGGTAAAGAAACCAACGGGAGTGAAAGGATTGCGAGCGTCTGGAGTTTATTTTGGCAGCGTACCTCTGCATCCCAGCGGGCGCTGAGGGTGAGAAAGCCAAGCAGTCAGCTGTGAGGGGAGCCCAGGTAAAAACTGCAGATGCATCATTAATTTATCCCAGTTTATGTCATGGCAGAGGGTTCAAAGCTTTCTTTCTTTTTTTTTTTTTGGTCTCCCTGTGTGTCCTCTTGTCTTCTCTTTTGGCCCTGACCAGCAACGGCCCTTTTGGACATTGGCGTCAGGGGGAGTTGCGGGTCAGAATAAAAGAGAAAGCAGCATGGATGCTGCCAGTCACACGGGGCCCAGAAGACTGAGAGCCAGGCCCTGCAGGACCAGCTGGCAGATGGCTGCCTCAGGATAATGACCAGGTGACATCTGCGGGGTGAACAAGCCATCAGGCTAACAGACTCACCTTGACCCACCAGGGAAGCCGGGCTGCTCGCTCCCGACCTCTCCTTCCGTTCCTGCAAGTCCCTCAGGTTACACCCACAAACCGAGAAGTATAACAGAAGTTTATTGATTTACTAAGTTTCTCAACTCCCGGGGAAAAAAAAGAGAGGTGTGAGAATGTCTTGAAAAAACATTAACGGATTGTATGTGGGTGTTTGAATTGAATTTTCTTGTATTCACTAGAGATTCAGTCGCTGCCTCCATCAATGCCAACGAACTGGGAGTAAATTTGTCTCTGAGCAATTTTTCTCCTTAAACTCCTTTAAGCCACCAAATCATTGGCAGACAAACCATATGGCTGAGTCATAACGTGATGCACAATCACACTTTTTTTTTTCCTTTTTTCCCCCACAGTGTTGCTATTGACGAGTCATTTTCAAAAAGGCGAGGCTTGCGCCTTGTCTAAAGCATCTAACTCTAACAATGATTGCGTGATGCTGTGCATAAAGGTCATCTGTTGACAGGGCTGAGATCAGGAAAAGGTCAGATTCCTTGTGCCATTTGGAAAAGAGGCAGTGTGATACTGACCTGCCAATATACTTTGAGCGTGTCTTTTTCATCCGAGTGTTAACACCTTACATTGTTTACTGAAGAGTTTGCTGAGGCTGTGTGACTGCTGGCAAAACTGATGTTAGGGCTGAAGCTCGGAAAGACTTTGGGGGCTGAAAGGAAGAAGTTGGCAACATTCAATGAAGATTTTAAGGGAAGAAAAAAGCAGCTGAAATAGTGCATGCAAGTGAAAATGAAATGTGTAGTTTCTGTGTTTTATATTCTACTGTGGAACAAAACAGAAAGCAAGTCGAAAATCAAGACGGTTCATCCGAGGGGTTTTTGGGTGGCGACCTTCAGTAATCTCTGCACAACATGTGTACAGTGCAAAATTGACCATTTCCGAGGCCAAATGCGCCCGGATAAATGGGATAAAAGTCAGAATGATGTGCATTATGGAAATGTGCCTCTTTTGATTTGGCAGAATATGAACCTCAATTTAAAATCCACTAGAAGAGTACACTCAGAGGAGTGCAGATCTCTGCCAGGTGTATCTGGGCGCATGTGGATAGGGAACAGCAAGTGGAGTGAAGCAGTTGCTGATCACTTGCGACCCCTCCCGGCTGGTTAGGAGGAGCGAGGAGCCCAAGGATCAAACGGAGCAGCCGTTATAAAATTCTTTTTTTTTTTTTTTTTTTTTTTTTTATTCTAAATCACCACAACTACAAGAGGTCCCTAAGCATAAAGTCATAAATGTACATAAAATATTTTAGGCTGGTACAAGTAATATGTGAGATTAGCTGCAGACTGACACACACAAGCAAACACAGGATCCCCTCCAGGCTTATGCCTGACAGAGATAATAGGAGTCACTCCCTTTAGAACTTGCAGGGGCAGCACATATGATATAATAGAACTAATGCAATAGAGGATCTGCATACTAAGCACAATGATCTATTTTTGCAATAGTGCTTATTATATCATTTAAAAACACATGGACATACATTTATTTTGTTAAATTTGAGACTATTCTATAAAAAAAAACGAAATAACAAACAATATCGGGCAATGACAAAACTGCCATGTTGTGTAACTCTAATAACTTAGTACCAGATAGTTTAGATGATGTAGTTTAAGTACCTAGGCGCAGAAAGTGGTGCTTCGTGTAGCGCACTACTATTGATTAGTACTATCAATAATAGCATATATGGTATAAATATAATAAAGTGTATAGTATTTTAGCATATGTAACCTAATCACAATTCATTCAAGGCTGTGTGTGTCTCATTAGATACAAGCTATAAACCAGGGTGCTTGGTGCAAATATTTCACAGTTGCAGTTTATTTTTGGGATTAGGAAAGGTTCATTACCTATGAATGTTGTCTTAGTATGAATAAGCATTTATATAATAGCTCATTTTAATCCTTAAAGGCCTCGCTATTATGAAGTGTCAAAATCTTAAAGGTTAAATCATTAAGCTATTGCCTTATTTTCCCTCAACTGCCAGCCATTAGTCTGATGTACAAATGCTTTTCACATCAGCTAAGTGGTAGACACTGAACTCGTACATAAGATGGAAGAAGCCATCATCCCTCACATATCACAGCCAATTATGCCCTTCTGCAGGCCAAATTGGTGCCAATGAGATCTTGCGACATGCATTCAAATGATGATGGATTGTGTACTGTAGGGCCTCCTTGCATCAATAATGCCAGAGCATCCATTTGAATATAAATGACCCAGTAAGTACAGTACATATTCTACTTTTCATTGACAAGATAAAGATGTATGTTGAGAAAGGAACATATTTATTTGCTTTGAAAAGAGCTTGTGGAGGATAGTAAAAGAGAAACAGTGAAGGGGGAAAAAGGCTTTACAAAACTCTTTGTAAAGGAAACAGTGGAAGATGTAATGTCTTATGTGGAAAATTGCATTACTGTTTTATTTATTATTTTATTTGTTCAGGGCCAATTAGGTGTGAGGAGATATCTCCTGAAACTTCCTTCAAAATATAGCCATGCATTAATAGTTAGGTCTAATAAGCTGTTTCATTTTTGTTTTCAAAGTTATCTGGCTTACTCTCAAATCCTCCTTTCTCTTGTCCTACATTTATAGCTCAACAGTATTAACATTAATCAAAATATCCACAGTATCTCAGTGTCCATTTTCTGTCCAGTCAGTCGATCGCTCTGTGCAACACCTTGCAGTGTTTACACCAACCATCGTCAAACTGTGAAGAAAAGCTAAATGATTTTCACTCCCAGAGTCCCCCTGAGCTTCTTTAAGCTCTTTTAGCTTATGCACACTGCTTAGGGTGCGTTCTCAGTATTTAGTATTTAGCCCTACCCTTAACTTTCTGGACGAAACGCACTTCTGGGGGTTTTACTGACTTTTCTGTCCGAGCAAACAGCTTAAAGCCTCAGACAATGCACAGGATATTTACATAAACACCCATGTCACCTTAGAGAATGGCTGTGGATGGATGAGCTGCTTTCATCGTAGTGAAGCTGTAATTAGAGGGTTCCCTGAGCAAGCAGCTTTCTGAAGGAAACAGAGCTGTCTATATAAATATATATATATATATATGAAGGGGCAGTCAGATAAATGAAGGGGACATCATATATACACATCAAGCTCCAGCACGTTTTCCCCTGTGTTTCCACTAGTAACAGTGTCTTTGTCATTGAAGTGGGTTGTTAGCTATGAGTCCATTCACAGCCTGGAGACATGGATTCACTTAGTCAGGCCTCTACCTTCAGACCTGTCGAGCTCGGGTGTCTCAACTGTAGAATAAGCTGCTGCTGCTGCTGCTGACACAGCTCTTAAGGTCATTGAGGCACGCAAACCCCCCCGCCCACAAAAAAGGTGGCAATCCCTCGGGGGGGGGGGGCTGAAAATTAAATAAATAAAATAAAATAAAAAAGAATTCAGAATTTATTAATCAACATCATCACACTAGAATCACGTGTGTGTGTGTAAATACACACAAGCTGATACTTTTGTGTTTGTGTCACTTTTTCGGCAGATTTTCCAGCTACTGTGGCTAATTTTGTCAAATTATAATATATAATATGTGTGATTATATTTAAAGTGTGCTTTTTTAACTTCTTAAATTTAGATTTGAGGGGTGGCATTTATCTGAGGGGGCTCTTTGAAGAGCCTCTTATATCCTGTTAAGTCAACGTTTACTCTTTAAGAACTATAACCTCAGGTTTTGATTGATCCAAAACATGGCTGTTGTGAATTTAATTACAAGCTCAGTGCCAGTTTGAGTCATTCGGGGTCTCAGAGATGCTCCTTCTCCACTGATGCTGATTTGATAATCTCATATAAGAGCTAAGTCGCAGTCAAAGGCAAATACAACGAGGACAGCTCTCTGAATATCTGGAGTTTATCCAGATCCATCCAGACAAAAATACTCTCTCATTACCTTCTCTGCGGGGACGTGGGGAGCTGCACTCTGTTTCACTGGCACGGTTAAATCTATTTCCCTCATGTTTCAACGATTTATTGTTTTGCTTCTTCGCAGCATTTATTCAAGCAGTAACCCTTTGATTGATTCAATATTTAGCTTATAACCGGAGTGACAGCTGTGTACATGCAGAGCAGACCGAAGAAGGAGAGTTTGCCCAAGTACGCTTTAAGATGCATGTGAAGAGGGGAACCGCATGTGTTCTAACTCGCCACTGCTGGTGCTGGTAAACACATCTGGCTTGATGAAGATTATTCAAAATGGTCAAATCTGTGCAGGTCTTTTGGAGTCCTTCCATATTCAATACACAAACGGGGATTGTGTAATAAAGGCAGAAGCAAAGAAAAAGCATGATTGCAATGTTAATGCCCTACCCAAATCGATAGTGAATGCCATTAAGACATCTGCCCAAAGTGACAATATTGATCTGGCGTCTGACATATTCTATGTGTATTTTTGGGTGGCAGCTCAGGAGACGTCTTAATCTCACTCAAATGCCAAGATTAATTTCAACCTGCCATCTTTGGAGGGATGTTATCATGGCTGGAGTGATGACAGTTGTATCAATTATGCATAAGGTGAGGGTTTGTGAAAGGCGGCTATGCAAATCAATGAAAAAAAAATGAAAGTGCTCATTGCAAAGTGCTGAGTTCAAGTCAGTTTCTGCAAGTCCGGCTTCTGAGAAAAGCACAGAGGAAGAGAAAGAGAAAAAAAACCTTTTGACTCACACCTGGTGATTGTGTCTCTACCAACTATTTCTTTGGGTGTTAGGACTCATACATAAACACAGACGGAAAAAACTACAAAAAATTACATTTCTTTCAAAACCAGTGTGCAGTCTTCATACTAAAATAAACTAAACTAATCAGCTGCTGGTTCCAGCGACATACTCACACGATAGACAAGAGGCTTTTATTGATCTTTTCATCTAAAAGTAAGAAACAAGACAAAAATGGATGCCGTTGAAAATGGACCTTGAGTAAAGATTGTTTCTCTCAAACTCCAGTTTCCAAGGTCAAGAATGAACTGTCTTGTCTGAGAGAAATATGATCACCCACATTTTTTTTTGTAAAGCAGACAAGAAAAAAGATTTTTTAAAAAGCAATGGCAAAATAATAGTTACCATAGAAACACAGTGTATTATACTCTATCTGCCTATGCACATGCATTTGATGCAAGCATGTCTGAATGAATGAAGACAACCCGCATTCATACTGCGTGTATCATACTGTATTGTAGAAGACAGATGTGAGTGGAAGCTGTATGTAAGCGGAGGGGAGTGAGGGATTCATGAGCTCTTCGGCTCTTCTCTTGTTTGTTTCCTTTCCCGTTTCTCCATACCCTTTCTGCTCCTAATCCTCTCACTCTTTGTCTCAAAATCTCTGCCATAATCTCTCTCCTTTTCTCCTGGCAGTGTGCGCTGCCCATTCTCATATCAACAGCTCCACCAATAGGTGGAAAAATGCCGACCTCAGCCTTTAGACTTCCCGCTCTACTACATTGCCCCCCAAACAGTGAAATGCAACACCACGTATTTTCAAGGTCTATGTATTAAATTCTGTGCTAACTGAGAACTGTTTCCATCTGAACTGTTCAGGTGTGTGTGTGTGTGTGTGTGTGTGAGAGAGAGAGAGAGAGAGAGAGAGTATGGGGGGGGTTATTTATTGTCATTCAACACATGAGTCGCCAATGCTGAATCAACAGAGTCGCAGGACACAGAGTAAGGACACTTTGGCGTCAAACTGCTCTCCCCATTGCAATCAAAGTCAGCCAACATAATATCTCAGAGACTCTCAGCAAGATCTATTATTTCCTTACTGTCTTCACTCCTGTGACCTGCGCAGAGTCGTTAATGATCATAATAATAACTGTGAAAGATCATTGAACATCCATGCACACATGGACAATTAATACTTCTTATAAATATCCACTGGGGGGCAGACATGAGGCAATGTGCCTTTATTCTGTACCTCTATGATTTGTAAACTGCTCCTAATTTGTAAACTTATTCCTCAACCATGTTACATCTCTCAGCAAATGGTTTAGCACGACATAGGGGAGATGGCGTTTGATTGCTGAATGGTGCTCACGGTTATCGAGCGCTTTTGTAATGATGGTGGGCAAATGTGTTTTATGGTTTGTGTTAACAAGTATATAATGTGTATATTGGTTAAAGTTGTGATGAGGAAGCAACCAATGCGGTGAGCGTGGTTAGATAAACACCACGGGAAGCAGCAGAACGTCTCCCTGGGTTTTGTTTGTTCCTTCCAAAGTTTAGTGGTAAGAGTTAAGAGCTCTGTCAATATTGCATTGTATTTCTTAAGCATAAAACAGGTCTGTTAACCTGTACCTGTAATTACACCTCAGAGCACTCGGATATGAAACAGATCAATGGGATTGATGCCATTAAATATGAAGCACTATTTTTATTGCATAACTGAGGCAACTGAGGGGAACACATTTCACAATGTGACAAATAAAAATGACTTATTGATTGATTGAACACATCAACACTGACTAATTAGGCTAATTTATATAATACTGTGCTTGTTCTTTTTTATTGAATCTGGATTATATAGTTGTTATTTATTAATACCCTAACATCCGGTTTTACCATTTATTTCTCCTTAGCTTCATGGTAGCAGAATTATTTCTTTCAACAGACTTGAAACCATTCCTCCAAAATATTTGGTATTGTGGAATTTGTTGACAACTATTATCAGACAAATGAAAATGTCACTGTTATAAATATTTTAGATATTATAATTGATTAGTGATGAATCAAGGATTACTTTCTGCATAATTATATGTTAATCTTGGCATTTGATAGTCAAGCTGAACTTTTATTATAATTCACATAATAAATAATAGAGTGTAAATGAAATACATGATTCTACAAGGGACATTTTTCACTGATGCACTTGTATTATATTATTTGATTCTACTTTATACTTTCACTTCATTACTTTTCAGAGGGAAATATTCTGCTTTCCACCACAGTATTTATTTGAGAGCTTTAGTTCTTTTATGCATGAAGATTTTAATATTTCACATCAAATTAATATACTGAAATATTATATTATTTATATTCTGTTTAATTGTGGATTTTTTTCTTTTTTTTATTTTCTATACATGTTTTATTGAAGGTGCCAACTATTATAATGCTATACTAATACTATTAAACTATCCAAAGTATAGTATAAATAGTATAAATGAGGCAACTGATGGAAAAAGTAAAAGAATTTACACATTTGGGAATTGATGGAAGATGTACATAATTGCATGTACATCTTCCATCAATTCCCAAATGTGTGTGTGAAATTTGCAAAAAGTAATTAATTTAATGAGAACCATATCTGCATACACCTGGGGCGCAGATAGGCAGACATTAATAGACATATGTCCATTAATGTCTGCCTGTAAGGGTTGCCAACACTCACTAAAAATAAAATAGACAAAATGTAAAACATAGCTGTGAGGATCGGTGTTGGTGCAATGAGGTCAACTCCATGTAAAGCTGTGCTGGTAGAATCAAGAAAACTACTATTTAAGTTCATAAGAGACAAACTTGCATTAAAGTACTAGATTCCCCTTGGAGGATGTGGGGGATGAAAAGTGTCCTAAATGAATGCTGGGAGCATGACAGATTTAAGATCATCAATTTTGGAGGAAAGATAAAGGACAACTCATGAAAATATGACATCAAAAACATCTTTTTTAATTCACCCTCTTTAATAAGTAATGTGCCCGTAAGTGGATTTTAGTATTTTGGAACTAAAAAAAGACAGGGAGGGAGGAGGAATAGGAATCATTTTCACAGCTGAAGGAACAAAGGATTGAATAGTGTAGAAACAGGCGTATAAATCCAGCCTTTAAATTCATTTATGGAACAGAATAACAGATATATAATCAGTATACCCAGCTGAGATGATATAGGACTACAGTGGGCACAAGAAATGAGGACAGACAGGGTGGTTCTCTGCATTGACTCTGCAGCAGCATTTAGTAGTTCATAACATCTGGAACTATTTAGTGATGACCTTTTGCATGAATTTTACTGTTTATTTAAGCTATAGGGATTAGGTGTCATCTCTGGGGCTGAGATCACCAGAGTACAGTGGTCCTGGAGGGTGCATGGGAGTTGAACCAACCAGTCTAAATATGCCTTGTGCTTTGAGGTGGCCCCGGGGAAGACCCAGGACATGCTAGAAGGAATGTCTCTTAGCTGACCTGGGAACATCTTGGGGTTTCCATGGCCAGAGAGAGGGAAGCCTGTGCATCCTATGGAAGCTGCTGCTCTTGCAACCCAACATTGGACAAAGCAGGAAAAGAATAAATTGGAGATGAAGATGCACAATAAAGGGAAATGTAGCTGCAGCTATTATAATAAACAGGAATAACATGATATACATTACATTTGGTAAATGGGGAAGACAAAGCACTGAATATTGAGAGGGGAGAGAGGAGACAGTAATAAGTAATTAATTTGATTCAATGTGTTTATTGTCTTTTTGCACAGCATGAAATTATTTTTGCTTTCCACAATGAATGCCAAAAAAGTTAACAAACTATATAATAACAAAACAAAATCTAAGTACAAATTGAAAAAATACAAGCACAAAGCAATTTACAATTGACAATAGCAATTGCAAAAGTAGGAAGTAACTGTGCAAAATAAGGAGCATGTGCAGCCTCAGCTGCAATATTCAACATTGAGTGCACATTAAATGTGTAAAGTCTATCACATTGGTTTTAATAACAAAGTGTTTTGATGAGAAAAATGGATTCACAAGCTTGAGAACATAGTGGTGAGCATGTGTTGATGCACTGTGATAATTCTAATAAAGCTGGGGTGTGTATTTTTAATAGATATAAGGGACATATGTAGATAACACTCATAATATAATAGTTCATAGATCGTTTAGAAGGAGTTTTTTTTAATTGTGTTTCTTCTAATTTATTCTAATTTGTGTTCCACATCCTCCGGTCCGCTAGATGGCGCCATGCCGCTACAGCCGACATCGCCAGCCGCCAAAAACAAACACGCAAAGAAGAACAAACGAAGCGGAAGAAGAAGAAGAAGAAGACGTGGCAGGTAAATAGCCCACTTCCTGTAGTGTATCCTGGTATCGGCTTCACTCATTTATAACCTGTCCGTGAACCTGCCTCCCCGGACTTTGTATCCGCCGTGAGTCCCTCACTCGAGCGGCTGTCGGCGTGAGGCGAGATGCCGCTGCGTCGGAGCTCCGCAGCCGGACCGGAGACGATGGCGGACGGACTGCTGCTGGTGCTCCTCGGGGGGCTGCTGGAGGTCTGCGGCGGCGTCTCCGCCAACAGAGGCGGCTATCCCTCCTTCACGGACGAGATCCCCTTCAAAATCACCTGGCCGGGCGCCGACTTCTCGCTGGTATGCAGCAGAAACGATGAGAGTTCTGGCAGTGATGCGGGCTGACGCCTTCACTGTCACTTGTCCGCTTTCGTTACATGTCGGGGTAACACGCGTGTGTTTATTTGCAGCCGACGTCCTCGCTTTACCGAGAAGGCGACTTCGTGATCATGACAACGACAGAGAAGGAGACGTACAAATGCCTCCTGCCTTCCCTGACAGCTGGAGACGAGGTAAGACCCTAAAGTCCCCTGTCCGACTTTGTCTGTTTACAGTGAATGCAACATGTAACCTGCAGAGGAATGCCCCTTTGTGATTTACCTTCACACATTGTGTAAGCAACACATTAAAGCGCATTTCCTCAAGTTTGTACTTTACAGTTTGCAGGATTTGCTTAAAAGCAATATATAAACTGATATAAACGTAATCCGACTCTGTCATTATGTGTTTTCTACTTTTCTCATTGTTTTGGTAAACAGGAATGATGGAAATGCATTGAAATAATAAGAATAAATGCAAAATGTTGCACACTCTAAATTTAAGTCCAGTTTTTAGCTACTTTACTAGACTATTTCTATTTGATGTGGCTTGTGTGTGATTTTACTAAATCTACTCTAAATTACTCTAAATTTATCTGACAGCTTCAGTACCATTTTAGATGAAGATTTGACACAATGGATACCATAGCAAGCTCATATATAGTATAGGGTGTAGTTGGACCACATTTTGCATGTTCTTATGACCAAATAGAGACTTTTTTTCCTTTAAACTTCTCATGTGGTTTAATTTAATGTGTTCAAATCATACATTGTTGATTCTCTATCTCACAACCCCTTAGATTAACCACTGGATAAGTATATATAAAGTAGTTGAAACACTGCTGACGCAGTTTGTATTGCTTCATGAGGAAATGGTCATAAGGATTTTATGGCTCCTATAAAATAACAAATTGCATTTGTTTTGTGTCTTCTGTTGTCTCAGGATGATGAGAAGGAGTATGGTGGACCCAGTCCAGGAGATCTCCTGGATCCACTGTTCAAACGAAGCAGCTGCTCTTACAGGGTGAGACAAATCATGTTTCGTTTCTATTCTGATCTAATTTCCCTACGACTCAATAGTGGTATCACTGCTAACTGAAACTGTGTTCAGGAAGAAGTCATGCTCCATTAGAGAAGCATAACTGAAAACATTCTCTTTGCTCTATAACATTCCAGATCGAGTCATACTGGACATATGAAGTGTGTCATGGAAAGCATATAAGACAATATCATGAAGAGAAGGAGACTGGGCAGGTCAGTGTTCAGAACAGATCAAATGATTTTCAATATGTAAAATCTTTGTGAAAATAGTACTGAAACTGATTGTCTTTCCACAGAAAATAAGTGTTCAGGAGTATTTCCTGGGTAATATGGCACAGAAGAGCCAAGCTACAGACACTGGTATGTATTTTGTGAGTGTTATTTTCAGATTTATTCTTTCAACCTTGCTACAATGTCATTGAGAGCTGAAGCAATGAATTTCCTTTTTTTCCCCCCCAGATAAAGTGGAAGAGGCAGAAAATGTCCAATCAGCGGATGAAACAGAAGTAAGTAAAATAACCCCAACGAAAGCAAGCAAATTTGCTGTCTCACTTACATTTGTCAACTCTGCTCTTTCCTTCTTTACATCACAACATCCAGGTGCCCTCTAAGAATATAGAGGGTCAGCTCACTCCGTACTTCTCGCTGGAGATGGGAAACGGGACACCATGTGTGCTGAAACAGAACCAGCCACGCGCAACGTCCGTGCTGTACGTCTGTCATCCAGAGGCCAAGCATGAGATCCTGTCTGTCGCCGAGGTCACGACCTGTGAATATGAGGTGGTGGTGCTGACCCCGCTGCTCTGTGCACACCCGAAATATAGGTCAAAACCTGATTATTTTTTACTTTTGAATCATGTGCCAGTGATCTCTTGAAAGCATTTTCCCAGCGGTTGAGATTCCTGCTGAGATGTCCACACATTCCGCTATTCCCTGCAGGTTCAAGTCCTCCCCGGTGAACGCCATCTTCTGCCAGGCCTTGGGCGGGTCCCCATTGCGGCCTCAGCGGCTTGCCCAACTGGATAAGGAGACCGAAGAGCAGCTCAAACCCCCATTTAGTGCTTCCTCTGAGACCAGAGAGGTGAGCAATCCACAGTGGAGCTGGAACAATTACTCAATTAATCAAGTAGTTGCCAACTATTAACATTAATCTCAAACACTACCGATAGTCAATTTGAGTCTTTTTCAGGAAATAAATGCCCAAATTATCTGATTAGTTTTTGGTTTATTTAGTCTTATATAAGACAAACAGACTAAACAGACATTTTAAGTTGCATCTTCAGCTTCAAGAAACAGCAATTGCCATTTTACACCATTTCATAATTTCATAAACTAACATATTAGTTGCAGCCCCAAATTACAGAGAAGGCGTGAAAGGGGACAAATGGGCGCTGTGTGTATAGAAGACACCCAGCTGACTTACTTTTTTGCAATGTTGCAGGAGGAGGCCCCACCGGTGAGAGAGGAGGCCTTCACATCCACTCACAAACCCATGACTGTAGGTGGGCAGACTCAGGTCACTGTCGGCACCACACACATCTCTCGCCTGACAGACGACCAGCTGATCAAGGAGTTCCTGAGCGGTTCTTACTGTCTGCATGGGGTAAGGCATACTCAGCCACACCACCAGTCCATTAAACTTCACAGTCATATAAGTCATATAATCATCTGAATGTGTGTGTTTCAGGGGGTAGGCTGGTGGAAGTATGAATTCTGTTACGGAAAGCATGTACATCAGTACCATGAGGTAAGGGTGAAAAAATACTGGTAATATATAAATAACTCTATACATAATTGGAAATTAATTTTACATTGAGTAATTCAGGAAATCAATTTTGTTTGTAATGTATTTTCCTATGTCTTTAATTTTCCATTTTTTGAATATTAAAATGTTTTAATGAACAGATATTGAGAACCACAGGTTTAAGCTTTTTCCCCATTTACAGCCGTGTGTGTGGTCGGTCTTTATTTGAAATAATAATTGTTCAAACTGACCTCTTGTCAAAGAATACCATAGGATGTATGAGGGAGATAGTATAGTATGTCACTAAAAAACGGCCATACTAAAGTATGTGGCTCAAAAACGGCCATACTAAAGTATGTGGCTCAAAAACGGCCATACTAAAGTATGTGGCTCAAAAACGGCCATACTAAAGTATGTGGCTCAAAAACGGCCATACTAAAGTATGTGGCTCAAAAACGGCCATACTATAGTATGTGGCTCAAAATAGGCCATAGTGTAGTATGTCGGTCAAAAATGGCCATACTATAGTATGTCAGTACGTCACGTAAAATAAATGTGAATATAATACAGAAACAAGTATGGAGACTTCTATAAAAGTCTTCCCTTTTATATATGTGTCATATTGCATCTTTCACTGGATACAAATGTTTCTCGGCCTCAGGATAAAGAGCAAGGAAAGAACATTGTGGTGGTTGGGAGCTGGAACAGTGAGGAGCATATTGACTGGGCCAAAAAGAACATCGCCCGATCCTACCAGCTCAAGGACGATGGAGTGCAGAAAGTAAAGTATGTCACTAATCCTACCCCTTTTAAACTATAACCTGGATTAAAATTAAACCAAGCTGTTGTTATTCATGCTCCCTGTTTTCCACCATAGATTGGTTTCCCACTTTTATGGCCATGGGGATTTGTGTGATCTGACAGGGAAGCCCAGACAAGTCATTGTAAAGCTTAAGTGAGTAAACAGCACCAGATAATAAACCTGAGGAGACAGGACCCTGTTGATCCACTCATCTCTTTTCTCTTCTGTCCCTCAGATGTAAAGAGTCAGAGTCTCCCCATGCTGTCACTGTCTATATGCTGGAGCCTCAGACTTGTCAGTATATTCTTGGGGTAAGTTCACTAGTAACTTTTAGTCACACTCATTGGAAAAATCCACTTACTTGGCATGTGAGCTATGGTAAAGGGGTGAAGTTTAATAGAGAAACATGTCAAACACAAGTGAAACTAATAACTATAATAGTATATAATAACTTTACTGTATTGAAGTAAGTAGTAGTAGTAGTAGTAGTACTGCTAGTAGTAGTAGTAGCACTGGAACTGACCCTTTGCAAATATCTGTGTGTGTACATACATGTGCAGTATAAAAGGTCTGATTTATTCCAAAGGAGGTGAGACACAATAAAGTTTGGGAATACTATATTGGGTGCTTTAAGCCAGTCTATCATCTCTTTGTACTAGATGACAACTGACTTAAGATTTGGTATCCAATGCTGACTGTGCAGAAAAGCAGCAGGATTAATAAAAAGGATGCAGAGGTCTACCTACAGGTGACTGACACCAATTTTTTTCCCCCTGCTTTAGGTTGAATCTCCGGTCATATGCAGGATCCTTGACACTGCAGATGAACATGGACTCTTGTCAATCTCCAGCTAAGCTGACACGGATCATAGAAGACGGAGAGAGTGCATGAAGGACATGGAGAGGGCAGGCAGAGTGGTTCACCTGAAGAAGGACGGTGTGTCGGAGGAATAGAGATGCCCATGGCACTGCACTAAGACAACATCGAAGTTAAACGGTGGTGAAAGATGATCTTGAAGCTGGACTTCATGTGGCCCAGGAGCAGAGAGCCACCCGATGCCCCGATCTGTGCAAGAGCCCACACTCCATCTTTCAGCCATTTAGCTCAGACTGAAATATAAGTGAATCCAGGCTGACCCCTTGTGACAGGAGGAAGTGGCTTTATTGCTTGCACTTCATATCTATGCTTTGACTTTGTGTTGATTTATGGCAAAGGATCATCAGGAGAATCAAGAATAGTAGTGGTTTTATGGTCTTGAAGTTCTGTGTGTGCGAGTGTGTGTGTGTGTGTGTGTGCGTGCGTGCGTGCGTAAGAGACTCTACTGCAAAAACTGACATCTTATCAGGTGATAAATATCTTGTTTTTTGTACAATTATTTAAATATTGAGTAGAATTATCTTATTCCAAACAATTTAGCTTATTTTTTTTCTTATTTTCTTAATTTTAGTCAGTTTAATCTTTTTTTTTTTTTTTAAGAAAATCTTAATCTTGAAAACAAGACCAAATTGACCCAATCAGGAAAAAACTTGAAATAAGACGAATTAACTGCCATTCAAATAAAGTTCTGCTTCACACTGGACTAATTGTATTAAAAACAAGAGATCTTCACCTATCAGATGTTGCAGTGTGTGTGTTTGACTGTGGTATTGTGAACTTGTAGATATGAGGAAAAATTGAGTCTGAAATTGTTTTGGAGCAGCAGGAATGTGTGCTGTGTTAATGTAGAGAATGAGTGAGTTTAACTTATGCGTTTGAGGGTGCTGTGGACTAGCAAAAAAATAAATAAATAACATGAAAGACAGTGATTAAAAGTTTGTATATTGTACAGAATGACTTGTGGGTCCCTGGAAGAGCTATTCTGTGGTTTTATAAAGATGTACACTGGGATCTTGATCACTGCTGTATTACAGGGACAAAATAAATTTCTAGCATATAATAAAGCTAAAAGATGGACTCACATTTCTAATGTTGGTTTACCATTGGGAAATTACTTAACTTGCATATAAGGGCACCCTGGAGACATTTCCTGGGTGACACACTTTTTAGAAGTTATTAGTAATTAATTACATTTGTCCTGTAAGGATTCATTCTGAGTGAGTAACTTTTTAATGGTTTATAATCAGATATTTTTTTGGTATGCTTCTGAGTTTCATTTCCATCAAAAACTGTTACAATTTAATAGGTGAAATTAATTTAACATTTTAACAAACCTGTTCCTATCAAAAAAGGTCTTATTATAGTATGTTGTTCAAAAATGCCAAACTATAGTATGTCGCTGAAAAAAGGCCATACTATAGTATGTTGTTCAAAAATGCCAAACTATAGTATGTCGCTGAAAAAAGGCCATACTATAGTATGTCATTCATGAAATGCCATACTATACTATGTGGCTCAAAAACGCCCTTAGTATAGTATGTGGCTCAAAATGCGCCATAGTACAGTATATCGCTCAAGAGTGGCCATACTATAGTATGTCGCTCAAAATAACCCATATTATACTATGTCGTTCCCAAGTAGCCATACTATATTATATGTCGCTCAAAAAATGCCATAATATAGTATGTTGCTCAAAAAAGGCCATATTAAAGCATGTCGCTCAAAAAAGGCCATAGTATAGTATTTCACTCAAAAAAGGCCATACTATATGATGTCGCTCAAAAAATGCCATACTATAGTATGTCGCTGAAAGTAGGCCATACTATAGTATGTTGTTCAAAAATGCCAAACTATAGTATGTCGCTGAAAAAAGGCCATACTATAGTATGTTGTTCAAAAATGCCAAACTATAGTATGTCGCTGAAAAAAAGGCCATACTATAGTATGTCATTCATGAAATGCCATACTATACTATGTGGCTCAAAAACGCCCTTAGTATAGTATGTGGCTCAAAATGCGCCATAGTACAGTATATCGCTCAAGAGTGGCCATACTATAGTATGTCGCTCAAAATAACCCATATTATACTATGTCGTTCCCAAGTAGCCATACTATATTATATGTCGCTCAAAAAATGCCATAATATAGTATGTTGCTCAAAAAAGGCCATATTAAAGCATGTCGCTCAAAAAAGGCCATAGTATAGTATTTCACTCAAAAAAGGCCATACTATATGATGTCGCTCAAAAAATGCCATACTATAGTATGTCGCTGAAAGTAGGCCATACTATAGTATGTTGTTCAAAAATTGCCATACTACAGTGTGTCGCTCAAAAACGGCCATACTAAAGTATGTTGCTCAAAATACGCCATACTATAGTATGTCGTTCAAAAATTGCCATAGTATAGTATTTCACTCAAAAAAGGCCGTACTATAGTATGTCGTTCAAAATAATCCATACTATACTATGTCGCTCAAAAACGGCCTTAGTATGGTATGTGGCTCAAAATGCGCCATAGTATAGTATGTGGCTCAAAAAACGGCCATACTATAGTATGTTGCTCTAAAAATGCCATACTATAGTATGTCGCTCAAAAAATGGCATACTATAGTATGTCTTTCAAAAAAAGGCCATAGTATACTATGTCGCTCAAAGTAGGCCATAGTATAGTATGTGGCTCAAAATACGCCATAGTATAGTATGTCGGTCAAAAACGGCCATATTATAGTATGTCGCTCAAAATACGCCATACTATAGTATGTCGTTCAAATATTGCCATACTATAGTATGTCGTTCAAATATTGCCATACTATAGTATGTCATTCAAAAAATGCCATACTATAGTATGTTGCTCTAAAAAGGCCATACTATAGTATGTCGCTCAAAACATGCCATATTATATAGTATGTTGCTCTAAAGTGGCCATACTATAGTATGTGGCTCAAAAACGGCCATACTATAGTATGTTGCTCTAAAAATGCCATACTATAGTATGTCGCTCAAAAAATGGCATACTATAGTATGTCTTCCAAAAAAAGGCCATAGTATACTATGTCGCTCAAAGTAGGCCATAGTATAGTATGTGGCTCAAAATACGCCATAGTATAGTATGTCGGTCAAAAACGGCCATATTATAGTATGTCGCTCAAAATACGCCATACTATAGTATGTCGCTCTAAAAAGGCCATACTATAGTATGTCGCTCAAAAAAGGCCATACTATAATATGTCGTTCAAAAAATGCCATACAATATAGTATGTCGCTCTAAAGTGGCCATAGTATAGTATGTGGCTCAAAAACGGCCAAAGTATAGTATGTGGCTCAAAAATGGCCATACTATAGTATGTCGCTCAAAATACGCCATACTATAGTATGTCGTTCAAAAATTGCCATACTATAGTATGTCGCTCTAAAGTGGCCATAGTATAGTATGTCATTCAAAAAATGCCATACTATAGTATGCTGCTCAAAAAATGCCATACTATAGTATGTCGTTCAAAAAATGCCATACTATAGTATGTCGCTCAAAAAATGCCATAGTATAGTATTTCACTCAAAAAAGGCCATACTATAGTATGTCGTTCAAAATAATCCATACTATAGTATGTCGCTCAAAAACGGCCTTAGTATGGTATGTGGCTCAAAATACGCCATACTATAGTATGTCGTTCAAAAAATGCCATACTATAGTATGTCGCTCAAAAACGGCCATAGTAAAGTATGTGGCTCAAAAACGGCCATACTATAGTATGTCGCTCAAAATACGCCATACTATAGTATGTCGTTCAAAAATTGCCATACTATAGTATGTCGCTCTAAAGTGGCCATAGTATAGTATGTCATTCAAAAAATGCCATACTATAGTATGTTGCTCTAAAAACACCATACTATAGTATGTCGCTCAAAATTTGCCATACTATAGTATGTCGCTCAAAATAATCCATACTATACTAAGTCGTTCAAAAAATGCCATACTATAGTATGTCGCTCAAAAAATGGCATACTATAGTATGTCTTTCAAAAAAGGCCATAGTATACTATGTCGCTCAAAGTAGGCCATAGTATAGTATGTGGCTCAAAATACGCCATAGTATAGTATGTCGGTCAAAAACGGCCATATTATAGTATGTCGCTCAAAATACGCCATACTATAGTATGTGGTTCAAATATTGCCATACTATAGTATGTTGCTCTAAAAAGGCCATACTATAGTATGTCGCTCAAAAAATGCCATACTATATAGTATGTTGCTCTAAAGTGGCCATACTATAGTATGTCGATCAAAAAAGGCCATACTATAGTATGTCGCTCAAAAAAGGCCATACTATAGTATGTCGCTCAAAAAAGGCCATACTATAATATGTCGTTCAAAAAATGCCATACAATATAGTATGTCGCTCTAAAGTGGCCATACTATAGTATGTCGCTTAAAAAATGCCATACTATAGTATGTCGCTCAAAAAATGCCATCCTATAGTATCTCGCTCTAAAAAGGCCATACTATAGTATTTCACTCAAAAAAGGCCATACTATACTATGTCGTTCAAAAAAGGCCATACTATATGATGTCGCTCAAAAAATGCCATACTATAGTATGTCGCTGAAAGTAGGCCATACTATAGTATGTCGTTCAAAAATTGCCATACTACAGTGTGTCGCTCAAAAACGGCCATACTAAAGTATGTTGCTCAAAATACGCCATACTATAGTATGTCGTTCAAAAATTGCCATAGTATAGTATTTCACTCAAAAAAGGCCATACTATAGTATGTCGTTCAAAATAATCCATACTATACTATGTCGTTCAAAAAATGCCATACTATAGTATGTCGCTCAAAAACGGCCTTAGTAGGGTATGTGGCTCAAAATGCGCCATAGTATAGTATGTGGCTCAAAAACGGCCATAGTATAGTATGTCGGTCAAAAACGGCCATATTATAGTATGTCGCTCAAAATACGCCATACTATAGTATGTCGTTCAAATATTGCCATACTATAGTATGTCGTTCAAATATTGCCATACTATAGTATGTCATTCAAAAAATGCCATATTATAGTATGTTGCTCTAAAAAGGCCATACTATAGTATGTCGCTCAAAAAATGCCATATTATATAGTATGTTGCTCTAAAGTGGCCATACTATAGTATGTCGATCAAAAAAGGCCATACTATAGTATGTCGCTCAAAAAATGCCATACTATAGTATGTCGCTCAAAAAATGCCATACTATAGTATGTCGCTCTAAAGTGGCCATACTATAGTATGTCTTTCAAAAAAAGGCCATAGTATACTATGTCACTCAAAGTAGGCCATAGTATAGTATGTGGCTCAAAAACGGCCATAGTATAGTATGTGGCTCAAAAATGGCCATACTATAGTATGTCGCTCAAAATACGCCATACTATATAGTATGTCGTTCAAAAATTGCCATACTATAGTATGTCGCTCTAAAGTGGCCATAGTATAGTATGCCATTCAAAAAATGCCATACTATAGTATGCTGCTCAAAAAATGCCATACTATAGTATGTCGTTCAAAAAATGCCATACTATAGTATGTCGCTCAAAAAATGCCATACTATAGTATGTCGTTCAAAATAATCCATACTATAATATGTCGCTTAAAAAATGCCATACTATAGTATGTCGCTCAAAAAATGCCATCCTATAGTATCTCGCTCTAAAAAGGCCATACTATAGTATTTCACTCAAAAAAGGCCATACTATACTATGTCGTTCAAAAAATGCCATACTATAGTATGTCGCTCAAAAAATGCCATACTATAGTATGTCGCTCAAAAAATGCCATACTATAGTATGTCGCTCTAAAGTGGCCATACTATAGTATGTCTTTCAAAAAAAGGCCATAGTATACTATGTCACTCAAAGTAGGCCATAGTATAGTATGTGGCTCAAAAACGGCCATAGTATAGTATGTGGCTCAAAAATGGCCATACTATAGTATGTCGCTCAAAATACGCCATACTATATAGTATGTCGTTCAAAAATTGCCATACTATAGTATGTCGCTCTAAAGTGGCCATAGTATAGTATGCCATTCAAAAAATGCCATACTATAGTATGCTGCTCAAAAAATGCCATACTATAGTATGTCGTTCAAAAAATGCCATACTATAGTATGTCGCTCAAAAAATGCCATACTATAGTATGTCGTTCAAAATAATCCATACTATACTATGTCGTTCAAAAAATGCCATACTATAGTATGTGGCTCAAAAACGGCCATAGTATAGTATGTGGCTCAAAAACGGCCATACTATAGTATGTCGCTCAAAATACGCCATACTATAGTATGTCGTTCAAAAATTGCCATACTATAGTATGTCGCTCTAAAGTGGCCATAGAATAGTATGTCATTCAAAAAATGCCATACTATAGTATGCCGCTCAAAAAATGCCATACTATAGTCAGTCAGTCAGTCATTTTCTATACCTGCTTATTCCTCATTAGGGTCGCAGGGGTCTGCTGGAGCCTATCCCAGCGCGTTACGGCGAGAGGCAGGGATACACCCCAGATGGTCGCCAGCCAATCGTGGGGCACACACACTATTCACTCACACACTCACACCTACGGGCAATTTAGAGTTGCCAATTAACCTGAGCATGTTTTTGGACTGTGGGAGGAAGCCGGAGTACCCGGTGAAAACCCACGCAGACACGGGGAGAACATGCAAACTCCACACAGAAAGGTCCCAGACCCAGGCCCAAGGAGGTCTTGAACCTGCGACCTTCTTGCTGTGAGGCAACAGCACTACCCACTGCTCCACCGTGCCGCCCCCATACTATAGTATGTCGCTCAAAAAATGCCATAGTATAGTATTTCACTCAAAAAAGGCCATACTATACTATGTCGTTCAAAAAATGCCATACTATAGTATGTCGCTCAAAAACGGCCTTAATATGGTATGTGGCTCAAAATACGCCATAGTATAGTATGTCGGTCAAAAACAGCCATATTATAGTATGTCGCTCAAAATACGCCATACTATAGTATGTCGTTCAAATATTGCCATACTATAGAATGTTGTTCAAAAAATGCCATACTATAGTATGTTGCTCTAAAAAGGCCATACTATAGTATGTCGCTCAAAAAATGCCATACTATACTATGTCGCTTAAAAAAAGCCATACTATAGTATGTCGTTCAAAAAATGCCATACTATAGTATGCCGCTCAAAAACGGCCATAGTAAAGTATGTGGCTCAAAAACGGCCATACTATAGTATGTCGCTCAAAATACGCCATACTATAGTATGTCGTTCAAAAATTGCCATACTATAGTATGCTGCTCAAAAAATGCCATACTATAGTATGTCGTTCAAAAAATGCCATACTATAGTATGTCGCTCAAAAAATGCCATAGTATAGTATTTCACTCAAAAAAGGCCATACTATAGTATGTCGTTCAAAATAATCCATACTATACTTTGTCGTTCAAAAAATGCCATACTATAGTATGTCGCTCAAAAACGGCCTTAGTATGGTATGTGGCTCAAAATACGCCATACTATAGTATGTCGTTCAAAAAATGCCATACTATAGTATGTCGCTCAAAAACGGCCATAGTAAAGTATGTGGCTCAAAAACGGCCATACTATAGTATGTCGCTCAAAATACGCCATACTATAGTATGTCGTTCAAAAATTGCCATACTATAGTATGTCGCTCTAAAGTGGCCATAGTATAGTATGTCATTCAAAAAATGCCATACTATAGTATGTCTTTCAAAAAAAGCCATAGTATACTATGTCGCTCAAAGTAGGCCATAGTATAGTATGTGGCTCAAAATACGCCATAGTATAGTATGTCGGTCAAAAACGGCCATATTATAGTTTGTCGCTCAAAATACGCCATACTATAGTATGTCGTTCAAATATTGCCATACTATAGTATGTTGCTCTAAAAAGGCCATACTATAGTATGTCGCTCAAAAAATGCCATACTATATAGTATGTTGCTCTAAAGTGGCCATACTATAGTATGTCGATCAAAAAAGGCCATACTATAGTATGTCGCTCAAAAACGGCCTTAGTATGGTATGTGGCTCAAAATACGCCATAGTATAGTATGTCGGTCAAAAACGGCCATATTATAGTATGTCGCTCAAAATACGCCATACTATAGTATGTTGCTTAAAAAATGCCATACTATAGTATGTCGCTCAAAAAATGCCATACTATAGTATGTCGCTCAAATATTGCCATACTATAGAATGTTGTTCAAAAAATGCCATACTATAGTATGTCGCTCAAAAACGGCCATAGTATAGTATGTGCTTCAAAAACGGCCATACTATAGTATGTCGCTCAAAAACGGCCATAGTATAGTATGTGCTTCAAAAACGGCCATACTATAGTATGTCGCTCAAAATACGCCATATTATAGTATGTCGTTCAAAAATTGCCATACTATAGTATGTCGCTCTAAAGTGGCCATAGAATAGTATGTCATTCAAAAAATGCCATACTATAGTATGACGCTCAAAAAATGCCATACTATAGTATGTCGCTCAAAAAATGCCATAGTATAGTATTTCACTCAAAAAAGGCCATACTATACTATGTCGTTCAAAAAATGCCATACTATAGTATGTCGCTCAAAAACGGCCTTAATATGGTATGTGGCTCAAAATACGCCATAGTATAGTATGTCGGTCAAAAACAGCCATATTATAGTATGTCGCTCAAAATACGCCATACTATAGTATGTCGTTCAAATATTGCCATACTATAGAATGTTGTTCAAAAAATGCCATACTATAGTATGTTGCTCTAAAAAGGCCATACTATAGTATGTCGCTCAAAAAATGCCATACTATACTATGTCGCTTAAAAAAAGCCATACTATAGTATGTCGTTCAAAAAATGCCATACTATAGTATGCCGCTCAAAAACGGCCATAGTAAAGTATGTGGCTCAAAAACGGCCATACTATAGTATGTCGCTCAAAATACGCCATACTATAGTATGTCGTTCAAAAATTGCCATACTATAGTATGCTGCTCAAAAAATGCCATACTATAGTATGTCGTTCAAAAAATGCCATACTATAGTATGTCGCTCAAAAAATGCCATAGTATAGTATTTCACTCAAAAAAGGCCATACTATAGTATGTCGTTCAAAATAATCCATACTATACTTTGTCGTTCAAAAAATGCCATACTATAGTATGTCGCTCAAAAACGGCCTTAGTATGGTATGTGGCTCAAAATACGCCATACTATAGTATGTCGTTCAAAAAATGCCATACTATAGTATGTCGCTCAAAAACGGCCATAGTAAAGTATGTGGCTCAAAAACGGCCATACTATAGTATGTCGCTCAAAATACGCCATACTATAGTATGTCGTTCAAAAATTGCCATACTATAGTATGTCGCTCTAAAGTGGCCATAGTATAGTATGTCATTCAAAAAATGCCATACTATAGTATGTCTTTCAAAAAAAGCCATAGTATACTATGTCGCTCAAAGTAGGCCATAGTATAGTATGTGGCTCAAAATACGCCATAGTATAGTATGTCGGTCAAAAACGGCCATATTATAGTTTGTCGCTCAAAATACGCCATACTATAGTATGTCGTTCAAATATTGCCATACTATAGTATGTTGCTCTAAAAAGGCCATACTATAGTATGTCGCTCAAAAAATGCCATACTATATAGTATGTTGCTCTAAAGTGGCCATACTATAGTATGTCGATCAAAAAAGGCCATACTATAGTATGTCGCTCAAAAACGGCCTTAGTATGGTATGTGGCTCAAAATACGCCATAGTATAGTATGTCGGTCAAAAACGGCCATATTATAGTATGTCGCTCAAAATACGCCATACTATAGTATGTTGCTTAAAAAATGCCATACTATAGTATGTCGCTCAAAAAATGCCATACTATAGTATGTCGCTCAAATATTGCCATACTATAGAATGTTGTTCAAAAAATGCCATACTATAGTATGTCGCTCAAAAACGGCCATAGTATAGTATGTGCTTCAAAAACGGCCATACTATAGTATGTCGCTCAAAAACGGCCATAGTATAGTATGTGCTTCAAAAACGGCCATACTATAGTATGTCGCTCAAAATACGCCATATTATAGTATGTCGTTCAAAAATTGCCATACTATAGTATGTCGCTCTAAAGTGGCCATAGAATAGTATGTCATTCAAAAAATGCCATACTATAGTATGACGCTCAAAAAATGCCATACTATAGTATGTCGCTCAAAAAATGCCATAGTATAGTATTTCACTCAAAAAAGGCCATACTATACTATGTCGTTCAAAAAATGCCATACTATAGTATGTCGCTCAAAAACGGCCTTAATATGGTATGTGGCTCAAAATACGCCATAGTATAGTATGTCGGTCAAAAACAGCCATATTATAGTATGTCGCTCAAAATACGCCATACTATAGTATGTCGTTCAAATATTGCCATACTATAGAATGTTGTTCAAAAAATGCCATACTATAGTATGTTGCTCTAAAAAGGCCATACTATAGTATGTCGCTCAAAAAATGCCATACTATACTATGTCGCTTAAAAAAAGCCATACTATAGTATGTCGTTCAAAAAATGCCATACTATAGTATGCCGCTCAAAAACGGCCATAGTAAAGTATGTGGCTCAAAAACGGCCATACTATAGTATGTCGCTCAAAATACGCCATACTATAGTATGTCGTTCAAAAATTGCCATACTATAGTATGCTGCTCAAAAAATGCCATACTATAGTATGTCGTTCAAAAAATGCCATACTATAGTATGTCGCTCAAAAAATGCCATAGTATAGTATTTCACTCAAAAAAGGCCATACTATAGTATGTCGTTCAAAATAATCCATACTATACTTTGTCGTTCAAAAAATGCCATACTATAGTATGTCGCTCAAAAACGGCCTTAGTATGGTATGTGGCTCAAAATACGCCATACTATAGTATGTCGTTCAAAAAATGCCATACTATAGTATGTCGCTCAAAAACGGCCATAGTAAAGTATGTGGCTCAAAAACGGCCATACTATAGTATGTCGCTCAAAATACGCCATACTATAGTATGTCGTTCAAAAATTGCCATACTATAGTATGTCGCTCTAAAGTGGCCATAGTATAGTATGTCATTCAAAAAATGCCATACTATAGTATGTCTTTCAAAAAAAGCCATAGTATACTATGTCGCTCAAAGTAGGCCATAGTATAGTATGTGGCTCAAAATACGCCATAGTATAGTATGTCGGTCAAAAACGGCCATATTATAGTTTGTCGCTCAAAATACGCCATACTATAGTATGTCGTTCAAATATTGCCATACTATAGTATGTTGCTCTAAAAAGGCCATACTATAGTATGTCGCTCAAAAAATGCCATACTATATAGTATGTTGCTCTAAAGTGGCCATACTATAGTATGTCGATCAAAAAAGGCCATACTATAGTATGTCGCTCAAAAACGGCCTTAGTATGGTATGTGGCTCAAAATACGCCATAGTATAGTATGTCGGTCAAAAACGGCCATATTATAGTATGTCGCTCAAAATACGCCATACTATAGTATGTTGCTTAAAAAATGCCATACTATAGTATGTCGCTCAAAAAATGCCATACTATAGTATGTCGCTCAAATATTGCCATACTATAGAATGTTGTTCAAAAAATGCCATACTATAGTATGTCGCTCAAAAACGGCCATAGTATAGTATGTGCTTCAAAAACGGCCATACTATAGTATGTCGCTCAAAAACGGCCATAGTATAGTATGTGCTTCAAAAACGGCCATACTATAGTATGTCGCTCAAAAACGGCCATAGTATAGTATGTGCTTCAAAAACGGCCATACTATAGTATGTCGCTCAAAATACGCCATATTATAGTATGTCGTTCAAAAATTGCCATACTATAGTATGTCGCTCTAAAGTGGCCATAGAATAGTATGTCATTCAAAAAATGCCATACTATAGTATGACGCTCAAAAAATGCCATACTATAGTATGTCGCTCAAAAAATGCCATAGTATAGTATTTCACTCAAAAAAGGCCATACTATACTATGTCGTTCAAAAAATGCCATACTATAGTATGTCGCTCAAAAACGGCCTTAATATGGTATGTGGCTCAAAATACGCCATAGTATAGTATGTCGGTCAAAAACAGCCATATTATAGTATGTCGCTCAAAATACGCCATACTATAGTATGTCGCTCAAAAAAATGCCATACTATAGTATGTCGCTCTAAAGTGGCCATACTATCGTATGTCGTTAAAAACAATGCCATACTATAGTATATGTCGTTAAAAACAATGCCATACTATACTATGTCGCTTAAAAAAAGCCATACTATAGTATGTCGTTCAAAAAATGCCATACTATAGTATGCCGCTCAAAAACGGCCATAGTAAAGTATGTGGCTCAAAAACGGCCATACTATAGTATGTCGCTCAAAATACGCCATACTATAGTATGTCGTTCAAAAATTGCCATACTATAGTATGCTGCTCAAAAAATGCCATACTATAGTATGTCGTTCAAAAAATGCCATACTATAGTATGTCGCTCAAAAAATGCCATAGTATAGTATTTCACTCAAAAAAGGCCATACTATAGTATGTCGTTCAAAATAATCCATACTATACTATGTCGTTCAAAAAATGCCATACTATAGTATGTCGCTCAAAAACGGCCTTAGTATGGAATGTGGCTCAAAATACGCCATACTATAGTATGTCGTTCAAAAAATGCCATACTATAGTATGTCGCTCAAAAACGGCCATAGTAAAGTATGTGGCTCAAAAACGGCCATACTATAGTATGTCGCTCAAAATACGCCATACTATAGTATGTCGTTCAAAAATTGCCATACTATAGTATGTCGCTCTAAAGTGGCCATAGTATAGTATGTCATTCAAAAAATGCCATACTATAGTATGTCTTTCAAAAAAAGCCATAGTATACTATGTCGCTCAAAGTAGGCCATAGTATAGTATGTGGCTCAAAATACGCCATAGTATAGTATGTCGGTCAAAAACGGCCATATTATAGTTTGTCGCTCAAAATACGCCATACTATAGTATGTCGTTCAAATATTGCCATACTATAGTATGTTGCTCTAAAAAGGCCATACTATAGTATGTCGCTCAAAAAATGCCATACTATATAGTATGTTGCTCTAAAGTGGCCATACTATAGTATGTCGATCAAAAAAGGCCATACTATAGTATGTCGCTCAAAAAAGGCCATACTATAGTATGTCGCTCAAAAAAGGCCATACTATAATATGTCGTTCAAAAAATGCCATACAATATAGTATGTCGCTCTAAAGTGGCCATACTATAGTATGTCGCTTAAAAAATGCCATACTATAGTATGTCGCTCAAAAAATGCCATCCTATAGTATCTCGCTCTAAAAAGGCCATACTATAGTATTTCACTCAAAAAAGGCCATACTATACTATGTCGTTCAAAAAATGCCATACTATAGTATGTCGCTCAAAAACGGCCTTAGTATGGTATGTGGCTCAAAATACGCCATAGTATAGTATGTCGGTCAAAAACGGCCATATTATAGTATGTCGCTCAAAATACGCCATACTATAGTATGTCGTTCAAATATTGCCATACTATAGTATGTTGCTCTAAAAAGGCCATACTATAGTATGTCGCTCAAAAAATGCCATACTATATAGTATGTTGCTCTAAAGTGGCCATACTATAGTATGTCGATCAAAAAAGGCCATACTATAGTATGTCGCTCAAAAAAGGCCATACTATAGTATGTCGCTCAAAAAAGGCCATACTATAGTATGTCGCTCAAAAAAGGCCATACTATAATATGTCGTTCAAAAAATGCCATACAATATAGTATGTCGCTCTAAAGTGGCCATACTATAGTATGTCGCTTAAAAAATGCCATACTATAGTATGTCGCTCAAAAAATGCCATCCTATAGTATCTCGCTCTAAAAAGGCCATACTATAGTATTTCACTCAAAAAAGGCCATACTATACTATGTCGTTCAAAAAATGCCATACTATAGTATGTCGCTCAAAAACGGCCTTAGTATGGTATGTGGCTCAAAATACGCCATAGTATAGTATGTCGGTCAAAAACGGCCATATTATAGTATGTCGCTCAAAATACGCCATACTATAGTATGTCGTTCAAATATTGCCATACTATAGTATGTTGCTCTAAAAAGGCCATACTATAGTATGTCGCTCAAAAAATGCCATACTATATAGTATGTTGCTCTAAAGTGGCCATACTATAGTATGTCGATCAAAAAAGGCCATACTATAGTATGTCGCTCAAAAAAGGCCATACTATAATATGTCGTTCAAAAAATGCCATACAATATAGTATGTCGCTCTAAAGTGGCCATACTATAGTATGTCGCTCAAAAAATGCCATCCTATAGTATCTCGCTCTAAAAAGGCCATACTATAGTATTTCACTCAAAAAAGGCCATACTATACTATGTCGTTCAAAAAATGCCATACTATAGTATGTCGCTCAAAAACGGCCTTAGTATGGTATGTGGCTCAAAATACGCCATAGTATAGTATGTCGGTCAAAAACGGCCATATTATAGTATGTCGCTCAAAATACGCCATACTATAGTATGTCGCTTAAAAAATGCCATACTATAGTATGTCGCTCAAAAAATGCCATACTATAGTATGTCGCTCAAATATTGCCATACTATAGAATGTTGTTCAAAAAATGCCATACTATAGTATGTCGCTCAAAAACGGCCATACTATAGTATGTCGCTCAAAATACGCCATACTATAGTATGTCGTTCAAAAATTGCCATACTATAGTATGTCGCTCTAAAGTGGCCATAGAATAGTATGTCATTCAAAAAATGCCATACTATAGTATGCCGCTCAAAAAATGCCATACTATAGTATGTCGCTCAAAAAATGCCATAGTATAGTATTTCACTCAAAAAAGGCCATACTATACTATGTCGTTCAAAAAATGCCATACTATAGTATGTCGCTCTAAAGTGGCCATAGTATAGTATGTCATTCAAAAAATGCCATACTATAGTATGTCTTTCAAAAAAAGCCATAGTATACTATGTCGCTCAAAGTAGGCCATAGTATAGTATGTGGCTCAAAATACGCCATAGTATAGTATGTCGGTCAAAAACAGCCATATTATAGTATGTCGCTCAAAATACGCCATACTATAGTATGTCGTTCAAATATTGCCATACTATAGAATGTTGTTCAAAAAATGCCATACTATAGTATGTTGCTCTAAAAAGGCCATACTATAGTATGTCGCTCAAAAAATGCCATACTATACTATGTCGCTTAAAAAAAGCCATACTATATAGTATGTCGCTCTAAAGTGGCCATACTATAGTATGTCGCTTAAAAAATGCCATACTATAGTATGTCGCTCAAAAAAATGTCATACTATAGTATGTCGCTCTAAAGTGGCCATACTATCGTATGTCGTTAAAAACAATGCCATACTATAGTATATGTCGTTAAAAACAATGCCATACTATAGTATGTCGCTCTAAAGTGGCCATACTATCGTATGTCGCTCAAAAAATGCCATACTATAGTATGTCGCTTAAAAAAAGCTATAGTATAGAATGTCGCTCAAAAGAAATCCATACTATATTTTGTTTTTAAAAAATGCCATTCTATAGTAGGTTGCTCAAAAAAGCACAAATTATAGCATGTCACTCAAAAAAATGCCATAGTATAATATGTCGCCTAAAGGTGGCCATCCTTTACTATGTTGCTTAAAAAAATCCATAGTATAGTATGTCGCTCAAACGTGGCCATACTATAGTATGTTGCTTAAAAAGGTAATAGTATAGTATCTTGCTAAAAAAATGCCACAGGATAATATGTAGCTCACAAAACGGTCATACTATAGTATTTTGCTCAAAAAAGGCCATAGTATAATAAGTCTTTCAGAAAATGCCATAGCATAGTATGCCGATCAACAATGTCACTTATCCTATCCCTTTAAACCATGACATGGATTAAAATGAATACAAGCTGTTGTTATTCATGCTCCCTGTTTTTCACCATTGGCTGTTTTCCCACTTTTATGGCCATGGGGATGTGTGTGATCAGACAGGGAAGCCCCGACAAGTCATTGTAAAGCTTAAGTGAGTAAACAGCACCAGACAATAAACCTGAGGAGACAGGACCCTGTTGATCCACTCATCTCTATTCTCTTCTGTCCCTCAGATGTAAAGAGTCAGAGTCTCCCCATGCTGTCACTGTCTATATGCTGGAGCCTCAGACTTGTCAGTATATTCTTGGGGTAAGTTCATTAGTAACTTTTAGTCACACTCATTGGAAAAATCCACTTACTTGGCATGTGAGCTATGGTAAAGGGGTGAAGTTTAATAGAGAAACATGTCAAACACAAGTGAAACGAATAACTATAATAGTATATAATAACTTTACTGTATTGAAGTAAGTAGTAGTAGAAGTGGTACTGCTAGTAGTAGTAGTAGTACTGGAACTGACCCTTTGCAAATATCTGTGTGTGTACATACATGTGCAGTATAAAAGGTCTGATTTATTCCAAAGGAGGTGAGACACAATAAAGTTTGGGATTACTATATTGGGTGCTTTAAGCCAGTCTATCATCTCTTTGTACTAGATGACAACTGACTTAAGATTTGGTATCCAATGCTGACTGTGCAGAAAAGCAGCAGGATTAATAAAAAGGGTGCAGAGGTCTACCTACAGGTGACTGACATCCATTTTTTTCCCCCTGCTTTAGGTTGAATCTCCGGTCATATGCAGGATCCTTGACACTGCAGATGAACATGGACTCTTGTCAATCTCCAGCTAAGCTGACACGGATCATAGAAGACGGAGAGAGTGCATGAAAGACATGGAGAGGGCAGGCAGAGTGGTTCACCTGAAGAAAGACGGTGTGTCGGTGTGTCAGAGAATTGGAGATGCCCATGGTGCTGCACTAAGACAACATCGAGGTTAAACGGTGGTGAAAGGTGATCTTAAAGCTGGAGTTCACGTGGCCCAGGAGCAGAGAGTGAGTTCAATTTATGTGTTTGAGGGTACTGTGTAATAGCAAAAACGAATAAAACAATAATAATATTGAAGAGATTGATTGAAAGTTTGTATATTGTACAGAATGACTTGTGGGTCCTTGCAAGAGCTATTCTGCGGTTTTATAAAGATGTACACTGGGATCTTGATCACTGCTGTATTACAGGGACAAAATAAATGTATGGCATATAATAAAGCTAAAACATGGACTCAACAGTTCTAATGTTGCATTACCATTGGAAAAATACTTAACTTACATATAAGGGCACCCTGGAGACATTTATGAGTTCCTGAGTGACCCGCTTTTTAAAAGCATCAGACTGAACCATGTGTGGCACATGTGAAATAAGTCGTTATTATTAGTAATTATTAATTACATTTGTATACCTGTTAAGGATGCATTGTGATGTCTTAGGTAGTAACTTTTTAATTGTTTATAATATCATATATTATTTTTCTTTGGTATGCTTCTGTACTTCATTTCCACCAAAAACTGTTACAATTCAATGAGTGAAATTGACAAACTAACATTTTAACAATCCTGTTTCTTTGATATGCAATTTTTTTATTATGAAAAAATCTGTAGGGGCTTTTGATACAACTATCTACAGTTAAGGTCAGGCAGCGTTTATGGAGAAAATTAGTTTTTATGCAGTTTTACTTCATTAAATCACAAATTTACTACTTTAACATAGCTGGGTACTTCAGTCAATCTGGGGAGCCATGTTAGTGCAGTGTGTATCACTGTTGCAACACCCCCCAAAATAAAACTATATTTCCAGGCAGGATCTTTTTCTTTGTTAGGAAAGATTTCCTTTCTGAATTTGATAGGTTTTTTTGGAAATGTTTTTGTTTGTGTTTTACTTTCATTTTCATTTCATTTTCCCACCTACCTCTTACCATACTGTTACTGCTACAGGGATACACCCCAAACAGTTCACCAGTCTACCCTGGGGCACACACACTTACAGCTACAGGCTCCACATGAGGAAGTTCTCAGAAGTCCATTACAGCCCTAAATTCAACATTTAGGGTTATGGTTATAGTCAGAATCAGGCTTAAGTTAAGCTAACCCTTCTAAACCTGAATAAAATCATTTCCAAACAAAAACACCTTTTTTCAAGGACTTTTGCAAGGATTTTGTTTGTTTTATATAAACACTTTTTGTTTTAATTATTTTTTTATTTGCCTGTTTTTACAAATATTTCATTGTTTGGAAATGTTTTTTGTTTAACATTTCTAAACAAAAAAAGAAGATTTAAATACAAGAAAAGATTGTACAGAGTGTATTGAACAAAAAAAAGGTTTTGAGACCAAAATGTTTTTCCCAAATCTATATTTTGATTGCAACCTTATTGCGTTTTAAATAATAAAAACACAAAATTAACAGCAGGAAAGAATTAAAATGGCAAATGAAAGATTTGATTTTGAAAATAAAAAATTTAGATTTGCAGGCATTTTAATCAATCATTTATTTGACTTACAATAAAACATATTTTGATTGCAGTCTTGATACATTTACTGTTTTTGTTGATTGCAAACCTATTTTATTTGATTGGATAAGACAGAAACAAATGCATTTTAACACTGAGATGCAGAGCCACTTGAGTTATTTGTATTTTTAATAACAAAAGATAGTTGTAGCTTCACTTTGCATAAAAAAGAGCTGATTTTAAACTTCTACATCCATATGTCAAGGGAAACCACAAGCAATAGTTTCATATCCTTTGCATGAGTAAAATGACAGGTGTATAACCCTATACTCTAACCTTACACCCTAGCAGACATGAGGCCTTACATAATAAAACCTGTATTATAATCTTAGTTTAAAGTTCCTTCTTGATTTGAAATAGCAATCGAGAAAACAATCCCATAACAAGGACAATTTAAAGCTGTTCTGGAGCTTCCACTCACATTCACATGTTACATTTACAACTCCATGGCAATGGAACAAACTCATCCTGTTAATGACAATCATGTGATACTGAAATCTGCAGAACATCTGTAAATTGGCCTTTGATGCCATTGTTTCTGGTCTGATGACTCTGCTGCACATTAATGTTAAAACAGATGCACTGCACTTGCCAAACATTTATTGAGTTAAAAATGTATGAGGTTCACAAATACAATTTTCTTAAGAAGCAAGGAAAAAAAAAAGTTCATCGAAGTGCAACCACATGCCATCAACAGCTGTGTGTGGGCCTGTGCAGGGTTTCATAGCAGTGTCTGGCTGCAATAAAACCCTACAGGCCTGGGTCATAATGTCTTGGGTAATAATGGCACATGCGTGCACAACAAAAGAAAAGAACTATGTAAAAATGCAGTATCCATTAAAAAAAAAACTTTTTGGAATAGACGTTACAAATTTTTTTTTGTCTCACTCTGCTTCTTTGATGTTTTCCATCATGTAAACTTGTACAGAAGAGAACAAATAGCTCATACTGAGACCGGATAAGCAAGATTGGCTGTTATTGTGTTACTTTTCATTCACATTTTATTTAAAATCATGGTGAGATCGTCTGAATCTTTCAGCTCTGCATCTCTTCAGACAGATGGAATTGGAATCTGGTGCACTGAGGTGCTTTCAAAGTCTTGCAGAGCATCTTGGTGAGTGTGGTAGTGCATGGCTACATAGGACTTGGCAAAGGCAAAGGTCTGCGAGCTGACGGGCTGCAGGCTGGTAGGGGAGCTGGGCCCCGCGGAGGGGCTGCTGTTGTATATGCTGTAGTAGGGCTCAATGCGGGTGTTGATAGGTGTAGATGTGCTTGCGGGGCGAGGTTTGCGTGCACCTGTGGCCTTCGGGCTGCCAGCGCAATCCCTGGAGTGGCTCGGTCCACAGGCCTGGTCCACCAGCCTCCGCTGAGGCTTGGGCGACAGCACGTAGGCCGAGTTGGTCTCATGATGGGAGGACTTATTCCTGTTGACTTCCAGGCTGCCTTTTCCCATCGCGTGCAGGCGAGTCTTTTGCTTGCAACAGAGAAACCCTAACGCCGCCCACTGGATGCAGCACAGCACGCGGCGGCGGAGGCCCGCGCTGTTGCGTGAGTACACGAATGGATTGATGCCCGACTTGAGGAAAATGAGCACGAAGCCGCACAGTTCGAACTGGTAGTGCGAGAAGCTGCTTTCTGGCGACAAGACATCCTGTGCCAGTGAAATCCCCATCGGCAGGCAGCAGAGAAGCACCGAGAACACGATAACCACACAGGTGACGACCGCCTTGGAGTCCTTGGCTGTGGCCAGGTTAACCGTGGACACCAGCTGACAGCAGGTGGCTCCTTGGGCAGCGCCTGGAACCAGGGGCTGGCTGGTCCTGTTGGCGTAAGAGTGCGTCTGAACGTTCTGCAGTTTGTTGTAAGACTGGTTCCGGTAGAGAGAAGGGCCCTGAACCGCACACTGCACAGTCTCGAAGCCCGCCGTGATGAGTGGCGGCGGGGGTGGCGGGCACGTGGCGCCGACCGTGATGATGGGGCATTTCCTCACCTGCGCGTTCTTCCTCAGCGTCTGAGCGATCATCAGATAGGACACGGAAACCACGGCCACGCAGAAGGCAAAATCCGCCAGGTAGACGTACAGCACCACGCCGGCCTGTCCGCCTCCCAGGCCGAAGTGGGGCATGCAGGGCCCGTCTCTGCGCGGGTATGCCCGCATGGTGAGCAGGGCGGACATGGTGAAGCTGGATGTCCACAGCAGGGCGGTCAGGGCCAGCGTGCAGGGGAAGGAGGTGGCACGGTTCGGCTGCTGCCCCAGGACCATGCGCAGTCTGTGCAGGGCGATCACCGCCACCGTCTCCAGGGACATGATGATGAAGCCCGAGCTGGTCAGGTGGAAGGCGAAGCAGAAGCTCTTCGACACGCCGTCCCCGCCACCCGCGTCTAGGAAGAGCACCAGCGCGAACATGGGGGCCGTCACGCAGCAGATGAACAAATCGCAGAAGGAGAGGTTGAGGATCATGAAGTCGAAGTTGGTGCGGAACTTGCGGAACGCCGGGTCGAAGAAGGAGAGGAACACCACGAGGTTCCCGTACGAGCCCAGGCAGAAGATGAGGACAAGGAGGAGGGAGCAAAAGGTCAAGGTAGCCGTGTGGATGACGGCCCAGTCGGAGGGTGCATGAGTGCCCTGCGTGCTAGTGAAGTTCTGCTGCCTTGGCACATCCACCGGATCCGATGGTGTAACAGTGGTGTTCATTGTACTATGTGCAATTTATAAGCATCCCACAGTCATTGATTGGACCATGATTCCTTCGTATGGAAGGAGCACAAGAGGACGACAGTGTCTGCTGCCGCCGCCACCATTGCTGCCACTTTGGTAGAATGCTTCAAAAGACACAAAGTCGTATATTAGATATCGTAGCATGCAGTAAATGACATTTCATGCTTGCAGGTGGGCACATATTAAAAAAGCAGCTGTGACACACAACATTGCTAGACATGAGCTACAGCTATAGCTATGCACCAATGCATTTGACCAATTATACCCTTTATCCCCCCCTCCTCCTCTTCCTCTCCCCCAACACACACGTCAACTGAAATCAGAGAAATAATATAACATCAATTTCCTATTGTATCTAGAATTAAAGCCATTATACGGGTTGGATAACTTATATTTCAGATGAGAAACATACAACCTACCATCATCATTATTATCTGATAGAGCCCATCTTCATTTTTGAAGCAGCATGATAGTAAATGAACGCACCACGGCTTTGAGGGGGGAGGAGAAAAAAAAGACGTATTTCAGCAGCTCGTCCAAAACGTCCATTGATGAACACTGGCGAGAAAAGACATTTCCCCCTCTTTCTTTTTATATCTGCATTTCATCCGCTTAAAGAGCGCCGTATTCGGGTTTTTCTTGGCGATATATGTGAACGTTACGGGATCGACGGCCACTGGACGTGCGCTGAAAAATGAGTATGAAGTCACTGCCTACGTCTGCGGGCATGAGCAGAACCACCGCATTCACAAGCAGCACCGAACCCCAGCTCCTCTCCGCAGAGATGTGGAAGCTCCCCGCACAACATGACGGGGATAGTTGTTTTTTTTCTGCCATACATAAAATGACTGCATTGATAGAATTATCAAACACATGGTGTAGCTGCAAATATTTAATATATAATTATGTGTAGGCTAAATGTAAAAATATCTTATATTTGGTCGTTTTATTTTACCGTTAATCTCTTATGATATATAAGATAATTTTGGTTATTTTTTTAAGTTGTATTATATTGTATAGGAGTCAGTATGTCTGTTATAGTATAATCTGTTGCGTAAATACTGTACGTATATACATACATGCATATACAGTACATATGGGTCAATGATCACTCATGTTTGACAAGATGAGAAAGTCCAAAAAAACAAATTAAATAATTAAATTAAATACAATTTAAAGAGGCATTCATCAGGTCTATCAAATGTATGTTGGTTTCTTAATTTAAAGGCCCATTCGTAAAATTTCTTCTGGTTTTTTTTTGACATGAAACGTCAAAAAAGGATGAGTTGATTTAATTCACATAAAATATAAAAACAGATGTTTTTGATACTGTAAACCACTTTGATTTGACGCGTTAAGAGTATTTTTGAAAAAGCGATAAATAAAATGCATTATTATTAATTATTTTGATCACTATTCTAGTTAGCTAGTAGGCAGAGGGCTACACTCATTTTAGAAAAGACTCGTTCACCATCACAAAATAAAACATGAAAATGGTATTTCCTCGCTTCGACCCGCCTCCTTGGCAACGGCAGCCTCAACAACGTGGTTGCTAGGCGACACGTTGAGCGATGATCCTGTCTGCGAACGTGTAAAATATTTGAGTGTGCCCAAGTCCTTTGAACCACAGGGGCTGCGCTTGGATAAACCATTTCTGACCCTCCAAGCTATGGCCAACTGCTGCCAGTAGGAACAGCTTCAGGCATCCTGGTGTCTGCAAGAACCTTGCTGCTAATGCTGCTAATGCTATTAATGCTGCTAATGCTGCACCTCGACCATCACCTGAAGTTCACAGCTTCAATGCAGTCACCACTCTGCAATGTCTGCATCCACAAGGCAAGCAGCGCTGCTGATGGTGAGCGTCCTGTGGGTAGATGGGTGGGAAGAAGCCTTGGTCAGCAGCTCTCATCAGCAGGCTGGTTGGAGACCACGGTTGTTCCATGTGGTGGTCGGTTGTAGAGGATATGCAGCCTGTTCTTTGTCTAGAGCATTTAGTAGCTTAGGCATTGAAGGGGCCTCAAATTAAACAACTAGACCCAAGCGGGGTCTGATTAGCCCCGACTGGGTCACCTAGGTGAGGCGGTAATCATGGATTTATGTGATCCATGTTGTTTCCCAATATTTCACTTCTTTTTTTTCCCCACTTTGACCTTTTCTTTTCATCTTCAGAAAGTTTCAAAAGTTCACAAGAAAGATTTGACACTTTAATGCAATACCTTATATAATCTAAGACAATACAAATATTTTTTTGATCAATTTATTTTCATCAATAAGCAAACAGTACATCTAAAAAAAAAACACTGCAGTTTTGGCACTACACTATACATAAGTAGTGAGGTACTAAATGCTTCAATGCTTAGACTTTCAAGTCATCAGGGAAAAACATTTGCAAATCAAAATCATTTTCAACCTCAACAGGATTTTTTTTAAAAAAAAGGTCAATGATACAGAGGAAAAGAGGGAAGAGGTCACGAGTATGGACAGGCAGTTTGGTTTGTTCTCTCACACTGAGACACATGATGTCAAACTGCCCCCAGGTCCTCACAGCAAATGCATTACACAGCACCACAGCGGGGAGCGTGCCTTCTCCCTTTCTTTGCAAGAGTAGATGAGAGTAGGCTCCACTGCTAAAAGCTCAGCCATCTACTAAATATAATTTTTTTCAAGTTCTCTATGAAAAAATTAAAACATAGCACTTCAAAAAGTCAAATAAATAAATATGTTTGTGCATATTTGCTATACCATGACAGATGCATACATGATGCATATAATCATACATAGATCAAACAGCCACACAAACATTGTGTGTTGCAGGTTAAAGTCTAAACTAAAGAGACCATTGTTCAATAGTCAGTTCTCTGTGGCTTGTAACGAACACTTCACTATAGGAACATAGTAAAGAGTATGTCCTTCGCTGGGACATTGTGTTGGCTCAGAGTTGATACTTGGGATATAATCCTGAGAAATGTGTGGGACACCAGCAGATGTCTTCCAAGCATCCCAGTAACGCGCGCACTCACACACACAACCCACACGCACACAAACACCCGTGCAAATGCACACAAACAAACCAACGAAGAAGAAAAATCTGTACAGTAATGATACAAACCGCAGGCCGTTTATCCCTGCTATGATTGATCCTTAAATATTAAGTATAGTCGAAATGTAAATGAACTAAATACATAAATACACTACTTTTCAATCTTCTGTGCGGTGCAAACTCAGTTCCTTTGTGTACCACTCTTCTTCCAGGGTGATGTAGTATGTTTCATCAAGAACTGGAGCCCTGACCCCAATGCCGAATGGCACCTGTACAGTGTGGACATGTCACAAGAGGATGTGAAACACAAAATAATCACAAAAATGTGTTCCTAAAAGAGTTCTTAAATATCTCTGTGACATATCTATTGAAAAGCTTTATATGCACCTTAAAAAGCATTATTCTTTAGTGAATGCTAATCTAGGTGAAGACTTTTTGCTTGCTTATTAGCTAAGATTTATGGCCTGTATGTGTGAATATTTTACCTGGTTTCAGGCATAATAGCAAGGGGAGACCAGCAGGTCAGTCAGAACCAGCAGCTGATCATCTGTAAACTGCTGCTTATGCTGCTGCCAATTGTCATGGTGAGTCCGTCGAAAGTTAGAAAGAGTTTTCTTCACAGTCATCTGAAAGGCCAGAGAAAAATATTCAGAGTTATTTTTTTTTGTTCAGTGAACACTTGTGGACAAAAAGAATTCTGCAACATATACCTCAATGGGTTGGGTGTCATTGAGGTGAGCACTCAGGTCCATCAACAGCTGGGGCATCCAGGTGGGCACATCATATGGGCTGGAGAGAATACACGCACTCAACCCAAGAACGCCAGCATGGCGCCGCATCAGGTCTGGAAAAAAAAAAAACACAACAGGAGGGATTCCATTAACAAGAGGGGAAACAGCACACAGGAAGCAAGTGGGTTAAACTTAGAGAAGTTCCCTACCAGCAGAAGGTATAGTGTCCACAACAGACCCCAGCTCCCTCTTCCTCTTCTTAGGCAAGCAGGTCTTGCACAGAGCCTCAAAATGTGCCTGCATGGGTGCATCCATGGACAGGAAATTGCACTGAAGGAAGCCACTGAGTGTGGTGGCGGCCATTTCTCTTACCTAAAAAAGAAGCACAAAAAGAGATTGAAGTATACCGTTTCACTACATCATCAACAATAATACATTATCCACCAAGTACACGGATAAATTTTGCTGCCAGTGAAGCATAGGAAAACGTTTGTTAACTTCCTCTTTTGCTGCCACTGAGAGAAAAAATGGGATACAAGTCCCTACTGACCCACTGCCTCGACTGACTACCAACTGAAACCAAACCTTTTTTCCCCCCAATCAATCATAATAATGTCATCTGGAATTTAAATCTTAAATAAAAAAGGTACAATGTGGTCAGTCGATTAAACATTTATTTCTTTTTGGCACATGTTTTCGAGGCAGGGCCTCAAAGAAAAAGCTCACTGGATATCCTCTGACTGAACATTAAATTGTGTCGGTTGATAGTCCTGTCGAGTTTTGTAATGAAGGTGAGTCGAAAATAAATGACAGGAAAGGATGTGACATACAGCAGGAGCTTTGGAGACTTGAATCAGGCTTAGGTTGGTTTAGGAGGCCAAACAAAAATGGCTACTTCCATCCATCCCCCACTTCTCCTTTGTCTCTACTTCCATCCCTCTCCCTCTCATCCTCCTTCAATCTGAACATTATCTCCATAGCAACAGATTACTGCAGCCTGTGGTTTCCATAGCAACAGCTAGGGGACCGGAGAGGGGGAGAGTGCTGAATCACTACAGTGAAGCTGAAAGACAGTGAGACCACTGCTAGCATAAACAAGCATGTGTTGGCCGTTAGCTTGGTGATAATTATTCAGTCAGATCACCATGTGTTTGCAACCATTTCTATTCACTTATGCCAAACTGTTCTAGTCCAGTGGCTTTTTGTTCTCAATGATTTAAAAGAGTTGTGATTGAATGCTATTTATTTATTTTACCTCCAGCTGCTCATCCTCCAGCAGCCTTATCACCAGTGCCCGGACATCATTCACTGCTTTCTGGTCACTCATGAAGGTGAACAAGTTGTAAAACACCATAATCTGGAGGTATGTCAGCACTGTGTACCGTGCGTGCCAGGAGCTGCTGCCAGCAATCTGCAACACAAAACAAACACATCCTACATTAATAACAGACCAGGATTATTTGTCCCACAAGAGAAAACATATTTTGCTGCAGATAAAATGAATGATCATTTCTGATACAATCCAGAATAATAATCCAGAATAAATCATAGTACTGTTTTTATTTAGACCTCTCTATGACACTGGATACACAGTAATGACACAGAGAGAGCAGCGTTGACTCAAAACTTTAAATTCAGTTTGAACCAATGATTAATCTGCAGATTATAAAAGGCAAGAGCTAGTTATGTGTGATGCAGGTAAGAAGAGGATGACTCACCTCCTGCAGGGCACTGAGAACCATGGGGATCTGCTCTGTATAGAGCAGTCCCTGGGACATCAGGGAAAGGCAGGTCTTCGCGTCCCTCTTCAGTTCATCGTAACTGTCATCGTTCTCAACTGGAGCGATCTGGAATAGAGGACACAGATGGGTTAACGCGCACACTTTAAATCACCTACAGTATGGCAGGGAAGAAGCAACGGGATACAGGATTAATTAATCTACCAAGAAAGAATGTTTCACCTTGAAGAGCAGGGGAAGAAACCGTAGCTGTTCTGGAACGGCGGTGGAGAAGGAGCGGCCAGCACTCGCAATCAGCCACTTCAGCACTGCAGACATTTCAAGACAGGAATATGATAGTTAAAAGGATGCTTTCATTATGAATGTTGGAAACAAACGTGTTTTATTGTCCTAGAGAGTCAGGACATAGAGCGCTAACCCACCTGTTTTTAGAAGTTTGATTGCTTGTGTTCTTTCATCCTGCACCCCCACCTCATTCTCCTCAACCACGTGGTTCTGGATCTCCTCATCGCCCTCAGTTAGGGGCTTAAGTTTCAACAGAATTCTCTCTGTGAAGTCCGAGATGCGTGGGGAGGTGGTTGGCTGAGTGTATGGCAAGTTGACATCGATCATGAAGATGTAGGTGAGCACGCTGTAATGAGTAAATAATAAACAATTATTCAAAAGAATCAATCAGTCTTTATTTATGAAGCACGTTATTTACATATACAGAAAATAATAATCATGGTAAATAATCACAAAATAAAGACCGAAAGAATGTAGTTCGTAATGAGTTACAAGGTAATCCCTCCATGTGTTTTTTGGGGGAAGGGGGGGCATAAAGAGTGTCTCACCTGCCGATTCGCTCTCGTACATTCTTGTAGACCTGCGTGAGTTTGGGCTCTAGGTATTCCAACAACCTGTGGAGCAGCTCTGGCACACGCCACTCCTGTTGAGCAAGGCCTCCTTGCAGCACGTAGAGACGACTGGAAAGGAAAAAGAAGCAAAATAATCAAGAGTTGGTTAGTCACATCAAAATCTGCGGACTGCGCCAATGCTTCCTACTCACCAGGCATCAACAAAAGAGCCCCCCTCTCCGTTGACTGGAGACTCCATAAGCATCTCAAACAGCCAGTGAAGCTTGCGTGGGTCTCTGCTCTCCTGTAGAAGCCAGAACCAGTGTCAATAGAAAAGAAAGGGTGGCTGACAAACCTCTTACAAAGGGAAGTATAAAGACCTAATGAATGGCATAAAAAAAGAAAAAGCTTACACAGGCCGTGGCAATGCAGGTGCCCCAGTCTGCATACGTTTCTACTGTGATGTTGGACAGTGCGGTGCGGAGCAGTGGACACAGCAGCTCCCAAAGGCTACCAACCTGTAAAGCAGCAGAAAGACGTATTTTCAAAACACAAAATTGACATCAGTAGAGCTAGGGACCGATACAACCATATTAAGTCGAAACTGGCAGTGGGCCCATTAAAAGATATGGCATTTTATGCAGATTTCTGTATAAAGTGTAGTTCTACACATTCAGAAAGGAGACTAACAGAGTTTTCAATGCATACTTTTGGGTAAGTCCAGTGCTTGCAGCCTCGGATGAGGCCAGAGATTATCTCGGCGACACAACGCTGCTTACTCTCATGGGAGTCAGTCACAAGGCGTTCCATATGTGGCCGCAGCACAGGTAGAAAGGCGTCACTGAAATTACGGAACAATCCCTGGAAAAAAAAAAAAAAGTAGAAAAGGCATCAATTATATGCATATGTGTAAAATCAATTATACGCATATGTTTATCTTACTGTAGTTTTACTAAATTTGAAAATACACTGTAAATCTGACCTTGAACAAACAGAATCTGCGCGGGCTAAACTTGTCCTTGCCCTTTCGGTCCTCAAGAGAGAGAAACTCAATGAACTGATTGATGAACACTGGGTCCGAGAAATGGTCATAGATAATCTGCTCCCGCTGCGAAGAAAACAATTCGACATTACTTCATACAATAAAATGCTTTCACCACTAAATTAAACATGTTAATGTATTAAATGTTCTCCCTGGGTTGTGTGCTCTTAATGTACACAAACCTCGGTCATTTCTTCTCTGGTCAGGTTATGCTTAGGTTGCTCCTCCGGAGGAGCATACATCATCAGTTTTCTAGAGAATGATAATGAGGTGATGGTAAATAAAAAGAAACTTACAGAGGAGAATCAGGCAAGACATTTAGACACATTGAGTGGATAAAAGGATGAGAAAATAATGTAATTCATATAAAAATAGAAACCTTGGCCAACAGTAGTATCCCCAGTGAGTCTTTTCCACAAACACACAGCGGTCCCAATCCTCCTGCGTCCGTGGCAGGTTTCCGCTGTTATACTGGAGCCACTGGTTGTCTGGACGGTCCCCAGCTACGATGCCACTTAGCTCTTTCGCTTCACCTTTTTTTTCAAGATATTTTAAAATTAGTTAAATTAACTAAAATTTGAATAATTATAAGCATACAAATCAAAAACTTGACAATGCTTACAAAGTTCAGAGGGGCTGACAGGGACTTTTTTATGTGGTCTCTTGATTTGTTTCATGATTCCTGCCACTGCTGATATCGCCACCTAATGGAGAAAATAAAGACATTTCAAACATTATTTTTGTGAATCAAAGCAGTACTGCTTTCTGTCTCATCGTGATTGGAGAATGACTGCGGGAAGAAAACACAAGAGTGACACACCTTTCGGACATAGAGGGAGTCATGGTTGAGGCTTTTGACGAAGAACAAAACAGCCGGCGATGGAAGCTCGTAGTCATCTCTCAGCAGCAATGACAAGAAGCCGATTGAAATCTGTTCAAATTTCCAAGGCCTGCAAAATTGCAGAAAGTGGGTGGAACAGACAGTAATGAATAAATCAGGGTTCCTACAGGTTTCTTTTGGTTTAATTCAAGACCTTTTTAAGACCATTTGTATAAAAATGAATACCCAATTTCATTTTTAATTTGTTCATTTATATTTGTATTAAATGCATTCTATGTCCATCTAAAATAGTTTTTCAGTAAAACCTAACCGGTAATGATTAAGGAACGAATCTGATGTACTACAGCAAACTGCACCATTGAGATTCTAGAATGCAACTTTTGGAAAGCTAGAATTTTTGGGCCATAAGAGTTTCTCTTTATTTAGGATACTCATTTAATTAAAATCATGATTGTTGACATATGAAACTTTTAGAAGAATGTGACCTGGAGAAATTACGACATGGACAAATTTTAGGACCACATATCAAAATTCAAGTCTTTTTAAAGTATTAGTTCAAAATTCATGAATTTAATGCATTAACATTTTTTAGGACTTGCAGGAACCCTGTAAATAGAAATAGAATTGTGGTTCAATGAAGTAAATATTAGATCAACCTACATGTTCTGGTTGCTTAGGTAGTCCAGCAGATCAGCAATGAGCTTTTTGTATTTCCTACAAAAAAGTAAAAGAAGAAGAGATGTTGCATCTATTACATAACAGACAACTTTATGTTGCTCATATCTTTTTTTTAAATACAGGCATAATAAAGCTCTTAAGTGTGGTGATGATGATTTTTAGTCTTGTTGGTGATGTTAACTTACTCTACAGACTCAGAGTTCTTGAGCTCCTGCCTCCTTAGGCCCTCTGCAGCTTCTTCCTCTGAAAGAGCAGATTCTTTGGGAAATGGGTTGCCAGTGACTATAAGTTGTTTGGCCACATCACTGCACTCATCAGGGATCTACAGGGATGTAAATATACAAAGAATCCCAGACATTTATTTATAATTTACATGTAGGATGGGGGGCGGCATGGTGGCGAAGTGGGTAGCGCTGATGCCTCACAGCAAGAAGGTCGCAGGTTCAAGACCTCCTTGGGCCTGGGTCTGGGACCTTTCTGTGTGGAGTTTGCATGTTCTCCCCGTGTCTGCGTGGGTTCTCACCGGGTACTCCAGCTTCCTCCCACAATACAAAACATGCTCAGGTTAATTGGCAACTCTAAATTGCCCGTAGGTGTGAGTGTGTGTGTGAGTGAATGGTGTGTGTGCCCCACGATTGGCTGGCGACCATCTGGGGTGTATCCCTGCCTCTCGCCATAAATGCGCTGGGATAGGCTCCAGCAGACCCCTGCGACCCTGAAAAGGAATAAGCGGGATAGAAAATGGATGGATGGATGGATGTAGGATGGGGGTTGAAAATGATCTGGTTGTTTTTTTTGTCTAACTTTTTGACAGCAGAGGGAGCAGGAGAGTGACAATACATAAGTTTTTTAGCAATGGATATGACCATTTTTAGGACGATTTAGAATGCAAGCTTTTACTGTTTTTATAGTTGAACATACCAAAAATGATTTGATAATTGGAGTTATTCTTACAGAGAAGTTGATGCCGATAGTCTCATACTGCCGATGGATTTTGTCTGCAAGGTCGTCGAAGAGCCGCACGATAGAGGGCTTCTCCAGGGACATGGCTGAGCTGAGGCCAGAGCGCACAATGGCGGGCCATGTCAGAGCAATGCAATCCCAGTCGTGCAAATTGGCCAGGCAGAATCCGCTGTGATTCCCCAGAAGACAGTACAAGGCACCCTAAGAGAAGAAGTAGAGAGGTAGCATATGGGAAACATTCCTAAATATGAGAACTGTATAACATGGCTTAGTTTGAGACTTTTCATAAGAAGGAACTGACAAGACTTTTCATACTTTGAACTGCTGTTGCGTGACACTGCTGTTTTCTGGGTTGAGAAACTGTAGGATGTGGGGGATCAGATCTCTAAAGCAGAAATTGTATGTTGCCAGTGCTGTGAAGAGTACATTTTGTGCCCTGCTACGCACCTGGAAGGTAATGAAAAGCTTCAGTAAAAATATTATTGATTTCCCATGTATTATAAGCTTAAGTAGAATGTTAGACCTATTGATTCAGTACATGTCATGGATAATCTGTGAAGAATGCAGATAATGGATTGCTGTGAATCTTACTTGGCTGTAGGTGCTTGTAGAGAGCCTCAGCAGATCTCTCATCAGCTCCCGGTGAATGCTCCTGTACTGACACCCTTCTACTGTCAGCTTGCGCAACTTATGAACCACAAAAGTTTCAAAGTTATAAATAGTACAATACAATGACAACCAAAAAAGGTAAACTCTCCATTAATGATTTACCTCATGCTGTAGCATGACCCTATCTATTAATAGAGCCCTGATGTGCTGTTTTCTGCCATGAAGCTGCAAATACAACAAACATGTACAAATGTGTAAGTATGAGGTGAGGTACATGATTTACATTTTTTCCCCCGAATGTAGATAATAAGCAACAAAAAATACACAATGTCAGATTTCTTACTCTGTTTTCCATTGATTTCTTCACAAGGTTGAAGCTCTTCCAACGGGAGTCAAACTCATGTTTGTGAGAACCTTTGAAGTGCATCAGGTTACTGATGATCTGAAGGATATCACAGACAAAAAGTATCGATTAGTGTTGGGGTGACAGGATCAATACAGCATTGTATGAGACTTGATAAGTAATTTATGTAAATTTATGAAAGATGTGAGTGCAGTAAAATTAAGGTCACCTTTTCCCAAAGAAATCATGCAAGTGTATGTTTTGTTTAAAGAATTTGTAATCCAGTGGTTCTGGAAATATGATGCCCTGTCATGAAGGCTGCAGCAAAAACAGCAAAACTCTCACCACAAATACTTCAGAAAATGCTGGTTGGAAGAATGGCGATAGCCAATTTTGCTCTATCTTCAGAATCCTGATATTGGCATATTATTTAACCCAAACAATGTAGTTCTATTATGTTATATGGTTACCTTGATGATGGAGAAAAGTGACTTGGTGTCATCTTCAGAGTGCTCCAGAATGTAATCTGAAGGAAAAAGTAACTTAACTCAGACTAAGGGCACTTTCACATCACTCATTCAATCATTTAGTCCACACAAGGCAATAAAGTTCACTGGTCCTCTTGATTGGTGTTTCATCAATGTTTATCTTCCAGTAGAATTATGCACAAATTCTGACTCACTACGGAGCGACATGTTAACACATTTCTACTCGCTCTTATCTTTGTGCATTACATCCTCTGTATTGGCCATTTCTGGCAAAATATCCAATTCCAAAATGAGGCGAACTTGTGTCTGGAGAACTATCTGTGAATGCACCGGAATCTTCGAAGACACATGGCATGTCATTTCAAGCAGAGAAGATGCTTGAAATGAGGAATGAGGTCATATAGGGTGAAGAATCCCTATTGTTTTGACCTGAGCTTGCATTCTCACTAGAGGGACGATACCAAAGCTTGTCATTTGGTGTGGAGTTCAGCAGACTGAGTCCAAGTCTTTGGGGGTCTCAGCCCACTCGATTTGCTGCACATGAGTGCGACTGATGCTTTCACTCCAATGAAAAGGAACCAAACTAAGCCTTTGGTTTAAATAAACTATTTGGTGCACACCAAATGCTGTTGGTGTGAAAGCACCCTAAAACAATACTGAGACATAAGAGGGTAACTAAGTGCACACTTACGCAGCAGTTGTCTCATCACACTACAGATAGCATCTCTGTAATTCTCTCTGGACTCGTCTGCAGGTGAAAAGATCATAGAAGGTTATATTCTCTATCTAGATTATATATTTTACATGGACTGAGCAAAACTTTCATAATTTGACAGGTCCTAAACTAAAGTGACATACTTACCATATGCCACTCCTGTATAAAGGGTGGTTTCATCTAGATTCACCATACTATGAACCCTAAAAAAAACAGGTTCAAAACAAACTTAAACACTTTGATTTGTGAGTAACACATGACAATACTTAAACCCAAAACATCCGTTCAACATTCATCAAACAGCATAGAGTTTTTATAAGACACTGATAAATATAGTTTTCACTCGTGTCTCCTCCCCTAAAGAACTCTGCTAAGTATTTTCTGAATGGTTACTGGCTATTATTTAATCAAGAGTGTATTTTCTGGTTTACATGGTGAGGAACTGAAAACTAACAGTTCAGGAATGGGCCCTCCTTTCAGTGGAGGCATCAGACCCCCTGCACCTAGGAGGCAGTGCTGGACAATGGTCAGACTCTGTAGGACATCATCTCTAAAACACAAAAATGTCACATATGAAATAAGTTTAAAAAAAACAACAACAAAAGCATAATAAAGCCAAACAGAATTGCAGGGCCAACTCTAGACTACAGATTTATTCTTCCTTACCTGCTCATGTCCTGTTCTCCCTGTGCAAATCTCTGAAGGCGCTGAAGTTCAGGCTGAAGGATCAGGTCCAGTAAATAAAAAGTAAAAGAGATCTCTTCAACGCTGGGAACATGCCACCGGATATCCAAATTCCAAAGGTCTCCAGGCCGACCCCAATCCTGCATGGGACAACAACAACAAGCACGGCTTAAATTTATTACATTAGTTTATTAAAGATTTCAGCCAGGCTACATTTGCACCAACTGATAACATCTATTTGATTTTTATGCTTTTTTAAAACAAAATAAAAGTGATTCCAGAAATATTAAAGCTATTGCATATATATATAATATAAAGTATACAGCTTTAATTAGAGACAACCTCAACCCATAACACATTCATCCAGGCCTGCACTACTCCTACAGGCAAGTGTGGTAAAAGCAAGTGACACTTTTCAGCTCTCCTGCAGTGCAGGAGACACTAATCCAACCAGGTGACCTACTATCCCTACGCGTCTAACAAGGAAGAGACGCAAAGGGATCAAAGTTCAGACTGAATAACCGTCTAGAAGAGCAGACAGTTACCGGTAATCAAACAAGGTGCCACAGGTTGTCTAGCTTATCTAGTTTAAAGACAAATGTCTGTTTTAGCATATTTTTTCTAAATCCCTTCTTGCAAATAGCATTACTTGGGCAACTCTAGTAATTTATAATAATTGCAGAGGTAGCCTGTAATCTTACTCCCAAATCTGAAAAATTCCATCATAATTTAGCTACCATATTTTTCAAAACAAAAGAGCTCATGTATTAACATAAGTCCTGTGTGAACTGGCGGCTGGATTTGGGGTTGTATTTTTTGTTCTTTGCCTTTTTTTTCCTGGGGCAAGAATGTGGCTGTGACATTAAGCTCCTGAAATTTAATTTCAATCAATATTATTACCTTAATGGGTATGTAGTCCCCGACAGGTTGGTGGAAGCCGCCTGGAACGCTGCAGTACTCTGTGGGGTAGATGAGGGCAGTGGATCGAAGGATGTGGTGCAGCAGGTTGCAGGCTAGAATGTAGCCCTGCTTACACTTGAGATGGAGTGTCAACTGCAAAATCTGGACGAGGTCAGAACGATATGGAAGGATCTTGTCACCGTCTACTCGAGTCACCTGAGTTGCATATGGCAGAAAGAGAGACATATGGTGAGGGACAGATTTATAAATTAGGAGCTGTTGCTGAATATCAGAAGTTAAAGGTGAGGTCAGTTAATCATGAGCATGTCAAGTCACCTCAGACAGTAGCTGGAGATTCCACATCAGCTCCTTGTCAAGTTCCTCCTCATTCAACACTTCCTCATCTGTTGTGAAAAAAATGTGCATCAGTCAAGAAACAAAGAGGAAAAAAAAGGGTCCATGCATTTGAAAACCACATCATATACAAATTGTTCATTCCAATTGCTTTATACTTACTGAGAGCAATTTGGTTTATTTGATTGCAGCAGTGTGGCACAAACATCTTGAGTGACTCTGCAGGGTGACACTGAAAACAGAAGCATGGCAATGATGAGGATGGCAAGCAGTAAGCTAGGAGATGTTGATGCTACATACATGTGAGTGTTTGTGTGCGCACGAGACTGACCTTGGAAGCGGCTCTGCACATGTCAGCCACCATTCTCCCAGACACACGTGTCTCAAAGATGTTGGTGGTTGCAAAGTTGAACACCTTTTCCAAAGCCACCTGAAGCGATGCAACGATAGTGTCCATATATTAACTTGAGGCAATGAAAATTGTAGAATCAGAGAAGTGTGAAAAGACGTGACTCTTGACCTTGAATATGTCCAGTGAGCACTGTGTGAGGATGGTGCTGAAGGTCGACGACAGGCCGAGCTCGACCAGACTCTCCACGTGAGTCATTTTCTCTGTTTCTGTTTCCTCACGGGTTTGTTCCAGAGTGCTGGTGTCTATCAGAGCAAAGCATCTGTGGAGAAGTGTTGTGCTTGAGTAACAAGTCATATTAACATGCATTTAGGGTGGAGTATGCAGATTTTCTATAAACACAGCACAATAAAAAATGTACACATGTATAGTGTTTATCCGCAGAGACCCTGCCCTCTGCCTGTATTTCCTGATATTGTCATTGTTATACTGTGCTCGGGATGTTTCTGGACATCAACCGTTGGGCGGTGTGTGAATGTGAGAGTTTGAATGCGGTGTTCACAAAAGGCAACTGACGATACCTTTAACAAGAGGATAACATATTTTTTTGGTTTCTTTTTCCAGTTTTCTGATTGTAAGTCACAATTACTGATTCCAAATAAAGAGGATACCAATAGATGTTCTTTACCAAAACCCTCCCACATACCTGTCCATGAACAGAAGCACAAAGTCTTCAAACTCAGCTGAAGCTGAGCACATCTCTCTTTCCACCTAAAAAAAACCCATAAAAACATGAAATATCTCCCCCTGCAAACATCAATTAACAACTTGCATTTATTTGTGAAAAATAAAGTGAAAAAATAACAAGGATTCACCTCTGTTAAGTCAGTTCTTTCATGTGGGACAGACGAACAGTCCACCAAAGGCACAAGAGTCACAAATGTAGCAATAAACTGGAATGTGATCTGTTGGACAGGAATAATACTTCTATTAAATTGAAGATGTTTAACAATAAAAGGTGCCAAAAATAGCAGCATGAAGCGCCCACCATGCACTTGCTGAAGTCATTCGGGTCGACGCCTGGCAGAGCCCTCATGAGCAGGGGGAGCATGTGAGTGGGGCCCTCAGGAAAGCGTTGCCCACCTGACACAAGGCTCCGTGCCACACCAATCATGCAGCTCAGAGTGGCGGTCAGCTGATGGGGCTCTGTTAGAGTCTCCAGAGCAGGATATGTTCTATTGGTAGAAGGAGAGAACAATATGTCCTTTGTTAAAATCAAATTCTGGCCTTGTCTTTTATCTGAAGCGGAAAACTAGCCACAGCGTGCAGATTCTTAAAATTGCATAAATGAAATTCTCTAGTTCAGTGCTAACCTACCTTTCCAGCAAGGGGGGAATGACTAACTCGGGCCTCATCAGCGCTAGGTTTTGCAGGGCCTGGGCAGCGTCCAGACTGCCGGTTTTGCTGAACATGGCAAGCAGCACTGGCTGCATCATGCTCTCCACAAACTCTGTAATATTGTCCTCTGTGAGCTTGTGACTGTCCGGTACTGGTGTCAGCCATGAGGGCTTTCTGTAGCGCTCTCTGTGCACCCGCCGAACCACACTGGCTGGCAGACGTTGGAGCAGCTTCATGAGCTTCATCTGAGTACAAGGACCGAGCGAGATACAGAAAAGACAACTACGTGAAAAAGGGGTGACAGATAAATGGACAGCGGAGCATTTGGAGACAAAGAGGACAAAACAGACATACAAACAAGGCATTATTCTGCAACACTGCTTTGTCTACTTGTTTTGTTATGCTGGAGCAAATTATGGGATCAAAATAGCAGTTTTGTTTCATCAGTGGATCGAGCCTTTTTTTGACACACTGACTATCTATAATTTCCACTTCCTGTGCCACATATTTATGATGATAGAGCATGACCTGACTTCAGTAGTATTTTTACACTCACTTGATTGCAAAACACAGTTTGACATGAAATCAAAACTACAAGTGGCTGAACATCAACAGGTCAGAACACACATGCACAAACTCATCCCCAAAAATAAAGGGTTGTGCATAAGGACACGCTTCTGCTGCCTCTGGTACTGCAAACCTAGTGGAGGGGGGTTCCTCAAAACAGAAAGGCATGTGGTCTGCTCCCGGTGACATCTGATAGCACTCACATGTCCCCTCGTTATTTCTGAACCCAGGCAGTCAATGGGAATTGGGACGCTTCCAAGAAAAATGATGATGAATCCCCCTCCCGCCCCCTGACATTGTAAATGTTGGTGCCATGCGCCATTAGGCAGAGTTAACACAATACTGGCACAACAACATGACCACTATGACTCATGTTTTCTGTAGATTTGAGTTGTTTATGATTGTACCTTTCCACACTTATCACACACCCTCAGCAGGACATACATTCTACTTGGTTTTACAGCAAAAAATGTCAACATATTAATGGGACATTAATATTTTAATCACAAGTTGGTTAACTGGAAAAAGCTGACTCACCAGCCAGCGGCCATGGTTTGATGGGTGGAAGAAGGAAGTAATACTGTTGAAAAGGCCACTGAGCTGTGCTTGAGCTTGTTTACTGGGTCCACCCTGAAATTCACAGAACCAAGGTCACAAAATCATTTTCTATAAATCTACACATGTTTTATAACTGTTGCTACAATAAAAACTACATTTATGAATGATAAACTAACTAGGAGTGATGACACCCAAAGCACCACATGGCTGATGTCGTAGGCATTGGTGACGTAACGAGAAACCATCATCTGACTGGTCCCCACGGGGAGATTTAAACTTCTTAAAATTCTTGTGAAAATCTGAAAAGGTGGAAAATAGACAAAATCAGCGTAATCACTTTTTCTCTGATAACTGATAACTTTTAATTTGGTTGATAGGTGAGATGAGTACAGCATGTTTATGTTTATCAGTAATACACAGCAAGAGCAAGATCAACAAGTAACTTGATAGTTTGTTTCTCTGACAAACACCCTGTCTATGAAACACACACCATGAGTCAATATCACCAGGGTCAGGCCGCACATGACAGCATGTGCCACAAACCTCAAACAAACAAGTATGTAAGTGTATCACGGGCGGTGGAACGGGAAACAAACCTTTGGGATATAAGGGTCCCAGTCAATGTAGCCGATGTTGTCATTGGCCAAGCGAGCAAAGAGGTTGACCAGGTGCTAAAAAGACATGACAGCTTGTTACTGTACATGGGGAAGCTGGACAGTGTTGACCTTACACTAATTTTGTAATAAATTTACCGACTCACCATTTCCCAGCTTGGAAGATTCTGTACAGACACCCACAAGTTGATCAACTCATCAAACCATAACCTGTCAAGATAAACAAATTGTTACAAAAGGAAAATACAACACTGCCACACTCGTTAGATTTAACTGTAAAGCATTACAGGAAGTTTCATGAAATTAAAGTAGGTTAGGGGTTAGTCAATGTGGCAGAGACCAACATGTCCGGATTCATCTGAAACATCATTATGGCAACTTTTTTCCTTGGTACACATCATCATGTATAATATTGTGAGAGTAAGTCTTTTTGATCCAGGACAAATCTTAAGACTGATTTCAATGATGTTGCATACAGTGGCTGTGATGAGCTGCGTCTGACCAGCACTCTGCTCATCATTAAAAAAAGCAGTGATACTTAAAAAAAAAATTCCTGCCACACATGTTTACATCACTGTGTAATATCCTAGGAAGAATGTAAAACCAGATTTTATAGCATGCAAAAATCTGAGAATCAATCATGTGAAAAGTGTACTAATTAAATTGTTTGCATTTTTTTTTACTTGAATCCCTTATGGTGCAGCTCCGGGGGAAGAGTCGTGGGTAGAAACAGTTCAAAGTAGCTGATTGCTCTTTGCATGGTGACATCAAAGGGACAGAATAGTGGTCTCCACTCATCCAGCATTTCCTGAGTAGCAGACTCTGAAAAGTATCTGTATGAGCAGAAAGAATCACAATTATTTTGTTTGTCTTTTTCTTTGGTAAAATTATGGTTGCTGTCATGAACTTTATTCTTATATCATCCAGCATCTTATGAAAGGATATACACAGTGACTTGCTAAAGTATTATTGCTTAAGAATTTTTTTTTTTTTTTTTTTTTTTTTACCTTTTTCCACATTTCACACTTCAAACAAATATATAAAAGTTTTACAATTTTTATAACATTTATGAATAATCATCACCAGAGACACAATCATGAAGTAGTTTAAAAGTGATATGATATTTTAAACTAGTTTTTTTTAGTAATAAAAATTGAAAATTGGGGTGTGCAAAACTATTAAATATATACTTTGTAGAACCTACTTTTGCTGTAATGACATACTCCAAATCTTTTGGGGTATGTCTATCAGGTTTTGCGCATCAAGAGAATGAACCTGTATTTGGTTTCATACATCTTTCCATCAATTTAAGCAATCTTCCCTGCCCCTGCTGAAGAAGTGCCTGCTGCCACCACCACGTTTGACAGTGGGGATGGTGTGTTCAGGGTGATGTGCAGTTTTTATGTGCAGATTTTTACACACAAATTTAGCATTTTGCCCAGAAAGTTACCTTTTGGTTTCATCTGACCATCGCACCATCTTCCACATTGCGTGGAGGGGGACCAGATACAGGCACTGTATTGACTCTTGAAGCATCTCATTCAGCAGAGCAGCTTAGAGGCTGCTACAAAGATGTACAAGCCTCTAAGAACGCTTGCAAATCACATTCTCACACAACTCTGGACTGACAGATGCTGGCAACTGACAACCAGACATTGCAAACTACACACATACACATATGTCTATGTCTATATGAATAACATGAATGTGTGAATAATCAAATCCTCTTTTTGGGTCCATCTTTATTTGTGTTTGAATTATATCATATTTCAGATAGCAGAGTGAAAAAAAACATGCTGGACACAATGTTCCAAAGAGCTGAGATTACAAATCATAAACATTTTAGCTGATAGGGTAAGTCCTGTGGTCTCACAGGGGGATTTCCATGGTTCATTATGTGCTTGCGTAAACCTCATGGGTTATTTCAGGTCACTTGGTCTACTCAGGGATACTGCAGCCACTGGAGGCTTTGGAAAAAACTGTTAAGCTGTGTTCGGACAAAATCTGGCTAAGTGAGAAAAATGACAGCCCTCCCATCCACTTTCCATTTACTTACATGCAAGAGCACATTCCTGGTCAAATGGCATCATTTTGCTAGACCACACAACACTTTAACACAGTGGGTACCAGCGTAAATTTTCGGAATTTTTCAATGTGTAGGATACATCCATAGATTTTACGCCCATAATGTCTAAAGTAGACACAAGGAGAGCTATTACACCTATATAAGTGACAAATATTTTTATTTGGAGGTGGGGGTGGGTAGTGGTTAGAATAATAGATGCAGAAAGTTGCATACACAGCAGGAGAGCACTGTTTGAGATCACTATCCAGACATTTTAACCATTATATTCCAGGCATTTTAACTGGATACTTTCACCCGTCACTTTTTTTTTTTGCTGTATTTTACTGATCGTTCTTTCCCTAAACCTAACAGTGTGCTTTTGTGGAAGATATAGCCTCCGGGGCTCCAGTATTACTGTGTTTCTGGTGGATTCAGCAGCAGGTTATGTTCAGTGGTCATCAATTAACATTTAATAAACACCTATATGTCTAGAAATAAAACCTATCAAATGATAATTAAACTAAACACTCATAAGCGCTGAGATACCATTTGGAAAATGCTTGCATGGACTTCATGGGCTTCATGCAACCATAGCAACCACAGCCTGCTCAGCCTGGTTAATACTACACAGGCGGCAAATGGCTCTAGAAGTGTTTACTGTTTACAAAAATATTGTCCCTCACCTACAGATTCTGTATATTCAAATGCAGGTATCTGTTTATAGAGATCAACGCAGGAGTATGGTGAAAGCTTGTGTTGTGTGTCACATACAGTAGAGATGCTAAAAGATGCGTTGTGGGTCAGTATCAGATGCCGAGGGGTGTGACAAAACAGCGCTATTTGACACCCTGAGATAAGAACAGGTTGGCTGACGACAAATCACTCCCTCCTCACAGTAACAGGAAACTCTCACACAAGACAGAATTAGATGAGATAATAGGATTAACTGCCTGAACACTTTCAGGGACCTGCTGGTGACAGCAAAGCCTTAGAATGAGAAAGAAAACCACTTCAATCCCTACAGCATCCACATTTTCCACAAAATTAAAAAGGAGGAAGCGCAAACATTAAAGGTTTGGACATTCAGAAGAATCAATATTAGTGTACTTACGGTCTGCAGTTTTTCACAAGTGTTTTCAACACTCCTTCCACCGAGCTGGAATAAAAGAAAATGAGAAAAATATGACAAATGCATCCGAACAGAACTGAAACAATAATGCTGGAGTAACAGTTTAAAAGAATATTCACACCATTGCAATTTAAATTTGACTGCATGCACACAAAAGATTCTTCATACACCCGACCAGTGTGCAGTGAGGGAGGAGATTATAATATAATGGCATGTAACATACTACAATCAATTAATTGAAAACTTAGAAAAAAAATAATAATTTTGAAATTGGTGAAACTTCCTGGCATAAAAATCTAGAATAATGTGGTGTTTAATTAATAGTTTAGTTTAATTTCTGTAATGGTTTGGCGAAGGTACATCTTATACTAGCAAACTTCTGACATGATTATCTTCACATTTAAACTGTGCAATCTCTGGGATCTGGTCGCAGAAAAATTCTGAAAGCTCTGGACCAATATAACCAGAGCTCCCCACCCAGAATCCCACCTCTGCTCACATGCAAACTCAAGCCATGCCTCGTTGGAAATGCCTTGCCATTCCCACTTCAACTAGTTACACATGTTTACATCTTCCATGTCTTTTTATAGCTGACAAACAGCACATTTAATACTCTGACTTATGGGCGAGACTTCTAGAAGCCAAACTGCAAATACAGAATCTGAATGCATGGGTACTGCTCGATGTTTATCAGTATCAGCCCACGACACACAGACCACAGCACCAGGTTAAACTCATGCACTGCAAATCAACAAGAACCGGTCAAACTGAGTGGATCAATACAAAGCGATCAGACACTCAGGAAAGTGGAGCGCTACATATGACCTTTGTATCTTGAGTTGGAGTGAACCCTCATGTTCACTCCAACACATTCCAGAAGGGGACGAAACATGACAGGAGCTTCAGCTCCTCTGTGATTTGTGAAAATACTGTGTAGCAGTGCAGGAGTGGCTTGATTCAAAGCAAACTAACAAGGGTAATGAGTCAGCAGAAGTGTTTCTAAACTTGTGCCAGAATACAGATAACTACTGAGAAGTATTATACCATACTGCATTAGGTTAAATTATAGATTTCATCTTTTTGGCACTATATTGATGCCACAAAATACACTATAGATGAAATACCAAGAAGATGACAGATGAGAGGAGATCCTAGTAAAAATATTTTTTAAATATGTTCTCTAATATAACTGTCATAGCAAATACAGGAGATAGGAGGAGAGTAAAAAAATCTGTTAGCTGCAGTGCGACAGTCTCCAATATGAGTGAAATGTTAACATTGATTAAGCCTTAATTTATCTTCTGTCACAAGCTGCATATGGGGTGTCCAGTTTTTGTTTTCACATGCAATGTATAATAAAACAAGTGAGTGCCTTAAAGGATAAATTCAAAGTAAAAAACACAAAAAGTATTGTCCTTACCACCTCTGAACGAATTTTAGCATTATGAGTTTAGAGGATGAACGAGGCCGTGGAGAACTGAATGTGAAAGGAGACAAAGGCATAAAAAACACATTCAGCTTATGACAAAGTGCCAGTCACTCAAAGTATGAACATAATATGCATCACTTTATACAATTTATCATGTTTTGTGTGCATCTGTGTCATTTTGAAAGAGGTGAGCTGGCAATCAGCCAAAGCAGCTTGCTTCATTGGCTGTAACTCAAAAGTGATGTACTAGAAAGGCATTTATGTGATAAACAGACAATGTTCCCATAGCACCATAAAAGAGCACCTCGCACTGCTTGCTGTAAGAACTTCATACAGTGTAGCATAGAGAAGACAGACATTTAAGGTTCTCTCCAGAGCTTCAATGTGTGCACAGCTTGTAGATAAGGAATGTGACTTCTGGAATTTTCCACTTGTCCTTCAAAATCACTAGTTCAAATATTAGTAATATATTTTTCTTAAAGTTATACAAACTAAAATATGGCAAAGCTGATTTGTGAAACTACTTTTCTTGACATATGCAACTGAAATGCAATCTATAAGGTCTCAAATGTTCATTTCAATGAAAGTTCACTTTTGTTTTGCTTTCTGTTTGAAATCTGTTTCACCAGTTACAAATGACCAAACACAAAAAGAAAAGTGAACGATATATAACCTTGTTAAAACCAGTGATTCAAATATTGTAGTAGGTTTTCATTTACATTCTGTAAATCATTGTTGTAAACTAATCGATACAAAATTTGGAAAAAAAAAATTGTAACCAAAGTTAAAAATAAATGAATTTATTGGGGGAATATGAAAATAAAAATAAATAAATAAATGGCTGAAGACAATATTTTTATATTCCCTCAAAAACAAAAAGCTCAACCTTACATCAGCTGTTCTCATGTTAAAAAAGCTGGGTGATATATATATATTATATATACACAATGACAAACCCCAACAAAGAATAAAGTTGCCTTGAGTGAATGGTAACACTGTGTTTTTACCTGGAAGACCTGGTTTCAAGTCCTGCCTGAAGCCAAAAAGCAACAATGACTTTGAAAGCAGGTTCACTTGACATGCAAGCCCGTTACCAATAAAGAGGTTCTTCACTTTGCCTATACTTACCCAGGAAATTTATAGTGTAGAGCAATGTGGGGTTGTCATTGGACTGAAGGGGTTAAATAGTTATATTTAACTCCTGTAATGCCCTTCTATCCAACTTCCTTTGATTTGTAAATGCAGGAGGGGATGAGGATGTCGAGGGACAGTGTAGTAACGTGTAGTGCTGCAGTATCTCTTTAATCAGAGCGCTGCGAAAACCAGGACAATCTGCAATTAACCCCACCAGGTCTTATGGTCACTACTTAAGAATTTTAATTTAATTTGTTTTTACTATTTACAAATGTGTTTGTTAAATAAATAAATAAAAATAAAAAATAAAATACTGCTCTAAAACTCACTGCAGACTTTTGGCTTCAAGCAGGTATTGAACTTCAGTCTCCCAGGAGAACAGCGTAGGTATGGTTAAGATTTTTTGTGAGAAAAAGCAGAATTAGGTTTTCACTAATCTTTTGTTTTTCTCTATATACCCTAAGAGGCTTCACAGACTTATCTGTGCTGAATTGTCAATCAGCACTAAAAGGAACTTACATATATAAAGGCTGTCAAATCAAAAATATAATTATTGTTACCCTACTATAATTAGTTTCCAGTAATTTAATTCTTATACATATCAGCATTAGCTCTTTCAGTGACAGTAATTTTGTCCCTTGACTGTTTTTCCTGTGTGAAAGTACAAAACATGCCATGAAATTTGTTTTGTTTTCTTCCATTTTCCTTTTGTAATAAGCTTTACAATCCTTCACAAATGGAAATATTTAGGGAGGAGACGAAAAATTGGTTGTGAACACACTGCAGGACATTGGCTGAAGCTTGGTGGCTAATGAAGGAGTATTATCGAGTTTTTCCTTTAATAACAGCAATATTAAAAACCACAAAATGACCAAACAGAGCCATACTTAGGAAACCAGTTGAGGCCAAGATGTTCTGTCTTGGAGAAAAGAATCCTGTCATGCAACTCGAACAGTGGTCTCCACGGCAACTCAAGGTCCTCCCTTGACAGCAGTTCCCTTTTCCTTTTAGATGGATAGACACACAAATGGACACTAAGCACACAAAGCCTTGCACAACCTTAACCTATAGGAAATATCTCAGAAGAGAGCCAATACTTGGCTCAATAAGAAGGCCTAATATTGATTATCGGCTATTTCACAGGATATTTTAATCATCTAGCTCAGCTAATGGGAAAAAATATATGAATGAAATTAACAGTGGAGAATCATTTTGTGCTAAGGTTGTTGAGTAAGACAACTGGGGCCCATTCTTACTTGAGGAGGTTGATAAGAAGCCGGGCAAGGCCCTGCATCATGCTGATCTCAAGTTTGGGGATTGTCACTAGCTCATAGAGCAACTTGATGAACAGCACATGGTCTTCTTTGCTGAACTTCCGTCCATACAGGCGCATGTACCTATAACAGAGGAAAAGATTACATACCTTATAAGTGTTACATAGCACATAAGTGATCAGAGTGTAAGCAGCATGACTAAAGAAAACTTCAAAAGATCCAGAACACAGATTAATCTTTTAAAATAAAAATATGCTCAGTTTGGAACATACTTTATTAATCCTAATGACACTCGAAGTGCTAAAATAACATAACCACAGTTAAATATGTAGGAGACTGTTGAAATTGACAGTTCTAAAATGTTTGTGTCACCACTAATATGCCAAAATAGCAGTGAACAGAATCTGGGTCATGCCTACAGTAAACTTTCCATCTCTGAGCCGGCAGTGACTCACTCTTGGACAGAGCAATGTGCCAGCACCAGGACTGAAACGGATTAAACGGCCCAGCAACCAAGTGTAACAAAGTGAAACAGCTCTCTAACTAATCCACCGCCCTATTGACAATATGAAATTCATTACTTAATAAATACAAGATACATGAAAAGGCGAGGCAAAATACAATGCTGTAAACTTGCACAGAAGAATATCATATCAATCTTGTGACATGAGACTTGGCATCATCTCAGATTTTTGATATCAGAATATTGTGATATGGCATATTGTTGCCTGTTTTAAAGGCTATATTATAGTTAAGTTATCTAATATTCTGAACTTAACAGACTGTTCTAGATGTTCTATTACTTGTTGTTACACACTTAGTGATTATATAAACATTACTGATTTCTATCAAAAATCTCTGTTTCAATATCTTGGAATGCTCCAATGAGGTATTTGGTCTTGAAAAATCCTAATAATTTATTTTTTTTTATATCCTTTTCCCCTATGATCCTGCTTACAAACACTTCAAGGGGTGATTAAAGGAATCCCTCAAAAGCAACACAGGAAACTATTTCAACCATAATATGTTGATTGCTTAATTTTATTTTGAAATTTCCGGCATTTACCTGATTCTGTGCTTTCAAAAACTAAATGTCAGTGACAAAACAAAAGCAATTCAGTAATAACAATGAGCTACTATTGTGCTCTACTGTCTGGGTCAGAGTATTTATATGCCACATGATCACCCTTATTTTCTGGGAATGAAGATCCAAACCTTAATAATAACCTAACACAAGCTCTCATTGCCTTAAATAAGCTACTGATAGCTTCTGAGACACCCAAGCATGACGTTAACTTACAGCAATCCTTCATTGTTGTCGACTGAAACTAACTAACTAGTTATATTTACTCAAATGTTAAGGTAATTTACTTTTTGTACTATTTCAATTTGATGTTACTTTATAATTCCACTGCAGTTCAGACAGAACTATTGTGCCGGTGTTTCGGTTTAACGAGTGACCGTGTTAACTGTTGACTTTTAGCCGACTGTGTCGTGGTTGCTCGAATTCAGAAAAATAAATGAAGAAATGTGAATGTTTTTAGTTGTTGGCGACAGCATAATTAATATAATGTTAGATTAAATAAAACAAAGGACCGTGTTGAACATTAATTTTAGGATCTTTTGATACTGTTTTAGTCGGGCACCTATGTGTTGTGTTCGTGTTATCAACAGCTGCTGTCACTACGACAACCTCGGACACGTTCAGCTTAAAGTCACCAGTTAACACGGTCCCAGGTTGAACCGAAACACCGGTGTTAGCCAGACGCTTGTTGGTGTTGAGTAACTTCAAGTGGCTCAAAGGCTGAAGAAATAATGAAAGGGCCGAACAGTTGTTCGAGTAGAGATAACTTCAGAACACCCAATTAACATTGCTGGCAGTGACGTTAACGTTACTTACGTAGAAAGTTTCCTTGTCCAGAACAGCACACCGGGCCACATCTCTCTGAGCTGGACAGCTCGGCCCAAGTTTCCTTTGATTTTACACAACAGATCATTGGATTCTTCATCCAACCTGTCCGCGTACGGCAGAAGTTTGTTGTATACGATATCTTTTTGAGGAACAAATCCCAAAGTGTCAGACTGTGCCTTTTTCATTTTACAGATGTTGGCTAGCTTCCACTACACTAGCAAACTTTACTCTGTTTTAACTTCGTCCTCGATGCTACCCGGCTATTAAAACGACGGCTAGCTGCCGTCTCGAATCGAACCGTACAGTTGTGGCCCACACAGCGATTTAAGTTATGAGATTCACAAGTTGATGACCCGCTAGCTTGCCATGTAGCTCAAGTTAAGTCAGCTTCCTGTACCCACAAACGTTAACATCGCCGTATAAACATCGCGTAAATATATAAAGGCTAATGAAGAATGCGAATTTGTCCAGAGAACGCGTTGGCACTCCGATGTTTATCTTTCTGTTAGTCCTATAAAAAATATGACAACCGGCTAATGGTCTAGCTAAAGTTAGCTTCCTACTACAAAAGCACAGTCATATCTCAAGGACTGTCAACGTCGACTGCTTCATCCAACTACTGCAAAGCAAACGACAGTCGACACCCAGCTACCAGCCACACAACGCATCCGTCACATCCGCTGACGACTCTGAGAACTACATTTCCCAGCATTCCGTGACTGGCGTATACAGAACGTTGTAGTGTTGCAATCACTTATTAACAAATAAAATAACAAATAAAGGTACAGAGGTATTATCAGCAAAATATGGTTTAAGTGCCAAGAGTAAAAAGTACTTATTATACAGACGGCCATATTATTTTTTAATGTTATACTTGTTGTTTTTAATTATTAAACACAAGGCGGAGCATTCAAATGGTTTAGTTTATCAACATGGAGCCAGTTTGATATTTATATTTTTTCCATCTTCTTCTTCTCATTATTGAAATCTAATAGTAACTATATATTATTATTCTAATATAGTTACACACACAGACACAAAGAATTTATACAATAAGCAATAAATACATATACTAAGCTTATAACAGCTTATCATCACAAGTGTAAACATGGTCTAAAATATTTTTAAAATACTTGATAATGCTTGACATTTAAAGGACAGAATATGAACTCATATAACGTGTGTCTATGTGTTTGCATTTTCTACATACACGATTGGGATCATCATATTTATATAAGCTTATATCTTATTTTTTGGAAAGTCATGTATGGTCTTTACTAGGTACTAACTATTTATTATTATTGTTATTATTATTTTTATTGTTGACTGCCATCCTGTGGCTATAAGTGGAGGTACCACAACCGCATGTGAGCAAAAAGAACGAGGTCCCACTCTGATCCTATTTTAAGGTACCACCACCGGTAAATAGAAAAAAGTAGTATAAGTGCACTGCATTAAGATACACATCATTGTAGCTCAGAAGTTCTGAAGTTTAGAAGTGTAAATATCCAGTTTTTGGAGGTCAATTTAAGCATACATACAATCAGGGTTTTTGTTGTGTTTTTCCTTCCGTTCTGTGAATGAAACGTTGATCCTAATAGACAATCTCGAGTAACGGAAATTGACCCGTTGCCTCAGCAACCTGTAACGTCGACAAACGCTAATCTCCTACTCGGGACATTAGCGGCTATGAAACAAAAGTAACATAGCGGCTCTTTTAGTCAGCTAAGTCAGTAAGTAGTAGTTAGTTTAGTAACCTCAGGTCGAGCAACGATGCTAATAGAGAAGCTCAGTGTGTCGTGTGACAGGCTGCTGTCGCACATGCAGCTCGCGTGTTGCCAGTCCCACTGTGCTGCACCGCTGCATGGCAAGGAAATAGAGATTTACAGTCATGCGGACAGAACGCAGCAGGTTTGTTAACTACTACTAATTAATTGCTTGCTTACAGTAACTGTATGCAGAGAAATTAACGTAGTGTTTTATTGTCATTAACTGCATTATACAAAGTACAATGCATGTTGTCGTTAGTATGTGTATAACTGTAAACCCTGCAAGGCTTCTTAACATGTCAGACTAATGCTGGAGCCTCATATAATGTGACGTTTTTATAACATATCGTGTTGACAGAAGTCCATGTTTTAATATTTGTCCACAGTCCTTGCTACTAACTGGCCACCATGGTGAGATCAGTGCCATGACCTTTGGAAAAGGAAGCAGACCTGTTCTCCTCTGTTCTGCCTCTGCTGATTATATCATTGTTTGGGATATTGAATTGTGCCAGCAGAGAATAAGGCAAGGTAAATAAATAACTATACATAACTAGTTTTTATATATATATATATATATATATATATATATATATATATATATATATATATATATATATATATATATATATAATGCTGAAGTCTAAGTTCCATGACTTGTGAATTAGAATAATTTCGGGGAGTGAAAATCTTGACAAGCCTGCCATCTAGTGAAAATTTACTGGATAAATAACAAAGGCTTCAAGCATTGAATATGTCCTTTCAGTGCATTATGAGTACCTATACCAATAAAGTCAAACCCACATGACCCTGGATAGTCTGTATCTTCCAGTGGTATCAGCAGATTTGCTTCTAGAACCTGTTTGCCGTATGAGGGTACACTCAACATGGATCTGATCCTCAGAGGACAGTCAGGAAGGATGAATTAGAACATATTTCTGTTATGATGATAGAGGTATATTTGTTTGAACATTAACAGGTTATCTCATATGTTTTTCAGGCAAAGTTGCATCTGGAACAATTATTGGGACTTTACTGGGTGAAGTGGTCCATCTTTCATTCTGTTTCTCCGATGAACGAGTGATTGCATGCTCTGGAGCTACTGCATATATACTCAACTCGAAGGTGCAACATGCTGCTTATTTTTAGATTCAAAGAGGAAAATAACAGAATCTTCACTGTTTAAAATAATTTGCTACAATCAAGGAAAGATCCATTTTGCAATTTGTGATGCTTTAAGAGTTGCCTTTAACAAGTCTAATTGTTGTTCTTCAGAGACAGGAAGTAATCTCCACCATGACTGGCCACACTGGACCTTTAACATCAGCGGAGTTCTGTCCCTGGGATGAAGACATTCTTGTCACTACATCAGAAGATCGAACTTTTAAGGTATTGAATTAAGAGTCACATAGTGTGATAATTAACACAATAATGATGATGCTAAACATTTGCATCAAATTGAATACCAAATATTACATGTTTTGTGATTAAGTTTTAATAACTATGAAGCAATCTGCCTTGATGTTTTTTAGGTGTGGAATTTCAAAACAGAATCAGTTTTGTACCAGTCCTTTGTACTGTCCGGTATGTGTTTTTATTACTATATATAAACTCTTTGACAAAAATAACTATTTTCAAGAGCAATCATTTATATAATCATCAAGTCTTTGCAGACATGACAAAATATTTAAAATGTCTTTTCTTTGTATGTATGTGCTATTTTCTTAGCGTCTCCACTGCTCACTGTGTTCTTTTTGGAGGAAAACAGGAACATTATCACTGGCTCAACTGATGGACAGGTTATTAACTGGCATTTTCTAACTATTAAAAAATAAAGATCAGAGAAGAACATTCCACAAGCTGTGTAACATATCCATTTGGTTTAGGTGTGGTGCTTTTCTCTAACTGATTATCACAATTGTCACCTGGTGAGCAAAATGGACCTTCATAAGATGGAAAAACGACATCAAATGCACCAAGAGACTGTAAGCCATCGATCAGGTAAAAATGACAAGAGATATGACAAGAAATATATAAATAACCTTGTCTCTCAGTTGACTTTTTTTCCAATTTCAGTTTAGTCAGTTTGCTGGTTTTAATTACTTTTATGTTTTTTTGAAAATGCTTTGTTTTCGTTAAATTCTTATTTTTTTTTTTTTTGCATTAGTTTGGGTTATTTGTCAGGGGTGCGTCAGAAACGTATTTTGCTAAAACTGGCAAAGAGGATGAAAAAACAGAAATAGATATAGAAAGTTATATTTCCTATCCAACCAAAATACTAGGCTTGTATATGGAATAAGTTGACAAAGACTAAACTCAGGAAGTTTTCTCTATAATATTAATTATATTTAAGTTGTATTTTATATGATTTTATTAACATAAAAATGGTTTCAGTAAGTAATCTTTCTGTAAAACCTTTATTTTAGTTTTAGGTATGAAAAATTATTTTTTCTTTTTTTTATTATTATTTTATTACTTTTCATTAATGATAATAACCTTCCACAGATGGTGCAGCTAGTACATACTGTGTGGTTTCCTTTGATCAAATGCCTTTCCATTAAACACTTTCCCATTGCTTTGGCAAGTTTACTGTATTACTTTGACACTGTCAAAGTAATACAGTAAACTTTTTGGATATATTTTTGGATATTTGGATATATTCTTCTTGTTGCAGAACAATCAGTAGAGACTTCGAAACCTGTCCTAAAAATGGCTTTATGCAGCTCATTTCATGATACCGGTAGAGAGGAGAAAAAGTAAGTAAATAATCTAAACAGCATCCACTAACAGTCCAAAGTTTATAGTATCCCCCGAACTCACACATTCTTGGGTTTCAGATTTTGGTTTGGTAATGAAGAAGATTATCGGTGTCTGTTTACCACAGGAGACTCCTGACTTAGAACTGTGTTGACAGTGATCCATGTTTATAGAAGTGATAATGCTGATGGCAACATTTCTGTAATATTGTCTAATTTTCAGGAGCATTAGGGTGGATTTGTTGAACCTTCAGTAGAAAGCAGCTACAAGCTGGATGGATGAATGTAATATATAGTTAAACCTGTTTCTCCTCGTTAGTCATGGGGAAAATTAACGTTGAAGTAAGAAATAATACTGTCAGCAACTGGACCTTTCTCAAGCAGTTAATTTTTCTCTCATTTCCACAAGGTGAAAAATTGTATGTGATCCAGGAAAATTCAAAGCACTTCAAATACAGAGTTGTCATGAAAAAACAATAAATATCACAATTTTCGGCCATTAACTCTATAGAGACGTCATACTGTCACAAAAGCCTGAGGAAGACAAAAAAAAACTTAAAAGCATTTCTTTATGGGATATTCATGCACATGTCCACAAAGTCACTAAAAAACATCACACGAAACCTCATACATCACAGGAAAGTTCGCAGGCTAGTAGCATAAACTGTTTCAGGCTGTTAAAACATTTGATGTTGTGATAGGAAGCAGGCACTTAAAATGCACAGACATAACTCTGTGTATTTTGTGGACCACTGGAATGAAATGGACGTTGATTCCTTATTGCTCTAGGAAGCATATGATTTTCACAGCAGTATAAATCATCTTTTCTTTTGAAACAACCTTAGCCTTAGGCTACGATTCTGCCTGAATTCAAGGGAAACTTGAATAAAAACCCCTATAGCCTTCTGGAGTGCAGGCCTTGCCACGTCGTCACATCAATATGTAACACTGTTTTTCCATATGATTCCCCTGCAGGGACAACAGCTGGCTATGTATTGGCAGCTCTGACGGGCTGTATGTGGTGGATCTGGCTACTGCAGAGCTCCTGACAGTGCTTTATTTCAAAGGTATGTTGGTAGCTGTGTGCTGGTCAAAATCTCAATATTAAGTCTCACAAAGGAATGATTTGTTGCAGAGCTGTTGCTTTATATTGCAGCAGATTAGAACCAGAAACATATGATGTAGTAACTGTGTTTAAAAAGCAGCTTTGATGCATTGTTTATAACACATTTGTAGTGGTTTGTCTCTTTTTTTCCACTCTTAAAATGACAAAACAGTAACATTACATATAGACACACACTTTTCTTGTGATAAATAGGCTCATTTTTTAAATTGATGTCAATTTGCCTACATAAATCATGCTACCTTTTTGTTTCATTCTAGAGTCCCTCAACCTGAGCATCACAATGGCTGGTTCATGGTCTATTTCTGATGGATGCCCCAACTCTGTGAGTGATTCCTGTAGTTGGACAGCAACTATGTGTTACATGTCTGGAGCTTTGTTAAAGCATTACCTCCCTTACTGATGTTTTTAAAATATGTCTTTTCAAAAACATTTATGGATTACTGCAATTGTTTTGACACTTGTTTTATGTTGTATGTGCTCATGTGTATAATTCTTGTCACTCAGATGCTCTTTTTAGTGAGCTCTCTGTTTACTCCATGTGTGGTCCTGTTGGAGTTCAGTCTGTGTGACATAAGGAGCATCTGGGCTGGAGGTGAAGGGTTTTCAGTGTTCCCAAGGTAACCAGGGAGTGTGAAATATATATATATATATACATGGTTTGCCCCCCAAAAAGCTGTCCCCCTTAAACTAGCAGATCAAAGTAAAGAACCAAGGTGCTGTTAGTAGAAAGTCATTATCTTGTAGAGGGAGTCTGGTATTCTATTATTCTGTTGTGTAAGATAGGTAACAGCTTTTTTCCTGCTACTAATGCTTTTGTATTTGTTTACAGCCTGCTTGGTTCTCTGTGAACAACTTTTTTTTTTTTTTAATATCTAAGCTTTTAAATTCTCATTAATCCAGAAAATCACACTTATTACTCTCAATGACGTCCCTTCATAAAGACCAGAGTCAAAACTGTTCTCTTGAGATGAATTGGAGCTCATAGGAATTACCTGCACGTCCATTAATGATTTTGCAAAATCCAACTACACCAATAAACAGTGATGATTCCATCAACATTATTTGTGCACCTACTTTAACAAATCTGCAACCCATGAGCCAAAGTATAATCATGTCAGCTTGTTAAAAACTTGTTAAAAACGGTGTTGTTATAGAATCTGTTGCTTTTCCTCACACTGGTCAGCTGACATCACCGACCTTATATGAGTGAGCCTTTTTTTTTTTTTGGCCTTGTGTCTGTAACGACTTCTGACTTTGACATTTCCATATTAACTTGGCCTATTATAACCATTCCTGCCATCTGTTTTTTCATGAGTCAACAATATCATGGTACTGAGAATCTGAGGGACCAATAATCCATAACGGTGGAAAATGCTGTGTGCCTTCATTCCAGTAACTCTTTCCGTTGGTTCACCCCTCCCTTGTTTTCAGTTCCCCTCCGCTGCTTGAATCTCCTCTGCATGCTGTGTTAAAGAAGAAGGAGCCCGATCATCCTAAAAAAAAAGGTCAGCTGTCCCTGTCTTTGTCTGAAAACACTCACAACATTAAATAAAAAGTGAACTACTGCTGTTTGACGTCTCTGGGTTTTAAAATTACGACCCACTTTATAGTTGACTCATGACTGCCTTCTGTTTTGTTTGGCTACGAGGTGATTCTCTTAAATCGTGAAGGTTTATAGTAAATCTGTTTGGCTATACAAGGGCTACCTCATCATCTGCATGCATAGAGGATGAAAAACATTGCATCCTATGCATTGTGGGGTTTGCTGATGTGGCACTAGATTCCTGTCAGTTTTCCTTTTTCTTTCACTTTCTACCATTTCTAACACATTGATATGTTCTTAAAGATATGCAAAGTACAACAAATTTTGGTAAATTCATACTAATTATCCCAGTTGTAACAGTTGCTTCTTGCAGCCGTGGATTCAAAGGTAACATGAGTATATTTGTGGTTCTTTGCTGTATCATCAAAATGTGGCAGCTTGAAACTATTCTGCACGAGACCCGCAGTATGGTGTGGTTTCCATGTTGCTCTTACAGAGAGGTAGTGCTGAGAAAGCCAGCATTAGCATGACTCCCCACAGCTGGAGTGAAGGGGGCTGCCAGGGCCAGACTTTGTAGGGGATCTTCAGGGGAGTCGAGAGGTGCTGCATGACTGCAGTGTCAGACGAGAAACCGCAAACATTTACAGACTACTGCAACCCCTAATGTATCTTTGTATTCTTAGGGATAATGGCAGAATTGTATACAAATTACACCATAAACCTCTGCAACTCCTGGAAAAGAAAATCTGCTCCCATTAAAGGGCTGGCAGGAGTCTGCGGGAGCTTTTTTAAAAGAGCTGTGAGTGCAGATTGGATATCTATTGTCAACTCATTTAGGATAACTAGGTGAACTTGGACTGTTGTTATTTTATTTTTAAAAGGGTGATGATCAGCTGCTGTTACTTTTACCCTCTTGTCACTTTTCTGATGTGTAATCCCTGAGTCTTGCTGCCTGCTTTGAATCTTTTTATAGTTTTCAGGGGAATATTGTGTTCTATGTATGTGTGTTACATTGCAGTGGATTCACTTTCAGTGCACGAATGAATGATTCTTTGTTTTGTATAAATAATGATCACATCAAATAAAAACACAAATTAAGTTAATATATTATTATTTCATTTCACTGTTAGTTTGGCTACATATTTGTAGTTCCTGTCAAATTCAAATCTGTCCTCTAGAGAATAATTGAAATTTATAGGTGTTATCTCTACCCCCAGGAATTTAACAAAGTCCAGCCATGTTAATAAACAGGGGATGATCACATCAGCATTATGCTTCTACTCTAACAGATTTAAAATACATGAGCCAAAGTATAATCATGTCATCTTGCAAACCAGTGCTGTAATAATCTGTTGCTTTTCTTCTTGGTCAGCTGCATTGGAGGGACAGAGCTGAGGCCACATCAGGAGTTTATCCTAAAATAAACCACTAACAAAGAACAGGAAATTCTCAAAAAAAATCAGACCTCCTTCTGAGTTAGCTATTAAAAGGGCAGTAAATAATTCAACCTTCAAATAATTTATAAGGCATAGCAGCTTTATACTGTATATGTCTTTAAGATATTATTTTGACTGTAACCAGAGTCTCTGTGAGTTATTGCCTCACTGACCTGTGAGAATTGGGGCACACAGGAGGGGAAAGGAGCAAGAGCAGAAGTGGGAAGGTATCAGAGCAACTGTAACTGACAGGAGATACATATATGGAGCCAAACTAACAGGAATAAAAATCATCTAGCACCTGAAGAATATATAGCCACGTGGAACATACTTCAGGGGGTGGCGAGTGCAACATATTTTACATGATGATGGTGTTGCTGCGTTGTCGCTGCAGACTGAACCTCATTTTCACCATTTGCTGCTCTTGTTATTGTTGCGTTTGGGGCTACACATCCTGGAGTTTTCAGCTAGACTGGCGAATCTCAGTCAATTACAATTTCAATTACACTTCATAATGAGAACTGTGAAAAGAGCTACAGCAAACTGCTGTGGTTTCACACGGATATGACTTGACTCTGGAAATCTGTCTGAAACTCTCGCTTTGCTTTAAAAGCATCCAACAGTTAGTCAGTGTAAATCATGAGGGTAAAAATTATGTTTTTTTATAGCCCTATAAAAATAATTGACCATTATATACCAGCAGGGGGGTCAATATGTGTTGTTGGGCAAAGCCAGGGATCTGTGTTGCCAGGTAATTACATTTCTAGGCTTAAATGCTTAGTCTCCTGCATATAATTCATTCTAGATCAAAGTAGTCCACCACACATGACACAATGAAAGAATGTGTCAAAGGAGTTACTTGTAAGGAACTGGACTTTTTCTTGTAGCTTGAAGTCATTTCACCCTTCTATCCAGAAGGCTTCTTTATATCTGGCCTGATGCTGGAAAGAATGCAAAAAGAATTGTGTTTTTCAGCTTCAACTGCAGTACCTTACAAACTAAATTGCTACTACTGAGGATAAACAATATTGGTGTATAATGTATAGAGAGTTCGTGCATGGGAATCGATTGCAATACCCAAGAACCTCACTTACTTTTTCTTACTTTGCCTGTATTTGACAGTAGAGCCATTTTTTGGAAAGCCTAACACATTTTAATGGATGTGGAAAAACTGAGCTCATTGTAATATAGTAACGGCACTGACAGCAAACAGGGAGCCAATGCCCCATCCCCACAGTCTGTGGGTGATGTATTTAATGCTTACAGCACTGATTGATCACCCAATAACATTAATGCTCCTTTGCTTGTGTAATCCATAGAAACCTACTACAGTATGATGAGAGGTTCTATACTTTTTGGAAAGTAATGCTGAGGATTATTTTCCTGTTTCTACCCTTGACTCTTAGTAATATCTGTACGTTACATACACAGTGCATTTTTCTGATAATATTTGACAGTATTCCTACATTTAATCAAAGTCCACAACTGACTCCTGTTTCCTTTTACTGCTTACAAAGGAGGTATAAAGGATCAGCCTCTTGTCTTCCATTCAAAGGTGAAGTCATCTGGATACACCAGCTCCCCAAGGTAGATTGATAATGTTTTTGCATAAATACAAATTTTAAAATAAGGCAAAGTACTTGCAAAAGTTTGGACACACATTCCTGTTTAATTCAATAAGAAAGTGACTAGGTCTGTATTTTGCATTGTCAAAAAAATCACATTAAGGTAAAGAGCAACTGTACATATTCCAGTTAAACGAGGAACTAAACTCTTTTATTTAATGGGTTTTCCCATTTTCTTAAATGGTGCTAGTTAAGAGGCATGGCACTAATATTATGGTACTAATTTCTGTAATGGCTCTCCTTGTTTAAAGGTTTCACACGTGGCACTTATCCACAGAATCAAGTTTTTTTGCAGCATCCAGGTTGAATTAAAGGGGCCAGCGGGGCAAACAGAATGCAGCTGCCCAGACATTTTCCTCCAGAAAACTTTCTCTGATCCTCTGGCACCCTAATATATTTTTACTATTGACACTCTTTGTTGTCTGCGTATCCTGGGCAACACTCCTTCCAATATATCATCCTCAATACACCTTCAGAGACGGGCGACGTGGAGCGTCCTCCACCCAGTGTCTCAATTACACATGAGATTAGAGGCATCAACCACATTTCAGCCCGGCGCTCTTTGCAGTTCATCCAACAGCAGCATTTTTGAGCAGAGTCCATCTAACCTGTGCCAGGATACAATGGAAGATGAGACTTGTGCTGACGGAGAGGCATTCCCAACAAACGCTCCAGTGTCTGAGCCCCACAGGCCGTTCTGGCAGCCTCGCCCATATTGTGGTTTCGCTCGCCACAAGAGGTCGATCAGTTAACAGCACCGGCTTCTTTATTGATGCTAAAGTCTTCAAAATGCAATTCTGATGTAGACCACATTGATGAATTTATTATGGTAAAAATATGAGCGTGATATAGACTTAACAGTTAAAGTTGAAGTTTAGTTTGTTTTCTTTTTCAGAAGGGTTATGTTTTCACCTAAAACGAATGTTCAGAAAAGCCAATCCCCTACAAAGGCCAACGAAAATAAGTAAGCACTCCGTCCTATCGTAATTTTAAAGTTTTGAGACTTCATTTTTGCCAAGACTGTTGATCATCTTTATTGTGTTTCAGAGGTTTACTGCTCAGAGATTACCCAGCAGACAGTGCAGCACCTACTGTTCCACACATTCATCTTAGCACTGCTAGTAAACCAGTCTACTGCCTTCAGTATAGAGGTGAGTCAATTATTGAAGCTGGGTTTGTAATATTGTCTGTTATCTGTAAAGTGAAAAATCATGGGTGTGTTCCGTTTGCCAAGAAATGATCTAGACTGTTTTATTATTTGGCGAGTAAAGAGTAATAACTCGCAAAGCAGTGAGTAAAAAAATAAACCAATTGGAGCCTGACTTTATTTTATTTTATCAGAAGATAAAACAGTCATTTCACAAATTTTGTCTACTTGGAAAGGTGAATTAAAGTTGAACAAAAACTGAGCTTGTACGGTATGTGAGTGGTCCCCGTTTTTTTTTTTTTTAATTTTACATTTTATTTCCAATTAGTTGATTGTATATTGTTGGTAATAAATAATCCTATTACATTTAGTATAAGTGTCCCTATCAACTTTCACACTTTCTTACTCTTTTTTTCTGCAGTGACTGACTGATTGACTGTTTTTCTACATCTCTCGCAGGTGATGGAAAGCAAATTTTGTGTGGTCTTGGCGACAACTCAGCGCTATTGTACAAGTCGTCCCTTACTGGCAATCCAACGGTCTACGCAGGTGTGTATAAAGTAGACACGAGCACCCATTTACTGGTAGTTTTAGTCAGCATAGCCTTTGAATGTTTGTGTTTCTTTTACAAAGGACTGATTTACTTAATTTTATAATATGGTCATTATGTTATTTTTGTATTTTTCTAATGGGGCTTGACGAATTGACTGGCAAATTCTGCTCATATTTAAGAATGTTCTTGATTAGGATCTTCAAAGAAGACTAGAAAAATATCCTCTGCTTGGATTTAGAATGAGCTTACTTTGAAATGAATCCATTAAGATGAAAGAAAAGGAAACTATTCATATTCATAGTTATCTGTCAATGTCAATATTGTAGATTGAAAGTCTTCTTTTATTCCTGGACACAGCTATGGTGCCTGCCACTATTAAGAGATCACTCTAAGAGAACACCAAGTGACCACAGCAGTAAAGTAAACAGGCAAAGAAAGCATATAATGATAAAGCTTCTGTTTGCACTTGATGGCTAAAGAACATATTGTCCACAGGGGGGCAGCATAGATAAGACAAAACTTAGAGGTGACCAGTAGGTCACCATAATCCTCTGCTCCTCACCTTGTCTGATCCTCTGAACAGTATCATAAAAATACATTTTACAACTGCACACAAGTTTTTCAGGTGTATTCTAAACGACACTCTCTGTGTATTCAGGGCATGACAAGCCAGTGAGCAGTGTGAGCTGGAGCCTCGGCAGACAGTGGTGGCTGAGTGCGTCAGAAGACCAGACTCTGCGAATCTGGACCCACGGCAGCCCGGAGCCTGCAATTATTATGGTAAATGTGTCATGAATTCACTAGCATATGTTATTCCTTTGTATTGTCTACATTCATTCCCCATCCTTTCAACCCTAACCTTAACCATAATGCTTGATTCCCAAGTCCTAATCAAACCCTAACACACTCATTATTCTAACCTAAACCCAAATCCTAATCCTAAAAAAGGAGTGAGTCATGAAAAAGCCAAGTGAAATCGCACTGAAAAAGTGTCCTCCCACTGAAGCTCTATGACTCAAATCAGTTTAGAATAAACAGGCACACGATTTCACTCTCACCCTTGACTTCAAAGAAGGCTGTGATTATGGGAAGGATAATTATTGTGTTGTGTAAGTGTGGCTGTGATGCCACACGTGACTGTGGTTGCTACTGTATCCACATTACTTTATGTTCATTTATACTTAAAAAGATGCCCAGAGAATATCATCTCTCTGGTTTGTATATGTTTGTATGCCTTATTAGGCTGTTCAGTCTTTTAATGGTGATGGGGAGGGTGCATCTACTGTCATTTGGTTTTTCTTCTACCTCTCATTGTTTCTTTTTTTCCCTTTCCTGCTTGGTTAAGAAGCTATGATTTTCAATTACTTTACTTATACTAGTACATTTACATTACGTATCTAGTAATGTAAATCTTTAAAATGGAGCTTGTTTGTAAGTCAGTAGAATCTCAGAACCTTTATAGTAAAGCGTATGTAGTGGAATTTCTGTGCCGTGACCTAAATATATCTTTGACATATTGATATAAAACGTGCTTAATTCACTTTTTCCTTTTCTAATAAAAATAGCCTCATGGAATTCAAAATGAGAACACCAAATTAATTGGGATGATGAAATGGTGTGTTTCTTGGCTCAAAAATAGTGACTTTTGTCATTCAGAGCATCTGCTCAACTCGGAGCATCCAAAACGCTGATCAAATGCAGATCCTCCTTACTTCAATGGGTATCATGTTTAATGTGACAGTAAAAAGTGTGTCTCCTTTCCCATGCCAAGGTCTATCCTCAACTCTGGGGGCTCCTTGTGGCTGATGCTAACCATCCATGCTTCACTCCACTCACTTAGATTGGTTTGAGCTTGGCCGAGCCTACAGCCTTTGACTACTTGGTTTTTCTTGTGAAACAACTTGGCAACAAATGCACGTTTTTTTAAGGGACAAGAGGTCTGTAAGGGTGAGCTAGTAGTACAAAAAGCTTTTCAGAGTTGTGTTAAACTGTAGAAAGAAATCAATTGTAACCACAGTATTCCTGTGGATAGGGAGTTTGGTTGGGAGTTGTCTGTAAATAATATTAGAATTAAACAAATAAGTTTATTTTGTCTACCATATAATGCCTGCAGGTGTGTTATTCTGGACACATTTTAGTGGGATTCTTAAGCAAATAATCAATAAATCTTTTTTGAACAGTATTAGTAAGGTATTTTTCTACTTTCAGAATTAGGCTGAATAAGAGTATTTAGACAAAAGTCTGTATTACACAGGCTAAACTTTTTAAGGTTGTGGTCTAATTCATGGTCAATAAGGTTCCCAATAATTAAACAAGATTATAAAATAGAAACATTTATAGAATGTGTTCTGACAGGTTCTACCTATTTTATGTTACAGTAGGTTATATGTTATATTTGTAATCATGAATGTATCAATGTTATCAATGGGTAATCTTTTTTTTTAATTTGTGCCTGTCTTCTTTCCTCCTCTAGGGTGACAGCATGTTCTCCAAACCCATCAGAAGTGCTCAGTTTTATTACCTCGACAAATTTTTGCTTTTTGCATCTGGTCACTCTCTGTACTTGTACCTTTATAATGTGGACGTCACGCACAATGACATCAAGAGGTAATTACAAGACACAGAATAGTAGGCATGTAACCCTGTTTTGCTGGTTCCACCTTCACAAATGTATGGACTTGATACTTTTCATCATCATGCATGATGGTAAATTGCTTTTTTTTTTTTATAGTTGTTTAGTTGCAATTTCCATTTTAAACACATGGATTTCGAAAGGTTTGCATTGGCAGGTGAAATAGGGATTAAATCATTGCTCTACATTCAGATTTATGACATCTATTTAGGAATCAGGCTTTGTTAAATGGATTTGTTGATGGTTGGATGGGGCCTGGCTTCATTTAGCTGCTACCACAGACACTGCTGACAGTCATTACCACCCAAACTGATCGACTGTGTACTGTAATGTGTCAGAGCTCATTCTTGAAGCCAGCGAAATGACAACAAAGGGCTTCCAGATCCTATTTTAGCAGTCCATTCTGCTTATTCCTTTTGTTTCCCATTTATATAGATTGATGCATCTTGTAAAAGGCAAACACATAATCTGTCATCAGTAAAATCAAAATCAGAAATCAACTGGAAAATCTTAATGAGTTACACAGATCTGCAAAGCTAAAGGGGGGAGGATGAGTGATTGGTGTGCAAAGTGATTGTTGGGGATCATATAATTACCTTTACTAGGACTGAAAATGATGCAACTTTTTCTTTTTACTGTAGATATCAGCAACGCAGTTTTGTCAAAATGGTAAGATCCATCCCAACGAAGTCAGGAACCGACATAACGGCCTTGTCAGCAATTAATGATTTTTTCTCTTGTATCCTTTTTTTCTCATTGTTATTATTGTAATAGGAAGTGTTATATTTGAGACATCTTCAATGTTGTGGAGGACAAAGTGAACTTATGCCTCCAGTAGTTTTACTTGGAGCAATTTGGCTCATTTCCATTTCAACCACAGCAATCAGCCTGCTTCATAAAGTCTTCACTTGTTGGCTCTGTGTTTCCACTGGCTTATTTTACCTGTAAATCATTTAGGTGTCCTTTAATTTTTCAGGAATGTCTGCATTCCAGCATCGGTTTAGAGTTTACAGCACATTTACTTAGTAATAAATCCTCTGAGCTGTGCAGCTTTTGGATGAGTTAGATCCTGTCATGATTTATATCGCACTACTGTGTTTGGCACAGACCAAGTGAAAACATGGATATAGGATGATATATGAAGTTGTATACATATATAATACCTCACTTGCCATGTTTTCTGTATAAATTTAAACGATTTTTTATCACTAGCTATACAGAGTTTATAATTTGTCACACTTAGTGACATTTTCAAGAGCAATTGAAAGAACTAAGCAGAAATAGGCCACATATTATTAAAACAAAGAAGACAAGAATTAATTTTCTAAATTGAAATATTTTTTACATGACAAGCCAAATCTCTGAACAAAGTTTTCTGCTAAATACAGCAGTATGCACACTCGCAGCTGCTGACATCTGAAAGCCTCATACTATAGCATCACAGCTTGGAATGATAGCAGCTGTCTGCAAGGAAGGAAACTGGTGTATTCAGCTACTGATGCAGCTCAGCACAATAAAATATATATATATATATTAATAACTCTACTTTAATGCTGTCTCCGAGAAACGCATATCTTGCTTTTCTTGCATTTCTGTCATGCATAACCATCCTTAAAAGCTGCATCAGACATTGTTTTGGCGTGTGGTTCAGATCGATCCATTCAAGTATTTGACATGAACAAAGGGGCAGTTGCCTCAGAGCTTCCTGATGCCCACAGCAGAGCCGTTCACTGCATTACACAGAATAAGGTGAGGCTGTCTAAACAATTTAACATAAATAATGACGTCATATGTGTGTACCCTGGTTCTAGCATGCTCTTGTGCTACGTTTAATTTGTACAGACATTCTGGCTATTCTCCATTGACAAATGGTTACTCACTTGAATGCGGTAATCTGTAGAAGTTTAAAACTTCTGGCTCTGCCATAACCAATCTCTAACATTTGGTCATGGTCATTACCATCAAGAAAGTAGATCCATACACAAACTACAACATTATCTCAAGACCCCACCCACTCTACACCTTCTTACACTGATTGGCCAAGTTGTCCAGAGAAAACCTTGGAGGTTTGAGGAAAAAGAAAATTGATTTATTTAGAAGCGAGAAGCGAGGCTACAACATTGTTATTTTAATTAAATTAAAATTTTAGATTATTAAAGGTCAGAGCTGTGTTAATTTAAAACAGTGTCCCACTTTAAATAAAATTAAGATAATAAATTTATACGGAAACTGGAAAGTATGGAGCTAGTTTTTTTCATTTGTAGCCTTACTAAAGCTTTTTGATCATCTTTGTGAATCAGATCAACGCAAATACGTCCCATCTGACCACAGGCAGACTGAATGACGTTTGGGAAGAGTTTGCTTGGCTTGGCATGAATGGGTAGTGTGAGCACGATCCTCAATCTTATGCTTGAAGAGTCTACCACTTGCCAAGAGTAGACCCTTTCTACTGTTACATAAGACATCTATGAGTGTTGGGAGAATTACATAAGGCACAGATTGGGGAATAAAAGCATTGTGCTGTGAATGGAGAAGGTCGCGGTTTAGAAAAAGACAACTAGCTGAATGTTCCCATGACAGAAACACAGGCATACAGACAGGACTTGCCATCATCAGTATCATTCATCTTGCTGAGTGTTTGAGTTTAAATCCCTGGTGCATCAGGATTAAGACTGTCATAAGGGATGGCAGGATGATATTCCATGCTGGATGATGGCCTTGGAGTAATGCTGTTCCATGATGCAGTTTGGGTTTATGTAGCCTTACTCCCACACATCACTGTCTTGGACCAATGTGGGCCCAATTTGCAAGTGTCTAACAAGTTTAGGTTAGCAGTATGGGCCTCTATCCATTGCAATTATAGTGCATAAAGAATGTAATACCTATGTAATAATACCTATACCTATGTAATACCTACTACACCTATGGGCAATTTAGTGTCTCCAATTCACCTCTGCATGTTTTCGGACTGTGAGAAGAAGCCAGAGAACTCCACACAGTAAGACCCCAGCCCAAGGACTTCTTGCTATCATGCAACAGCACTACCCACTGTTCCACCGTGTCGCCCCCATCCATTTTGATTAAAACTAATCATGGAAATTTTGGCTAACCGTATGTTTGTTTATGTTACTTATTGGAATACAGAAAAGTGTGTGTGTGTGTGCGAGAGAAGGCCTTGTACCCAGTGACCCTTGGATATTGACTTTACTCATTTCTGCATGTTGACCCGTGCATGCTTGACACTCAGTGTTGTCCATATTAGCTGGATACACTGCAGCTAGTGGCACGGATTAAATGCATTAACCCACTCAGCTGCGCACACAGCTGACTCTATACTTCAACTCAGAGGTGCCTGGTCTTTGTCACGCCAGTTATTGTGCGGCATACATTGTGGGCTGCCTGTGGTGTGTTGTTTCAGCTGAGCTGTTGCGTCAATGTGGGGTCCTCTCTGCCCAGGTGCCCGAGGGCCTTCGGGTGCTGCAGGGTTAATTCCTGTGGATCAGAGGGATTGCCCCCGCCTGACAACTGCACACATAACCTCCCCTCGCTCTGCCGTCTAGAGTGGGACCAAACATCGGGGAAACTGCAGCATGTGAAGCAGCTTTTCCCACTTCAAATTTCCATCACCTCCTCTGCAAAATTCACCTGGAACTCATCAAAGCAGAGAACTTCTCGGAAAATGGAACTGGAAATGCCCTCTCAGACTCCCGTTCTCACACTCATAATGGAAATCTAAACGCAAAGGCTCTGACGGCTGCTCTTTCTCTTTCTCTGTGTCTCTCTCCCTCTATCTCACACACACACACATACACACTGTCACTTGTATGCAACATCTGATAACTGTGTGTGCAGTCTATGTATTGTATTTAAAACCATTTATTTTTCCCACTTCAGCGCCACTATACTTACATTGTCTTTAATTTTCCCTCTGGCATATTAATATTAGGTTATTTGCCAATACAGGATATACAGAAACAGAATTTTCCAGTACTGGACAATCTGAGAAGCTAATTTACCAACTTTTTCAGTCAAGCATGGGCTGACTAGGCATTTGTGTGTGTGTGTGTGTGTGTGTCTGTGTGTGTGTGTGTGTGTGTGTGTGTGTGTGTGTGTGTGTGTGTGTGTGTGTGTGTATTTTTCACAGGGCTCCATGTTCAGCACACAGGCTCCGGATTCATACAACCTCTTCCTCACCAGCGCAGTCACGGATGGTGTGAAGATTTGGGACCTTCGTACACTTAGGTTGGTCATATGTTTATGGTTAAGATACATTCTTCTTATGAATTATTAGAATCTGTTGATTGCTAATAGGGAAAGTCAGAGGCAAGAAAAGAGCAATGAATTACAGGCATAGCATGTAAAGGAAAAGAGTTGTGCCTCTGTTTTACTTGAATAAACTATGGTTCAAAATTCACTGATAAAAATCTTAAGTCTGGGTGGCACCACACTGTGGCAGCTTACACAAAATCTTTGCAAGTTTATAATTTAGACACTTAGCTGCTCATTTTCCACCAAGGGATTGCACAGGATGAAGGGTTTCTTCATCAAATATGTCGAAATGATCAGAGCAATAAATTTTCAATCATAACAAATAAGAAAACATTGTCAGTTTGTTTTCCTCTGCTTTTACTGGGAGTGAAGAATGACCTCATAGTCAAATTAAACCATCATTTCTAACACAAACATTCTTACGTTGATGAGTGAATTCGTCGAAAAATCTATTTCCAAAGTACGTAGCCGAGATTATTTTCCTTTGGCGCTCAGTAACAGATATCCATATAAGGAGGATAATTCAAGTAGGCTCTCTTGGATTCCGAAATGTTCTTTTTGGCCTGGTAGAAGGCATTATTGAGTATTTCATTCTTTCACAGTCTGAGACTGCTTCTGTGTTTAACTCCCCACACAAACTCCGTCAAAACCTTATTCCTCTCTGATAAATATTTGTGCCTGGTTTCCAGGTCAACTTCTGCTCCTGAGAGCTGTCAGCAAGCATCCCCCAGCAGAAGCAATTCCTCTGAGATGAAACATACAGCTATATGAAAACAACGTGTAGCAGCATTTTTTCATTATGTCAGCCCTGTTCATTTTATTTTCTCTTTGATGAACCGGTGAAGCTAGTAGTAACCACCAAATGAGTTACAAATCCCCTGAATTATTGAGTTCATATAGTTTTTTCTTATTTCTTAATTTTTAAATAAGTATACTATGTGTTATGGTTATCAGCATTACCGTATGACATAATAAGGTAATATAGAAAATAAGAATACAGTAGTGTTTCACTTAATATATTGTAAATCCTTCTACTAAACTAAACTGTTGACACAAAGCGGGGGGCCGGAGGCTGAACCCAAATGCACGACTCTTCACGGATCGATCAAAAGAAAAAGTCTTTATTATATTTCCGTACAAAAGATTCACTCAACATGAGGTAAACAAAAAATCACTCTTGCGAGGAGAACAAAAAATCACTCTTGCGAGGAGAACAAAAAATCACTCTTACGAGGAAAACAAAAAATCACTCTTACGAGGAACACGGGACTAGGAAAAATAACGAGGGAAAGACTGACAAAACAAGACTGGGAACTTTAGTAGACAAGAACAAAACCTGGTAGGACTTGGAGCTGGGCGCTGGGCGCTGGCTCTGACACATGGGACGTGACGAACTGGCACAGGACAAGGGGAGACACAGACAATATATAGGAGAGGTAACAGGGCACAGGTGAAAACAATCAGGGCAGGGGAAGGCAATCACCGTGGCGGGAAACACACAAGGGCAGGAAGCGAAGGTGCCTGACACAAGGGGGTCATTTCAAAATAAAACAGGAAGTGCAGGGCAAGACAACACGAGTGACAACATAACATTTGCGACGAGACATGACAACTGTGTATTACCTTACTATTTTATATATTTTATGCTTTTGACAAAAACCCTAAAAAAACAAAATCAAGTTTTACTTGTTTTAGAAAACAACTTTGTGACTAAAATCCCTAATAGTTGAAATAGGTGTGCAACTTAATGCAGAACACATTCCAATAAAAACCGGTCAAAACAAGATCAGGGAACAGCCAGAGTTACTGACACCGAATGTGATCCATATCTTTAACTATTGGGAAAAAATGTATCGAAATAAAACTCTTGTGATTAGCTTAAATTATTCCTGCGTGTATAGACATTTGGCTGGCAGGCACGGAGTAACATAAAATCACGTAGGCAGTCTGGAAACCAGTAGCAAAGGGATTCTAACACAAACCTGGCAGCATATTTAATTGGACATCCACGCTTTTTGGGTCATTGCTATTTCATCAATAAAAAATGTAATAGCCATATTTTGCCATCTGAATAACGTCATCAATTTTACGACCGTATTGTGTGATCCACATTTGTTTTAAAGGGCTTTATATGGCTCTGGGCATGGCCATTACTACTACATTACTAGTAGTAGAATAGTGCTATTGACAAATATTATATTTCTCATTCACAAAAGCTTTATGTTGGGTTGAAATTTGAAGTTGAGGCTGCATTCTCTCTGATCACATTGGAGAACTACCAGTAAAAACACAATGGGAAATGTACATTTCATTTAATGGAAACTGGTGAAGACTGAATCTTTTATTCTATCATACGAAGAATCCCCACAAGTTCTTGCCCCTTCCCTTTGAGACAGAGGCACAAACATGTATCAGGCCCACTCATATCCATCAAAGTTCAATGAGCAAAAAAAACTACTGCAATGGTTCCAGGTTTTTTTTGTTTAAGACCCAACTCTTTATATTTCCAAATCATGTGGCGAGCCATGTTTTATCAGTGTTTAGGGTTTCTAAATCTGCATTTATACAATCTAAAATCATACCTAACAATCATTAGGTAATGAGGAATAAAAAGAGAGAACACATTGTGATCTGCTTTTTCTTAGTTCAGTGATGTGAAATTTCCATCATTTGATAAATTCATGCAGAGAAAATTATTCTGTGACTAAATAGATCAATAATTAGACTCTACTGAACGTTACCAAATAGTACAAGAAAAAGTAGTCTTTCCCCCTGATTTACACTGACACGGTTAAATTGGTTGAAATATACTGGCTGCAGATAATGGGCCATGATTAGCCCGCTGATTACCTCGATGACTGACTCTGAATACCCAGGTGGATCCAGTAACCTTATAAGCTTCCACTCAAGAGGATCGGACCCTCCGGTGATGTCTGTGTTAGTCATCAGGCGAATGCCGGATAGTCATCACTCATAAAACACTAAGGATGTGTTTGTGGGATTCAGCCCAGCTAGAAAACCAGATGAGTGTTTACTCCAACTTGTTAAACTGCCTGCTATCAGCTCAGCCTGAATGCCTAGATGTGGTGAGGAGAAGGTCGACACAGATACTTCTGTTTCTTATCTAATTTCTTAATTTAAAAACATTCTGGTGTCAGTAGCTGGTATCTCTCCCGGCCTTTGGTGGATTCAAAGACTCAGCACTACTACTCAGCCTTTGGGCTGCGCATAATGCACTGAAAACCTACTGGAATCACTTTACCCTACATTTTGTTAAAAGAAAATTATGTTTTTATTGCAATAGGATGCTATTTCTTTTTTAAGTGATCATCTGTGAAAAAAACAGTCAGATAGGGATCAGAAAGAAGTCTCTCTGGTTGGAATTATGCATAAATCAGGAAATCAAGATAATTATGAAGTTAGCCAGCAACACAGCTTTATCAAGTCACCAAATGGGAGGATATTCATGAATATCCTGATTCTTGATGGAAATGTTTTTTGCATGCATCATTCATAATTAATCACCTGAAATTTTTATCACATCACCAAATGGCCAATTTCTTCTTTTTTGTGAAGTGGATTCATAAATTTGTCTCAATACTGGTAAAACCCTTTGCACACTGGTCTGAGACTGTCAGCATGTGCTTGCTGACGGTTTTTCTGGATCAGATTTTAGCTGCTTCACTCTCCAGTAACATCAAGCCTGTTAAGAAGGCGACCCCTCTCGCACTGTTTTTGCAGTCAGAGACGTTTTTTTCAGCATTGTCAATACACTCTAGGTTTTTGGCTGAACTCACTCAACCTTATGAACGGTGTTCAGTTGCAACCGGTGGGACTCTGTAACTTACTCTCTCGGGGGCTGTATGGGCAGATTGTGCAGTTAGCTGGCAGTGACAACATAACGGAAATGAGAAGAACACCTTACAAAATACATTTATACGTTTCGGTACAACAACAACACAAAAACCTAACATTTCCATAGAGATGACTTCCTCCTTGACACAAACTCAACAACAATTTTACATTATAAGCTTCATAAATACTATATTTATAGCCCAGAAAAAAAAAATTATGAACCCACGTTTTATTATAATTTGTCTACCTCGTGTATGTTTCTATAACTCACTGGAACCGGTTATATCCAATTCCTTAAAGGTCACTTAATGTGACCTACTTTTAGCCAGACTTAATGACATTAGCATGTGAATGTCAAAAAAAATTTTCTCACCAGAGCCTGTCAATGGCCTGCCCTGCCAACATGCCAGCCCATATAGAGACCCCTGCTCCGCTAGCTCTTAGTGGCATTGTAAAGACATTACATGCTGTTGCAAACCAAATGAAACTGCACAGCAGTTGCAAGAGGGGGCCATTCTTCATCCTCCACCTTCATTTTCCTGTGTTTTTCTTGAGTCATGCTTAACCCCTTGTCTTCAACTGGTTTAGATGTTTGAAAAACGTGACCCCTGCCAGTGTATGTGAATAGATATTTCCACTTGTATTACCTTCATATGGGATAATAGATTACTTCAATATAAAAAAAACTGCAATTGAGTGAAATGAAATGAAAACCAAATCAGAGGCATGTCGTTCTTACACTTTTATTAGATACTGTTTATTATATATTCTTTGCTTTATGGTACATTTATAAGCCCCATTCTTTCCTCACTGTTAAGTGTGTTTCCTCCTTAGGTGTGTACGTCGTTATGAGAACCATTTAAATCGCTGCCACCCGTGCTCATCAGCCATCTCACCATGTGGCCGCTTCATTGCTTCTGGCTCTGAGGATAAGTGTGTAAGTTGTAAATACTTTGAGGGTTTTCTTACGCAGCATGCACTTTAATAGTTAATTGTTATGGGTCAGACGCTTAGGTTTTCCGTGAGGGTAATTTGATAATATTTAAATCGATGACAGGCATTTAGCTTGAGGGAGGGCAATATTGGTTTGTTGGTCTATCACTTTTGTCTGGGCTGAAATATCTTAACAACTATTGGGTGGATTGCCATGAAATTTTGTGAAGACATTGATTGTTACCAGAGGATGATCAGGAGGCATATTGTATAATGCTAGTCATTCTGACTTACTACTGCAAATTAGCTTATGCATGATTTTTATTTATAGTTATACAATAATTATATACAGGACTTAATTAGTTTATATCTATAAGTTGTAAGACAGCAGGAAAAAAACGTTATCTTTATCACATTCACCTTCTTTAAGGTGAGGAAAGTTTGTGCTCGACACAAGGGATTCTTACTTAGACTCAGGCTTTTTTCCATAGAAGTCAAATTTAACGTTACGTTGAAGCTGCACTGTTTAATTGCTTTTCCAGACTGCCCCTTATACTTGCTTTAAAGACATCTTCAGAAGACTGCCTCCCCTTTTCCTTATCCATCTCTCTGTTCTCCGGGTGTACGTGCTTGTTGAAAGCAGTGGAATAATATATGCATGGTGGTAGTTATTATTAATTATGGGAACTCAGCATAGCACAGACATTTGAGAGCATCACTGTCGAGATCAGACAATTCCAGCATTTCTTGGAAATCTGGAGCGTATATGGTAGTGAGCTACACCATATTTATTTGTAGCTGCCCTGAGACTTCTATATGCCAGACACATTTGTACTTGTCTTAATATTTCAAAAAGCAATCATGGAAAAAAAGAACCTGAATATTCTAAAAAGACTCCCTAGACTCATATTACACATTTTCCAGAAAAACATACGGCCAAAAACAATCTAAGTTGAGTATCAAGCCAGTGTGATCACTATTAACCTGTTGTGTGTAGTGCTGAGATATGTGATTTTTTTCTGGCTTTTTGATGTCATATAAGAAGATATGCTTTCTCCATACTCTTCCTATTTTACTGCACTATGACTTACGTTAGTATGAACTGATACATCTGGGGTTCCATGAGATATTTAAGTGTTTTTTTAAAGATTTTTTTTCTTCCAAGTGTGCCCTTTCAGGCACCACGCGCATCGTATGCCTTAGACAGGAGAACCATGGACCGTTTGACAGAGCTCACTTGAAGCGTTTTTCAGGGAAACGTAATGCAAAACAGCTGTAGGAATCTGATGAGTCGTCGTCTGGTAACAAACATCCCCACATCTGTTTTTATCTGTGCTCATGTCACGAAAGCAAATGAATGGGTCTTATAGCTCACTGATTTTATTTATAAAAAAAAAACTGATTACACACATTTACCTAACTGTTCTAGGATATCTAATGTATATATGCAGCATGTATGTAATATGTCTAGTGATACATGGAAGCTTTAAATTCATGCCTACATTACACAAACAAGCGAGGGGATGATTTATATTTTTTTTTATTTCAAAGCATAAAAACATTAATATTATCTCTGGAAGTGCTAACTAATACTCTTGGCCTGTATCGTCATGTTTTCTACAAAAGATGCTAAACTTTATAGTGGTTCTGTGTTTGATAACTTTTTCTGGCACAGTTTTTACAAGTGCTTGAATATCAAGAACCAAGTCTCAAAACGTAATCACAGATTCACTGTGATAATGAAGGAAACTTTAAGCAATGCGATAAGATGATGCTGTAAAGTATGATGCGTGAGCATTAGATGTTTCACTCAATACCAGGGTTGGAAAGAGAGAAAAAAATCTAATGAGCCAGAAGAACACAAAGTTTTCACTCAGAGTTGAACATTGTTGCACTTAATCAGGGTCTAGAGTGAATCCACATCTGTTCTTGTCTACTTTTGTCTTTTTATATTGACTTTGTATGCAGCTGTGGGACCTTTGATGTTTGCGGCTTGTTCAGTTCCAACACGTTGACTTATTGTGCCCTTAAAAATGAGCTTCTAGGTGGGCCAGCCTAAACAGAGTTTATTTAGGTTCCCATATCTGCACATGAATGCATGGCTACACTTGATGTCTATTTTTGTTCATTTTGTCCAATCTAATTCATCACAGGCTTACGTGTATGACATCCGGAGCAGCAGCTACCTCCACAAACTTCAGAAACACTCAGAGACGGTTCTCAGCGTGGCCTTCAACCCTGCCACTCCGGAGGTGAGAGTCTCTCATCTCTTACTGTTTATCTGTTGTGGTTTGCATAAGTTTCTATTTCTGTTTATGTCTTTACTTTATCTGTGGTTCATCAATCTCATTTTCATACCTAAAGAGCATGTATTTTTTCCTCAACATCTGACAATTTATTGATCTGAACTGTACAACAACAGGTAAAAAACTACTGGTTCAATGAATGTCTAGAATCTACTCACATCAGTTTTCAGACAGTGTCATTAGATAACCCCTGAGAGAGCTGAACTTAAACAAGAAACTGTTTGACAAACCCCCCTAGGTGACGTGCATATACACTAATGTTATTTTAAAAAACATTCATGAGCATCCACTGAGTTCATTCTTACCCTGAAGTTACACTTGGCCTGGTTGACTCACAAAATTATCTTCAATACGAGAGCTGGACCTGGTCATTTCCATGCACTCTAAGCCACTACAAAACATTTAATCAGTGTTCAAATCAATATTGTTCTCTAAGTACTTCATGGAGATGGAATGAAAGAATGTGTAAAAAGAAACAAGAGGTCACAGACGGTTAGAGGTCATGACATCTTCACTCCAAGAAATTTCTTTATCTCATGAATTCTTTCAGAAGACGGTGTGGAGATTTCACTTGAACAAAACGTATAAATGTTGTAAGTGTTGTGTGATTATCAGACAGTTATTTATATGTATTATAAATATTTTTGTACTAACATTCAAACAACAATTGGATGAATGCTGTGTAAAGAAATCCGATGGGCTCTAACTGCTCTGCACTCCCAAGTGTCGGCAAAGCAGGAATGATATCCTCAGGCTGAGGTCACATAGCTGGGCTTATTTAGCCCATCCCAGTTCATCGGGTGGACTTTTATTTCAGAGAACTCCAGCATCTCTCTCACCGTGAAAGAATTTAATAGAATAATTGAAGTGGAATATAGGGAAGAGTCCATATGATTTCTTCTAGCGTGGGATTGGCATACTTGTGCTATGTATGTATTTTTGAGTGCATACCTCTGTGCAGCACAGTGTGCTAAAATTTAAAACAAGACTGACATTCTGATGCAAAAACCTCACTTCCAAAGCATTTTGAAATGCATAAACCTCAAACAGATATGCTGTTTACACAAAAAATATGCTTTTTTTTTCTCTGAAAAAACAATGCTATTTTTATTTCAAGTGAATATCCCCATAATCGCTCTGTGGGTTAAAGCAGCGGTGGCTGGTATATTGTCCAATCAGATGACTACTGCTCCTCCATGACAAAACCCTGTGGTATCTGTCTGTGTTTGTACATGAGGCTGATTCACTTACGTATATGATTGGCTGCCTGAAGGATTGTTCTAGTTTGTGATTGATTGTGCAGTTTCACAGCCGACAGAATATGTCTGCAGCTTTTGTTTCGCTCAGTCGCTGCTATCCTCTATTACTGTTGACTGTCAATGCCATTCCATTGTATTCTGTTTAAAGGAAGGTGATGCAGATCAGATTCAGAAACGTCAAATGCCAAAAATGCTTTAAATTCTTGGGATTTATTGTGTCAAGCTATTCCCCGTTATATATTTAATTTAATAGCCGCTAAACGGGTAGATATCTATAAAAAAATTCAGAGAAAAGAGAGAGAAAGAGAGAGAGAAAACATATACTGTAATAAAACTTGATGTTGAACAAAGACATTCATTTATCTTGAACTGGAACTGAATTATAGTGATCTGCAAAGTTTGAAGATGCACTTCATCAGTCACCAGGCAGAACATCTGCACATTCGGTTTTGTTTAAAAGCACATGCCACCAAAGCAGTAACTAAAAAGAATCAACAGATGTAAGTACTACAGGCTTTTATTGTGTTTTTCACCAGGTGTCATAGGCTGGATAGAGAAAACATTGCTATAATCTTATTAACATTAATTTTACATGGTAAATTAAGACACAAATGGCTGCTAAACTGTTCTAAGACCTTGACAAATTATTTCCACATGGAATTCTGGTAACTTTCGTTACAAATCCTCACATTCAATTTTGCAAATAATCAAGACCTTTCCTCTATAATTGTAACAATATAATATCTTTTCCATGAGGTCAGCTCTTGGAATCACATTTTAACAGTTTATACTCTTAGATTTGTGTCTAAGAACATCAACTAAAAGACCGGTGGTTACAGTGACCATAGTGTTGTACATCTAAGTCTAACATTAGCTTTTTAATTCAATTGATTACATTCATTCTTAAAAAAATCATAAAGACAGAATTCAAATGTAGAAATTATCCCAATCATGGAAAATACTGCTGTTTTTTTGCAAGGGAACCACGGCAGTGTTAACTTCCAGATTGGCTTACAAACATAAACATGTATTGATTTCACTGTGCCGGGAATTCCAGTAAGATATGGCAAATTACATATTTATCATTCATTTGCTAATCTGAAAGGTTTACATGAATCTAGAATTAATTGATCACTAGAGAGAAAATAAATGTCTATTGTAATTCTTTGTTGTAGCCAAAGAATAGATTGGATAGGTATATAATGTTTCTAAATGGAAACGCAAAATCAAGTAATTCTGCACTCCCATTTAATATTTTAGGTACATGAGTGTGTTCACACTATGAGGTGTGTGAAAATGTAGTGCACTGTGGACACTTAATTGGCACACCCCAATAGTGGGAATATTGAGTGTGGATCATAGTGAAGATAGCTAATGTTACGTAGGGGCAAAAGTAGCACTAATGGAGGCAGATGAAGTGAGGGAGTTATCCACAGAGTTGATACCACCAGAAATGTCTTGTAAAAACACTCATTGACACACACTCAAAAAACGGTAAAATACAACGCTTGTTTCGTTTGGCTGCAAAGTGTTGGCGAAGTTGTAGAAGAAGAAGCTGTTGAGTTATTTAGGGTAAGTGCGCAGCGGCAATATTTGATTTGGGACAGTACTACTGTCTTGAATTTCGCACACTGCACAAGTCAGTGCATTGAATTGGAGTCAACTGCAAAAGAGTGAACAGAGAGAAGTGAGAAATTTGCGTCTGCAAATAAACTGCACAGGAATTCATGTGATCGCAAAAGGACTGATATAAGTAGGTCATGGTAGCTCTCCTAGTTTAACAAAACCATTAGACGGGTGTAATATAGTTGTAAACAACTATTAAAAAGTGGCTGATGCAGCTTACGTCGCTGCAGATTTATTGTGCTTTTAACTATGTCAGGTTCCTGTAGTACATCCCTCATTTGATAGCCTGAGATATTTGAGGCCCAATGTAACATTTCAGAGTGGTTAGGCATGGGAAACTACAATCCAGTCTGTGTCAGGGAAAATGTCAGAATTTCTAATTATTTCAAGATGCTGCAGAGTTGAGTTCAACAGAATCCCGAATCTCACACCTTCAACTCTCTTTATATCTCATTCTGGTTCATTCATCAGTGTTTGACACTATTATAGGTCCCTTGATTCCTCCAGACAAACAGTTAGTTAGTGAAAGTGTTTCAACACTATCCTTCAGGATCTTGCTCTTGCTCTGATATGTTGAGTGTCTGGCTCCAACTTGCGAGGCTGTTTCTTGTTAACCATGATTCGTTTGATCCAATGTCTGACTGTAATTGATGCATTTCTCTTTTGTTTATAGCCCAAAAGAAGAATTGTAAATAAAGAAAACATTAGCCGTTCAAGAAGGGAAATTGACTAATTAAGTAAGACAAAGACTGTGTCATATGATAATGAAAGCATTTTTGTATTTCCTAAGGCTACGGGTTTGTGCTTACCGATACATGAAAAAAAAAATGACCGCAACAGGTCCCAACATGTTCTCACCTTTCTTTTTAGGCCACATCTCAGGGCCAGATGTTTAACTGCAATGAGAACTGTCCGAAGCAAGGAACAGACAGATAATGCAATGCATATTTTCCACTCATTTTTCTCTCTTGTTTTCCACCCTAATACTTAAAAGACCATCAAGGCGGATGATCTACCTCCACAGTTCACTCCCTCAGGTTTGTTCCTCTAGCCTACTTAACTCTGTAATGAGCGATCCCAAATTTTACTGTCGCCTCACTTTGTTGTCTTGTAAAATTGTCTCATAAAATGTTATGGCATACCTCTACAAAGTTGTGCAGGAGGGTGCAACACAGGGAGGCGATAGACCAACCATAAAACGTTTTCTATAGAAGTACCTTTATGTTTGTAAAAGTAATAGTATCGTTTTTGATTTGATGCCACATGTTTTCTTTTTATTACCTCTGTGAAAAACTGGTCGTGTGCAGAATCGGCAAAGAATGAATCCAATAACTTGGAACGGATGAGATGATTATTTTAGAGTCCTAGTGGTTCCCGCTCAAATGAACCAGAGTTGCTATGCTAACAGCACAAACTGAAGATCGCAGCGCACACTGACATTCAGGATTCTAAATCTAAATCTAATCTAAAAACCTTTATTTTATTATAACTTACTCCCACAGATTCCACTCGAACCAAATAAAGTATACATAAGAATTTAGCTAACATTGCCCTCTCTCCAACAATTTTACTTCCATTGAAATCTGACTCACAATTTAACTCAAATGTTCAATACATTAGGATAGTGTATTCTTTGGTTTCCTCCTGCAGGGATTTTTGGAATAAAAACAGCTTTAGGATCAAAAGTCAAAAGCAAAAAGTGCTGTGGCCAGAGGCAAAAATATCAGTCACATTAAAAATAAAAATAATTTCACTGAAAAACAACAATAACAAAATAAACCCCTAACAGAAAACAAAACACAATATAGGCTACATATTGTCAGGATACAGCAAACCTTAGGACAGGATAGAGACAACAACTGAAGGAATGTCTACTCATCAGTCTGAACATGTACTTGTACTTCTCCAGTGATATCCACTAGAAAAATGCAGAAGTTGAAAGAGGGGGCATGAGGCAATGCATGTTTATGCAGTTTCAGCCTTTATCAGGTATGAGTCATGCAATATGAATTTGAAATTTTGTAAAATCTTTTATCAGGACTAACTAGACATGAACCAGGTGTGCTTATTTCTAGAACAGGCCGTGTTTCAAACATGCTGGAGCTGAAACAGTTTTAATGTTAGCTGAATCAACTAGCGCTAAGATATTGCATCGTTGTATCATTGGTTTGATTTAAAATAGAAACATTATTTATAATAATATGTTAATAAGAGAATTTGGTGACTTCAAAGACTATGTGTGTGTCTGTGTGTGAGTTACGCACATAACCAGAGAACTGCTCAACCAATCGGCTTCAGATATCAGGTTAGCTGTATTCTTCGGGAAGCGCAGTGTTGATTTTGGTGCAATTTTGCCAGAAGGTGGCACTATAACTGCAAAGAATGTTTTGGCCTGTAACTAAGTGCTATTCCTGGTTTCTGTGGTTCTAGGCAAATCTATACAAACCATGCCCTTTTACATTTAGATTGAAGTTTCATCCTTTTGAACTGTGCTCATATTTGCATTTTCACTATTTCTCTTAGAAGTTTTGATCAAGTTTTGATCAAAGTGAAGTTACCATCATATTGGTACAACATCTCTGGACGAAGCAGAAAAGGTACCTTTCCAAATTTTTGATATTCCATACAGTTTTGCTGCAGTCAGTGCTCAAAATTTTCTCAGAGGCTGTGGGTATTTCTTATCACCAATCTACAGAATACATTGTTATTTTGCAACCAATTTGGTGGATGTGTAGATCCGATGTTTGAGTGACCATGGTACCATGTCGCCAGTAAATATGTGTGTCCTGGCAAAAGGGGTGAAATTGCAAAGTATGTGTCAGAAAACAGATATTTTCTATTCTTGAACCATTGGGCTTTGCTGTATATCCTTGAGCAAGACAGTTAACCCCTCTTTTCCAGACTTCGCACATGTCTTGTCAATTTTTAAAGGCCCACGTGTGTGTGTGTGTGTGTGTTTTGGAAGGAGATATGAAAGGAAACAAAATCCAAATTAGCACTCTGTGTTTCAACAATGGAATTAGAATGGAACAAGAACTGTTAAACAATGGTGTCAGTTACAGACATTTGATTAAGTGAGAAGTTTTTGAACCCTTTTCCTCAAGTACCTCATTTGCACTTCATATGTTGGAGTCAGTGCAGGACTGTGACCGCTTACTGACACTAGCAGCTGTCTCTGAAAGTTAACATGCACTATTGTCCCAAATAGAAAAATGAACAATGAGTGAATCATCCCATTGGCTTTTAAGCTCATGCACTTGTCTCCATATGTCAGCATGTATCATTTTTGCTCTTTGCAGGCAGGAAAAAATGCAGCTGGCGTCTCACGAGACCTTTTTACTGTATCATTTCAAGTTGTGGCTATATGGCATTTGAAAAGCTACTCTCACCATTTAGCCCTTTAAAATATATATCTTCTTCCTCTGACCCTAGAGAGCAAAATGCTTGCTTCTTGGTGGCCAGACAGCAAATACAGAAGTGGACTCTGCTGTCTGCTCCAGAATGTCACAGCAGAGTGAGACACAGACTTGAGCTGAGACAGCCTTTCTAAAATCAACTGGCCTGTGTTCAGCACAGCTGGAACAGCAACGTAAAAAGGAAGTGAGGAAATAAAGAGTTTTGGTCACAAGAGACATATTTAAGTATAAAAATGTTTTACATGTTTTAGAAAGCATCTACTGGGTTGGCCTTGTGGTGTTGGTTACCAGTGTTGTCATTTCTTTTCCAAAACACGCCAAACCACATCTTACATTCTTCATCATCAAATGTTGGTTGTGTTTTATATTCATCATTTTAAACTTCCTTTTTACCATCTAGGTTTATTTCAAGTTACTTCTATGACAATATGTGGATAAATTGTCTGTTCCAATGATCCTAGGGGCTAAGTTGTTAGGGGCTTTTGCCCCTAGTAGGCAATCAGGTCCTAGGTGAGGTACCAAACAAAGTCAGCTAAAAAAACCCTAATGATGAAAAACAATTTGGGATCCCAATTTCCCCTACCCAGACATGGGTCACCAGGACCTCCCCTGGAACTAGACCTGAGTAAGCACACCTCCATCTAACCCTGTATTATGTGTTATGTCCTCTTTCACTACATCCATAAACCTTCTCTTTGGTCTTACCATAGACCTCCTGCCTTTTAGTTCAAAACTAATCCTTTAACCAATATATTCACATAACTTGGTCTGCATTGCAGATAGTAATTTGGATTTGTTTCCAATGGACTCCGTCGGCCTGGTGTTCGCGACTGATTCTATTTATAGCTGACATAGTTTCTGCAGCCAGGGCGTTGAGGTGTTGCGGCTCGTGGCCTCAGGGCCACTGCTTTTTGTGGATGATCTGGTACTATTGGCTTCTTTGGACTGTGGCCAAAGGATGGAGTGCAGTCTCCAGGTCAGGGTTAAGATCCTTCCTCAAGTGGAGAAGTTGAAGTACCTCAGGGTCTTGTTCACGAATGGGGGGAGGATTAACCCGTGGATTGGTACATTGATGCAGACTCTGCATTACTACATTATGGTAAAGAAGGATCTGAGCCAAAAGGCAAAGCTCTCTATTTACCAGTCAATCTATGTTCCTACCCTCACCTATGATCACAAGCTTTGGGTAGTGACCAATAGGATGCGATTGCAAGTACAGCAGCCAAGATGAATATTCTTCACAGGGTGGTTGGGCTCTTCTTTAGAGATAAGGTGAGAAGTTTGGTCATCCTTAATGGAGCTCAGAGTAGAACTCCTGCTCTTTTGCATAGAGAGTAGCCAGATGAAGTGGCTCGGGTATCTATTGAGGATGCCTCCTGGACACCTCCCTTGTGAGGTGTTCCGGGCGTGTTCCTAGGAGACATGCTTGAGAGAATATGTCTCTCAACTAATCTGGAAATGCCTTAGGGTTCCCTTGGAAGAACTGGACAATGGGGGCAGGAAAGAGGAAAGTCTGGGCTTTCCTGATGAGGCTGCTGCCCCAGAGACCTGACCTCAGATAAGCAGGAGAAGACAAAGACCAAAAATATGCATCAAAAATAAATTTGTGTACTAGATACACAGTATACAGAAATCAAAGGTTAAGCTACTTGAGGAAAATTAAAGGTGGAAACTTCAACTAACATTCAATTTTTATGTAATTATGCCGTCATTTTGCTGGCATTAACTTTCTTTGGTAACAGCTGACCGATCGATCAGAGCTCACTCTCAAACACTGTCACATTGAAGTTATAATGTGTTCTGTTATTATGTCAGCCTTAATGAACATTTGCTAATGTCTGTTTTTCTTGGATGCCCCCTCCACTTTTGTTGAAGCATTTCACATGCAGCTCCATGGGGCAAATACATGAATACTGTCAGTACAAATATATCTGTGCTTCTCTGTGTTCTGTTACATTCACTCAGATGTCTGAGGTCTTTTTAATGTTAGAGACTGGCTGGTGGGCAGATGGATGAACCAGCAGGGAATCTAAGCTGGAAAGCATTAACTGTTACTTTCCGTAGTTTGATTGTTTAAATTACCATTGAACAAGTTTTTTTTTTTTTAACTGATACTTCATGTACTCTGCAAACTCTTTTCACAGATGGCCACAGTGGCGTCTGCTCCTTTTCTCGACATCTCGTGATGTCTTTCTTCCCTTCCCATCAATATAGAACAGAACATCCCAGTATGTTGGCAATTGTGAGGTCTGTGCTTAACAAATGATGAATGATAATCCTTTAGAACACAAAAACACCTCAGTGCGGTTTCAAAGCCTCTTCTTCTGTCCATAACAGTTTGTGCAGACAAACATTTTTTTTATCAGAATGCCAAATTTTTCCAGTAAGTGTTTACCACTGAAAATCATACCCAGATTGCATTCTTAATCATTTGTAGTTCTCCTAAGCAGTGATTTTGTGGTATTGAGCCAGCACGCTTGATGATAACTCTGTGATGTGCACGAGACACCATATAAATATAATAAACCTTTTTGATTTACTATTCCACTGTTCTTAAATAAAACTTTAACATGATAAAAATGGGAAATGGAGCCCACTTTTATCTACATTGTCTCTCATGAATCATTCATGTCTTGAGAATATGAGTGAAAATCATAATGGATTGTGAATTCCATACCTTTGGGAACCTATACTTCAACAGTTACTAGATTGTTACTGTCATGACCTCTGACATCACATATATAAATCTTGGGGAAAAGAGAGAAATCCTATATTTCTTAGAAGTGGAATATCCAGGAAAGCCAAATAACTTGGTTGTGTTGGCATGACTCTCTCTCTCTGCTCCACAGTGAATCAAATTCTGACTTCAGACCCTAACTGTTGTTCAGAACCTTCGGCCCACATACGTCTCGCTCGCTTTAGCCTCAGTCAACAAAGGCTTAAAGGCTATGGGGATGGAACGTGTTGGATTACAGATGTTTGCTGCAGGTGTTTGATGGAAAAAAATCTTAATATGGTTGACACCCTCCTTTTTTTTGTAGAAAATCTGTGATTTAGTTTTGAACAGTGTTTACACAGAGGAGTGAATAAGTGAAATGCTTAGGCGATTACACAGTCTAATGGTTTTGGATGGCAGTTGATGAAGAGAGCTGTAGTTACTAATGCAGCTGCTCTCTGACCCTCTTTAAGTTTTAAGTAGCTGTTTTAGCAGCCCAGAGGCAGAATCCAGACAGCTAGGCTATTGTGGATTAGGGTCATTGAGGCGGTGAAAGAGGTCTCTTTGTAGATAGAAGAGGGACTGAACTGAACTGTCAAACTGTTTCATGATGAGCCCCAAACATTTTTACAGTTTATGCTAAACAGTACAACATGTGGTTTTGTGGGTGTTTTTGTTTGTACAGACTTGTCATCAGAACCCACACACACCAGGAAATCCTATCTGTGTCTATAGATTACCTGTCAAAGAATGATTAAATCCACCTCAGTTTAGTTTCATGTATGTTTGAGTCATCCTCAGGCCGCTATTGTGCCTTTCTTTCCCAGCACAGGCATCTGGTTGCTGGTGAAAGATTATTTGTTCTTCATAAAATGGCTTTAGTACATGGGAAAATAAATGTTAGGCTATTTGTTGTACCAAATGTGTTTTTTATTATTGCTTTGGCAAATGGTCCTGTTCCAAGATCCCCATGGTTAGTATGCTTTAAAAATATACCCCACTCATTGCAAGCACCAAAAAATCTCTGAAATCAATGAAAGTAGGAGGGGAAGGGTTAGAGAATTTAATAATACAGAATCGGTTAAGCTTTCTCTAGACATGATCTAATAAAGGGCCAGAGATCTTCAAGTCCATCAGGCCTAACATCATTTTGGAGGTTTGGAGCAGCCTGTTCTATTGATCGTAAGACTATGAAGTCCTTACATCAGTTCTACTCAGTTTACAATTAAAATGATCTGCTTAGCTGATAGAAAGGCCAATGTTAAAATATTTACAGTTTTTAGTTTCATAATCGCTATTTTTAACCTATGTGTCTATATTTCATATAGACCTACGTGTCTATATTAAATGTACAATATGTAATTTTTCTGCTTCTATGGGGTCTCTCAATCAAAATGATAGCAAATGATGATGTCAGTCATTATGGTCACTATATAAAATGGTCAATCCAGTGTTTTTTTATTAAATCTCCTCTGGCCAGAAGGCATCAGACAATGTTGCCAAAGATTTACTGAAGGTAGAACAAAAAGCAGACACTCAGAGTTCTGTATTCTGAATAAAAGAATTGTTAAGGTAGAGTCATCATTTCACAACCCTATAGAGAAAAATAAAATGAAAACATTCAAAGACACTGGAAAAAGTCATAAAGCAAAAGGGAAAAGAAATCACTCTAACATCACACAGCAACTTGACTGCCAAGCCAATTGTTGTGGGCAATGTTAGACAAATTAAAATAGATGAAATGCTCCCTTACAGTTTGGGGCTTTTGCCACGATCACTTGCCAACTTTGGCAGCTGTCTGGTAAAAACCAACAAAGCAAAGCTGATGCACATCTTGGGCGACAACAGCAGCCCATCTGCAACAGCGAGGGACATTCCAGATGGCTCAGTTTGGATTTGGGATTCAATGCCTCTAATGCAAACAGCTAAAGCCACAACATGCTGACCATGTAATGAGGATATTAGTTAATTAAGCTACGGCAACCGAGACAACAGTATTTCATTTTGCATATGACACAGAAATCAGAGCAATAAAAAAATACTGAGGGAAGTAGGCTGGCAGAACAGGGTTGTCAATAAATTTAAATATATGGAGACAACCCAAAAATAAAACGACTGGAGAAAATTTGTGGAATGTGGGCAAATTCAAGAAAACTTGTCGGAGTATTTCTTCCAACATTGAAGCACGTCTGAAGAGAACATAATTGAGAACATCACAAATTATTGTTTAGAGATGCACGGTTGGTGGTCGGAGCCGCAGATTCTGCAGCTGAACCGTCACTCGGGTGGCCAACGTGACAAAAAATGTCAGACTCTAACCCATAAATATATCAGCATTCTTTCAATGGCACGTAGCTGATCTGTAGTAGATTTCAAAGAAAATAAAACTTTATTACTTTATTTCGGGAGTGTGTGACAAAAGAGTGACTGTCATGCTCAAGGCATGACACATTTGGTTTTGTGATTCAGTTGCGGATGAAATAGTTTGGCACCCGTGCATCTCTATTGGCCATGGAGGCAAATGCCATGCAGTAAAGATGAATGTGTATCATATTGATCTTGAATTAATGTTTTTTTCCCGATCACCAGAACTCTTTAAGGACGTTAAAGCTTACATGTTTGATCTATATGATCAGACGGGCTGTCGGGATGTCAACATTGCAAGGGCTAGACTTCTCAAATCAGAAAAAAGTGTCCTGAAAAGAGACCTCCTTGCAAACATAGATTCCTTGCATAAACATATCCAGCGGGCAAACTAACAGGCTGCAGTACAGAAGGAGCCTTGAGTGTCCGCCAGACATTCCTCCTCCCATAAATCACTGCAGGAGGATGGCAGGAGATTTCTATGAAGTGGACTGGGTGACACTTCCGCCAGCCCCAGAGGCAACGCTGGAGCATACCTTTGCTTAATGTTCTGTCATGCTATCTGTGGGATATATACGATCAGAAGGACGGCCAGAACGCCCATATTACAAGGGCTATTTGTTCCTTTGATATGATGTCTGTAATAGTAATAAGGTTTAATAAAATCAGCCAATTACTAATGTTTCAACAACATTTCATGAACATATTTTATTATACTTTTCCTGGCCGTAGTTTGCTATTGTTATATTTGATTTATTGCAGCTATTATCTCTCCCTGGCTATGTACACAAAGGTCAGATTATATTCGAGTAAATGACAATATATTTTCATCTGCATGGTTTTAGAAGGCTATCAATGAGTGATTCTGGGCAGTGTTCACGTTACCACAAGCATATCTTCACAATTCAGGTTCTTCTTTTTCCCTTATATATGTATTATAATAACATTACAATAAAATAGCTAATAAGAAAGAGATGCAGGCAGCTACAACTGTTTTTCAATAGAGTTATTAATTCAGTACATTGTTTAGTTTTCTTGTTAAATATAGCATAAAAGGAATGAAGAGGAGTGACAATGGAGCATGGTGGCTCTTTCAGACCTTATTGATAAACTTTACTTTACTTTACTTTTAGAAAGTTTTCCTCTTTGATTAAGTCTCTTCTATTGGCAACATTCGGATCTTCTTCTAAGTCTCTTGATTCTTTTTCCTGCACTGGAAACTCTTTTCATGATTGTCTTTTTTTTAAGTCTGTCTGATATGCTAAGTTAATTAAATCGTCATTTGAATGAATCTTTGAGGTTGACACCCCAGATAAAAGTTGCTATGGCCATCTACGTGTCTCCATTCTGTGCTTGGTTGCTGCATATTGCTTAATAACTTTCCTGCTAGTTCTAGTTTCTTGGCAATAACCAGCACTAGATATGCAGGCAACTATGTCTTAGACACACAAAGCCAAATCTTTATTGAACATAAATTTCTCTTTTTAGGCAGAATATCAGCTCTAAAGGTCAGAGTAGTGTGAGAGAAATAGGCATGCAATTCCTCTCAGTCACATGACTGGAAACTCTTTTCAGAGCCAGATTTGCACGTTCACCCGAGCATTCCCATTGAATTTGCGTGTTGTGTTCGGTGGCTTATTTTTCATCGCGCAGCCTTTGTGAAACCCTTTGAGACTGCAAGTGGGATGGATTAAGGGCAGAAAAATGACCTTGGCTTTGAGTAAATATTCTTGAACTGGTTTGTTATACGCCCCTGTCTTACACGACACGTAGGAACATATTAAACAGTCTCCTGTATTCCTCAGCAGCTGCTGCAAATATGAATATGCATCACGAGACACATTCGGAGCCCCAAATGGAGGGTTTCCTATTTCTACAGCTGCTGATTGGCTGCGGGAGTGTTGAGGTAATGCTCGCTCACCCTCGTATGCTCTGTTGGCTGATAGGAAGAGATGAGATAATGCTCTTTTCTCATGAAGAAATATAGCATAGATGTGATTATGTGCATATGTGTTTGTATGTGTGCCGCATCCACATGTAAGTTAGAGTGTGGTGACTTTGTGTATATGTGTGTGTGTGTCTTGCACATACTGGAATGAGTGTGTGTTGATGTTAATTTATTGATGTGTGGGTGCCTTATTAATGTGTAAACAGTTGACTCACCGTGACTAGAACTGGCAAGAACTGCGAGCCCCACTGATTAAACAAAGTTATATAACACGGTTCAGGCCGGGCGCCTTCATGTATTTTGTGATAAATGGCAGGTATGGAAAATCAAGAATCTTTATGGGAAACACACAGTATGGATCTTGACCATGGCAGTACTGGTCATCTATAAGGGAGCAGGTGTGCTGTTATGCAACGGGGCCCTCAAAAATGGAGAGTGATAAAGGAAAAAAAATGTAAAAAAAAAAGGAGAGTGAAGTGTGACGGAGTTCCTGGGAATTATCATTCCCAGTAAAAGCTGAATGTGATGTCATTTTATTTTCTTTCCTAGCTGCTGACTGGGACTCTCGACGGGGAGCTGAGACTGTTTGAGTCCAGCAGCGGGGCCCGGCTGCCTCACTGACACCAGTCTGCTGTGCGTAGCATCCCCAACATGACTGCATAATTACAGCAGGCTGCTGCAAAGACCATGCAGGTTTCATTAACGCAGCTCCGACCCGCTGGCTAGGATTTCATCGGGAAAGGAAAGTTCTGTTTTTTGTTGCTGGATAATCCAAAATACAAGTTCAATTATGTTTTGTTTTTCTTGTTATACAGTATGTGCCCTTGTGTGTTCTTCTACTTTGTGGTTTCAGATTGTCTAGAGGAGCCACTTATTCCACGTTCTTTGTTAAACTTTCCATATACACATGATTTGACCACTAAGGGATATCAGTGGTTTCAATGAACGTCTTAAGTTTTCACCAGATTCGTTTTAATTTCATCATCTTGATGCAACATTTACCCAATTACAGATAATTGCAGCAATAATATGCCAAAAACGATTTTATCCATTATTGATGTCCATTTATCCGCATTCTGGATGGTCAGGCATCACAATGTGTTTGTTCAGTATGTGGAACAGATGTAGATCTACAGTTTATCAGTGGATGTGGTCTGTGCTCAGGTCAATCATCTACACAGGCCTGTTATGACATCAACTGGGTGCAGCCCCGATGGCTGCCAGACACACAGATGCTACTACTGTTCATACTGACACACCCGTCCACGCTGCATGAGCTACACTTCTCTTTCCCTCATTCACAAGGAAACGTTGCTGTCAAAGTAACACTGACCTATATTAGAAACATAATAGTCAATGTGAAATTTGATATTTTTGAGTGCTGAACTGTTGGTAATATGTCTGTCAAATATCAATAAATGTATATGTCCTGGCCTTCTGATTTTGTTTCCACATAGTGTGTATTTCTATTGGAAATAATGCATACAGTATATTACAAAATAAAATATAGTCACTTTAATTCAGCGGTGATGCATTTACTGATGTATTGTACCTAAGGACAGATACATGTACTTTGATTGAGTTTTTTCCATTTGATTCTACTTAAGATGTACACTTTCTTACATTTCAGAGGGGAATATTGTAATTACTACGACTACTATGTTTATATGATATCTTTAACTACCTTTCAAAAGAAGATTTCACGTAAAATTACATATGTTCTTACTGTTTAAATTGCTGTTCTTTAATTACTCAAAACACATCTATGATGCATTATTATTTTTTTTATTAATAACCTACACAAACATATCTGAAATTTACTCCACATTGATGAACTACAACATTGAAACCAATGTTAGTGATACTTTTTTTATTTTTAGGGCTTTTACTCTAATGTAACTCTAGCTTGTACTGTTTAGGATCATGTCAACAACCACAAAGACTGGAGAGAAACCTTAAAATAATAATTACTCCTCGAAAGTACTCTTGTATGCTTTTAGGATCAATATAACTATTTGTCTTTCAACAATGTGTAAATATAATATACATTTGAGGAGTGATAAATATACATTTAGGACATTTCACCGGCAAACACTTTATTTTCTTTGACATTTAGACATCTGGGCACAATCCTCTTTTCTTGTCTTGACCACAACACCTTCACCATCACTTACTAAGCTACCGTTATCACTGTCAGCATGTTATAATTTACAGCGAACTCTGGAGAGTGGCTGACGGAAAACTCTATCTGGAATGGAATGAAATATCAAGCGTCACTCATCCACAGTCCATTAAGAAAAGATTTTCTATGAGACGCTGACACAGGGATGATAAATCCACTGATAGAGTGTCCTAACTCCCTCGGACTGGAGGACTGTTTTCTTTAATTGATACTGGGACGGCGTGCCTGTGGAGATTGTTCTCCGAGCAGGAACCAGCCTCAGCGAGGTCAGATGAAATATATCTCAGAAGTTTGGTAATATCAGTTACCAGTTGTTACCATGCTGAAACTGACTACATAGGTTTTTTGGAGTGGTATATTTTTGTCATATACCACATTAGGCATGCATGTGTGTGAGTGCGAGGCTGAATCTGCCCTGTCATAGTGAGCTTTACTGTTCCTGCAAGCAGCAGAGGCTTTTTACTGGAACACATAATAAATTGTCTTTGGAGTAAATTTATGTAGCCATGTTCTTTCTCTATTTTAATGTGCTGGAATCTGTGAGTCCGCATGTGTCTATGTGGCTTCAATATCTTCATCCCTTGAATGAATTAACCCCCTAAACCCAGATTCAGTCAGCGCACATTTCGAAAAAAAAAACCAAAGCGATCTATTGGTGTACAGGCACATTCCTTGTCTTTGTGAAGTAGTTTTGGGTGCACTCCCTGCATTGATCTCACCACTGAAGAATGATGTTTATACTCACAAATAAAAGGATTTGAAGGGTAGCCACACCCGTGCATTATAATGCAATCCGGCTCAAAGTTTGATCTCTTGCAATACTTTATCACTCAGTTTGACAGAAAGAAGACCTCTGCCTCCAGTTTTGTAGTGAGGACGAGGACACTGCACATCAGGAGAAGACAGTGCAGAATTGACTCTCTATAAATATAAATCTCTCCTTTCAGCATCATCTACAGCTCTCCCAGTGTTTGCATGCCTGCAACACTCTCTGGATCTCTGGCCTGTGACGTGGATTTAGCTCTGAACGCAGGACTTTACTTTCCCTCATGAGTACTTTATATAATAGCACAGAAAGATATACATCATTGTAATCATCCCCCAAAGACCTCAGAGGATCCCTGATCTTTGGTTTTCGTGAACTCAGAGACAAGGGAGAGGAATATTTGCACAAATGTCAAAAGAAACTGCCGTTGTGTACCCGTGACTCATGCGAGTTGCACGCAAAACCTTCTCTTGATTTGACACTATGCAAATAAAGTTAAAGAGACGTGACTTGAATATCATATGATGTTCTATGATTAGAAGAAATCCGTGGCCAAATTGATAGATATTAAGATGGTAATCTCAGAGTTTAGTCATGTCTATTTTGCTAGGTTGTTATTGTTGGCTGTGGAACACGAAAGTGATTCAGTTGATGAGGGCTTTAAAATGCTTCTTTAAACGCCTGGAGTGTAGTGCACCAGCTGTTCATTAATCCATCACCTTATTGCATCATTAAAAACAAAAAAAGGAAGAAACACTTGGCCAAAATTGTAATATGTTCTGATAGTAACACATTCTGTCAATATTCATGTTAGTTGAAATAAAAAATGATTAAATTATTCCTCTTTTCACCAGGGTCCCCCTGTAAGGCTGGACCCCAATTTGAAAACCATTAGGGAAAATTGTATTAGTTGCTAGAACATATCTGCATTGCTGTCCAATAAGTAGAATGAATGTACATTTCTATTTGAATACCTGGAGAGATACAGTGTGTGTGATTCAGTGTTCGTATTAGTGATATTAGTAGTATTCATGCTGTTTGCAGTGAGTACGAAATATCCACTTATGGTAAGTTAATAGTCGTTATTTGGTAATTTAATTATCGGCATAACATTTTGTTGTTTAGTGTTTAGGTGTGTCTTTTTTCCAGCTATGACGATATGAACTCCTTCCCTCCTCAGTCTGAACAGTTCCACCTGACAGTAGTAGATGCAAATAAAAACTCATCATTACATTATAAAGAGTGTGTGTCGAGCAATCTGTTTTAATTTGTAGAACAAGACTTTCTTGCATTATAAGTGAATACATTTCAACTTATGAGCAGCTGTTGTCCTGACACAATGGATACAAGCCAGAAATGAGTGTTGGGTGTGACAATTGTTCATTTTATTACGTGTTCAATTGCTGCATCTGGAAGATCTAACATCCTGAAAACAATACCACCATGTGACATTTGCAGTCTGCAGAGTCTCATCATCAAGTGAGGACTATAGTGAGGACTATGTGATCTAATGCAATGGTTCCCAACCTGGGGGGCCAGACCCCACAAGGGGTCATCTGATTATTAAAGGGGTCTTGAGATAACAGGACAGGATGCAGTATGAACATATTTTGGAGACAGAATTGTAATATTTGTATCAATCATCTAATTTTTGCTTTATTTTTAATTCGATTGACAAAGATTAATCAGCAACTGTCTTGATAACTGAACAATCATTTTTATAGCTTTGCTATTTTGAACATGATGGTAAACTGAACATTTTTGTCTTCTGAACTGTTAGTCAGAAAGAATCATTTGTGGATTTAACATTTTGGGGACAAAACCAAAGAAACAATGCAACATGTGATGAAGGGTCCCAAGTAGACTTTGCTTTATATTGAGGGGTCACAGGCCAAGAAACTTGAGAAACCACTGGGATAATGCATGAAAAAAAACGAGAGCTTCAAAAGCATTGTGCGCTGCAGTTTGACACAAGCACAGTGTTATATTTCAAGCAACAGTAGCATGCTTAAGAGAAGTCTGTGTAGTTAGCGTGTACAGAAATCACTGATAACTCATGTAAAAACCCAAAGCACTTACTCACTGTCAATATGACAACAAAATTGTAAATCTTTGCACAGAAATAGTTGTACTTATTTAATGTATTTCTCTCTAAGTCTACATGTCTTTCCTTTGTGTTCATGTTACTTTTTTTACATACACTACTGCAGCTTGTGTTTCTCCTTATGTGGTCTATGCATTACACACACACTCATATTTTGTGCTTGACTTCTTAGTGTATGGTAGTTGTCTCTGATTACAGTACATACAATGTAGAGGATGAAGATGTAGATTGAGTTATAGTGTGACCAGTAAATATTGGTGAAATACGCAGACACGGGGAAACGGAGCCTTTGTACTCCTGTGTCTTCAGCAGTTCCGGGCCGTTGTGTGCAGACAACGACGGAAATACAGATTAGTAGCAGATGGTGTCATCCAGGGTACAAGGCATAAACATTCAAGTGCTTAACACTCAGATAAATCAAATCAGACCCTCGTGGAGCAAGAAGGAAAAAATGGGAAAAACAGGAGCGCATAACATGAGGTGCCAGATCACTGAACACGACCGGGGCCACTCAGGAACCCTTAAAATCTCCTCAACTCTGTTGGAATAACAATCTTTTTTTAAAAATAGAACGAAACAGAACGATCAAAGTAAACATTGTTTAAAGCGGGATTGCCTATGAGGGCCGTATTTGTATTGAAACCGATGTTATGAGGACGCTTGACACGGCACAGAATATGTTTTATTGTTTTTATTGGAGTCGTAAAAGGAGAACCGGTTTGCTTGGCGCGTGGCCTTTCCTCACGCAGGGTCCCCGCGGGGTTGAGATTCTTCATCTGCTCCATTAAGCCAAGGTGCAAGGGTGAGATGAGATGAGAGTTTGGCATCCGTGTATAAACCATCACGTCTCTGCACATTTCTCCATTTCATTAACTCACCCCATCAACCTAGACTCCAATCGTACGCTGACATAAAGATGGCATTTTCAAAATCAACCTCTACCATTAGCAAATTCCTTGGTTTTTATGACTATTCCCTAAAAGAGGCAATTTTCATGTTTTCCTCTCTAATCATGTTTAACCAAGCTGGAGATTTAACAGCACATGTGGTCGAGCTGCGTTTCAGTGTATGGATGTGACTGCTGCGTTTGTCTCCGCGTCTTGTTAATCTTATTTCTATTGGTTTGTGACATTAATGCTGTTGTGGAACACTTTGTCTTGGTTTATAGGTTTGTTATTTTATTGTTGTTGTTTTTTTTTTATTATTTCGCCATAAAATGAACAACTGAAAAGCTTTAAAGGGAACAATGCACTGGCAATGTTTGAAATCACATCAAAGTGAACGATATAAAGGCCCAGAATACATCTGTCATCCTGCACGTGAGCGTTTTCAGGTTGCGTGGTTGCCAACCAACCGTGGCCATCACCTGTCTGACCAACTGAAATTCAAGGAATAACTACACGTCATGGCATTGCTCTACTTTGTGTTTTGCCAGGTTTTTATGCCCTTGAATGAACTCCAATTCAGCGGTAGGGGATTTTTTTTTTTTCAAATCTAATTTGCTTCATCACTGAAGAAGCTGGCCACTGCAGAGATGTAGACAAATGTTATTCCCTCACCATGGCTGCACCAAACTAATTCCCCGATGCCTAAAACCTCTCGGTGTACAGACGGAAGCAGGATGCCAGCTACAAAAACCTGGATTCAATAATGAGCAGGAAATTCTCCTCTGAAACATTTGGTATTCCTCAACGTATTGTTCCTGCAAACGGCACCTATGCTCGGTGTGTTTCCAATGATCTGGCATCAAAGTACATTCTCTTCTCCACTTGACTTGATAATGAAAAACGGTGGTGCTCATGTTATAAATGTGCCAAAAGCAAAATATCAAATGTTGCTGTTAAAATTATACACATGTGCCATCATGGCTGTAAGGATAAATGATATGGATGGGGGTGGTGTGCTAGAGAACATTAGTTATTTAAAGCTGCACTAAATTGTCTACTGAACGGTGGTAGAAAGTAATTAAAGTAGCAGTTATAAAGTACTTGTACTTTCCACTCAACTACATCCAGAGGGAAACATTGTACTTTCTACTCCACTACATTATCTGACAGCTTCAGTTACTCTTTAGATGAACACAAAAAAATGTACATAAAATTAATTTACGTCATTCTATTATGTATATTCTTATAAATTGTTGCACATTTTCCTTAATTTGCTGTATGCTTTGCATGAAAAATGTGAAACGTTATGATGCAATAGGCAGGTATTTAGTGTTAAAACAAGTAGTATAATATACTATAATAACACAATGCAGTCCGCATATTGAGTACTTTTACTTTTGATACTAATAGTAGCTGGATAACAGGTCAAATGACTAAGTGAGTGTCAGCGTTACTGCTCATAATGATGTACGTGCCTGCAACTTTGCTGAGTATAATACTCAGACATTAAGTACCAGGCAAAAGTTTGGACACATCTTTCCATCCCCTTGAATGAGAAAGTGACCTGTGACCGGATTCTAAGACCAGACTGACCATCATTTGACCTGAGGCGGTTTCAAATCAAATTTTACATTTGCTTAAAGAAACAAACATAATGATTTCAGGGAAACAAATGTAGTTTGGCTCTTTACTCGCTAAATGCTCCGACATGTTCACCAGCTGCTCTCTAACTTTTTATGCCTGATGTTTGTGGAGTGAAACGCTGAAAATTGTCTTACTTCCCACCTCTGGAGATAGACGTCATAGTGTGAAACAGATGTTGACTCGTAACATGATCATTAACTAAACATAAACTTGTTCGATTCACCTCCGTGAGCCATAACAATGATGAGCTTGTATAGGCAGTGGAGCTTCACTTATGCTGCAGCACCTTCTGTGCCCAGGGACCCAAGGCCAGAGCTCCTCCTCCTCCTCCTCTCCACTGCTCTGACGAGATCTCACTCTTACTTTGTTCCCTCTCTCACACACACACACAACACTGGTTATGGTGCTGGCTTTTACTGCCCATACCCATCACTATTTTTCCAGGTCATACATGGCTGTTCCTTCTTTTTTGTAAAATGAGCCCGGATTCCCCCCAAAGTTTTTAAGCTTTTATAAATTTGCTCAATATATCTTACTTCTCTGCCATAACTCCATTCCATCAACACAAGGAGGGAAGTGGAAATCTGGAAGTCATTACCAAATGATTGCATCTCAGAAATGAAAATACAATTGCAAGAAAAGAGGGTGGAAATGGAATGGTGATTGTTCTTATGCAATACCCGACCCATTAACCTCAATGTTGGTAAGTATGAGTCAAAGTGAACTGGGGGAGCGAGGGGGGGGACTGACAACTGTTGCTACTTTCTTTCACGATCTTGCATTTGAAGCTCTAACCCAGGCCTCACTTTGGACATTTTTTTTTTGCTTGTGTTTAACTCCAACACCTCCAGCGCACATCTGAGACCCAAACTTAGCCCAGTGACCAGTCTGAGGCCCAATTAAATCACTGTGACAAGCATAAAGCTGGCTGTGTTTGGCTCCTCGCTAAACATGTGCTACCAGCAGGCAATTAATGGGGACCTCACAGCCTGCCATCCTCCACCCGTCCTGCAGGCAACAAAGGAAGTAAACAATTTCCCCTGTGTTCATCCTTCCTCGGAGGATATTGGCCTAACGCATAAACAACAAGTTTGGCAGGTCAACACTCGCATCTGATTTTGTTCTCATTGTGACAAATGAGAAGTTGCCTTGCTGCTGTTACCCAATAGTGTTATGATCCCAAGCATAGTATCACCCAGGAAATATTCTGTTGTCCCGAATTTACCGATCATGTATCAACGCTCCCACCCACACAGGTCACATACAAACGAGACGGGAACAAGTCAAACATTGGTTATCTCACGTTGATGCAATGTCCATTTTGCGCCAAGGTTCATTTTTATATGAAAACTGGAATTAGATGCTTTGAAGGCAAACATGTGGTATCCTGCAGAAATCACTCAAAGTCTTCATGTTGGTTTATGCAAGCTGTATGTAAGTCTCTGCTGTCACTGTGATTTCTGCTCTAATAGTGTGAACATGCTGACACCGGTGCTCCACATCGCCATCAAACACTCGATGACAGTGAAATTCGCTTTCTGGCATCACGCGTCCCTGCTCGCTGACGTGTACAGAAGGACCAGCACAGTTAGAACTTCCTCTGAAGCTGGAAAAGATCAACTGGAAGTCGGCCAGTGTTGCATTGGAATTATTAGTGGTGTGTACAGATCAGCCTGGATGGTTTTAAAGCTTTTCTTGTTCCCCCGTTGACTTCTCAAATGCCTCACGAAACCTAGGAGGCAGCTCATGGAGAAGCGTTCTGTGAAAAGAGGCCTGTCAAGTGGCTTTTTCAACGCTGGTAAATGACTACCCGAAGAATCCGCCACAGTCAGAGGAAATCCTCTGTATATCTTGGTAGAAAGAAGACAAACTGTTTTTGTTTTTTTTTAAGCGGAACATTCTGGTGAAGTTTCAGGAAGCTGAGGTATATGAATCAAGTCGCAGTGACATTTTGAGAGCATCGGAGACTGAAGTGTACAGACATGACATCATCAAGAGAAACGTGAAGGAACTGCCTCGGGTGGTTTTGCCGGCGGAGATTAAAAAAAAAAAAGAATTCTGCATCCATCTTGGTTTTTCCGAAAGCTTTTCTTTTAATATAGTCTTCGATTGTTGGGTTTCTGTGATGTGGCTGCATCAGCAGCAGCAGGTATAAACAATACTATCTCATCGGGTCAAGTAAGGAGCATGGTAGGAAGATATGTTCTGAAGAAAGGAGGTCAAAATGCTGGGTTCAAAGTGAGTAAAAGACATTTTGAAACATATCAACATCAGTGACAAAATAACTTACATACCCTATATGACTTTTACAACCCAAGGGTTCTATAACCACTTCGAATGGAATTGAATACATCTACACAGCCAAACTGGTAAAAGTATGAGGGATATAATGGAAAATCCAATAAAATCTTTATTAGTAATTCGGCAAACACTCTAATTGGACAATAGCATACTTTGAATATGAATGTACTGATTTTAATAAGAGCAATAATGCATCCACGTGTTGTGTCATTATGCTACTGCAGTAAAGCACACACTGCAGCAGCATATTCGTCGTATAATGATGAACCTGCTAACCCCAGTAAGTAGACTGTAGAGTGTGGAGAGGACAGGGAGTGTCAGTGACATCCAGAGAAAAAGCTGCTCCTCTGCAGAGAGAACACTTTGCATCATGGAGCTGTCATTCCGTTCGTGGGGGAATATGGAAGGATTTTTTTTTTTTTTTACAATGCCAGCCCTTCCAGCCAAATTTGTTTCATTGGCATTACTCAACCTCTGGCATGATCCACCTGAAAAGGGACTAGTTGAAGTAACAGCTGGTCTCAAAACAGACCGTTTCTACCTAACCCCGTTATTTTAATTTTTCCCAAAACCATTGCGATTTACGGCCGGTGTGACATTTGTGTTTGAACATTGAGGTGCCAGATTCGCTCTTTGCGTTGTGCTCCTGAGTCACACTGACCCAATCTGTTTTGTTTTCTTGTTGTTGTTTTTTTTGGTTAAAAACACATAAACCTCACTGGTGAAGTCACAACTTGGAGACGAGAGGTGGAAACTATAGTTGTTTATCAACCTAACTGATATCCATCACCTCCCTTTCACAACTCTGGTGTATGTAGCATTAATACAAGAGTTCAGGTTTATGTGGAGATCTCTGCTTCAATCTAGACAAGTGCAATTGCATAAATAATCTGCTTTTAAACATCTCCAAGTAGTATTAAAAGTGTAATTCATAATTTGAGCATGTGTTTAGCAAAAGGTGGCGATCAGATCCACTGACACTCAAACCAAGACAAACAACTTTGTGCAAAAAAACCCCAACTTTATAGCAAGTTCCTGTTACTTACAATATTAATTCAATCTTGAAATTCATGTTTAAATCAACAAGATTAGAACCGGTTCAGTAGTTACACGAGGCATCATAAATTTAAATTACGATGTGTTCAAGGTCTACTCAGTAAAATGAGCATTGGGCAAAGTAAATTAAAAATCACCGTGCTGTGTTTTAATGTTAATATTGGAAATGTTGAGAGTCGTTCTGGATGAGAAATTTGTTTTCCAGCAATATAAAATATATATGAGAGATGGAATTATGACATGTTCAACAAACGATAGAACATTATCAATAAGCATATGTGTCAGTATCGATAAAATCCTAACGACCCTACTTGCTGAACACTTCAACTCTCTTAAAAGTGAAGTGCACGCAGTAAACGTTGAAATAATAATAATATTACTACAGTGGCAATCTGATCCAAAGGCAATCGACCAAATGAAGGCTACAACCACTGAGGGGAAATGTCTGCTGTCAACGGGGTCAGACCAGGTGGCAACTTTACAGACTATGATGTAGTAACTGATTTAAAAGTAGAGGTGGAATTGAATCATTCTAGAAGGAAGCCTGGCTCCAAGAAGACTAGGTGGGAAATCAAGCACCATCATAGCTAGACTCCACTACGATCAAGACTGTGTCATAGATGTTAAAAAGTGGTCCCTGGAACCGTCAGGGAACAATGGTCCAAGCCCAACTTTCTGCTGCTGTCAATGCTTCATCTCCTGTCCTTATATTTATTATCTTCTTTAGATTCTTGACATATGGGGGCAGGTCAATTTCCATTATGTTTTGTCTAATTTAAGAGCCACCTTTGACAGGGTAGCATTTATTCAGACATAGTTTCGCTGTTTTTACCTCCACAAGAAGGTATTGGGGCCATTTGTGTGTCTGTGAGGGTGAGAGAGCGTTGGCTGTAAAGAGGGGAGAACTGACCAAGAACAAACCCTATTCAACCCTATTCAATTCTGGGGGCAGATCCCACTTATGAAACAATTCCAAATGTGCTTGTGTTATGAAACACAGACTTGAGGCGGAGAAATGTCATTTCTTGAAGATTTTACTGGAAGGTTTTAAGCAGAATATGGAATGGTCAGAAGATGCTCTAAACAGGGGGATCTAAAACATAGGAGAACACAGGTAGAATCCAAAAGTGAATAAACGTAACTTATAAACCTAGCGGGACATAAGTAGCTTGTAGTATTGTAGAGTCCATTTAGTTCAATGTGAACCATTGGGTGCCTTTCAAGTAGCAAATGCTACCAATGTACCAATAAAGCAACATATGCAGATGGCATCCACAACAGAGGCTCTGATTTAAAGCTTGCCCACAGGGAAAATAATTCAACTGATTGTATTCACGAGTGATCGTGGGGAGGTGAAAAGTGATTGTGTTAGTGTTCCACTCATCTCCTTTCATTTTTTTTTTGTCTCTTGACACACAATGTTCAACCATGGGCTTACCGGCTAACTTAACATAATGGCTGACTTTGATAAATATGTGTTTGAACATATTTTTAATTCAAGCATGTTAAACCAGCAGCCTGGGGGGCCCGAACTGGCTGACCAAAGGCCCATTGGGTGACTTTGCAAAGTGTGAAAAAAGTGGACCCAGTTTTGGATTTTCCAAAAAGAAATGGACCAGTTCCTATATTGTCTTAGTTCTGTTCACGCAACCTTTCAGCGCTCAAGCAGTATAATATTTGGCACCACTATTAGCTTCTTAACGGCAGAAATAGTATTAATAATGGTTTATAAGACATGTGATAACTAACCTTATTCGTCTCCAATATATTTCACTTTAGTTTATGAGCTGTGGTGATGTCAGCATTACTGCGCAGGAGGAGGGTGGTATACCGCACATGTCCACTTACCAGACTTAATCTGCCAAACGTTAGTTTTGCTTTCACTTATTGTAATGTTGTGGATTTTATAGGTTTCAGATATAGAACTTTTCTCGCTAGACTGACACCAATACTCCCACAGGGTTGGATGGTTGCTCAGTCGGCTTTGTGAGTTGAAGTCTTAAATCACTTAACCACCCAGTGGGGCGTAAAAATGTATTTACAGCTTTGCTTTCAGTAATTTCATCCTGTCTGAGATTACCCTGCTCCTTGATATTAATCAGACCCCAGGAATGTCTTCTTTATGGGAGCCACTGAAGGCATATTTATGGGACCAGATCATTTCATGTTCCGCAAATAAAAAATAAAATATTACCCCAAGGACTTGTTCAAAACTTCTCAGACCAACTTTCCCCTTGATTACTGTCAGTCTTTGAAGAATCACTTTCATTAAAATCCCTACCTCCGAACGTCTGCCAAGCAGTCATATCTTTAATCCTCAACAAAGACCAAAACACTCCTCGGTGCAGCTCATTCTGTCCAGTTTCGTTCCTGAACACTAATGTTAAAATCCTTACGAAGTCCTGGCACACTGCTTGGAATGGGTTCTTTCTTGCATCATATCACCTTACCAATAGGTTTTTATTAAGAATTGATTCTTTCTTTTAACATCTAGATATATTTTGAAAATCCTTGACCCACCACACCAGACATATTGTAGTCCTCTCATTTGATGCTTCAAAGGTATTTGACATGTGGGAGTGGAGCTTTTAGCACAGTGCAGAGGTTTGGATTTGGACATGATCTCAAAATTTTATATCCATCTCCGATGACTGCCCTACACACTCGCAATAACCTGCTTTGACCTCCAATTTTGTCCACTTCTACTTGCAATGGAACCACTTTCGCTAGCACTGAGGCAAACTGCAGATATCAAGGGTATTCAGCTTAAAGGATTCAAGCATAAAATTGTGCTTTACACGGGGCGATATCCAGTGTCTTCTTGTCTTTAGCAGATTTCACAGATCTTTATTTTCCAAACCAAATATAAGTTAAAAAGTAAACAAATATACAGTATCAACATTTATTCAGAACAAAAAAGGCACACTGGAAGTTAAGAGGTATACTTGAAAACCTTATATAATTGGAGGGATTGCACTCTCAAACTTCATCTACTGTTAACAGATGGTTAATATGAGCGTTGCTGTACTTTTTGAGGAACAGTGTGAGTGTCCCTGAACAGACAATTCTGGAGGGAGCGTCCGTTGGTCCCCGCTTCTCTAGTAGCCTCATTTTGTTCAGCGCTGCTATTCAGACAGACTATTTTTAGCTCAACTCCTATCCCAGTTGTATTACAATCAAAATCTGGAATCAGTTTGGAAGATCATTCCCCCTCAGTGGCCTATTGCAGGCTGCGCCAAATACACATGTTTGTCCCATCAGTGATGGATGAGGCTTTTGGTACCTGTCTACAATGGCTATGTTCTCATTGTCTGATATCTATATTGTCTCCAATTTTGCCTCTTTTTGGATAGTTAATGCAGCAATCTGATATTCCCAAATGACACTTTGGACTTTTCCTGTGCTTGTAGCTCTGAAACTCTGTAGTCTCTAATTTGCATTGCTTTCTATCATGCCCTCTCACTGCTCTGGTCACTCGTTTTGTTTTTACTGTGAATTGGCTCGAAAAACGACTCTGAGCATAATTTATGAACCTCCTTAATTTCAAAAGAAACTTGGCGCAAAAAAAACACTGGGATTTTTCTCTCTCTTCCATATGTCTTAGGCACGCTGTAAATTCAATTCAATATCGTACACCACCTGCGCTGATCTGTAGTCGGACATTTAAAGTTCAAAGCGGACATAGATCCCACATGTGATGGATGCGGACAGGCTCCAGCCACTCGGCTGCACATGTTCTGAACATGTTCAGAGCTTTACACGTTCTGGCAGACCGTCTCTGAGACCTTCTCTAGGATGTTTGAAAAAAGCAGCGGAGTCATCTCCATTCATTGCGGAGTTTGATGTGGCCCCTGCGGACATCCCTGTTAGTAGGAAATCAACTTTTTTGGCCTTGGAAAGACCCTGTTCCACCGACATATAGTTATTGGTTTAGGGAAGTCATGTTCCATTTTAAATTGTAGAAGATTAGGTATACTGTCAAAGGATCTTCTAGGAAACTTCTTTGGCGACTGTTCGTAACCTTTATTGAGGATATAGAAGCTGACAGCATGGCAACGAGTCAAGTTTTCTGTCATTTCATTATTCATTTTCCTTTCATTTACGTCTGGCTATATATCAATTTGTATGTGTATGTCTGATGTTTTTGGAGGGGGGGGGGTGAGGGATTTGGTTAAGTTTATCTTTCGGTCTCTGTTGAACTTGTTTGGACCTGTGATATAATGTGAAAAATAAACATAAAAAAGACTCTGAGCCAAAGCAAATTGATTTTTTTTCTTCCTCTTCCATAAACGACATGAATAACTTGATGATTAATGGCTTAAAGGGAGCATATTCAAGCAGATTTAAACTCATCCTCAGAAACTACAGCTGACAGCTGCACTACCACGTTTAATGAGAATGAGAAGTGTGCGGTGGTGTGTTTATGTGCACAGACACTGCGTTTTTTTCCCATTTTCATTTTCTCATTTTTTTAGTTTGTTTCGGGACATCCCAGTGCATAATTGAGAGAGATGATATTTGTATGAGTTCATAGAAATCCTGCATATTGAGCCTTTAAAGATCAATATTCACACTTTCTTATTGTGGGTTCATGAGTGCTGATAATGAAAGTGCAGCAAAGTATTTTCACTTTAGGGTTATGCTTTCTTCAACACTTTGCCCCCCCCCCTCAGTGAAAGTGAATTAGCTCCAGACGCACAGCTCTGATAGGGAGGGCATCGCGGTGAGGGAGGGGACACCAGCCCCTCTGTGTGTGTGTGTGTGTGTGTGTGTGTGAGCACGCGTAAGAAAATGACGCCATCTGAAGGTAATTATGTAACCCTGTCTCTTAACAACTCGGCCACGAACGGTTCATACCCGAGGACAGATTTGATTGACAGGCTCGGTGCGAGGCTGTATATAAGAGGAGGGAGGTGGGTGCTCCGCCACTGTTCCTCCAGCCCTCCGGTCTGTGGATGTAGTCAACCCAAGTGGACTTTACGCTTTTTACGCACGCGGTTGCAGGAGATACCACTGAAGCATTCATTTAAAACCATCCGCCAAATCGTTATTTAGCGACTTTTCTTTATTCCCTCGTGGCCGGATATCTGCCTGCATTGAAAAATAAAAGTGCATTGTCGTCAGGTGAGTTGAATGGACGCCGCAAAGGGTTATTTATCGTTGATTTTTTTTTTCAGCTTTGAGAGATTAAAATAAGATGTGTCAAATTTACCAGCTCTTCTGGTTCTTTAACAGAAAGTCACTAAACAATACAGAGGCTACAGCTGCAGTTGGTTTAGAGTTACCGCATTCTAGACGCCGGATTTAATATTTCATTTATTTTTATTATTATTGTGGCATCGGAAAACTTGCTTTCCCCTCTCCCCTCTTCTCAAACCGTCCGCTGTCAGTCTTGCCAACGCAATATGGATTTATGATGTCGAGAAAAAGACAAAGGTTTGCGACCCAGACGCTAATTACAACATTCTTTTGTGTGTTCTGAAGGAGATATGATACTCAGGAGAAGTCTCTACTTGCTGCTCTTCTTTCATTTCGTCTGCGCATTACCTCAAGGTAAGTACAAACACAATTGTGGAAAATATGCATATTGGCCAAAAATATATTATTATTATAATTATTATATAATTACACTGAAAGAAGCTCAATGGATCATTTGCCACTTAGATGAAACTCAATCAGTCTTTTAATGAAGAAAAAGTTAAACCTCCCAAAATGTCATTATTTGGTACTTTTTTTAATTGTTTCAGCTTTTCTCTCCTTCCAGAGTAACTGTCCATTTGCATCCCCTCTTGTCTGATCTGTAGACGCTGAGCAGCAGGATGAGACGTCATTCGACCTGTTTGAAATCAGCCACATCTCACGCCGGACTCTGGGAGCCAAACAGTTCCGGGGCCAGAACTCCGACCTCCCTGCCTACCGCTTCATCCGCTTCGACCACCTGCCCCCAGTGAGCCCCCCCATACTCAAACAAATACTGCAACAGATCCAAAACAATGAGGGCTTTGTGTTCGTGGCCAGCATACGCCAGGACCGAGCCTCCAGGGGCACCCTGATTGGCCTGGAGGGCCCCGACGGCCGGCGACAGTTCGAGATCGTGTCCAACGGACGGGCCAACACTCTGGATCTGGTGTACTGGGTGGACGGCTCGCAGAACGTGGTTTCGTTCGAGGACGTCGACTTGTCCGACTCGCAGTGGAAGAACATCACCCTGCACGTTCACGGGGAAAACGCCAACCTGTACGTGGGCTGCAGCCTGATAGACAGCTTCATCCTGGACGAGCCTTTCTACGAGCACCTGCGGGCCGAGGGGAGCCGCATGTACGTCGCCAAGGGGTCCAGCCGCGAGAACCACTTCAGGGTAAGACTCCAGAAGATGGCTTTTTGTCCAGTAGCTAGACCAGGATATTTCAGAAGATCCAGGAGCATAAAAGTTACTTTTGTACTTCAGCGCCTGCTGTTTATGTTTGTTTTTTTTATCACATCTCATGAGTGATAGGAAAAAAAACTGTGGTTTTACCTAAGTGTACAATAATGGCTAATTTTAAACAACAGTTTCCTGAAGTTCAGACATAACATACACCCTCTTCAAAAGTGTGGCTGAGTGGCTCCGTGTTGCCTCTGTGTCTGTGCAGAGGACTCTATATTTAGACTCCAAATTGCCCCTTGTGTGTACAAATGAGTGCGAATTGCTTATGACAATGGTTGAGAATGAACTTTCATGCTCGAGTGTGTTTGTGTGTCGGCTGTGCCAGACCTGATGCTCGAGTTGGGGAGAGAAAAAAACAAAAAAAACAGGGACACCTCTGAAATGATGTGGCTAAAAGCGTTAACACGTCTATTTTCCTTGTCTTTTTTTTTTTTTTTTAACAAACAGGGCCTTCTACAGAACGTGCGTTTCATCTTTGACACCACAGTAGAGGACGTGCTGCTGGACAGAGACTGTGAGGTCACTAAGCAAGGTGAGAGTTGGCTTTTTCACCCGTCAGATGCTTGAATCAGAGTTCGCCCTCATTTTCCTACCACACTCCACATCTATCAGGAACCCACTTCTATCGATGTGATTTTCATAGTCATAAAATGTTATATTAAAAAAAAAATGCAGCCGTTTCATTCCCGATACCACGCAGATGTGCTTGGGGGAACTCTCATATACAAAATTGTAAGTATCTGTGCTTTGTTAAAAATCAACCACCACCACAACTTTCCAGACCAAACAGATCAGCACTCTCCGTTGACTCATTTTTCAATCTTTGGTCGTTTTTATTTTTTCTTTTTCTTTTTTTAAACTAGGTCGATAAAATTTCAGATTGGTTATGTGGCAACATTTCCCTGCATTACTTCATGTTTACGGAAACAGCAGTGTAGACGCAGCGGCTTGAAAAGTGTGCTCCCTGCACAAAAGGAGATACAGATGCTTACATTTATTTCCATTGGCAGTGGACATGGAATAATGCACTGGGAAAAGGGACTAGAAAAGAGAAAGTGAACGCTATACTGCAGAACGGGGAGCGCACACACACACACACACACACACACACACACACACAGTGAAGTCATGAATTGGCTAATTGAGTTGCTTTTCTCAGCTGAAGCTTTGCTCGCATGAGAAATAGTACCCCGTGATCCTCAGCGGGGCTCACACGAAGAGCGGCCGCGACTAAAAAAGAGTAAATATGTAGATAATCATCCTTTTTCAACAAAGCCAAAGGTCACCAGATCTGGAAACTCTGTGGTTCACTGTGACAAAACAAATCCACATGAGGTGTTTTTTGTGCATGAAAGAGCGGCTGTTGCCACGAGCTGTATTGAATTCCAGCTGAATGAGTTTATTTGTTGAACAAATGTCACCAAGGCCTGGATGTTTTCTCCTTGCTGGCCGGTACCGGTCAAGGTTCTGCACTGGTAGCATTCTGAATACCAAAAGATCCTCCATAAACCCACAAGAGCCGCTCTAGTGAAAACTGTCATGTTAGACATTAATGAGCAGTATCAAAATTACAATTCTTTTAATCCGTTGCTTTTTAAACAAACAAAAAAAATAGCGCATCTATCATGGGGAAAACGAATGTGTAAATACTTTCACAGGCAAGCGAGCACATGTTCACATGCACACACAGCGTGAAGCCCTCCCGAGATTTGAATGAATCCAGCAGAAAAGGAAAGAAAACACAGCGCTGGCTCGGAGTAGGATATCATTGGACAATTTGGATGACTTCTTGATTTAGAGTCCCCAGTTTGCTATTAATCTTCACCAATTTATACAGCGCGATCCAAACCGGTTGCAGATATGTGCTACCTTTGGCTAAGCGATGGGCATTCCACAGAGCTTTTTTAGGACCTTGTGTGTTTGTTTTCTCTATCACACATTCCTCGGGGTCATCGTGCCATAAGTGCTGTGTGATGGAGAACGTGAGGGGAACAGATCAATCAATCAATCAGGTTCTATGTGTTTTCCTGCCTCTGTTGTGCAAATATCACAGCTGGAAGACATGATACTCGAGGCTGGAGGAGACTTCCTGCTCCAGATTTGCACGAAAAAAACTCAACATTTTACCCATTGACACGTGTCAAGCAACAGCATGGGAACCTTATATTCCCTTTCCCAATACACGCCAGACAAGAAGAGAGGAGTCAGTGAAACCCCCTGATATCCTACTGACTTCTGAGGCGCATCTGCCTACTACTGATCAGCTGTAAGGACGCTGAGCTGCTCCAGCTCCTCGTAAATCCCTCTGTGTGGTCACTCCAGTCTGTTAAGTTCATGTTGGAAGTGTCCACTTATCTAGAAGTTTACGGCGATTTATGGCGACAGGGTGGTTTTCTCATCACATGAGGAACACCCACATTTCAGCGCGTTGAGCTCCCCAATGCCAACCCCCCCACCGCCCCCACACACCCGACTCCGTTGTCCTCTCCAGTGGAAAGATTTACCGCCACCTTTTCAAACTGATAAATTGTTCAAATCAAACGACTGCCGACGGAACATCTGTTTCCAGGCGCGCAGTAAACATCCTAATCACCACATTGTTGTGATCCTCTTGACCGGGTTCACCGATCGGCGTCCTTTGAGTTTCAATCATGATATCTCTCGAATATGTTTTCCATCTGCCGTCTGTGTTGTTCCCCTCTCGGCCCTCCAGACGATGCCAACATCGTGAGCGAGAGCACGGAGGTGGTGGACGTGAGCCCCTCCATCACCACCAACGTCATCGGCCAGAAGACGGACGAGGCCGGCGTAGACATGTGCGAGCGCTCCTGCGAGGAGCTCACCACCATGCTGCAGGAGCTCAACGGCCTGCGCGTCGTCGTCAGCAACCTCATCGACGGCCTGCAGAAAGTGGTGAGTAGGAGAGGCGCAACCCGTACATACATTAACCTGACCGATTTCCCCTTTGCACACTATAAATCAACATAATCCCGCCCTGAGTTTGTTTTAGACAAGCTACCGCCTGTTTCTGCTTCTATTTTACAGACCATTCTCAGTGATACTGCCAAAAGCCGTCTTTGAGTGAGGGAAGAAACTTGACATTTTAGAGAAAATTGACATTTTAGGAAAATAAATGATACAATCTTCAGCACAGCAGCCAGGAATTAAGAGGTCTGAATTAGGTTACTATGTAACCTACATTGGTTTGAAAGCAAACAGTAAGTAGCCACAGGGCTGTTTATAGAGTTGCCTGTGATGGCTGAACCCCTTTGACTCCTGCTACGTGTGGCAGCGTGAGTCAGACAGATTTTATGACATGTTACATGTGGATATAGGAAGTGTTCCCCTGGCAGCGATGGGGTCGAGTCTAATGTCTGGCTGTGTTTAAACAGCCCATGTGTTTCCTCTGGGAGCCTCCCAGCAATAAGAGTCTGGGCATGAACCTTGGGAAAAAAAGCGGCTGGGATGAGAAGGGTCCCTGAGGCTCTTCCAGACCGAGTGGTGTCTTAGATTCTAGTGCTGCACACTGCTGCCTCCTTTTTCTGACAAAAGGACACACACACACACACACAAAACCCTTGGCAGTAGTTTACCGACTGTCAGCTAGCGTTCCGGAGTCCAGCCAGAGATCCCCGGGTCTCCAATTGTGCCGGAGGTTACAATGTGCTTAAACTGAGCAGCACATTTCCTACGAACATTATAAGAGATATAAACGATATACAGAGTGTTTACAATTTGCATTAATGGGAGGCACGCATCGCAATTAACATTTTACACATGTTCTCGTTAATACAATACAGGAGTTTGTTTTTTTTCTTGCTGGTCATTCTTCTTTCTGGTCTGTTGAACAGTCCTATTTTTAAGCCTCATTTTCCACATAAAAAAGATCTAAGAGAGATAACTTTGAAATAATTGTCGGTCTCTATTTTAGATTAGCACTGGACAGGGATATGCTTACAGGATGTTTAAAACATTAAACTCCTAAAAGTTGTGATATGTACAGAAGCTAACTTTTATGATACAACTTGACTAGTTTTCAACAAAAACATATTTCTACACAATATTAAAGTATAAATATCTCTACTTGAGCAGAATATGCACCTGGTGAGAAGTAACATCAAATGTGCTCAAATGAAATATTTAGGCTGGCTAATGGTCAGTGATCTAGCAAAAAAATATTACATTAAAAATAATAATTTTGCCAAAAAAATGTGAGGATTTTATTTAAATCCCTTTTGTAAAATAAATAATTGTTATTATAAATTGTTTCACATGAGGAGCAATTCACAAAAGATCTAACTTCTGTTTCTCAGGACCTTTAAAGGAATCCCCTCATCAGCAGGTGTACCTTTCCCTGCTTTATGGAATCTGTAATCATGAGCGTGTCCTAATCATTTCCTGCCTGCTGTTGTGTGCTCAGACAGAGGAGAACACAGTCATGAAGGAGGTCCTTGGGAGGATGAAGAACACCAAAGAGAAAAACATGTGCTGGCAGGATGGCCGACTGTTTGATGATAATGAAGACTGGGTTGTAGACAGCTGCACCAAATGTACCTGCCAGGTACAGCTGAGTCCTATGGAAATATGTATATATTTACTATAGATCAGAATGACACTGACATTGCTTTCTACTCATTGATGGCAGGAGTCCAAGATAGTATGTCACCAAATTACATGCCCTCCAGTGGCCTGTGCCAGCCCCTCATTTGTGGATGGCGAGTGCTGCCCCATGTGTTTACGTAAGTAGCTCTTACTATTAGCCACCATATAAACACGAGGGCACTTTTATGCATGCACGATACTTTAAGTCAATGGTGCAATATTCTACAAATAGTAAACTGTAAAAACAACTCTGCTGCAGCCAGTTTGTCTCTGTGAGAGAAACTGAAAAATTAAGTACTGTGGGATTTTCAGATGAGATCATGTGACAAACGTCTCTCGTGCAAAGTGAGGGATTAAATGTTGACTTTTTGCTTTTATTCTTAAAGCAGTAGGCAGCGAAGATGGCTGGTCCCCATGGTCAGAGTGGACAGAGTGCACAGTCACCTGCGGGACAGGAACTCAACAGAGGGGCAGGTCATGTGATGCAACCAGTAACCCCTGCACTGGACCATCAATCCAGACTCGCAAATGCAGTCTGGGCAAATGTGACAGCCGTGGTGAGGACACACACACACACACACACACACATATATATATGTATATATATTAAAGCATTTAAACTCCAGTAGTAACCACTACACACTAATCAAAGGCAAACCGCAATATGACTTATGGGTGGGAGGAACGTGATGGAAATGTGGAATAACTCAGCACTCGGTTAAATATTCGACTGCACAGGACTGAGTTCACGGCTTCATAAATCTATTGAAAATGGATCCATCTGAGTGAGGTTGAATCTGAGTGAAGCGTTGGATCGCACGGTTGGTTTGCAGGGTGTGCCCAGTCGTAGTTAATTCCAGATAAATCACAGGCTCAGAGGGTGTTCCACAGGGCAATGACTCACCACTGCCTGCAAAATATAAGATATTAATGAATTTGACCATGCAGGGCACTATATATGAGTCAGGTTGTCTTGGGATTTTGATAGGGGTGTGCTGGATGCAGAAACTGATGAATTGGGTGTTTGATAGTTTGTGGGATTATGGTGTTATTGCTTGCAGCTAACGTTACACTGCATCTGTGTGAGCCACTGAATCAGGCTAACCACCAGAGGATAGTTTACACATAACATAAATACTGGCACAAGTGTGTTGGAACGTGTTTGAAAGTGAACCATCGTCACCAACATCACATATTGTTTACTCGTAGAGAATGTGTGTGCGTGTGTGTTTTTAACTTTTGCACGTCTGTTGCAGTTTGACTGAATGGAAATCTCGACGATAAGACGTGACATGTGGGTTTTGGTGATCTTTGTCTGATACGTTTGATTATTTGATGCCAGTTCGCCAGGACGGCGGATGGAGCTTGTGGTCGCCGTGGTCGTCCTGCTCGGTGACTTGTGGAGAGGGACAGATCACCAGAATACGCCACTGCAACGCCCCCGTGCCTCAGCTGGGGGGCAAAGACTGTGAGGGGAGCGGCAGAGAGACTCAGCGCTGCACCGCGAAGCCATGTCCCAGTGAGTATTTCGGTCTGCAAAAGAGAACACTCGAAAGCAGCATCTCCATTACAGCAGCATCTATGTCAACCACAAAAAAAAACTAGAGATGGGAGGTTCGAGTCTCGGTCCTGACTCGAGTCACTATGAGTCACTCATTAGAGAGAGCTGGACCAGTCACAGAGAGCCTGGGGAATCTGATTACAGCCTACAACTTGGGCCCTAATCCAGTCACTCACTCGCACCCACTGAACCAAGTTTCACCCACTCCCAGTCCCAGATGTTGATGGAATGGAAAAGGCGGAACTCAACTGTGAGGGCAGTGCAGTGCCAAGACAGTCTACATCTTGACTTAGGTTATACTTAATCTTTAATAAAAAAAAGGCAGGGGTTGCATTGCTTGTATTTGATTAGTCAGTGAGTCAAAAAATTAAACAAATATACAGTTATTAGCAGCAATGAGAGGCTGAGCAGCTGCAGTTAAGTCATATATATGTTCTTAAGCATCTACAAGCAATTTCAAGTGAATTGAGTAAAGTTTGACTAAAATATAAGGCCACTTCCTGTTTGGAGGCTTTCCATGAAATTCAAATAGCTCTGACGGCTGAAAGCTTTGACAGACAATAAAATCACATCATTATATGTGTCAGGCATGCTTTAAAAATCATCTGTGTTTAATTATTTTACCCTGCCTCCCATGGCTGAGGGGCATTGGTAACCACACATCTATCTCTATTACCCGACGATGCCATTTTCGTTTTCAGTATTGACTGCTCTACCTCTGAGCTACAGCTGTAACGTTTATAGTCGAATCATTTGGTCTAAAGTTTACCAGTAGGCTATTCTGGTAATGACTCAATTAGGAACCAGTACAAAAAAAAGAATGGTCTTAGTTTCCCATCCCTACTGTGCATTGTAGGAGAGTAACTAATTGAAAAAAAAACAAAGGGTTGGAGAGTTGCACGATAGTGGCATGTTGCCTTGTCTTCCCACACTTCCCTTTGCTTAATGGCTCCACAAAGCAATATTCCTATGTTGCAGGCTTCGGGACTATTAAAGTTGGCATAGGTTTACTAGAAACTAGAAAAGCATACAGTCAAGCTATGCAGGTGAACGATATTACCACCCTGTGGCGCCAAACGAGTGCTGGTTTTAATTTTCAATCTAGAAAACAGGATTTTTTCCAGGTCATTACCAAAATTGAATCATCTGTTCATGGTTACATTACCAACATTCAATGAAAGTTTTACAAAAATTCGGCCTGAACTTTTTTGAGAGATGTTGCTTAAAAACAGACAAATGCCAGTAAAAAGCTAGGCTCCTTGGCATAGGTAATAAATTAAATATGTAAAATAAGGATATAGATCAGATATTGTTTCTTTTTATCTTTACTGATTCAGGGAAGTTTCACTGAGAACCTCTGTCTTGTTTTTTTAGTTGATGGAGGTTGGGGTCCTTGGTCTCCATGGGCAACCTGTTCAGCAACATGCGGAGGAGGAATGAAAACTCGAACGCGTGAGTGCAACAGCCCTCAACCTCAGTACGGTGGCAAGAAGTGCTACGGGGAGGCCAACGACAGTGACAGCTGCAACAGAAAGGAGTGTCCTATTGGTGAGTGCGTCTCCATTCTGTTTTAGCGATGGCAATGTCAGTCCACCACAACGATGTATCATATAACTCAGGGATGGATTGCTGTGAAGATCATGGAAACAATAAAATCTACTGAATTTTTATTTTCTATCGTGATTGAATTCAGGGCCTCATATATTATCTGGAAATTATTCGTTTTTTGTAATTTGGGTAAACTAAATCTTTAATCTCTGTCCCTGTTGGTGGAGGAATCACATTGAGACATCACAAGCCAGAAAGAAAAGCTCAACTGAATCACCATTAGGAGTGCCACAATAGATTCCATTGACCAGCAGGAGCCAGCTAATAGCTAATCATTGCAACAACAACTGCAGCCTCCTTGGTGAAAGTTGAATTGTTTGAGACACACTGTACAGATCTGAACTAAGTGCCCTTGTTTGTATGGATCCTTGTTGTCTAAATCCCTTGCAGATGGCTGTCTGTCTAACCCGTGCTTTGGGGGAGTGGATTGCAGCAGTTCTCCAGATGGATCCTGGGAGTGTGGCCCATGCCCTGTTGGTTTCCGTGGAAACGGTACCCACTGTGAAGACATTAATGAGGTAAAAGTTCCTGTTTGTCTTATGTGCACAAACCAGATGTATGTTTAACACTTCATTCATGTAATTTGTTTGCATTTGCTACTTCTTTTCTTCCCCCCCTCTCCAGTGTGACATGGTGCCTGATGTTTGCTACAAAGTGAGCGGAAAGCAGCGTTGCATCAACACTGATCCAGGATTCCACTGCCGGCCCTGTCCAAAGCGCTACAAGGGCAACCAGCCTTTTGGTATGGGGGTGGAGGCTGCCAAGAAAAACAAACAGGTGAGCCAGAGGCGGCAGCAGGTTGTGATTGGATACCCCTGTAGCTTCCTTCAAGAGCAAGCGAGAGGTTTCAAAAACAGGGGATTTTTGTATATCAGCCTCATTCTTCTCGTGTGGGTGTTTGCACAGTGTTGGAGGGGAGGGTCAAGGCCACCATACATGAATGTGACCTTGACCCAGTGAGCTGAGGGGCAGGGAGGAGAGTGGAGCAGCTCTTAACAACTAACATATGTTCCACATATTTGCTATTTTCATTGTAAGAACAGAGGCAGTTTTTCTCTCTATATATTTTTTACTTTAGATATGCAGTATATTGGTGTTTTGATTCATTTTTGCAACAACTCACTGTTTTCACTTTCCACCCCTCTCACAACTACTGAATAATAGCTGTATTACAGGTAATATAGCATGTCCTATCATATTGATAACATGCTCTATTATGATAACTGAATTTACAAGTCCCTGGAAAATGGGGTGAAAAAAATTACCGTGCCACTCTGGCCCTTGCATAACATCCCATGTGGACCATTTTGTCAGTCTTTGGCCTCTGCAGCTGCTTGTCTTGATTTGATGCCCCAATTTCACTAATTGATTTGGGAAGAAGGGAATTGTCTCATCGTTGGCATTAAAAGGCTCCATTTCACATTTGATCAAAGGCCTGTTCTCTCTGTCACTTTATGCTCTATGAGCTCATGGAGTGGCATCCAAACTGAAGTTACATTCATCCCCCCTGGTAATGAGTGGCAGCTGTGAATACGTTGTGCTGCTGTAAATGGGTAATAGTGGGTGTAGTGGCGCAGAGTAGTATGATGCATTAAGTGGGATTTCATGAAATCAGCTGTACCCAGGACTGCCCCACGCTGAGGCTTAGGCCAAAATGTCTCTCTTAATCACCTCAATCTGGAGTTGTCCTTCAGTTTAATGGGCCATTCAAGAAGCTAGCGGCACATCTCATAATACAGTTCCCATTGCCCTCTTTTCTCCAGGTGTGCGAGCCAGAGAACCCCTGCAAGGACAAGACCCACAACTGCCACAAATACGCCGAATGCATCTACATCAGCCACTTTAGTGACCCAATGTTCAAGTGTGAGTGTAGGACCGGTTACGCTGGAGACGGATTTATTTGTGGGGAAGACTCAGACTTGGACGGTTGGCCAAATCAGAACCTTGTGTGTGGCACCAATACCACCTTCCACTGCAAGAAGGTATGTAATGGAAATACTTGTCACCTTCCTTCCATGGTTAATGGAGAACAAACTACTTAAACTGAACTTCCTGCTACTATTTCAGGACAATTGCCCCAGTCTGCCCAACTCTGGACAAGAAGACTTTGACAAAGATGGTCAAGGAGATGCTTGTGATAAGGATGATGACAATGATGGAATTCTAGATGAGAGGGTACGAGAGCTTTTAACATGTTTTTGTATTAATGGTTGCTTCACTGGCAGCGGATTCCCTAACCAACAAATTTTATGCCACAGGACAACTGTGCCCTCCTTTACAATCCTCGCCAGTTTGACTTTGACAAGGATGAAGTCGGCGACCGCTGTGACAACTGTCCCTACGAACACAATCCTGCTCAAATTGACACCGACCACAATGGAGAAGGAGATGCCTGTGCAGTAGACATTGATGGGGATGGTAAAATAATTACATCTTAGTAAAGCTTAAATATGTTAATTAGTCCATCTGGGCAGCTAATGATTATCTGAACAGCTACAAGAGTTTATATAAAATCCTCACATTAACAACAAATTAACAATTAAAGGGACAATATAAAACTAGATCACCTACCCTTGTGTTTCTCAGAAATTCTGAATGAGAACGACAACTGCCCATACGTGTACAACACTGACCAGAAGGACACTGACATGGATGGAGTCGGCGACCAGTGTGACAACTGTCCACTGCTGCATAACCCTGACCAGGTATTGTAACACTCTATATAAGATGTAGACAGTACAACATGAGGTACTGGAAGTGTTCAACCCCTGTCTGCATCCGACAGACTGACGTAGACAACGACCTGGTGGGAGATATGTGTGACAACCACCAGGACATCGATGAAGATGGCCATCAGAACAACCTGGACAACTGTCCCTACGTGGCGAACTCCAACCAGGCCGACCATGACAAGGACGGCAAAGGAGACGCATGTGACTATGATGACGATAATGACGGCATACCTGATGACAAGGACAACTGCAGACTAACACCCAACGAAGATCAGCTGGACACTGATGGTGAGAATGGAATATTTGAATTGTTTTAACTTTTACTGTGTGCACACTCTGTGTACTATTACTAAATGTTCAATACAAAATGCAGAAATGTAAAATGGTCTAATACATGTTGATGCTAATTATATAGGTATATAGGTATTTTATTAATTCCAAAGGGGGAAATTTCCTCTACACAGTAGCAGAACAGTAATACAGACGCAAACAATAGGAATAAACATTAGAAACAATAATAAAAACAGGCAATAAAAAAAACCTATAAAAGAGCTATTTAAGAACTGGGTATGCAACGAGCTAAGTGTCCATGTCTAGACTCTCCAACTAGGCAGCCTGACAACAAAGCAAAGAACAAACCACTCTTTCTGGAGCTCAAAGAAGTACTTGTTTCTTATGTGGACCAACGGTTATATATTTTAAAGATTTCATAGAACCGATTTCCATACATACATTGGAGTTTTATTATTTAAAGATACAAGTTTGATGTAGCTATTTCATGAAACGCCAGTTGCTTTCTTGCAAATATTTTATTGTGAGTATATCATTACTGCATTGAAATCGCCCAATAACTACTGTGGAGCTTTCGGTTACATTTCATGGTTTTCCTCAACAAATAGATTTTGCCCTCTTGGAAAACTTGTAGTTGTCCAAGACTTTAAAAGCTTCCAATCCATGTTGTCATTAATTCATTGCCCATTACTTAATTAATGCCATTGATGTCACCCCTATCACCAGTTTATGACACAACAGTAATTTGGGCTCCCTGCGCACAGACTCACGCAGGGATGTTCATGTTTTACTTCACAAATCTTCATTTAGCAGTTAGTGCAGTTGGAGCAGGTGTGAAACTTGGAGGCTGTGGAAAGAGCGGAGCGCTGTGTTGGCACAGGTGATGTCATCCCGCATGAATTCATTGAGCAGCCCTGGAGGGCACAGGCCCAGACTGAAGTTTTTTTTTTATTTCCTTCAGGCTTTGCTCTTCATTAATCAGCAATACCCAATTTGAGCAGGGTACCTGGACTTTGTGCAGCTGTCAGTAACTGGAAACAGACAAAGCAAGGAAAGGTCCCGGATGCTCTCACGCTCTTCACAGCTCGTCAGATAGTGTTTATTTGATAGAGTCGTTTTATCCCCATGTGCAATAACCAAGATGATGACAGAAAGCAGCGCGCTACCTCCACGCCGTGGCCTTCATTAGCCAGTGGCCTCCTTTCCGCTTGTGCGCTCCTTGGCCTGCAGCGTGGCTCTAATAGACTTCAGGCTTCTGATAGTTGCAAGTATCCGTGGAAGTTGTCACGGCATGAAAAGATGGCTGACTTGGCTCAGTGGACTTGGCAAAGGGTATGAAAGCTAGTTTCCTGGGAGGAATTGCTATTTTCCCTCCATTCATTTTTAATATAAACTTGGAGGAGCTCCTTAACACTGACTTTCTCTCTGAGAATTATTTCACTCACAGATGCCATTGAGATTTTTTCCAAACATAGATCTAGTATATATTTTGCTAATTTTAATTAGGTCAAACTTATTTATCTGATGTCTTTTCCTTTTTTTTATTTAAAAAAAAAACAGGCGATGGAAGAGGCGATGCCTGCAAAGACGACTTTGACAACGACAGTATTCCGGATATTTTCGACGTGTGTCCAGAGAACAACGCCATCAGTGAAACAGACTTCAGGAAGTTCCAGATGGTCCACTTGGATCCTAAGGGAACTACTCAAATCGACCCCAACTGGGTGGTCAGACACCAGGGCAAAGAGCTTGTGCAGACCGCCAACTCTGACCCAGGCATTGCAGTGGGTGAGTAACACACATCGGTACTCGCCAACAACTCGTTGTCAGTTTGCTGCTCTGAAAATGCTCCATTCTAACTCTGATCTAATCCTTGTCTGACTCTCGCCCCATCACAGGCTTTGACGAGTTCAGTGCTGTGGACTTCAGTGGCACGATGTACGTGAACACAGACAGAGACGACGACTATGCAGGCTTTGTGTTTGGCTACCAGTCGAGTGGGCGCTTTTACGTGGTGATGTGGAAGCAGATCACACAGACTTACTGGGAGGACAAGCCCTCCAAGGCCTTTGGCATCTCGGGTGTCTCGCTCAAAGTCGTCAACTCGAGCACTGGCACCGGAGAGAACCTCAGGAATGCTCTGTGGCACACAGGCAACACCCCTGGGCAGGTGGGCTGAGTTGTGAATGCTCTTGGGTCTGTACTAATGGCAGTGGTGGTATTTTTTCACGTGCGTTGTCAATGATTTTGCATAGGTAAAAACTCTTTGGCATGACCCAAAAAACATGGGATGGAAGGATTACACAGCCTACAGGTGGCATCTCATTCACAGACCAAAGACCGGTTTCATCAGGTGAGAAGTGAATTTGCACAGTATATTGAAGAAAAACCCAACTGTACAGAGCAGTGCAGTATATTATCTGTATGATATGTACTGTAATCACAAAAAAAACGAGGTAGGCACAAAGGGCTGAAGTTTATCAAAGTATGCATAAATGTCCTGATGTGAACACAGTGAGAGCTGAATGTTTGTCGTGGTACTTGCAGGGTTGTGGTCTATGAAGGAAAACAGATCATGGCAGACTCGGGACCAGTTTATGACAAGACATTTGCCGGAGGAAGGTTAGGCTTGTTTGTCTTCTCGCAAGAGCTTGTCTTCTTCTCCGACCTCAAGTATGAGTGCAGAGGTTAGTACATACTGCTTTCAAATTCTTCCCATTTCTATCTTCTTTATTTTCTGTTTTGCAAGGGGAAAAATGGTCTGTGTGTAAGCTTAGAAAATTACTACATGCAACAAGCTAAACGTTTTATAATTGTGTGCTATCAGACAATAAAATATCACCACACCTGTCATTTTAGAGTCAGTAAACATTATACATGTTGCAGATTAACATGCAATGAAATCCATTTGCATCAGTAAGACGCTATATTGCATTTAGCAAAAAAAAAATAGTGTCACATTGTAATTCTGACTGTTGCATGTGTGGAAAAAGCTGCAAACTTCTCAGTTCATTCCTCAAAGTGTTGGATTTGGCATATGAGTTTAATTCATAAGTATGACTAATGATAAACTTTCTTTATAGGGCTGACAACCTTTATTAATGATCTTTTGTTTCTCGAGCCAGTGAAAAACCGCAGTTAGACATGCCAACATTTATTATAACAACTCTAAATATCCACTGTGCATAAGCGAGGAGTTACTGTAAATGTATTGAAGCGTTACAGCCACATCAGATGTTCCATATATACATTATACATACGTAATGCACACAGACTTTTGACCTGCTCCTTAAGTGCCTAGTCCTGGAAGTGGTTGGTATTGTCGGTACTCAACATGCAGGATATTCTTGGTTTTGGTAAGCTTCAGTGGTATTTACTTATATGTGTGAATATGAATGTGATGCAAACACGTGTGGAAACCTGTGTGTGTGTGCGTGTGTGTATATATACATACAATATATTAAAAAAATCTGATTTCACAATGATGTGGGGGGAAATGTTTAAACCTTCAACATCTTTTTCAACACTCAGATGAGCTGGATTTTCCACAGTGAACAGTGTTCACAAGGTAATGATGAAGGGTTATGTGTTGTGTGTTGGCTGAAGCAAGAAAAAGAGTCACGCTATGTTTGCTTGTCAGCTTGCCTTGTGTTGTGTGTGTGTGTGTGTGTGTGTGTGTGTGTGTGTGTGTGTGTGTGTGTGTGTGTGTGTTGGTCCAAGGTCTTCAAGCTCTTCTGTTGAGCACGACAGAGTGGGAAAAAAAGAGCCTGCGGCCTCTTTTTTTTTTTTTTTTTCACAATCACAGCCATGTTCCTGAAAGACACGCTTTTTGACGCACACAATCCACTGGTTGTTGCTGCATTCTTCGGCATGTTTGAATCTCGCAGAGTGTCCTCCTCCTGATTCTAAATGTTGGCGGTAATGGAAGCTATTTTCCTCAATCTTTCCACAGATAACTGAATCAATGTTGGATCGAAACAAAACATCAGAGAGCTACAAAGGCAAGAATCTCTCAGAGTAAACATCACGTCATCGCTAAATCCATTTCATCGTAGATGAGACTTTCCATACTTTCCGCGTTCTGCCTTGATCCACCCCGCTGGAGAGGAAACCATGGCCGATTTCAGTTTTCCTGGTGACTTTTATACATTTCCCTTGCTGGGAAAGAAAACGGATGAGAGCGGACGAGTATAAGAAGAAAAAAAAAAACTCTGCAGAATATCTAATTATAACTAGTTTACTTATGTCTACATTTTTTAAGGATTCATTGTACAACCACTTCCATTCTGTATGTGCTTTCAATCCGTTTCCTACTTTTCTACAAATTGTTAAGTGACTCGGTTGTTCATTATCTTCGACATGTTGCTGTCTGCCGGCTCCATTTCACGGCTTCTGTCTTGCAGAACAACTAAACTTACAGCATCTTACAAACATAAACTGTAACCAAAAAAAAAAGAAAAAAAGAAAAGTTCATTACTGTTTCTCCCTCTTTTCATCCCAAATGTGTTTTTTACGGAGAACTTGAGTGAACAATTTAACGAAGCCATTTTTCAGTAAGTGCCAAAGATGTTTATACTAAGTCTGTATTATAATTCCTTTTTGTAAATTATTTATGCTCTGCTTGTTGTGTTTGTTTGCTTTTTTTTTTTTTTTTGCTAGAGTTTGTAAATAATTATTTATTTGTTTACACTGACAAAACGCATAATTGAATATCACAAATGTCAAGATAACACATTATGGTATTGCAAGATTTTGTGTGTTGTCATGCACTTCCTCTACTTGTTAGTTGACCAAATGAGAGTCAGCTGACCTCCTCTTTCAGATAAACTGTAGTGTAAAGCTTTGGGCGGGATAAACATCAGCTGCTTTCAAATAATCACACACACCAATACATGCTGTGTTTATGTACAGCATGTGATAGCAACTGCCAGAGTTAATTCTGGTGGCATGTGTATGTTTAAAACGCCACTGTGTTTATTTTCTTAGCTCTCCAGACAGCGCTTCATTGTCCCCAAAGTAATATTTCACCCTGGCACATGTGGAACATTCTTCAGTGCTTATACTCGATGTCTATAGAAGCTTAAAAAAATTGTCCATCACCAAAAATCGGCAATGTAGCCAGCACGAATTTTCTTACTCTATGATGAAGCACTTTGCATCTAAAACACGACTTAAAAAAAAAAAAAAATCGATCATGGGAATAACATTTAAGCGGTTGCAAAATAATCAAAGTTGCAGTTTGAAGAAATGTAATGGCGTTGCTTTTACAATTCGAGCTTCATGTGTGAAATAAATAGTGAAAAGCATCAAGTGTTTAACATTCCCCCATTATATGTGATGGCTACAGATACAAAATACTCCCTTTCCCAATCATATGTTAATTCATGTGTATCACTTATGGTTGTTGTGAACATTTACAATGTAAATTTAAAAGGAATCCAGATGAAGGTCTTGTGTGAGTGTACAGCGTGGATGGAGGACTTGTGAGCCTGTTAGTCTGTAAAGCATTTCCCACCTGTTCATTTTGTTGAGAGATTGCAATGCACAAAAAAAAATGTAAATGTTTTTGTATACTTGTGTTGTTAGATATACATTTTCTACAAACATTAGTGTGTAAGATTGTCCTGTTTCATAAATAAATTCCTTGTACACCGTTTTGTTGATTATATGCACGAGGATCACCAGGTATGATTACTGGGAAGGATCTAGATGTTTTAAAATAGACAGATTGGTGGCAGTTTAAAGAAAAACCTGAATAAATGCATCCAATCATGTCTTGTTTGCATGCAGACACAGCGCCAGGATTTCAATTTTGGACATGCATGACCAATATTCCAGCAATAGGTTTAAGGCTACCAGACCAACTCTTGTCTCTTTGTGATATTGATTGATAACAGTTTTCCATTCATCATTGCATATACTGTAAGACTGAACTTATCCCTTAAATTCCTTTCCTTTATTAATGCAAACAGTGTTTGTTAGTTCTGTATGAAACTAACATTGTTGGTATTGAATTTCTGCACAGTTTATTTAACATTGAATACCATTGAATCAATAAATCGCAGCTCCTTAAATTTTTTTTTAGCATAAAAGCTAATAGTTGTGTCGTTCCAATGCTGACTTTGCTAAGATTGTAGCCTGTTTAGAAGGTTATTTGTTCACCCTAACCCTTTGTAAAATGAATCCATACAGATCAATTTGACCATATATTGCAGCTAGCATTGACGCTATTGGCCATATTTGTTTTCCCTAATGCTTTGCATGATTCTTTTCAGAATCAGATTAAGAAATAAGAATCATCTGATCCAGATGGAAATACTGTAACTCTTCTTCTTATTTTTACCAACCCCTTTTTTTCATTGTCTCTTAGGAAAATACATGTTTCTTTCAAAGAAAGGTTGTAGGGTGGGCCTAGGCCCGTCAGGCCTACACATACCACCAGATGGCACGTATACAAATGCAGAGGAGACCAGTAGTTTGGGTCAGAGATTATTGCATATTTGATGAAGTCTGATGCCCTTGTATTCGTGCAATATGTAAGGAAAGACACACGCTTTTCCTCAGGTGACTGACAATGTGAATGCGGGACTGCTGGCAAGAGATTTTGTCGACAATTACATAGAGAGGGATATTTTATAGCAGGGTTGCAGTGCATAACCCCCTCATTACAAAGATAAATGTATATTTGAGAGTTCAGTGGTTCAATGAAAAAATACTGGTCTACAGAGATGTGGAAAAAAGCGATATGGTCAGATGAGTCATCACCCATCCCAGCAAGTGGGTGAGAAAGCATCGAGAAGTCCTTATTTGTCATTTCTGTGTTACATACAAAAATATTTCTTTTGCCCTTTAGCTTCACAAGAGTAGACACTATGTCTGTAGCAGTAATAGAGTCATCAAACACCTAATAAGAAAATAAAAAAATAAGTAGGATAGGAAAAGTAGGATATCCAGTGTCAGGTTGTCCAGTCTCATTAGGGGCCAGTCTTTTACAAAAAAAAAAAAAAAAAAAGTAAAGGGCATGTGAGAGTGTGTGGGATGTTAACCAAGAAAACTGTACAGGTCTAAAAGTGTAGGATCACTGCAAATAAACTTTATATGATGAAGGACAGGAGTTTCTGCCTGGATGGTAATACCCCCATTCATAGGGCATGAGGGTTCACTGAAGGTATCATGAGGATGAAAGTGATATGAATCCCACTGCGGCCTTCACAGTCACCAGATTTCAACCCCTTTGAAAACCTATGGGAGATTTTGGACCAATGTTTTAATTTTAGATATTCCTCACCAAATGAGGGAATATCTTTTGTAAAAAGGATGTTTGTAACTCCAGTTTCTTTTAGAATCAGAGCCAAATTGCAGTGAAGCTGTTCTGGTGGATTATGGTCCACCTTACTATTTGGTATTTGAAGTTATTTTCTCTTTTAATTTGTCGATGCCTGTCTACAAAACACTTACTACTAACTCATGTCTGATATGATTTTCCCACAAAAGTTCAACTCTTTAAAATAAAATGCTGCTTTTACATTTACTCCCTCAATAAAAATTCAGAAATCTATAAGTAGTTTGAACATTTTTCAGGATGATTTCCAATTTCCTGTTTTTAAAAAATACTTTATCCACTTTAAATCCAAAATTATCAAAGGTTACGATAACATCTGATAATTTGAATGTGATTTCTTAGTTTAATTTATCATAAATTTTGTAATGATGTGCTACTGTTGTTTTATGGTTAAATACTCCTATAATGGTACAGAATAGTAATAGAATAATAATAATAATGCCCTCTGATTCATTCTGTAGTACACATATGATTTGAGGTTGTTTTTAAACCCAAATGAAACATTTATTCATTTATATTGCACTGTAAAGTCCATTCTCAGTGTCCCAGTGGGCTCTGAAGGCTCCATGTTTTCACATCACACCCATATGACTTGCTCCAAACCGTTTGTGATGTCGCCAACCCTCCTCGCAGGCCTACCCTTTCAAAATGCCAAAAACCAGCTGGCTATTGTAGTTTTTGGCAAATATTTCTCAAAAAAAATTATGTTTTATGGGGACTATCTTCGTTTGTGCATTACACTGTAGATTTACACCAGCAAGATGCTGTGTTTTTCAGGCAAACAATGGACACTAACAAGTTCTCTCAAGTACTTTTTGACAAAAATAATAGATAATCCTCCATGTTCGATTCCACTCAATGAATTCACAAATAAATGATTATTTAGAAATAAGTTGGACTTCATCTACTTTCATTTCACTTCAGTCAGCAAAACATTTTTTGTTGTACCACACAATATAAATTCTGTACAAAGGAGTGGTGGTTAAACTGTATTTATTACTAATGTTATTCTAACTTACTTTTCAGATTTGGGGGTATTATGTTAAGAAATGTTTGTTTTATCAAGGTTAAGCGTGCCAGGTCATGGCTGACATGTCCAGGATGGACATTCTGGGATAAAATGCAATATACTGAAGAAAGTCTCCATCGGTGCAAAAACCAAACCAACAACTGATTTAGCAGAATCTCATTGTTGAAACATGCACATGAAATGGAGGAGGATGTTGTCGTTGGTTTAACACCAGACCATCTGCCCGTAGTGCAGAAAGCATCTAGTGAAAGGGTTAAGTAAATGATGGTGAAGCCAGGAAAAAAAAAAAAAATGCATTTCAAGGGAAAAATGGGGAAGGCAAAACCTCGTAGCTCTGTGGCAGCGATATTTGGGTCGAGGCTCTTGGAATTATCCACGTGGCACACACCAAAGACCGGCTATATAGGTCTGGCACAAGTGGCTGGTTTCGAGCCGAGAGCACGTTCCAGGGCGGTTGGTGCAGCTTTGCCAGAGGATGTCGATGTGTGACACAGTAAACCAGCATTTTCTGCTGAGGCGAGTGTTTAACAACCAGCGAGCGTTTTAAAACGCAGGAATATCCTCAAGCAAATTGGCTGTGCTTTAACTGAATGAAAAGTTCAAGTTCACTTTCAACAGCGATATTTCTGAGAAAGACTGACAGGGCAAGCACCCGGCTGAATGACTTAAATCAGATAAATGTGTATTTATTTTGGAGGTTTGGATGTGGGGCTTGGCAGCAGACTGTCAGTTTTAACAGCACAGACAAACACACACACACACACACACACACACACACACACAGAGAAAACAGTAGATAAGGAAGCATCTTATCCAAAAAACAAAGTTAAAAAAAAATTACTGCTCTCTCACATGTTGCTTTGGATTCTTCTCATTTTCTTGGAAAGAAATGGCCTACTTTGCTCTCCTCTGCTTGGCCGGTACTTGATGCCTTCGCTGGTTATGTTTAGGCATGAGGAGTGAGCTTGGTTAGGGTTAGGGTAAAAACTTTCTAGTTTCTAGACTTCCTTCTTTTGGCATGAGGCCCACGGACATTGAATTTTTTAAAGCACTTTTTTCGGCTCAGGAAATGTCTCACAATAAAAAAAACCCATGGAATAAATATGTATAATTGAAAGAGTCTAAATTATTGTTTAAGATGTTCTGCTAACAGTTACAGATGTCATCTTTACAATGTTGGTCTATGGGGAAAATGCTTTCTGGGCCACAGGGGACTTTTTCCACAGCATTACTGTGAGTTTATTTTGAAATACTCACTTCTTCTCGCATTTCAGATATTTCACTTCCTATCCTCGTGTGATTATCTGCCTATCCCCTGATTACTTTCACCTGTTCTTCATCATCCTCTCCCTCATGTTTTGTTCTGTGTTCTCCACTCTCTTTTCCATTTTGTCTATCTCCATGTCAAGTGTCCCAGTCCTTTTTTTTGTTTTTTTCATCCCTTTGGTTGTTGCCTTTCACTAAACCAGTCATTACAAAAAACAAATATTTCTTACCATTTTTACTGATCACAGAGCAGTTTTGACTCCCAGGAAACATGAGTTTTTTTTAATTTTTTTTTTCTCCTCCTGCTTCCCGGAATCCAAGTGAAATCAACATTCATTGTTCCCACTGGCTCTTCTAATGAGTGAACCTTCGTTTTTGCCGAGCAAAGTGAAAAGTGGTGCGGCTGCCAAAGGCAAGTGTGCTGGGAAAAAAGTGGGTCTGTCAATTGAAATGAAGTCAGTCATTTATTTCAGGGCATGAGTTCCTCTAGTCATTGGGAAAATATCCATGGTCCTTCTCTCTGCCAACCTTGGGGGCGCACACTCATTGCTCCCAGAGAACACAGTTGCCAGAAGCGTTGGGCTGCAGGCTGAGGTCCGGCAGCACACGGGCTCCAAGCTGTCTGCATGAACACGGTGCTTTGATATTACTCATGGACAGGAGATGCTTTACTTCAGATGCTTTAAATGACTGGCATCAGAAAATGGTACAAAGGTCGAGAAGTTGCAGAGAAAGTAAAGAGAGAGAAGAAAGTTTTGCCAGAAGCAGCAGTAATTACATGTATGGACTTTTACTCAAATCCAGACTGAAACAAGACAATCAAAGGGAAACTTTACTGAAAGCATGCAGGACCCACAAAAGTCCAGGGTGTCTGTTTGAGTCTCGTTTCCACTTATGTCTTGACTAGTGTGAAACTGAGAACAGATCCATCGGGTCCCATTAAATCATGCTGTGAAGTCTTGGCCCGGCAGTAACCTTGCACAAAACATAGTCAGGCAGTGAAGATCAGTGGAGGGGCTGTGACCTCTGATTTATCCGACGTGCAAAAATAAACTCAGACCAAACACAGCCTTCAATATCTTCGAGAAAGCAGCAGAGATCATTTTGTTTTCATTTGCTTTGAGATAAATTATCTGTATTTTGTTCTTAGTTTCATTACCCAACTACACAAACTTCCAGAGATAGAATTGGAAAATATTGTGATACTAGGGCCACATTGACATGACAGAAGGTTCAAATCCCCACGCATTTGAGGTAATGAGGATGGAGCAAATGGATATGAAACTGCTGAAGTGTCCTTGAGCAACACAGCCTCCACCTGCTAAAGTCGCCTGGTCAAGTCAAATAAACATTTAAATGGAAATGAACCAGATGGAATTTAAACATGACTTGACACTAACAGCATGCTGCAAACATGGCGGTCACGCAATTTCCTGAATGTCCTGCATGGCTAAACACTGCGCCTGAATAAAGTTGAAATGTTTGTGACAGATTCATAAGTTATAGTTGGAAATCAATCCTATGCCAAGCTCTGATGGGCGCAGCAGGAGAGCGTCGGTCACGTCCCCCGCCTCCCTGGGACGTAGCCCTGAGCTCTCCTAAGGGTGGGAGTTGAAGCTCCTGACAGGAGATTCTGACGTTCCCAGCAAACCCTCACAACACTGACCGACACTCTTCTTCATCATCGGAGGTCAACTCTCCAACAGGTGGCAGTCAGTCATTAGCTCCGCCCCCTTCTCTTCACAATGATGTCCAAGACTACAAGTCTGTTGGCTGAAAGTCTGCCAGGGAACAGGAAGTTGACCACTGGCCAAGCCCAGTAGGTGCAGGCGGGGCTACCAGACGCCCTCCATATAGTCCCCTCCACCATAACAGGCAGAGGGGACTATACTACTGGTTTCAATCATCCACCATTTTAAGCCTCCACCATCTGGAGGCTTAGTTCAAATTTTTATGTTTGGTCAAATGAGGCTGTGTTGAACGGTTACCTAGTCTCAGACATACATTGAGAGAGACAGAGAGACATGCAAATACATTTACTGTAAGAAAAAGGTTAGAATTTTTGTTGAAAGTTCGGCTTTCAAACCACATAGTTTATAATTGTGTTGATAGGCCAAGGAAAACTTTTTTCTATACATGTAATAGTGCTGGGATTTCCTGCGGGTGTGTGATTGTGTGTTGGAGTAAGATGGCTACAGCCCACAGTAGCCTGTGTTAGTGTGAGGAATAATGTAACGTAATGTAACATCTGAGCTGATGGTTATTGAGAGATGTTACAATACTTTTGTTACATTAAATAGGACAACAGAGTTTTGAAGTGCAACAAATGTGCTCGAAAGCGACATGAGGAGGAGTGCCCTTATGGGGAGCCTTACAGTGTAAAGAAAGTGTTGCTGCAGGATAGGGCTGTGATACTGCAATGGCTTTTACTTTTAATGATAATGTTTTGAATATCAATTGAAAAATTCCCCAAAAAATGATTCACACCATTGTGCTATGCACAAGCTATAGCTGAGGTTGATCTGACAGACAGATCTGCGAGCCACAGGTACACAGACGTTCTTTGCTTTTATAGATAGACGATAGATGAGGCTTTACATTTTTTTTGCTTCGCTATTCTGTCTTTGTGGTACACCGGTCTCTGTCATAGGGTCTAACCTGGTTTGAAATTGACCTGGATGTGAAAGATTCTGTCACAGCTTCAGCTGTGACTCTGTGAGCCTCCCTGTGTGTCTTTACCGGTAATGTACATCTCTCCTTGCAATTCAATGCATACTGCATACTACAGCATTGCCTACTTTCAATGATCTTCCCTGAAACCATTTCCTTGTTTGTCTACATCAGTTCTGCCTGATCCACTGGATCCGGCCTCTCCCGTTTGCCCGTAGTTTCTCCCCCATTCCTCCTGCACCAGACCCTGTTTTCAGTTCCCTGTCATTTTCCTGCCCTGCTGCCCCATCAGGTCCTGCCACATGGCTTACTGCCATCGCCCCCTATCACTTCCTCAAAAGCAATGAAGGGATTAATTGACACGGTAAAGAGCCTGGACTCCTGCAGTCAGTTCCTGCTACAGTGTTTCCTGGTGTTTGAAATCCAGCTCAACACCTATGCTGGGGACCGTGCCAGGGTGACGTATATCATCAGTCTGCTCTTCACACGTGCAGCACATTGTGTCGCTGCCATTTGGGAGCACAAGTCACATTCTCTGCCTTTACTGTGGAGATGAGGAAAGTCTTTGACTATTACAAGGGGTTTTCCTGCACACTCTCACTGCTTCCCTCCGAGACAAGCTGGCAGTCCGGGAGGAACTAATCTCCCTGGTTACCCACATAGACAACTGGATGAGGAAGAGACAACAGGAACGGACCAGTTACCAACTGTTGCCCCCTGGCGTCACCCTGGTCCTAGCAACTCCCCAAAAACCCTCTACTGCATTAGCCACAGAGTCGTCACCCTACCGCTTCTCCTACAGACTCGGCTGATGCACAAATGCATCTGAAACTCCTAAAATCTCCTGTAAAGTGCCATTAGAGACTCAGTGGGTTCTGCCTATATTGTGGGGAGGAGGGCCACTTCCATGCTGCTTCTCAGCCAAAACAGAGGCTCACCTGGGGGTAACAGGACCCAGGTGAGCCGAGCACAGCCCCTGACATCCCCATATCCCCAATGTACTCTGCTTAGTGCGGCCCTCCAATGGGATCAGAACCGGCTGCCAGTAACCCTCCTGGTAAACCCTGGCACAGACAAGAGTTTCATCTCTTTCCCACTGGAGAGTTATTGCCCTGGACAGTAATCCCTTCTCCTTTTACCCTCATGGTCCTTGGTCTACCCTAGTTGAAGCTGCACAACCCACACATTGACTGGTCAAAGAGGGCGGTGATCAGCCGGAGTGTCACTTGCAACACCAACTGCCTCCGGTTGGTGCAGTCTCCTCAGACTTCGCTGCCTTGACTAAAACCTACCATGACCCCAACAGTCATCTCAACAGCATGCCCTTTCCACATTGTCCCCACGACTGCAGTGTTGACCTTGTGCCCCAGGCAGGAGGTCAACAATACTGTCCCTTCCAACCAGCCAACTCTACAATTTGTCATGGCCAGAGAGGGAGGCCATAGAGAAATACGTCCAGAAGTCATTGGCCACCAGAATCATCTGTCCCTCCTCGTCACCAGTGGGAGCTGTGTTTTTCTTCTTGGAAAAGAAAGATAAGTCCCTTCATCCATGTATCGATTACCAAGATCTCAACGCTATTACAGTTACAAATACCAGCTGCCATTGTTGTCTCCCTGTCTGTCTCTCTGTTGTGTTTGCCCCTTTCCTATTTGTTTCTCAGGTAGAGGCTGGGCACAATGGTGGAGTCCTGGCACATTGTCAATCACCCTCTTTATCTACAGCTTTGAAAGACTGTCTCTCTTCCAACTCATCACCAGAAAGTACCTGCATACTGCAGGTATATACTGTCAGATCCTGCCACATTGCTCCCTGCTAGTTCCCCCTCTCACTCGCTCAAAAGTAATAGACTTTGTTTACCACCCACTTCTGCCTCTGTGTCTGCTCAGGGGTTCAGACCATGAACTGTGAGAGATTCTCCTGATTTTCTCAGAAAAGCTTGCCACATATGAAATGCAATGCACCGTCTTTTTGAAGCTCCAAAAGCAAGTGCTAAAACTCATTCACACTTTGAGGCAGGAAACACCTTTACACAGCCACTCCCAGTTTTGGGGGTGTGGTTATGTTAATTTGGTTTCACATTGAGCTTTAAACTCCCAAGTTCCCCAGCCATGTTGGGCTCTGCTGTAATTGAATATCCACTTGTGAAAATATGCATGACTGTTTACTGTTTATATAAAGGCATTCTATTTTTTGTTTTTGCCTATTGTGGAACTGCAAAAAAAGAATCTGATGTTTCCACGCCCTATTTCACTGTAGTTTGGGTAGTAAAAAGTAAGATTTCTTTTTTTTCATTATAAGAAGCTTATATAAATACTCTCCCATGTTTCAAAACCTCTGAGAAATGCACACAGCCTGTATTCAGAAACTGTGCCCTAAAACGAGCAGTCAGGACTTCTGTAGTAGAGAGTATACTGTTGATGCCTGAGCATTGACTGTGTTGCTACAGTGTATAGCGGTGAATAAATTGCCTTGTGTTGGCATAATCAAACTCTGCTGCCTCTTGTCTCCACTTCACCTGGTTGCCCTGATCCCTTTTGTTGGGAGGCCACATCGGTCGCCTCACAATGAGATATATATATATATATATATATATATATATATAGCCTGGGTGGTTGTGAAGTCAAGTCAGGTTTTTAATATGATAGTTTTCTGACTCTGAGGCTTGTTGGCTGCACACATGTCCAGAAGCACAGCTGTTGGCATTGTCCAAAACAATGCATGAATGAGTGTGTAATAAAAAACTGTCTAAGCAATCCTTTCATTAGCAAAGTTTTGGAATATTCTTGGAAAGAAAAAATTTGATAGGCTTTTTATGCTTGTTGGAATAGTAAAAATATCCCTGATAACTATAGTATTTGGTAAAACTGTTGACTGAGAGCTTCTGACTCCCTCATGTGAGTAGACTTTAGGAACACGAAGTTACTGAATTTCTGATTAATCTTCACTTTATAAACTTACAAAGTTTACAACTGAAGTGCTCTTACAACCATTGTGGTATTTTTGGATTTAATGTCTCTTTTTTGGATTTCATCTGTTTTATACAGCTTTTGTAATCTGTGACATGTCAGATTCATTCTTATTGTAATATAATCTGCACATGCAGTCCTTGGTTGTTAAATCATTAAAGATACAAAACACTACTGAAGAGGTCAAATTAATTTGAAATCCTGTCCAATCATTTTGTTGTCCAACTCCTGAGAGAAATATCAGGCTTTAGCTGCTAAATGCCAACTCTGTTACAGGTACAGTAGAAGGATGTTATCAGAGTTGTGTTCAGCAAAAATTGCTGCCCACCACATCTGGAAAAAACTGATGCAAGTGCTCAATTAAAATAGTTAAGTTCTTTCCCCCTCTGTTATTTCATTTATCGATATGAATAGGTTTGTTAAAAAACTAGGGCCATCAATTGGGTAAAATAATGAATCAATATGTGTAAAGAAATTCTCACATCTACAAAATTTTGCTTAAACACACACTCAGTGCTCACGCTCAACAGACAACAGATGGGCACATTGGCAGCTAAATGTTCCATTACTTCAGTACTGATTAACAATCACTCCCTGAACCCCTCACACTTCCAACCTCACATGGGAAAAATAAAAAGCTCATAAAAACATCCCCCTGTGTTCTGGGATGAAAACAGAATAATAAAACAAACATTAAATAAAGTGAACAGTAAAAGGGAATGAAATTACTTTCACTCTTAAAAGGTTGTGCATCTTAAATGTGGTTGTGGCTTTTGATGGCAGTTGCAGTAAATGTACAATTAGAATTGGATGTGGGCTAAATTATTATTTCAGAAAATCCCCCAGCCTCCCTCCATGATAATAACTGCCCTGCAAGCTGTAGCCACACATTAAGTTTTTTTTTACTGAAAGTGGGATGGGTCGGGTTTATTTAAAGATTAGTTGCTCAACAACTCTGTGAACAGGACACACAAGTGAACTAATCAAATGAGTCAACAAGATTGACCTGAAACACAACACTTAAAATGAAACTCAACTAATTAGGGAATGCGGACCAGGTGATTGGACGCAGAACAGGAAACGAGGTGATTGGCTCAGGAAAAACACAGGGAGCAGGGCAGAGGTAATGAGGCTGATACAGAGCAGGTGTGTAGATGAGCAATGGTGGGAAAACAAGCACAGGAATACAGGAGGACAACAGAAACCCAACTCAAAGTCTGATTTAAAAAGCACTTAGTGAATCTACATCTAAAGCCAATGGCCAGTTTCCCATCTGACATGCAAATATGCAACACAAGCAATGTGTGTGTGTGTGTGTGTGTGTGTGTGTGTGTGTGTGTGTGTGGAGATGTCAGCCAGAACCACAATGAACACAGGCCAAAATCAGAACACAGAAAAGAAACACACGCTTAGCCTATAAATCCAAAGTGTGCGATACATCTTTGTACATACAGAGGTTTTCATGCCACACATTTTTATCAACTACTCCTTCCAAAAAGTTGTCGCCAACAACTGGTTCTCCTAGGCCTCGTCCAAAGCCACCTAGGCAGTTTCAGTTGTTTTCCTGGTACTGGCACAAGTATGTGATCTGAGCAGAGTTTTGCATCTTGGGCAGTGTTGATGGAAATGCTACAGTGGAATATATTAAAGTTTTAAAATCCTCCTCCAGTCAAAGATATGATGTTTGGGCATAAAATTGGTAGTAGGACAGATCCCACTTACAGAATTTACAGAATTTAAACAATTGGATTTACTTTTTTTTTTTTTTGGTTGTGTATTTTGCAGACCTAGAGTGAAATGACTTAACCCTGGTGTTGGAGGGCTACTGTGGGTCCAGGTTTTTGTTCCAACCAGGCAGTAACACACCTGATTCTACTAATCAACCACTAGAGCCCTTGCTAAGGACCTTCATTAGTAGAATCAGGTGTGTAACTGCTTGGTAAGAACGAAAAACTGCACCCACAGTGGTCCTCCAACACCAGGGTTGGTGACCCCTAGGGCTCACACATGGTAGTTTCAGGCTTTTAAAAGCAAGGCACATGTTATCTGCATTTCCTTTTAGTTATACTTCATTCAAACAATAACTGATATGATTCACTCTGCATGACTGGTTCAACATAGCTCAGACCAACATGAGTTTCCACATAAGAAAATCCAAATCCAAAACCACATATCCTGAAGTATTTTCAGTGCTCAGTACTCTGTGTTTGAATTGGCTTAAATATATTTTCTGTACAATATAGTGTCCTCACAGGAAACTCTGAAACGACGCTATCACATTCCTCACGCTAGATTACCATTGCAAAAAACATTAAACTTTATGTTATTCCTATTTGGATACGTTACACTGACACCACAAGCAGTTGCTCTCACACATGTGCTGTGACCAACATCCAGAGCACATGTGACCTCATGTTGAATCACTTTCTCATTCCTGAGCATTCAAATCCCAATTCTGACATCTGTCAAAGGAGGCAGGAGTAAAAGTTGAAAAAGAGGACATGTAATTGCATAACCATGCAGTATTTTAATCTCTTTCACCTTGGTGATGGCATTATATCAAATAACTTCACTCAGGCCAGTGTTTTTTGGCACTTGTGTCCGGACTCATGCATGGACCCCAGAGAGCGGTGTAGCAGGTGTCTCCAGAAAAACCTCCCAGTGTTTCACTGACAGTCGGATGTGCCATTGGGGCCCACGGTTACTTTGTCTGATGGATGAGGCTGCAGAGCCAAGTCCCATGCCAGAGGAACAGACACCGCATACATCAGGATCTCATTACTGGCCTACTGCACATATACACTGTGTCACATGAAGTTTAGGCCCGAGGGTATGTTGTCAATTTTTCTGATTTGCAGTTTTTTACTAAATATCCGACAGCACGCGTTCACCGAATCGTTTCATGACATTCCAACAGGCAGTCATCAAAAATCTGATTTTGCGCCTTATTACCAAAGCTTGCACAGGCCCTGAAATAAAATGCAGCTTTTTTCATTTTCGGGTTCTTTGAAAATTGATATTATTTATTTATTTATTTTTATGACCAGTCGCATAAATGTTAGTCACAGATTTCCAAACAGAATACCAACCAACAAGTGTTGTGTGTGTGTGTGATTATAGATGGGCATACTTAGGTGATGATTTTGATCAACTGTTAAACTTTACTTTAAATTGATTGTTGCATCCAGTTGCTGCATTAGGGATTATAGGGAAAATTAATAAAAAGGTTTTTATGCATATCTGCTACTGAGTCACACATCTGTTTCTGAACTACACATTGTACAATAAGGGGTAAGTTGACTGCATTACGCTGACACGTAGACATTTCTCACAGTGAGACCTGAACCCTGTGAGTAAATGTTGAGAAACCTCCGCCGATTATTTTCAAGAGCTATGCAGAGTGGTTGAATGAGTGTTAATTTGTTTCGGATAAAGGGAATAAAAGCCAGTCACAGTCTGTTGATGCAGAATAGCTAATAAATCCCACTTATGTAGTGCACTTAATCCTCTGCGCATTCTTTATACAGCCCCTCATCCAAATCACTCCTGTGTTGCTGAGCCAAAAGGATAGTTCTCCCTGGCCGAAAGCTGTTGGCTTTGGCCTGGTGCATCAACCTGATTCGGTCCTGACTGAAAAGTCAGCTGCAGCCACAGATTTTTTTTTTAAACTACTAATTCATTTCACAAAAAAAAAATAAAATAAAACTGGGAACAAGCCTTCGCTATTTAAATGTTCCACAACTCTAATAAGGTGACAACAGGGGGATTTTCGAGATGAACAACAAGATGCGGATGTTTTGCTGCTGAGTGGGCCAGTTTTACCACATGTCAGCGAGGCATGTCGTCCAGCTTCATTTCATCTGGTCTTTAGTTTGATCTAGCAAGGAAGCTTTTTTAAATTATTTTTATAGCCTCTCTGCTGGATTTAACAGTGCACAATAAATAAGATAAGGGAGGATGTCATGCAACAAATGTCAAACGCTGCACTCACAGCAATGCTCTTATATGGTATCCTATTGCTAGCAGTAACTAAGAAGGGCCCTGGAAGGGCAACTTTGACAGAAGCACATAACTTTTTCACATTTTAATGAAAACTGTCATTTCTTGGAACAGCGGGATCTTTTTCTTGTGGTGAGGTGCCCCCACATCACATCTTTAATTCCAGCTAACCTCATATCAACTGCACTTTTCCACTGAAGAGCGGGGGAAATGTGAACGAGGACCTCTGCTTCCTGGCTGCACACTTTGAGTGGCACCAGATTGGCGGTTAGTCTTTGTAGTACACACAATTTTCAAGACTTTAACTGTGATTTATAATTTCCATTTAACAACCCTTCTTATGTACTTTTGCCTCGGTTCAGTTATTTGATGGTAATTTCTGGTTATATATATATATATATATATATATATATATATATATATATATATATATATATATATATATATATATATATATATATATATATAAGTAAGTGTTTTTATAGGTCATGAACATTTATTTTTATTGTAATAAAATGCTGCATGAGGAGCTTTACCCAACATACTTTAACACAAGTAGTTGCTCTATGTGGGAGTGTAGTGGAAACTAGAAATAACACGTTGCTACTTTTATCAGAATAGAGCGTATTGGCCAAGTATGATGACACTTATGAAGAATTCAAATCTGGTTCTCTACAGCTCTTCCACGGTGCAGAAAGCACATTTTCAAGATGATGGAGAAATATATTCCACTAAAGAAAGATATGTAGGTCACATATTTACCATGTACCCTTATGTACAGGGTTATAGTATGAATACTGCAATAGTTCAGGCAGTGCAACAAACGCTGAAAGAAACGCAGAATGGATATCTGTTTACAGACATGGTGGGTAATACTCCTAAATTAAAGCATAAACACTGTTTGCCAAATTATTTGTATGTGATCTTTGCCCTTTTACCTTGTTTTCTGAAGGCATACAATATAAATTGTGTCCCTTATCCATTAAAAGATGAAATACTCAGACCCTTTACCTAAGTAAAAGTATAAATACTGTCAAATAATGCTTGTGTATTTGAATTTAATTTCACTAGTTTTGACTGTATTTGTGCATGTGGCCTAAAGTTTCACAAGGATTCTTGTCATCATCATTTATTGTAATGTATTGTACAGTCTAATTAAAGCCATTGAGTATCCTTGTCATATTTTTTGTGCATTGACATTAAAACCACAATTTTTTGAAGTAACACACCTGATTCTACTAATGAAGGTCCTCAGCAAGAGCTAAGTGGTCGATTAGTAGAATCAGGTGTGTTACTGCCTGGTTGGAACAAAAACCTGGACCCTCTGTAGTCCTCCAGGACCTGGGTTGGTGCCCCCTGTTTTAGTCTACACTTAAAAACACAAAGGAAAGAGTGCCAACTTAACGAATTATATACCATAAAATACTGTAGTGTATTAATTTTATGTAAAATATTAAAATCTTCATCAGTCAAATAGAAGTATAGATGTATATAGTAGTATAGTAGTATAAGTATAATATTTTCTTCTGTAATGGAGTGGAGTTGAAGTATAAGATAGCGCCATAAATATAGTCGAAAACACAAACACTACAAAAGTGCAGTACTTGAGTAAATGTTCTTAGTTACTTTCCACAGCTGTCTTTATCTATCCTCATGTTTTTGCACTTAGGGTAGATTGCATTCTACATTATCATTACCATCATTCAACTAATCCCTAAAACAGGATTTTGGCCAAATTCATATTTGGATAAACAAACAATTTGTTCAATTGCTGTAGGAGTGATTACCTTCAACTAATCTGATTCGGTCTGGTTAAAGTATTTGTCCAAAGTGATCCGGTTAGCCTACATCGGTGTTGACTTTGGCGACGTTGTAAAGGTGCAGTGGGATTTGAAATAGTTAACACATGTTCTCAGTGACTCCGGTTTCTCCAACAGTTCAGTTCAGTTCACACAGTGTAAAAAAGCGGCGGTGCTCCATCACTTCTGAAGCTGCACATGATATACTGACTGGCCATTATGTTATTATCCCCCTGAGCCCCTTCACACTCACATGTGCTATTTGAACATAAAGAGCTTCCTGAGCTACTTTACTGTATGTTTGGACCTCTTCAGACATGCACACCCGTTCTTCAGTGTTATTTGGTCGTAAAAGAACAAGACACGAAGACTGAAGCATTATGGCAACTGTAAAATGAGAGGTTGGAAACACTTCTCAGCCAAATGCCAAAGGTGGAATTGTCCTGGGACTCCATTAACATCCTTTTATTTTAGAAATGTAATCAATTAATTTTTGGTTGGGTTTGAAGGCTCCATAAGGTAACATATCATTGCAAGATCTAAAATGGCAAAACAGGTCAAATGTGTGCAGTGGATGAAAGTAAAGTACTGCTTTTAAGTTCATTTTGTGGTATTACTTACGCACTTCAATTTTTAACCCTAACCCTACTTTATACTTCAAATCCACTACATATCAGGACGTATTGCACTTTCTACTCCACTACATTTATCTGGCAGCTTTATATACTCTTTCTCATAAAGATATGACACAATGGATAATATAACTTTTTTTTTAAATACAATCCATTGGTGAAGATGAAACCAGTGGTCCAACCTTTTTGTCTTTTACCATCTCACAAACAGCAGTTCGTAGCCAGCGTCACATTTCAGATGTCTTTGAGTTCAGCTGCACCAAACAATGATTTGTCCCTCGAAACCTCTCACATGGTTTCATTTCAATAATTGTTCAAATGTTCCAGTATCTTACCAGAAATCAAAGATTAGAGAAAAGTTCTAATAAGTGAAAACAGATTTGTGTCAGAACTTTGTTTTTTCTCCTTTCCTCTCCCATTAATAATCTCATGACTCACTACACATCAGAGGATTGAAAAAAGCACTTTTACTCCTATAATACATTTTGCTACTAATACTTACAGCCCAAACTCTTCAGTGTTTCACTTTTTCCACGTTTCAGCCTAAAGTCCGAATGGAAAAAATAGTTTTTTTTTCCTTAAAATTGTATCTCTCAATGAAAGTCAAAAAAAAGATTGCATTTCTGCAAATTTGTTAAAGATAAAGAATGAAATTATAATACCTACAAAGGTAATTATGATGGTACTAATGAAGGTCCTCGGCAAAACTCCAATGGTTGATTAGTAGAATCAGGTGTGTTACTTCCTGGTTGGAACAAAAACCTGCAGCCACGTGTCTCTGTAGGACCAGGGGCCTTTGGCACGCAATTGAGCTCAGGTGCGTCTTGTTTCAAATGATCAACCTTGAGCTGATCAACTTGATTGGAACCCACCATTAATTGGAGATGATATGAGATGTGGTGTATGTGTAGAGTAAAATTAACCGTATCTATTCTGGACTAAAGCTGTAACATAACAAAAAGATAAAAAAAAAATAAAGTGCTGCAAATACTTTATGGATGCACTGCATGTATTTTTTATATTTATATATGGCTGTTTTATTTCTTTACTTTTACTTCTACCACTGTCTGTGTGTGCACAATAAAAATGCTGGATGTTTATGTGGTTTCATTGAAATCATCTAAGCTATGCTCAGCACATCTTTATTTCCCTCTAGTGTCCACAGGATGACAGTGTCTGAGATTTTTCTGACAACTGATGTTGTGGTTTAGCATCCATTCATAATTTGACAAGCTTATTCTCCTCTATTCTACTCTGTTATATAAAATGCTATTTTTATTATTTTGCTTTTATCTAATGATTTCATACCCAAATAAATTCAAAATAGAACAAATAACACGAGGCCATATGCTGAATGTTTTTTTTAATGAATTACAAGAAATCATACAGTAGGCATACATAATTCCATTTGTAGATATAGTGCAATGATAGAAAAATATTACATTCTGGTTTAAGCATTAGTTCAACAAACAAACAATGCGATATTTGATTTAAATGTAGACTACTTGAGAGAGACTTTAAAACTATTTAAATGGCTAATGCCTCATGTAGAGAAGTGACTTTAAATAGAAAATTATTAAATTTTCTTTTTCTTGATCTATTTATTACATTTTGTGTTATGTTTCTTTTAAACAATTTGATTTAGGATACGTAAAATTATAGGTATAACAACTGAAAATCCCCCTATTTTTCCATACACACACACACACATATATATATATATAGACATACATACACATACAGTTAGTATAAGAGGGTAAACAAAAAATAATCATATGGCAGCTGCATACATTTGATAAATACAAAAAAGTAAACTTCTAAAGTTGTAATTCCGCCGCATATACACTACATTTTCACCATGCCCAATAAACATTTCATCATAGGAAGCAATTGATAATAAAAAAGAACAAAAGTGATAGAATGACAAAGGTCTTATAATAATAGAATCAAATAAATGCGCATACAGCACGGAGGCAGCAGGGGGCGCTGTCTGACCACTTGTGTGCAGCTCTATTCACAGATGTCACAAAAAAGAATTAAAATTAAAAAGAAAAAAGTCTAAAGTCCACCTCATTGAATGTGTTGCTGAGGTAAGCTCCTCCATATCGTTTATTAGGAAGCGACTTTTGCGCGTGTGTGTGTATGTGTGTGTGTAACACTCCCATTCTAAGACCCTCGTGATCTTTAATGGAAACAGGAAAAGAGGTCTCACTATCTCTCTATTTCAGCACCAACGCTGTAATAGCGTCAGCATCGGAATATGCTGCGAGGTCGAATGCTACGTTCAAGTGCTCCTCGGATGACCAGACCTCCAGAGTTGGTTACGTTCTTTAAAGTCTTAGCGTGGAAACATGGACGGAAGGAGATACATTGTATCACTTGGAGCATCTAAACAACACATTGATATTCTGCATTTGTGACTTTAAAAGTCCCCAGGCACCAAAATTATCCCAGACTTTTCGCTGTTGTTGCTCCAGTTTAGAAGGTGCGTTCACGTGAGTTTTCCTACTAGGAAACTCCTTGTTCCTACGATTCCGACACCACCTGAAGGCACCATCAGAGACCACAACTCTCCATCCTCCTCGACTCTAGGCGTAGATTTAAAATGGGTGTGGCTCCTTAAACCGGGAAGTTTTCTGTCAACAGTCAATGAATTGTCTCTGGAGAAGAACGAGACCAGGAGAGCGGCATGGACATATAGTAGGAAGAAGTTGTTTTGCTCTTATTTCCCATCTTTGAAAGGTTGAGGGTCGCTAAGGCAGGACTGCTTTCTGGAAGACAGAGAAAGGTAAAAGTGTTCGAGTTTAATTGAAAGTGTACATCTTACCTTTTACGTTTGTTACATCCTATAGATGAGTCATAACATGACAATTATAAACCAGAATAGAAAGAATGAGGGTCAGATTTTATGGGTCTGATGATAATGTGTTCAGCTACCATTCCTTCTAAAAAGTCAGTGATAAAGCTGGTTATAAAAACTGCTATACAAGTATCTCTAAAACCAAAAGAAAGTTATTCAAACCCACAGGTCTGCTGCAACTTTCACTTCTTTTCAAAAAAGAAGCTTGATTAAAACAAATTGGAGCATTTTTGATATGTCTTATTCCATTTAGCCAATTCGATTACGTCTTCAACTCATTTTAATTTCTATTTAAATGGTTTATATGGCCTTGTGTCGCTTACGTTTTGACTTAAAGCACCTATGGCAATGTTGAGATGTTCTTTACAAATAAATCTGTCTTTATCACATCCATGCCAGTTAATATAAAAATTTTAAAATAGTGCTTCATCATTGTGTAATGAATGAATTTGGAAACTGTACGACCGACCCGGCCTTTCCGGGGGTTGACCGTGATTTTCTGCAAATCGTTCCGACCCACGGCAGGGATGGTGTCTCCGATCTGTGTAAAGGTCATGTGTACTGTCAGGAGCAAACGTTTGCCCTGTGACTGGCAGTTAATGCTCACGCCAGCTCAAAGGCTCCATTCAGAAGTCCAATCAAAGAAACCCTTTATGTACAGAGCGGGTTGGGCTGTCTCAGCCCAGAGCCACACTAGCTGATATCTTTGTTTGTCCGAGCTGAATGGTTAAAATATGTCGTCTCGAGTGAGGTGTGTGTGTGTGTGTGTGAGAGAGGTTGGCTTGTTGAACTGTGCCACTTTTACAGGACAACATGAGCCCCTGGCAGCTGCTGAAGTCTCAGTTCTTGTGCCACCTGATCATCTGCTACGTGTTCCTGGTCAGCGGCCTCATCGTCAACCTGCTGCAGTTCTGCACTTTACCTCTGTGGCTGGTCAGCAAGCAGCTGGCCCGCAGGGTCAACTGCAGGCTGGCCTACTGCGTCAGCAGCCGTAAGTACCGCCCTTGCTCTCAGTGACATCCGTTAGCACAGACTGTTACGCCGCCGGCATAGAAGGGAGGTCGTGCCGGCCATCGGTTTGTCATGGTGTGTTCATGATCCCTTAGAGATGGTGGCGGCCCTGGAGTGGTGGTCTGGAACAGAATGCACGCTTTACACAGACCCAGAGAGCTCCCCGCTGTATGGGAAAGAAAATGCAATTGTGGTTCTCAACCACAACTTTGAGATTGATTTCCTGTGCGGCTGGACCTTCTGCGAGAGATTTGGGGTCCTTGGGGTAAGAGGAAGTGTCTCAGAAAAAAAAAAACATTTTGTTGTAATGTTGCCATCCATCCGTTCCTTAACATACTTTCAATTTTGATGTTTTTTTTTCCAGAGTTCAAAAGTGTTGGCCAAAAAAGAGCTGGCTTACGTACCCGTCATTGGTTGGATGTGGTACTTCCTGGAGATTGTTTTCTGCAAGAGGAAGTGGGAGGAGGACAGGAGGACAGTGACTCAGAGCCTCCAGAACCTGCGGGATTACCCAGAAAAATATTGGGTAAGATTCACCCCCTTTTGTTTTTTTCCCAAAGCATATTGTGTCGCATCATTTTAAATGAATCTATGTTCTCTGGGGCAAGTTCTTGCTCCACTGTGAAGGAACGCGCTTCACGCCGAAGAAGCACCAGATCAGCATGCAGGTGGCTGAGAGCAAAGGTCTGCCCAAGCTCAAGTATCATCTCCTGCCCAGGACCAAAGGATTCCTGATCACCGTGCAAAACCTCAGAGGAACCGGTGGGCCACTGTTTCCACGATCACCAGTACATATCAGATGCAGTGCAGCCGTGTGGTTTCATTAACATTCAGGTGCTGCTATGCTTCTTCTCCCGTGCAGTCGCAGCTGTGTACGACTCCACACTGAACTTCAGAAACCACGAAACGCCAACTTTGCTTGGAATCCTCCAAGGGAAGAAATATCACGCCGATTTATATGTGAGGTACAGGGAGGCATATTCTTGTTTACTTCTGGTCTGATTGCTCTCCCTCTCTCTCTCACCGGGATGCTTTACCCGAAAGATCCAACTTTCTCTCTTGTTTGCAGGAGAATCCCCCTGGAGCTGATCCCAGAAGATGAAGCAGAGTGTGCTGCTTGGCTCCACAAACTCTACCAGGAAAAGGTTAGCGCGTGTTGAAGGTGAAACTACCTGAGCCACAGTAGCAATACTCATACTACTTTAAATGTATCCACAGGACAGCTTCCAAGAGCAATACATGAAAACTGGGCGCTTCCCTAGTCCTATAGTGAATGTTCCACGTCGGCCCTGGGCCTTAATCAACTGGCTTTTCTGGTCCTGCCTGCTCCTGTATCCACTGGGCCTGCTGCTGGCACAGCTCATCAGCTCCGGATCAATGCTGACCATCGTAGCTTCCGTGGCTCTCTGCACTGCGGGTTAGTTTCATCCATTTCAGCCAGATGTGAATCATTCTGAAATGGGTACATGACACTCGTTTCCCTCGGCGTAACCAGCTCCTCTTCGTCCAAATGTTTCATTAAGCAGCAGATTTGACGGCTGAAGTGTAAGTGGCCTTTTATCAGTCGCATGTCCTTAACAGCATTCAGGCAAAGTTTTGGGTGGAATCAGAGAATTTACCAGGGTATTTAGAACTTCTAAAGGTATGATTTTCAATACAGTAAAAATTAGCCTATTTGTGTGATTTTCTATAGAAAGGCAGCAGATGTGAATGATATTAAGAAAAATTCTAATTGTGATTTTTCTAGCAGATATTGTGATTTCAATTTCATTCACGATTTTCTTTAAATCAAGTTTCTGTGCAGAACATTTACAAGCATCATAGAAACTTACGTCATACGTGAATAAATGCCATAACTCTAATGCAGGAATGAGAAGTCAAGAATTAATTTTAAACATGGTCCTATTTATTTGTTTTATACGTATATAAATCGCAGCTTTGACGATCTCGCTACCTGAAATTGCAGTTTTTGCAGAAGCTGGTGAGTCCACTGTGTTTAGTTTGTTATCCACGTCAATCTATTCGTTATTCTTTGGGCCATGAGTATTTAAACCCAGTGAGGCTCGTCCCTTGTTAAGTTGCATGTTAGACACACAGTGTTGTAGCTGGACAGCGTCGTACCTGCTACAGCCAAACTTGTTCCCTAACAAGCTGCTTGATACCAAGGGACACAAGTAGGACCAGAGGTGAGGTGGAAGTTTACTGACACTTTATCTGCACCTCTGTTCGTTTGCTCAGCGCACTGCTAACAGGGAACAAGCAGAAAAAGACTGATTAGACAAACTGGCGCCATCTGTGTCCAATCAGCCCTTCCAACACACCGCACCTGCACAAACCTCTATTAACAGCAACAGCTCAGCTTTTATTTTATTTATTTATTATTTTTGCACAAATGGTGCTCCTGGTGAATTGTCAAGAAGGTAAGGAAAAATAGATGCCCCCCCAAACCTTTCATGCATGTTCCAAAACATGTTTACAAAGCAACATGCATCAATCTGAATAGATTCACTGAAATGATTTCTTTGCCAGCGTGGGTCTATGAGGAGCATGTTTATCGACTGCCTATTGTATGTGACTGGGGTTAAGATGTCAAACTATGGCTTCTCAAAGTAGACAGCTCAATCATAAGAATATTTTAACCACCTTATTTCTGTGGTAGATTATGTTTAAAACATGTATAACTGATTTTTTGTATTTTATTGATTATTAATTTTAACCATTTGTTTAACATCCTGACACTTTTTGAGGCCAACACCTTTCTCTGCGACTTTCCCTCACAGCTTCAATGGCAGTTCGCTGGATGATTGGCCAGACAGAGATTGACAGAGGCTCCAGTTATGGGAATAAGGAGGCTCCTCTGAACAAGAACTAAGGGATCCTGAATGACCCAGAACTGCTTCTTTGCACAGCTACTAATCTGCAACCTGCTGAACACCAGTCAGACAGGTCACTGATGGACCAACAAACCTGCAGACCGGGTGTTTCTGTCCTAACATTCCAATCTGGTAAAAATTTCTATCTGGATCAGGGTGATCCAAGCTTACATTGCTCTGAGAAATGGGTACAGAAGTAAAATGAATTACTGCACCTGGATAGCAAAACATGGGATTCAGATCCGGAAAATTTGATTCAGTCTGATCCACATGGAACTTTTCAGCAACGGGAATTCAAGACTTAAGATCACAAAACTGGACAGTGATGGGCAACTTGCTTTGGATAAAAGGAACGTGAGAAAAGATAGCGAGAAGTATTCCAAAATCAAATGCAAATATTTAAATACAGAAAAAAAAATTAAACAAACTTTTTTTTTTTTACTCGTAACTCAAACTGAAACTGAAGTTCACTCACAAGTGAAAAATGGACTAACCCTTACAGTGTTTTCATTGTGGAAGATTTGTAACATCTAAGTGAAAGAATTGCACTTTGCAGGTACTGTAAAAGCAGCAGAGATCCAGCAAAACGAGCTTGACAGGACTTGAACATTGCTCCAAACAAGCTCCAACCTGACATTTGCTTCTCAGTGCGGGCAGTTACACTCACCTTACCAAACGGGTGCAGCAGCACATCCACTGTTTTGGGTATTCAAACAGAAAAAAACTGAAAAGTCAGTCAGCTTCTCAGAGGTGCCCCCGCCCCCCGCCTGCCCCGCCCACCAACTACATTGATTTTAATGCAAAACAGGGAGATATTAGTGAGAACAGGCAAATGATTACATACAGAATATGTACATAGCTGTTCCAAATTAGTAAAAACATTAGTCAATCAGTCATTAGTCATCAACATGGTTACTCATACTCACTCATAACTACTTCTGTTTTGGTGTAATGACCTTCCTGAAGAGGCAAGAGAAGAAGGGAAACCTGAAATCTAAACCATGCATTGCAAAAAAAAAAAAAAAAAAAAAGTTTGAGTTCTTTGTTTTTAGCTTGGTTTAAAACGTGCTTATTTTAAAACAGGGTCAAACACTGCATTATTGAGATTGAAGTTTCAATAAAAATGATTGATTGGAATTTGTTTTATGGAGCTCACTCAAAAAGGTCATCAGTATAAAATATAGAGATTATTTTATAATCAGGTATTTGAGATTTTCGACCCCAGTCAGAGTGCTTTCCTGATACTCCCAGGTCTGCTGGAAAACTCTTAGCATGCATACTTCAGATAAGGATTTGCTTTCCAGACAGCCTTGGATTTCTAGACAAAACCTGACCCTGAAGAACACGCAACAAACCTGAATCGCTAGACGCCAGCTGGATTATATGGAAAATTCTTGGGTATAGGGATGCTCCTGACTATAAACCTGCAGCATACCATCACTGGATGTATGCTGCAGTTTTTATAATGTACCATTCCAGAGAAATTGAAACTGACCTCTTGTATTTCATTGTTGTTGATGACCAAAGGGAGGCTGTCCAAACCTCCTTTGGTTTTGGGAACATTTAAATCCAAAGTTTTTTGCCTTAAAACAAATCCAGCAGGGATAAAACCTTACACCTGTGTGCAGTTTCCTCATTGCTACTTGGGACTTCAGTGACATTGAATGGAAATCAGCGCCTTGTTCCTCACTGCTGTGCCAATAAAGCAAATTGGTACATTTTAATTATACAATAGTTACACGTAAAATAAAATATATCAAAGTATATTGATGTTGTAGGACAATTCACTTCAATACCCTGTAACTATGTAGTCTGATTAATGCCCGTAGACTCAAATATGATGAAATCACTTCAAATTTCATCTTTTTAATAATTTAATAGGATATATATTGATATATTTCTTTTTATTCATGATGGAAAAAACAATACACTACAGCTTTTTTCTTTTTTAAAAAAAGATTGGTTTATTAATATTGTTTGTACATAGCAAACACTGTAAGAGCAGCAGAGGACCAGAAGTTGTGTTTGTGTGTGTCAGTGTCTGTTGTGTGGATGTGGTGTGTTCAGCAGCAGGGAGGGAGAGCAGGCCCCGGTTCTCCTCTTGAGTTGGCTACGCTCCAGTCACATGAACAGCTCTTCACCAGCCACTAGACTTGAACATTGCTCCAACTTGACATTTTACTCCTCAGCGAAGGCGTCAAAATACATTAAAATAATCCTTCCTAGTGCCCGTGCTTGCCGTACGACAAGTGATAAATTAATTTGAATATTTGGATGGTATTCGTCTCATAAAAAGGTCGACCATCTTTTCTTCTTCTATTCAGTGAGGCTTACCACACCTTTTTTTCAGCCTCGGAGGGTGACTGAAATAGGATTCCTCCCTCCTCTACTCAACTGCCCCCTTGGGTAAACAGTTTAAAAGTGCCATAGATTATGTCCCCCCCCCCCCATTTGTAAAAAGGAAAAAACAAAAGTATTCCTCAATGCCTTTTCAGAGGTCTCTTCACCAGTGAGAACAACAAATGTGGCAATAATTACTTAACTTTACAATATTGTTTATACAGGAATTAAAGCCAATCCTATTCTTACAGTATGTACAGTCTCCACCACACCGTTCCTGCCCCCAGTCCATGGGTACATAAAGACCCTATACTCCATAGGTCCAGTTGTCCTCTGAAATGATAATGTATTAGTTCCTCAGTTTAACTCCATGTGCCTTCGGCCGAAACTTCCACTTCTCATGTCCACAGTCCTTTTTTTTTTTTTTTTTTTGCTAACAGCATGTACAGTAGTGCTTTAATTTGTAAACGTAAAAGCCACAGAGAGGTTCCATTCATTCTTCATCCGTACAGACCTTAAAAAAAAAAAAAAAAAAAAAAACAGATGAGAGAAGCTGTAATAGGAACTTACCAATCTGTCAGTGATTTATACATAAACATACAGAGATACATTCACAAGTTAAAAACTTAATTTACACACTGGTAGAATTTTTACTTAAATTTACAATAAATACCTTAACAAACGGGTGGTCTAGCAGCATGCTAGCCGTCCAGCGACGCTTGGGTTCGCTCTCCAGACAGTGGCTGAGGAAGTCCTTCCCTTCTGTGCTCAGCTTCTCCGGAATGGGAGGTTTATGTCCCATGCCCACTTTGTACATAATCTGAAAGTTGTGCTCATACTCGTGCCAGGGCCTCTGCAGAAGGAGATCAGTGCTCAATCTTACTCTAGACATTCACAATAAATTTTCCTCCATATTTTTCTCACAAATATTAATACTGCCTTTCATTCACAATTTTCACCTCTCCACTCCCCCAGAAGCCATTTTATTAACCCAGATTAGACCCAAATAAGACACGACTAGCACCACACCATAAAGACTGAATGCGGGAGCCACCGCTTATCTGCAATGAAAACGACTTCCTTACATTAAACAAAGAGCTACAATGAAAAAAGGACTTTTTCTGTTCTGCAACTGAAAACCAAAGGGGACGGGAGTGGTCCTTACCTTTCCAGTCACCATCTCAATGAGGACGCATCCCAAACTCCAGATGTCTGCAGCTCGTCCATGACCTTCCCCCTTTGCTCTTGTGATGACTTCAGGTGCCATATATGCTGGTAAAAAAAAAAAAAAATTACAGTTACTACTGTAGAAGTTAAGTGGTGACACAACAATTATATGAAAAAAAAGATAAGGCATCAACAATAAAATCCAGGAAAGAAGGAAGTTGTATTAGCTCCCAATGGTGGATTTAATGACCACCTGCAATAAATAGACCGTTGGGAGCTAATACCGGTGAGGCAGACTTCCTTCTGTTTTTTGTCAAAGATCATATCACAGTGCAAAATGTGTGCAGGATTCAAAAATATATTTGTGCATTACCACATGAGACCAATATATTAATCATATGAAGCATCAAGCATGAGAATGTATAAAAAATAAGTTGTTGTTTCCAATGCACGCAGGGCAAGCACATTCAGTTGTTTTTACACACAGATTTGCATCACATATTCATCACCATGACTACATCATACACTCAAAAAAAACAAATGTGGGAGGACGTCCAACAGAAACGCAGGCAGAATTAAAAATAGAAAGCCTGCAGTGCCCTCTAGTGTCGGGGTTGAGACACAACATCTTACCTGCTGTTCCAAGAGTGCTGTTCACCTCCCCAGGCATAGTGTGAGTGTTGTTCCTCAGCTTGACTGAACAGCCAAAGTCGCCCAGTTTAATCAGGCCTGATGATGTCAGAAATATGTTGGCTCCTGATATGAAAAGAGAGATGGAATAATCAGTGGATTCTACATTTAAATGCGCTTTCAAATAGAAGTGCATGCGAGAGAGGGGTAGGGAAAAAAAAGCGTGTGTGACTCTGACCCTTGATGTCCCGGTGGACAATGCCGTGTTCATGGAGGACATTGATGGCTGTAGTGATCTGTTTGCTGTAGAGCCTGATGACGTGTTCCTGTAGCCCCAGTCGAGACACCTCCTCCAGCGTGCCCTCATCACAGTATTCCATGAAGATGTACATCTCCTCCTACAGGTGTACACAGGGAGATGAATACTAAAACCGATTCACCGTCACCATCATTAGTTGAGGACTAGCAAGGACTGACGTGGACATATGCCTCTTACCCGATGAAGCTCGACTCCAAAGTAACGCACAAGGTTTGGGTGCTTAATGCCTTCAAATATTTTCAGCTCGTCTGCAGTCTCCTTGATTGTTTTGTGGTCATTTGGCTGGAATCGGATCTAGGTGAAGACAAAATGAATTGAGTAATTCTGCAGCACGAGTCATGATTTTAAAAACTATTTATCGGGTCTTGCAGCAGTACACACCTCCTTCATAGCCATTAGTTCTCCAGTGTCGATATTGATGCAGGTGTACACTTTCCCATACTGGCCCTCTCCTGTTGAGCAAATGAGCAAAACATGAGTCAAATCATAGTTAGCAAGATGACAAAGTCAAAAACTTTTTCAAAAGCCAGTAGCCAGCGTTACCTATCTTGTTGCCCCTCTGCCACTTGAAGGTCACCTTCCTAAGGCCGACGTGCATGACGTTGTCATAGGACTTGGGCGTGTGACACACTTGGCCGATGATGTTGCGTTGCTTCATCACGGCGTAGCGCTTGTCCTCAAACTTGCGAATGGAGCGACGGACGGCCTCCATGGGGCTCTGTCGGGCTGCTGTGTCTGAGGTGGGAGAAAGGAGGCATCATGTAGTACCGTTAATAAAGCCCTGCAATTGATTGAATTTTCAAACAACCTGTTAACTCATAGAAATAAGTTTGCCATTTGTCATTTTTCTTTACACAATTTAGGAAAGACGTGCATGTGCAACACATTCCCACAGCAAGAGCAAACCAAACCAGACATCCTGTATTGCTAATATGGGATGTCTATATTATATCTATATTATTAATATAGGATGTCTATGGAGGGAGCGAGTGAAATGGCAGGAGGATGGAAGGTCTTTTGGTTGAGGATAAAGGGCTGGGAAAGTTCACATATGCGGGAACACTTTGGGTTCCAAGAATCCGACAAGGAAGCATAACAAGATTTGCTATAAAGGTAATAACCATGACTCAACAACAACATTTTTGTGTAACCATCGCAAACCAACGCATAAGGTCACTCATGCAGAAGAAATGTATTGTGCAACTAAAATAATGCTCACCCTTGGATTGGCTGATAAAGGTGCGGAGCTCCCAGCTTCTGCGTGCAGCACTATTTGGGTCTCCCTTAGGATAGGAGGGTTCTGGAGAGGAATCAAAAGAGAAAATTCAGCAAATCACACCGATTAACATAAACCGCGCAGACAGTCCTATGGGGACGGATCAGTGGCTACACCCACCTTCTCTGTCCTCTGTCGGGCTGGAATGGCGGCTAAGAGATTTGAAACTCTGCTGCAACTCTGCTGCAACCGATGACAGACGGTCGTTCTCATGAAAACTGGATACCCTGCAACGGCCGCAGTCAGGATTAATACAAAACGGGCATTCCATCACAAGCTGATGAATCAGATGGCAAGCTTCAATTTGGGGATTTGCAGATTAATGGTCAAAATCTGAATCAACACAATGTGTTTGGCAGGTTTGCATTTTGTATATGACCTCAAACTGACTAGGTTCTAAAGGGAATGGAAGATATTTTTAGACTTTAAAAGGAATTTTAATGTTTGGTGAAGCTCTAAGAACTGAATTGTTTGTGAAAGATTAAACAGAGCATGATTTTGTTTCCTGAAAGCACAGCAAAGGCTATTGCATAAACATAGTCACTTAAGTTACCTAAAAGTCAGCATCAAATCCATAATGAGTACTGCAAGTGGCATAAATAATACAGTTCACTATCAAAATAAATAAAAGTGACTAAATCATCTGACCTTTCGAGGGAGAAAAGATTCAGCTCATTTCCATGACACCTTTTAAAACTCATTAGTAGTGCTGCATGCATTAGGATCATTATGCAGTTTAAACAGCTTGAAAAGGTTAGATCTCTCCTGATTTAAAATGCACACAACAATAAGCCAGACACCTAATGACAGTGAATCACCAGCATCAAAGCAGGACTGATGTTAATAGCAATAAAAGCAGAAGACCATAGCCCACTCTTCTTACAAGGTAGTGTGTGTGTTTACTCCTTTCATTTTCACGCCACGCAAAACCATCACAGCACCTTCCCTCGACCGGAAAGACGACTTGTGGGAGGCCATTTTTAGGATTCGGTGACAATTTGTGGATCCATTTTTCACATTAACACGTTTTAGAGTAAACTTAGTCTTTGCATTCTTGATGCATTCAAATCTACATTATGGTATAAAAGTTGACAAAGTATATTTACCCAGGAATGTGTCTCATCAATAATTACAAGTTCCTGTGGTTTAAAAGTTTAAATTTTATTTTAAAAGATAAGATTTGAAAAAAAATAAACTGCAAAATAGAGCTCATCTAGGTTTAAACCTGTGATGATTTGCCAATGTAGAACCTGGGAATGATCAATGTACAAACAATGGCAGACGTTACTAATAGATACTAAACCACCCCCTGTCTTTATTTAAATTTATAGAATATGTTTGGATGTAATCTGAAGACTAAAAGCAGGAACTCCATCAGCGAAACTTCATAAAAAATGAATTATGTGAGAGAAGCCTGTGTAATTTAAAATATGATCCTGCTTTCCACATAAGCACATGTTTTATTCGTTTCATCTTATGAATTTCATTGTTATAGCCGCACATTGGCAAGATATCACAGATTTGATAGGAGGGTAAAATACTTTTTGGCTGCGGCTCTCGTGTTTATAGCCAAAAAGGATTTAGTGAATCCTCACTGGTACAGAACAGTGTGCTAGGGCCTGGAATAACATGCTTTAGTGAATTTTTCCTGTTTTCTTTAGTCTTTTTTTTTCGTATATGGGCCTGTGATTTGCAGTCTCTAGCGGGTGACTTGGGGGCAAGGCTACCTGACGTCATTGGGGGTGCTGCCGGGTGCTTTGGTGTGGCTGTGTTCCCCTGGGCCCTGCGGGACGGGGCGAGGGCCGTTGGGGAACAGCTGGTTCCGCAGGTCACATGGGAGACTTCGAGAGCTGCGTGGTGAAAAAACAAACTGAAGAGCGTTGCCTTGAGAAGTCGGTCGGCTCGAGCTGGATGGATGTGAACGCGTGTGTGTGTGTGTGTGTGTGTGTGTTTGTGGGACTGGATGGCGGGCTGAGGGATGCGAGGTACACAATCAGGAGCATATGCAAGGAAACACAGAACACACACACACACAGGCTCACATTTCGCTCAGAAGCATCAGTAGCCACAAGAAGCGAAAGGTAATGAAACGCCATGCAGGAAAGAGTAATAACATATTAAATCACAGTGGCCACACAGGCTATTGCAGAAAGGACAGCGGAACCGTAAACACCAACCTGAAACCTTCGGCATTAGGGATGAAAAGATTGGGGTTTGGTGGGTCGCTATGGCAGCGAGGGACTTTGACAGGACGAGGGCTATTTCTGGGAGCTGGAAAGAAAAACAAGTTGCTTAAAAAGGAAACACCTTGAACAGGCTATGTATTGATCCGGTGGAACTCATGGGAATAGAGTTAAGCTACGGTAATGTACAGCAGTATGGTAAGAAAAAGAGGGAAAAAAAGCTAGCTTTATTTATATAGCACTTTTTAAAACAGAAAAATTCCAATCAATTTGCAAGAAGAAGAAAAGATGGAGATTCAAAAGACAGAGAAAGCAGTATACTATATACAAGGAGAAATGTGTATGCACTATGTTATGTTATAAAACCAAGACAAATGCAGATAAAACAAAAAAAGATAAAAGGTGTTTGTTTGATTTGTTTCTCGCAGACTTTGTGGAGCTGAGCAACTGCTGCAACAGAACACGTCTTAATTAGAATAGGTTCCCATTATCATGAGGACTCCAGTCCACAAAATCAATAGAATAAACCACAAAAGATATTCATTTGTCTCTAGGGCTGCCAAAGTGTTTTTCTAACCACATGCTATAAATTCTGTGTCAGGTGACTGTGGTACCACATGAAGGCAGCGTTTGATTGTTCATCTCATACCACCCCAAAGCGGATATATGTTTTGATATTTTGTTCTCGGCAGTAATATTTGGGGTTTGTGGCTTTAAACCTTATGTTTCCACTCGGTGGGCACCGTTGTTTTCTATCACTTTGCAAGTACTACCTTTGTGTTGCATGAAATGGCCTGTAAGACGGCCATGTCTGACATTGTGCAGTCAGCCAGTCTGGTTTCAATAATTGCTCCTTGTTCTACCGCTAATAAAATTTATTTTACAGTCTTTATTTAATTAGGAAGTGTTTGCTGAGCAAACATGGTCTTTTTTCAGCAACACCGCCACTTCACGCTCACAGTAACACACATGCACATCAATACTGAGCAACAGAATGGCTGCACAGGAGTCTGAGGGGAGGCTCAAAACTAAGCTAACACACAGGCTACTTGGTAATTTACTATTATGCTACAGGATTTGTTTGTAACTGCCCTCGCGCCTGCTTTGTGTAACACAGTTACCGGGTTATAAACTTGCGGTAGAATGTAAACACTGATCCAAATCCTGAACTCCAGATATGGAAGTCACCAGCAGGTCTTATCACAGAGGAGCATCTTACCAATGTACAAGCCGGTGACAGGGCTGTGAGGTTTTCCGATCACATGTCCGATGCATTCATTCATCAGAGCTTGTAAATTCTGCAGCAAAAAAAATGATCCTAAGTCACTCATGGTAAATGCATCCATGATGCTTGATGCTTCTTGTGCAAATTTTGGGCAATGGGTGCAAAGGGTGCAAAAAAAAGGGTCATTTTACCAGGAAGTCATCCTCTGGTAATGCTGATATGAAGGCAGGTTCAATAGCCTGAAGAAAATCAAAACCCTGAGTCGCCCACCTGTGGATGGAAACAGCGGTCAGTCACAGATGTCACACATGTTCTAGTACTTTCTGAACCTTTTCTTTTCCTCCTCTTTCCATGTGAGGAAAAGGAAAGAGGGAGAGGATCTGAAATAGGTACTGGGGCGATGTCATGAGCTTTTAGAAGCATTTCTTTGGTCAAGGAATTGCAGCCACCATTCATAAGCTAATATATGCAGATGTGAAATGACAGATATGAGATGACATTTATGCTTTTTTAAAAAGCATGTTAGTTCACTGTGTTGTGCAGTGCACGTGTCTAAATGTGAAAAAAGTTGAGTAAAAACAGTAAGTGGCACAGTTTTCAATCATACAAGAATGACTCACTGATTAGTGTGACTATTTTTGTTTGGTCAAGCAATTTAAAAAAAAGGTTTCTATTGTGTCCCTAAAATCTCATTACTATTGGTGTTCGTTCCATTAAATAACCTAAAGAACTTGTTCATTATAATTATACAATGTTGCCATGGTAGCCTGTTAAAGGACAAAGGTTGTTGAAAAATAAGGACAAACCGGGACAAATAATGTATTTCAATTAATTGTTTGCTTTTACACAAATAATGATAAATATATATGTTTTTGCTTTTAAGAATCGTGCTGAAAATAGCAAATAGAAAGATAAATGAGGTCTCACAAACATAATGACCTTTACAAACTATTCACACACAAGATAGAATACAAGCTTTTACCATTGTTAGTTAGTTAAGGTTAATAGAAACATTGATTCTTGGCCTTTTTGAGAAATTTACGAGCTCTAGAAGGATGACTTTTTTGTCAGCGAGATAAATGAGTAAGTCCATCTTCAGCATCCTGTCAATAAAAGCAAACCTTTAAATTCTCCCTTAAGACTTTAGACTAGTTGGTACACCCTGTGCCGTAACAGGGGGGCAGAAAAAAAGAATAGTAAATGAACTGTGACTGGACAGTGATGCTGTACCTGGGCTTGGTGCCCCTGCCACTCTCACACTTTGTTAGGACATAGGTCATCCACTTGCGGGCAAAGGCGATGTAGCGTTCCCCGATCCTTTGCCTGAACTCCCCCGACATCAGGCGCACCACCTCCTTGTGGTACTGTGAATAACAAAAATGAAAATGAGCCAACCATTTACTATGAGTCTAGAAATCCACTATATTTTTTTTATTTTTTTAAGCTGAATTTAACTGTCATTAAATTACACAGATTTGTCTCTGAGCTTATCTGAAAAAATCTTTATATTATTGCCTATCATAGATGTAAACATGTATAGAATCCAACATTGATTACTGCAACAGTTTTGTCCTGTGAACTCTGCAGGATTTTACCTCAAAGGCAAAATTGTAGCCCTGTATCATTGCCTCCCTGTAGTACTGCTGCAGAGTGGCCGACTCCGACTCCTCCACCTCCGCCTCAAATTCCGAGGTGAACATATACTCCACTCGGTCAATGGCGGTGCCGATCTTAATGCATAGCTGTAGTGCCTCATCCTGTGTTGGTGAGAGAGAGAGAGAGAAAGAAAGAAAGGGTGGGGAGATAAGAGTGTGCAAGCGAATAGATGGAGAGGAAAAGATAAACTATTATTAAACAAAAGAGGCTGATGAAGAGGTGTAAAAAACCTCAAATTCAAAGCAACCAAAGAACAAAACAAGTAATAACATCTATGTGAGAAATGGCGTGTTATTGACAGCAGTCACAGACATGAACCTGTCTGCATAACAAAACAACACAAACCAAAGCATGTGGTTATGCTCGTACCTTGAGCTCCTCCAAAGCACTTGCGATGAGAGGCTGACTAGATGTTTGCTCGCGGCTCAGCGTGAGCACGTCCTCCATGGACTGCTGGAAGGCCTTGCGCTGGGCCACCAGATGAGCAGACTGCATCACTATCAGGAGCATGTTCTCCACCTGAGAGCACGGTGGACGACAAGCGGGAGGTTGGTAAAGAGTCCCACACTCACAAACACACTCACGGTGAGTTTAAAACAAAAAAATAGTCACATACCTTCATGGCCCTCAGCGTGTCAACCGTTTCCATTTGAGGAACCAGTTTGAGCAGCTCTCCGTCCCACTGAGCCCAGTCCGAATCGGTCGTGGAGTCCCCGGCTCTGTGCTTACTCATGAGCAGGTAGGCGTCGTCCTCCGCGATTTCGTCCGGCTCTTTGGAGCAATCTTTACCCGCGGCGGCATTGAGAAGCTGTAGGATAAGAGGCCACTGATCCCTCAGGCCACAGGGGACGAAAACCTGCAGCTCCTCCAGACCTGGAATCTGAACCTGGATCCAAAAGAGAAAGGACAACAGTCAAGAGAAGGAAGATCAGAAATACATATTTAAGCAAAAAAAAAAAAAAAAAACCACAACAACAGAATTCCCCAAAACACACCTTGACATAGTTTCTCTTTTTCAGCGCCTCCAGCAGAAAAGGCACGCCGTTTGTGATACTGAAATCTGCTGCAACCTCTAAGTCCTGTGGAGAAGAGATGCAAGCAAAGTGTGTGTCAGGAGACACAGTCCCAGTTCTTTATTGAGCAGAACAAGGAACAAACTGCATAGTCAGTGCTGTTATATCTTTCTGTTTCAAAGGGAATACCATTTCTTCACTGCAGTCTCTCACCTTGCGAAGCATTTTGGCAAAGCCGAGAGCCTTGGATGCTCGTTCCCTGGCCTCGTGGAACAGCTCTTTCAGTGACCTACTGGTCTCAATAACTGACCGCCTTACAGAATTAAAAGTTTTAAAAAGTTACAAGAAATAGTAACATTTATATGTCAAGCAAAGATCTACCAACCCCCCCTTTTTACCTGATCTCATCTGAGGCTGTGCTGTCATCTGCGCTCTCCCAGAATTCATTACCACTCTTTTGCAGACCAGCATCAAGGAACTCTCCAGTGGATTTGAGTAGCATTCCTGCAATGTCACTGCAAAAAAAAAACTGTTTTGTTATCATGTAAATAATTAACAAGGCATTAACTTACTTAAACACCCAAAGCATTTATGTCTGTTTGATCTGCAAGTACGTGCTGCGACTGGAACAGGAATGGTAAATAAGTCAGAGAGAAAGAAATTGGTATGCATTACACAAGAACTTGCAGACAGATATTTGAACCAGTCTGTCTGGGGCCCAGTCGCACAGACCAGAATAATAAATATTCATATTGTCTGTTGTAAAGCACCTTGAGTTGCATTTCTGTATGAAAGGTGCTACACAAATAAGGTTTATGGACCGCAGAGCCACTGACCAGAAAAGCTTCCCGGACTGCGCCTCCCCTCCACGGATGTAGGGAGTGATAACCTTGGTGAAGTGCCACTCCTCCTCCAACAGGTTCTTTAAGCTGTGAGAAGCCTGAGGCAGCTGCTGCAACATCCCGATCCAACTGTGCATGTAGTCAAAGTAAACCTGCAATTAAAACCATTATTATACACCAATGGCAACAGTGGTAAATACTGGAAGCAGGAACGGCGATGAGGAGGGAAAGCGAGGAGTCTTACCACAAGCATCTTGTGAAGGTCTTCCTCGAACTCATCAATATTGGCGTTTGTCTGCAAGCCCTGAGCATCAGTTACCACGCCGCGCAGCATGAACTGATAGTACTGCTTCATCAGAAGGCCACCTTTCAGAACCTCCTTACACTCACGCACCAACTGCAGAGCACAAACAGCACAGACGTTAGCACTACCATATGGACGACCTGTCATTAAATATAGTACAAAGCAATTAAATTGTTCATAGCATCATGACATGACAGCTTTTCCTTCAGTTCAGCTTTTAAACTGGGAGTGAACATCTGCTCGCCTGTTTGATGCTGAGCAGCGACGGCTCTCCGGCGGGCCTCTGTTCGAGTCGCAGCTTAAGGCATTCGTGAATGACGTTGAGGAGGACTCTGCAGAGCACGAGGAATGCCGGTCGGAAGGAAGGGAGGTCCATGTCCAGCAAATCCTCCCAGGACACCTGGTCCGCCCCCAGTTCTGGGCGAGCCGAGCCGCGGCAGGACACGTGACGTGACAGCTCTGGCAGGTAGTCACTGTACAGCATGGGGTCAGGGAAGTCTGCAAACTGCAGGGGAAGAGAAATCCAGTCAATTCAGTATTTTAGAGTGTAACATGGTAAGCCAGTAATATAATCATACAAATTACCTAAAAATAGTTAATGTCGAGCTGCAATTATCAACTCAAATGTGATTTTATTTTTATTTTATTATTACATAAATGTTAGTGCACACTTGTGTTTTCATTAAATGATCAAAAGTAGCTGTTAATCTCCACCAAAAAGGCATCGGACTTGTCTCTGAAGAATACATTTATTCTGTTGAGATTCGTCTCTTTTGCATTGCATAACATGAACAACATTACCAAAACTTTGGCCAAGCCCAGATTTGTGCAAAAAGGCTGCGACAGGCTGCTGATGACCACTTACTCCTGTTACAATGTCACTGTTGTATAGCTACGACATGTGGCTCCTCCTCATTCTTGCCTCCACACAGCCTCTGAACACCATAACCACAATCGAAGAAGTGTTCACTTTCCTCATTGGACATTTTGAGAAGGAGGGCAGCTCTGAAACCTCCCAAGAACACTCCATTAAATGCTCAAAGCTCACCATTCACACCACTCACATGAGCTGATTATCCACTGTAATAAACTCAATGACAGTCGTCTCCTTTTTTTCTGGCTTTTTGCACTACATGTTTATTGCTGGGTCTCAGCCTTCAATCTGTGAGAACTCTTCCAAATACTGTTGTGACTGATTTATTGGCTGGACTGTAGTCCTGACCAACTATTTGATGAAATTCTAACATTGGAGCTAACTCCATTGGTCGACTGAGTGGCCGACACCTCAACCTAATCTCCCATTTCTAATTAAAGCCAAATATTGTTTCATAGTGTTTCATTAAAAGCCCTATAGTGTTTCATACACTTCACAAACATTCCATACTGCAGACAACATTATAACAGTGCACCATATTAATGTCATAACTAGAAAGTGACACACACCCAATTGCAAATAATACTCCACATAAAAGAGTATCAAAACAAGAACTGGCTTTGTTTATGTTTCTGAAATGGCAGGTGTGTAACTAGCTATTATTCACATTATTTGGATTCATTGTTGTTCTCATCCCTAATAAGGTTGGTACATATCTGTAATTGATGTGACAGTAATTACAGATATGTACCAACCTTATTAGGGATTGTACATATCTGTAATTGATGTGACAGTAATGTTACACATAATCTCAAGGGAGTGAACACGAAAGGCCTGTGAAGCAGGTGTGTGTATGCATGCAAGTGAGAGAGCGAACACAATAATACTAAGAAGGAGCAGACTAATTATGTACTTCTACTCGATCAAAGGTCATCAACTCTCAAACAGGTTTTTATCTTTAAAAGGATCCCAGAGCACCTTTTTTATATAAACTCATAATGATGATCATTAAGATGTCCCTTTTAAGGTAAATTGAATGCATTATTATTGTGATGATATTATAAAGCATAATAATGATTAAATGTACAGTTAAAGATAGAAATGTCTCACCTCCAGTGCAGGAGTGTGTCGGAGCAGAGCTGCCCGGGACCTCTGTAGAGAGCGGTCCATCAGTTTGTGCAGTCTGAGGATCAGTTTACGCAGTCCCATCTGTTTCAGAGCTTTATCCACAAACGGCCTGTAGATTGCCGTGGGGCAGAAGACGCCGCCTCCCCCGAACGCTTCCGCACTTCCTGCCGCGGCGGTCGGGAGAAATTCGTCCTCTGATAACAATCGGGCGAATTTAGGAGTCAGGGAGGGCGACAGCTCCCCCTCCGCTACGCGCCCAGCTCCCCCCTCCTCTTCGCCGTCTCTGTCCTCGCCGTCGCTTTCGGCCGTGAAAGTGGCTGTTGAGTCATTCTCCTCCTCCTCCTCCTCGTTCTCCTCTTCGTCTTTGCCCCGGGAGCAACGAGGTGAGGGGATCTCGAACACGGGCCACCCGATACGGGACAGGTCGTGCAGGCCCAGCACGGTGGCCATAACCCGCAGCTTCTGGTTGAGGTCCTGGGTGATGTTGAGCCACAGACAGAGCGCCTGCACCCTGCCCTGGAAGTCTCGCGCCGCGTACTTGTCGTAGTCCTTTTGCAGGGCCTGCAACGATGGGTACAGTGCTTCCACGGACTCAAGCAGCTCCATAACCCGCTTGACCTGTTCGAACGCCAGCCTCTGCCGCTGCAGGTGACCCCTGCAATCAGCACTGGAGCCCAGAGGCTCTGCTGCATTCATTGCGGTCGAGGGGCAGGCGCTGAAGCCCCAGGGATCTACTCCACAGTGGTTTGTCTCCACCATGGCGGGCTGCCACTCCTCGCCGCAGAGCAGGTCCGGCACAGTCTGGTGGTTCCCCTGGATTGTTTGAGACCCCGAGCACAGGGGCACTCTCAGGCTGTCGTAGTTGACCTTAAAGTGCAACACCTCGTTGATGATGTCAGGGATGGCCTGGCGGGCAGTGAAAAGGAAAAGATCTTGGTCACTGGTGGAGCGCCGTGCGTGCCAGGCCTGCAGCTCCAGCCAAATGACCTCGTTGTTGTGGCCCATGAAGGCCATGTTCTCCAGGCCCCTCTGCTCCTTCTCCTTCCTCTTGGAGGACATAGACGTGAGCTTGAGCAGCAGCCGCAGCGTCTCAAAGAACTTGAGGCGGTCTGCGGGACAGTCTGTCCTGGAGCTCTGTCGGTGTGTCCGGGGCATGTGCGGCATAGATACAGGAAGCTTGCAGCTGCTGCAGCCCAAGCTCAAGTAATGCTTCCTGGGATCCATGTTGAGGGAGCCGAAGGGGCTTTTTGAGCGTGGGTCCAGCATGAACGATCCTTCGAAGGTCTTCTTGTGGTCTCGTTCGGTGGTCCGCTGGGCGGCCCTCTGCTTCTTCTTGTAGCTGTGCTCCTCGGGGGTCTCTCTCTCTGTTGGCCTCGGACTCTCTTTCAGGACAGATGTGCTGAGATCCGCTGAAATACACACATACACAGACAGCTCTCAGTCAGTACAATGCAAGTCAACCGCATTCACAGCTCCTTTTTTTTCCCCTTTCAAAGTAATATGTTTTTTGCGTACCCTTGTTGGGGGAGCGACCAGTACTCCTCGCCTGGCTGTTTCTTTGATGTTTACCAGACATGCGTTTCATCTGACGAGGGGTAAAAGGAGGCGACGTGCCATACAGAGCCTCCTCTTCCTCACTGGGAGAGTCCCAGGATTCATCCACCTCAGAGTTCTGTTGGGATGCATCCTCCACTGGCTTGGCCTGCCTGTCAACAACAACATGCACAAAAACAGACCAGATAAAGCAATAACATCTTAACAGCAACTTAACAATGAGCGATGTTTCCTGGAAATGATGTTGTCCTTCGTCATCACAATTTTTTTTCCAAATCATATCACAAAGAAACCAGCGAAAAGGTTTGTACAAGGTCAATCAGTTCACGCTTGTGTGTACCCATAACAGTGTGTGCCGCAAATCTCCTTTAATGCCTCAGCAAACAGGTTGCTAAACTGCAACTAGACTGAATGTCTGCTGCTACCTACAGCAGACTGACGAGTCGTCTGTCTTCTGGAGCCTGACTGACTGTCTGCCGGTCGTACAGCGGCAACGCTGTGTGCGCGACCACAGCCGTCCAGACGCAGGATAATAATCTGTGGGTTGTCTACTGGCACCCTCTCATGGTCTAGGTAAACATAATGGCTCAAGCGGAGAGGGAGAAAAGTAACCACCATTAATTCTGTCAGAGAAGTCATAAACCGAACACTGAGACTCACTCACCCAAGAAGACTGTAGAAGCTATTAGACGGCATGCGAACGCGGTGCTAAGGAGAATATATATTTATCTGTCAAAGATGTGAGGAATGAGATCATTAGAACATACATCAGTCACATGTCAGAAATAGATGTCAAGACACGAGGATATGATGTATCTAGCACTAGAAAATGCAGTAATAACTTGAAACACTTCCTCTTGTTGAAAAAAAGGAGGGGGGGTGAAAAAAAGCACGTAGTGCAAGCGGCACGCCTTTCCAGATTACAACGTCAGAGCTTTGTTCCCTAATGGCTTTGAGTTTTTTTTTTTTTTTTTTAATAGGATTAGAGCAAAAGGTTGGGAGTTTCTGACCCCTGCCAACAAAAACAAAAAGAGAAAGAAGGGAGGGGGCCCGGAAACGGCAGGCGTCATTCTATACGCTGGTCGCCATGTGTCCCTCCATCGATCATCCGATTGTAAAGCATTCCCCAGCACGCGCCTGTTAGCGTCTGTGCAGACGGGAGTTGAAAGGGCCAAGGCTGTATCACTTTCACTGGGGGAAGTGTGTTTGTGTGTGTGTGTGTGTGAGTGGTAAAGGGGAAGGGGGTTAATCTGGAAATCACTTGCTTAAGCTTTTTAAGGAGCCACACAGTGTGAGAGAGAGAGGGTGAAGACTTCTATTGCCCATCTGCCCCGCTGTAGAATCTGCCTCTATACCCCGGCACACACACGCACAGACACAGACTCCCCTGGGAGCAGCTGTGGAACTACATAGAAAGCAGAAAAGACACCTGCTGCAAATCCGTCTAATTTACATGCAAAGAGATTCCAGAAGAAATGAAGACTTCATGCACTAGGCATGCTGCGAAAACGTTGTCAAACAGCACAACCATCTTAACCACGACAGTCTCGTAATTAGAGGATAACTCATTGCATGAAAGAACACTGGTGCCTTTATGAGTGTATTGTATGGGAAATTGTGAAGGGGCTTGTTCTGCAGGCGCAGGACACGACAGTGGTCTTTTCAGTATGCAGGCACAAGAAGGTACAGTAAGCAATCTTGTGTGTGACAATCGGGCATTTATCACACCATCAATAGACATGTCACTGTGCTTTTTCACTGCAAAAAAAAAAAAAACTGGACAGGTACTAGACAGGAATCTGTATAAAGAATGCAGTTACAGTAATCGGGTAAAAACGATTACTTGCACTTCCTGCAATTGTGCAACTGTTTAAAAAGAATTAGCCCATCAACCTCCCACTAGGTCTGTCACAAGTATGATCAGATTGTGTGCATATTTGTAAACATTCCAAAGCGTGCACATATGTATGTGTGTGTGTGTGTGTGTGTGTGTGTGTGTGTGTGTGTGTGTGTGTGTGGTGCGTGTGTGTGCGTGTATCTGAGGACAAAAATAGTACATGCATGTGAGAGGGAACGAGACCGAGCTTTAAAAAGACACTTCTCTATGCAGAAGAGCATGACTAAATCACTCAGGAATGACAGCGGAACCAATGACGCCATCACTGCCGGTTGTTTGTTTGGTTGCCATGAAACGCTTTGAAGCACAGATTGTGCTGCAGTAAAAGCTGCACAAATTCCTCCGGAATTCTTTTGCTTTTATCATAAACCTACTACTGGTGCAGAGAAAGTTCCTGGTGTGCGTGCAGTTAACCATAGTGGCACCACAGTCTTCAAGCTGGCTGCCACTGGTGAATTATCACTGCAGATGGTGTCTGGCTGCACTCAATGGCTCATCTGATGGCTCATTGGGCCTCCAATAAAGGCCTGTGGAATGCTCGAGCCCCTGGGCAGAAACACTGAGTGCATAATAAATAGCACAGAATCGAGAATCTTTTCTATATGGCGACTGAAGCAGTGATACCAAGGGCTGCCGGTGTCAGGGGGGGCCTGACCTTTGACACCCAACCATCCACGCCATTGTTTGAGGAAGGGGCACCCTATTGTATAGTAGTGACACGTGGCCCGTGAGGCCCACATCTGAATAGCACACAGCTGGTTAGTGAGCACGCTTGCTCACAATGCACTAACTAAAGAGGACTTTTTTTTTTTTTTAAGGGAGAGGAAGAGGAGGAGAAGTTGGCCGAGGTTTTGTAAGAACACACTTTCCACTAATTAGGTCATGCTGGCATAACTGATGCTCAGTAGGCTAAATCCAGATTTTGATTACCCCCCACTGCAAAAAAAAAAAAAGGATGTGCCTCCTGGCAACTAATTTCAGCCCAGAGGTAACTTTTTGTTTAGTAATAACATCATATACAAATGAAAGTGTATTTCATGCATAGAACAGCGTGCATCCAATCAGCTGCCAGTCCCCTGTAAACATGCAGAGCTGATACAGCCATCAGAATTTATAGAACAGGCTGTCAGATTTCAAAAACAACGAATACAAAGTACTTGACCCCACCCTTCTCTGGAACAGTGTGACACTACCAGGAGTGGACCTCCCAGACTATTACATTCAATTGTGCAAAGCGTACTATATGTGCACAAAAGGTTTTTTTTTTTAATTGCAAATAGACATGGACCCATATGCAGCCACTCAATGCATTTAAATGTGTGCTTTGCTTTATATTTGACCTTATGAATGACTTAACAGCCGGGAACTGTTACTGTACCAGAGGCAGGTCATGCCATTAACCACAACAAGCCATGTGATCTAAATGCATCTAAATGTGGACGCTGCTTGCAGACCGAGTGCCAGAAGTAAACGGTGTAAATTACATGTTTTTTCACTTTATGCCATTTGCACCATAAATGCAGTGAGTGCAACCGTCTGCTGCTCCACCTTTGAAACATAATCTGAAACTGTAGAAAGTGAAGAGCAAAACCTCATCGGCCTCAACTTGCATGTCACTTTCTTTTGTGCACTTCATAAGTGTAAAATCGAACAGCCCAACGTGTTAAGCTGCAATGCTAAACCATCTGTCTTGTATTCCCTTACATGAAATTACTCTTGTGGTGTATCAGCGTAATCAAACGCCATACTTTCGGTAGTTACAAAGATTGTATTGTTGAAAGGGAAACAACAGATAAGAGTGACAGAATGCAATAGCTGCAATAATTTCCCTAAAGCAGGTGTGGGCAGAGACAGGATGCAGTTAGGAAATGCTAGAGGACAGTCCATCTGTATTCCACAGCCTGTGCTCCTGGCAAATGCATTCATAATGACTTCTAGCCATGAGCGTCTCCGGGGCTGCAGGCAGCAATCCACTGTGCACAGTTCACCACATCCTGAAATCTCTGGAATGCTTGAGAGCCACAATGTCTTCCGACTGACTTTGAGAACAAGACATTATTGACAAAGGACCTCTGTGCCTGCAATGATAGCGATAGCCTTCAATTGCCTCATAAGTGCCTAACTCATCTTTGTCAAAAAAAAAAAAACGTACAATGGTATAAACGCAAACAGTTGGAGAGGTGAAAAGAAAAATACCTCTGCCACTAAAAGACAACATATGTCGTGAGACCTATCATACCAGTCTGGAATTCAATTTTAATTAGAGAGACATGCAGCCCAGGCTGAACTAATGTTGTGTTTCTGCAACTCTGGTTGTGTAACACTTATTGTGTACAACAGATTTGTAAATTTCAAATTCTACTGTAGAAATCCAAGTCCAACAAATTCTTGCAAAGAGCCAAAAATTGGGTTCACAGTAATAACATTATTCTCCTAATGCAGGAAAATATCTGAAATCTTAAGAGCATGCTCCACCTTGGTCTCTCGCCATACTCTACACTGTGAACCCTCCAGACCTCTCAGATCTTCTGGGACATCTGCTTCCCCCCCCCCCACACCCCCACCCCCAAGTCAAATCTAAACACGGAGCAGCATCTTTCGGTTTCTATGCACCACATATCAAACACACAACAAACTCACAGAAAATTGCAGGTCTGCTGCAACACTCGGTTCTTTTAGATCAAGGCTGAGGACCTTTTGGTTTCCTGCAGCCTTTTATTTAATCCCCGCTTTTGATTACTACTTTACACTGTACTATAACCTGTTTATCAGTCGTATACAATTATATCTCTTTTTTGTGTTTTCTAATGAACTCTTTTTACTTCTATATAATGTATTTTTTTTCATATTGCCTCATTTTCTTTTACATTACATTTTTATATTAAATGTAGAGCACTTGTTGAAAAGACGAACTCGCCTTGCACCAGCAAACATGCACACATACACACACACATCCCAAACGCATAGGAGCATGAATGTGTTCATGTCAACTTGAAACACACAGACTTCCAACAGCAGCGGCAGTCATGCGATTTTCTTCATGCAACAATGCCGGATAGGGACAACAACAACAGGGCTAGTATTGCACAATCATGCGAGCTGTTTGTGTCCACTTCGAAACGAGTGGCCACAACGCTGCAAAACAACTGTCTGCAACTCTATCACGACTGAAATAGTCACCCTCTCCTGCAGAACAAAATGAAGATTGCAGATGTCAAGAGCTGAACCAAGACGATCAATGCCCGCAAAGCTCCTCGCTCTGCAGACGAATAGGCTGCATATGAGAAGAAAAGGGAGGACAGGGGAAGACATAACAGCAGATTCCTGAGGGTCAGGGGCAAACGGCGGCGTTTCGATTAGGAGATGGAGCCCATATAACAATAACACGTCTGTCTGTAAACGCATTCCTTTCTGGGAGAAATGGAACCTTGTTGCATTGCGAAAAACACATACACACACACGCACACACAGCATTAAGCATTTGTTGCTGCTGCAACGAAGTCAAAAGAACTCCACGGAAAATGAAAGAACGGTAAAAAAATAAAAATTAAAAAAAGAACCGTCTGCATGTTTACATGTTGCCAGCAGCACAAAGTGTAGCTCCGGGGTTAACAATAAACAGTGGAGCAGCATGCTAGCTTAAAAAAAGAGCCTGGGAAGTTTGTGTCTTCGGTGTTGTGGTGAAATGCATGGTCTGGCAGTCACAAATAATTTATTTAAAAAAACTAAAACTAAAAAAAAAACCTTCACGTGCAGCTCACGAGCCCACGGTGCACACTTCCATCCAGCTCGCCTCTGTTCTTAACCTGAACAATAACCTGATAAGCTAACAGTACATAAGAGCTAGCCGCTCTCTGACATGTTGCACTGTTACACCGGTGTAGCCGCTCGTCACGTTACCTTCTCATTTGGCGAGCATTTTGTTTGCCTCTCCCCCGACGCGAGCGGAAACCAGACGAGAAGCAAAAAAACGAGTAAAGGGGGTAAAAACACACACACACTCCAAAAAAAAGTTTGCAACTCCTGGCGTTGCAAATGCAGTAACTGTACGGGGACCACTATTTGACAGGAAGTCGGGTTCTACGGGAGAGCTTGCGCATCGCGCAGAGCCGACTGCAGTGTCACGTATGGCTCTCTATTTGGCAAGTGTGAGGTCCTGATGGTGTAGTGTCTGTTCAACAAATCCGCATACCTGCTGGGCTTGTTACGATCCGGAGGCTCCATGGCAAAGCAGTGGCTTCTTCTTCCTAGCCGTGCATGGACTAAACCATGTCTGAGCGATGTCGGGCCGACTTTGCACCGTGAAATGTTTGCAAGAAAATGCGGATATTGGTCTCTTTGAGGCACTTTCTATCCGCCGGCACAGTTGACTCTCGCCTGTGCATATGCCGTCGCCATCTTTCCAACGTTCATTGAGGAGGAGTGCCACAGTAGACTATTGCATGACTACGGCAACTCGGATAGGTCATCCGCGGTCATCGCTTTTGCAGGGGCCCCCACAATGCTCATTACCATCCACCCTGCACTACAAGCAAGGGTGGGTGTAGTTTTTGTTTGAGCATAGGGAAGTGGGGGGGGGCATTAAACAGGGGGTCTGGGGGTCTTCCCCTTCTGTCATTTTGAGTGTCAACTTAATTTCTTGCATTCTTTTTTGTGCACAATTTGTATGCATTTTTGCATCAATTTCTGTCTGTAAAAAATAAGCAACTCTAAAGGATCAGGTGACATTTTATACAATGTAATATAATGCAGGCAGGCTCTCAACATTCTGTATTGGTTTCAGATATTTATTCCCCTGTATATCAAATTTGATCATGCAATAGTATCCCTGCTGAGTCAACACAGACATGATTTTTTTTTCAACATAAGTCCCTGTTTTTATTGGGGAAATGGATGCATCTTCTGTCTAAATTTAGTGTCTAAATATTATTTATTTGGAATAACATACTCTGATAATCTGTCTCTCCAGACAGAAAAAGAAAAAGAAGCAGAGGACTTTTATTTTGAAAAAACATGTAAATTGTATCTCTGTGTGTAAACCTACACCCAGCTATGGAGTGGGCGTAGATTTTTTTTTTTTTCACTCCAAAGTGTTTTTCTACTTGTATTGCTCAGTGTTTGACTTTCACTAAGCAGAATGATGTATGTGCAGTTTGACACCAGAAGGCTGTTTTCACATTTATCTACTCAAAGTGCAAAAAAATACTCCAGACATGTATTAACAAAAATGTATTTGGACTGTTTGACATCCACCACCAGTGTCAAGGTTTGCACATACATCATTCTGCACAGTAAAATCCAAACATCAAACCATGAGAAAAAAACAGATTTTGAACATAGAGGGGGACTTTAAAGTTATTACAACTTTCAATTTGTGTTGATTGTAGCGGCCCCATGTGGACAATAGTGTTTTAGACTGCTTTTTGTCAGCAATAAGGTAATTACGGCTGCTGTAGGTAATGTCTATTTGTGGCTATGTAAGAATAATAAATGTAATGTAATTGTCATTTTAAATGCATGATAAGAGTTAAGGAAATATATTTAGTTTTAATACTGTGCATACACCTCTGTAACATGTTAGGTACAATGGATTCATGTAGCACCTTCTTGCAGGGTTGTGCAGAAGCATGGAGACTTGCACATGTATACATATATTATATACTAGTATTAAGCACTTGCACATATATTTATGTGTGAGTAACTATATTTTAAGTGGAAGTTGCAACATTAAAGTGGCACCACAGATTGCATACCAACTAGCAATAAAAAACATTAAGGTTGCTGTCTTACTGCTTCATAATCTAATTCTTTAGTGATTAATACCATTGCAACAGATATGGAAAACAGTAGTTGTCAAATATCAAGAACTGTTTATTCAAATCTGAAAAGAGGGGGGACTGGGTTATTCCAACCATTAGCACCAGGCAGCTCCATGCAACCCTGCAGCCTGCAACTTAACTTCCTTAAATCTGTCACCCAGTCTGCTTGCACCAGTATTTCACGGCATGAAGGTGCAAGAGAAGACAGGTGAGTTTATTTTTTATGTTTGCCCTCTCTGATAGTACAGTGGTCCTATCCTGAAATTACAACCCCATGTTTCCTGTATGGTAATCAGATTTAACACAACCAATAAGTAAGCATAATATCATCTGAAATAATAAAGCTCTTAAAGCAAACAAAAAACTATAATGCATGACCTTAAAATTCGGTAAGAAAGCGTGACGTATTTCAAGGCCGTGCACTATCGGGGCATTTCAGGCTGTGCTTTAGTAGAGCATATTACATTCCCAAACAAAGTCTAAATTAATCATATGACCACAAATGAAGTTCACAAGTGAAAGACTGTGAACCAGTGCCTTTTGGTGACTCCTACATTTCTTCACTGATTATCAGACACATTGCGTGCAGATATTATGAAAGATATATATGCTGATATGTCGCAGATGTCTGTCTGAGCTTATTAGTTTAAATCTACATAAGGCAACAGCCAGAGGGCAGCCTATGGAGACAGTACATGATTCAACAATATGAAAGTGCAAAGTGTGTAAAATGCAACATGTTTTGCTATATTAAGATCAGGGTTATATTAAATCCCATTTTACGCCGGCCAAAAAACCCACTAACATCTGGCTTCAGTTGGAAACGCTACAACAATCATCCATTCCCGAGTCAAATGACTCACTGTAGTTACGGATATTCATTGGCTCCACCTCTGATTGGCAGTGACGATACTTGGGCAGTTTCCTCCTCTTCTCAGAATAACAAACATGTTTTTATGCACCTCATGTTTTTCTGTAGCAATAACCTAGACACACCGCAGCTGCTCCATCTTCTCATGTTTTATGTTTCTCTGTAGTATTAAACCAAAGCTGACCGAATATGCTTAGATTAATCTTTATTGTCATTGTACACAGTTGTGCAACAAAATCAAATTTTGCTGTACATTTTAGCACACATTTCATAAATATAACAGAAACAAATCAAACATCAAATAAGATTTAATGGAGCAAGAATCTGTTGCTCGATTCCCCCAGTTTTATGGCTATTATTACACATCCCACTGTTGTAAAGCTTACTACTTTCAGTTCAAAGTCTTGTGGTGTGTGTATATAGATGTGTGTGTGTGTGTATGTGTGTGTGTGAGAGAGAGAGAGGGAGGGAGAGAGAGAAATATATGGAAGTGTGCTACTTTAAGACCTTTTAGCACATTGCCAATAGGAACAAGGGCTACAGACAGCACAATAGAATATATCTTTAAATGTCCCCATTGAGAAATTGGTGTGCAGCATTTGTGTATCAGAACTTTTTTTTCCTTTTTTTTCACTCTAATAATGTCATATATAATATTACTAATCAGACAGAGGTATGAAATCCCTACCATTACTTTTAAAATTTAAATACATTTTGCTACTACTACTTAACATATTTTTACTTACAGTGAATATAAAAATCTACACATCCCTGTTAAAATTCTAGGTTTTTGTGATATAAAAAAATAGACTTCAACATAAATAATTTCACAACGTTTTGTTGTCTGACCATTAAACTAATAATCTGTTACAGCAGCTTTGGCTTTCATTGCAGCTCTTAGCCTTTTTGGGTAGGGGTCTATCAGTGTGATATATCTTGATGTGACAAATTTTGCCCCCTTGTCTTTGCAAAACGGCTTCAAATCTAACAGACTGTGGGGGTATCTGCTGTCACAGCCATCTTCACAATACCCCAAAAATGCTTGATCAGATTTAGGTCTGGACTCTGGCTAGGCCATTCCAAAATTATGTTTATTTAGTGATGTGCAGTGTTGTTTTTATGTGAAATATACCTTCTGGGATTATGGCCAAATAGTTCATCCTTGGTTTCTTTGGACCATAACACATTTGCCCACATGCATTTGGAAGATGTCAAATGTCTTTTTGCAAATCGAAGCCAAGCTTAGATGTTATATCCAGCCTACTCTATAGCCCAGAAATATAAAGAAGATTTGAGATTATTGTCACATGCATTCCACAGGCTGTACCTGTCACATATTCCTGCATCTACTTCAGTGTCGTTGTGGCCTCTTGACCAGTTTTCTTCTTCTCTTATCACCAGTTTCGAATGAACATCCTGTTCTTAGTAAGGTCACTAAAAGAACAATTGAAATTTATTTTAAGTTAATCAGACTTACTTTAAATGGTGACTCCAATTTAACTTGAGTTTCAATCTAATAAATTATTATTACTATTATATTATCTCAGTTCTTTACTTTTATTTCAACCCCCTCAAAGATTTCAGCTTGTTTTTGCAATTGTACAAGTTATAGCTCAAATAAAAGGTGGAAGGTGTTGTGAAACTATTTATGTCAGTGTGATATTTAGTGTTGGTGTTAGCATTATAACAGGGTTGTGGAGACTTTTTATAGGCACTGTAAGTAGGATTTTTCATGCAGGACTTTTACTTGTAATTGAGTATTTTGGTACCTTTACTAAAAGGTCTCTACTCCCTACATTTATCTGCTTTACAGTTTCAACTTCCTTGCAGACACAATAACAGGGAGGGGAACCGAAACAAAAGCTTTCTCAAGTTTTTTTTTTTTTTTTTTTCCAAAGCTTCTTTTTTTTAAAGCAATTGAAACTGAAAGACAAAAGTGATCAGTCTACCTGGGAGGATAAAAAGGGAAACTACGTCACACACGGCCTTTGTCGCCGCCACATCACTTGCTGCGTTCAAGTGAAATTGGAAGCTCGGAATTACAGAAAATCCAGACTCCGTATATTCCGTACAGTATATTTCAACAAAGTAACAGTATAAAAACGCATCTTTCTACTGCAAAAATAGCGTTTTTTTATCATTTACCAAATCAAGCCTCCGTGTAGCTTCTACCCTATAGCCTGGGCGACAAAATACGTGATTTTACTTCCAACCTAACTACGAGACTTTCCTTTTCGTTCCAATACATTTCGACAGCGCCTGAAAGCCTCAACTGCCACAGCAGGTTTCGCGGAGGGGGAAGAAGAGTATCCTCATTTCAGCTTTGTCTATAGCAACATCCCCCGCGTGGGCTACATTTAACCCCATTAGACGCTTATATCGATACGTTTATTTATTTATCGTATATTCGTGCGGTGATATACAGGTCACCTCTTTAAAAATGCTCCAGTCTCTAGCCAGCAATTCGTGCGTGCGCTTGATACAGAGTCACAAATCGACGTGGTATTTTGTATCTCTCGTCTTCGGCTATCTGCTTTATCTCATATTCGGCGCGGTTGTCTTTTCTTCGGTGGAGCTGCCCTACGAGGACCTCCTGCGCCAGGACCTGAGGGCCATGAAAAAACAGTTCCTTCAGGAAAACGAGTGTCTGTCCGAGGAGCGTCTGGAGCGGTTTCTGAAGAAAGCCCTCGATGCCAGTAATTACGGGGTTTCCATCCTCAATAACGTCTCGGCGAACTGGAACTGGGACTTTACCTCTGCCCTGTTCTTCGCCAGCACCGTGCTGTCCACCACAGGTGAGTCCGCCTCCTGAGAGGGTCACACCGGACCCGGGGTCTGTGTCCTGATAAGCTGCAGGTGAAGAGAGACCGGGAAGCACGCCTTGTTGTGTGTGTTTTGCGCTCACTTGGGTCTAAATTTCATTGTGTAAGCAAAACACCCTTTTCGCCTGACTCGTAGGTTACCTGAGCCGCCATTAGGCCACACAGACACGGCCTGTTCCACTGTAAATGGGCAGGTACATTTCATTATTGTATGGTTAGTAAACGCCTAAATGTTGCCCATTCTTTAAGCATCTCTCGTCCACACAATACAACTAATCCCGAGATCAGCTGTTTGTATCACCTTCAATATAAAAATTGTGTTATCCCTGGTTATAATCAGTAGTGTATAAAGTAGCTGAACGCCACATTTTAGTAAAAGTACAGGTATCTCACTAGTTAATGACTATGACCTACAGATAATGACTATGACCTATGACTATGGAGTATTACTTCAGTACAAGTCTTAAAGTATTGTATATTTATTGCACTTCTGTTCTTAATTGAACTGCAACTAAATATGCTGTTTATATAAAATAATGTGTCACGCTCTTAGCAGGTCATTTACAGGTAGTTTCTGTCAGATCTAGATTTTGTTTTGTAGTAAGTAACAGAAATACTTGTTGATAGGAAATAAAAGTTGCTAGAAAAGTAAAAAAAGTCAACTGAAAGTACAGGTACTCCACCAATAAGTAATGTAACAAAGTATTATTAGTTTCGTAGTTTGTTTTTTGCAAAGTATGGTGTTTATTCCAGACATTAACAAGCCAACCTAGTTTGACTTTCTCTACTCCTAATCGTTGTGTTAAGCCGGTCCCTTAAACAAATTTTGTCTATTTGTGTGTCACAACACTTTTGCACGCCAACGTGAGTGGAACAAGTTGTTGTCTGTTACCTGAGCAGTGTTCAAAAGTACACCGTGTGCAGATGGTTGTCAGACAAACTGAAGAACTTTAGTCTGACTACATGACAGCAGTTATCTTTGATAAAGCAGATAGCGCTGTGCAGCACCGGCTGTCTGGCTGCATGAAGCTCTCAGTGTGACTTGTTGAAGTTTTAACACAACAGCGTTGACATCCACATCACACAGAACCTCTACTCTTCACCTATTCAAGACTTTTAAGCTTTTATTTGTCTCACTGACAATTTCAGAATTATTTCCATCTGCAATACTATTTGTGATAAATTTATTGCCTGATCTTAATCTGATCATAGTTGTTTTTTTTTATTATTATTACCCATTTCCTAGCTGTAATGATGGACCTTCCATTACCTCGATTTAATTCTCAATAAAAGAAAAAGGATTGGGAGTCAGTGTGTGGCAATACATGAATCTTATTCCTAACAGAAACATTACTTTTACGACATACAGAGTGGATACTTTTGGGTACATTTACAGAGGGTGAGGGCTGGGGTTTAAGGATTTAATCATCATTTCCTGATTAGCATGTTCATGCTAGAGGACCATGGCATTTTTAACACTCTAGGTCTACTTTACTTAACTAGAACATGTGAGCAAAACCACATTGACATCTACATGCACGTGCACGGTAGTTCCATAATTATATTGATGTAACCTACATACTAGACAGCCCAGGGTATCTATTTGTTTGACTCTTGGTTTGTGTGCAGGTATGACATGCACGCAAACCACTCAGTCTAAACAAAAATCAGCCCAAATAGTTTCTGTTTCATTTTTTTGTTGATTGAGACATTGTAGCTCTAAATTGAGTAAGTGGTTTAAATTAAAAGTCATGATGTGGTTCAGTTGTTCTTTGCTTAGAGTTACAATGAGACAACATGTAAAAATTAGTTAGAAAAATAGATGTCGAAAGATTGAGCTGGATGAAGTAATACACTTAATATTACACTAACTTTTCAAAGTAATGACCAAGTGGTTCACAAACTCAATCACACATGTGCAATTTTAGATCCAATCCCATTTCTTTTTTCATGATGCTGTTTAAGAGTGCTACGTGAAAGGTCACTAGTAAAGTGCAACACTTTTACAGAAAACAGCTCCCATGCAACAGCTTTCATGTAACCAAACTATTTTCTGTCACGTGTGTCTGTCTACAGGTTATGGTCACACAGCACCTCTGTCAGATGGCGGCAAGGCCTTCTGCATCATCTACTCTGTGATCGGCATCCCCTTCACCCTCCTCTTCCTCACCGCTGTGGTGCAAAGGATCATGGTGTTCAGCACACGGAGGCCCATCATGTACATCCACACACGCTGGGGCTTGTCCAAACCTCTGGTGGCCATCGTGCACGCCACCCTGCTCGCCCTGTTGTCCGTCTGCTGCTTCTTCCTCATCCCTGCTGCCATCTTCTCAGCCCTGGAGGAGAACTGGAACTTCCTGGAATCCTTCTACTTCTGCTTCATTTCACTCAGCACCATCGGCCTGGGCGATTACGTACCTGGAGAGGGCGCCAATCAGAGGTTCAGGGAACTCTACAAAGTGGGAATAACCGGTGAGTGCTGAGGAGACCTCATATTTAAATTTTTTTACCATCTATTCTCATCCTGTGTTTTTATGTTAATGCATTCTAAACAGCATTAATAATTGTCTGACTAAATGTGGTACTGATGGTCTAATTACTGTATAATGGAAAAGTAATGCACACCAAGGGTTGTATTATACTGCCGATTACTGGATTCAGACTTGAGAGGAGGACACTCTGGAGCCATATGTGTTTCTTTTTTACTCTAATCAGGAGCCTCAGTGATGCATGCAATTTAATCAGTGCAACCAGCAGAGCTTAGAATCGAGGTGACTCGTGTGCAGCAGTGCTGCTCTCACATGTCTCATAACCTTTATTGCTTCCTGTTGCAAAGAGGATGTTGCCACTCGGTGTGTTTATATTGGATGGTCAGCTCTCACTGTCTTACAGTGTTACGTGATAAAGCAGTCCAACACAACATACCCCTAAACAATCTGAACTGAAGCCACATAATGTAGAAAAATGTATTGTGGATGGACTAATTTGAAAATCATTTTAAAAATACCCTTATTAACCCTGTTCCAGTTTTTCTAAATTAAGATCCTAAATGAATGCATTTACTGTGTTTAATGTTCCATACAAAACAACTTGAGTTTACAGACAAACAGCAGTGTGATTTTTACTCCTCTCATAGATATGAATCAATAAAATGTGTTGATGTTACAACTTGCAACAAAAACATTGGTGAAATGCCCCTTAAGGTAGAGTCAGGAGCACAGTGCAGGAGGAAAAATCGTATATATATATATATATATATATATATAAAGACTCAATTTTAACTAATGGCAATTTGACATGCTGATGCTGTGCGTTACTTGAACCAGAACATACCCTGCGTGTGTGTGATAAAGGTGGGCGGCACCAATCGTCCAGGGAGACGTCATTCAGTGGGAGAAATGTGTCAGTCTGTAGGAGGAGAGAGGATGTCACACGTTTGTGCTTGCTCGTTTTCTGAAGTGTAAACTCAAATTTGTACCACGGACTACAGGCCTAACATGCCTCTGATAGTACTGCAACCCTACCAGTTTTAGTAAGCAGCGGTTGTGCTAATGCAGTCGTAGTATTGCTTGGGTTTCAAGGGGCTTTAGGGCAATTTCGGAACGGGAAGTGAGATGCACACATAGATGTAATTTTTGTTAATTTGTCAGGGCAGTGCATGATATTACTGCTGGCCCTGAGGAACCAACATTTGCATGTGAAATGTGGGATTTTCCAGCATTTTTCTGAAAATATTCTCCTCCTATCTCACCATTCTATGGTTAGCTATCCACTGCCCTCTTGTGTAAGTGTGTAAAAACAACAGGTTCTGTGACAGTAATGATTCTGTCAGCCTGGTTTCCTGTCAGGGTCATAATGCACACTTACAGTTTGTTTTAAGCATTTAGTTAAAGTGCCTACTCTTTACTCCCTGTCTGTCCCATCAGTCTACCTGATCCTGGGTCTGATCGTCATGCTGGTGGTGCTGGAGACCTTCTGCGAGCTGCAGCAGCTCAAGCAGCTGAGGAAGATGTTCTACCTGAAGAAGGAGAAGCCACAGGACCGCCTCACCATCCTGGAGCACGACCAGCTGTCCTTCACTACCGTGTCCAGCAGGACCGCAGCCCAGGACAAAACCCATCAATTCGTCGGCCCTCTGTCCTCGATAACCAACGATGATCCTCTCCTGCAGTAAAGATCAACAGTTGAAGGATCAATCGAATCAAAGTAGGGGGGGTTATGCACGCAAGACTAGATAAAAGATTAGATCATAAATATAAGCTGTAGGCATCCTGCAAAGCTCAGCCATGCAACATTTAGTACTTTAGTTGAGGCTATCGACATCAAGCAAAACAATCTTCTTCACTCAACCGCCATAATGAAAACATAGTGTGACTGAGATAAAATGTTTGTACATTAATAAGGGATCAAATTAATATTTATTAGTGACTATAAAAGCCTTGTCATTAATAAAACAAAAGCCTTCTGCTGTATTTATGCTCACAGGTTTGTGAGCTGTATGAATTATATATAAATAGGAAGATTTTAAAAAGTGCTGTAATTGGTCTCTTACAATCAAGCTGAAACATAAGACAATTCTCTGTGGTCTGTCTTTAAATAGTACATAAATACGTATGTATCTTACAGTATAAATACTTGACAGGTATGTGGAATGCATATTATCAGGTAAATGTTTTAGGGTGTACAGCAAAATCATTGAATAGGTTTACCACGCCTGTCAATGATAAGCGAGAGTGGACACAAAATATGAAAACACAGCGAAAGAAATATAGTGACGTTATTGTTTCTGACAGCTTTGACAGCAACACTTTTCAATGTATGGCAGCATTCTTATTTAAAAAGCAGGTTTAAACAGAGCCTGCTGAAAACTGATCCAGGTTCCACAGTGGTTATGCTCTGTGATGCTCCAATGCATTCTTTTCCATTTAATTGTCTTCTTTTGACTTTGAGGGAGTTTCAGTGGCCTGATTTCCATTTTTTTAATGTCACAGTTGACTGAAGAGACTTTTAACAGACAGCTTGAAGGAATAGACGATGAGTTTTATGGTCAATAAATGTACAGGACTCTGTAGATATGAAGGTTTGCAAGACAACAGAATTTGTTTAAGAAACTGTTATTTTAAGAAAATTGTTTAAAAAACATGTTGCAAGCCTTGGTGCTTGTTCTGTAGAATCTCTGGATCATCTTTAATTAGGTATTCAAGTTGCACTCTGTCACATTTCATTATAAGGGTAAATATGTGTCTACAAATACTGTTTGTGTAACTTCTCAACATGTCGCAGTGCAGCTTCAAACGTGTCTACGTGTTGATATGATTTAGCACTATAATTTATTGACTTGTCTGAATGGCCTTGTGTGTGCTGAACTGTGTGAAAAGGGAAGTGAGGTTAGCCCAACTTTTAAAAGGGAACCACAAAGGGCTGCCCCATTCTTTTTACTGTCAATACAGAGGGCTCAATTTGCACATGTACTGGAGCCGGTCAGTAGTACAGGAAAAACAAAGGGAAACAACAGTTTGCGATTTCTCCTGAAAGCAAAGGAACACTGTTCCAAAGATTCTGTCTGTATTAAAACAGAAGATTGTATGTTGTATTTGTTGTAAGAAAAGAGCAAAGGAGAAACTATTTTAATGTAAGTAATTTGAATGTAGAGGTGTATATTTTTAAATATCATGAGGAAGTTCACAATGTTTTGGTAATTGTGTACTACAAACAGTATATTAGAGAAACTTGAAACAATTGAAGTAAAGCAGCAGCAGTTTAGCTCAACATCCAACTCTTTAATCTGCTCATCATCCAAGATTAACTCTCCATAATTGGAATTTGAATCAGTGAATATATTCAATCCTTAATATATATTTATTAAAAAAAATACAGATTTGATCTAATTTCCCTTCCTAATTTTCTGTTTGAGGCAATCAAACACCCACACATTGCATCGCATTCCATATTAATCATATGTGTCCCTCATATACTGCTTTTATTTCTTTTAACAAAGTCTCAGTCTCCGTGCGGAGCTGAATTCCTGACCTCATTATTCTCTGCCACATCAGGACACAGTCGTAGCCTTTTACAAAGTCTTGAATGTAATGTTTTTTTATGCTGTTTTGCTACAGTGATATTGGAGGCCTGGCCAGAGCGCCGCATCTTTCCTTGCTCCACTGGTTCTGTTAGTTTAGCAGTGTCATGTTTATTGGAAACAGTGTGTACAGGTGGCACGGTGTCAAGCCTGCTGAGTTATCAAATGATCAGCAACAATGTTTTATACATCAGTGGGATTTTACTTCTTTTTCCTCACCAGTCTGGGCCTTTGTGTAAACTGTGAAGCATTGATACTGTGTTCATGTTGTCTGCTGAGAAAAAAAAGGAGAACTTGAATTTTGCCAACGTGGGGTTTTCTATTTTACTGTAATAAGTTTTGCTGTTTAGTAGATACTTTGACTAGATTGATATCAAGGCTTTGACCCTTCAGCATTACTGTGTTCGTCATTGTTCACATATAGTTGGTCTTGAAGGGGGAGAGCTGACAGGTATAGTTCTTTGAGGGAGTAAATATTGTGTCAGGGATTACAAATGGGAAAAAACTGTACATATCTTCTCAGTTGTTCTACTGTGTATAGGTTAATATGCACAATGGAGTATTTCAGTGTTACAATATCCATATTGTAATACAGGATTGTTATGGAGGACCATGGAGGTTTGATGTGAAACTCATGAATCCATAAACTGTATAAGATTGGTGTATCTTAAATAAAGTGTTGGTTTATTAATCTGACTTCTTGTTTAATCAAAACTGTTGTGTATGAATATGATCTGCAGCGTGTCGAGTTGCTTTTTCAAAGAAAGACTCTAATTCTTGGTACTTGAATTATGGTTTTACATCTCCTATTTGAATATGAAATGGAACTTTTTTTAGTGTTTGTTTTTCCCCTATCACAAAAGGGAAAAATAATTTGCCAGAGGTGAAGAGGCTCACAGATATCCCTGTAATCAACAGGAAGTGAGCATAAAAAAGCAATGATTTGCACATCAGTCTCATTATTTGCGCATGTCTTATAAGAGTGAACATTGTCCACTTTTGAAAGAAATTGATTTATAATGAGAACCTGTGAAGGACATGACAATCTCTTGAATCTGCCGGGTATATTAGGTGTATCTGTGCAAATAAGTAGGTAAAATAAAAAAAAATAAAAATATTTTAAAAGCACATATTTAGTCAAAAATATATAGATTTGTGTTTCGATCTGTCAGAGATGCCTAAGGAGAGTCAATTCAATTGATTTCCTTATGTAACAACTTTAAAAGCAATGCTTCTGCTTTATTCAGTAGCTGTTTTTCTTATTGAACAGTGTACCTCCAGCATGCAGGCACCTCTCACTGCAAAGCCAACATCCATGTTATCAAGTTGAACCGCCTGAATAAAGATGAGGAGGAAAGCAGCTCCTGGCAAAGTATTTATTGGATGCATGTTGTGAGGACACAATTACCTGTGGGCACACGATAATTGAAAATAGCTGTTGAGGATGAAAGCCAGTGTGACACACACACAAATCTGCAATCAGGGAGAGAAGCGTGAATTAATCATACCTGTTCATTTACATAAAGTGATTGTAATGAATAACTGTAATCAGAATGTTTGTTTCAAAGATTACAATTCACTCCGTTCTGTGAATTACTGGGAGTTTAAACTTTGAAAAAGCCTGTTACAGACCAGGCTCGAGAGAGAAAACAACAACTGCATGCAACTGAGTCTGTGCCCTCATTCACAATTGGGGACTCATCATTAATAGTTGAGGCAGTGAGATGCTGGGAAAATGTACACGCTTCATTCAGTGGCCACCAGAAAGCTGCAATCAAGATCTTGATTCAATTTTGTTAATGTGCAGAGATGCACTTAGAAAAGCCAAATAGGCACATGGACAATCAGTGCATGTGATAATAATAAACAATATAATTTGTCAATTAGAAGCATTTGATAAATAAATAAATAAAAGCAGCCATTTGAAGCAAAATATCAACAGGTTCACTGTCTGATAATGAAATAATAAGCCTAAAATCTAGAAAATGACCAAACACATTAACAATAGCTGTAAAAACAACTATAGTACATGCTATGTGGTCCTTGCTAAATGTGTATTGGGTGTCTCTCAGGGTTTGTGATTTGGGAAATATGTTCCAAAGTATTTTTGCAATATGCAAAAATAAGAAGAGAAATAAAAGGATCCATGTATCGGAGATGAAACGCATGCACAGGCAAAGGCAGAATGTGCCGACTACTTGTGCCGACTCCAGAGACTCCAACAGAATACTTTTAAGTTCAGGCACTAGGCCTTCCTGAGTGACCGACACTTTGATGCCCCACCCTTCCTCACCCTTATTTGCTTTCAGTGTGTAATTGCACGTACATGTTCAATTGTCAGTGGACTCCACCAGGCTCTCGCTCACGAGTGCACTGTGGCAGAACAAGAATATTCCCCCGAGGCTCAGCTCTTTGCTGCGGATTGAAATGTACCAGCCGCTATTGCCATTAATATTGCTATTTGATCTCCCCTCTCGAACACAGGAAGCTACCTGAGCCTGAGCTACTAAAATAAAAAAAAAAAAAAGAATTTGGCATCACATTTATATTTTGCAAAGAGAAGGGTGTTATCCGTGTACTGAAAGTAAGAAACACCACATTACAACATTGCACGGAATCTATTCTTTAAAAGGAATCCTGTGTGTGCTCCAGCTTGTTGTGCATGCATCGAGCACTCTAGCAAAGCCCAAGAGAAACAGACACTACAGAAAGGCCCAGGAGAATTCTGTGCAATGCTTGACATTTCATCAATGTGGTCCATTGTTGCAACTTTGGCTTCTTATAAGCTAGTGCACCAGAGGCTTAGGGGTCATCAAGGACAGGGCTGTGGGTTGGGCTGGGCTGTGGCAACGACTGGCATCTACCCTATAGCACCGCTTTCTGATGGTGGAGCAACTCTATTTATATCCTCACTCACACACTCACACACACACACACACACACACACATTGGGACCATGGGAATGCAGGCGGCCTCAAGCACAAACATTCCCCACTGTCAACTCTATAGCCACTCTCTGCAAACATGATGCTTTAATACGTAACGGGAGTTTTGATTAATGGGGATTTATTTATATTAATGTACCCAAGAGCTAATATGAAATATGATATTGTGCATTTGAGGTTCTCTTGATCATGGGGGTTGATCTTTTTCCTTGGAGTAGTGGAAAAAAAAAAGAAAAATGTGCATAAATGAAAAAACACGCACACTACAGACACTTAGCAGGACACACACAGTGCCCCATTTAACTCTAGTCCTGAATATATAAATTGTGAGACAAACTGACAGGAGCAGGAGAGGGAGGGGTGAATGGTGAGTGGGTGCTGCATCCATACTGTAGTCGTTCAATTCCTCTGCAGTAAAAACCTCTCTGCAGTATGTGTGAGGTTCAACAACACCGGGATTCTTCTTTTTTACTCAAGTCAGAGTTTGTTTGTTTTTTTTCCATCAAGGTACGACGAGCATATTCCATCTATAGTGTTCAGTGATGGATGACAAACATGAACACCAAAATAGAGAAAACAGAAGAAAAAAAACAACTGTACTCTGCTGTTTTTCCCAATAGTTCAAAATCCCGACGAATACAATCACATCATCTGTCATGCTGAAAGAGGAGAATAAACAAGTCTATTTTTTCTGCTTTGTCATCCCAGTGAAGCTGACTCCCAAGTCAAAACACCACATATAAACAGACGTGACGATACAAAAAAAAAGGCAAAACAACGACTTAACTTAAATGCTGTGTCAGTTATTTCATGCTATGAGGGTGCCTTTGCAATAACCTCAAACTGGCACGATTCCCCACGTCTTCTCTTCACATCCAGTCATTTTCCCCAAAAAATAATTGGTTATACTGTACATGCTCAAGAGGGAGGATTGCTCCTTTCAAGTGGCGAGTGTCAGCGACAACCTTCAGGACTCGAGACGCGTGGCGCTGAATTGTCCCTTGTCTATTCGGGCATCCAATTACTCCAAATCCCTTTTGGCAAATTGGGCAACAGAAGCACAGTGGTGCAGACATGCATTGTTTCAGGCACAAAAAAGCAGGAGGAAAAACAGAAGATGGGTTTTCAATGTATTAAAGAGATTATGCTTTAATATGTGCTGTGTGCAGAATTGAAATCAGGAGCTGTGTGCCAGTTTGCATTTCTCATCTGCATTAAATCTCATGGTTAAAAGTGTCACATTTCAACTCTTTATGTTTATTTGATGGCTGCAAGCAGGGCAGAGCTCATTTTCTAAGTGCGGACGGAAACATTTTTACACACTTTCTATTGTGATATCAGGCAGGAAACGCACCTTTGAAGTGCCATTTTCCTGGTATCTCAGAGGTGTCGTTCAACAGCTTTGGTCATATATTTTTGATGCGCTTTCATCTGTCAGAACAACTAAAAAGGGAATATCTAAGAATGGAAATCAGGCCGGCGAACACTGCCCAGAAAAGAAGACAGAAAATGCAACAAAAAAAAAGAACCCTCTTCTCACGCTGGAGCTGCTTGCCTGGGCAGAGAGCTGGTTTATGATGTTGACTCATAATAGCATCAGCAGGTCTACTCTCCAGCTGTGTGTCAACCTTACCAAAAATGGCATTTGAATGCCAAATAGACCCTAAAGAAATCACACTGGTCCTTGGGACAACAGGGTGCCGATTGCATAAAGGTTACGTTTCCTTCTGGCTCTGTTTTCATCCAGATGTGTTTCTTTGATATATTTCTTCCCCTTGTATGCAAATAAAAGAGTCACCAGTTACTTAGTAATGACAAATAATCTTAATTTGAATACACAGGGATGAGTGTGACCCTTTTTTGTACTGGCTCAGAGTTTCACTTCTCCTCCTGCAGCGGCCAATCAGCAGCGGCTTGTCACACTGTTTCTAGGCTGATAACTGCATTAAATATTCGTGGCGAGAAGAGTGAGGGTGTGCATTATACCTCTTTAAACTTTATGTAACCGGACATGAGCAGATGTGAGAATTTATAAAAGTGACACAAGGTTTTCAAAACCGCTGGCGTCTGTTTTCTCATGAAGCAGCAACGCGTGTTCGACTTTTTGAGGTCAGAGAAGAGCCAGAGGGGAGGTTATGATGAAGGATAGTGAAATCTTATCCTTGTTCTAATTTCACCATGACTACACATTAGAATCCCTTTGATATCCTGGGGATATATTGATGAATTTGCAGAGAACTATCAGATAGTAGGAGAAATATTAAAATATTCTGTTAGATTTGTCTCTATTTCAAGGCATTTGGACACTGAAAAATGTGCCATATGAAAAGAAACCCTTTGCACAAAAGGCATTTTAACATGTCACATACACATTTAAATAGTAAAATGGATGATAGATGAATTCCATTTCACTGCATCAGTTCCAGGGTCCTGGTATTGTTCATGTTGTCAAACCTAGATGAGAACAAAGCCATTGTTAGTGTTATTAGTAATACACATGCTCCTCTTATAATATATAAGGGCACAAACAATGGCTGTTTTTGAAAAAGATCTACTGACAAGTAGCTTCAACTTAAGCTGACAAAAATCCCCATAAAACTACTTTTAACTTTTATTCATAGGTGATGGACTAAAATTAATGTTTTTGTAATAATCACAAACACCAGTTTAACTTTATTACATGGTTAGATATTAAATTTCTGCTTTGAATTAAAGACATTTTTACATAAAAAAAGCATGGATGTAGTTAAAACAGTAACGATGCTTCCATTCCTCTTAAATATCTCAGTTACTCTGACTTCAGCTGTTATACTGTCAACATTATTGAATGTATTTAACATCCCCGCTGTGGTAGAATTCTATAGAGCTACAGCTTCATAAGATTAATGGTGACACGTCATAGGAGGAAAAGCACAGATTTTTATTAACGACATTAATAAAAGCTGCATCATATTAACAGAAGGAGAGCAGGAATCCAGGCTCTGGCAGTGTGCGTGCTGCTTCACTGGGATGACTAATGGAACAGAGTCATCATTTATGTTAGCAGTTACAACTTTTGCCTTTTATGCTACAAAAAAAAGCCCAAATGACTGCTAGTAAAAAAAACTTACACTGGATAATTTACTAATTTAGTAAATTTATTATGTGTGAAGCAATATTTGGATCAAAAGTACTGACTTTGTTTCATGATTCTTGGCCTTGATCTGCGGCTCTTCACTTGATCCATATTTAGAAAGCAGTGCAATGCCAAGTTGTTTTGGGCACCGATTAGATGGTGAAGGATGATGGAAAAAAAGGCCATGAATGGACTTTACGTCAGCAGTTTTGATTCTCATGACGCTTTGTCTCCTCGGCAAGGTGTCCACATCATCTAGATTTGGCAAGGCGTCGGGCCGAATGGCGAGAATTGATCTGACTTTGGCCGAGCTGTGAAGTAGAGAGGTGCATTATGCAAGATGAACCCGATCCTCTCCTCCCCATAAGGCTTTCCATGGCAGGTGTTGACCTGCTTATTGATGACTGGACTCCTGAATTTTTTTTTTTTTTTTTTTTGCCCGGGTAAGCACAGGTTCCCCTCCACTGTGTGGATGTTTGTGAGGTGTGGCCGGTCATTGATCGATGCAAAACCTGTCTTTGTAAAAACAGCCGGTGCACTCGTGCTGCTCCCTGCTCTCCACAGAATGCCGACGCAATGCAGCGAGTGGACCACAGTCCCGGGACGTATGGGCGACTCCACACTCAGGTACAACTCTTCTTGATTGATGAAACTGCATGTACCGTGAAGTGCGTAGTGTGCCGGTTTGTCTAGGGACATCTGAACTTTTGCCTTCAGGTTAGGCTATCTTTACCTTAATCGTTGTTATGGTAGCACTTTGCATGCAACACATTTCAAAGTGATTTTAAAACCGTGACATTGATAAGTTAGACGAGACAGTATGAGGAAAGGGAATAAAAAGTGTACTGTCATTGTTGCATATTTCACGCTCCAGAAACAAGGGGAGTTGCTGGAGCTCAATTTCCAGGTGTAATCACCACCCTAATTACTGGATGCATTGCTCTGATTGGATGCAATCAACTGTATCACAGAAATTCTTGTTGATTCTGGGGGGATTGTACACTATTGTTTTTTGTTTTTGTGTTTTTTTTTGCTGTTTCATTTCTTTCACACTGACGTTAGAAAATACAGGGCTCCTTAAACTGACTGGATTGTGTTTTCAACACAGGTAACAACATCTATAAACAACTTTTCTGGCTTCCGTTCTAGATAATTTAGAGTTAGCAATAAAAAAAAAAAAAAAAAAAAGGGGGGGGGGGGGGGGGGGGGGGGGAATAGACAAAGGACTATAACTGATTCCGTACTAAAAATGTTCCAAAAATGAATAGGAGGAGAAAATTAATTCACAATGCTTCAAGGGAGAAACGTGGGGCTGTCACTGTTTTACAAATGGAGATAGATCATCACCGTCCCTGTCCCACAGCACACCCCCTTTTGTGTTATAGATAGTATAATATAATAGGTATAATTAGTATAATAAAAAAAACATCAGCCAAAACACTCATTGCTGTGCTGGGACACAAACACCTGATTCACGCCTCAGAGAAAAGTTATGCTTGTGTGTGTGTGTATGTGTGTGTGTGTGTGTTTCTTTCCCATCCTGAGCCTTGAGACATGCTGTGCCTATCTGAAAACGCACTTGACATCAGCTGCAAGGCAGAGAGAGCTGAGTCAGGTGAGGCACAGTGCTCCTCCAGGAGGTGCAGCAGAATCAGATCCATCTCAAATTACACCAAAAAGGAACGCTCCATCCATGCCTTAGCCTGCGCATTTCACCCTGTGTGAGCATAATATACGGATCATAAGGTCCTGGTGTGGTTTAGATGCATCTGAGATCAAAGCACCCCATATTTCTCTGCTGTTACCTCACACATGGGAGCGGATGGTGAATCCGCTGGATGGCGCTGTTGCAGTGCGTCCTGCGGCCGGCGGCAGCATCCGGAGCAGTAGCGCATCGTTTACCGTTCCAACAGCCCGTGCTGGTGCCGTGCCACTTCAGCAGATTTTTTCTTTCTTGTTGTTTTTGTTGGTGGTGGTGTTGGTGTCTGGTAGCGGCGAGCAGGAGCAGGACTATGTAGCGGGCTACTTGTCTCCGGATGAGGATTTAGGTACAGTAGCAGCCACGCGCAGTGGCCTGGCAGGATGTACGGGGATGGAGAGGCCACCGTGTGGGACCGGGTCGGACGGCCACACCGGGACTGTATGTGCTACCTCGGACCCCCTACTACTTTGATGCCCATGTAAGATGCAACTTTTCTTTTTCTCTTCTTCCTCTCCTCCTCCTTTTTTTTTTTTTTTAAACGCAAATACAGAAGTAGCGAGCACCTGTTGCGCACTCGGTTTTGCGCAGGTGCTCTCGCTCCGATCGAGTAAATTGACTTTAACGGGCAGAGAGGTGCAAATCACTGCAAAACGTAGCTCTAATTAGTTTGTCGTTTTGTTGGAGAGAAGTTTTGAAGGTTTTCTAAATGATGTTTGCCCCGATTCTGTTTAAAAAATAATAATAAAGATAGATTTGATGATTAAGCAACAATATGGCAGCACAGGTAACGTTTTACAATTTTTTTTTGGATTGAGTGCTTCAATAAAGCACGGTATACTCACACATGTTTGTTCATAACACGAGTGAACGTTCAGGTACCTCAGAGCTTTATTGGGGCAATTAGTCAAAGAATTTCATTTATTAGTGTTTAATCTCATCCGCTGCGAGCAAAGCCACAAATAGTGGTCTCCTCTCTCCTCTCTGCTCTGCCTGGTGATATCTGAGGGCTGCACTCCACTATAGGATCAGCTAACAGAGGTGAAACATCTGGTTGAGTCAACATCAAATAGATCTTCTAAATCCACTGTATTAAATATTGCATGTCACCTTTTTTTTTTTTAGATGTATTAATTTATTGAACTTTTTCATTGACATTTTCCTATTTCGAAAAGTCAGTTGTTGGGTTTACTAAATGCTGCTTCAACCTGATTATCTTTTAAGTGTACAGGGACTGAAATCAATACATTTGCGTTGGCTTTTACTCTTATGAGAAGAAACAACGATGACTTGTGTGTATTGTGTGTTGTGTGCATAATGGGAAACATCTTAACATTCTGATCATGTTTCTTGAAAAAGTTGGAAGAAAAAATGAGTTTTTTTGTGGTGAGTGAAGTCAGCCGTTCATATATATTCAACTCATCTCTGAATTCCGAGCTTGAATACGAGTATATTTATGTTAATTCACCGCGTATAGAAACCCGGAGCTGTCACAAGTGTTTTTCCTCTCCATCTTTACGAATCTCCAATGATCAATTCATCTGATTGAAATTCATTGAAGCCCATATAGGGGTTTGTGCAGCACAGAGGCCTATTCAGCGGTTGCGAGACCAGTCACTTTTGCTTAATGTCTCAGTGGATGCAAGGCCAGTGAAGGATGATGATTTATGTACTGTACAACACACACACGGCCATGACTCTGCGGGACAGACACCACTGAATCCCTGTTTCAGCAAGGGCAAACCCTTATCTCATCGAGTCATAGTCAGACTTTAAAACAGCACCTTTGCCCCCCTCCCTCTTCTTTTCCTTTTTTTTTTTTTGCCAAGAGTTCTGACTTTGTCCCTGTATCACCGCCACCTCTTGTTCTCTCTTTCCCAGCGGGATGCGCAAGTCGCCTGACGTGAGCCCTAGAAGGCTTTCGGACATCAGCCCTCAGCTCAGACAGCTCAAGTACCTGGTGGTGGACGAGGCCATCAAAGAGGAGCTCAAGTCGTCCCGCTCGGTCGAGGACATCAACAGCGCGTCCATAGAGGAGCGAATACTGCGGATCACCGGCTATTATGGATATCAGCCGTGGAGTGCGGGCTACAAGAGTGAGTCCAGCAAGTTTCCGTGCATGGGGTTGTTGTAGAGCTGTGGAACATGGAGTTTTAGAGTCCACTGAGAGATCAGGTAGCCTAAATGCTCTATTAATGCACTGTTGCCCATGCAGACAAGACTGGGAACATAGTAATTGCATATGTAGGAAGTGTATAAATCTGTACTAATCTGTGGATAATCAACACGCATCAGAGTCCATGTTGATAATTGAAATATGAGGCAGATTTTAGAGCAGCATTAAGTGTCCCTGAATCCCAGCACTCCTTTTTATCCTCTTAAATTGAATGTGTTTTTAAAAGAAAGCATTCAAGGGTAAGAGATCTCTCACAGATGAGAGAAAAATAACACATGATGTCATCAAAGATGACGCACACCTTCATCTTGAATTTTTCTCTGAATAGAAATTTGCACTCTCCCTTGAGCCTGGGAATTAGTTGCCAAAGCGTCATTGTTCTTTTTGCTCCAGTGGTGCCTGCGAGGTTCGTCGTCGACGGTGGAAATGTTGCTCAGAGGCGGACGATTTCTTTGAAGAATAAATGCTTGCAGAGGGAGCTTGTATTCTCTCCCCACATCGTGTGCATCGCTTCAGTAGATTTGCTTTTGACGTGAGAAATGCTAAAGCAAATTGTACCATTGTAACGGATACGGAGCCACCGACCCTGCTCACTCCGTGGCGGTGGTGTCAGCACAATCCACGGCCACCTCTCAGCCTTTTTTACATTTGTGCGTCATTGCCGCGCTAATGTGAATGCGTTTCAGTGGGATTCTTTCTGGTCGACGTCCTTCAGCTGTGGGTGGGTGGACTTTGTTTTTTTTTTTTTAATTTCATATGAGCACCTGCAATATTAAATAGCTGCTAGGCTATTTTAAAATTTATAGGCCTATACATAACATCTGACACTGCAGACTTCACAGGACAGCTGCTGCTCTGATTTAGTTTTCTCTCCCTTCTATAGTGATGATAATGAGAGAAATGATCCACTTTAAGTCTGACTCAGTGGGGGGTTAGGGCCTCAATATTAAAGCATTAAATGTAACAAACAGGGATATATCTTACATTTAAATTGATGAAATATACACATATGACACTTTATTCTGTCTTCTGTGGGGCTCATCTGGTTGGCAAAGTATTCATCTCTCCATCCATCCATTTTCTATACCCATTATACCATTTCTGACTACTCAAAATATCTGTAACATAAATGTGACCAGCTGAAACAACCTATAGAGATATGTGTAAAGTCTCAGTTCTGACTAGGCGCAGCAGAATTACACATATCTGCAACTACGTCATTGAAACGTAAGTGAAATTGTCACACGGCTTAAATGTCAGTCGCAGATACCTGTAATTCAGTTTTTAATAGAGGCATAATAAAAGTTAGAGCTATCTCAAACGTCATGCAAGACAATTTTTAGCTCCGCTGCCGTGGCTGCCATAAGCGGGGGCGTCTCAGCAGTGTCGTTTTGTCCAGTCAAAACTGTAATTCAAGATATCTCCAATTACATTCTGACTAGGCGAAATGAAAGTTAAAGATATCTCCCATATCAGATATCTTGAATCAAATGCAGTTCAAAATGTCTACAACAATAGATATCTACAATTTCATTTTGACTAGTCATAACTTTATTTAAAGTATTCATAACTGCATATATAGAGCGATAATAAGCTGGGTGTGTTGTTGTTGTTTGTTAAATCATTTAGTGTCTTTATTTGATTCATTTGACTAATACATGCCTGGAACCTTTGCCGATCATGTGGGTACAAACTAAAACGAAAATTCATTATGTGTACAGACTAGCTGTTATATTACTTCATAGTAACAGCTGTTATGGAACATTGTTATAGTATAATAGCAAGTAGGCTTGTTTTTATTGAATTGGATGACGCAAGTGTCCATTCTGCTACATTTCACCCTAATGGTGAAATACACTCCATGTTCATCTTCATTTTATCTTATATAGTGTATTTTTTCCCAGTTTTATACTGCTTCCTGGAGTCATTGTTGCACATAAAATATTTCATGAGCTGCTTTTGCTGTTGCTGTTTACACTTTACTGCCTGTAGGGCTTTCCGGGGATATTTCACTTCTCAATTAAATAATTCTCCATTTTGCCTTTCAGTAAATGTTTGCTCGGCTTGGTCCTGTTTCTACAGTAACAAACAGAACCCAGAGCAAAATGAAAATATTAGATTAGATTCACTGTGGCCCACCTAGGTGCAGAATGTTGTTTGTAGGGACAGAATATCACAGTTTGCAGTCCGTGTGTGGAGCGGCAGAAGCACACCGACCTTCCCAAAATGCACGAGCTGAGTACCAAGGACCCACTGGTACCAGAGTAGAAAGCGATGTCTATAATGGCTGGAGAGCTGCACACAATTTCAGGAGCGGTGGGAAGCTGAGTACTCTCTCAGTAGTGCCTGTTTGTTTAATTTACCACCAACATTTCCAGATCAGCGTGTGCGCGCGCGCTCTTTCACACACAAGTAGGCAGAGCGAGAATGAAAGCGAAGGGTGGCTATGTAGCGTGGAGTCACCGTGAGGCTTTAATGGCTCACCTCAACTTGAATATGACAACTGCAGGGATCGTACGCAAGCAGAATGCTGTAGAAGCCACTCGAGCGCGGCTGCATGTGTAAAAGAGCCAAGTACAACAAAGAACACCCTGCTTGTGCAAATTTCGTTGTTGGGTGCATGCAACTTTAAAGCAATATAAATAGGAGTTTTGCTTTTTGATGTGATGATTCGAGACTGAAGTTAATGATACTGCAGGTTTGTCCCTTTCTGGATGCCAGAACTCTGTCTTCATCCTCTGTTTAGATCCATAAAGTATATATGTGAAAGAGGCTGTGTGGTACGTGCCTGCAAAGTCCAGGGTTTGAATCATTGAGTCGACATTGCATTTAACACTCTTTTCTCTCTGCTGTCTCTCTATCCATGGCAGTAAGTCAATTAAGACAGAAATACAGCCAAAAAGCCAATAATCAATTCTCCTCCCCGTGAAGATCAACAACCCTTCACACATATCCTGCCTGAGAGAAAAAGGCAGAAAAAAGTGGTCTTGGATGGAGGGATCAAAGCAAAGGTCACTGAGGAAAGGTTACACAATATCTTTATGTCATGAAGAGCAACTTGACACTTAGTGGATGAGTATTTTCACGTTTTATTTCAATCAACGTTAACCTAAAATAGCAAGAAATGAAGGCAGCCCTGCACTAAGTCTGAGATGCTCATCCACCATGGGGCTGAATTTGAAAAAAGTGTCATTTTATAAAAACTTCCCCATGATTTATAATGCAAAAAAAATGCCCTTTTCTTATTAAGGTAATTGAATGTGATATTGCAGCTCTTTTAGATACAACGGAGCTCTTTTCTCAAGAAGAGGAATGTAAAAGTAAAAAACTGTTTCAAACCGTAGGAATGTCATCAATCAAGTTTATTGTACAGAAAAAAACTGTATTTTGTGTGTATTGCATGAAAAGCTGAACAGCTTGTTTTACATCTGATCTTTATACAGTAGAAGGCTGTTTTTTTGCAAGAGGGGCAGTTTCCTGTGTCTGTGATATTATCCCTTTAGTATTCTCTAGTTCCATTGAGAAGTGAAACATTGGTCAGACAAGCAGGTTTTGTTCTTTTCCTAATTTCATTGCACTATATCGCTCAACTCTATCGTCCCTTCTGGTGCAAATTTAGAGCTCCGTGACGCAAGAAATGAGGTTAGTTATTCTATTTTGAGTCCAGAGTTTGGGCAAGACGCACAACGGAGCAACTTGGAGAGAGACTATGTGGAGAGAGACTATGTGGAGAGAGACTATGTGCCCCATGTTCACATCCAGCGCTGGCAGCAGCAGGACAGCTGGTGGGGAAGGGCCAGCTGCCGTATGGTCAACTGTGGCTGATGACTGAAGAGGAAGAAGGGAACAGTTGTGCAGAAACATGTATTCAAAGCAGGTCCTCTTAACACAAAGCTGTTTTTCTGTCGGCCATATATCCTCAATAGACTGAGGGCAAAAACTGTTGCCCCCTTTTAATCCACAGCGGAGCGCGAGATGTTCAAGCGTGATGTTCGAGGGTTGTGGGAAATGGAAGAAATGAAGACTGTGAAATAATTCAGAGTGCCGATCTTTATCCAAGCAAGTGGATGCATTCGATTGATTGAGACCGATATTAGCATTTCAGTTGTTCATGTGTCTCACACACACACACACACACGTACACACACACATACACTATATTTATCAAGTTAGCCCTGACAGTCACAGTTTTCATGTCTTTCATTCTCTTTTGCTATCAACTACGTCCATGTTTGTAGCCTTCGTTCAAGTCAAGCGGCTGCAAAGAAAGGTCTCGCAAGGAGAGCAAAAAAAGAGATAAAGGAACTGTAGAGAGCCACAGTAAACAATGTATTACCCCACTTCATCTCTTCAGCCCTCCTCTCTCTTTATGCATACATTTTTTAAAACACTGCTGAATGTACATGTACATGAACATCATGGTGTTTGTTAATATTTTATGTAAATGGGTTATGTGACAGGGGGACACATATTCATGAGATTTGGGTATATGCCAAATCCATACGGTGCTCGTGCTGACATGGCGGCTGAATGGGATTATTCAGACTCGCGGTTCTTTCTCACTTGTGTATCAATAACCGGTCCCTCTGAGCCATCGCTGAGCAGCAAATGATCCTCCTTTAACTCGCAGTCCTCCGCAGGGACTGGAAAAACAACAGCAAGATGAATGAGCACAAGTTATCTATTGAGCATATCCTGATATAAAGTAATTACACTTTCAGTGGAACATGACGCCTGTTGTTGGTGTTTTCTTTATTATTTTCTTTGTTTTAAAGACATTTTTGAGCTGAATAGTTGCATTTGTCCTAAGCAAGCAAGGCTTCTCTGAACAACTGTGTTTTGGGCTTTTTTTGTTGCCACATCCAGTACAGTTGCAACAGCTTTGGATTGCATAACATCACATCTATAATTGAAAAGGCCACATAACTCGTCGCACACCTGCTCACAGAAGTCCCTTCACCCAGAAGATGAGAGGATCTGCAAATCAGCTGTAGGGCTCTGATTAATAAGAAGAGCCTCTGTCTCTTTTTTTCCTTCTGATCTTCATCACTGTCATCTATAATGATTTAGGTTTCCAAGGATAGAGAGGGGCGGTGGCAGTGGAGCACGAGATTACATTTAATATTCTCATAGGATGCCTTTAATATTTTGTTCTTTGCAGTGGTGATACAAGAACTCAAAGGTTAGATATAGTAGGAGTATAGATCCTTAAAAAGTAAAAATAGACAGCACAAGAGAACCCAATAAAAAATGGAAGTAAATATGTTATTTCACTGTAAATAGCCATAAATAAGCAGGGAGATTTATATGGGAATGGTATGCAATGTTTTATTTAAATTTGAATGGCATCTCTGGCATGTGGGAGCGTGACTTCCCACAGCTTTTCATTCCTGTAGATCACTGGAGTATTGTGTTAAGATCACTGCCAATAAGATTTACACTCATAATGGACATCAAGAAAACTATTAGCAACCTTTAGGTTGAAACATGTTCAAAATAAGCATCAGGCTTCACAGAATCTGACTGTATAAGACAGTATAAGAGGAGCATTTAGTATTGGATTAAAAAGTAAACCAATACTTAAAATGGGGCATGGGGTATGTGCTGAAATGATAATGTAATAGCTGATTATGTTATCAGCTGGTTATTATTTTTGTGGCTTTGTTAAGAAAAATATTTTGCAAATGTAACAAAAGTAATAAAGTTTTCAAATGTAGTAAATGGTATTGTTTCAGCACTTCTGTTATGTTATTGGACAGTTATTACATCACTGGCCTATTACCTTTTTGAATAATAATAATAATTTATTATGTTATCAGCCGTTATCGGCCACGACAGACCCTGAAAATCCTACTCAGGTAGTACCACCTGTGTTTTTTTTCTCCACAGGGTTGAGTTTCCTTGATGGAAAGCAGAGTGGAAAATACATTGCATACTGTTGGGCTTTTGGAGCATTTTTCTTTTCTAAAGTTACGTAACAGTTGAGACAACTGGTTGCATTAGCTTGGTATTGTTCCCGCTTGTTTTCCCTCAGAATTCATCCTGCAGACAATAGCAGTAACTGAATTACAGCTGTAGTGCTTCATCCTCAGTGCTCGCTTTTCCTTGAAATGAAAATCCTGCCAAATCCAGTCCCACTGGCGTCCCTCGTTCCTCCTCGCTCCTTTATATCTGCCGTTAATTAGAAGTCGTGAAGTGATGACTCCTACCTCTGTGTAATTAATCCCTGGTCTGCTGTGGCCGTACACAGCACATCACTGTCTTTGTTGGCCACGGAACAGCAGTACTCAGGAACAGAGTGAGCAGAGAGCAAATTGGGATTGTGCGAGTAATGAGGAGGCTTATCTGGACATCTCGGTGGGAGAGGGTGAGTAACGTAGTTAGAACTGAGGGCAGACGCTGTTAATACAACAGAGAACAGGGTCCATAAAAACAGATAAGACTGCATTCTTGACACTTGCATTTGTGCCAAATGTCAGGAGTGAAAGTGCTGGAAAGAGTAAAGAGGAGAAAAAAAAGAAGCAAAAGTCATCTCTATATATAGCTCAGTCATGTAGTTTTAGCATTGGTTTGGGCAAAAAAGATCATCCGGCCTAGATGTGAAAAAATATAAGGGTCCTTTGCCTTTCTCTGACAGTTTTGGCAGATCCCATCACCATCACATTCTCCTCCCATGGTTCTATTGCGTTTCATGTTCTGTGCAAAGTATAATGCAGCGTAGGTGTCAACCCTGGTGCATGGCCGTCAGCTGACCTTCTCTGCTGCATCCGAGCCTCAGACGCTAACCCACAGGCGTTAGTCACAGCGCTGCGTTTTTTTTTTCCTGTAGTGAGAGGCGTTCCAATTAGAGACGCTACGGTTGCACTGAGAAACATAAGAGAGACGATCGGCGCACGAGTTGTTTTTCTATCTTTCCACCTGATTTATAGAGGTTTTATTATCTCACTGGTGACTGCGTTACTCAGTATTTTATATCACCAGAGGGTCACGTTAGTGTGTGTAATGTAAAAGCTGTCATCTGTAGCTTATGAGTTATTGGATAGAACTAACTGAGCTACGAACACAAGCATTTGTTTATAACCTGCCTCGACTGTATATTGACGCAATCATAGTGTCTTGAAAAGAATTTTTGTTTGCATGGATCTTTGTAAAGATCCGTATACACTCTGACATTCTCAAACACAAATGTATAAAACACATTGGAAGCCCATGAATGTGGAGGTGAATAGAAACAAATGATATAACTGCTGAAAACACGATTACATAACATTAAAATAGACAGATATTATTGCAAAAACTCAGCAACAAATTCATATGTATTGCAGATTGTGCAAGAAAACAGCCGGTGATGTCATTGGTAGAGAGTGTAAAGACCTCAGAATGATTCAGCTGCAAACATGAGTAAGGAGCTGTATGTGCAGCTGCTGCATTAAATATCACTCACTGTACACAGCTTGAATTATTACTTATTTATAATGATAATGATAAACCTGCTTGCATCACTTTAAAAAAATAGATATTGTAGATTCGTAAAAATCAAGGCATACATTATATGCAGGAAAACCTTTTTTTTTTTCACTAGACAACAATATTCTTCTACTCTTGTTTCCCTGTACACAGATGACATTGTAGAGCAATATTCCAGCTGGTTCAAGGAATAAAGTGAATTCCAAACAATCCCACCCTTGACCTGCTGACATCAGGCTGCTGCGTGGCACCGCACAGCATCACTTTATGAGGGCATCGCATGATACGATTACATATGGTCCAGTTACGAGATCTTGCTGGCAGCAGGGATGCAAAAAGCCACAGTCACAAAGATTTTAACCCTGCTCTCTGCTTCCCCCCCAGGTTTTTGATTCTCCTCAGATCTTTCATATACAGGAAGAATAAAGCAGAATATAAAAAGATTAGTCTCAAAGGTAGCTATGAATCTGAGGGATGAGTGGCGCCTGCTTCTTCTATTGATCCTTTCAAATTAAAAGCCCTTTTTTTTTTACAGTTCATTCAAGGACCAGGCATATATATACTTTATAAGTTATGACCTTGTCTTGTATTGGGAAAGGCAGTCAGGGATGTGGAAAAGAGCAATGTGTTCTGCCACCGCTTCAGCAGAAATTGAGCAGGCTCAGCATGTGGAACTTAATTAATTTGGAAAGAGTTTCTGTTGTCTGAGGCCAGAGAGAAACAAACAAGGGCAGCCGTAAAAAGCAGCTTTGTTTGTGGTTGTTTACCTAAAAACTCACACGTAAAAGCCCATGGTATAACGTGGTTCTTTAGGTGTGTTAGGGGTGAGAATCATGTTTTAAACAGGTTTATCAGCGTTTGCAGCCTGGGGCAAAGCAGCAGGGGGGGAGAATGGTACACGCTAAGACACAGCTTGGTGGTACCTTGGAGGACGATCAGATATATATTCCTAATTTCTCTTCATCACACTTCAGTGCTTCACTCTTTTGTCTCATGCCCAGGATTGACCACTTGATGTGGTATATGAGCCAAGTTTGGCCCTAAAAAAAGGTCAAGTTGAGGCGAACACATCAAAAATGATGCATTACCAACCACACACAAACAAATTGTATAAAAGTGCAGCAAAAAAACACTGCAGAAGAAAAACACTGCAATCACAGAAGCAGAATGAAAGACGAACTGGTGCAAATCAACTGCAAAAAGCCCAAACAACTGAAACAGGGAAATGGTGCAAATTCACTCACTTTTTTTCCCATTTCCTCCCTTTTTTCGTTCTTCAGCATCTCCCTGCCCTGTACTCTGCACCCAGCTTGTCTCTGACCAAATAACATTAGGTGCCTAATATCAGGGGGCCACCATGCAGAGTGAAAACTCTGGTTAAATTAAATTAAAATATTCGCTACGTGACCAAGTTACCCTTCTAAAATTGTAAAAGATGACAACCAAGTGTTGCTTCTGATGTGTTTCTGTGATTGCAGCATGTTTCTCCTGCAGCAATTTTTGTTATTGTCTTATGTGTGTTTTTGGTTTTGCATCATTTTTGTGTTTGCAGCATTTTGCCATTTGTGGCTCTTGCTTTTGCCATGGTCAGCCATGGCTCTGAAGAACAGCAGAAAAATATATTAATAATTATCTCTTGGTTTCATGGGCTGTTTAGACTGTTCTTTAATTAACGTGACTTTTGGACTACAACTGGGTGCTGATAGGTGTCACCAATTCAAATCACGAGCAATACAGTGTTGATTACACATAAGATGATGTAGAAATCTCATTACATCGGTAAGATGTGCACTGTAGCACAGGCTCTCTGTCTCTCATTCCATCTCATTGATTTTTGTTGTGCTCACAAGAGTATCACTAATGACAGCAGGAATGTAAGCAGTTGATTTCCTCTCCAATCCAAAAGCAACGAGCAAGCGCATCCGACCATCTCTCCAGTTCATCACCGCATACAGAGTTTCATAAATAGTGAACAACAGAACTGTGTTAGCACAGAGAACTCCCCAGCTGACAAGTTTTCATGAGCCCTGACTGAAATTTAAAGTGCTTTAAAGTCTCTATTTGGGACATAAACTGTTCAAGATGATGAGCGGGATGTAACTTCAGAGATATTTCTTGTTTCTGCTTTCATTTACTCTTTCAAAGCAGAACAACTGTCAGAATGATGCTCTTCAGTTGTCTTTTTTTTCATTGTAGACACAGAATAAAAACGCACATTTTAGGTTTCTATCTAGGTTTCTAGGTTTCAATCAATGGTCAGTCAAGTTGAATTAATTGATTGATCATCGCTTAAAAAATGTCAGATTATTTTGATCATATCGCTCAGTCCTAAAATAACATTTTTTATAGCGATCTTTGAAAATTTCCCTACATCTGAATAAAGGCAAAAAAAAAAAAAGTTCCATTTCATTTTGCAAGCGGTGTCATCTGAATGTTTCGGTGTCACATAATCTTACAGTCCTGGCAGACCCAGAATCTTTTCCTGCGAGAAACACAGTTGTACAGCCTAATATGAGGATTTAAAAGTCTTCCCCATGCATGTCACTACAAGTCATTATCATAACCCCCCCCTCCCTCCCTCCCAGAGCACCCTGCACCACAAAGTATCTCAACTTGGGTCAGGAAATCAGGCAATTAAGTGTGCTGTGGACATGGATGAGAGGCGACAGCGAATGGGGGAGCGCAGAAGGAGCCAGGGAGGATTGGACTTCCTTCTCCCCCCTCAGGGAGATGACTGGTCCACATCCCTCAGCCCCAATGCATGTGCAGAACAAACAGTTAATCGCGCTGCTTATTCAAATCAAGTAAATGCACCCGCCTCCTTTTGCTTAAGCACTCTGCATGCACAATCACCACACACTTAAGAATCTGGTGATTTAACAAACTGCCTATTTAAAAAAATACAAAATAAATTGAAATTTTGTTTGTCTCACAGCCTTGATGTCGAAAACCTCTATGCTTTTGCTCAGTGTGAATTCGTGGTAATTACTGTGGAGAAGCTATGATTTCAGGTGACATTTGACGCCCCTGTTGCTTACACCACACTTATTATGAGGAGACTTGCCTCTAATGAGAACTGCTCACGTTGGAATAATAAATCACCCCCTTTTTTTTTTTTTTTTTAGAGATTCCATTACCAACTGAAAAAGAAAACTGCTCTTTCTTAACTACACGAGGGGCACACAGAGCTATTTCGTGCAATCCTCGCCACTCCTCACTTGCCCAGTTGCTGTAGCTGTTTGAGTTTGGACTGACATGCAGATGGAGGGGTGATTTTATTTTGAATATGAATTTTACACTTTCCTATAGCACGACCACACACACGCACACACATGCCTCTAACCCTTTGAAAGTCTTCAGAACACCTGCTGCTGAGGTAAGATGGCCAGACATGTTCACTAGTGAGCAGAAAGAAGCTTGATGAGGTTTGAAAGCAACCTGGCTCCATCCAATTCGACCACTTCAAAGAAAATAAATGAACAGATCTAAAACTCTGTGCCCATCCAGTACGCAGTTAACACCCTTTTACCATTTTTTTACTGACGCAACCACGTACTATTCTGGTGGTGATTATCCCTGTTCCCTGGATTTTGTGTTACTCGCCACAAAATGCACAGTTCCATGCCTCAATTATGTTCAAGTGTAATGATTCAAATCACTGAATGTCTGCATAATTGAGGTTCACAGTCCCAGGTGTTTTTTTTTTCCACCGGTCTGATTTGTGAACAAGCTGTTCAGACAGATCTGGCAGAAATCTCCATGGCAGCGTCAAACATGGAGATTTTTTTTGAAATCCCTCATTTCAGGTTCCATGTCGCTGACAGTTAGGATTAAGACTTTTAGGCTTTGTGGAGTGAAAGGTGACAACAGGTCTTTTTTCTGTAGGAGCATACAGGGTCTCTGCTCAGGCTCTGATAATGTTCTTTTTTCCTGTGGTTTAGATGATTGAATAGAGTTGCAGGATTACCACAGTTGTTTCCAAACTGAGGGATTCCATGTATAGTCAGACATTTTATAATATCTTTTAGCAACTTGAATAACTCTTCACTTCCTTTACTCAGTTTTTCAGTACTGAGGGATAAAAATAAAGTAAAAAAAAGAAAATCAGGGGAGAAAGATTACATGCAGTCTAGCTGAAATTCCAGTTGCAGATTGTTATTCATGATAATTACATCAGCTAACTGCCTGAATGTAAAATAACCTGCAATGCAGCACTAGAAAAAAATGCATCATTCACGGTGATACATCTTCCTAACCATACTGCAGACATGTAGAAGCAAACACACATCACAGTGAGCCATAAGGTGAAAGATAATAACCCCCTACATATAGAAACCTTTTGAAAAGCATTTTTTTTACATGATTTGGTTCATGTTGAGCTCTTCTGAAGCTTCATTAAAGTAGTAATATTCATGAAACCTCTTTTGTAACTCACAAATAGTGTGCATTGAACAAAATTTAACCTAATAGAACACTCCCTTACACTCTTCTGGTGTTTTAATTAATCCAGTTATATAAAAGCTAAATGTTATTTTCCATTCTCTACATGGCTTCTGTTTGTCCAGTCGGGTACATCTGGATTTTCTTTTGCTTTTTGTCACCTCACTGTGAAGGTTGTTCCTTAAAAAAAAATCAATATACAGGTGGATGGCTTTCTCAGTGTGACCAAGTGTGAGAAGTGATCACACAGAGATGCCACAGTGTTACTGGTTTTCCAAGTCTTTGTGTGATAGTGTGTGTGTGTATACTGTAGGGGTGTGTGCGCCTATGTCTAAGTTTATGAAGTCAGTATGAGCTCTGTATTCTTCTGTGCATGTGGGTCCCTGTTTCTTCACCTTTGATTACTGCTGTCCCACTTTTTGCTCCGAGGCTGGGGTGAAAATTTGAGCTGATGCCATTTTTTTCCCATCCAAACCAGGAGCAAGTGTCTATGTCAAGTTTTCATCGATGAGTGCATGTGGGCACAGTGCCCCCTGCAGGCAGGAAGGAGGCTCTGCGCTGTCAGGATATGTCATTTGCAGAAGTGTGCAGAAAATTGGAGATAATTACAGGCGGCAGCCACCACCTTTCATTTCTACTTTCTAATGGATCACACCCTGATGCCAAAAACAGCAACATATGATAAAATAATAATAATCACTTCATTCCAATAGCACCTTTAAATACAGTGTTTACAAAATGCTCTGACAGATAGAGCAAAAGCAGGATACTCAAAGGGCAATATATTTATTGAAAGACTAAATGTAAGGCCCAACAAAAGCAATATACTATTAAGAAAAAGTTAAAACAGGATGTGGAAATACAAAAGAGATAAAAGACAAAAAAAGAATACTTAAAAAAGGTTTTACGACCCAGGGCTTTTTAACCTTATGTTTCTCTTGCTATTTGTTAAATAGGAGCATTGTATCTTAGTTAATTGGCACCCTCACATGAGAGAGAGACTTAATTAGAACACAAAGCCCCATCCAAGAGTGTCATTTCTTAGTAAAATGAACAGATTATATAACGCACCACAACTCCAAGCCCACACTTTTTTTTTTTTGGTAATATCCTAGTATAAATGCAAATGGCAGTGAGAATCTTTTGCTAACGCAGCATCATAATTACAGCTATTGAGAACAATTTGAATAATGTTAAGCCTCAATGGGGTGAATGCATTTTAAAGAAGGGTCTTCTTCAGCGAAACAGCTGGGAGGCTTTTTTTTTTTTCCCCCGCGTTCAGAACCTGCTCTGAATGTTAAGGATGCACAAAGTAAAGACGGAAAATTAGATTCAAATTTACAGAGAAATTATGTTATTCTATGTGGTGCTTTTTTTTTAAACCCTGCTATAGCTGTAATAGTCATACTGTGGCCCGACAACAGAGGGAGCCAGCAGCTTTCATTCTCTGTCTCTTTGCACTTGTTACCAGTTTTCATTAGCTTTAATTGCCACTAGCAGGAGAGTGCTACTAAGTGATGTCCAAGCAAATCAAAATGAGCACCTAATGATTATTTCTGCATTACTGTCCACTGCATTTACTGCACAAGCAAAATATGTGCTATACTAGGGGTTCTCAAAATACCTGGATCCCTGTGGGATCATTATTATACTATTCCATCCCATCCAAAAGCAATTATTACTTTCTGGCAGTGAGAAAGACTGAAAAACTGGAATATTCACCAAAAATGTTGCAGGTCCTATAACTGAGCCTCCTCTGAAACTGTTTTTTGCTTGTCTCCAACTTTAGAAGTTTCTGCTCTATATTGCATGTAACAAAAATGCAGGAAGAATCTGTCACATTTCCTACAAATAAGGTTTACAGGAGTCTCCAATTTGCCTGCCCCTGTGCCAACTGTAATTTTGCCCCACTCGCGATTGGTATCAGTGCATCATGCACTGGTCAGAATCATTGTTTTAGTTTCAGCATCGCCGCCCTCATATCTCTTAATACACAAGGGCCTCTAATGAACCACATGTGTACTGGAGACATCTGCAGACCCAGAACTTTTGCAGGTCACATGTTCTGGCTCTGACAGGATATTAATTTGAAAGGAGAAATGTGCCAGTTCCTCCAGTCGGATGTAAATGTGGGCGATTACGAGGGCTATGATCGGGTCTTACGACTTGAGGGCATTTAATAGACACCGCTGGACTTTTAGTCTTGGTTGTAATAAAGAATAATTCCCACATGGCTTCATTTTAAAGCATTAACCGCTCTGGCTCTTCTGTCCCGCTCCCCAGACAGCTCTTTGCTTTGAGCGGGAGGAGGGTAGAAGCTCCGTGACCCATGTTCTCCTCCCTCAGACAAGCGGCCAGTCCGGCTGTTTGAGGTTTTGTTTCTTTTCCGACTGCATATGCAGCAGAGCGTGGCCATGCAACATGAAGCTTGAACATTTAGTTTATAAACTGCTTCTTTAATACACTGAAAAATAAATGACAGCAATTTTAACAATCAGTTAATATTATTACGTGATGGTCTTCTTTGTCCTCTATGATCCTAATCTGTGTCTCTGGGATTTGGGAAAACTTGGGCCCAGAGACATTTTGATGGGCATTTTTAACTATTTAACTGACATTTAATAAGGCAGACGATTCAACAATTATTGCTCCCATATGGTAGAAAGGGAATTTTTAATTGCTTTTTGATTATAAGGATGGATAATTGTGTTAACTATACACACTGTCAGTTGCCAGAGAATTGCACACAGCAGCCAGCCCACATTCAGGAAGTGGCTGATGTGGATGGGTTGATGATGCTTGTTTTTTTAGGGCAAACAGAGGAGAGCTTCTTTAATATTAATGAGATGGACACAAAACAAGCTGTTCTTTCTGGAGCTCCAGAAGGAAGCTTGAGAGAGATGATTTTTTTTTTGGTGAAACCACAAATGTTTTTAGTTAGTGTTACAGCCACGTCACATCATAACCTAAACGAAATGCGTAAGGTGATAAAAACATATTTAAGTCAGGACAACCGAGGTAAATAACCAACTCAAAGTCGCTCAGCGCAAGATCTTAATATCCCAGTTTACTGAAACAAAAGCCACCTTATTCACCCAAACTTAATGAAACCTACACAACTTATAAAAAAAACCTGAAACAAAGTAATAAAAAAAAAAAAAAAACAGATAGGAGCGATTCTGACGCAGGTTAGAGAAGGCGAGCACAGCCAGAGACTCCCACTTATAAAAGGACGGCAATCAGCAGGCGTCGATTGGGTGGAGCAGCTGGAGTCAATCAGAGAGAGCAGTGATTAGCCACACAGCAGGCTCGAAACATCACACGCGGAATAAAAAAAAAAAAAAAAAAAAACGAGGATAAGTGCATGACGTTGGACTTTTAATCGAGAATGTAGATGAAAGTTTAAAAACACATAGGTGTACTCAGCAGAACTCAAAGTGTATGGATCTACAGATGGATAGATACGACACTGATTTTCTTTGAAGAATAAGGTTTTGTGAAGATCAATTGAAGTGTCGGCCATCATGTACTGTAGCTTTGTAATGTTACTAAAATGGGAAAGTGTTTTGGCAACTGCCCCCCACCCTTTTCCACAGGAACCTGCTGAGACCATTAATCTAATAAACTGCTGTTGGTAGCAGTACTCTGACAGCCGCTTGACTCACACAGATGAGCTGCATGTGCTCTGATGATGTATTGGGCCCGGGAAAGAGAGAAAGTTAATTTGACTTGACCTTTCTGGTACACGAAACAAGCTGTTAAAACCGGTGCCGCGCTTCTCACACCCCGGGGGCTGTTATTAAGTGTGAGACGGTGTCCTGTTCAGTTGTGCGACGAGCCCTCAGCTCTCGTGTTTACCGGGCAAACACTGAGAATTTCTCAGAATTTTACGCTCATCTAACAAAGGGATCTTGTGTGCCCCTACTGGCCAAATCGTTTGGAGTAATGGATGGTTTAACCTCAACTGCTGCATTCCTAAGGAATTTATTAGATTTTTAGGTGACAAAAATCTTTGACAAAGAAATCAAAATACTTCCCCAGTTTTAATGCTTTGCTCAGAACGGAAGCTTGAGTTCAACAGTAATTACCAATTGTTATTGGTTGTTTGGTGAGGGATTGATTTGGTTTAAATCAGGATTAGCAGCCTCATTGGATGGAACAGAATAACAATTCCGCTTGGCAAAAGAGGCGAGTGTAACAGCCACAGACTGCTGGACAGCGAGCGACTGTACACAAATTAAGCCCTGCAAATCTACTCCCACCGGCATTATATGTTAATTCAAGTCGGATTCAGGAATCATTCGCTCTCTCCAAGTGAACCATCTCACACCATCAAGACCTCGGTGGCGTCTGATTTGCAGCTGGAGCACGTTTATGCGTAATCGATGACATTGATCTGGAGACCACCTCATTTTCCTCCCTTTTCCATTCTGCTTCGTAATCTGTTGCTCCGTCCTTCTCTGTCCACACTGAACACTTTGGCTGATTGACCTGAAACCTTGAAGTCAGACATTTATAGCCACCAATGGATTCAAATAAAATAAGGCAAAACAAGGAGAAGACTAAATAAAAAGGTGGAGACACTCATGTCTAATAAATTATTTTAGTGATGTGTAAGTTGTCACTGTAGTCGGGTCAAAATGAATGGTCTTCCATTACCGACTAGCAGTAAAAGAAATTACCACAGTGGTGAGGTACTTTATTAGATTTGGCACAATATTACTGTCACCAAAGCATCCAAAGAGTGGTTTTCCTGCGCTAAATGTTCCACATGGTTTTACCAAAAAAAAAAAAAAAAATCAGCGAAAAAGTCCAAAAAGCAAAAACTTTTGGATACCAGAACCTAGTTTTTACTTCTTTTGTCTCATATAATCACCTCTAGACCCCTCAGATTCGTCTCGTGACCTTTTGGATCTGTGATATTTACTTGTATTGGTACTTTTCCATAAGTAAAGAAGCTGAGTACTTCTTCCACTTCCCCTGTTTTCCCACCAGCCTCACTTAGTTACCTGTAACTGCTTATTAACAATATGCTCAACATGCTTAACAAAACCTGCTGAACACCAGCACATTGGCGCTGTTGGTGTTAACCCTTAGCATCCCTAATCTGACTTCACTGCTATTACATTCCCACTTATTCCTTAAACATCTATAAGCCAATTTTTCCCCAATTTCAATCTAACATGTCATTTAACCTTTAAACGAAAGGTCAACTGCTCCATCAAATACACTTTCTAAACAGTATGATGCCAAGGCCAATTTCCTATTGTATATTAATATATCTATTTGTGTCAGGTGTCTCATTCAGCCGCCGATATGGTCCAAATAGTTTCATCTCAGCACAGTTGTTTTATAGTCGCATTTACTTTGTCCCGGGGAGCCCAGAAAGCTTGTTTGACCTGGAAACTGGCGTCTGTGGCTCCCATCATTTTTCAGCCTGAATAAACACGCGAGAAAAGCACAAGCCTTTCTTTGCAGTGCACTAGAACATTCCCTGTACACGGAAGACTAATCACCTCTCATCCAGATCTGCCTCCATCGGTCTCCGGGTAGAAATAGAGTCAAAAGACTGCACTGATGCAGGAGCCTCAGAGGAATATATCACTTCTTTAATGCCCATGCACACTTATCTCAATTCATATACGTGTTACAGAGAGTGTGTCTCGGCTCATGGGCGAGTTTGATCCTCCTTTGTGCTCACAGATAAAAGTCTGAGTCACTGCCTGGGATCTTTTTAAAGATCTCACCTGCTCCACCTTTTTCCATCTCCCCGTCTTTCTGTCAATAAAAGTGCACTCTCCGGGTGAACCGTCATGTTCTTATCACGCTAAGCCACAGAGAATAGACGGTATTAGCTCCCATAAGAGAGCTGGCGGCTGCTGGGGGCCACGCGGTACTCAAGACGCCAGCGCAAAAAACATGACACGGAACAATATAATTTATAAGTGACACGTTTTTTTTTTTTTTCTTTAATGTTCCATCAAACATCCTGTGCTGCTGTGCTTTTACTCTGTTCGCTGGAAGTTCTTGCACTTCATCTATTACCTCCCATCCGCCGCTGCAGACACTTCCCACTCTCAAACCCAAACACATGAGGAGTGGATTTGGATGCTGAGGGATGTCAGAATGAGTCTGGGCAGAGAGTCTTTCTCTCTTTTTTTTTTTTTTTGCCCTTTATTTCCGAGTTCCCTGTCCTAGTTAGGCAGGGCAGGGGATTCTAGCTCGAGTGTGAGGTAGAGGCTAAGCAGTAAATTATTCAGTGCAGAATCCTTTAGGCATGCCCCACAGTGAATTTTATGTGCACGCGCACACACACATATGTTTTAACCACATTAAAGCAGGGTCACAGGGACAGCTGAGGCATTCTCAGATCAATACTGAGCGATCTAATCTGTATCACTGACAGAGAGCCACTTCCCCCTGACGTATATGTGCATGTACAGTATATAATGGCTTTAGCTGAGTGAAAAAGTGGCATGTGGGATTACATGAGAAAGCTCTACACGGAGGGCGTTAAGCACGATTTCAGTTGACCGGCTGCTCCCGCTGAACGTGTCGGGACAGCTCCGCTCAGTTTAAGAGGGTGATGAAAATCGATGCGGAGCCCTGAATTGTCATTTCAAGGTTTCAGAACCAATTTATGTCGGTAGACAAAAATATCGGACAGGGAAGAGTCTCGGGACACTAAGGGATGTGCTCGGCCCCTCATGGATTAGCCTGAACATGTTACTCACTTCAAAACGGTAGAGTCCAATTTGAACTTAACAGCCTAATAGGAGTAGGTCTGCACATACATTTTAGAAACACAATTATCTCAATAAATGAACAAGAAGCAAAATGCATGTGTTTGACCAGAGGGAGACTTTAAACTTATTAATATCACTGGGAATGGCATTTCTAGAGTCTCTAATTTCCATATTGTGATGTATATGTCTTCTGTGGTGTGAATAGTACAGTATATACAGGTGGGACAAAAACAGTAGGAGGAATTTGATTGGACCACTGATAAATTTATGCCACAACCCCACCCTGCAAGTCAGAAGCGATATTTGTAAGCCAGTATTCCTGGTTTCTAATCTAAATCTGTCTGAATGCATTTTTCTCAGGAAATCATGCACCTTCATTCATATAACAACTCAAATTGCAGGCGCTGGGCGCGCACAACAGTGAGAACGATACCAACAGCATGATGTTGCAGGACGCGTGAGGTCAGATGCGTTTATGTCAGTGAACTCTGGTGGTGGATGTTGCCCCAGTTTTTCGTTTTGTAATTCCATCTTGAACGACCGTTCTGCTTTTCCATGTCGTAGGTTGTTTATTCCTCAGTTCTGACTACAATGGATTGCACCATCACATCCTATCATGGATAAAAAAAAAAATGGCCTAGACAAGATGGGTATTTTTTTTTATTGTTTATTAGGAAATGTATCTGCATTTTGATCTGATTTAGATTTTTTTTAATATAATTAATATTGTTTAAAGGCATTCATCAGGTCTCTCAACATTTTTTGTGCTCATGTTGGTTCCCATATGTATCATTTTTTAAGACCAAACAGAAAGAAAAGATGAGTAGGTTTTGCAGTAGTACTTCATCCACTTGTGGACATTTCCAGTTAGTGAAATGAACTCCAAACCTGTCCCATCGTATCCGTCTCAGGATTCTTCCTGGACACTGCACAGTGTCACCAGCGCCGTCCAGCCGGTCCCATGCGGGCTCCGGGACGGGGATGAGTGGGAGGTGGTTCTGGTTCTGGAGGTGGACTGGTGAGCGCGTGACGTTGGCGAATTGCAGCAATTGCCCCCCCCCAAAAAAAACTGTACGTGAGGAGAGACCAGCCGGGGCACGCAGCTGGATACAGCAGATTTGGGGAGGGGAAGTGGAGGAAAAGGGGGTGGGAGGATCCGACAGGAGGAAGGACACGCACGCGTGCGCGCGCACACGCACACAAGAAGCGGAGAGTTGGATGGACAGCGCGCAGGAGAGCGGCTGTAGGAAGCGTCCAGGGTCCCGTCAGGAGGTCTGGTGTCTGCACCAAAAAACAAGCTTCAGGGATGTAGTCGCGGCGGTTCCGAGCTCAGCCCATCCGAGCTCAGCACCATGAAGAAGCACTCCGCCAGGGTCGCCCCGCTGTCCGCCTGCAACAGTCCGGTCCTCACCCTCACCAAAGTGGAAGGTAGGGACACTTCACGACGCAGCGCAGCCGCTGCGTCCGTCCACTGGGACAGCTCGTTTTCCGGCTGATTTTTTTTTTTATTATCATCTTCTTTCCCACCCACACAATCCTCTCTAAATTCCAGAAAAAGATCAGATGGATGATTTCAGATGGGATATGTGAAGGTTACTCACGTTTCTGTTTCAAGCCTGCATGGTGTTTTCTTTTTTTAAAGGGCAGATTAACTTTGATGCATTAGAATAAACACACAAACAACATTTACGCACATAATTGCATCAATTCCCTACAAATAAATCAACATTATCTGCATATCAGATCTTATGATGTGAAAAAAGAACCAATGCATAATCCCTGTAGTTAAATCTCTAAAGGATGTTATTGGTGCATTGATTCTTGATTTATGCTAAATTTACTGGTCCATTGGGAGGATCCTAAATTGTTATTGCAGCAGGGATTCCCCTCAGCTCTCTCCACCCTCCACCCAGTCACACTGATAAATGCCAGAACATCACGTCAGAGCAGAGCAGGCGGCAAACATGTTAATGGTCCCTGCAACTGCTGCTCATTCTGCCTCCGGTTGGGTCTCCCCGCTTTATCTCATCTGCACGCACGCAATTATGAAACTGACATTTTCTGTTGACATCATTAGTAGGGGCAGCTCATCTCATGTGGTGTATTGGAGCCTTGTGTGTGTGTGTGTGTGTGTGTGTGTGTGTGTGTGTGTTGCTGCACCACCACCTCCTAACACCTATCCTGGTCACAGCTGCCTTTCCCGGCTGTGCAGTGCAGCTCTCCTCAGCCTCGTTCCTCACAGTGGGCAGAGCTTTTTGCATTTTTTAAACCAGCCGTCAGCACGGAGGACTAGCGAGTGTCTCACTGTGTGACATTTCAGCTCAGAGGATATATGAATCCCATAATTAGCTGCCGACTTCACGTCACTCAGCACAGTATTTTCAAGTTGTATTCAATGATGAAGTTGAATCTCCTGTATTGTAGACTTCTCCTGGGTTTTATTTGAAATGTTTTGATATCCCTCGTAAGACATGTACTTGTGTTTTTACGAAGAAATAAATTACACAAATATTTATAGTTGCGCTCTAGAAAAAGAACAATTTTTTGATTGTCTCAATATTAACAAGCATCTCCTCTGATTGGCTTATTTGAATGTCTGAATGCAGCATGTGGCTAGTGAGTGTATAGTTCCAACATCTTGTTTTAAAGCAAAGTTTCCAAGTATGGGCTTTGTGCATTTCTCTGTGGAGGGAGTATTTAAAAACAGACAGTATTTCTATGACAGCCCAACCTTCTCCCGATCAAAAAGCAATAAACGCCGTGCTTTCTCCTATATGGGACTTTTAATGAGGACAAATCTAAACGCAGGTTTTACCACTGCTGCTGGAGTTTCTGGTCGGAAACTCTGAAGTGGGAAACTAATGTGAGAATATCTGGAAAACACTTCCGTGTGCATAATTTATGGCCACTAGAATATGAATGATGCATTTCCATCTAATTTCATACGGGCATCTGCAGGAATCAAATTAACTTACAAAATACTGCAGTTTAAACTGTGTTGCAGTTGCATGGACTCAGCCTCCCAGTTGTCGCTGCAGCTGCACACCAACGGCTGTAAGCTCATTAGCATGGATGTCAGCTCGGAATATTTTATATTTGCGGGCTGTTACTGTATTTTGGAAACTTTAGGAGAGGTAGTCACGGGGTGGGTTTGTGGTGAAAGGATTGTCAGAGGGGGCGGATACGTTTTTTTTTGCGAAGTGTTGAAAGGGAGCCAAAGCCGTGGAGTTTTATGATGTGAGCGATCGGCTCCCCCGTTTCAGCAGCTGCCTTTGAAGAAGGAGCAAATCACAGGGGGCTGCAGCGGATCAACAAAGATTTTCAGAGGCTGTGCTGCTTATGCAATACAAACTCTAAAACCTCTGTTCTCACTAATAACCTTCAAAAAGTTTTTCTGTTGTTTTTTTGGGGGGGGCGGTTTGGCCCTTTCACCTCTCCTGTTCCACATTATATCAGCAGGGTGATTGTTTAAGTTTCTACAATAAATGTGAAGTCAAAGAGCTTTGAGGGAAAGGTGGGGCGGCCACCCATCAATTTTCACATCAGATATCATCAAGTGACACAATTGCTACCTCCAGGCTAGTCACACAACAAATAATCTTCCCGCAGCCCATCCTGTTTTTCCTTTAGCGGCGGGAAGAGTTTTGTTTGGCAACAAAAGTCCATTTCTGGACAGATGCTCCTTCAGCCACAAGTGTGATTCATTGTCTTCATCTGGATTATTCACCTCTTCTTCCGTGTGTTCCTGTGACGAATCCACCTAACCAGCAGCCCCATGGATGATAATCATCGATTTCACTTCAAATGGGTTTTTGAGTAATGGTGTTCTAGGGAATGCATGTTGTTGCTGCTGTGCTGTCAGTGGCAGGGGTAAGAAGTTCACAGACATCCCTTTAGTTACTATGGTTGCATTAAAAGCTTTGAAACAGAGCGGACATCTTTTTTGACATGCATACACGCATCCCCTAGGGTACTGTATTCCTTGTATGATTCTTAATGTTCACAGGCACATGTAAAGATCTTGATCCAAATGTTAATAAATCATTTAACATATGACATTTTTTTCTAGTGTGGTGTCACACAGCGCATGTTTTTTTCCTAAATTAAACCCAATAAAGAAAATATCATTGATAGTTTATTCTCTAGGGTGATGGATGGAAAGTTGGTTAGTGGTCCCTATGCTCTGCTCTTTGTGCAGAATGATTGTCATCTTAATAAAAGTGCATTCAGCAGCGTGTCCTGTGCCTCTGAGTGAGTGAGCAAAAGGCTTATGTGATTACAGCGTTCAAACACCAATGATTTTGTCCTTTTTGAGGCGCGGAACGATTGTGTGCGTCTTATTTGTATGTAGATTTTCTCTTGTGTGAACAGCGGCAACCTCAGCATGTATATGAGGCTGCATCACAGATCAAGGGTCACATACACACGTATCTCAAAACGGCATCAGTTAAAAGATGACGTGAGGATATTTGGACATTTGGAGTTTTCTCTCTGAGCCCCATTGATATGTAGGGTCTTTTATATTTTAATTAAAGTAAGTCAAATGTTTTTAATGTAATTGTCGCACAAGAGCATTGTTGCATTGATTACACAATGACAGCACGGCTCTTATATTAATATAATGTTCTTCTCTTATATTAGGCGAGGGGCTTTTGTTCTGTGTGCACAGACCGCTGTCAGTTTACATTGGATTGAGAGACACAGATGAAGTGATATTGAGTGGGGCTGATAAATTGATTCATTGTATGGGTTAATTAGTCCTTAGAGGTCATGGCTTCCTTGCTCCATATCTCAAGTATGCGTTTCTTCAAAGAGCATCTCTCTCTAACGGTGTAGTAGTGTTTCTTCTTCCAGCAAATCCCTCTGTAAAAAGAGTGTGAAGAGGAAGCTCTCAGCTATAATCCTAAATTGAGGGAGTTGAGCTCAGAGCTTTCTTCAGGCTGCCAATCCTCTCCAGATTTCTAGCACAGCCAGCAGACCATATGGAAGAGTTGTGGTGTGTACCAAATATTCCAGACAAGATATTTCCACCACGCCTGAAGCATTTAATAGTACCTGTGCCAGCCATGAAAACATGTCAGCACAAATGTGTGCTCTGCGCTTTGTTGCATTTCATATGTTAAAAAAATGACTGACTTCAAATAAACAAACCTTGTTTAGTTTTATAAACTAGCTTTTGATGCAATAATCAGCCGTCAATCTTGATGTAATGTGTTAAGATCTATCTGAAAATATTATAAAGTCAGGTTTACACTGCAAAAACTGAAATATTAACAGGTGATGATATCTTGTAGTCTTATTAGTAGTGAGTGGAATTATTTTAATCCACTGGCAGACAACTCAGCTAGTTTCATTTTTGGGTCAATATGCCTCATTTTAAGAAAGCAACACTAATATCCTCTTAAAAGAATTAAATGGACTAAAATAAATGAACTTTTTCCACAGTCCAGATTACAGTTTTTGCAATGTAATTCACATTCCTCCCTTACTGGATCAATAGTCTTGAGGGGGGTTGCCTCGCCAATACTTCAGCAGGGGACGCTGTGGCCAATCATTCCAATATTGATTTGTCACGGAAAGCACCAGCACTCCTGCCAGTCTGTTAAACTGCAGGCTTATCGTGCTGCACTGAATCCAACAGGGACTGGGGTGTATACTGTTGGGAGTCCACCTGGTGCCAGATATAAGTAATAGCTATAGTGCCGCTGTCGCACAAAGTGCATTTACTTGCACAAAATATTCCGGGTCACTTGCACGCCGCGTTTTGCCGTGTCACTAGCCAATGAGGCACCGGGGGACTGCGGCGGCGACCGGCATCTGCTGGAGGTGGGCAGGTCACAGCAGCAACAGACGACGAGTTCGCTACAGTCTGAGAGGAGGTCGCGTCGCTGTCCTGAGGTTGAAGGAGAGACCGGCCCGGGAAGTTGTTGAGAGCGGGATCAGTAACAGCCGTCCTGCCCTTGTCTGCCCTACCGGGCTGTTTTGTTCCGTCAGCCCATGTGGTCGCCACCTATCAGCCGGCGTGTTTTCTACCCATCTCTCTGCCGTGTTATTGAGCGGGACAGGCTCGTCAGAGGAGCCGGCTCTGGTGTGGTGGACGGCCTCTGACTGACAGCCTCGGCCCCGACCGAGCTGTCACAGTCAAGTATCACGGACTCGCTGTCCGTCAGACGCCCAGACTATCAAGGCAGACTGCTGTCTGTCTGCCGCGAACCTGTCCGCCGTGACACTACCAGCCCCCTCCCAAAATGTGACATTTGTAGTCGTGGTTCGTAACAAATCCTGCTTAAAAATCATCCTGCTTAACAAACAGACTGCAAGTCTAACGACCCAGTGTTTGACTTGCGTGTCAAAAATGACAAACCCCATGTGTCAACATGGGTTTGAAGGATTTATTTTAAGGTATCGATTCAATGATGGATGTTGTGTGACAGCCAGAGAACTGAACATGTATTTTATTTTGCGTTTTCTAGTTTTGAACTGTGTGCTAGCCAACCATACTGTATATTTTTATGATGAGTAAGACGATCAGGCTAATGGGTGTCCTTCCCAAAGCGGGGGCCCGGTACATGGTAGGACAAGTGGAAGAGTCCCTCTGAAGTGTGTATTGTGATTGATCTGTTTATGCTCTTGAATCACTGAGGCAGAGCGCTGCAGAGCTCGCTCACTCCCACCGAGGTGTTGCAGACAACCAAACAGACAAACCTCCTCCCCAACACGGCGTCTCCTCACTCAGTTGTGGTCCAACTAAAAGCACCGCCGACACTTGTCTGACCACCCTGGAAAACCGACACTGCTCGGTGGCCGAGGCGGGAGAAGCGGGACGGGAGAGAGCGCGTGGTGTGTGAGGGGTACAAAGTGGGGCTTTCTGGGCCTGTCACGCTCTGGTCGTGTGAGGTGTGAGAGCAGGCGTTCAGGCAAGCAGGCCTCTGCTGGCACGTTTGAGATTTGCGGCTATCAGCAGGAGAGATCTGCACTGCAGAGACTGCGGGGGGAGGAAGGAGAGCGGAGCGGGAACGGGGCTGGATGGGAAGCAGGGAAGCGTGGAAGGGAAAAAAAAAAAAAAAAAAAACAGTGGAAAACTAGCTGGCTAATAGCCAGATAAATCTCAATACCAATCGGAGCACTTCAACTCCACCCGAGGAGGACGTAAATTCAATAGCCGTACTATGAGGTGTTCTGTGTCCTCACACAAACGACTAGACAAACAACCCGACCATATAAGATAAAGATTGATTAACTGTAGCTTTATTGGTGAAGAGTTATCTGCGTTTTTTCTGCAGAGGTGAAGCGGCGTTATCTCAAAAAAACAGATTTTCCTCCAGAAATGCTGATTTGAGTAAAAAAAAAAAAAAAATCAATGGTAAAGCTGTGAATAAAAAATCTGATACATTATCCTTTCTGTTCTGTAAATGCCTAAAGTTCTTCAGTGGAAGAAAAATCCTCCTCACATAGAGAGATTTTTCCTTTACATTACATTTATTGAACGCCCTAATTCAGCCCAGTAGTCGGGATAAATGCATTAAAGAAGGCGACAAGGAGAGGCCACATACATACTGTCAGAGTGGATCCTAAGAGGATGTCAAACGCCTCCAGCGATTCCACACATACCCAGCAGGTTCATTCACATCTGGACTCAGAATGTATTGAAGGACTCAACCTATTCATTCTATTATATACTGACATGCAAATGTGAAAAATAATTTTAAAATATCTAAAACCTGAACCACCAGCTCCACTGCTCATTCAGCTATTGGCATTCCATTGACCAGCAGGAAATCAGTAGTTTTTTATCCATGATCCTGTTCACGTGAACAGTGAGGCTGAGGATTGCCTTGCCGGCTGTTCACCGTACTGCAGTCATCTTGGTGTCACCCGCTGACCTTGGCCGCTGACATTTGATTGCAAACCGATATGGTAAAGACCTCTCAGTTAATCATTCAGCAGTTACAGTAGGAGATTCTTTCTGGGTGATTCAGGCATGGCAGTAATCGTTTTAAATGTCATTAGTGAGGCTACTTTTTTATCTCACTCAGCCAGCTACTGTTCATCAGCCGCAGTCGAGGGTGATACAGTATTATTTGTCATAGTCAAGCTACCTGATAACAAAAAAAACAAAGTGTTCCCTTTCATCAGGGTAACAAATTAATATTTGATTAAGTCCGTTAATTGATGTCTCAGCATTTAATCGCAGCAGCTTTAATTAATGATTTATACACGTGTTTTGTTTAATTAAAGAGAGTATGCGTCATATGCTAGCATCATGGCGTCGTGAGTATCACCAATGTTGTCGTGACACTTCTCTAAGTGTGTTGACATGTGGCAGAAGTGGAAACGCTTAGCTGGGCCCCTCGTGCCTCTCTGGGGGCTGATTGGCTTGGCCCATCAACGCATTTGGAAGATTAAACCGTGCTGCAGTACGGCGCGGTGGCCAGGGCCACAGGATGCGGGACGGAGGCCCAGGAAGGACAGAAAACCAGTCTGTGTAAACAAGACGTGACCTTCGGAGCAAAACAAAGAGGCTCGGCGATTAGAGTAGAGAAACTCAATTCTCAGCCTTGTGACCAGGACTGACATGACACTGCATGTCTGTGCCGATTTGTTGTTTAATTTAAACACCAGAAATTTATTATTATTGAATCAGATTTTATTGCTGCCAATTGACATCCCTAACAAGATATATTCCTGGTTTAAGTGCCAAAAATGATCTCAATAAAGTTTTACGTCTCCGCTCTCAAGCTTCTCCCTGTAGCACTAAAAAAGAGGTAGTAAATTTGTTTCAGTGTCATCAATATTAATGAGCCTCTCCTCTGATTAGCTGTTTTGCATAGTTGTGAATAAGAGGGCAGGTGGTGACTAAAGTTGTGATATCACAACTTCACAAATCCTCATGGCTTATTTTAGACTTTGTTTCTGAATATGGGCTGTGTGAAGAGTTTTGGAACATGGGGCAGTATTTATACAACACCCACACCTTCTGATAATCAAAAAGCAATTAAAATCTAATTTTCGGCGATATGAGACCTTTTAGGACGGTGTGATTTCATCATAATTGCGACGCATTTTCTTTTCTTATAATATATTTATATATGCAATATAAATTGAAAAATTAATCCGTGAGCATTCGCAAGAGAGCCCGGCGAAGCCAAGGGGCATTAGCATAGATTGCGATAGTCATCAGGGAAGTTAATCTGTGATGCGATGAGACCACCTGGCAAGGTCAGAGGCAGCTCTCCCCGGAAGAATGAGCCGCCTCATTGGGCACGACGGATGCCCTCACATTCAGCTGTTTTGTGAAATGCACAGCAAGTAGCTGATAGACAATCATCGTCCCGTTCATTGCACACTTCGCATCAACGTGAAGTCCAGTAAATAGTAAACTGACGGCTGAATATATATAAGGGCTCAGTGTCCCGCTGACATGAATCTGCGCTGGAAAATAATCATTTACACAGTGTTACCCAGACTTCAGTCAGATTTATTTGTGTCTCACGGAGGCCTTTTGAAGTGCGTTCTGTATTCCAGTCAGCAGCATACAGTGCAGATGAATCTGCAAAAGGCTCCCTGCGGCACATCATTACCTCCGGAACGCCATTAGGGAGATCCCTCATTTTTAACTTGTTGGAAAGCAGGAATCGTACAAGAGATGCATGGTGCGTATTAAACAAGCGTTATGAAATATGTGCGACATACTGTTTTTGTTGACTGTGTCTGCCTCTGACTGCTGCAATTGGTAAATTGTGGTCTTTGATTTATGCTCTCTGTCAGTCCACTGATGATTCAGGGCTGTGCTGATAGTGTTCTCCTGTTGATAATGTATTGTCAATACACTCATATTACTCAGAGATAAAGAGTCTCTAAATTAAGTGCTGCTGAATAGGAATGAATAACGTGGCCTTTTTGTCAGCAGAATAAATGCCCATTTAGTGGAACTGAAGACTTGAAGGATCACCTTGACTGTTGCGTTGCAGATTTTTATTGATGAATTCAGAAGGAAGTTAAATGACCCGGGAGAAGAAAATTGACCTTGGTAAGTGTATGAGTTCCAGAGTGGGTGTGAGTGGGACTGGCGACATTTTGCTTGAATTCACACATTACTCAAGACGTATGGAGGCAATCAGGTTTTGACAGGCATAAAAGAAGGTTAAGTATTGTTATGCGTGCGCATGCCGGTGCACGCGTGCTGGAGCTCGTGAGGTGGAGGGAGGAAGAGGTCGTCTTGGATTGGATATCAGATCTGCCCTCTTTTGTCCTCTGTTTGGCTGCAGCCTGTCACACTCGATCACTGCACTTATAACTCAGATGTCTGATTGATTACCTTCAAGTTCAATTAAACTGTGAAAGCAGCTATTTTTATCCAGAAAAAGATGTAAGGACATGGGTGACCTGAAGTCTCTTGCTAAATAGATGGATAAAAGAGCCTCCTTGGATGAGCAGTAAATTTATTGAAGTAATTTACTGGAAAGGACGATACAATAATGTATAAATTTACATATGTTTGGTATATTTAAAATAAAAAAAAAACACTCAAAGAACACAGACCTCCAAGCACATAAGTTATGCAGCTGCTAGAACCTGTTCTCCTCCACCGTGCTCTTTCCCACCTGGAGAAGCCTGGAGGCACTGTGAGAATCATGTTCCTTGATTTCTCCAGTGCCTTCAATACGATTCAACCAGCACTCCTGGGGAACAAGCTGGAGAACACTGGGGTGGACCGTCACATCACATCCTGGATTCTGGACTACCTCACCAACCGTCCACAGTATGTGAGGACACAGGACTGTGTATCCAACACAGTCGTCTGCAGTACGGGGGCCCCACAGGGAACGGTCCTGGCTCCGTTCCTCTTCACCCTCTACACTGCAGACTTCGCCTACAAGTCACCAACCTGCCACCTGCAGAAGTTCTCCGATGACTCTGCCATTGTTGGCCTCATTGAGGATGATGACGACAGGGAATACAGAGAACTTACGCAGGATTTTGTCAACTGGTGCCAGCGGAACCATCTCCAGATCAACACGGGGAAAACCAAGGAACTGGTGGTGGACTTCCGTGGCGGGTATGCAATCCCCCGGCACCAGTGAACATCCAGGGAATGGACATTGAGATGGTGACATCTTACAAGTACCTGGGTGTTCACCTGAACAAAAAATTGGACTGGACTGACAATACAACTGCGCTATACAAGAGGGGCCAGAGCAGGCTCTACCTGCTCAGGCGGTTGAGGTCTTTTGGAGTGCAGGGGACACTCCTTAAGACTTTCTATGACTCAGTTGTGGCATCAGTCATACAATATGGGGTGGTCTGCTGGGGAGGCAGCATAACAGCTGCAGACAGGAAGAGACTGAACAAGATCATCAGGAAGGCCAGCTCTGTCCTGGGGTGCTCCCTTGACCCAGTGGAGGTGGTGGGAGAGGAAAGGATGATAAGGAAGATATCATCAATGATGGAAACCCACCTCCACCCCATGCAGGACACACTGTCTGGACTGACGAGCTCCCTCAGCAACAGACTAATCCATCCAAAGTGTCTGAGGGAGCGATATCGGAAGTCCTTCCTTCCTACAGCTGTCAGACTGTACAACAAGTACAGCTCTCAGTAACTTTTCTAACTGCTGCTGTAGCACTGTGAATTTCCCCACTGTGGGACAATAAAAGAGCTATCTAATCTAATCTAAGGCCCATTTACCACAAAGTTACCAAACTGAAAATTCAAAGCAATCTCCAATCCAGGATTTCTTTCACATCATTATCGAAATGTAATTGTCTGTTCATGGTACCATTCCCAACAATCCCTAAAAGTAAGAGAAAGAATGACATCACGGGGTGAATTCAATATGTGGCACTACGATTTGATTGTGTTGTGCAGCGCCACACAACAGTCAATGTGTGGGAAAGACTCACTGTATTCCCTAAGCTGAAGCAACCCTATTGAGTAATATTCTCTATGAGTGAACAAGTTTGAGTGTGAATATATGCACCTGTCAATCTAACATGTGTGTCCATCTGTAGGAGAAGAGCGTGTCAGGGAGAATGTGGTGGGCACCACAGACGCGCAGTCGACCGGTGGCGTGGCCGGAACAGAGCCCGGCTCCAGCAGACAGAGGCTGCACTGCTGCGTCAGAGTAACAACCGTGCAGGTAAAGAAGGCCCTGTGGGGGGTCGCCATGGTGATGTGCGTGTGCTCGTCCTGGGCAGGCTCCACTCAGCTGGCCAAGCTGACCTTTAAGCAGTTTGACGCCCCCTTCACCCTCACCTGGTTCGCCACCACCTGGAACTGCCTCTTCTTCCCCCTCTACTACATCGGCCACCTGTGCAAGAGCCCGGAGAGGCAGACGCCCAGACAGAGATTCAGGTGAGAGGACGCTCAAAGTGGAAGTTAACATGCAAGAGCATGTTCTGTGTGTGTTTTCAGTGTTAACTTTGGAACAATCAGAGATCCCTGTTCTAAAGGCCTGAGGCTCCTGCCGCTGGTCAAACTCTGACAGAAGCTATAAGTGGACTTTTAATTGGGAAACACAGGATCAGGAAATAGAGTTGGAAAAAAAATAAATGAAATGGTCTTCTGGGGAGTAGTTGACTGAATCAGCTTTTTTCAAAAAAAGGATCCTGACCTCACGTTCCAGTGGCCAGTCACCACTTGTGACCCCTCAAAGAGCAGCATAGCCCTGATATGAGGAATTACAGAAGGGGAGAACATTAAGTTTCACTTGATACGGTTAAAAAGTGAAGTTGTTCAGCTTTGCTCTCTGTTTCTCAATTCATTTTAAAAGAGGTCAGAGAAAAGGGGAAAAAATAACCGCAATTAAGCTAGTGGTGGTAGTGAGAAGGCCAGCCAAGAGAAATTAAGTTCTTTCTCATAGGTTATCACAGCTTTAAGTGTAAATAAACATGCCCACACCTCCACTCTACTTTTGTCCTCTTTACAAATAGAAAATATACAGAAAAACCGATGTACTGAAGAAAAATGAAAATTGGAGGGCGGAGCCAGGCGAGTATTTAATTGCTAAAACGGATTAGTAGACTAACAGGTGATCAGGGCTTTTTTGATCTGCCTTGTGCCGAGAGCCAACAACAAGGATTTTCATACTATCAGAACATCAGTTGTGCTGCTGAAGCAAGCTTAAATGTGTTGGAAGTGCTTTTTAATTTGAAGCATTCCATTAAGCACGGTCCTTAGACAAAAGTCTTATTCCTGCTGGGTTACTTTAGTACAAAGACATTAAGAGGGTGGTGGGGTGAAGGTGCCGTAGGTGGGTGAGCTGGGGGGGATTGAATCTATACTTCTGATGCACATCTGGTGTAATTCCTCTTATTTCAGGGCTTATACAAAAATCTGCCACAGCTGATGTGCTCCAAATCTCAAACAGTCTCCTTTGTGTTTATTCACATCGATGTGCTGCAGAATTTTCAGGCAATGGGGAGAAATAGAGATGAAACCTTGACATTTGTAATAGCTGTCCTGTCACTGTAAAACAGTGGCTAAAGAAAGAGAAACTGGCCTGGTAATAGCTGCCTTGCGGATTTTCACTGTAATGAGGGGATATAATATGATGACTCATAATTCCAGACATAAGTCAGAGGAATCATAAAATGTATGAGAATTCAACCTGAGGGGAACCCGGATGTTCTTATCAAAACATTTCACATTGCCCACTGGTGACTGAAGATAAAATAGTCAGTGTCCTGATAACTTTCTATTGTTTATTTTGCTGTCCCATTAGCATTTGAGCGCAAAAGCTAATGGGGACTACAATCTATACCTTTAATCTGAAGCTCCCAGACAACAAATAAAAAAAATACACACAAGTGTGTGATGTGGTGCAGAGGGTAGTGCTGTTGTCTCACAGCAAGAACAGCACAGGTTCAAGTCCTTGGGCCGCGACCTTTTGTTTGCATGTTCTCCCTGTGTTTGTGGGTTCTCTCTGGGTTCTGCAGCTTCCTCCCACAGTCCAAAGACATGCTGAGGTGAACTGGATCCTGTAGGTGTGAGTGTGTGGGTGACTGGTGTGTGTTCCCCATGATAGGCTGGTGACCTGTCTGGGGTGTATCTCTGGCTCTCGCCTGTAATGCTCTGGGATTGGCTCCAGCTGACCCCTGTGACCTTTGTGAGAAATAGGCGGGTACAGAATATGACTGTCAGCTAACCGTTTTGGGTATTCAGACTTATGTAAAAACCAAATGAGCCATAAACAGACTTGACAGAAAGTTTTACTGGTCACAATGAGAAACTATTTGAAAACTAAAGCAGATTTAAGTCACTTAAAAGTACAGTGTATAATTTCTGGTGATGAAGTTTGAATTCCTACAATTGCCGCACTAATTGCAAACGGGCTTTTCTCGAGCCATTATTTGGTTTGTTTTCGGCTACTTTAGAAAAATAGTGGCGCAACATTGTGGGGAAAAAAAAAAATAAACCGCTGAAACCAATCTACGGTTAATTAAAATAATTCTTAGTGATAATTATATTCCATTTCTGCTCAGTCTGTTCTGTTAAGATGCTTCGGAATCTCACCCACTGTATCTTTAAAGTGAAGTGTGTTGAACTTTCTTACAATAGACAGGTCGTACAGATGAAACCAGTGCGATTACACCCGAGGGAAAATGCTGAAAGGAGGTTTACCGCGGCCTAATTGAAATCTGTGGTGTGTCTGTCCACTGGGAGAGGAGGCTGCATTATGGTGTATTAGGAATTATAGTATTGTAATAAATCACTGAGGAGTCAGAGACAAGAGCACAGGTACCGAGGTGTCGGGCTTATTAAACTTGCACAGGGGGATATAAGAAACACTCTTAGGGACTGCTGCAGTGTAGCCGAGCATCCATCTTAGCATTTAGTTCTCATACCAACAGCCAGAGCCTGCAGCAACACAGTGGAATGGTCCTCCTCCCATTTGTTCCTTCCAAACACCAGCACGCTCACTAATGACCCACATGACCATCCATCGGCAGAGATGATAGACTGTCTCCTCTAACCCCTAACTCACACCTAACCAGGATCCCTATGGTATTCTGAAATAAACAAGTAGGCATTAGAATAAAGCAGAATAGATGGAATTTTGCCAGTGATTCAAATCAAGGCAGGTTAGTTCAGCCCATTCAACACTCCTAGTCTGCCTATCAGGAAACCACGTCATCTAGATAAATGTCAACTTGCAGGCGTAAAGAGGGAACAAGGAAAAGAGGTCAAGGGGTAAATTGGTAGAAGGGTAAGTAGAAAATTAGAAAGGGGAAAACAGAGTGGGGGGGGGGGAATGGTAATGTAGGAGTGTTGGGGGTTTCAGGAGGAAAGGTGCTTCTCAGCTAATGTCTGTTCCCTCATTCCCCCCCCCACTTCTTCTTCTCTTTTACATTTCTCTAACTGCCCTTGAGCCTTTACACCAAGTGTGAGCTCCTGATAAAAAAAAAAAAAAAAAAAAAGTGCATTTTCATTTCACTGCCGTAAGCAAATTTTGAATCTGGAATGACCTGTTGGAAAAAAAATCATCAACCTGTATGGTGGTTTATCATACCGATGAGGAGTTTAGTCACTTCTTTTTTCACACACTTTCTTTAAACTCTTTTTGAAGCAGGTTCACCTGCATCTCCCTGTTCTGCAGGACGCCCCTTTCCTTCTCAGGGTCTTGATTTCATTGATTGCAGACAACGAAGCATTCCTGAGGTCTTGCACAATTAATCGAATTTTTTTTCTTTAATTCCCCTAGACAGAGAGCAGTCCGGACTTATGCTGGAATTTACTGGAGATAAAAATGTCCTCGTGACTATGCACCTCTTAAAGATAACCCACCATTGACTAAACATCACTCTGACAGTTCATTGTCCTTTATTAGATGCAGTTTACAGTTGATACTCTCAATCCCTCGAATGAGACACATCTGGCTATTACTGCTTCTTCGAAACTGGCACACATTCACTATGCAAAGTTAGAACTAGACCCTTCAGCATTACACCCACATGGAAGCTCACGTCCAGAAACTGAACTCTGTCACATAATGCTGAGAGAAGGAAGAAGACCTTTTTCAGATGTGTCAAGTCGCATCGGACATTATGTAACACAGCCAATACAAATTATCCCGTAAAAGACATGACTGCTTTATTGGTCTTAAGCTGTTGCAACTTCAGAGATTTACTGAAAATGTGTTGGATTCTGAAGTGTAGCCGCATTTCAGCAGAGAGAAAAAAAGTGGAGGAATAAATATATTGTTTAGTTTAATCAATAGAGGCAGAAATAATTAACTGTAATGCTTTCTGGCAGATCAGATTGTATTTGTTGAGGTTTTTCAGTGCTGGGGATTTGGTCCCATATGCTCTGTGGTGCCATTTTCATTTAGATAAGAGCGAAATTTTACAAACTCATCACTGATTAGTGTCTGTGGTCTTGCTGGTATAATTTGCCCAAACAGCTGTTCACGGTCATAAATATTGATTAAACTCCCAATTTTTAAATATTCTAACGCTGTGCTCTGCGCTGCGTTTCTGCACAGGGAGTGCTGCAGGTTTTTCGGGGATGATGGGCTGACACCCAAGGTGTTTTTCACCAAGGTAGCTCCCTTCGGCCTGCTGTGGATCCTCACCAACTACCTGTACCTGCAGGCCCTCAGGAAGATCAACACGACAGACGTGTCAGCGCTCTTCTGTTGTAACAAGGCCTTCGTCTTCCTGCTCTCGTGGATTGTACTCAGAGACCGTTTCATGGGGGTCAGGGTAAGTAGCTTTGCATGTCTACATTTGGTCACTTCCATGAGGGAAACCGCTAGCCCTGCATCTTTAGAGGAGAGTGGACCACAGCCACATAAGGAAGATGGTAGATGAAACAATTATCAGATTCAGAAACATCCACTAGCTGGCAGCTTTTACCAAGTAAACAGTTATAAAGATAATTTGCATGCATGTTGGAGGTACAATTTTATTTTTGGTTTCATCAGCTTTCTATCCATAATGTAGGAATCTGTTCCTTATATGTCCAGAACATTTTAATCCAATCAACTTCACACTTTGATGCTGAGAACCCTAGGCAGGGCCTTCCTGAATTTATTGCAAAGGTTTTTGCAATAAACCCCCAGGGGGTTTATAATCAGGTTTGGGAAATATACCTGCATTGTTCTGACAAATGTGCAAGACAATAAATGATATAATATGAAAAACACTTGTCTATGATTCCCTATTATATAGTGTGTTTGCTTTTGGTTGTCAGAAAATAACATGGAGTGATATGGTTACGTTTCCCTCCTGCCAGCACCTAAAAAGTGAAAGCAGGAAATATGGCTCCTTGCTCTTCAAACACACACTAAAGATATCCACTGGAAAGACAAAGAAACTGACTTAAAGACAACAAAAAAAAAAAAGAATCACTCAAAAAGAGTGGTGGAAAAAGGAAAGCACTTTGAGTATTCCTTCAACTCTCAGGAATAAACTTTCCCCCAACTTCTTTTCTCCCCCAACTTCTTTTCCCCCCCCAACTTCTTTCCCCCCCCCCCCAACTCAACCCTCCAGTGTCCCCCTACCAAGTGACAAGGGTGCACCAGCCTCCTTTTATAAACCAGCCAGACAGATTACTTCCAGCTGGGTCAGATGAGCCCAGGTTTCCTCAATAGCTGCTAATGAGGAGTCTGAGTAAAGCTTACTCTGCCTGCACCCAGAACACAACAAACAGATTTTGTTGTTTTAGCAAATCAGTCTCCTAAATAACTTAACCATGGGACAACCAGCAACCTATGGCTTATGTTCATACAAACTCCAAAAAAATAAAAAATAAAATAACTTATATAGACAATTTAACCAGGTAAATTTATATATACCGAGGGACTCAAAAAAGCCACAAAGGATTGTGCACAGCTAGCACAAAAACAATCTTTATTAAATCCTCTTCAATCTCCCATCTCCAAAACTGAACAAAAATATAAATGCAACACTTTTGTTTTTGCTACCATTTTTGTATGAGATGAACTCAAGGATCTAAAACATTTTCCTTATACACAAAATAACCCATTTCTCTCAAATTTTGTTCACAAAAGGAGTGGATCAACAACCTGATCAACGCTATGCAAAGAAGACGTGTTGCACTGCATGAGGCAAATGGTTGTCACTAATCAGCGTCTTGATATCCCAATTCTGTGGGGTGGGATAGATTATGTCAACAGCATTTGAGAAAAATGGTTATTTTGTGTATGTAGGAAGTGTGCAAAAGAGCAAAAACTAACTGTTACCTTCTTATTTTTGTGTAGTATAAAAGTTATTGTGTGTGGTTTTCTCTGACTGTAAAAAACAGCAGAGATGCTTCTTAAACCACTGCCTACCAACTAATATCTACTAGTGGTTAGTAGGAGCAATGGTAGGAAGTAAGCCAGTAGTAGGCACAATTCAGACGTGCTGCAGCACCTCCATTTTGCCTTTCCCGATGACTTCTGGGATAGCATTGTGTGGTTTCGCCTGCACGCTGCAAAATATGAGCGGATGTAGAAAGCCATCCGGGTACTGTTCGCCTGTCTGTTGAAAGCCTGCTAAGGTTTTTCAGACAATCTAGATAGTAGATTCCTCATTTTATGCAGACTACATAGGCCGGTAGCTTATTGGCTTGAGCTCAGTTATAAGCTTTAACATGTCTGTAGATGGTTAGTTGTGGATAGCTTTCTCTGGCAGGTACGGCAGCCACAAGTTTTCCTGGACATTGACGGCCGCCCCTCGCAGCCCATTCTGACAGGTTGTCACCTCCAGCGCTGCAGCGCCGCTGTATTTAGGCTGCCGGATGTTCATGATTAATTATGGAGCCATGGGGATTGTCTCTGTTAGGAGGCAGGAGTGTCAGTCATTGGAAAAGGTGACACATCCTGTGCTAATCCCTACTTGTTCTCACTCGAGCAAACAAAGTCACAACACGGGGAGCAAACATACCTCCTTATGAGACAGGCCTAGTGTTTGTTCAATGTTCAGTCTGACGTCCGCCGGGATGGTGACCTCTAAATAAGGCCTGCCCTTATACGCACTAGAAAAAGAGACTGTGGATGCAGGGATGGGCAATCCTGGTCCTGGAGGGCTGGTGTGGGTGCAGGTTTTTGTTTCAACCAGGCACTAACACACCTGATTCTACAGATTAACCTTTAGAGCTCTTGCTGAGGACGTTCATTAGTAGAATCAGGTGTGTTGCTGCTTGGTTGGAACAAAAACCTGCAACCACACCAGCCCTCCATGACCAGGATTGCCCCCCCCCTACCATAGTGTGTCTTTTATTAAGTGCACATGGTAACACATTGTGTGTGTGTGTGTGTGTTTCTTTTTTTTCTTTTTTTTGTCCACTATCGCTCTCTATCTAGAGCAGCAGCTCATGACATGATGACAAAAAAAAGTGTCTATGTATGAAATCCATCCACAGCACATCCCTGCAGAGTATGTTACTGTGGCAGCATCATTTCCCCACGATGATCACCACGTCATTCAAATGTGGCTCTCGCTTAGTTGTCTGCGTATGTGTGTGTGTGTGTGTGTTTGTTCTTGCTTGTCACTGTTTTTTCCCCCGCTCTGGATGAGAGAGGGGGGGAAGAGAGAAACAGTACGACAAAAGGGCTTAGATACCTCCTGCTCTCCTCCCACTGCATGTCTCAGATGCTTTCATACTTGCAGCCATCCTGCACCCGTTTCATCCTTCAACACACACATCACCACCCAACAATTCTCCAGTGCTGCCCCCTTTCCCCACCCCTATTATCTGTGATGAAAGGCCTCGTGAGAGACAAATACTGTAATAATCATGCTCCTCTCTCTCTCTCTCTCTCTCTTTCTCTCTCTCTCTCCTCCCTCTCTCTCCCTATTGCTTGGAGGTGCAGATTGCAGTGTCTGAATGTCTGCAGCAATGCAGGGGATGTTGGATGAGTTGGTCCTGAAAGTGAAGGAGGAGATAGAGAGAGAGAGAGAGAGAGAGAAAGATAAGGGGGAAGCTATATCTTGAATTATAATTCATCCTTCTGAAACAGGCTTGGCTGTTTTCATGATACAATAAGCTGCTTAATGTGCAGGTGTGACGTAAACACGGGCCGCGTGTGCACGGGATCAGACAGAGTCGTGAGTCCCCCCTCCCTCTGACCCGTCACGTTGCGCTGAGACATCTTGAGGAACTAAAACGCTGCCGAGGCCAGGGTTGCTGACCCCGTAAGAAAACAGCCTGTCGCCAGAAATGAAAGGTGTAGCTGTGAGTGACAGGCAGCCCGCAGTGCAGAAAAGGGCCATTTCGCCGAAGGCGCCTAAGGGCTTTGGCCAAGCAAAAACAATCGGCTCATTTATCTTGCTGACACCTCCTACGTGCACCAGTTAATCCACTGAACTGGACCGCGCCTCGGCCCCGTCGCTGAATTCTTCGGCCCAAAAGTCGCCCACGTACGCCCACAACGCCATAGATGTGGGATTATGTTCCTGGCAGGACACGGAACAGACGGGTCCGGTGGCGTTTTGAAGCTGAGATAATGAGGGGTGGGCGTGAGAAGGGGGGCGGGAAGGCCATTGGATGGCGGGTGGTGTTTAGTACATAAACATAAATGGCACAGCAACAGAAATCAATGTCACACAATCAGCCCGACACCAGAGGAGCTGCCCATCCTGCCTCAGAAACACTTGTGCTGGGAATCCAAGAGCACGCTCGTGTTACTTTGGCTGCATAAACACCACCAACACCAACAGTCTGCTGACGCTAAAATAAAACCCATACATCAATTATACCATTACAAGGCCAGTCCTGTGAGGCTTGCGATTTCTGCAGAGAATAACAAAGTAGAGGCCATGTGTGCCTGCTGTGACTCTGCACAGTGGCGAGCGGCTCAGGCGTCTTTATCGCCTCGCTGTGAGCAGCATGTTGTCCATCCGTCTCTCATTGATGTCCCTCCCCCCCCCCCCCTTCTCTCCACAGATAGTCGCTGCTATCTTGGCCATAGCAGGCATCGTTATGATGACCTATGCAGACGGGTTCCACAGCCACTCGGTCATCGGCATCACTTTCGTCGTCGCCTCCGCGTCGATGTCGGCGCTCTACAAGGTATTTGTTTGCGTTTTTGACTTCACTGATTAAAACACAGGGGGCCTGAGCCGAGCAGCTCGTGTTCCGCATTGGAAACTCTCATCCAGTGACACCTTCGATTGCAGTGGAACACAAAAGAAATCCTGGACTGGCTCCATACTTATGTAACCAGGTGGCAGAAGACAGGAGGAGATTATCAAGTGTAAGACTGGGCTGACAGAGCGTGTGATGTGTGTGTGTGTGTGTGTGCGTTTGCTCACAGCCTCAGGCTGTAATGCCTGATCAAGGAGGGTACAGTGATATTTTGATGGGCTCTGGTCTTCTCTGCCCTGTTGTTTTGTGTTGCCTAATGTGATAAACAGACAGCGGCGGCCCGGTGCCAGACACATGGCAGGTAGCCTACTTGGCAGGCGCGTCCCTCTGCAGTACCCCGCTGCTCCTCAGGGCGGCACATCGCGTTCGTTAAATGTTCTCTTCAATAAACCCGCTCCCCCTTCTTCTCCCCAGGTGCTCTTCAAGATGGTGCTGGGCAGCGCTAAATTTGGAGAGGCCGCACTCTTCCTGAGCGTCGTTGGGAGCGCCAACTTCATTTTCATCAGCTTCGTGCCGGTCATCCTGTATTTCACGCACGTGGAGTACATTGGCTCGCCTCAAGACATCCCCTGGGCCTACCTCTGCGGGGTCGCCGGCCTGCTCTTTGGTATGCAAGGACGACACAACGTTATTGTGCATCAACCTCGATGCCCGCTGGTGGCGTGAATAATGCACCTGGCCTGATGGGGTTGGGGCACGCAGCACTCACACGCATGAACACATGAGAGGAAATGTGTGTGATGCATGCGCAAAATATTGTGTGGATAAATGTCACTGGAACAGTGAGACTAGACAGAACCACAGCAGTAAAAAAGGTGTTACTGTGTGCCAACTGAAATCACAAGTTATAATGTCTGTATGTAAGCATTTTATGTAAATTTAGCAGTTTATAATAACAAATGACCTTGACAAGTGGCATTTACCATATTTACCATATGTGATCATTGCTGGGAAATACTGGGCATTCTAGCCTCTATTTTATCATGTGAAATAAAGATTTTTTTTATTTTCAATGGTAATGGATAAACTAAGCTAAAAAATTGCAGCAGGGCAGCACAGAGCCAAAATGTTGCCTCTGCATAACAAGTGCCGTTGTCAGGGGATAAAGGAGACGAGCTGTAGCCTCGTTGTTCATTACTTCACCTGTCATGTCCTTAAAGGTAAAATCTATAAAGGGGAGTCAGTTTTGGAATAATAGAGCCAGAGTATTGGATTTAAAGGTCATATGGTTATTTGTCATATGGATATTTGACAGCACATGGCTTGGCATGTGGAATTTGTTTTATAATCTGTCATAGCATGTATTAATCCTTAAACTAACAATCTTTTGATAGTTATTTAAAATAGTGTAATTTTCTCATGTTTCTGCAAACATTAGCAGTCAGTCAAATCCGTTTAGTTATATAGTTATTATTCCTCCAGCATGTCTGAAAGACAGCTTTTAAACTTTATCTGTGCCAGCTACATAGCCTCATACTCTCATTAAACCACTTGAGTATTAAATTATTTAAAAAATGTTGATCATTTAGTGACATGGAATGCATGTGTGTGTGTGTTAATTTTGTCACGAATATGCCCCATAAAAAAATATTGTAGTGGGCCCTGTCATTATTATATAAACATCATTCTGCCCAGTTTAGTGGTTTAACACTCTCCTTTGTGTGTGTGTGTGTGTATGTGTGTGTGTGTGTCTGCTGCCTGATTCTGCTCCTTCACACAGCTTTCAACATCTTGGTGAACTTTGGCATCGCGATAACATACCCGACGTTGATCTCCCTCGGCATCGTCCTGAGTGTTCCTGTAAATGCCAGTGAGTATTCTGCCTTTCTTCAAAGACAACATTTTACATCTGATGGCCAATTATATTAATTGACATTGAAATCCTCTTGTGAGTTATTATGTATTAATGATGTATATAATAAAAGAAAAATCATGAAAGACGTAAATTTTCATTGCCTATTTGTCATTTTATGTAATGTGTTTAAACTGATTTGCATACTAAATACATCATTATTTGTTCAATCATATTTTGGTAGGTGAAAAATCATGGTTGGCAAGATGAAGGTCAAACACTTTTTAAAATACAGTTTAAAGAAAGAATGATAAATATTTGATCCACCTAGAATATAAAACTAGATGTGTTTTTAATTTTTTTATAAGCTTTTTTTAAGAGAAGCAAACTATCTGGTACCAAGTTTTTAGGCTTACACCACATTTGTGGGATTGTCCCGTTGACAAATGAACGCGTTGATCCTCATAGTGACGCATTCCTCATTCATTTGCAGTGGTGGACCTCTACACGTGCGAAATCAACTTCAACACGGTGCGTCTCATCGCCGTCTTCATCATTTGCCTGGGCTTCCTCATGCTGCTGTTACCGGAGGACTGGGACCAGTGTATCATCCAGCTTAGCACCAAACTGCGCAAACGTGACGAGCCAGCGGATGGTGGCGGGGAGCCAGGCGCCGCCACAGGGCGGAACTGGAAGGGGAGGACCCGAACCTCCATGTCAACATTTGCACATTGACGCCTAAGGATATCATCATGCAAAAACACACAAACACACACACATACACACACATCTTATACATCTTCGTCGGGACATTTGATTGCCATGACCTGCCTGGGGCTCTGCCCTCTCTTTTCATCAGCTTCCTGGCTGAAAAAATAAAATGTTTTGCGTCATCTCCAGAGGAGCGAAGCAAGAGGCACAGATAGTGTATCATCCTTCCTTTCTTCTGCTGGCCATTCTGCTCAGAAGTTATCTGAGCTGGCACGTGGACTCATATCATTTGTAATCCGTCGTACCCCCCAAAAATAAAGAAAAGGTCAGGTGAAACTGATTAAGTCATTTATAAATTCTGCTGTACCTTCATCATTCCATTGGTTCACTACATCCTTGCACCTGGGAAGACTTGCCAACTTGCCTGATATTCTTCTGCTCTGAGAAAAACAAGACACTTTTTTTTTTTTGAGGCAGGCTTAACATCTTGTGGACTTGCTGGCTTTAACATACATTTACACACCTTTAAGATCCAAAGAAGAATGCCTAAATATGCTGAATGCCTGAAAACAAAAGGGGGGGCCCACTAGTGCCGTCCCTCAGGTGTAAACTTAATGACAAATACCTGCCTTTTGTGCACTGTACATAGCTGTATTTCACACCTTGGATGTCCTGGAGCCGCCGACCGGATGGGCTCATCTGGTGTGAAGGGAACTGTCTGGACATCTGAGGATCAATCCGTGCTCAAGAAGCTTGCCCTCCGCTTCGGCCAGTGAGAGGAGGTCAGGTTCCGCTTCGCCCACACTGATTGGCCCCTCGCGGTTATGCGTGCTTTCCCGGGGCTGAGGTCCCGCCGTCAATGCTGACACCCGTTGCTCAGGCCCCCAGTTGTGTCACGAGATCTAGAGCCTCTATTGCATAGCTTTTCAGATGCATGTGATGGTTGGGTATTGTCACGGCTTGGATTTTTCAATAAATGTTAGGAATTTCCGTCCACATATGGGGCATTTCTCGTGCCACTGTCCAGTCGCTATCCAAACTGTTAGGTAGGTTTCACAATGAATGCCCCAGGTATCCCAATCTTGAGATAAATTGAGAGCAACGGTTTTATTTATTTTTAGATTTTTTTTTAAAAAGGCAAATAGGCTTAATTTGGACTTGGAACTACCCCTTTAACTATTTGGAACATCTACCATAGCTAATACTGAGCCTCCTTTTGAATTCCCATCAGCATCAGCTCACTAGATTCATACGCACACAATCTGCAGCTCTCACCAGTTCTTATCTTTATTTTGGGAGAAAACAACCGACAGTCGATGGAAACTGTCTCACTGTGGCCCGGGGAGAGGTGCGTCAAAAGACGCGATGGCTCAAGTTCGTCAAGTAGCCGAAATGGAAAACACGTCGTACGTTAGTGTCCGTTTCTGTTTATCACATTTCTGAGGCAGTTCAACAGCCGAGACGAGCCCGACGGCGGCGGAGGCCTTGTAAAGCGATCGCTGGGAGCTCTGCCTTGTGGTGAATGTATGAACATGGCTCGACCACACGCGCTCGCTATGTGCTACCTGTTCCTACAGTGCCACCAGACTGCTGCAGAGAGACTTTTAATACTATCCCCTCTTGTACTTTTTTTTGTTGTTTTCTTTTTAAAGGGAAACAACCTCCGCATTGTAACAGCCTTCTTTTATATATATCTATATTTTTTTTTTTGCATTTGGTTTGCTGAATAACCTGAGGGGACAGCGAGCGACATCTTAACGGGACAAGCATGCACATACTGTATGAGCAGATACAGCTGACAAGTCCACTTCACTGCCTTTTCTGTGTTTTGCAATAGAGTACATTAGCACTGTTTCCCATTGTCATTCTCTATGACAATAAATAATAATATTGTATTCCTCTGGAATTATTGCTAGACATAAATGTAAACCTTTGTAAGGAATGATGATTTTTACACTGAGATGCAACATATGATTATCACATTTGAGGAAAGAAATATTTAGAGTGTGAATAAATGACGGGTTTGTTAGATCTACTGTTGGGTGTCTTCAAGTGTAATCACATGTACTATAAAACATTTCTTTTAAATACATTTCATTGTCCAGGTTTCTTTTCTTCCTGCCTTTGTTGCTCTGTACTTCAGCGTATCAATTTTGCAATTTCAGCTTTAAGTTTATTTGATAACCAAAAAAAAGAGAAAAAACCCTAACAAACATCATGCTCCACTCTCACTGTAATCTGTCCGTAGAAGAAAGTGGCCTGCCGCTCCTTGGTCAGAGCGGAGCCTGGCAGCCTGCCGCCCTCCTGTGGCCTGGTGGGGACCTGCAGGCAGTTCACTCTCCTGTCACCGTTGGAGTCCCGCCACACTTCGCACACATGCTCCTTGGAATGACTTTTGAATTCCGTGCTGACGGTAAAAACCGAGCAGCAGTACTCGGAGTCCTTACACGCCGAGCTGTCGGAACTGGACGGCGGACGTGGAGGGGCGGCGCTGAGGCTGCAGGGGTCGCCGCGCCGGCCGTCGTCCCCCTCCGCCCTCACCTCGCCCACCCGGCCCACCACGCTCCCCAGGTGGGCTCGTATTTTCTGCCTCAGTCCCTGCAGGGCGCCCTGGAAGCGCTTGCTGAGCAGCGCGTACAGCAGCGGGTTGATGTCGGAGTTCAGCAGCACCAGCCAGTAGGAGAACGTGACGGCGGACGACGGGACCAGGCTCGGCTGGCCCGAGATGGCCTGGACCAGAGCCACCCCGATGTAGGGCGTCCAGCACAGGAAAAAGGCCGTGATGACCAGGAAGAGGCGCACCACTCCTTGGTGGCTGTGGTGCTGCTGGGAGTTCTGCAGGGACGACTGCGAGGCGTTCTGAGCCAGGAAGGAGAACAAACGCCTGGAGGAAGTAGCATCGGCTCCTACCTCTCTGCTGACCCGAGAGACAAACGGTTCGCTTATATGGTAGACCAGCGTGGAGGAGCTGTGGAGGCCCCCACAGTGCTGCTCAGACGGAGCTCCGGGCGTGAAGGCAGAGCTCGGGTTCCTGCTGCGCTGCACGGAGTCCTCCAGGGTGTGAATCCTGCGGGCATGGCTGCGCGCCACCTTGACTATGTTCACGTAGCAGAAGAGGATGACCACGGCCGGCACGACGTAGGAGAGGATGGCGATGACGGCCGTGTAGCTGGGGCTGCTGGACCAGTTGACGGCGCAGCTGAACATGGCGTTCACGTAGTTGACGGAGCTCCAGCCCAGCAGCGGGGGGCAGCTGGTGGCGAGCGCCTGCAGCCAGATCCACAGGACCACGGCGCAGATCCGCCACAGCGTGCAGCGGGAGCTGTAGCGCAGGCAGTCCATGATGGAGTGGTAGCGATCCAGGGCGATGGCAGCCAGCGTCAGCACGGAGGCCGTGCAGTACACAGAGGAGGTGTAGCCCACAAACAGGCACAGGTCCTGTCAGATGGGAGAGGACACATCAGCATGGTAACAGAACATCCCCACGGGGGAAATCATCGTAAAGTTGTGACTGTGTGTTCACACGCACGTTGCAGGCCACCCATCCCCGGTTCATGATGGACAAAGCCACGAACGGCATCACTCCAACGCCCACCATGAGGTCACTGATGGCCAGGTTCATGATCAGCACCGACGTCACCGTATGGAAGGTCTTGGTTGCAGCCACGGTGACGATGACCAGGATGTTTCCTTTACACCAAAAATACACATGCACACACGCGCACACACACTTAAATATCAGGTTGAGGCCTTTTTGCAAATATAAAAACCTTTTGTAATTTTATTCCTTATCATTCTCACAAATCATCATCAGTGTTGCACAGGCACATTTTAAAACTTCAAATGATACCTTTTCCAAATAGGTCCCTACTTTGTGGTTGCCAGATTATTAAAAATGCTTTTACAAATTATGAATGAAGTACTACTACTTTCTTTAGTACTATAAAGTCATTATTATTAATATTATATAAGGTAATTATTATGCTAATAACTCATCAAGTCTGCTGTCATACATGTTAACAAGCCATTTGTAAAGTATCTAAACCATTAATTCTAATTCTACATCTAAAAACTGAAATAAGTTATTCATGAATGATTTTTTTAACATATACTAATAGGTTGTCATAAAAACATTTTGGTCTAGATGCTCTGCAGTTATTAGTTATTATTAAAGATTTTTAATTAGATATAAAGCTTTTGATTGATCACTATTAACCATTATTAAAGCCATTAATGACACCACCTCTCTCACTCTCCCACCATATCATTGCCTGATACTTTTTATTGGCACTATTCATTCATAGGCCTCTAACTCTGCAAACAATTATATATTTTATGTTTTGTTTTATTTTAACCCTGGGCATGTTGCTTTCATATAATTGCATTATATATTTCTGTATTCATACATTTATATGGATAAATATATGCTACATTTGTGAGCAACCTGATGCAAAAGGGATGAACATATAAGGGATGAAGTATATTTTTTTATGTATCTATCTTGGATTAATAGCCTTCCAGAAGTGTAGGATTTTAAAATATAAAATATTTGGTTACTTCATCCTTTCTACTCCAATATATTAAACGGATAGCTTTAGTTATTTCTAAATGCAGATTTAAATATTTTACATTGAATCAATATACTTTGTTATACAATATATGTTCTGAAAAAGAGATATTAAATCCTCGCTTTTTAAAAAAATCATAATACCACAGTTGTGTATAATGAGTACTTTGCTGATCATACTTTTCTTCTTTTAATAACAAGATCGATTCAGGACTTGTAACTAAATGCTCAGTGAGTGTCGTCACCGTGGGTAAAGAAGATTATCAATAATTATCAATTACTGGTATTTATAGGTTAAAAGAAGCATTAGAATAAGTTTGAGGTATTAAATATTATGAAACAAAAAGCCCACAGTTCGTGTACCTGTCACTGCGCCCAAACACATGAGCACCATGAGGATCTCCAGGACCAGCTGGGCGCGAGGCGACAGCGTGGCCGCCTCCGTCCGGTTCCCGTTCACCGAGTCCAGCTCCGACCAGCCGCCACGCGGCTCCTCCATGTCCCGCTGAGCGCACGAGCCTCCCGTCGCGTGACGCGCCACGCGAAGCGCGCGCGATACCGGCTCATCAAGTGTGAACTGTCTCCAATATGAACACCTGCCTGTTATGGGGAGAGGGAGGAGGCAGCGACACCTGGGCCGCGTTTAACCCTTCACTCCTTTCCTGGTATTAGTCCCGCCTTGTTAGTGTTAATCAAGTCATTATTTTAAAATTACTATTTTTTTTAATGAATAAATAATTATACCATCGACTAAATAGGACATTTATGAACCAATAAATAACCATTACCAATCTGGTAAATAACTATTCACTAAAATCAAATTACTATTAAGCATTTATAGATTGTAATTATAGTTACACCTTCCTTTTAATATCTAATTAACCATAATTAATAAGTAAAACACATACAAAATAAATTAAAAATAGCCAACTTTTATTTATTCAAATGTAAAAAACATTTAAAAATTAAAAATCACAACTTGCGTTTAATCACTGCTTAAATGTATACCTATAAACAAAAGCAGTATTTATATATTGTATTAGTGTGCCTTGCCTATAGACATTATAGTCTATTGCACTTCCACTGTAAAGTAGAACAGTCAAGTTTATGTTGCTGTTCTGCCAACATGGAGATTGCCTCCATTAATATAACAGCATGCCCAGTGGAATAGTTAGATAATAACCAGGTGATCTCTATTCATGACAGCACTGATGACTACTGGCTACATTCAAGTCTGAAAGAAAATCCTCCCACCGATTGTAAGCTGTACATTTACATAAAAAAGTCCCATATTTTATACTTTTGATGGGTTTTAATTGAACTTTTGATATCTCAATTGTGGTCTTAGGTTCTCTCAATATATATCTTTAGATCTTTAGATCTGGCTGAGGGATGTGTAGTTGTGACATCGAAAAAATCATAGAAGTCCTGACTGGTCATCCTAAGGCACAGTTTCTGATTAGTGTGTGTGTGTGGATTTCTCTATGATTGACTGTTTAGAAGCATTATAGAACAGTATTTAAATAACACATCAATATATCAACACAAAGCAACTAAAATCTTACTTTCTACCATGTGGGACCTTTAAATTCTCCAAGAGGTTTCTCATTTCATTTGCTACCAGACGAGAAAAGAAAGTGGACAAGAGGAGGTCACTGGCTGCTTTCTTCAGTTGTGTTTCGAGTCGACTTGACTTGAGCCACAGGAAAGGTGTTGCCGGGTGTATTCCCAGATCAGCAGGGCGGCACTCACGTGCACGTTGAGCGAGCGGATGACCCCTTGTTGAGGGATCTCGACACACACGTCCAACAGCTGGAGTAGGTTGGCAGGAATACCTTCTCGTTCATTGCTGTGAAGAAGCAAATTGAAACATGAAACATAAAGGGAAAGAAACGGTCCAATGAAAACTGATCAAGTCCATTTTTTATTCAATATTCTGATATTCAAAAGTTTTTTAAAGTTTAAAACAGCCACAAATAGTGGCCCAAGTCGATGCTGATATGCAATATAAACATTTTGGAAATGATGTTAAATATGAAGCTACAGATAGCTTAACCTAGCAGAAAGACTGGAAACAGTAGTAAGCGACTATAACTGAAGATACTAAAGTTAATTAGTGAGCTAAACGAAACCTTGCACTTTCTACCCCACTTTATTTATATTATATGATTATATGAATATTCCTTTTGTAGAAATAATTGTATTGCATAAAAAAGTCATATGCACTTTGTGTAAAATATGCTATATAAATGTATTTAAAAATGTTATGTAATTCACACAATATATTATGACGCAGTATTTTTGCTATTAGTTATTCTACCCAAAGTATCTATTGTTTTTACTATAAAATACTATAATAATAAATTGTGTTTGTTAGTGTTTTTTGATAACTATATTATAATAGTATAACAGTTTGCACTACTACTAATACAATATATCGAGTAACATTTTAAATGTAGTGCTTTCTATTAATGAAGTGTTTTTAGAGTACAATATTCCTACTTACTTTGAGGATCTGAATTCTTCATCCCCCACTGACACAGACTAACCTCAGTAAGCGTTCCTTACTCTGTCTCTTCAGTAGCTGTGGACATCTGGAATGTGCTACTGTGCAGTCTATATACACTGTTGCTGGCTTAATGATGCTATGCGGTTAATTTAATTCAAGAACCCTTAATAAGAATTGCCATATTAGTCCTTGACATTCTCAAGTCCTTACAATTATGAAGAACACGCTTTTTAAACAGATGACTCATGAGTCAACTCTAATCAACTGTGTATATGAGATCCAGCAAAATGGGTGATGCAAAGCAAACATAAAGAGGTAATGAGTTTGGCAGTGGTTTGATGAGCTACATTTATCTTGAGTGCAACTGGGTGAGATAATGGTGACCTGATGAGAGATTAGAGCCGGTGCCACGCTGTGCCGGGGTGAACACAGCTGCTGAAAGCTCTCGAAGGTTCAGCTCACACTGTGCTTCAGCTAACAGAGCTGCTCACAGCCCTGTGACTGGGTAAAACATTACAGGACACCATCGCAGGACATGATAAATATTAATCTCTCTCTCTGCCAGGCCAGCTGCTGAGCTACAGAATACATCTAGGAAGGAAAGTGAACCCTAGACCTACTAATCACAAGATGCACAAATTTTAGGATTATGTTAATTCTGAGCAGATGCAAAAGGTGAATTAAATTATTGTTTGTGTGCAACTGATTAAAAGTACAGGGTGAGCTTCTAATACACTAGTAAAGAGTTGAGGTTTTTCTGCTGTAGTCATCAGTCATTTGTGCGCTTTATTTCCAGCGTGCTTCTCTTCAGGGAGCACCAATTACAGTCCAGGCGTGCCCTGACATGAGATGGCCCTGCAGGGAAACTAAAATGGCGAGAGAACATTGAACAGCCTTGTCAGCTCACACCTTTATCTGCATGAGAGACACAGGGGGCACTGGAAGGAGGAGGTGTGCATGCATTGATGTGGCAGTTTGTTGGAAGTTGACTCCACTGATTGAGTATTTTAGCACTCTGGGTGTGAGACAATTTAATTATGTCATACCCCAGCAGTAGCAGCGTCTTCTCATGAAACTGGTAGTCCTGGAGGCTCTGGCTGTTGGCGGTCTGCTCCACTCCAACAATACAATAGCCTTCACTCCTCTTCAGCTGCAGGAAGTCAGTGAGCTCCAGTGGCTTCACCTGATGGGTAAACAGATATAGTTTATGACCTGAAAGATGCAGTGCGGAACTTCTCATACAATTAATGAATGTCAGATCTAGTTGAGCCTTTGCCAAATAACAATGCTGATTAGATATATTCTCATCAGTTAAATCTCTATATGTCCCACTAGAATTGGTTTTTCCAATCTTGAGCTGGCCAAAATTCTGAGAGTGAAATTTCTTGGGGGCACTCAAGAACTTGATACAACAACAAGAGTTAAAAAAGTAAGATGGCAATTGGAAATTCTTCTTTCACACAAATGTTTCAAGGATATAATTGATTCTGAGCCTCAATATAACATGACAAAACATAGTGTTAAAAGGAGCGCCAAATATTTTATTGCTTGATTATCAATTATTTTATATAAAATACACTGGTTTGTCCTTCCTTTCCTTCCAAGCTGCCAACTACATTCAGTAAAAACTAAACTGGGGTTTAAGGAGTAGCCTGGCAGCGCCTGATGCAGAACAGGCGAGCAGAAATCAAATTTAAATGAAATGGGCTGTCAATCAAGGAGGGGGAAAAAACTCCTACATCTGCATCTTTTTTCCACCTTTAAAACCACCATGAAGGCACACTAGAGAAGAAATGGGATTATTGACATAATCACATTGTTTTTTTAAATGTGAGACTGTTTGATGCACTTCACCTCTAGCAGAGGAAGCCACAGCTCAGACGAGACACTCAGGGACTGAAAGTTTTTGTCGCTGATGTGGCGAAGGCTATCCAGAACCAGAGCACTGGCACCGAAGATCTCGCAGGTCCTGCACAGACCTGGACATGCAACATCCAAACAAGGACACACCCGCTGTTTAATTATGTGTTTATATTGTGTAATCTTTAAAGTAGCAATGTGAAATCACTAGAAGATGATTTTACTCCTTAGTCATGTTTCGAATGGTGACTCAGGAGAATATGGCCTAAGGTCTATCACCATGGGCACAGACAGACTAAAAAAAGCTACACCTGAACTAACAATTGAGAGAGCTATTTCAAGTAAAACATTTACACACTGGCCAAGCTAATGTTCTCTCTTACATCATACAGTGTCAATATTAGTTTTCAAAATGGGTCTTTACCCCTATAAACAAATTCAGATTGATTCAGGCTGTTATCATCTGATATAAAAGACACTGAGGTGCCTCGGTGGAGAACAAAATAGGGCTATCTATGATAAAAGCCGTACATTCCCTGTATAAACTAGGATAAGGGATGAAGTGGTTTTAGGAGCAGCTGTGTTTGACTTTTCAGTCCAGAACGGCAACATACCAAACAAAAGCAGAGGATCAAATAGGGATGAAATGAGCAGAAACGCAAAGACAGATGACTGGAGAGTACGGTAACTATGTTAGGTTGCCTCTGACCTCCTAGATTAGTGGGTTTGTCGATAAGTGAGGCGACCACCAGCAGGGCGCCGTGCAGTTTGCCCAGACGTGCAGCTCGCTGCTGTGGCACTAGCTGAAGCTCCGGCTCCTGGTCCTGGATCCCCAACCTCCAGGGGGTGATCTTCTTCTGCACCTCGGCCCAGCGCTCCTCCTTCTCCTGTTCCCCTGTAGAAGCGACAACGTGACCGTTCACTCTCGGATCATGGTTAATGTTCCCACCCACATTTAAGCAGGGACGGGAACTTGAGTCCCACACACAGACCTGGGACTTGATTGGACTCAACAACAATCTTTGTTTTATTTGTTGACTCATTAACATTAAGGAAAAGTCGGACTCCCTCGCTGCAGCCTCTCATCTGTTCCGTTAGTTCTGCTCTCCACACACAAATGCACACTCCCAAATAAACACACGGCCTGTGACAATACATGGAAGACTACTGAAGTAAAAAAAAAAGCAATACTTTATCAATACACCTGATCAAATGCATAGTTGTCTTCCTTTGACACTTTTATCTTAAAATGTGATAAATTACAGTAAACTTTACTTTTAGAGCAGCAACAGTAATTTTTGTCTCAAAATAGTCTTAAAGCAACATTTAGTTATATTTAAAGTATAAATAATTTTTGATCTTGTTGTGAATTCCTCATATCCTTCGTTGAATAATATCCAGCAGTATCCATAGTATGCTTATGATACCCATCCCTACAAGTGTTTTTAAATTATAGTCCTATGCAGAAAGTAAGAAACCTTTTATCATCTTCTTGTTTTTAGTAATATTCTGACAGAATTGAGCATGATGGCCAATGTAATCTTTTACCACATTGTGTTATTTGGTTACTGTAATGCCTAATATATCTAGAAATGCAGGGGTTAGGATTCAAATTATTTTTTTTGTTTTATTGTGAGTTCCAGTTTTCTAGACGAAGCTTCACCCTTGTGAGGCTGTGCACCTTTGTCTTGCTGGATCCAGTCTCCGGGCTGAAGCTGGCTCAGGTCCGCTGCAGAATTCCTCAAAGGAAAAGTCGGACTTTCTGAGAAACACAACAGTTTCTCAAACTTCCAGGGTGGAATCCACTCATCGTCAGCCAACTCTGATAGACTGGGAAAAGTATAGAAGATGGTCTAGGAAGTACAAAAAAAGCTGTTATTACACTGTGTTGCTGCATTTTAAGAACCAGAACAGTTTGCAGGATCTATCTGTTCAGGAGAAATATATCACCTCTGCACTGTAATCCCTGATGGGACGAAAGGCACCAAAAAAGAAATGCTCTTGAATCCTAATCCAGTTCTTATTGGCATTTCTAAAGGGAGACACAACAGATATAATCACAAATAAATACAATACTACACTGTATCATGCTTCCTGCAGCTGTTCTAGCTTTTCTGCTCTCACCCGGTGTTCTGCATGGCCTCAGCCTGGTTCAGACAGGCTTTGATCACAGTGGAGATCCCCCTGAACCCATCCTCCGCCTCCTCACCCCGGATTACTACCAAGCTCCACACCCTTTTCAGGGCCAGTAAGGCATAAAGACGCACGCTGAAGTTATGGTTGAAGCACCACTGCAGGATGATGTCCAGCGCTTTACGCAGCTGCGCTGCCTTTAAACACACAGACAGAGAGATCATGAAGATAATGTGAGTGAAGGGTTAAACAACAAACATTGAAGTCATTACCTGATCCTTAAGAACAGGAATGATGACTTGGAAATGCACAAGGACCGACAGGAAGGTGCATATGCTTGTCTTGGTTCGTTCGTGATCCTACAACGGAAGCACAGAAAGGAGCCAATGAATTTTGCTCTGATATTGTAAGATAAAGACAATTAAAATCATTAATTTGATTATCTATAGCTAAAACTACTTATTGTGCCTTTTAGGTTAACTTAAAGTTTGGTTTAGAAAGTGTATTTTCTAATTGACATCCAGAGTGAGAGCTCACCATGTTAAAACAGGCCCAAAATGCATCCACATGCTGTGGATATTTCACAAGGATCAGAATCATCATCCACTCAATCAGGTACTTGACAGAGGCCTGGTTAGCACAGAATCCAGCCTCAAAGGTGCCATTCATTAAAGTAGGGACAAACTCCTGTAGAGACAAAACACAACACACACACACGCACACACAGAAAAAACACACACAGTTATTTTCTGAGTCATTTCATGTCTGACATGAGTGACTGTCACATCTTACCTCTCTGAGTTTTGGCAGCAACATCAGCAGCGTTTGCCACACTCTGTTTTTGACACGATGTTGCAGGGAGTTGCTATAGTAACGGACCTTTGACGTTGATATGTTACTATCCTGGAGAGAATGGTAAATTTAGGGGGGGGGGAGATAAGATGGTGTTGTTGATAATTATACTTGAACTGGTGGCTGAATCATCATATTGAAACAAAAAAAGCAATTACTAATTATTTTATATCAAAATAAATATTTCATTCCCATATATTAATGAAGTAAATTACATATTATTTGCAGATCAGAGCCTAAGTTAAAAGTTGCAATCAATATTACAACAAAAGTTGTAATCAATATTGGATAATATTGGATAATTTATAGAATGTAATCTACACTAATATTATTATATTACCTTTATATAATAGGTATAGCATATGATTTCCATTCCAAGTTATTTGGACATACATATATATATATATATATATATATATATATATATATATATATATATATATATATATATATATATATATATATATATATATATATATATATATATATATATATATATATATATATATATATATGACAACTGTAAACACTTGTTCAGAAACACTTGTATTATGATTGTGAGACTGATTTTGTGACATCATGCAGCCTGATGCTGCCTATCTCGCACCTTTCTTAACAGACTGATTACTAGATCCTCCATCAGTCTTTCATGCAGCAGGTTGGAAGAATCCAGGCAGCTGAGGAAAGCCAGTGCACATGTGCGGGGCAACTGATCTTCCCTGTTATCACTGGGGGGGGAAACAAGGTAGCAGTTCCATTTTGAAAACATATAAGAAACAAGAGAGACATCTAGTGGCAATTCTAAACCACAGAGATGCATTAGAACAAACCATTCACCTGCTGACTACAACATTGACAGGGCATTCTTCTCCAAGCTGCTCCACATATGCTTGTACATCCTGGATGAGCCTTTTTTGAGATAAATAGAAAACATACCGTTAATATCTGAGAAAGAATTTGAACATGCCATTGAAATGCCCTAAACAGTTACCGTTGGTCTCTCCTGAACACTGGTCCATACACACAAGCCTCAGTGAGTATGTTGATGTGGCTGAAAACACTAGAAAAGTCATCGTCAGCCTGGTTACCACCACCACGGTTTCTGGGCAGCCACGTCTCACAGCAGTGCTGGAGCAGCACGCCGAACACACCACTCTTAGACTCAGACAACTGCATCAGCTCAGCGGCAATCTACAAAACAGGCAAAGGAAGCAGGTATCATTGCATGCATGACATATGATAAAAATGTATGAAAAATGGACAATGCATTTTTTGGGGGGGGGGTTGTTTCTTCACCTGTTTCATGGCGGCTGTGAGCATTGGAGCTTGACTGTCAGTCAGTTTGAGCAGTTTATGGTGGAAAGCCATTGAGACGAAGCCTTTTAGGGCCGGCCAGAACTCATGGGCATTCGTGCTCAATCCCTGCACCAGCTGCCAGCTCAGAGTCAAAGCCTCTACACAGAGGGCCTCCTCCTCATGCAATAACTGCGATCAGAACAACACCGTCAGAAATGCATTTAATGAGATAGCTTAATGTGATCACTAGAGGAACTGTCTGAGACTCACTTGCGGCAGCACTGCCTCCATGAAGGTGAACACAGGCAGTACCAGGTCACTGGGCAGCAGAGCCAGGGCCTCCATGCTGCAGCTCAGGGCAGCGCTGAGAGTTTCGAGGACTCTGGAGTTCTCCACAGACTCAGGAATCCCAATGGCTTTTATCAGGAAGCTCAGACAAATCCATTGGTCGCGCATGAAATGGGCAGCAGTGCGTCCCCAGTCCTGTCTCACAATACCCTGAGCTCCTAGTTCACTGAAAAAAGTAGAGTATTACCATGCCAGGCTCATGAAAAGACTGTACAGCAGTGTTCAAGATGATAGCAGTGTACAAACATGAGTAAAGCCAAAACCCGTTCATTAATTTGAACAGGTATTTCAGCCTCACAATCAGTTTATATATATCGAAATACTTGCTTGATCCTTGTAATCCTTGACATTTGTGGGGCGACATCAAAAATGCTGCTATTGAGTTTTTGAGGCAAAACCAAGAAATGGAGAGGACTTTGTAGAGGGCTGAAATACCTAAATATAGATGCCAGATGTTGGTCAACTCCAACACAGATTTTCACTGACCTTGAATTGTCTGTCTGTGGTTTGAGCAGGCGTTCATTGAAGTAGCCCAGGCTTTGTGAGGGAGATGAAACTGGGTTGTAGAAGAAGTCGTTCAGTGATTTGAGAACAGGAAGGGTCTCTGATTGCACGTCAACCACCTGCTGCTCCACAAGACCACACACCATGGCCAGGGATGCCATAGCAACCGCTCTAGTCACCTGACGTGCCACAGAGGGAATCTGCCAATGAGAAAAAAAAACATCTTAAATAAATGATGATTAATAATCAAGCATATATTTTTTATGTTAAATTTCTGCCTTGGTAACTGGTTATTGAATATGTTTCTTATTACCTGCTGGCTTGGTTCTTGCAGAACTTTGAGGCTGTATCTGATGAGTTTATGGAAACATGTCTGCTGAATTTTATTGTGGTGCTGAGGTGCAGAACTGTACGTGACTACCAGCTGTGCCAGGACACGCAGATACAACTCTGCCCGCTCTAAGTCAAACAGCTGTAAAACAACAACACATGCACACGTCAGAGTTGGCCAAGGGGGGCTATTATACTACATGTAATGATGGCGAATTGCTTGGCTTGCTGTTACCTCCTGCAGCTCCCCACACAGCCGCCTCAAGATAAACTCCTGGATCGGATCTACGAGTTTATAAATGAGCTTCTTCAAGGCATCCATCACCTTGTCTACTGAAAGGAAGATAGATGGTTGTGGCACATTGCTGAGACACAGTAAATTGTTTTATATAGATAGTATAAAGCAAGGAAGTGCTGAGGAGTTACAGAAATTAAGGTGAAAGTTTGACAGATTTCCAAGGGTGGAGATATGTTTTCATGACCAAATTGGGATCATTTTACAATCAAAAATGTACTTTTATTATTTTTAAATTGACCTTTTTACTAGTACAAAATAGACATACTGAAATATATATTCATAAGAAGGCCGGTGCGTTCCCATTACAAACCTTGCTCCTCTCCTCTATGCCGATGACTTGGCGGTGCTGCGAGCTGAAGCAGTCGGAGCACGAGCTGCAGGCTCTTGTCACTCTTACGCAGAGGCAAGTAAACATTGGTGCTGACTCTGCTCAGGGTGTCCAGCAGCGGAGACAGTAATGACTGCAGAGTGTTGGCGACCTCTGCTTCAGCTCGACTGCCCTCCAAGTCCACACACAGCAGAATGGACCTGGACAACTTGTCAGCCTCTTTGGAGTCAGGTAAACCTTCTGCTTGACCTGGGGGGAAAGGGGGGAAAACTTACCTAAACCAAATCTAAAAAAAAATTTAAACAACATTATTTGATCTACAAACAGAATCATTCACTTCAGACGTACCTGTGCTAGCTGGGACTCGCAGATAGGTGTGTATTTCAGCTTGAACGTAGGCTCTTACAGTTTCCATGTTTGTGGCAGCAACAGCACAATCTCCATCTATCATCCTGGGTTTGAAAATGCCTTCATTGTCCGATAACCAAGAGCATAACTGTGGCAGGATAGCAATCAGTCAGGAATATGAACCCTTTAATGTGCCTTTTTTACATGCAGGGTGGATTGCTGCTGTACATCAAAATCTGACGGGTGAACGTACCTGATTCCAAAGCTGTGTGCCTCTACACAGTGACTCATCTGCCCGGAAATGCATCAGGAAACTAAAAACATCATCTAGAGTCACTGTGTTCTGAAAAGATATGTTCCAATGTTAGTGGTTGTATGAAATCACAGGAGGTGATACACTGCATGTGACTAAGGTTCAATATTTGTATTACTGATAGAATGTTATGTTCTTGTTTGGTCAACAACAAATTTCTAAAAATAGTGAATAATAATGACATCACAATTTCCACCATCATTTATTATTTCTTACCACATCCATGAGACAGAGGGCGCTCCTCAGTAAGAAGCTCTGGGCAGCACCTCTCAGGAGGACTTGATGAGTGACCATGGTGCAGCACAACACCTCCCTGTTGCACAACCCGAATCCGAATGAGCAGTCATATTATATTACAGCCTGTCTAACTTTAAACAATAACGCTGCACCACCTGAGAGCGGCGAGCCCATCGACCCCCAGCAGTGGACCTGGAGAGATTTTGGACAGGGCCAGAGAGATGAACAGGAGTGGTGCAGCACACCAGTGCTTGGATCCCAGCTGCTGGATCAGCTGCAGCAAAACACAGCCTGCACAGCAAACACAATAATCAGAGACATACAGACATTTCAGCCACGAGAAGCTGAACGGATAACAAGTCAAATCAGCTTTATTGTCAATTACTTCACATGTGCTGGTCATACAAGCAATCAAAATTGTGTTTCTCACATTCCGGGGTGCAGAAAGAGTTATCTAACAGTAAATTGCATAGGTGCACAAGGTAAATTCTAACAGATAAAAGACATCTAATCACTGAGAGTAAAAAAAAAATCTAATGTGAAATGCATGCAACTTGCATGGTAAAGCTCAAGTACAGTGAATCAACAGCAATAATGACAGATAACAGACTCTAATCACTGCGAGTTAAGTGCTTGTATTACGGGTATTACACAACAGCAGCAGTAATAACAGGTAAAAGACATGCAAAAGCTAGAATAGGAAATATAACTACTCTGTGGGGTGAGTGTGTCTTGGGCTATTGCAGTCAATATGAATATGACAGCAGAGGTGTGCAACTGTAGTGCATAGTGCAGGGCAGTGCAGCATGGGTGTGCAAACGCCATAGTGCAAAGGGGCAGTCTGGCGGTGGTGTGCAAATGGAATGGTGCAAGATTGGGAGATTGGGGGAGGGGGCTCATTACTACTCCTTTGCTGGTCTGGATGGAGCTGAGGGTGGATAGAGTTCAGAATCCTGACAACAAGCATTGCCTCTGTACCTCTATGCTCTGGTGGTAGGCTACAGAAGAAGTTGGTCATTAAGACTTGGAGTTTAACCGCCAGCTCGGGACAGTCTCCAACTCTCTGGTCAGCTGCCCTGGATATGAAGAGAATTTTTAAAAAATCAGAGGGGAAAAAAAAAATCAGTAAAAAAAAACAGCAGTAATATTTATTATCTCTGTTTGTCCTATTATTTAAGTCCCTCACCTGTGGAAGAGGGATGTTTCAGACAGAATGTCCATGAAGGGGCCAACAATAAACTGAGGAAAAAAAACTAAACTTTAATCCATGTGTTTACACTCGGCAGATGTCAATAAAAACTAAATGAATAAAAGTCAATGAAAGGTGTGTGTGTGTGTGAGCCTGCACCTGAGAAAAATCCACAGCAAAGGCAGGCTGCTGGAGGACCTGCAGCTCCAGCAGGTGACACACTCCTTCTCGCATTAAGGACTTATTCTCACTGTGAAACATCCGCTGGTACACACACAGCTGCCAGGAGGGATGGAAAAGGCTGTGACCTGAAACTACAAGAAGGACATTAAGAGACAGAGCAGAAACTCAGGTCTCTTGAAATTTGAATGTCAAGCCTAAAACCTAAACATGCTGTGTAGAATGTCATTAAGAATTAAGAAATTTTTGCATTGATCTCAAGATAGGTTTTTTAATGCAAGATAATCACACATTCTTCACCATCAATTCAGTTGACTAATCACTGCAGCTCTACAATAAATGAAAATGATCTGCAGCTAAGAAGAGGAAGAAGAAACTAGAACATACCTTGGCTGTCATTTGCTGTTGTTTGGATCAAAGTATCTATTCTGTTAAGAACTGGCCGGATGACATGAATCTGTAGAGGGAGAAGAAACAAACAGCCTTGATGAGGAAGCGTTGACATAGTTGTAAGACTGATCCAAGTCTGATGTTTTTTTTTTCTACCTGATTCTCCTCCAAGGTCTCCATCACTAGCACATAATCCTCCCAGAACTCTCGAAGCAACGCACTCCTGTTTGAGGCCCATTTAAACAAATCTGCAATATTGCCAAGAGGTGTGGGAAACCATCAGACCATACAAATCAATACAAGAGCAGACCACAACACAATTTCAGGCAACAAAATCTTAAGTTCATCAAAGCTGCATTTTTTTTCTCATTTCCTAACCCAGGTCAAGGCCCCCTGGCCTTGCACTACTTAAAGTTAAAAATACTTTTTTTGTTCTAAAACATAGACGACTCAGGATTTTTTTTTGGTAATGAATAGACATTCACTACATTTGCAAACTTCACTTTTCATTCCTGCAGTAGTTTTAATTGTATGATGGGACATGATTTCTCTTTTCTCTTAAAATAATTCAAACAATGCAAGATTTTCAGAAAATATTTAAAACCTCAACATGTTACCTTCCTCTGTTGGAGAGAGGGGACAGTCCAGCCCTTGCTGCTCCGACAGGGCGACGCACCTTTTCAGCAGGTACAACGCCCTCTTACGCGACACGCTGTCTCTGTGCGTCAGCCCATCCTGAACCATCCTCCAGAACTGGAGGGACAGACGAGGGTCGGGCTCTGGAGAGGATGAGGATGATGAGGGCAGAGCTTGAGGTTTCAGCAGGTGGTCAGACAGGGCGGTTAAACACAGCAGGCCCCGCTCTGTGACCACAGCTGAGCGGTGAGCTGAGTGCCAGCCGCACAGCTCATCCAGGACCAGCCGGAGGAGGCCGCGCAGCCTCGCGCCGCCGCAGCGGCTCAGCAGCGTCAGGAGGAGCCGGACGGTGATTCTGGAGACCAGCGCGTCTGGGAGCGTTTTGATGCAGGATAGGGCGGTCGACAGGGTGGTTAAAGTGAGCTGTTCGTCCGCCGACAGAGACGGCACAAGAGCGGACATCACCTCACAGGCGACCTCCGCGCTGAGCCTCCCCACGCCGCGCAGCTCCTCCTCGGGCAGCTGCAGCGACGGCAGCACGGACTGAGCCAGGCGCGCCGCTACCGCCGCGTCGCACAGCGGCACGCAGGCGCCCAGGAGGCGGCAGACGGCGGCGGTGGTCTCCCTGCACCGCGCGCCCTCACCTTCCGCTGATATTATGGCGAGAAGAGGCAGGCTTCGCGTCCAAATGAGCGACTCAATTTGGTGTTGAACGCGTCGTTTTCTCGCGGCGGTAGCGGGAGTCGTGTCCGAGTCGGACAGAAGCGCCCCGAGCGCTTCTATAAAAGCTGTGAGCGCCTCTGTCCGCTCCCTCTCCGGCCACGAGCCGGCCGGCCAGGACAGGGACTCGAACAGCACGTCGTAGTCAGAGGAAGTGGCCAGGACTGCGTTTATCAAAACGGAATTCATGGTGGAAAGTTTTACCGCACGTTAAGGGATAAGGGTACCAATAAACCGGCTCTCCTCACTGCTGCCATGAGCCACACGTTTTTCTAGACGGAATGTAAACTTCCGCAAACGTAATCGCAAACTCTCGCGACAAATTCGCCGCTGTTGTCCGTAGAGCCATTCGCCATGTTGCGTCGGGGCACTTCGGTGAGACTTTTCTATTTTTTTTAGATGAAACTTTATTTTTACGTTTTCAATATAGATTCATCAATTCCAAAAACACTACACGCCAGCCCAGAAATAGAAATCAGCAAGGAGAAATTCAATAATAAAAGGAAAATAAATAGATCTGTATTAGGAGTAAAGAAAAAACGAACAGGCAAGATAGTTAAACATTAGGCAATTATTTAATTGTGTTGTGAATGCATATTTGTATCATCAATGAAATAGATATTTCTTTAATTCAATTCAAAGAAAGGTCAAGCATTTAAGTATTTCACTTTTTTCATATATTATTATCATATATTAGTGTATTGGGAAAGTGATACATACAATTAATGCAATTTAGACAAAGTATGTTCAAGCAGTGGATTTCAAATTTTAATCAAATGTGACAGCATACACGTACAAAAAAGACCAAACATCAAATTTCTTTTAGTGGCATTAAGAATTTATTGTCTATTATATATAAAAACAGTGCTTTAGATACAAAATGAAATTGTTCAGCATTGTGAATAACAGTCAATTCATACATTATTGGCATTGAGAAAAGTTTTTTTCTGTTCTGATTAATGGCTGTTATTCTTTCCATGCGATACCAGTTGTTTAAACAAACAGTGATATTATATGTGACAGAGGTTCTTTGTTTGGAGTTATGTAACACAAAAATACTGCAGATTCATCATACACTTAGTGGTTACAGTGACAGTGCCTTACAAATAATACTTTTGTTTTAAAGTGGGAGAGTATAGAATTGGGGAAGCTTTGGATGAATGCATTACCAGCAGTAAAGAGGATACATTTTTCACATTAATAGCTAGATTGCTATGGCAGACTAATTAGGAAAAGCAAAATAGAGCACACTGTACAAAAATAGAGTATATTATAAAATAAAAAAAATTAGGACAAAAAAATACAGGAGCACAAACATTAGCACTGTGGCTTCTGGAGATTCTCCTGAATAGGTGATCACATTAGCAAAATGACTAAATGGAAAGTCCTTTCTAATGAATACACAGTGCAGCAGGAGACTGCATTGCCTTGAACTTTAAAATATTATGACCCTTATGTGACACCAATAGTGTAAGTGTCATCTTTTGTCCTCATCAACCTGTGTAAAACATTTTACGAGACATTCAAACAGATTAAAAATGTTTTCCTTAAATAAGTTGAAATGTAATAAAATAGTGCAAGTACACAATATACAAGATCAATAAATATGTAATTAAAATGTTTCTGGATTATCAAATGGTTTCTGGTTATCAATTCCACAACTTTCTGGGAAAATGGTAAACATGCTAGAGATGAGAAGTCACATCATTTTCAATAATGTCTCTGCAATTTAAAGCCCACACATCCCTCATTGTTGTTATCACCACAGAGAAAATACAGACATTCACATGTTGGCCCCCTTTGATTTAAGTTGCACTGTGCACAAACAACACTGAGCAAAAGGCAAATTTGTTAATATCTGTGCTTAATGTTATCACAGTATGAATTCCAGGAACTGTTCATCCCCTAACAGGTCCAGGGAGAGGCAGTTGGTAGACCTGCGACCATAGAAGGAAGGTATATCTTGGCAGTGTGAAGGAGGGTAATAATTGTGAACCATAGGGGTCTTTGTACTTTTTGATGCATCTGGGAGCCCAAAGGTATAGCTGTGGGAGGAATCAGGTGGCAGCATCGTTCCCAGGGGTGCTGGGGGTGGGAAAAGACGGACATCATCTAGACTTTGGCTGTGCCGATCCACACATACTTGTGCCCTAGAGGTCAGCATCTAAAAACAGGACAGAAGGAAAGATAAACAAACAAGTAATAAAATATAACTGATCTATCCAAGGAGGGCAAAGAAATGCAAGCAACACAGAAATGGAAAAACCTGTCCTAATGAATCCTTGCTCCGTAGGTTTGTAAGATCTTCATCACTGTCAGGGGGGTAGATGTTCTCTGTAGAGCACACAACATTTTACTGGTCAACAAAGATGAGTTTTAACACATTTTGACAAAACAAGCTGCTGTCAATGAAATGTAACAGTAATATTAATACCTGATGTCGGGGTCTCTGAGGAGAGATCTGAGCAATCCACCGATACGCCCTCAAGACGATCAGACAACTCGTACACCTCTTCAGGATCATCCACAAGTGCTTCCTCTCCGACATTGGTCTTGATCACTGGAAAAGAGGTTCAGAAAATCTGATTAGAGAACTGTATCAAAAATAACTGCTAATGGAGCAGTTTGCTACATAACCATTTCTATCTATGTTACCCTCACCTGATCAATAAAACTCCACTTTTGAGTGTTTCATGGTCATTTGTTTTATAACAATTGAGTCCTTTTTTGTATCCTGATTCACCTTGCATGAAGGGACGGATCAAATTTCCTTTGAAAATGCTACAATATAAAAGTCCCACTCACCTTGCCCATCTTGTATTTGAGCCTTGCTGCCTGCATCAACCCCAGAGGTACAGGAGCTGTCATGGCTGGCTGCCGAGTGGAAACACTTCTCTGCCTGCTGCTGAGCCTCCTCTTCCATGGAGGTCATCTCTGTGTAGATGCTGTGCTGGCGGGTGTCAGCTTCAATTCCGGAGCTGCTGGTGGAGTGTCGCGACAAACCGGGGCTGCTCTCACTGCCTGGGGGGTCCAAGTCCAGGTCATCACTTATGTAGGACTCTCTGTAACGCTTTTTCTCTAAAAAGGAAAAGTTGTTACTAACATGTCTATACTGAAGTGGATAGAAAAAACTGAATGAAAACTTTATTAAAATCAAGACTACTTTAGATTGACTGGAAACTGTTTGAAGTTGTCAGACTCTTAAAATGTTAGATATAAATATTGGGACCGAATTCAGGATTTCTGTTGAATTGAGAAGCTGCTAATTGAAGCACCAATCTACTTTGTATTATTGTGGGATTATCTTTATCTATACATTTTATCAAGTTCAACGCGGTCGGAGTTAGTTTTGTGTCGGAAAAACTAACTTTGTTTAAGGTCAGCATTATATATTAAGCGTTTTCAGGACAGGTGGCCCCCAGCCATGTAGTAATTATCATACTAATGCTACTAATGTCGTCCTTGTATTCACTCCTCCCTCCCTACCCTCGCTCTCCTCCAGCTGGCGCAGGTGTTTGAGGGCGGGCTGCAGGCTGCGGTAGACGTGGTGGCTGCTGCTCAAGTGCAGGAGGAGATGGCGGGAGCGAAACGAGGACCCGGTGTAGTAAACGAGCTTCCTGGCTGATGGCAAGCCGTCTGGCTGGATCTCAAATTTCTTACCCTGAAAAGGAAAAAAACCCAACATATTATACAGGGTATGCATAGCTAATACCTATTAAATAATTACCTCGATCCCATTTATACTTAACAGAGCATGAAAAAGAAGAGTGCTCACCAGAAAGGTGAGACGCCCCACATTCGACCAGGGGAAGTCATACAGCAGCTGTCGCACGTTGCTCACCTCCTACACACACACACAAACAGATTATTTAAGGGAGAAGAAACAACTCAAATGCTTGAGCGAGATATTAATTTATTACACTGTTTATGACATTGTATAAAAAAAATAAAAATAAAAATAATAGTTTCTGGATGTCTTATTACAGTACGTGGGTATATTTTAAAAATAAAGATTAATAATCAATAGTCCTTTTGTTCACAGAAGACATCTGGACTTGGCAAAGTCTTCTCGAAGTATCTCACGGTCTGTTGGCTCTCTAATCAGCCGGGCCTGGAACCCTAATCCCCCCAGATGGCCCTTGACGGACAGATCAAACAAGTGACGGGCAGGGCAGACAGCTCCTCTCTCTTGATGCACTGCTGTTGGTGGCAATCCCACACATTCCTCACATGTCTAGTCAGTGGTTTTACAGGAGTGCAGATACACAGGCTGAATCGTTGAGCCTACGCAGATTCACATTCGTGTACTTCAATGATGACGTTGCTGTGCATTTAATAACAAACTCACGTATGCACGCACCTGATAAACCTGCATTCCTCTCAGGGTCAGACCAAGCAAAGCCGTTCCTCTCTCCGCCTTTTTGTCCTGGATAAAATGAGCGATGAGATGTCAAAGAAGCATCGGGGTGAGTCAGATAAGAAAGATATCCCCCTGCTGAGCCCCTCTGCTAGTTCATTGGGAAACACTAGGCTGCTGCAAACAACGTATTAAAAAGTGATAGCACGTTGAGCAAAGGAAGGGCCAGCCTTCAAAATACCACTCAGTAGACGAGTGATTTTGAAATGGGGAGGATAATAGATTGGAATAGATTGAAGGTTACATAATGGCCTCTCACTGTATGTGCTACAGAAGCAAAATTCCAACGAACTTAACATGAAAATCATTGAAAAACAAAGCTTTGCTTTAAATGATGACCTTTTGAAGTTTGTAATATGTGACGGGTACATCCTCCAGTCGACATGACTCCCTGATGAAGAGCAGGATGGCGTCGCGCTTAGACATGCCCCACAGCTCCTGGTGCACCTTTGGCCCATGGCAGAGCAGGTAGGGCACTCCACGCTTGGCTAAAATCTATAGAAAAGAAGGAAAAAACATAAACAACCTTGAACTAAAACGATTCTAGGTCAAGAGTGTTTTAAAAGCGTTGTTAAATGCTGCTGCCATATTGTGACAAATACCCATGGAGGAAAGTACTCCTTGGGTTCAAAGTAAGGGGTCGTCTCCAGATCCTCCCTTATCAGCTGGTGGTCACCGAGGTCGGCCTGCAGGGCGTAAGCTGCCAGCTGGAAATACACCTCCTCCTGCTGACGACATTCAGACCGCAGCACCCTCTCCCGCAGGTCTGAATAGTATAGATGCCGAGCCTTCCGTTCACTGGTACCAAGCACGCACACACATACACACAATAAATAGTAGTAAAAGAGGTGAGAAACAGAGATGTCAGTGAGGAGGACAACGATGGATGGGGGGAAAACAGAATAGTAAGAGCAATTACATGAAAAAATAAGATTGTCTAGGAGAGGTAAATGGAACATATGTGGAGCCTCATACCAAATGAGTCTACCATTCTCTACGTAGAACTGCACCTTGAGGAAGAGTACCATGGGCAAGGGTCTCTTGTGTAATCCCTGTATGATGAAAAAGGGGGAATTAGAGTAGGCTAGTGTATTTTTTAAAGTTGAGTCATGTAGGCCACTGAACCGTATCTGCCATCTGATACAGCAGTTTGAAGAGTGGGTTAACGTCCTCTACCCTTTCCAACACACGGTGCCTCACCTTCGGTGAATCTTGCTTCCACTCCTTAGTAAAGTACTTGGTCAATTTCTCCTCCATGTCCAAAAATATGTGCTCATTGTCTGGGAGGAAGAAAGGGCAATAAGGAAACAAGCAGACTGTAAGTAAGCAAACAAACAATAATGCACCCAAGTGGAAAATCTGCCCAACAATGGGATTAATTAGGGTGAAAGAAAACAGCCCTTGTTCTTCCATTTGTGAATGAGGCTACCAGGAAGCTAAGGACAACAATGCTAATGTTAATGTATCCATCAATGGATGGGTTCAATGTAGTATACTGCCATGTATCCATTATCTATTTATCTTCCATATCCCCCAACATTACTCTTCATCCAGTGTTGTTTTATCAGAAACTAATTTGATTTCTGCATCAGTAGAGCAGCTAACCTCTGCTGTAAACGATCGCCTCATATCACTCTCAGCCTAGCTCTATTAGTCATGACATGGGCATTTTCTATTTGGATCCATGTTATCTCTTTTGTTCAACTTTGCATAGCCAAATGGGGCTCGCTGAGCCGTTTCACAACTCGCTCCTCACAGCCATCCATCTCTCCTTTCAGCCGGTCCCGTTCGCACTCTGACTCATTCCACCTCCTTCACCTCTCATCCTTCACTCTGTGAGGGAGACGGCCTGTGTCATGATGAGTCCCCGTACCTCTTTTACCCGCACTCCCACCCGTCCTCTTCCCATCATCAATCCATCCCTCCCCTCAGTGAAGAGGAGGAATGCAAGGGTGCATTCCAGGCTTAATGAAGTTAATATTGCAGGAATTCTGGCCTAAGTAATCGCTGAACCAACACCACAAAAACAAAAGGCCGCTTGTTGAAGGGGTTAGCCACACAGGATTACCATAGCATTTCAATGTATTTATACAACGAAAGAGAATGAGAACATGAGTAAACAGAGAGTTTGGAACCTTGCTTGGCGGGCAAAGTGGAATAGGCAGTTTAGTTATGCAAACCGAATGGGCCAAGTGACATTTTCTTGGTTTTAATGAAATAGTCTTTTGGCAGATAACATTTTCCACCCCAACATTATGTAAACATGTAAAATAGCAATGCCCTGTGGTAAATGGCTGCAATAATCAGACAGTTATGCTTTTGTTCAGAGCTGCAACAAGTTATTATTTTACAATATAAGCTAGTTCTTCAATTAGTCAATAAAATCTCAAAACGGAATGGAAAAGCACAGCAAAATAAATTTCCATAACCTAAGATTCCGTTGAAGATCTTATTTTCTTTGACCAAAAATTCCAAACCTTAAGAGGAGAAGAAAATCTTCCCATTTAGAGACTGGACCCAGATGATTTTTGGTGTTATCATTGTTTGAAAAATCCCTGACACGATTAACCATTTACTTAAATCCTTGTTTATTTTTTCTTTCAATCAACTAACTGCCACTATAGCTCCACAGGTGTTTTCTATCTAACTGAATTGTAAAATGTGCACATCCTGATCACATCCTCTTTTTAAACAACCATTGACAATAGTGATGTGCATCATGTGTGAACAGCCAAAGGCTGAGGGACCAGTGAGGAGGGAACTTACCCTTTACAACAGTGAGGCCAAAGAAGTGCAGCTCCTTGATTCCAAGAAGCCCTGCCACGCGACTGCAAACATCCTGCCCTGTGGACTTTGGCTGGATTGGGTGAAATAAAAAAAACGCACAGTATTCAATAATTATTCACAATTTGCAAAAACACAGTGCCAAACTTTGAGCATCTGTTAAAGGGAACAGCGAGGAACATAATCAACACCCACCCCGACAGTGATGTCCAGCTGGTCTTTGTTGGGGAGGAGAACACAAATTGTTCTCTCCTGCTTCATGGAGGTGGACATGATGTCTTGTATGTGTGTCTGTGATAAATATTCTTACTCAGACTCTCTGTTAAAACGCTTCTATCTTCTCTTCGTGTCAGTTTTTATCTTTTCCAAGGCAATTTGTCCATAGTGTATCTAAAAAAAGAAAAAAAAGGTATATGACATAAGAGTGAGATAGACATAAGAACTTAAGGCAGGGAAAAAAATACATGATCCAAAAAGACAGGGCTGAATTTAACAGATATTTAAGTCATGATACTGAACTGTAAATGTTTCCCCCCCCCAATCAGACCTAAATTCTATAAATCAAACAGCACCAATGTGTAAGTGGAGCAAGCTCATCGTACTGTAATCCTAATAACAGCCATTAGTCAGATAATCATCGTACATAGCTCATGTTCCAACGTGAAATACAACAGCACAGCATATAAACACGAAGCCCATTATGTTAGACCCTGTAAAGCTTAATAGACGGTAAAACAGCTAAAAACAAATGTGGTGGAGCAAGATGGTCTAAAGCTTGCCCCAACTGGTATGAGGCTCATCTGATTAACGTCTCAGAATCAATTAATCAGGTTAATTACTGCCGCGTGCCGACTGATCTCCTTAAATCCTGTTCTGCATAACCAGTAATGAATAAATAAACACAAGAATGGGACTGAGAACAAATACTCAAGAACAAAAATAGAAAATATCTTTAAGATTTATCTGAGAAAAAAAAGCCAGTGTGGTATGGATAAGATAGATTAATTAAGTTTATGATTCATATCAGGAAGAAGTGGTGTCCATATGTTTAATGGCACCAAATGTAGGCAACATCAGCTGAGAAATTATAGCAATAAAGCACTAGGAAAAGGTGTTGCCAGCATAAAAACAAGCTGTGGGAACTACAAAATGTGAATCTTCTTTTGCTGTCTTACCAAATATTTTATAGACATGTTTAAACAGATCCTTGCTCACATCTAGGTAACGTAAAACAAACCTGAATTTCCAGGAGCTGACTTGTTTCTGACGTCAACGCTGACAAAAGGAAATGAGCTCAGCAGAATAGAGTAAATCTTCAAACAATGTATAACCAGTTTATATGATAATATTGTTTCATAATCCACTCTTTAGAGTCTTTTTATAATATACTCTATGCCTGTGAGAATAAGATTGCTCTTTACTTCCTTTTGAAAGTTAAAAAACTTTTGATTAAACATAAAAAGTTTCAGACATCTGAGCCATACTTTGCAACTAAAGATCATTTCCATTATTGATTATTCTGTCAAGAGGGCTGGGCAATATATTAATATTATATTGATATCACGATATAAGACTAAATACCACCATAGATTTTATTATCAAATTGTCTTTTTCTGGTTTTAAAGGCTGCATTCCAGTAAAGTGATGTAACATTCTGAATCTACCAGATAGTTGTAGCCATTATATTATTTGTCTTTACCCACTTAGTTGTCATATCAACATTGCTGAGGATTTTTGGCCAAAACTCTCATTGCGTAAATACTTTGAGAAAGCACCAATCCTCCCAACAATAATGACGCACAATTTCAGATTTTTCCCATATCATTCTATCTGTCAACTATTTGCTCAAATGTTTTACTTTTGTCCAAAACTTAAATATATTAAGTTTATCACCATACAATACAAAACAGTCACATTTAAAGAGGTGAAGCACCCAAATCATAATTTCTGATAAAAAAAAAATCTCAAAAACAATTGATCTAATATCAAAATGGTTGTGGATTCATTTTCTGTTTTGCCCTCCCCTCCTTTTTTACATTTAAGTATCAGTACAGTTCCAATACTTACCTCAAATGCAACATACAGGACATCTGCTGTGTTTCAGAGCTCAGTTGGAAGTAAAGATGCACAAAATCTTCAATCTAATTAAGGGCAATTTCTTTAAAAGCAAATGCACTGTTCTCAATAACACACAGTAAACATAATACTACTTTAATATGCATACTGGACTGACATAAACCCGAGATATCCAAGACCAGCAAACCCTCCCCAAAACCACAAATCCAGATTACAATCGCATACCGTGAGGATTCACTGGTCTGAACTGCATCTCACCTCCAAAACAAGATTAGCGGCCACCAGCAAACAGTCTGCCCCTTGTTGCGGACCGGGGTGAAACCCGGCATCACATGTTAAGCAGCCATCTGCATGGCTTCTAGACCCCAACACTGGTCTAATCCCCGCTAGCGAACACACTGCCGGGAGGCTGGGAGGACAACAACAACACCCCCGCTGCACGGGGACAACTCTCCGGAGTGTCTGGTGGGCTCGTGCACTCTGCCCGCTAAAAATAAAAAAAAAGAAGCAGGGTGCGTCTGGATAAACAATGAAACGCATATGTGTACTCATCCCACTGGAATTTCTTTTGTAAAAAAAGCGGTTTTCTCTTGTGCCAATTCAGCCCCGCATTTACGTTTGAGTTGGACGACTCACGTCAAAGTAATTTTCACGAGCGGAGAAGAATTTAACTTACGAGATAACTCAATGAGTAGACGACGCTTAACATACAAATAATTTCATTTGCGAGTGAGCTCCTCGAAAACAAAAAAAAACAGCGTAAGTTTAAGGAGAAAAGTTAAGTTTTTTGTGTTTTTTTTAAGAAAAATAATAATTCCAAAGGGAAGAAGTCCGTGCCTGGTGGGATGCGGTGGGTAAAGTTAGAACCTGAGTGCAACAAGTGCACAGCGGGGAAGCGGAAAATAAAAAAAAACCTACCTTCTTCACATGAGAGAAAGAGGATCAAATGTCCGCTGCGAGTCTTTACCGAGCCTTTTCAGATATTTGAAATTTTTTTATCGGAATAAAAACATGACAGCAGTAAAGGGAGGACACCCCCGTTTCGCCCCCTCCCCATTGCGTGTTGTAACTTCTTCGACAAGCACCGACCGTGATGCCCGAAAGATTGAGCCATACCATTCTTAAGATGTGGAGGGGGGCGCTTTTTCGTAATTGATTTCCTGTTGGGAAATATTGTCCCTTATTTTACATATTAAGGTTTTAATCGCATGTGTGTTGCATAAAAAAATGAAAGGTTTAATTCGTCGAATAGTTTTATGAACTTCTATTGTTTTACATATAGAATAAAATGTGCATATCTCCCCTTGTTCTGCGTTAGTCTTACGTCGTCGTGCTAATTAGAGATCATGAGCACTCAGTGCTAGAAGCCCAAAACTCAGAGGTAGTTATTCCATTTAGAAATAATATTGTCTGTGTAGCTCCAAAAACAGATTACACAAACCTTGTGTCATGAGATGTTCAGCATCTAGAAAAACTAATACTTTTAATGCTTCCTAATTATGTTAGTTCAAATTGAAATAGCATGAGCTCTAGCAGGCTCTACTCATGAGAATATTAGATATTTCATATTTTCATCAACATCCAAGGAGTATGTTACTGTGGTGACACTGCCACCTGCAGGGCAATTTGATCTAGGAAAAGAACAAATACAGCTTGAAATTTATTGCAACATCAAAAACTAGGTGAGTTCATTCCAATAATAATAATAAAAAAAATCCACAAATTTAAGTGACATCCAGAATCATTCATATTTTGTCAGCAAAGATTACACCAAGGGTGACACTAAACAAAAACATTTGTACAAAATCCTATGAGTCAGTAAACCAATTTCATAATATGCATATTTAATGGTATAGAATGATATATAAACAATTGTCAGAAACATTTTTTGTTCCAAGCAATACTTTCCAGTTTAAACACATAAATAATCACCAAATGATAGCCACCAGATACTTTCAAAATAAAACAATTTCGTATTACCAACATGTGCTTTTGCTGAATTGTGATCATTGCTTAAAACCCCTGTAATAAAATGTTGTCATGTTGTAGGCAAAGCTTTATAGTCCCAACACCAGGCTGGGTACATGTTGTGCAGAATGCTGCAATGGCAAAGAACAGCATAATGTATTATATTACAAAGCCAAGGCTGCAGCGTCTGAGCATCAATCCTATTTCAAATGCATTCTTTGCCTTTAAAAATGATGGAAAATAGTTGATAAAAAAGTAAACTTGTACAAATGACCATTTCCAGTACAAAAGCTTGTAAAATGTTTTCATGATGTAGTGAACGCAGTGAAAATACATTTAAAATGGTGAGGACAGTATGTGCAGACATGACTTGCCATTTTACTTGTAGCAGCTACATTTCCAGTTCAGCATCTAAAATGAGTTAAAACACTTGGGAGAAAGGTAGAAACATAACATAAATAACACTGAAAATAAAGCATATATGACGGGGTAAATGATTTCATGGACACAAAAAATTAGTGTTCTAAATGTTTAAAAAAATGGCAGTAGAAAAATAAAAATGGTGAACTCCATATCCACCGTGATTCCAATATGAACAACATGAAACAAAAAAGGATTTGTGATTTTGCTCTCATGTTCCTGAAAAGTAAGTATTTAAAAACTAAGTGATAATCCAGATTCTATAATCAGAATAGTTTCGATGCAATGAGGTATTCGCTCCACATTCCACTCGTCCACGTGTTTGATTCTGCTGCGGTTCTATTGAAAGAACTTGAGGCCTGCAACAAGGAAGAACTTCTCCAGGAAGATCTCAGAATCAAGGACAGCAATGTGGGCGGCCCGGCCGATAAGAGAATTGGCTGTGTTGGGCAGGGCATGAATGACATCGTATCGCACTAGATTACAGTCTTTGTTCTGAAGTACTGGCAGCAGCAGGTTCTCAATCATCTCAGCATACACAGGACCTGGTAAAGGTGAGAGTGAAACATTCTGGTTAGTACATTTAGAATTTATTGAAGCACCTACATGAAGAATTGTGTGATTACGGTATCTTCCAAATTATTCAGAAGGCATATTTATTCAGATTTAACTAGCAAATTGTGCAATCCTTGTTTATTTTTAGTCGCTTTGTGTCTAAAATAAAAACAGATTTGTAACAAGAAGAAAACATAACTGATGAGACATATGTATCATATGTACCAAATCAACCTTAAAAAGTAACCAAGACACATTTTTTGACACTGTCAAAATTCTTATACATAGCGCTGTAGATTGTGAGGCTATCGATATGAGATGTCTGAACAGTATGGTATGTTGTCAATCATAATATGTTTTAAAAGAAAATATAGGTTTGTTCAAGCAGCAGTTCAAAGTATTTTGAAACCAAACTTTTATGGCCTTTGGAAAAAAAAAATATGAAGCTGAAAAATCCACCTCAAACAATGTCATGCACATACAATAGCCACCTAACTGAAAAGCCAGTTAAGCCAATCACAAGGCTAGAGCACTCAACAGGTCTCCAGGATACAACCGTTTACCATCGCACAGTGCGACGTCAAGAAATGTAAAGAAATTGCGGTACATGTTTTACTTTATTGCAGAATTTATGTCTGCCAAAAGAAAAGAGTTGAAGATTGAATTGAAAGCGGCCTCTCTGAAAAGCATTTTAAAAATGGGGCCAAGAGAAGACACTATTTCTTCAGGATTTCAATGGATACTGGATTACATATTGTGATATAATACAATAAGGTACTAGTCCTGCAGATGGCAGGCATGCCACTCTTTGGATGCCGGTTGCTTTAAAACCCTAAAGAAGAAGAAGAAACTGCATTTTTTTCCCCCATCCACACAACTGCTGTAACTGGACTTTTCGAAGAAGTTCACCTTGGAATTCAGTTACAACAAACTCTGATTTCAGGAGCAACACATGGTTATGTGTGGATGAAAGGATAAACAATGCAGAGAAATATAAGTCAGTTCATCGCAGGCAGGAGCTCAGTGAGGGAAATGCTGGGCACAGGATCCAAGGGACCCACTAAACATTCAATACAAAAGCAGGGTTCAGGGTTTACTTTCACAAACTTAAAAAAAAAAGCCACAGCCCTACTGTTAAAAAAAGTGAGAAACTGCAAGATATTGCCACACAGAAACCTATACAAATATGCAAGACAAAGCAAGAAAGATGGTAAGAAAATTCAATTCACATATGTTTTAATGTTGCCTTAGCTCACCTGTCTGTTTGTCCTTTAACGCAGTTTTGCACATCTCTATTCGAGCAGAATGATAGGGGACGTAGCGATCCTGCAGTGATCCCACTAGCACCACATTCTTGAAAAACTGCAGACCTTCAACACCAAATCGATACATAGGTTATACAAACTCATATTCCACATATACAGCTTAAGTTCTCCAAAAAGAGCAGCAGCTGAATAACAGGAAAGCATACCAGATTTCTTGCTGAGCTTGTAGAGAAAGGTTTGACGAGGATCAGAGTGATCACGGCAGGTCAGCTGCAGAAGTGACCCAGACTTCTTCCACTTCTGCATGAACCAAAGGCCTAGGAACAATGTCAAACAGTTATTTAAAACAATCCACTGGCATTTTACTGACTGAAAGTAGCATTAGTGGAATCACATCCAGCATCAGTTTAATACTTAGACACTTACCTGTGTTGACCAGAGCAGAGCTGTTGTACAGAGTACCCAGGTGAGGTCCAGAGAGGGAGAGGAAAGTGTGCAGTCTGCTCAGGTAACATTTAAACCTGGGTCTGGTCAGTACTGAACGAACTATAAGATTCCCCAAGGAATGACCCACAAAGCTGGAAAAAAAATAGGTTTAGAGATAACATTAAACAAGGTGCAAATAATTAACTCACAAACAAATACAACCATATCATTTAAATTGCTTCATTTTATAATATAAAATTTAAAAATTGGATGTTTTTCGTAAGCAATCCCAGTGATGAAGTGTGCAGTAAAATGATATTACCGTTAAGAACACATTGTATAGCTTTTCAGAATACACTTTACGCTTCATCCAGACATTTCTGATCCTCTTGCACAAGATAAGGTGTATAATTCACTGCAAGTGGCATTGTAATTTAAGGTACCTCCAATTTGGCTTCAGCCTCAAGTACAACCTGCAATTATCACCTCAGTGTAAATAAAATATGACAAAGATGCTAATCATGCCTTACTGCATTATGAAGCCACATGATGAATCTTTAACTTAACTTCAAGTGGAGTAAAACTGAAGACATCTGGTATTTCATTCGAGTCTGTCCACCTAATGTTGTTTTCTGGTAGGAAAGTGCTGGCAAGGCGATAGAGAGTACTGGGATAAAGTGCTTGCGTGGTGAGTAAAAAAAAAAATACTGTGCCTTGGTTTTGTTTCTATGACAACAGTATCTTGACAATTTCCTTTCGATCTGCTCCCATAAAATGCCTTTTCTGTCTTTGTTATGATGGTTTCTATTTGACATATAATAAAGCCTAATAGACACAGCTGAACAAGCTTCTCCTCCATTGTCTTAGTTACTAGAGTGACGAGTATCGAGGCAGTGACCTTTCTGAAAGTTCAGAGATTTTCAACTACAAGCACTTGAAGCAGCCACATTAAAAAGAGGGAGCACTCTGAACAGAAGACACTGGCACTAGGTCCAGCACTTTTTTTTTTTTTTTAAACCAAGCAGGTGCATAGGTTCTCTACTCACGGGAAACCTCATCTTTACCTTATCTTTGACACTGTGAGGTTGTATATTTGGATGTACTGGACTATTTCATCCAGCAGACGGTCTGTCATTGACTCAAAGTCAGCAAAGGTGTCATTCTGTGGATGAAAAGAGCATTAAATTAGAAACAGACTGTGTGACTTTTTAACAGGTGTTTCAGTCTAGGTGGTTACACAGCTGTAACGTGATCATTTTGAATGGGTTCAAGGTTTTATTCCAAGTGAAGCTGATTACACGTATAGATTTTGCCAATCAATTAGTAAAGTAACCCCAAACCAGTGTAAAAAATGAAAGCTAAATGTGAACATTTCCAATTACCTGGTTCCTCTCAGACATTAGGAAATCTATACGAGCGCCGGGCAGTCCAAGCTCCAAGTAGGTTTTTACCAGTCTCAGATCTGCACTATTGCCTGCAGAAAAAAAAGGATCAACGACAGGAATGTTTTTCTAAACAAAAAAACAAAAAAAAAGACTCAAAAGGAACAATTTTTCTCCAAATAAGGTGTCATACCATCCAGGCCGTGGACACAGACTATGAGATGGATGCCTTCTTCACAGCTTTCATCTTCCTCCAAGCTGAAGTAGGGAACAGTGGATGCCAGCTCTGGCACTTCACTGTACAAGAAGCCAGGTAGCTTTAGCTGCTTCATTTCTTCCTTGGCCTTGATAAACCTGCACAATATACATATTCTAACTTACTATTAATCAATCAATTTAACTGTTGAAGTGGGATATGAGAAAACATGTGTAAGACTCACGCTTTCATCTGTGGTGTGGATACACATTCATACCACCGTAGGGTGGAGGAAAGGGAGGTAGAGGGAAAGGGAGATCTTCCGAGGCTAGACCCAGCACCACTGGAGGATTGATCGGAGCAGATTGGAGCTTTTGATAAATCCTTGGGTTCATGAGGGTAGCTGATGTCAAGTTGTTGAAATAAAAGACTCGTTTCCTGAGCAGCTGTGTCCCCAATGGGCTCCTCATCAACACCGTTGACGAATGCATAGCCATCTCCTTCCTCGTAGTAACCATTCTCAATCATCTCATGCTCTGTCTCGTCCTCATCTTCCTCAGCTGGAGGTCCCGTCTGGATTCCCAGAGTGATAGCAGATGTTTCTACAGGACTAATTTCAGACACGTCTGTGCTAGAACAGGAGCCAAAGTAGTTTTCTACCATCCCACGTTTCACCAGATCAGTGCTACTGGTGGTAGTACTACCTGCCCCTCCAGAGTTGCTGGAAGGACAAGCAGTATGGGGTTCACTCCGGGATTCTTTACTGGCACCAGGGACAGATGCTTCCTCCAGAGTGACTTCAGAGGTACCTATCAATTTGGAATCCGTTTCCAAATCTAGGGCTGATTTTACAAGTTGGGAGTCAACTGTCACAGAGTCTGATGTGCAGGCCACATCGACGGCTGGCTTGTTAGCGATATCCCCAGAAAAGATTACGCTCTGCTCCTGCACTAAGACACTGGACTTTCTGCAACGAACATCGGCTCCACTAGTCCCCCTCGAAGAATTCTCACCTTCATCATCTGAAGGCAAGGAGTTGATTGAAGTGAGAGAGGACTGGACTCCACTGACACCACTGGTACTTTCCGCATATAGAATTTCCGCTGCCCCACTGGGCTTTTGCACTGAACTTGGCTGAGCAGCCCTTGGTACTGGACTCTGAAGAGGTCTCTCTGGCTGAGGAGCAGAAAAAGCTGAATCAACCACACCTAGCCCTGTACAGGTCTGTAGTCCGGGAATGAGCTGAGTGGCAAAAGAGCTAGGCTCACTCTCAATGCCAGAGTCTGAAAGGCGAGAAGAGGCACTGGGGGCTCCTCCATCTGGCAGCCTGACACAGTCACTCTTTACCTGCACTGATACCAAACAAGATTGGCTACGCTGCGCTGCCTCTTCTTTACCAGACCTCTCTAACACAGAGTCCACAATAGACTGCTTTGAATCACAGAGGTTACTCTGAGTAATCTCTAGAACATTACTGCTAAGAGCTCCATCAGTCCGACACGGCAAAAGAACTGTAACTTTGTCCCCTTGGTATGGGTCCTTGTGACTTGGTTTCACCTCAATTTGCTTAAGTCCAGCAGGCCACTGTGGCGGCTTCCGACTACAAGAGTCAAATTGCTCATCTTTGTTAAGTGGTTGGTTGCATGTAGCAACAGCCCCAGTACCCGCCTGAGGATTATCCTGTGCATCCAAATTTGTAGGATTTTTTAATAAACCTTTTTGACTAGCAGCAGTTGTTAAATTGTCATCTGCCACAGAATCAACAGCACAAGATTCTGAGATGGCATCAGGGTCAAAAACTGAATTTGCATTAGTCCTTAAAAAACTGCTTGAGCACCCCTGGAAGGTGTCTCGTTCCTCCTCTTGATTTAGGGGAGCCTCCTCCTCCTTGTACTTTGAACTTGGATCTGCAAAAGGAGCTTTGAGGTTCTTATAGCCCACCAGAACTACAGAGTCCTTTGAGCCCTGTCTAATCAGCTTCTTGGAGTTGTCAGTCTTAGAATTTTTCTTCAGTTTGACCGACTTGCCTTTGGACTTGGGTGGTGGGTCATAGTTATCTGGCCAGGTATTATCAGTAGGCGCACAACGAGACTCGGGTGAAGGACTAGCTGCTGCACCACAGTCCTTTGAGTTGGGTTTGTCAGTTTTACTGGATGTTGAACCACTCTTCGTATTGTGCATGCCCAACCAGGGTCCATCGCGATCTTCAGAAATCACACACAAACACACACAGTTAAACATGGGAAAGCAAAAAACAAACATGTGGTACATAAACTTGGCAATCTGCCTTAAGTCCAATTAAACAGCAGTACTGTGTTACTGACCTTCAGTGATGGAATCTAGGTATCTGTCCTCAAAGATAATTGGCAGAGAGCTAACATCACCATCCAGGTCAGCACATTCCACTGGAAGTGGAGGCAAAGACAGAAAGTAGCTGGAGCTTTTGATAGCATTAGTCATCTGCTGGTGACTATGAGCACTGATGGGGCAGGGGGAGGAAATGAGACAAAGAGCCAGTGAAAAAGAGGAGTCAGGCTTTTCCCAGACATGGAGAATATTATTCAAACAAGCCAGTACTGGCACAGGCTTGATAAAGCAACACTGTGTTTCGCAATCAAGATGAACATGCATTGAAACTTACTGCAGCTCTTGATACGCCAGAGCTGATTGTCTTGGGTGTTCAAGACAAAAGAAAGCCTCAGCAAACCGCCTCACCTGAAATACCAATACTTTATTATTCAGAGTAAACAGTCAAGATCCAGTCAATACTCAGAAGTTGGGAATATAGTTTTTGGATCAGTTCTCAGCACAAAAACTAGTAAACAACTAGTCTGATATTTAAATGGGTAGACGATTCAAGAGGTTTGTTGATTGGACTCACTCTTAGTGTATGGTGCTCCATCGCTAGAAGGGCAGCAACATGCTCCTGCAGGGACACTACTTCGAGAAACTGTCCCCAGAGGGCCATGAGCAGAGAGCAGAGCTGAGCCAGGTTCATATTCACCAGCTCTGCCAGCTCGTCGGGGGACTCTGCTTTCTGCTACAGGAAAAAGAAATAGTAGTCACCCAACAGAAGACTGGGTGAGCGTATTTCCTGCACCAGCATAAAGAATAATGGTTTGAAGTTCTATGGAAGAGAAGACTTTGCCCTACACTACATGAAATATATATGACACACAAAAAAGCAGAAATTAACCTTTGAAGCATCAAGAACACGAGGGTATGGTTATGCTTATTTTTCACAAGTTTCTTTTATATTATAAATGCATCAGGAATCAGAAGTAGAACATTTTTTCACACTTTTGCATTACTGATAGAAAATGATCATAAAATGCTGCTTGTTAACAGAGGAATCCGTGAAGTCGCACATAAACACAAGTTATCGTCCAGTTCCAATCTTGTCCCTGCCCATCCTTTCTGTCCTTGAATGTGTAAATTGAAATACTATATTTGCCATTATTATGCATTAAAATACTGTATTTGGAGACAAAGTGCAATTCCAATGAAGGTAATAGTAAGCTGCCACAATCATCTAAGGAAATTCATATCATTTCCCAACTCTGCAAAGCTATAACTATATAAATACTACATAAATATTGTGGGACAACCCATCAGGATTCAAGGATTCAACCACTAAAAGATGGTTAACCCGCCTGCTTTCAAAGACTAGTTTCAAACAACAATCTAGTAAAAGCAAACATCTGATTGCTTGCCAATCTGATCACTAATGCCTTGGCAGCATAGAGAATTCAGTAGTTATTCTTGTCCATAATTTGCAGACATTCATGTCACCTGACAACTATAAATATTCACTAATGACTGAAAACCTCCAATAAATCAATAATTCACACACATGCATCTCATGTCACAGACATGACATGTTTATCCAAATATTTTTTGCTTTGCAGAATAACTTCTACATGGAAATTTTTCACATTTACTCTCAAACCTTCTATGCAGTCCCTAAGTACTTCCATCCTCCACCCACCCCATGGGATAATAATAATCATATATACACATATGATATTACAAGAAAATTTGCTATTCAAGAAAGTCATATGTCATAAAAGTGTTTAGACATAGGGCCGTTAAAATACATTAGAAAGAATACAGACCCAATAGTCATTTGTGTTCTTTCTCCGACTCTCTTCACAAGCCACTGAAACTACGTTGGTGACATATATTATGCAAGAGGAAAGAAGTAGTTCACAGAGTGGTTTCATAAAAAAACTACTGAGAACTTCACTCTTTTACTTTAATTTCAAAAACAAAAAACAATTTAGTGATATAAATACACAATCGTCATGTGTGATAATGGCACAAATCAAATGGGATGAAATAAGTCTCCCCCTTGACTACCATACATTGTTTTTCCGAAATGGGATCCCATGGGGTGACCGGAAGGCGGAAGTACTTAGGCACTCTATAAACATCTTGCATCACTGGCCACAACAATTAGAAGAAGAGACAGAAAAGAGCAGCACTCAGCAGATCTTACCTTGACTTGTTCAGATAACTCCGCAAGACGGGCTTCTAAGTCGAGTTGTTCTGAGGACGTAGAGGAACTGTATTACTAAGATTAATTTGAGTAATTAATTGATAATAAAAAAATGTCAGAAGAACCTGTAATATAGGATGGACAAGAAAGTATTGTCAGACGGCACCGGCGTGAAGAAGTACTTTTCGGGTAACATTCATATGACAGAGACAGGCTGTTGACCAAGTTTTGTTTTAAAAAGAGGTATTTAAAAAAAAAAAAGTGAAAATGGTAGATAAAAGGAGGGCATGACAGCAGTTTATATATGTATATTGGCTCCGGGCAGCATGGCATCAAGAAGAAGTGTGTTTTCACATGGAAAAGGAAAGGAGAAAGGGAGAAAAAGGCGGATTTCAGTTATTGGAAGGTCGGGACATACCTATGTAGACGTGCCTTTGACTTCGGGGATATGGTCTTCTGAGTATTCTCTCATAAAGGACTTGCATGCTGGGCTTGGCTAGTAAGATTGCACATATAAGCATGTTTAACCTTCTTATTAACTGCTCCTCAGGGATGGGTTAATATCGCTCCACTTGGGTGGATTAGGCTTGATGAGCAATAGTAATGTAATGTAATGGTGAGTCATGTTTGGGAGCTGTTAGGATTTGGCTTATGTCTAGGGGTTAAAAGACTTCCCTAATGAATGCCAGAGTAAAAACTTTGTTTAATTCTTTATATTAGTCAAGTGACAATTAGATCCTTAAATAAACTCGGTGGGTCCTTGGGTGTGTAGTCTGTTTAGAGGGTAGAATTTGTTAATGAGTAGGGATCAGGTGAAATGAACACAAACTTGTAATACACAACACAAACACTAATTGTGACAAGACAAAACTATAACAAATAAAAACATTTGAGAATATGAGCACTTATGAAAAAAATGTAAGCTAGAATAGACCAACCACCCATCACAAGATGCTTCGAAACAAGTTGATGTGAAGCTACAGTGCAGTATACCTAGTTCCATACGGTGCGAGGAGGGCAGGTCTTTGGTAACAGAGGTGAAGTAGCCAAAGAGCCCCTGATATGCTAGCAGGAGGCTGGAGCACATGTTATCGTGGAGACTGAAGGCATGCTGCAGGCAGTGGTCAGATACCAGGAATGTCCTGCCCTGAAGGATCACGAGGGACACAGAAGAGGCTATAGATGATTTAACTAGGTAAACAGTGTTACTGCTGTTCTAGACATTCTAGCACTTTGTAAACATGTGGTTCGCCATTGCCATGATGCCATGAGAGAGGACAAACTCAGCAAATAATATGTAATGATCTAAAATCTAAAGGAAAAAAAATGTGTTGTCTTATCTATTGCAGCATTCTTCTCAAGGACACAACACTGCATATAGTTTGCCTCATTGCTCTGGTATAACAGCAACTATGTACAAGCACTATAAATCACAACAGTTATTCCCAGACATTAATTTTGGTGTAATTTTTACATAGCAAAGTCTTATTGCAGCTTCTCTAGTGAAACGAAGAGTGGTCAATGAGTGGTCATTCCTGAGCTATTAGTTATACATCAAGGAGTAATGAGGGGCATCGCCTGTGTTCTGCCTGAATGGCACTAACTGCATCTCAGATGCAGCTCGAGTTAGCTAGCTTCTGCGTCAGGGGAGGCCAATTACTCCTGGCCAAATGTGTCAGTCGTCTGACAGTTTTCTTCTTCTGACCTATCTGTAAACAGCCTGAAACATCTCCCCTGTACTTCAGATGCAATAAATATATCATTCTTCCTCAGGTGTAAAACTGTCTCATCCAAGTTCACAGCTTCATCCTTGTTATTAAGAAATAATCCTGATATAATGGTTTAACTTTTGTAAAAACAATACAATAATGGCATCTTTCAGACTTTTTATGCCTTTAAAAGGTTTGATATGATTTAGGAGATTTGCCAGAGACATTATCCTTCATAGTTATAGAAACTTAGCTTTTACTTACATCTGGAGATACCTGCTTCACATAAGTGCTGCCAAACACCACATTCTCCAGAGCTGGGATAGTAGAGTCTTTGCTCTGTGCTGGAGCATTGCGGTTAAGCCATGTGGTTTTCACTGGTCGCGGAAAACTAGGTAAACAAAGGGGGTTAAAGTTAAAATCCAACAATTATGTTAGTTGCTTTAAATGTAATGTTGAATTTGTTGTATGAACTAGGTAAAAGAAACTGTTCTTTATTTTTTTAATATTGCTTGAGGATGTAGTTTCATGGTGTTCTTAGCCCCAGTTGATAAATGTGTACTGTGCAAAATGTGGAGTGTACAATATGCGGAGTGTGCAATATGTGGAATGTGCCATATGTGGAATCTGTGTCAATTTGCTACAGTTGCTGCTTCGTTATGTTTTTTTTTTTTTTTTTCTCATGGAGGCATGTTATGTCTGACAACATTTGAGTCCAAAACAAATTCCCCTGGATGGAGATTTAGTTATGAATGTATAACTATTTTCAGGATAAAGAAGAGGCCTTTTTATTGTGCGCGTCTACACTGAAGCTGTCCAACCTGATAAGGGGCTGATGAAGTGCCACCAGGGAGGCATGGATGGCTACAGAGATAACAGAAAGGTGGAAGTAGTCAAACATGACATTGACATGTTGGTGGATGCCTCGCTGAAGGCTAAAGTGCAAACGAAGTGTGCGGCCACTGATATTCTGTAGAGAGCTTGGGTCATCTGGCCTGTAAAAATCAAGGAAGAAACATAAGAACTCATTGGTGCCTAAATTGCTTAATGGCCAGTTAGACCAAAGATTCATGATATGACAAAAGCTTTTTACAATGTTAAAAGGTTGTGGCTGTGTAAAATTAGTTAGAATTTAAAATTAATTAGTGTAGGAAATTTTTGGTATAAATTGGCCTCAAGAAATGCAAATATCTAAACGCAGACACTGTGATTACAGTTAAAATCAACACCTACGAGTAATCGCCATCTGTGAAGTACAAATCCAAGAATAGCTGGAAATCCATGTCATTGAGGGACTCTTCCACCTGAAGATAATAAAAAAAGGCTGAAAAATTGCATACAAAGGAATTGTACAATAAACATTTTGGATTGGAGCCAGAAGCGAACACAAGAAGCAGGAACACAAAACATTGATCCCAAGATTTGTACCTAAACAAAAAAAACACCAGAGCTCTTTCTTAAACCCACCTTCTTCTCATCCAGCAGCATCATCACTTTAAAGACGAGGACATCGTTGACAACAACCTCTTCATTCTTGTACAGGATTTGAAATGTTTTGCTGGAGATGACATCATCTTGGACTGAAGCAGGGAACGCTAGATCACAGCCTAGACAAAAACAGCATTGCGCTTGAATCACTGCAGTGATGGTAGCCAATATCCTATAAATATGAGTATATATATCCTATAAATAAAAGATTAGCTAATGCCAGAGCCCTGCAATATTTGACAAGGTGCATCTCATCAAGTCTAGACTGAAAATGAAAGCACAGGCACCCCCCCCCCCCATCTACTTTTTTGAAAACGATTCACAAAGTCATAAAAATGGAAAAATAAAACATTTAAGCATTGAACAAACATATTCTCTTAAAGGAATTAGGCACTTTGTGTGAAAGCGGCAGTGCAGGTCTCTAAGCAAGGGAATGAGGGATATGAACAAAGCCTTAGAGAAATACTGGAACAAGGAGTGGCCTGCAAGATAAGCCAGGGGCCGACCAGCTCCCTGCCAACAGAACAATAAGTAAAACAAATCTGCTCTAGCCATAACTATTTTCCATGAAACAGCACTGATATCGGAGAAGAAGACAAGCAAGTGTACAGCACCCATTAGCGTGACTTGAACTGCATTTCAGGGAATTTTTACTGCAGATTACGATGTATTGATGAGTGTAAGAGTTTAGATGATGAGGATGATGTTTACTTCAACTGAAGTGCAACTTTGCAGAGAATAGACCGTGCTTGGGATTTACAAGCTGCATCTATATAAAATAGGTACCTGAACCCTCTCACCAATATATGTATATAACTTGTGCATTAAAAGATTATGAGTGGTAATGTACACATCGTTAAAAATGCATTTACCTCCAGGGTGAAGCAGACTGGTCTCAACTTTGTGTGGAACCCGGGGTGGCACCTTCAGACTGCCACGAATCTGATAGAATCTGAAATAGCAGATTTAAAAGAAATAAATTAACATATAAAAAAAAAATTTGAACTAGAAAAGAACTATAGATATGAAAAACATCCCTATTTGTTTGGTCTGCAGCAACATCGGAAGTTTGGTGAAAGGAACAAACCACGCAGGTTAGCCACAATTGCCACTACTCAGAAAACGATACTTCACCATTCATAAATTAATAATGAGCACTTTCTTTGGCAGTCATTCACGTAGGAAAGCTGAGCCCCTAAAGCACTGATGAACCGAGAGCATGGGTTTGATCGCACTACGGTGAAGTATCATTACACTGCTGCTGCAAAGAGAATTTCCAGATGTTCAAGACCACCACTGTAACAAGCATGAGTAATTTTTCCTCCCCAGCTTTCCATGAAAGATGGCAAACATTTTATTTAGGTTGGAGTAGGTTTCCTGTGTTTACATAGTAACACAACTTATTATACATTTGCAGTAAGTAAGGAAAAAAAGATAAAGAAATTGCGTTCAGTGTAACGGGACACCATATAACAATGTTACAACTGCAATTGTATCAGGGAGCTGGAAATAACCACTTTACATGAATTGAAAAAACTAGGCCACGGCTTGTTTCCTATTAAAGATAACCAAAGCAGTAACAGCATAGTTTATTCAGAGTAATATCCCATGTTTAACTGGAGCATGGGCTCAATGTTTTTAAACAACAAATTCTTTTCCTATAGTCGCTCTGCCACGATCACTTGAAGCTCATCTATAAAAGGTAGTCATCTTAATATGCCATGTCCAACACATACATATTTTTCTGAAAAAAAATAAATACCAATCTTACTGTCAAAGGTATATAAAGTTTGTTCCCCACTACGAATAAGGTATTATGTTATGATAGATTAGGCTTTGAAAACATGTTTCACGTTTCATTTAAATCACAGATGGCAAACCTATCTCTAAAAAAACTATAAGGATCAAGATGCAAAATTAAAACGAGTGACTCAGAAAAGAAGTGTTTCCGCACTTGTGTGCTGTACTTCTCACTACTTTTCTCACTTATCTGCATCTAAGCATCACAAAACCACTGGCCAGCTATACATGCCATGAAAAAGGGTTGAAATTAATAAGCGATGTAAAGAATAAGGAAACACTCACCCTCTTTGGAACAGGTCCACATTGTAAAACTTGTGGAGCTCCACAGAAAACTCGACAGTGGCCTGGACTTCAGTCATCTTGGTTTCTACAGGCAGAAGTGCCTTACATCATCTGGGATACACCTGTAGGCCTAAGAGGCAAAAATAATTAACTTGAGTGACCTCAGCTCCTTATCTTGTTCAAAGAAAAAAAACTTGCCAGCAAACTGCAAACTGATTTCTTTTTTTAAGACTTTCTCTCCATTTCGTACAATTTGCCGACTAAAAATATACATGTAAATACTAGGCTAGAATGTCTTTGCGCATAAATTACCCCAACACGCCCAAGGCCATGGCCACAGCCAGGACCATGTCATCGGTAGTGGTCACACAATCACAAGATCAAGTTTATGATCAGGAATACTGTCAAGGTAATACTTGGGCAAAAGTCAGTCTTTCAATATTATTATGCCATGAAGGATAGGAGCAGCATAGGAACAGTCCTGTGTTGTGAGCCTAATTAGTTAACAGCTCAGACAATTATAGAATTAGTATGAAAGGGAAAACACTACGAGTAACAATGCAAAAATAGGCCTGAACATAATATCAACCAATTAGATTGTTAGAAAAAACATTGACATCCTTATCATTTAATGTAAACATTTTACCTCATGATAAGTCCTATCTAAAATACCTTGTTACTTGTTTGTGGTTCTAGTAGGGGAAAATGGGATTGGCAATAACTACTTTACAGACGGTCCTTAAATTAGTCATGTAAGAAATTAATAAATCATCTGCCGGGTGACAACATATTATTGTGCTCATGCCAGTGAAAACCAATATGGAGAAACAAAAAAGGAATCATGAATTTGACCTGGTTGAGAGAGACGCCTGGTGAAGAGCAAAGAGTAGCAGGTTATGGTAATATCCAAATAGCTTCCTTCCAGGAAGAAATGATCTTTAAAAGCTGTCTGCTGACAAGGAAACTGCATTTGGCACCACAGAGGGCATACAAGGACACAAGTAGTTTCAGCCCAAATACCAAACTACACATCCATGACACATGTAGATGTAATTCCTATTATTGAGAAACAGTGGAATGGCCATTTTACCAACATTAAAAAAAAAAACACAACATTTGTAAAAGAAAACAGCAACATTGACAAAGGAACCTAATCTAATCCAAATTACTGAGCAAAATAATTGATATCAAATTAACGTCAGCTGCCCTACTACATACTACAACTTCAGTAAAAACTCAAATACAGTAACAGAAAACTACTCCCTTGTAAGTAAAAATCTTGAATTTGAAATACTACTTAAACAAAACTATACATGTGCTGTCAGCAAAATATATGTAAGGCATAAAAAGTACTCAGTCCTAGTTACATTATTATAATAATTTATACCGTTTGTTTTTAACTGCTAATACATGCAAAACCATGGTATGCGTTTATTTATTGGTATGCGTCAATGTGGAGATAATTTTACATTATTAGTAATACTGTAGTACTGCATCATAATACATAAGTGTATTATATGTTCGTATAATACACTTATGTATTATGATGCAGTACTACAGTATTATAATACATAAGTGTATTATATGTTCGTATAATAGTAATACACGTATGTCATAATATTGACATTCACATGTGTGTTATGTAAAATGAGTTAGTGTGGCAAAGCATCTCAACCTCAAGACAACATACAGTAGTTGAGTAATGTATTTAGTTACATTACGCTGCTTTAAAACAGGGATAACACGAAAAGGTGAAGTATTTTGTGTTGCGTTACAAACAAGCGGGTCAATGCAGATGGGCTGAAACGTTTGTGTTTATAAAGCGGTCAACAAACACAACATTGTTTAAAGCCGCACAAGCAAAATGTCGCGTTTCCCTTCCTCTAGCTCACCTCCGGAAACTGTCTGATAAGGATATGTCACTGTACTTAAGACAATTACGGAAAAACAGACCATATCAGCAAGTGAAATCACAACATCAAACGCGATTAAAAAAAAAAAACCTTCCAAGGCCTTACCAGTCCGATTTCCACTCAATAAAACCCGTGTGAACCTCCGCTCGCAGTTTAGAAACAGCTGTTGAAGTTCTAACTGAGCTCCGTGTTCAGATGCCGGAGTGACTGATGAAGGGTCCCGCTGGCTGAATCTCTGCGTGTGTGTCTTTGGGTTACAGGTGGGAAGCAACCAAAACATGTAGCTACGGGCCCGCCGAAAGGTCAGACACGGTCCCACAAAAGCCACAACATTCTTGGACCGATTAAAGATGAGAAAAGGTCTGCCCGAGTAGCCGCGTAGCTACGGGTAACGTTAGCCACCCCTGAACAGTTGTCGCCCGGTCTAACATTAGCCGCGCGGGCGAGCTAACGCTATACTCACCATTGCGTTTGGCAAGCTAATCACGTTAGCTCCGATTTCACTTCGCCCCCGTCGTCCCTTTCACTGCGAGGTGCCGACGGAAAACACTACGCCCGGGTATTTCACTTCCTCCTCTGGCTAACGCTACAGGAGAAACACCCTTCGAAAGGCAGACCGGCCACGTATCCGCCAGAATAGTGTTGTTTGCTAGCCATCGAGCTAACGGAGCTAAATCTGAAGCAGCCCCAGCTGCTCGCTTATGAGCGTTTAACTGCGCGCGACTGCACATGCACATACCAGAGGCGCAGCTGACGCCGCACACGAATCTGCTGTTGCAAATATAGCACAGCGCAGAAAAAGTGGGATACATAATCCAATTAATAATAATAATGATAACAATGATCAGAATTCTAACTAATACGACTATTATTAATAATAATAATTCTAACGAATAGCAATTCTACTAATAATAATAGTTAAAAGTCAGGAGTGGATCTAACCAAGTTAACTAAGCATTGTACTTGCCTTTTAGTGTTGTCATTTGATGCGAGTTTATAATCCCTCTCCACTATGTTTTATAGGTAAATATTCTACTCTACACTCTACTACATTTATCTGACAGCTTTAGTTACTAGTGCCAAATCGAATGTAGAATCAAATATTAAGATATATTCATTGCCTGAAATCAATAAATAATATAATATACTATAATATTATAATACATACTGCAGAATGAGTACTTTTACCTTTGATATATTAAGTACATTTTATTGATATTTCTGAACTTTCACTTAAGTAACATTTTCAAATGAAAATAAATATGACGAAAAAATAATGATGTCTAAATTACACTTATATTTGTGTCCATTTCCATTTCTTGTGGAGCTTGTTGTTCCTTTCATGGTTTTCTTTGCTTTATATGTGTCAATAAAGCTTTTCATATCTTTTTATACTATGATTGACATTTATTATGAGTACAGATTTATAAGTCCACTAAAGTTCCCCCTTCACTCAAAAAAAGTGTTTTTCTTCTTGTTCCTACAGTCGAATGTTTGAGTGTCACCGTGGAGAATGATGCATGTTCAGAGTTTGGCACACAAAGGCTGTTTTCACATTCGTCTGCTGAAAGTGGAAAATTTGCCCTGAGTTCATTGAAAATCCAATTTTAAGGGGCGAGTCTGCGAGTAGGATTTGTGACATCACAAATAGTTTGAAAGCTAATCATGTTCCAGTATGCAGCGTGCAGAAGTGTAATGTAGGAATTTTAAGCATCCAGTGCACAAACACTCCGAAAATGGCCTTTCAGTGAAGTAAGAGTTGAATTTCTAAAATCAAATATATTTACATATGTATAGATTCTGGAGATTTTAATTAAGGAGAAAGGGCATGTAATATTATGGAATTTACTGGGACAATTTAGGTTTTTGTTGTAGAAATACAGTATTTTATAGACATCTCAAAACATATTTGCATGGGATCTTGAAGAATATATTAATAAAAACGAACCATGTGTAAGAATCGGATGATGCTGAGTGAAGTGGTTGGGCCTCACAATGTGACTCTGCATGTCTCTGTGAATTGGTATTTTCTGCTTGTGCTTTATTCTTTATATTTTGTGGCTTGTTCAGTTATACATGTCTGACATGGTGAATAAATGGAGATGATATATTCTGTATATCATCACTGCAATGCTAAATAAAAGCCTTAAAAAGAGGAAGATAACCCCCCCCCCCCTTTTTATTCTTTTCTTTCTGTTCTGCCACTTGGCCAGACATAGCAAACGCAGCTTGAACTGCCTCTAAGTCAGCAATGATTTTCAGTTCGGACTGTGCTGGAAACAATGCTTTCTGAATACGGCGCAACCATAGAGATCACAGAGAATGTGGCTTCCAGCGGTGCCTGAGCAAATAAAGCTACTACATGTTAACTGGTCTTTTTTCCACAGATCATTAAATTAGTGCGATCATGTGCGATGCACAAGCATGAATCCAGCCATGAGACCTGTGATGAAATATGATGTAATACTGTAAGCATGTTTTTGACGAAGAATGGATTTTTAACCTAGTATGGGCGCAGGAGAACAACAGTGGAATGTAAAGTTGACACTGTGGAGACTGTTGACTCACTCCCCCAAATAAAAGACAACAGTGAAGCCTATAAGAGCCCCTCACTGCTATGACCTAAACTTTTTTCCACTCCTGAAGGAGCAACTGTCGTGGAAAGCCAATCTGAAGAAACCTCCAGCAGAAGCAGTGTGTGTCTTTTTTTTTTATTTGTTAAATGGGTGGAGTCAAAAGGTAAATAATATACTGTATGAATAATGTCATGTGCAACTTATACTAATATTGTCCAATTCCACATTGACAGCTACAATGTAAACTGATTTTTATAGCTCTACTATTTCTGGTTGCCTCGCAGACATTTCCTTCTGTATTCTCTGTGCTGCTGCTGCTATGTGATCCCACAATGTCTCTGCACGGGACTCCATTCTCAGAGTAAGTAGCCCCATGCACTGCCCAGCCAGCGCAATTGGTGAGATGACAGTGAGGGGGGACAAAATAAACATGAGCATTTCAACAATAATGGTCTTCAACAATGCAAATGCTGTTGTAGTCGTGAGTCATGTTCAGCCAAAATGGCACCAGTCAGTCTCTGATGCTCCTCACGCACGTCACAACCCTGCTGGTTAGTTTCAGTCTGAGGTTGCTGTTCCTCTTTGTCGGGGCTGTGTCTCTGTGGTCGACATCTGCTGCAGCATATGTTCCTCTTAAGATTTTGAGTAATTGTGTGTGTGTTTTTTTCCTTCTTTCTTACTCATACATTATGCATCAAGATTATTTGGCCTCTGAAGCTACGTCAGCTGTCTTGTGTTGCAGAGACCTCAGTGATAGCTGACAAACTCCGCTTATTGGCATTTATGTAAGGAACTTATTATGTGAGGATTGCTTCAAGTGCTTTTCCATGAGGCGTTTACATTATTTTGTCTTCTTTCTATTCATATTGCTGCTCATATACATATTTTATGATATGCACAGTATGGGTCCATGTAGCAGGATTATCATTGAGTTGTGTGCATTGGATTTGAATTCATCTGAATAGACATTTTGAAGTAAAATGCACTGATCAATTACAATACTGGCAAGGCATAAGTTGATATTGCAGAATCAAAAGTGAGTCATTCGTTTGAACTGTGTAAATGCTGGCATCCTACTTGGCGAATGGAGAAATGAAGGATGCTGTAATCAGCTGAAGGTGGTGTGAGTCATCCATCCAAACTTGATAAAGCATGTTAACTTGCTCTCCCAGAAAAAGCAGGCGAATCTAGAGCTTAAGTGTTAAAGAGGACACCACAAACAGTCAGAGATTACCTAATATTTATTCTAGGCAGTGGTGCAGCTTTCCAAACACTGAGCTTTTATTCACTCTCCACAGCACGCATGCATGCGCACATGCATACACACACACACACGCCACTACTTACGGGGTTCCTTCTGTTTTCATCTTGCAGCTGTGAGATTTTCATCTCAAGGTGGTATTCATATGGAGCAGCAGTCCCTGTGCCCTCAGATCACTGTTGGGGAGGATCGTTTCCCAGGTGGATTCACAAATCTAACTATCGTTTCTTTTTTATTCATTTTTGTTTGATATATTTGCCCTCTCTTACAAAAAATAAGTCCTGCTTAAAATATTGGTCTGTAAAATTTCAGTATCACAAACACAAACAGAACAAAAAAAGAATGGGATGTTACTGAATACTTCTGAATAGTTATTTATGCCTAATATGTTTTTTTGTTTCTTGTTTACATCAAAAGGGTCAGTGATGTCACCAATCATGCTTGTATGCACATATTATACTGAGCACAGAATTAATTTGAAGACAAACTTTGTGTCAAACTCTTACACTGTGCATCGTGCTGCACAGTGAAGCGCAAACATCCAAGTGACATTTCTTAAGTAAATAACCTTTTAAAGTGGAGGTGAAATATATTGCACTGCCTGTATGTTATTTTTTAAGTCATCAAAATAATAGCAAGAAAAACATATGCTTACCCCATTTTATACTTACATAAACTTGTATCCACATTATGTGAATATTTTGACATCATGATAACTATTTTTAAAAAGTAAGTATGTATCAGTTACTGTAACCTTCATTATGGCCTGTTATTGAGACCTCTAAAGGTCATATTTCCTTTAACCTCTCTTCTGTTGTACCCTCAGGGTTTTATATCATGTCCCAGTTTCACATTGTTGAGCTGGCAAGAAGAGGCACTGTTAAAAAGGTTGCCGGATCGTCTCCTCAGCATGTTGCTTATCAAATAGGCCCGGCGTTCAACTTCAGAATAAACACGAGGTATGTGCTTGTGCTCCCAGCAAGGCCTTTAAATGTAGTCCCACAAATAAACAGTGACATCTAGTGGTTGAACCGGTACAAGAACACACACCCTGTCCATGGTCCTGAATATTTAAGACTGGATGTAACCTCATGATCATAATTCTGCACAATACATACAAAATAAAATGAATAAATCAATAATACATAGTTGTGTAATAGATATAGATGTATAATAGATACATTTATTTGCTTACTCTGGTTATTGGTTACTTTGCTTTTAACTATTTATAGATTATGTTTATTATAAAGTGTTACCAAAAACATACAGCTATGGCGTTTTATATAAAAAAATGAGAATATCCATTATCACTGAATCTCACTTCTATGACACCAGAGTGCTGCACTAAATCCTACCCGGTATCACAGCAGCAGCGTCTCCCCGTCTCTCCCAGGTCAGCCTATCCCCGGGGTCTCCCGGAGGACTTCGCCTTCGCGTGCGTGCTGCGCATGAGCGGCGCCACCGCCGCTAAAAACTGGAACGTCTGGCAAATGCAGGACGCGAACGGCGACGTGCAGCTGTCGGTCAGACTCAACGGGGAGTCCCGCTCCGTGGAGTTCACGTACACGGCGGCGGACGCCGGGAGGCGGGCCGTGGCCTTCGGCCCGCTGCCGTTCCTGTTCGACGAGCGGTGGCACCGAGTGCTGCTGGAAGTCGGCGGCGGCTCCGTGACGCTGGCCGTGGACTGCGTGGCGGTCGGGTCCCGGGACTTGTCGCGGAGGCGGAAAGTCGGTCTGGACGGATTCATGTTGATAGGGAAACTCCAGAGCAACCCGGCGGTGGCCGTTCCGGTATGTCAGTGAACGTCGCACCGTCGCAGCCGAAGCTGGATCTATACATGCGGGTGTTTAGTTGGAGTAAACTTCACTGGCAATTTCTAACATGTGCTGGACATACATAAAACATAACACGGTCAACCAACGGTAAAGTGCAACAGATAAGAGTATAATAAATAACTAATAAACTATCATTCAAAAGTTTGGGGTCACCCAGATAATTTTGTCACACTTCAAGACATCGACAAGGTTAAAAATAATGATTTTTTGAAATAATAATTATCTCCTTCAAACTTTGCTGTCATCAAGGAATGCTCCATCCAATCAGCTAAATTGTTTTCAGCTGTGCTAACATCATTACACAAGGGTTTTCTAATCATCCATTAGCTTCTAATGCAATTAACACATTGTACCATTAGAACACTGGAGTGATGGAGTTGCTGGGAATGGGCCTCTATACACCCGTGCATTAAAAACCATACATGTGCAGCTAGAATCGTCATCTACCACATTGCCACATAATGTTACCTTTGCTAAAAAATAGCTTTTTGTTAAAAAAAAAAGACAGTTGTAAGTGACCCTGAACTTTTGAATGGTAGTGTATGTGAGGTGCATGTATTCTGACGTATTCTAAAGCTCAAGCGCAGTCAAATAACAGCAATAATGGAGGATAACAGACTATAACTACTAGGAATATAACAATAACAACTACTATGTAAGATGCAAGTGTCTTAAGGTTACACAAACAGGCCTGGAACATCCAAGCAGTCCTTACAGGGGCCTGTAAAAATGGTCTCAAGCACTAAAGTTAAAGGGACTCTTTGTTTTTTTTCCCCAGTTTAAAAATGTATTTTTGTGGTCTACTTTTTTAAGCAAAGTATATGATTTTATGATCATATACAGAAAATATCCTAGTTAGACCTATAGGGGCAATACAGAAAAGCCCTGTTTAACACCCCACCTCTGCTCGCTACTCTTGTAATTGGCCAAGCACTGTCAAAAATGTCAGAACTGGGGTTGGTTGGAGAATCCAAAATCACACACAAGTACCAGCAGTTCAGGAGGAGGGGGCGACCACATGGATCCAGGAGCAGTTTCTGTTAACTTACATTCCTGTTGTGACATCACAATCAGAGTCGTTTCATACAGAGGAGACAAGACCACAACACAATGAGTGGGATTTTACATGTATGTGTTAATAGGAACACCAGAGACCTCTGTATTTACAGCAAACACTGAGATTTTTTCAATAGAGCTTCTTTAAAGTGAAAGTGAGACTTTTCAGGTCCCTAACAATTTATATGACAGTGACACTGTTCATTAATAAACATTAATAAAAATCTAAATATGCCAGAGTTAACCTAACAGGCTTATTATTATCTGTGGTTTCTAGATGTTGAAGAGGCTTTAAATCAAAATATTTATTTATGATTTAAATCTTTAATTTATATGGCACCATTGTACCTAAATTGAATTGCTTGTTTAATATTTATTCCTTAGGTGATGTTAATTTTATGGAAGAGACCTTCATTGATTCTGAAGCCTCCGCCTTAGGCGTATAAGCTGCTTCCAGTATTGTTTTATTCGTGCGTCTTCGTTTGGGAATCCCCGCGTTTTCTCACCAGCCTGTTTGGTCGGTCTGTGACAACGTGTAGAAGCTTCCTGACTGCTGACTCCTTATGCGGGGCTGTGCGGGCAAATATGTGGACATTCTTGCGGGTTCTGCCTAAGAACGCAAACACGGCCGTACGATTCTGCAAGAATGCCGCATCAGGCAGTCAGGTTTCCAAAGAAAACGCATAGAAACATCAGCTTTGACCATATTAGAACTCCTAAACATCACTTTTTTATATAATAATAAATATAAAACATTGAATGTTATTTCCTTTCATGTGTTTGTCAAGTTTGAACTCCAGTCGATGGTGATTCATTGTGATGCGACGCGAGCCCGGAACGAAGTTTGTTATGACCTCCCAGCCAGGACGTCGGTAAGGAGACTGAAACTAAGCACAGTTCACAATGGGTCACATTCCACACTTTAAATAATCCTATTGGTTCATCTACAGGAGCCTAAACTGAGGTTAAAGGAGAGATTAATGACATGTAACGCCGTCGGAGTTGTGTGCGTAAAATTATCCAAACTGTGAGCGTAATAGAACAAACTGGTAATAGTGTTATCTTTGTCTCTAATCCTGTCTCCCCATGATTGGTTATTTTAAGCCTTGTCTTTTTTTTTCAATTAAAACAAATCCCTTGGAGTAAGTGAACGGTGAGCGCCAGCAGAGGTTAAATAGCCCGCTGGTCCTGCCCATTGGTGGTGTCCGCGCTGTGACCCCTCCCCGCCGCTCCTGCTCCGCAAACCCTCCTTTCCTGTAACCAAACATTGCATGAATATACATGAGCCCCTGATGGCTATGGGACCTCGGACGGTGTAGATAGCCCAAGCGGACTCAGTTAGGTTGATTTTGTCAGGGGGCTCTTTCAGCCCAACAAATCCCAGAGAAAGGAGTACAATTTGAACCTTTCCTGCCAACGGGGGATATCATGGCTCAGGACCACTGCTTCCGAGGGCCGCTTCTCCTGCTGCTTCTGCAGCTTGTCCTCATTTGCTCCGCTCAAGTAAGACTTATTCTGTTTCTGTGTGTGTGTTTCTTGTCTCTCCTTGTCTCCGTAGACTGATGTGACCGAGGTGCAGGTGAGTACTTTCTTGATTGCCCCTGACAATATAACAAAGATTCATTTCAAGATTGGGGTGTTTTTTGGTGAAGGTCTAATAACTATCATTGAAAAAAAAGTGAATATTTGTCTTGAGTTGATGAACGTATGAACTACTATGAACTTAATCTAATGCTAATAAATGCATTGAAAAAGAAATCAGTGTAGGCTTTAACATATTAAATGTATTCAACAGGTAATGTAGTCTTACAGCAGCTTACTGTAATGCAGTGCACCTGTTCCAATTTTCCAACTTTCATGTTGGTAGTCTAGCAGTATAGCAATTGCAAACATACCTTTTTTTTTTTTTTTTTTTACATATATATATATATATATATATACATATATATATATAGACTAATATTTTCTTATGTATGTTCTTGATTTTGACTTTTTTCCCAACTCAGAGAAATCAAGGATCTGCTGGCCCTCCTGGACCTGCAGGTGTCCCAGGAATTGATGGCATTGCTGTAGGTTCTCTTAGCTCTTTAACATTGTTCATGTCATGTGGAAAAAAAAGTTCACTTTAAACAATATGATATCTTTTGTTTCAGGGAGAAAGGGGAGTAGATGGAGAAGATGGCTTACCTGTAACTATGACGTTTTATCTTCATTTAAATTATGTACAGTGTTTTTTTCTTGCAAGGCTTTACATGCATTTGAAACTCTTGTTTTTAGGGACCTGATGGAGATGCAGGTAAAACCGGATCTTCGGGGTTACCTGGAATTCCTGGAAATGACGTGAGTACTTTATGATTTATATTCACATTGTGGATCTTTTGTGTTTTTCCATAATGAGATCAACACTCTGGGCTGCAAGGGGGTGGAACTCTAAATTATGATCCTTCCACCATATATTCACACCTATCAGTCTTCTGGAGTGAGCTATTGACATTTCAGATTGAGCAGCAGATCTTGGATAGATAAATATGTGTACAAATATGTGAGGGATTTATTAAACCGGATGAACAAATGCTAATTTCCTTTGTAACAAGGAGAGATCTCTCTGTCCAAACCAGGGCCTGGAACTAATTAACAGTGGTTAATGGTTAGAAAACCACCCAAACACAATACTGGCGCTGATTTAAAGGATACTGTAGCTGATTTTATTTCATTTAAGCAGATGAAATATCAGTTAATATTATATTAATGGTTTACTTTAACGCCCGTCCAGAATGTGTTGTTCACTTCAACTGTTATAAATTATCTTAGTTTTTATAGATGAATTCAGAGGCCTTGCCCATTGGTCGGGATTTTGCAAACAATAGCAGCATTGTTGGCTGGTTGCTGTTGGTGTCTCCTGTTGAGAATCCTCAATACGGTGTGGAATGAATTCTGTCGGCGGGCTTGTTTGAAATGAACCAAAGGAATGTTGCTTTCTGCTTGGTTTGCAGTCTGAGTGCTTTTGCCCTCTGCCCTGCTGCGGACTTTCCTGTGTGTCTGTTAGGTCCAACATGATCCTGATACAGAGCTTTTATTTCAATCTGACTGAGCAACACCAAGCTGCAGTGCAGTATATATTGAAACACTGTAGAGGAGGGGGTTAGTCAAGTTAATCCCACTTGTGAATATTACCAACACAGGGCTCCTCCCATAAGGGAGTATGCTATGTTATGATGATGTAACATATAGGGGTATAATGTTGAATTTAGAAATATTGACAGAGGGAAGAAAGTATTTCATGCTGCTGTTCAGATCCACACACAAGCTGAAAATATACAGTGCTCTAAGGTCAGTTATGATGTGTTAGTTAAGCCTGATGTCTCTTCTCTGCAGGGTTTGACCGGCCCTATCGGAGATCCTGGGCCCGACGGTCCCCTCGGACAGAAAGTGAGTGACTAATGAGCCTTCACTTTCCCCGCCTCAGAGATCCGTCAGTGAAATGGTGCCAAGCTGCTGTCCGGTGTGCTGGCATGGCACGGAGAGCTGCGGTGCATGAACCAATTCCTCATGACAAATGAGACTTAATCCTGCAAGTTTTCTATGTAATCTCCTTGGGGAGCGAAGCCCCAACATTGCTCCTCATTAGGCTAAACATTGCTGGGTCAAGTGTGGCTGCAACTCAGTCATGTGATGAGCTTGAGGAATGTTACCTCCGACTGTCCACATTCTCACACAGATCACTTTCATCTGAACAAAGACTTTTCCTTGGTGTACAAATATAAATAACATTTTTTTTGTGTATTTTAGTGTGTTTGAGCTATTGCTAGCTATCTATTTAATATGCTTTTCTTTTCTTTTAGGGTGAACCTGGAAAATCTGGACCTCGTGGAGCAGCTGTGAGTTACACATATTCTCCTGGTCACCTTCATTTAGTTCTTCCCCATGTGGTTCTTATCACATATCCATTAAATGTACATAACACTAGTCACTGTGTGCTTCTCCTTTAGGGTGTTGGACCAGATGGACAAATAGTAAGACTTTTTTTTATTGCTACACAGTTAATGCCATATTTTTGATTGTGTTGTGACTCATAAAATGAAATAAAACATATAATCAACTCTACCTGAATGTGACTTTCAAAAGGGACCACCAGGGCCTGGAGGACTTCCAGGTGAACTGGGAAAAGTCGGGCCACCTGTGAGTATAGACAGAGAAAACACTGATTGAAACTGAGTGTTTCAATTCATTTGATTTAGACTGAAATATCAACAACTCAAATTAGTGTTTTTATATCACTTTCATATGTAAGCAAAAATTTTAACTTTGAAAGTCAGACCAAGTTGAGATAAGGCTTTAAGAAGATTGCTAATTGGTACTGCAGTGTCCATAAACTGAAAGAGTTGAAACCACTGAAATCTCACACAAATAACAGCACATTAACACACACCTAAATGTGTAGTGTACAGTATACTGTACAATCAATCAAGTCAAGTGCTGTTTGTCTAATGCATTTTTGTATGTTGGGGAGTTTTTTTTAAAAAGCATTTTAAGAAAATTTAGGTTACGTTTATAAAACTTACAATATAAAATATTCAACATTTCATCTAAATTAATTGCCTAAAGGGTCAGTTTGTTTTATTTACATTTCATATCACAGAAATCATGTTAACTTTAAAGTTAAAACTTTATTCCTTTTGCATTCTAAATTTACCCTTTAGCTAAAGTCAGTATGAGAATAAATAGAATTTGGGGGCCAGTGATTGTAGAGTCGAGTGTATTTTCCTTCATTTTTGTGTGTAACATCATTTGTTTCTGACCACAGGGACCAATGGGTGTGAGGGGGCCACAGGGGCCTCGTGGACCAACTGGGCCCAGAGTAAGTGGCACAACAGCTCGTAAATTGTGAAAATGAAAACATTTGACCTGATGTGTCACACAGGAAAGATACAGGATGCAGAAGTAATGCTACCATGGCACAAAACACCCTTTATCCAGTAAATTACAAGCTCCATAGAGTCACTTTAATGCCAATGAACTGTGATGCAAAAGCATGAACACACATTTTTTTCTCACTTGCAGGGTGCAGCTGGAATGCAAGGCAGCGCTGACCTGGTAAAGTTTTGCTTTCTGAAGATCAGGACTCATATTTTGTTGTTTTTGTTGTTGTGTAACACCCCTTAAAATATTTTCTGGCTCATGTTGTTATATAGTGTCCAAACTCTTGTCCACCTGGGACCTCCGGACATCCCGGCCTTCCTGGCATGAAGGTGAGTATTAGGAGAGTCTGCTGTGCTGTGCTGTGCTGTGCTAAAATCGTGATGCAGTGTGTTTTATTTAATTCTCTTCTCCCCCACTTCTGTTTTTAGGGTCACAAAGGTGTAAAAGGTGAAGCAGGAGAACCCGGGAAACAAGGCCACAAGGTAAAATATGTTCAACTTTGGTAATAATAATGTATTCATAGTCTAGTGAGATTCACACATAGAATTGCACCTTTCCCTCCAAAATTGCCACACATGCCAAATGAGGCAGAAATTATACAGGACTTAAACGTGAAAAGGGGAATTCCCTGCACCTTTGAGACAAGTATTATCTGCCCTGCTCTATTTCAAGAGGAAGTGATACATGCCTGTGTGTAATGCCTCTGACTCCCTGTAATGCACAGGAGGATGATTTATTCGAAATGATGTTCAAGCACAACTACCCCTTTCCCTGTAATGTGTCCATGCACTATATAAATGGAAATGAGTCTGGGCCTATCGCCCTTTATCACTCCCTGCCAGGATATGATTTACTGTCAGTCTGCAGTCTGTCCTCCTTCACTGAAAGTTTCATTTGAGGGACCTTTCGCCTTTCCTTTTTTTCCCATTCACAAATGTAAAGCAACCCGTGTGAACAGCGGCCACATGTTGTGCCGGAGCTGAACAAGTATTGTTCCGCAAGTGTTGAAGTAGAATATTGAAATATGAAATTACTATTTGACTGGCACAGACTCTAGTTGTAAAACTATGCGAGTGCTGCGCGTGTGTGACCCAGTTACACACAAAACGTGCAGCGATCCAAAGTGGTTCCTTCTCAAACAGCGAACAGAAACATGGTAAACAATGATAGACCACAGTAATTATATACAGAATGTAGTAGTATCAGTGATCTTTATTCACTTGAAAACCTATGAAACAAATGCGCAAAGATATTCCGCTCCTTCATTATTAAACTGCCGGAAAGTCATTAGTCTGGCTGACTCAAGCTTTTATCTTCCTCTCTCTGCAGAACAAAAACATTGTCTCTGTTAGAAGAAGATGGCCTGTTGAATTTTTCAGCAGAGACAATCAAGCAGAATTAAGACTACATTGAAAATCCCCTCTCCACTCTGCTCTGTGATGGAACTACCTGTTCCACCGCGTTCTCTTGTCTGTGGTGTGATATGTGATTGTCAGACACGTATTGTCTACTTGTCTCAGCAGCCGATTTCTAATTCACACGAATTGAAGAAAACCCTGTGAACCACTAATGAATATCCCTTTTGCAGGTCTACAACAGAGCATGAATTATTTATAATTTGCCAGGGATGAGAATTTAGAGTAAAATCAATCGCTTTTTGGGCCCCTCACAGTCCATTAAAATTTACAGATTAAAAAAAAAATGGCAGCCTTATTTCATAATTGGCTCAATGCTGACGGGAGCAAACGGCAGAGATGTAGAGACGAGCTGACAGTCGCCCTGTGATTCATTATATGGTTCCTTTCTTTTTAGTCTATTACAATGAGGTTTCTCCGTGTTGATGCCTCTGCTGATGTTGTTTTTTTTCTCATTTACACACGCAGGGTGAAGAAGGAGAGCAGGGAGGTCCAGGAGAGGTCGGAGCCCAGGGGCCAACGGTTAGTAACGTATTCGAAACCTATCCAGCTAAAGTTTGCTCTCTGCTGTGTCAGGTTCTGTTTTTGTTCTCTGCTCACCTGTCAGATATTTTTATTTCAGGGCCCCCAGGGGCAGCGTGGAGCAATGGGAATGATGGGCCCCAAGGGAGAGACTGTAAGTGGTTTAACGATTTTCTAAACAAAGCCCATGATAGCTTTTCTACACATTGGGTTGTTTCTGAATTATCTGTCATTTCAGGGTGAATCATATTAATATCCATCCATCCATCCATTGTCTATCCCGCTTATTCCCTTTCGGGGTCGCAGGGGTCTGCTGGAGCCTATCCCAGCGCGTTAAGGCGAGAGGCAGGGATACACCCCAGATGGTCGCCAGCCAATCGTGGGGCACACACACCATTCACACACCATTCACTCTCACACTCACACCTATGGGCAATTTAGAGTTTACCAATTAACCTGAGCATGTTTTTTGTATTGTGGGAGGAAACCGGAGTACCCGGTGAAAACCCACGCAGACACGGGGAGAACATGCAAACTCCACACAGAAAGGCCCCAGACCCAGGCCCAAGGCGGTCTTGAACCTGCGACCTTCTTGCTGTGAGGCAACAGTGCTACCCACCGCACCACCGTGTCGCCCCTCATATTAATATAAATATGGTAAAATGTGTATCCTTTCTTTACCTTATCCTTTGCAGGGACCTCGAGGTCTTGATGGAAGCCCAGGTCCCCAGGGTGTTTCAGGGGCGACTGTAAGTTTGTCCAACCCTGTAGATGTTTTTCATTTTGCAGCACATGTGGGATGTACTGTATCATATATGGGTCGTTGCATTATTTCAGGGGGATCAAGGCCAGAGAGGAGTGATGGGTGAGCCTGGGCCCAAAGGTGAAACGGTTAGTACACATCCTACTAGCCACATTGGTACATTGGCCATTCTACTCTTTCAATATATGTGTAAAAAATGTGTCACTGCTTTGTCATTTAGGGTGTTCTTGGGCCAAGAGGAAACACAGGCCTTCCAGGTCCCAAAGGAGAGCCTGTAAGTGTCTCGTTATTGATGAAACACAAATCTTTGACGTTCTGGTACATCACCTCGCAAAAGACTCAATTCCTTCCTTTTTTGTCCACCAGGGCTTACCAGGTGTGGACAGTCGCGAGGGTATTCCTGGGATGCCAGGAACAAAGGTATGCTATTATTTCGAAAGTTTCGTTTATACGTCAAATGCACCTTACTCTTAAGAGTACTGAGTAGCATTCTCTTCACCCCCTGTTTTCCTCCATAGGGAGCCACTGGAAAGGCAGGCATTCCTGGAGAGGTTGGACTTCAGGGGTTTCCTGTGAGTATAACCTTTGACCCCCCAAACAGTCAAGATCGACTCTGATTGGATGCACCTGAGTAAACTCCACTGAAGCAGTTTAAAGTACCTGTGCGGTGGATATACATGCATGTCTTATTTTCAGGATACAATATATTGACCTATTTCCTTTAAATTAACCTTCAAATCGAACACTGAATCTTCTCCCCCAATGATTTGACACACACAGCATGTTGGGTTGTGAGACAATGCTTAGTGTCTTTCTCAGGCAGGAATGTGATAGCAAAGTTTTCCCAGACCTCTAATCTGTAATTAGCCCACTGAAAGGCACTAATGACTGTGGCAGCATTAAGGAAGATTTTCTTCAGCATCAAAGTCACCTGATTTAACCGCTGAGAGCAATTTATTACTTGAGCCATCAACGGTCACCTGGTCGTCTTGGATTTCTTCCCTAACGAGTTCTCTTGTTCTAGGGGTTGCCGGGTTCACCTGGGCCAAAAGGAATGGCCGGCCCTAAGGTTATTTACCACATTCATTACTAAATATTAGCTGTTTTTAATTTCCTTTTTTTAATTGTCACAATCTGAGAGCTGCGTTGGTCCTCTTTGTGCAGGGAGATGCTGGTCTAGGAGGCCTCTCTGGAACAATGGGCCCTGCTGGCAAAACAGTAAGTATGAGCCTCAAACCTGCAGGAATAATGAAGAAGAATGTGTGTGAAGAATTATTTGGGAAATAACTTTCAGGTCACAATTGTTTTTACACAGTGCCAATAAATTCATTCATTCAACAACAGCAATGATGTCTATCACGTCTGTCATGTCATTGTTCAATTTAACTTTCACACTACAGGGAGAGTGTGGAGAACAGGGAGAGGTGGGACCTGCTGGCCCGATCGGTGAACCTGTGAGTATTCTTTTATTATTTTTTTCTATTGTTTAAATTCTAATCACACATCATTTGACTTGCTTATCATTTTTCTTCCTAAACAGGGAGACGTGGGAGAACAAGGCCTTCAAGGTTCAGCAGGCAAACCAGGTGCCAGGGTAAGTTACCAGCTAATAATGCACAATTAGAATTACATTATACATGCTTTTATTTTGAAATCATTCACAGCCATAAAACCCTGTTCATCCAACAATCGAGCACTATTTATGAGCAGTAGTTATTATCAGTAAAAGTCCTAAATTTAAATGTTACTTAAGTAAAAGTATTAAGTACAGTTATCAACAAGTAAAAGTACACATTACACATTCTGTATTATATTATTATTGTATATTATCCTGCTTGTGTTTAATCACACAAAATAAATACATCAGCAAACATTTGAGTTTGAGTTTATCAACGTGGAGCCAACATGAGATACTTTGAGTAGATAAATAATAATAGTATTTATAAATAAGTATAGTATAGTATAATAAATAATAAAAAGGAAATTTGAAAAAGAAAATAGTGACAATGTAATAAAATATAGATATAATAGAAAATTCAAGTATATTTATTTGATATAACACATTTAAATCCTAATCTGAAAAAGCTGCTAAATGACTGCAGTGGAGTGGGAAATAAAAAAACAAATAAAATGGAAGAAAATAAATAGAAATACTCAAAGAACAAATATCTTATTGCAATACTAAGATTAGGTTATTTTCCACCTCTAGTAGTGATACCTAGTGTAAAAAACCTCTTGGGAATATGAGGAGAGGATAAGATGCTGAATGGTAGAAGCTGGGAGCTGAGGAAAAGCCTCAGAGGGCTGCTGAGTCCTGGCTGTTGTTCCTCTGGAATTTCCCAGAGAATAGACCTGGACTGGATCTCACATGAGGTCTATTTTCACAGTAAGGGGAGACTAGTAAGCAGCAGGCTGAAAGAGCTCTCTGTTCTCCTGGCATTCCTCAGACAGTGGGCCGGCGATCAAAGCTGGAATGGCACACACAACATGGTTGGGGGAACGCTACAGGCACCGTGTTCGGATATTAAGGCAAACGAAACTTGAGTTATTAGCTACATTTATGATGACATTTTTCTAATTTCACAAATCCTATCTGGTGTTGTGTGTTATAAACAGGAAGGAGGAAGTACTGAAGTTTAGAACTTGATTAAAGCACCAATACCCTGCAAAATATTCACACATGTAGAAGTAGAAGTACTACATCAAGAATCTTACGAAGTAAACTTACTTAGTACTTACTTTTAAATGAATTTACAGTATACATGTGCAAGTACTCAGGCAAGTACTCTGGGTTTTAGTGTCTGGGCTGTGCCATAATGATAAAGAATGTGGACAAGCAATGACAAGTTATTTACTAATTTACCATTAAAACATGATATATTTTCAAAACTATTGCTTTTAATTTAAGTAATTTACTTGCCAACATATTCACAACACTTAAGAGCAGTGAAAGGGAAACACAACAGCAACCAATCACAACGGCAAATTAATCACGAATGCTGTCTTTCTCTGAATTTTTAATCAACTCAACATTCTGTTCAACAAGATTTGCTTCCAAAGTAATTTATGCTACCCAGCATGCACAAGGAATGTATGTTAGGAACGTACCTGATTGGCTGGAAGTTATAACCAACACCGCAGCACAATCAGGAGGAGTAACAACGTCAATTTCCAAAATGTATGGAGTAGAAAGTACAGATAATTGCCACAAAATGTAAAAGTATGCATTATTTTTTTTTACTTGAAAAATACATTTTAAATAGAATAGCTTACATTAGGAGTTCATTTCAGATGTGCTTACTTGTTTGTTGTAGGGACCCAAAGGTGACCCCGGTCTTCCTGGTCTTCCTGGTCCCAGTGGCCAACCTGGGGCGAAAGGAGAGAGGGTAAGCGAAAACCACAATTCCATTCAAAAAAGCTTTTCGCATTGAAAGTTATTGTTTCAAAGGTGAATTCTAAACAATAAACAGCTGAGTGGCTCCCTCTAGTGTGGACAAATGAGAGAGCCTGGCCTGCAGTGCTGAGCGTTCAGGTACTAAGCTTATTTTGGGTTGTTTATTACAGGGAGAACGTGGAGACGCAGGACCTAAGGGAGAGCAGGTGTGAAGTCCTGATATTAATTTATACATAACATTGCATTTAACTAGTAAAACATGCACTGCTTTGCATAAATCACTTACGGGCTCTATTTTCATAGGGTGGACAAGGTGATGAGGGAAACGCTGGAGAAAAAGGCGATGTTGTAAGTTGTTGCACAAATGCAGAATCTATTTATTTTTTGCAATTATTGTGAAAGGAAAGTGCAATTCATCCTGTTTCTGACATGTTTTTTTATTCTTCTTTCATATAGGGTGAAGCAGGAGAAGCTGGAGCGAAAGGAGAGGTGAGTTTAACCTGGTATCTCAGAGTTGCATGTGGTGTCAAACCGTTGACAGTGAGTTTTGTAGCAATTCCGTGAACCCCGTTATCTCTCCAGGTCGGTAATGTCGGCGAGGGCGGCAGAAGAGGTCCTGAGGGAAGTCGAGGCCAGCCCGGCATCGAGGGGCCGCCCGGTTCACCCGGTCCCCGGGGCATGCAGGGAAACCGGGGTCTGCCTGGAGTCAGAGGGTCCCAGGGTCCCGCGGTACGTGTGGTGTAGTAGATGAGTGATGTGTTTCCTTCCAACAAGAGGAGATATCAACCCTTTTTTCCACATAATTAGAATTACAATTCAATGAAGTAATCGAAAAAAATATTTAAAATTCTTTTTATTATTATTATTCATTACCTTAGATTTATTTTTATATCTTGTGTATTTTTAATGTTTAACTAAAGATATGTCATTAACAGTTATATTTCCAATAAAATGCACAGACATTGCGATAATACAAATAAACATTGGATCTTCTATATTAATCTATATTTAAAGTAATATAATAATATACTACTGATGAAACATTTAATATATAAAGAATATTTTATAGGTGCATATACCATGATCTTTAAGAAAAATATTGAAATAGTAGTATTTTTTACATGATAAAAGCACTGTGGAACCTATGTAAATGTTTCAAGATGCTTTCCTGAAATATGTCAAAATATGTCAACTTTTTCCCCCCATCAGGGTAAAGAGCCCAGTGATCAACACATCAAACAAGTTTGCATGCGAGTCATGCAAGGTAAGGAGTGATCAGCGTTTGACCCCTTTTATCATTCCCTTGTGCCTCATTTCATGACTTTAATCTAATCCCAGAATGCCTCATTACACAACCACACATAGAGCCTCCCCTGTTGTCTCATTGATCTGGGCGGTTGCTGAAAACTACCAAGTTCAGAAGGAAAGGTCTCATAAGCAAAACATGAAATAAGCTTCAGCCTTTGTTTATTTGATGGATTAAAAAATTTCCCTCTCCGAGCTTTAGAAATGTTTCACTGCAGTCACAACCCCTGTTCTCTTCATTCTTTGCTCTTACTGTACGTCTTCACAACTCATCTCCTACACTCATGACTTTTTTATACCCGATGTGCTGAAAAATTAATTTCACCTCCAGCAGACCTGCACTCCACCGCTGCGAGCAAAAGAGTCTGCCTGGAAAGGAAATCTTAAAAAAGAGCAGTCAAGCAGCCACTGCAGGAATTTCCATCGGAAGGCTGAAAACTGGAATATTTAATTGCAAAATGCCAAGCAAGTAAGGAGCCACAGGAGATTAATATTAGGTGTGTTGCGACATGAACATAAATTTCCTGTAGCTGATTGCAGTAAAGAGTATTATCTCCTTTCTGCTCAATTTACGGAGGTTCTATGGAATACGGTTGAAAAACGAAGGGGCTCAAGGGATATCATGACCACAGATTCACCTTGCTCTGCTTCTCACTGAACTGAAGCGTGAGAGCTCCTGGACCAGCTCCTTTGTCAGAGTTACTTTGGGCTTTCAGAAATAAGCCTTCCTTCTGCCACAGCATGATTTATTACAAAGCGCAACTGTCTTCAAATTTCCCTCGATAACAGTCGACTGCAGATGTTCAGCTGCCAGATACGCATCTGACGCTCATGTGTTTTTTTTCCCTTTGCGCTCCAACAGAACAGCTGGCCCAGTTAGCTGCAAGTTTACGAAGGCCGGAGTCTGGCGTCGCCGGATTACCCGGCAAACCCGGACCTCCGGGGGCCCCCGGGCCTCCCGGTGACAACGGCTTCCCTGGGCAGGCCGGATCGAGAGGCCTTCCAGGACTCAAAGGACCACCCGGACCTATCGGAGCAAAAGGACCCAAAGGTATTAAATATGCAGTGTTCTCAGATGTGACTGGTCACCGTGAAAAATGACTCGTCTTCACCACATGATTCGTGTTGCAGGTGAGTTGGGAGACAGAGGCGCCAGAGGGCCCACCGTGCGAGGACCAAAAGGTCAGCAAGGACCTCCTGGGCTTCCTGGTGAGTGCATTTTACCTTTCAGATCTGCCCGTTATGTTTAAATCCGGAAAGTAAGGTCCTTTGTAATAAAATGATTTCTGCGGTTGCAGGTGAGGCGGGCAAACCTGGATACGGTCAGGATGGCCGCGACGGGCAGAGAGGACCCCCTGGTGTCCCCGGACAGCCTGGCGTGCCTGGGTCTCCCGGTGCAGCCGGTCCTAATGGTTACTGTGACCCGTCAGCCTGCAACCTGCAGCCAGGAGCCCAGATTATGGATGTGAAGGGGCCTGCAGGGAACTAAGAGCCACTACGGCAGAGACAGAAAGACTGTCGGATTATCTCTCTTGAGCACACATCATTTCTCACACCTTCGTCTCAGGGGCTGTGGTTTTGTGGTGCCTTCGATCCATTAACTTCTAGGTCTGCGAGCGTGTTTTGTGCCAGCCACATCCCCATCAGAAGGAGCCTGCCTCTTCATGTCGTAAAAAACACATGAAACATTGTTTTTTATGTGCTGAAAAAAAATCTAGCTTGTTCCTGTGTTTTTCTACCCGAGAGATGTCTTTGATATTTTAGAAAGGTGCGCTGACATTTCTGAGACAATATGAAATGACCACAAATGTTTGTTTATCCCACTCTCCTCGTAGCTGTCTGTGTTTTCTTTTATGTTCTCTATTTACACTGTTCTCTCCAGTAAAAGCCCCTATACTTTCTCACAGAGATTTTTTCTAATATTCACCAAAATCGTCAGACTACAGCATGTTCGGTTTGAGTGTCTTTAATTATTTCTGTGTTGTATGTGCTAGAATACCAAAGATAAACCTGCTGAAAGCTTCGTTTTTTCCCACTGTCTGAACATCTTTTCAGCTCTGCAGTTCAAAATAAAAAAGGAGAGAAGTTAAAACTGTCATCAAATCACACTGACTTCAGTGTGTTGTAAATCTGTAAAAAAAAATGCTGGAAATGTTGGTAGTTAATTATATTACCTACAAAACAGCCTGATGTGAGATTTTGCCTCATTGTACAGAACAACAACAGATTGCAGTTGTGCATATATGGAAGACTATTTTTAAAGATGAGGAGAAATCCTCATTAATGGAACAAATAAAAAAAAAACACATGCAGTGTTTAATTTATTCTGTATACTGGTACCATTCTGTGATGATTTTCCATCCATCCATCCATTGTCTATCCCGCTTATTCCCTTTCGGGGTCGCAGGGGTCTGCTGGAGCCTATCCCAGCGCGTTAAGGCGAGAGGCAGGGATACACCCCAGATGGTCGCCAGCCAATCGTGGGGCACACACACCATTCACACACCATTCACTCTCACACTCACACCTATGGGCAATTTAGAGTTGCCAATTAACCTGAGCATGTTTTTTGTATTGTGGGAGGAAACCGGAGTACCCGGGGAAAACCCACGCAGACACGGGGAGAACATGCAAACTCCACACAGAAAGGCCCCAGACCCAGGCCCAAGGCGGGTCTTGAACCTGCGACCTTCTTGCTGTGAGGCAACAGTGCTAACCACCGCACCACCGTGTCGCCCATTGTGATGATTTTATTTTTTACAAATATGAACATTTACATTCTTAACTGCTTTTCCAAAATGTGTTATTTACTTGTTCTATAATATAAAGAAATTACAAAATGAACTCACCTATAGCGGTTCTGGAGCTTTCTATCGCATCACATTATCTTCATGAACTGACGGAAATGTAGATGTCTGAGAATCAATTAGCTAAATTACACCTTGCAGAGTAAAATCCCACCTGTCTGGCAGGAGAAGGAAACCTTGGGTGTGAGTGGTTTGCACAGCAACAGAAATGATGGAATGAGTTATTAGTGCAAAACACAAACATGATCTCATATGGAACAATAATTGCCATTAAACACACAGGAACATCTGTGGTACTAAAATAAAAGACTTACTGTAAAATAACTGTCACCCACACAGTGTTAGTGCAGGAAATACAACAGGATGCAGGAAATAAAGCACTGAATAACGTTTATTGCACACGTGAGAGGCAGGCACCATTAATCAGTGTAAATAAAAGCTGCTGCAGAGAAACGTGTAAAATAACTCGATACCTGGTAACCACACACACTGGATCCTCCACCAAAGAAACATGAACACCCCTCCTCTACATCAACAATTATACTGATGTTATCACTAAAAAAAACACAAAAAACATGAACTGTTGAAATAAAAACCTTACATGTCATAAATGATAGGATCACCAACAGTTAGTGTTTTTTCCCCACATTCTTTTTGTTTTTCAAAGTAGCTAAATGTGTAGATGTGGCAAACCAAGACTGAGGTAGATATTCAATGAAACAAAGACTATGATTAAAAAAAAAAAGAAAGAAAAAAACATTTAAAGTCAGTCAGCATGACATGAGCTTATGAAAGGAGTGTAGCAGAGTTGAGATCAGCAGGCAGACATTTTTAAGCCGTGGGACCATGCCGAGAGGCTTATCCATATTCTACCTCATTACAAGCTTATTTACAAGATTAGATTACATGTGGATCAACGTAACAGGATCAACTTACTTTATAGAAATAAGCAATAATGAAATATGTGGAAGCGTGAAATTGATGTTATTGTTCTAAGTGAATTTTACATTATTTGATCAGCCTATCTGTGGATGTATGAACGCATTTCTAGGATAGGATAAAAGGATAAAACAACCAACACCTCCACCCTTTAAGTTTGCATTCATTAGACATTTTCCACTTTGAATAGATGGATTTTACCTTGGACAAATGCAAAATGGTGGCGCAAAATTTCAAGTGCATCGGGCTGTGACATCAGCAGCCATGTTGTGTCCTCCTTATCACACATTTAGCGAGACTGAAGTCACAAACCGGTGCACATTAATCATTAATTCAAGTTGAATTATTACATGGCCAGAGTGGCTCTGGTTAAAAGCAGAACCTAGAAAGTTCAGATCACACTTAGGTCGCTGATGCTCATCTCACTTGAAATTGGTCAAGGTCAGCGTCTTTGTCTGTGAGGGCAACCCATTAAGCAGAATGTGACAACCAATGTGGAGAAAGGACAGAAGCGGATAGACGGAGGGGGTTTATGTAGCCTATAATCCAATGGAAGATTGTTTTTCATTCACATTACAAGCAATAAGAAAATACATATCCAGCAGGGGGCTCTTTTAACTCACAAATGAAGTCAGGGGCACCCATTTGATTTAACACCCCTCTAAAATTAGACTCACACTGATAAAATTGAGCAGATATAAAAACCAAGCTGGCATGCAGAATATTCCTCTGATGTCAGTGACACGGTGATGTGTGAGTTGTACATGTGTGAGAGTAAAGTATGATGACTCCCTGTGATGTGATATGAAGTAAAAAGAAAAAAAAAACGTCCAACAGATCTGAAGGATGAAATACAGACAGAATCAAATTCTTACTGTCAAAAAAAAAACTTTCAGATACACCCACATTACTTTTCAAACATTAACCACAGCAGGACACTTTAAAGTCAAATGAAAGCCTTTGAGTCAAACTTTTATTAAACAGCACTCACAATAAAAAAGCTCCAGGGAAGTAATATAGAGTAATTATCTATTAATACAAAACTCTGATTTACTTTATTATTCTATGTGATTTTAAAGTTTAAGTTATCGCCTATGAACAAATTAGGAATTTCCCTTCAAATCTTCACATGAGTTCAGAGATTATCTTCATTAATATCCATAGTTAAGAGTTACTTTAAGTAATAAGATACTATTCTTGATATATGGACTGTTTAGGTAAAGTAGACTCAAAACCTTCAACTAAATCAAAACTCCAGTCTTAAGGCGGCCATTATCCACTGGTACATAGTGACACACAGTGCTGGTCAGTGAAGAGAAAAACCAGGAAGTTACTGTAAAACAAACAAGAAAGTTCAAGTAGATTTCTGAGTACAATGTTTCACCAAAATTAAACATCTGACATTGCAGTGTAGTATTCCGATTTCCTTTGTGTGGCTGGAAAATCAAAAATATACAGATAAACCATGCAGAGGAATCATCATACACAACACCATGTAAACAATAAATGTTAATTCACATCAGACACAAAAATAATCATAAAAAAATGTCAAACAATGTACAATTGATAACAAAAGTGAGAACCTTAATACATCATTAAAATGATATAACTTGCTTATGTAATTATATTGTCAGGTCCCATTACAAGCCCCATTAGACAGGAAAAATGAACACACTCATTTAACTTATTTACAGATTAATAATCCATAAAGTTGAATGTGAGGTCACACCCATTAGCATTAACATTTAAAGTATTCTATTTTCACGTGTAGAAATCTGCCCTTGATGTGTGTGTTTTACATTAAGAGTGGTAGGCTTTTGTATAATAAAAGTTACGGCAAATATCTCACTGATGAGTGTTCATTTATCAGCGCATGACCTAGACATTTTTAATAATGATTATGCCACAGATTATTCCCAGAAAATGATTTATCATGCACGATGCAGATCTGTCATAAGTGATTGTTTAAAAAAAAAAAAAAAGTATCAGTAAAACAATCAGTAATGCAGAAATGTGTTAATTCCCCTTCTGGTAAACAACACATGTCCATGCTACATTTATCACAAGTATTAGTACCATCTTTTAAATACATTCTCGAAGAATCTTCAAATAAATAATTTTTTTATCAGACACGTTTGCTGCACTTTGGTTGCATAAGGAGTTTCAAAATTCCTATAGTCTCACACCCACACACAAAACAAGTACATTCAATCAACTAATTACACGCACACACACACACACTCACGCACACACACGCACGGTGTACTTTCTGCCAACATAAATGGAGCAAAAGAGAGCATAGGCATGCTCATGAAGGAGGCAAATAAATAATTAAGATCATTTTTTCCGACAGGACTGAGCTTGATGAAAAACAAAAAGTCATTTCATGGTCTTGAAAGACATAATGAGAGTTGACAAGGAATGCATTACATCACAAAAACACAACAACAAAAAAAAAACACACACACACACATCACCCAAAGGTTGTCTTCTATTGCATTCAAAACAAACCCAAGAGCAATCCCAGAAAAAAAAGCCCCCACTGCATCCAAATGTTGTAGTGAATCGAACGAAAGAGGTCAGATGTGAGTGTGTTGGATAAACCCGAGCGGAGGAAGCCGTCGGACGCAACGCGGCCGTCACTCGGCCGCTCTGTGCCGCTTCTGGCCGCCGCACTGAGCTCAGAGCCGGATGGCGGCTGGTTCGCCAGCTTGAACCGCTCTGCTGGGCTTCATAAGGACGGAAGGCGACAGTCACTGGGGTCACATGTCCCGGGAGGTCCGCGGGGCCCCGGAGAGCCAGGCGCTCCCTGAGATGAGCCTTGACAGAGAATTAGACTTTATTAATTCCTGCGGCGGGCTGCACTTTATCATCGTTCGGTAGAGCATTCCATTAGTGATAAAATTAAAAACAGTGGTTTGGCAGAGGCACATGTTTATACACACACACACACACACACACACACATACACGCACGCACACACATTGAAAAGCTGCGTGCACTGCAGCACTTTTCTTTTGTCCAAGGGATGCACAGGGTTTGCCAATAGGGGTTGTTTTCTTTGTGCAGCCCATAAGAAGCAGGTTGCAGAAGAAAGAACTACCTTTAAATCCATATTTTGAAAGGCATATGTGATGAAATTCTAAATAATTTAAACTGAATCATACTGTGATTTTGTTTTTATATTGTTTTACAATATTTTGACAATAAAAAAATAATTCCACGCTATGAATCACAATATTGCTGAGAACATAGGGGTCATTTGAGGTCGACAGTGGCCTTATTCAGAATCACTGGGCCTGATGATAGATAGATAGAAGCTCTTCCTGAGCATGTAAATGCAGGCCTAGTATATCTGTTACCTTCTTCCTGACCGCAGCAGGGTGAAAAGGCTATTACCAGGGTGGTTGGGATCAGAGTGGATTCTCTTTTTGACTCTTATTCCTGCAGAGCCTGATGTACAGTAAATGTCCTGAAGGCAGGCTAGAGCAGATGTCTGCTATGGCATCAATCATATGGGATGGTAGGCAAACCGTAGTGTGTCCAGTGTGCTGGGTAGTGAGGAGCAGATGTAATCCTTGACCGGCCGTTCAAAGCACTCCATCACTACAAAGGTGGGTGCCGCTGGGTGGTATTTAATCAGACAAGCTGGGTTGGTTTTCAAGATAGGCACACGAATGATGGTGGACTCTTTGAAGCTCGTGGGTATGAGATTGAGCGAAGGACAGAACCTGCCCACTGAACCCACGCTACATGTTCTGCGGCGAGCCGTTTCAACATTTCATTAGCAGCAGTTATGATAATTGCAGCTATTTGTAACTTGATTGTAGATATTTGCAATGACAAATTGTAGTGACATTCTAACATTCAGAATTATATTGTATATGTCTTCCAAAATTAACATAATAGTTTGTATACAAAAACAGTATGTGAACATTTTAGCATGTCAGAAACCTTAGTATGACTCTAATAGCATGTGAAATACAATCTATTTTTAGAGAAATCATACAGTATGGAAGACTGGCTATTACACTGCAGTGACAATAAGTAGTGACCAAAGCAGCTCTGGCATAATATCAATACCCTTCAATACTATAAGATTCAACTTTGCTAGAAGTAATACATTTTAAATTGAATTTTATATTTTATATTAGATTTTAGGTTGGCATGGGTTACCATTGTTACCTGCAAGGACACTCTCTGGGAGTGATGTGTAGTATGTACACTATGTATGTAAAATGATAGTATGACTATTGAGGATGTAGTACATCACATGTAATCTCAAATGCAGCCAAAGCCTTTGTTTCTTTCTGCCAAACACAACACTTTCTTCCTGGTTTATCTCTATAAGCCTTTAAAAAGCCCTCGACTGCAGTCCTAGCTTAGAAGTGCAAACACAGCACAACATGGGAGCCTGCCTCCTATAAGGTCTATACAGAGGGAATCACAATTTCTGCCTCATCCTCTTCCTCCCACTGGAAATGCAATTTGCCCTTGCCCTTTTCACCCCCCACTTCAATCTGCAGCCGATTTCTTCAAATTTCTTCCATTTGGTAAATACAAAATTACTTAAAAATTATTCCTCCCCCCCATTCTTTTCTCTATTGTTCCAAAGTCCAAAGTTGAGTGAATTTACTGTATGACTCATACAGTCCCCGTGAACCTGTAAAGTTGTCCAGAGGGAACCGGTTCTGTGTTGATGTCAAGGAGTAGCCGTCCCTCATTGAGATTGGCCCAGAAATGGCAAAAAGAAACACTAGCTGGCAGAACTGTTATGCAGTGTATGATTATGGCTGCTTGCGTTGTACAGGGACATGTAAATCTACGAGCAGAGGGAAAACTAAAAGCAATCGGTCAGCACATTCTTAGCAGGGAGTTCAAGTACTTTCCAACTCTCTCCACAGATTGAGCCGAAGGTGCTTCCTGTCACCGCGTTACCCTGGAGACGATGTCTTTCAACGGCTATGATTTGTCCTCTCCAGAGGACCTACAGCCAAGTTCCCTTTGCCCCGCACATACATTATGCATACATACTGTAGATAGTGAGTGACTTTAGGTTCAGTGCTCTTACTGTCACAGACTGGAAGTCAAGTCTCATTTCTCCATCAGGGTGTGAGAAGTTATTTTTTAGTTCAGAGGAGCAGGGGACAAGCTGACATCTCGGGATGTATTCAGTGAAACTTTTGTTCAGGACATGGACAAACTCTGCTTTTACCTCACAGAACATCACCGCTCTGCTTTTTGTCCTCTACTGTAGTCCTATTTATTTATTTATTTATGTGGAAACATAATGAAATCTGGGAGCTGCACATTTTAAACAGACGTGGCCCCAGTTCTCTGATGCCACATTGAGGTCAAACACCACATTTCCCTCTCTGAGGATGGAGACTTTCAGGGAAACCTGATAAACTGTGGGAGATAGGGGCGGTGAGGCTGCCTCGCCTCCTTACATTTTACAAGGCTACTGCTGGTGGTTGTTACATGGCTATATACCATCAAAATGTCAGCACCTATCAATGTTCAAGCCTTAGAAATAGGAATTGAAGCTGCATTTACTGTTATTGTTCGGCAACTTCTGGGCCTGCAAAACATATTTCATATAATCGCCCGTTTACACGTCCAGGAAGCTTGGGAGCAACATTAGCATTCATTGAGAGTCGTGTTTGTGGGCACCTGTTTCTGGAAATGTAAGTCCAATATTCAGGCTTGTTTAAGCTTTGTTTTGATCTCTACCAAGCCAGACTGTTTTCCACTGAAAAACACTGCTGGCTACAGGAGGAAACAATGATTACGAGAGTGGTTAGACTGAAGCAAAACCAAAATCTATTTATTAGGGAGCTGAGGGAAAGGTGGAGTTGAGCCCACAACTTTATCCACAAACCTCCAAACGCAATACTGCAAATGACATTTATTACCTAGCATGCTTTTGGGGCTAATGCGTCTTACCTTTTGGGCCCATGGGTCCTGGATCTCCTGGTAACCCCAAGCCGATCTGGCCTCGCTCTCCTTTCTGACCCCTGTATCCTGGGGACAGACATAACGCTCTGATTGGACAGAGTACAACCACTAGAAAATGAAGAAGACAAGTGCGGTGTCACGTTTACAGGGTGTTTACAGTTAGTAAGATTAGTCCAGGTGCCACAACACGTTACAACTTCCACGAGGAGGATATACTTTTGCAACCTTTCCATCTGTCCAGGGACTTGTAAGGTTTACTGTAGTTTGATGTTATAAATCTCAAGGCGATCATAATGTCAGGTATCACCTCTGCACATTTTGAGAGGAAAAGCTTTGGTAGTCGATGGAGAAACAGGCTTCTTTGGATTCCCAAATCTTTGAATAATAAAAGACGCACGGACGTTCCCTCAAAATAGAAATCATCAAACATGCCATCTGTGCGTTAGTGTTGGAAATAAGGAGGTGTTGTGGGCTTGTACAGCTTTCTGTCAACAATAGGGCCACAATGTTTTTGAAGATTTCAGAACAGATTAAAGAGCCTTTTTTCCCTCAATCAGAGGTCAGACACAGGGGTCACTAAAGGCGACAAAGAGGAGCCTAATCAAAGGCTGCTTCATTCTAGAGGAAACAAATAGATGCAACAGATGCAGAAAACACTCATATATATTCACGATAACTAACTCTCATCTTCCTAACATTCAAAGGAAATGCCATTCTCTTTTGAACTTAAAGCCAATCAAATATGAAATAAAAGCTAGACCATGAAAAATGCTTTTTTGTAATCTCTTTGGCTACAGAAAGAAAACTAGATACGCTCCTGTTAATTATGTACAGTATTTTCTGTGATGGTGATTGGCTGTTGCATGATTACTGCAAATATTTTCCCCACTTTGAGGTAATCACAAGCGAGCAGTGATAAACACATGCACATGCTTAGTTTAAAAAAAATAACTAAGCAAAACTGGTGTTTACAGAAATCAAAGCATTCACGATAATTTTCATCTCATTCCAGCTTTTGTTTTGCATAAAACAAAATGCACATAAATGTATTTTTTTTTAAAGGACCAGCGTGTAAGATTATGGTGCATCTAGTGGTGAGGTTGCAGACTGCAACGACTGTATAGCCCCCCCCCCCCTTCCAAGTTTGTAGGAGAACCTCTGTTTGCTGACAAATAAAATAAAAGACAGTGTTAGGAGACAGTTTTTGTTTAGTCTGTTCTGGGCCACTGATTAAAATAATGGTGCAACATGAAGCCCTATGGAAGATGACCAGCGCTCATTCTAAGGCAATGAAAACACGATTTATATTTTTATGGGATTATACCCTAATTAAAATATTGTTATAAATCTTATATTCTGTTTGTTTTACTCAATGCTGCTTAATCTTATACTCTGGTCATGACTATTTCACTCCATGCAAAGCTGGTATGAGGCTTTAGAACTTTTCAGTTCAAAAACAGCAGCATACCAAACAAGAATTGAGGGGCTGCAAAAAAAAATATATATATATATATATATATAAATTGTACCCATGAGGCACTTAAAGTAATAGAATCTCAGGACCAGTGGTCACGTTGTGTGCCTCAGAAAACATTGACAGGAGTATCAAGCATTGCACCGCCAGGCCCAAAGGGGAAACGCTTCGACGCTTACATGTCAGAGGAAATCTCAGAAAAAGGCTTATGAATGCTCCAAAACAGAGTCTCAATGAGAGAGGGGCAATCCATTGCTGTAATAATGAGACTTCTTTCAACACTCACAGAGCCTGGGGCATTCATTCAGGGAGCAGACGTTCCATGGAGGAAAGAGCACTGTACCTTAAGCAAAAAAAATACTGAATAGCACACAGGGAAAAAAGGCTTGGGTGGCACGCTGGATTGGTGCACTCTGATAAATCGAAAATGCTATATTGGTTAAAAACAAAGTGTTTCTAAGGGGCACTAATGGATAAAATACATTAATAACAACAATAATTTGGCTTGTTTTCCATGCTTGACTGATAGGTTTACAGTCATGCACCTGTTGTAAACAATATTTACATCAACACTTCAAAAAACAGGAAAAAATACACTTTTATTTGATCATCTACTCCATCAAAACCAACTACTGGGGTATTTACTGATATTTCCATACTGGAGAGCACAAAACAGAGCGCCTCCTAAACACACACTTATAAGTCTGATATAATAAGAAAAACTTTGTTCAGTTTGTTGTAAATATATAAAAGACACAGATATAAAATTAAAAAAGAATATTAAAACATCATAGTATAGAATTCATGAAATTACCACTTGCACAATAATCCCTATTTAGGCAGTGCTAAAATGATCCCCCTTAAGTAATTTGGGAATACAGCAATGGGTCCTCGTCATTTACGCGTTGTGCCCACTACGTGCATGCTCTAACTACTAAAATGAATTTGTACACACCCTTTAAGTGTGTGTGCGCTTTGGGCTACAGCTGTGCGTTTGCATCTTTAAAGTAGAGCCCAATGACTTACCATCAATGAGTATTTCCATAGTGATTTTCAAACGTAAAAGATGAATAGAATGATAAATGAACACTCAATTACACCAAAGGAGTTGGGGCGAAAGAAACAACAAAAAAAAAAAAGAAACGATGCTCTTCAGAATGCATCCTTATGGGGATTCTCAAACAACTTTCACCCATGTGAAATCAAACCCACGATGAAAAAAAAAGACTGAATCCAAGAGAGGGGTTATTTTTCTCCATAAACAATTCATTTTGGCATATTGGAGAAGAAGTCAAATTGGATATTCCAGAGGAGCACAGTCTCCAGCGGAGGATGACGAGAAATAATGAGGAAATATTACCCCAAACTCTCTCCCCAGCTGAGTGGAGGCACAAGTCAACAAAGAAAAAACTTAGAAAGTTGTTGCATTTTTGATTTATCAAGGGAAATAACTTTCTTTTTTATTTTTTTAATAAATTTGCATTGCAAAGCTGCATTAAAAAACACCTATAAAACATGTTTGAGGCATTAATTTGTTTTTTTTCTGTAACAAACAAAACAAACTTCAGGACATGTGTAATGCAAAGAGCATTGACACAGCACAAACATTCATTGTGTAGTAGTTGCAAACATTAACTATATTATTCATGAATGAAAGCAGCATTTTATACTATGGCAGTGGATTAAAAGTGTAAATGGTCTTGAATAATGTGAGGTAGATTCTAAGCTCAAAGAGAAAGAACAATGTAATTGTGCTTTGGTCTGCACCAGCACGCCAACACACTTCATCCTCTTCAAAAGTTCAGATACCAGAGTTCTGCTGCAGACACAGTACAGTTCTAAGCACGTTTGAGGTATAAAGCCTGACCACCATTAGTGTATTATAAGCAGCCAGAAAGTTGTATCAGCTTGATAAAGAACATCCACCCACTTTCCTGACTATGCTCCTTTTATGTTTTAGAGCTTTCTTTCCTGGAGTGAGGTATCAATACTGGCTCTTTCCTGTCCACCTTGACAATACTTTCTCTTATTCACAGCCAATTCTTCGTTTGTCTTCATATTTCCCAGAGAGCCGCTGTGCACCATACTCCTGGCCTTTCCTCTGCTTACCGCCCCTCAGTCTGCAAAGATATATTGGTCTAAGCAAGAGAGAAATACCCATGAATCCCTACAAAATGCAATAGTCAGCCCTCATTCCTTTTCCTGTATTGAATCTGATCACCAACGTATGACGCCAGCTTATTATTTAACCATCATCTTTAAGTGAAGTCTGATGCAGCCAACTTTACAAAGTTTATAACAACCTGCAGTACTGTGTAATAAGTGATGCCTCCTTTATATATACATGTGTTATTACATACATTACTGCTGTGATACAAATCGGTATATTTAACCCATAAGGACCCAGAGTGACACTGGTGTAACAAGAACTTTGGATGCCCTAGACTATGTCTGAACTTTATTCATTTTTATTTTATTATTCAAGTCTCAAAGTGACGTATACTAAGCATCATAAGATGGAATATCCACTAATGCCCAATGTTACACGTGTCAAAACATAGATCGCTGGGAAATAAAAAGTATTATTTAAAAATGTGTTCCAAGTGGCCCACTTGGTCTTTAGTATAACACACTTAATTTTCCTTTTCAGGATAAATGGGTTTGGGTTCTTATGGGTTAAAGCACACACACACACGCACACAGATAAATTACGTCAGATCACAAAGAGTTAATCAGGTTTAACCAATCGTTGAGTGTTATTTCTATATCATATTTTAAGACAAGGTGGTGTTAACATCCAGCACTTCATCCTTACTGCCCGAGTTCATACCTTGAGGACCAGGAGGCCCAGGCTCTCCTGGAGGGCCAGGTAATCCATCTTTTCCTGGTGGTCCTGGAGGACCTTGGACTTGCGAAGCTAAGATGCCTGCAGGTGTCTTCTGTGGTATAGCAGCACTTGATAGCTTTTCTACAGGGCAAGAACAATGAAAGTGGATATATAACAGATGGCAGAAAAACTAAGCATACTGTACAGAAGGACAATTGAGGAGAAAAAAAGTAAAATACATCTGAAGAAATTGTACCTTCGAAAATCCTCAGTACTTCATTTTTTATAAACATTTTGAGTTCTTCCTTGAAGCTGGAGTCATCCTGGAAGGAGAAGCATTTCACTGAAGCCTTTTTAACAACAGGCTGAATACAATTTAAAGGTATAATGTGCATTTACTGGTGGCATCTAGTGCTGAGAATGCCTTTTGCAACCAACTAAGCTCCCCGAGTGTATTTGATTGAATTCTAAACTTATTGAAAGGTACTTGTGACCAGAGATGCCCGTAACTGGTACACAAGTATGCATGAATGACAAAAATGAGGGAATGTGGCCCAAACAAGTGATGCGACAGTGCTTTTGTGCACTTGACATTCTGCTAGAGGTTGCTAAATGGCACTAAATCTTACATGTTGTACCTTTGAAAAATAACAGCAATGTTTTATTCACTATGAAGTGGTAGCAGAGCTCTAATACAGTAGAGATGATAGTTATCATAGCATGAAAATCAATGTCTGTCATGAGTCAACTCAACAATCTCTTCCCCCTGTTTTGTTCTGTGAAGTCCCCATGTGCTTTATACAACATAACGCAACATCTGTGGCTTAAACCCAGCAAGAAATAAAATGGATTCAGAGGAGGTAGAATACATGACACACTGTAACTATGAGAAGAGTCAGTGGTCTTAATTAAAGTCTGTTTCTGTGATAATCTTCAATTTTTTGTGCATCAGGCTATAATTGTAGCTTGTCATACATCAACATATACAGGTCCTTCTCAAAAAATCAGCATATTCTGATAAAGTTCATTCTTTTCCATAATGTAATGATAAAAATTAAGCCTTCATATATGTTAGATTCATTACACACCAACTGAAATGTTTCAGGTATTTTATTGTTTTAATACTGATACAGCTCATGAAAACCCAAACTACCCATCTCCAAAAATTTGCATCCTGAGGCTTTAAAAACTCCCAGCCTGGCTCATTACTCAAAACTGCAATCATGGGTAAGACTGTTGACCTGACTGCTGTCCAGAAGCCCATCATTGACACCCTCAAGCAAGAGGGTAAGACACAGAAAGTAATTGAACGAATAGGCTGTTCCCCGAGTGCTGTATCAAGCCACCTCAGTGGGAAGTATGTGGGAATGAAAAAGTGTTGCAGGAAATGCTGCACAACGAGAAGAGGTGACTGGACCCCGAGGAAGATTGTGGAGAAGGACCGATTCCAGACTTTGGATTCTCCAGGTCAAGCCACTTTTGAACCAGAAACAGCGGCAGAAGCGCCTGACATGAGCTACAGAGAAGCAGCACTGGACTGTTGCGCAGTGGTCCAAAGTACTATTTTCAGATTAAAGCAAAGTTTGCATGTCATTCAGAAATCAAGGTGCCAGAGTCTGGAGGAAGACTGGGGAGAAGGAAATGCCAAAAGGCCTGAAGTCCAGGGTCAAGTACCCAGATCCAGTGATGGTCTGGTGTACCATGTCAGCTGCTGGTGTTGGTTCACCGTGTTTTATCAAGGGCAGGGTAGCTAGCTACCAGGAAATTTTGGAGCACTTCGTGCTTCCTTCTGCTGAAAAGCTTATGAAGATTTCATTTTTCAGCACGACCTGGCACCTGCTCACAGTGCCAAAACCACTGGTAAATTGTTTACTGACCATAGCATTGACCTGCCAACTCTCCTGACCTGAACCCCATAGATAATCTGTGGGTTGTTGTGAAGAGAAAGTTGAGAGACGCCAGACCCAAGACTGTGGATGAGCTTAAGGCCTATTGAAGCATCCTGGGCCTCCATAACACCTCAGCAGTGCCACAGACTGATTGCCTCCATGCCACGCCGCATTGAAGCAGTCATTTCTGCAAAAGCATTCCTGACCAAGTATTGAGTGCATAACTGAACATAATTATTTGTAGGTTGACTTTTTTGTATTAAAAACAATTTTCTTTTATTGGTCAGATGAAATATGCAAATCTTTTGAGATAGGGATTTTTGTTTTTTCTTTACTTTTTTTTTGGCCAAAATCATCAATATTAAAACAATAAAAGGCTTGAACTACTTCAGTTGTGTGTAATGAATCTAAAATATATGAAAGTCTATGAAATGTTTATCAGTACATGTATATCTATAGTAACATATGACAGTATAGAACACAGTTTAAATAAATGTAACACATTATTTCACTCATGTACTCCTTTCTCAGCAGCACTGCCTTACAGCGTTTCAGTGAAGCTGCACCAGTAACAACGGAAAACAATAGTAGCCTTGGACCTTTTCATCTCTGCCGTGCATGTTATATAACTATTGTGACTGTGTGCAATGTGTGTAAAATGCCTATGACACACTGAGGTGTGTTTTAGTACTTTGCAGAGCTTTGGGCACGCCCACGTATCTCTGTCTTTCTGTGTCTCCATCTCCCTCCCTCTCTGACCTTCTGCTGGGCCCAGATGATCAGGAGTGGGAAGCGTTGAGCAGAAAGAGAACAGCAACCTCCCTAAGCCGTGTTTGATGTTTCATGCAGAAATCTGTGGCTGCACAATTTTCCATACGGGAGAACTCGAGCTGAACTAGTTACACCAGCTTGGCAAATAAGTAGGCAGATTATGTTTTTGTGCTCTCATTCTAGAGGACAGTCTTTGTTTGCTTTGTTTGGGATGGATCTGCGAATGCAAAACTCACCAGGATATTTATGCTCCCTAACTGTCCAGGAGAGCCTTTTTGGCCCTGTGGTCCGATCGGTCCAATCTGGCCTGTTTCCCCTGTGCGTCCCCTTTCGCCCTGAACGCCTCTTTCTCCTGGAATCCCTGGGTCGCCCTATAGTAGTGAAGAACCAGACAACAGTACCTAAGGTTGATATAGTGAATTACTGACCAATTTAGATCTGGTTGTATCCTACAATATTACATCCATGGCTACATTTCCTGGATGGCATAAATTGCACTTTAGTCTCATATCTAATATTGTGTCACTTAAATTGCTGTGCACATTGACCAATTTCTCTTAACATGTCCAGTCTATCGTCTGACCTGAGATTGTGTTTGCGAACAGGCTAAAAGCCTCGTTATGCATCCTCTATTACCAGCATTTGCAACAGTTTACTGCGAAAGTGTGACAGAGTGCTTTAATTTTTCCTTGCAAATACAAAAAAGAAACTGCACTGAGTGTTAAATGCCTTTATCTAGTGCTTATGTGCTTGTGGGGATTAGTCACATTTGTGCAGAAGTGAAGATTCCATTAGTATTCATTGAAACCTTTTTCGTGCATTATGCTCCGTCATAAAAAAAATGCTGCTCTTTAGGAAAACAGGGTTGATGCTACTTACACGTTCTCCTTTGGATCCTCTGTCCCCTGCTCTACCTGTAGCTCCCTTGAAGACAATAAAAGAAGCAAAAAAAACATTAGAATGCTTTGCTCTCATTGAAAAGGGCAAAACAGTAACATCAGAATAATTGGAAGTGGAAATTATGCTAATGCAGCTTTTCAGCCAATTTTCAATCTGCTACACGTACATGCAGGACCACACACAATAATTCATTATTCAAATCTGTACATATGCAGCTAAGAATTATGTTATTTAAATCCACCAAGTTGACATATTGCTCATATTTACACTGATATTTGCAGAAGCTTCTCTTCAGTTGTTTGATGAAAAAAAGAAGAAGAAAAAAAGAAAGCTTTTCCCTGAATTACTTGACTTTGAGAAATGTATACTTTTCAGATGGCTGTGCATTGATTGCTTCTAAGTCGGCTCAGGTATATTGCTGCTATAATATCTCCCTGTATAGTGTTTCACCTTCTGCAATGTCACGGCTTCTCTGCATCTCTCCTGTTTCGTTCCTGCTTTCCCAGCGGCTGCCTCCACTGTGTGGTGGAGCTGGGAGAGAAAATACCTGTCTCTGGCTCCTTGTGTCATAACATCTTGTGTCTTCCAATTCCTCCCTGTCACTCCCCATTGCTTGCCTTTCCTGCACTCACAGCAATACCTCTGGGAACATCTTTGTATCAATTTCCTGCTGGATTAAAGGAGCCATGCAAAAGACAATCTGGCATGATGTGGTTTTAAAGCGGGCATCTCTTTGTGAGGCTGTTCTCCCCTGCCTGCTTTAATCTGCAGTACTCTGTCTTCCCCAATGCCTGATGGGAGGCTTAAATCTATCATCTTGCCCAGTGAAATCTGCTTCCCTGAGCATTACATTAAACCAAAGCACTGTGCAAGGAGTGTGGGCGGGAGAGCAAAACCATCCTGCTAGATGGCACTGTTGCCCCACCGAAATCTCACAGCCAGGCAGAAAGACACGAGGACCATCTTGTAGAATGGCTTTTGTGCAATGCTGAGATTTCACTGGAGGAATATTATACATAACATAACTAATAAGACGGAGAAAACAATAAACCGTTGGGGTTGTCATGAAAATGGTAGGTGAGAAAATCATAGATGCAACAGTAATATTCATAGTCAACCCAGTTAGTGTATTGTATAAAATGGAAATGGCTATGCATGGTGCATCTCTTCTGCATGCTGTGAGCTCATTCTTTGTGGTTACGCAGTAAATAGTGTATCATATATCTGATGATTCACCTGAAAGCAGACATTGCTGCAGTATTTGTTTACAATTCAGCCAGGTTCATCAGTCAGGAAAATGCATATTCAAATGGAGCGTCTACTGCCCTCTATTACAAACATTTTATCATTGCCTGAAAGCATTAACTGTATAATTATAGGGCAAAAAGACTAAAAGTCAACAAAGCCTTAAATCTGCAGGATTCCATTTAGTTTTTATCGCTAAAATCTCAAATATGCAAAGAGGTTTAATGCACTCAGCATGTTGTAGCTTGAGGGGGGATACAAATCTGCTGTGCCATCTTTCTGTAGCTTGGATAATGTAAAGTACTTTCTATAAAGGAATTTGCAACGTGTATGCACAACTCACCATGTATCCAGGAGTTCCATCTTTTCCAGGTCTCCCCTGCTCAAGGAGCGCAACACAAACAAAGACATTTTGTATCAGCTCCCATCTTCGATTGGATCAGCACTGTTGCGCTCCTAGTAATCTCCACAGTTAATGAGATATCTCAACCAAGGGATAATGATCCTGATTGCTGTGCGAACACTGTTCCATTGTGCACTTACAGGGAAAATTACAGAAACCATCTCTGAAGGTAATTACATAGAGGAATGTAATCATCTACAGGACAAGTGATAGTAAGCATACATATTTTATCCATAATGCCCTTGAAACGTCTTTTTTGCCTCATAAGGCTAAAACAACAGGTAAGTGGTCAAGGAGCAGTGAGTGTGTTCATGTTTCCAGCCTGGACGTCATTGTAAGGTGCTTTGGCAACATCTAGCAGGGATTATAAAGGTAAGAGCAACATAATTCATGAAGCATCCTTACAGGAACACCTTGAGGTCCCTCCGGTCCCGGGAATCCTGTCTCCCCGATCGGCCCCCTCTCACCCTGTCAGAGAACAGAGACAGCCGATGTGTCAGGCGGCGGTGACAAAGGAATGACGCATGGATTGACAGCTCAAAGAGAGTTAGAGACCGCGGCTCACCGGCTCTCCTGGGATCCCTGGCTCTCCACGAGTTCCGGGCTTCCCCTGTCAATCACAAACATATGAAAAAGAACAGCCTGTGTTTGACAGGTCCTCAATGGTGTCATCTCCAGCACCCCTGCTGCCTCCCATTTATAATATACCGACCGGCCCGTAGCTGTAGAGGAAGATCGGCAGAACGCGGCGTGGGTTTATACCTCTGTTCTTAATCAAAGCGGCGCGGTGTCATGGGACTTGTGTTTTGATGGGCTGCTATTCCTACTTTATTAAACGTCATTGACTTGTTGCCAGAAGCTTGCTTAAACAGCCCAGATGATTGATCAAGGAGGAGCATGAGTCGGCGCAAATTAGTCGGAAAGAAGAAAACATCTCACTTACCGAAGGACCTTGTATCCCAGGTGGACCTGGCAATCCAATATCACCCTGAAGGAAACATTGCCCACATGTCAGACACATTACATCAGGAATACAATATATATCATACACATATATCACTGTCATGTCAAGCCAAGACAGATAGATGCTCAGAATCAGAAAGCGCCTAAAGCTAGGTATAATGAATGCTCTTGGGCTCCTCGCTATTTAGACAAAACGCAGAGCAAAAACACTTTTCATTTCTATTCACAGCCACAATTTCACACAAATTTATGATAAACAACCTTCTTATGAACTTAAGCTTTCCTCATATTTTAACAGCGAACACTGCATATGTCACACCTTTGACAGAATTCCCCTACAGGAAAAAAAAATACTCGCAATGTGACAGAAACTGAAGTGTTCCACCTCCTCAGAATGCACTCACACAAACAACTTCTCTGCGCTGACTTAGATGTGGGAAGTTGTGAAAAGTTAAATGCAGGGGGGATGTTTGTATTCCATGCAGGTAAATATGAGCTGTAGAATAACTGTATATTACTTTATTTAACCAGGTGAGTCAACTGAGAACAGCTTCGGCATATCAGAAAATTCCACCTGAAATTCCTTCCATTAATATTTCAAACACTGAAAAGGACTGAATTCTCCTGTAGATAATTATTCTCCCTTAAGTCGACTCGTAACAGGAACCAACAACATGTTGCACTCTCACACTGGTGAGCATTTCTTTCAAAAGCTGTGATATCTCATTTCAGACCTCTTTAATGAATATAAATTAGAAATTAACATATCAGCAGAAGATTGGAAAGACATTACAATCAAAATACTGGAGGGAATTTGCTTCGAAAGTGAGCTTGAGATATTTTTCCACATAAAGTATAGGAAAAGTTAACCCTTGGTAGGGACTAGTTGATGGAAGGAGTACAACAATTCAACACGAGGTTGAGAAGGTCTTTTCTGGGTTAGTTATGATCACATCTCTTGGTCAATTTTTGCAATTTGTGTGAAACATACCAAATATTATGATGCAGTACTATTACTATTAGTCTACCTAAATTATTGATAAAATATAACATTTAAATGCCCTCACATGTATATAGTGATACTTTATCCACCACTGCTTATATGTTGGTTAACAGAACTCACATGCATGGTCAATTTAACTTATATAAATAGTATAAAATGTGCACCAGACTGAACAATAGTCTGAAAAATGCAAAATAAAATATTGTAATAATGCATGAACGAAGTACCAAGGAGGCTCCTTCTCTCTCGCTGTAATCAGGGTGTATCATGACAGAGGAGTTACTTCTCTGGGCTGAAACTACTGCTTACCTTGGCACCGGGCAGCCCTTCAAGCCCGGGTAGTCCCATGGCCCCTGGTTCCCCCTAAGAGAGAAAAACACACCATCTGCTGTGTCAAGACAGGGGAGGGGGAAAAAGCCACCACTGATGTAGATTTGCTGCTGTTTGCTTCCCCATTGTTATTTTTGTCTCCCAGCCATTAATAGGAGGGTGAGTGCAGTGATGAGCTATTGGAAGGCACAGGCGGTATTATAACATGCTGTCAGTAAACATCAAGCATAAACGGGCAAATATAGATCTGAGCTACCTGAAAAGACGATAAATTAAAATCTGCATAAGCCAAGATTGCAGATACAGTTCCATCTCTCCTCTGGATATTCCCACTCAGATATTAATACAACCTTTCATCTGTCAGTATGACGATCATTCTTAGGACAATACTTTAGCCTCAGTGCATTATATTTTATGATCTATGACACATACTGTCGCGCCTTGTAGGCTACAGATGGGACAGAAAAAGAGAGCCATTTGACAATCACAATCAGACTTGCTTTCTGCACTAAAAATAGAGACCCATTCCCTGTGCATGAACAAGTGATGGCCTCTATCTACCTCATCTTGCTCAAGCTGCCATGGAGAAATGCCATTACACAGAATAGAGGGGCAACCAGTACTGACATAGACGGATTGCGCAGGTAATTGTCACACATGTAGATTGTCATGAATAAGCGAGCGCGGCTAAGGGGAGAGTGGGCCAGCCAGAGGATCAGCTGTGAGACGGATTGGGGCAATTCCACCGCAGCACTGGAGCTGCTCACACAATTTATTAAAATGTCAAATTAACATCCTGGTGAAAAATCACTGTGCAACAAAACAATAAAAAATGCAATTGGCCCAGTGAGAATAAAGAATTCAAGTCGATGGCGTGCGCCACGGATCGTTCCCGTATCTGTGTGGATCGTTCTCGGTGTGCGGAGGGGTTCACGCTTTCCCACAGGCAACACAATATGGTACAACGCTTTCATATTTGCAAGAGACATGATCATTTTTTCGCTGTGTGTTGGGAGTTGGACTGTGAGTGGTTAAGTGCTCAGGCTTGAGGGCGTATTAACTTTTTTCTATAGCGAGCAAATAGCAGCTGACGTGTTTTGGCCCAGCACAAAAACTAGACACATATTTCATAAAAATATATTCCAGAATGAAAAGCGTCAACTCACTGCAAGTCCTTCATCTCCTTTGGGACCCTTAAAAGAAAAAAAAAAACAGGTTACTCCCATTTTTGAGACAAGTGCTACAATAAAAATCATAAATATTGCTCGAAATGACATGTGGATAGTGTCTGTTATTGTCATTACAATTTATAGTAGTACATTATTGCTTCTCTTTTCTTGTAAATATATCTGTCTGTAAATCATGTTTGTACTGTGTTACATGTTGTGACCTTTCTAAACAACATATAAAAATGATCCAGATCACATAACACAACCTTTGTTATCAGACGTGTATTATAAAACACGATATATTTAAGTTCTCAGAGAAACATTTCTGCATCTTCACACTTAAAAAAAAAACATACTATGAATTATTGATATAAAAAGAAAAAAAACACAAAATCTATAACTTTCTGATAAATTAGAAGCCTTGTGGTACTACTGATGAAGATGCTTTCTCATTGATTGCTGTTGGAGCTGTGATGGATTCTGCACAGGCTGAGGCATCCTCAAGCTGTGGCTGTGGCTCATGTGCATTGTGCATTGGGGATATTAGATTGCCTATTTTTTTTTTTTTTTTGTCGCCGCCTTAAGTGTTGGTTGTGGTGGATGGATCCCTCCAGGGCCTGTGAGTGAATGTCTCCCAGGACTGGGGCGAGATTACAAACTGTCTGATAAGGAGGAGCAGGGGGAGCCGATAAGCAAATCAGGTCACTTCTGCTCGGCACCGTGTGGAGCGGCCCAACTTCTAAGTCCGTTTTTGCATATCAATGATTGTGTGTCCTGGGGCGGGTCGGAGACACCTGTTTGAGAGTCAGGAAGCCTCTTACCTTCCCCCAGCAGCGGCTCTCAGTGAAACATGACTGTGATACACAAGACGCGATAAAGTACAGTCGGAGGATAACACCGAAGGGCTGGTCAGGTTATTTGTTATTCTGCTCTCCCGGGTTCTGTGTCTCACATGGTATCAACATGACTGTGTGCTTGTGCTTCTCCTTCTTACACTGTAAAGGATTTGCTTCAGGCATATCAATGATTATGCTTACCGGAGCGCCAGGAGCTCCCGCGGGTCCTAAAATAGCTCCTCCACTCTGAAAAGCCAATTTAAAACAAGATTTATATGAATTTATGTTGTACAAAATGGTCAAACACAAGCTGCTAATATGACATTGCACCACAATCAATCGCTGTATCGCAATAACATTTTTACAGAGTTTAAAAGGACCATGATGTAGAATTTAGTGGCATCTAGCAGTGACATTGCACATTTCAACAAGTGAAATAGTCTTCTCCCTCCCTTCCCTTGCTTTTTCGTGCACTAAATACCAAGTACATTATCCATTTATCAAAGTCTGGCTTTTTAAACTACTCACAACACAAAGTGGTTAGCCAACAACCACTTACTTTTCTGTCTTTAACCTGTGATTTCACACCGCCGAATTCAAGCACTCAATCCAAAAAGAAAAGGACACAGTGTTTGGTTTATCTGTAGAAACATGGCGGTGGACCTGCTCCCTATGTAGATCCTTCTAAGCTAACAAAAACACTATGATTCTTAGTTTCAGCTGATTATGTCCTAATAAATGCACAATGAATATACCTACACTGGTCCTTTAATTCTCTCAAAACAGTCTTTACCTGGAGCTTGTACAGGCTGCTCATCCCACTGCCCGCCACAGAGGGTACACCCTAAAGTACAATCAACAGTAAATCAGACTCTACACAAACAGAACATACAGTACATCTGGAGCAGTTAGACACTGTTAAGCCCTTAAAAGCTAAAAGAGAGAGAGAGAGAGAGAGAGAGAGAGAGAGGAGAGAGAGAGAGAGAGAGAGAGAGAGAGGAGAGAGAGAGAGAGAGATCAATAGCACTTTTGATGATTACACAAAAAAGAAGGTGAGGAGTGTGAGAAGTGTGAAAAGGACACGAGAGATCACAGAACACTTTATTATAATTCTTGAGCCACTGGTAATTAAAAACAAAACGAGAGTAACTCAGAAACATAAAAGAGTGTTCTGAATAAAAGAGATTCTGATATGAGAAATACATAAGCTTCGCGTGTATTATTAGAGCATAAAAGTATGTTTTTCCCCTCAATAGATTGGTCGAGGGCAGTGATTATGTAGAAGGAGTCAAGGTTCTCATTTAGAAGCAAGCGGATGCCTGTGCCCTTTATAGGCCACTGAGCCATCCCCTGTCCTCCCAGACTGCAGTTTATGAGACCAGGGTGTGGGCGGAGGGGGGCAGGGGTGGAGGGGGGCATGGCAGGTTCAAGGGGACAGCTGATGAATTATAGATTTGCCTTTGGAAGTGCTTACTCACTAGCCTTTAGAGGGAGAGAACATGATTCAGTGGCAGTCAGCAGGTAGTCACAATTTCAACGCATTTGTACCTCATCAGTTATGTTTCTATAGTAAAAAAAAAAAAGCAGGCTGCTGATCTTTTCCATAGGAAGAGATATCAATCTTTTGATACTGTTAATAGGAGTAAGCGATTATCATTTGAATGTACATCATGTGTACTTAGTATAAGGTCATGACCTTGTGCTCAGGGAGGATGTGAGATTGGTGACCAGCAGCTGGCACTTGTTGAGGAACTTACCGGAGGCCCTGGAAGCCCTGGTCTGCCTGGGGGGCCTTCATTCCCCTGCCAAACACACACCAGAGGAATGCTTAAACATGTCCGAGGAAATGGAAATGTTTACCAAGCACAGTCCAAGGCTAATGTAATCCACCGACGTGGAACCTCATTTGCCGAACCCCAAGAAACAAATTCCTGTTAATGGTGAGTGCTGTATTTTCAAAACACCAGTAAATGGTGAGATTTTTAGATTCTGTCCCTGTCAAAAATGTTATTTTCTTTCTGTTCCTCCGGTTGGATGTTTGTGCTTCACTGTGCAGAATGATGAATGTGTAGAGTTTGACATTGGAAGGCTATTTTCACTTCCATCTACTGAAAGTGGAAAGTTTCTCTGCGCCCACTTTAAATTAGGGCTTAAGATGAGTACCTGCATGATTTGTGACATCACAATTAATGTGGAGCCAATCATTGTCCACTATGCAACTAACATGAGTGAAATGTAGAAACTTGTAACCTCTGGTGCACACACATTTAGAGTTTTATAGTAAAGGACAACAGCGATTAAACAATATTTGCATATTCAGATTATTTTCATTGAGGGACAAGGATTGGATGTCATTTAATTTGGGTGAAAAAAACAAATTGTTGTTCATTATTTTTGTCATTTTACTATTACTTATTATTTTTTTATGTAAGGAAGTACATATGGGGAAAAGCTAGAGATGGTTTACACAACTATTTGATCACAGGCACGAGTCATTGTATTAATCTACAGCTGTTTGACCAGCAATCAGATTTTTAGAGGTCCCATGTTGTAGAAGGCAAGATTTGAATTGCCTTTTGCTTATAACAATGTCCGGGTGTTATATAAATAGTGTCCAGAGTTTCAAAACGCACTGTCTAGAAAGAAATTAATCTACAGTATTGTGTATATAAAACCCAGACATGCACAGTGCCCACATTTTAAAAACTAAAAAAACTCTTACTCTTTCTCCTTTAGCTCCTGTTTGACCCATTGGACCGGGTCTACCCATAAGCCCCTGCAAACAGAAGTGAACTGAACTGATTAATCTGATCTTCTCATGACAAAAAGGAGACCCACAATAATAAAAGAGGTAGTTTGTGTGATAAAAAACTACTTTTTTCCTGAAAAATGTATACTGTTTATGTACAATATAAAGAACATGTTAGGCATATTTTTCTTACCGGGGCCCCTGTGCGGCCGGTCGCACCTGGAAGTCCTGGTACTCCATGAGGCCCCTAAAGGAGAAACATTGGACTGTCAACATTTTTCAATCTATTAATGTCAATTTCACAGCAACACGGGACATGCAATATGCTGCCTTGACATGGTCAGAAACAGTAATCACAAGAATAAACAGGAGATTAAATATAGCCTGCTTTTCTTTCAAAGGTAGCACATATAATTGACACCAATCAGCTAACAATCTGTTCTTTTAGTGTAAAGCAGAACAGTTATTTTACAGCCAATTAGTAATATTTCATCTACATAATGTTAAATTGAATTCCACACATTCTATAAATACACATCACCAAGCAACCATACTTCCTCCCACTGCTAATGGACAGACTAATACTGATGCAGTACAGATTGTAAGTTTTCACTTTTCAATTATATTTGACAAATAAGTCGATACGTAGAACGCATCAGGAGGGCACATGCAACAAAGGCTCCGAGCCAGAACTGAACAAAGGATATGGCATTACATGCATCTTCAACCGCCAGGCCACACAAAGACCTTAAAAAGGCCCCCCACTTATTTTATAATTTAAAAAAATGTCTAATTCTCTGTGTGAAACATTCTCCTTGATTGTCTTTGAATAATCTCTGTAGAATAGACTAACACAGCTCTGACCACATTGCCTGTGATAAGCCTTATTATAAGCTGATATCCTAAACCTGAGGAGTGAATTATTGGTTCACACCATGTCAAACATGACAATCAATCACATAAAAGAGTACTTTAGCATAAGTAAGCTATAGAGCTTGCAACCTGGATGCTGTCCTATTCACTGGATTGACTACTAGCATATATTCATATTTTTATGATTTTGAGGGGCGTTTGGATGGAACAGTAGATACACTTCCTGTTTCTACTGTGAAATACGTGCTGACATTGTTTTTATTTTTTTAATACCTGCTGACATTGTTATTATTTCTTTAAGCTTTGAAAAAAAAAATCCAGCAGAACTGTAAAACACATTTTATTGTGCCTATAAAATCTAGTAACAAGTGTGCCTGTTAGTGAAAATCTACTGCCATTGCAGTTCAATGTTGAAAGTTGACCTATGAAATGCTTCTCAGCTCTTGTGAAGCTTTCAATTAGCACACACACATACACATGCAGGCTACATTTCTTATATAAAAACATAGGGCCACATGCAGCGTGTGGATAGCTTTTCAATTTCCTAATAAAACATACTGTAAGTGTGGAAGGAAATTAAAATGAGACAGACATTACAATATATTTTCATTCTTTTGAAAATCTACCTCTCAATGTCACATTGACTTCTGGATGGCAAGATAACTACCGACTTATTATATTTAGATTAAACTATTTTTACTCACCTCATCGCCTTTATCTCCTGTAGGGCCTGAGAACCCTCTCTCTCCTTTTACTCCCTGCAGGAAGTAAGGAGCACAGAGGGAGGAAAAAGTCACGATTTTTCCACCGGAAATTAAAAGTCCTTAGTCTAAACGCATATATACGATGTATAAACTTAAAAATGTCTGCTCTTTTTTTTTTTTTTGCAGCAAACAGCTTCAAATCGCTCGGCCTGGTTAACCGTGGTACAACATGGTCGGCATAGCAACAATGTCTGCAGAATGCACGTGAGGGTGTGCTGAATAATATGAATTGTAGAATAGCTGGTTAGGCTTCCGAAAGGCAGTTTATCCAAAGCATTTGTCATTGTAAATATCTAGGCTACATACTAAATCAAACACACATCCCGATAAACATATACTTAAAATGGCACTATTAGCTGTACAGACACTGCTTCATGCTGAGAAGCTGAATAATTCATTAAGATCCATGCAAACAAGTATTTAAAAAAAAAAATAACGAAAATGTGTTCTATGATTTACTGTATTGTGGGCTTGATATTTCTTTGCCTACCTTTGGACCTTCTTTTCCAGGGTTACCCATCGGGCCTCTTACACCTGGATCACCCTGTTAGGGACAAAATAACACACTTGATTATGCATACTATGTATGGATCTACAGAGTCAGAGTAACAGATAAATATGTTTACAGCTTCCTCTCGCTTGTACCTTTTCTCCCACCATGCCTTGTACTCCTTGCACACCGAGGGACCCCTTCTCTCCCTTCTGCCCGGGCAGCCCTGGGGCTCTCAGCTGGCACACACTGCAGGCGTTCTGCCAGCACAGGCGAGGCGGGAAGTGAAAGTGGTGGCACAGATAAGATCTCATCAAATTGAGCTGGAGCACTGCATTTTCACCCTTTATTATGTCACATCCCCTGGGTGGAGGACAAGACCCCCACTGACACAAAGTGTTCCTAAATGTCTGCAGAGCGGAAATAATGTGGACCCACCAAGCACATCTCTCATCTAGGTGAGTGGTGAACTTTGTCAAACTCATTGACTGTGACATTTAGGTGCGAATCGCAAATATCACTGTCCCTGATCCAGTCTAGATATAAGCACTGCACCTTGCAGGGAAGAGGTAGGAGCTCCAAGTTGGAGTCATCCAGAAGAAACTGGTTTAGTGCACCATGAAAAAGGAAATAGCAAATAGGAATCAAGTGTAAAACACAGAATGGAAACAGTTCTGTACATGCCTGTCAACTTCTTATCTTCCAGGAGCCCCAAGAAATATTATTAATGAACTAAATAAAGCAACAATATCATAGAGTTAATGAATAAGAAGAAAATAAATGAGGTGAGCGTTTAGTCCTTTTTTGTGCCGTTAAGATGAGAAATAATAGCGTAATCAGTATCAGAGCACTTAATGGATAAAAATAGTTGACACTGAAGGAGGTAGAAACTAAAAAATATTGGCATTTCACTTTATCTGCTATTAACTGTCATGTGGAGGTATTATATTCACTGCTGCAGTTATCATGCATTAATTCATGAAAATGGTTAAATGTAGCTGTGCGCTGCGGTCCTGCAGGTAACAACATAGTGTAAAGTGACTAATCTCTTCCATTTAAAAGAAAAAGAACAAAGAATCTGTAATTTGCAAGATTTTTTTTCAAAGAATATTCCCACTAATGTAACACAAAAAATGACACTTGATCTCACGAACTCTGTAATGCTCTAGTAATCAGTGAGTCAGTGAGTTTCTATACCTGCTTATTCCTCATCAGGGTCACAGGGGTCTGCTGCAGCCAATCCCAGTGCATCAGAGAGGCAGGGATACTCTACAGACAGGTCGCCAGCCCATCGGGGGCCACACACACCATTCACTCATGCTCTCAGACCTACAGGCAATTTAGAGTCTTCAATAAACCTCAGTATGCTTTTGGACTGGGGGAAGAAACCGGAGAAAACCCATGCAGGCACAAGGACAACATGCAAACAGAAAGGTCCCAGCACAATGATTGAATCTGTAACCTTCTTGCTGAGAGGCAGCAGGGCTACCCACTACTGCACTGTGTCTGTGTGGGTTCTCTCTGGGATTTTTGGCTTCCTGTGTGTGTGCCCCATGATAGGCTGTGGTAAGAGTGTATCCCTGCTTCTGCCTGTAATGCGCTGGGATTGGCTCGAGCAGACCCCCACAACCCTTGTGACAAATAAGCGGGTTTAGAAAATGACTGACCGACTAGTCAGAAATTGTATAATATTATTTATATTCAACCATTTGATAAGCAGGAGAAGTGAGAGCCATCTCAAAAGCACTATATTATCTGGAATTTCCATGAGGGTGGAAGGAGAAAATGTCACACAGTAATAAGTATGTCGTACTATGTTTGCATATCTGCTGAGGGTTTAATGTCTGTCTTTCTGATAATCCCTTGCAATTTTCCATTAAATATTTACAATACACTAGTGTGTAATATTTCTGTTTTCCAATGAAAGTCTTACATTTGTTGTCATATGGCTTGACTGGGAACCTGTAGGGAAGGAATTATTCTAAGAATATTTGAATTTGTTGTCTTCTAGAGATGTCATCCCGATGGAGGCTCCCGAAGGCTTTCATGTCATATAATGTAAATGTCTGTATATTAATATAAAAGTACCATCTCAAGTTAACAAGTTGTTAATTTTTAAATAATAATGGAGGCAAACCCTATTGCATTATTGCGTGGAACCAATTATTAAGTAACTATTTACCTTAAGTAAAGCACCCATGTCTCCAACAATTGGAAGGGCAGTCTGTCAAAACAAGAAGATAAAGAAAATGTCAGTTTTATATGAGATTTTCTCGGGTATTCTACTGTTTTTTTGGTGTTATGCCAGCAGATCTGGTGTATATTTCTAAAAATACTGCATTATAAGTCAATCTTAAACCCGTTTTAAAAACAAATTTAGGCAGCAGCGTTCCATTTTCAGTGCAATGCTTAAGGAAAATGTTGGTGAAAGACAGAATCTTCGCTTAAAAATAGTGTTGTTCTCTGGAGTTAAAGAAAACCTTCTGAATTGCAGCCCATGTATTTTTAAGAATGTGACATGGACAGTAAATGGTTTTCATGGGTCTTTACAACACAAGAATATAAATGGGTAAAAACGCTGAATTTGCTTCCTGCAAAAGTAGCTGCAGCATTCGTATGGAGCTCACACACTGTGGCTCTCAGAATTATATCAAATGTTGCTTGTGTGAAAAACATGAAAAGACAGGAAAACATGCTAACAATGGGGTGCTGCCGATTTTTCATGAAATGAAACCGTTTTCTCGAAGCAAGATCGGTTAGTAAACAGCAGGACGAGCTGCTAATTATCCTGAAACTTGACTTCAAAGTGAACTGAGGCGTATTCATTGCAGATCACTGACGCTAGACCGCAGAGAGCAGAAATGAGATTGTCTTACTTACTGGTTCACCTGGGGGTCCAGCAGGGCCCAGGGGACCTGGTCTACCAGGGGGGCCCTTTAATTGAGACAAAGAGAGGCGTTAATAATGCCTGGCTATGACATCAAGCCAGACCAGCAATGCTATAACTCAAAACTTCAGTTGGTGGTGAGGATTTGTGTCCGGGAGCTGTGGTACATCGTAGTGTTCCTCCACAGTGGGTAGCTGACATGTTTTTATGCTTCTAGCTGTCTTTTATCAGTAGATGTGTGAGGGATTGGACGAGAGTGGAAGGACGGACTGTTCTCACTCACCTCTCGTCCTGAAGGACCAGGGGCGCCGATTAAACCTGGGAGTCCACGAAGACCCTTGTATAAAAAAAACAAAAAACACATCCTTACTAACACATGAATAACAACTGGCAAACACATAAAAGGTGTTATGTAAAACAACCGAAAACCGCTGGCCACAGCATGAGTGAGGTGAGTATCTGTGAAAAAAAAGCGTGAGCAAATTTGTGTGTTGCAGATTTCAGAGATTTTTTCCACAGACCTCGATTCCTGGCTTTCCTGGGGGTCCCACGGGGCCCTAAGAACACATCACACATCTTGTTAACACCATCTGCCCTGTGGCACCCAGGATCCAATAAAGGAATTGTGTCAGACACCTTTTGCTCTATTGATTCTCTGTCTCCAACAATCCTAATTTCAAAAATGAAAGCGGACTCACTAACAATCAAATGTGTGAGGTTCCAGGTTCAAAGTGGTGCTGAGCACATGCTGCATGATGAAGGCAGCGAGCAATACAGCAGCGTCTCACAGTAATGACTGGAGATTTCATCTAAGAGAGTGTTTAATGAACACTGATCCTCATCCTCAAGAGGGTCTTATTCTTTCACTGCATAAAGACAGGAACCTGAAGGTATCGCAGTTTAAAGCAGGGGTATTCAACAGGGGGGTTGGGACACCCCCTGTTGAATACCCTCAGAATTACTGCAGGGGGGAACAGCAAAATAACAGCTTGATTTTGAAATGTTTTTTCCTCAATGTTACTATGTATGTAATGTAACATACGTTTCACAAATTAAAACATATATAGGTAAATTACAGTAGTACAGTATAGGTGGCCCTGCAAGTTAATATAAAAGGTTTAATCTGCAATGCAATTTTATACAGTATACTGTAGAGGGTCCCTGCTCTTTCTCTCTATCAGCTAATGGTTCTTGGCTGGAAAGTAGTTGAACACCCCTGGTTTAAAGTAAATAATAGAGAAAGAGAACAATCAATACAACATCATACTCACAGGCGGTCCTGTGACACTCTCTCCAGGTTCACCTTTGTCACCGTGATCTCCTGGGACTCCTGGGACTCCTCGCTCACCCTGGCAAAGGCACAAGGGAGCAGTCAGTGGATGATAGTGAAAAGTTGGAAAGTTGCTGCACTGCCTGATCATTAAGTATTTAGACTCTGCCGGAACTCATTTTCCCCTTCCCTTCCCTTCCCTATGTTTTGCCTTTAGTAGCTTCAAGGGTAAACAACTATATTCAAGGCCAATTATCATTATCTGTCCTGTGTCGCGAGTGCTCCGCCTCTAATGTGCTTCACTATTGGTTTTCCCCTCTAGGCCCCACCTCACCACCTGTGAAAGTTGTAGCTACTTTGAAGCACCTTCTTCCTATAAACAATGGATCAGTGGAACAAGGGAGCACACTGTAAATTACCAAATAATAGCCTAGTCATTAATTTGTTTCAATCGCTTTATAACAGCATTAACAGTAACAACTTGAGATCTTGACTTCAACGCAGAAGGGAAAACAAGCACAGTATTACATATATCACTGATTTAACTGCAGGAGGGAAGCTACTGGGCTCTATGCAGATGGATGTGTTGGTGGAGCTCCACCAACACTGTGCTTCCTACCTTGGGCCCACGAGACCCTCTAGATAGAGGCAAGCCATTGCCCTGTAAAACAACAGGAAGAGGAAATCAGAATAGGGATACACGGCACATTCATCAGCAACTTACTTGGAGACCCAAAGTGCAGCATGAACAAACCTGTTTTCTGCTCTATTGGCGGATTTAAATACGAATATTGAATCCGTATGAGCTATAGTACAGTGCACAGTACAAACAGTCTCAACACAGCATTGCATTATGAGGTTCTGTTCAATACTGTTTATAACATTTTTAATAGTTTCTATGTACAGAGGCAGATTCATAATGGCGAACTACAGAGAAAAAGTTTGATTGGAATGAAGGCCACTGTAAGCAGTATTTACTGTACAGTACGGATGAGACATTGATTTCTGTGGTCAGCATGTATTAGTGTTACAAGTCCTGTATTGCACAATGTTAATTAAATGTGCAGAAGTTGGGTTTTGAACTACACAGCATTTCTAAAGTTTTAGAGAGAAATGTGTATATTGTATATATATATATATATATATATATATATATATATATATATATATATATATATATACACATACACACATACTGTACATACATACATACACACACTCTACTGAACAAAACCTATACATTTACATTAGATGTTCAGTATAAGCGGATTGCTAATCAATGCAAACAATAGATAGAAATATGGAGAGTTTGTTCTTGATTCATTTAAAATCAATAATGTAGCATTAGCTACTCGAAGACACCAACTCATCAAAGACGCTTCGACCATCTGCATTTTCGTTCACCTCCCTTTGTCTTACATAACAAAGACCATAAAATGGCAAAAATCAATTTACCTTAAAAGGCTCCTCTAACATAAATGACACTCAGTGAAAGACTCATGATCAGAAAATAATCTCTCTTTATGTAACAACATAAGAGGTCATTGGCTTGCTGTAAACATCCCCCATCAACACTTGCACAAAGCCTTTTTGTCCAGTCCTGCTCCAATCTCCCCAGTGCTGAGTATATTAAAGAGCTTCTGCCTGAATGAAATATTTCCTTTATTACTGTGCTCAACTGAACACAGCACCTCTTGCTTGATGAGTAAGTCTGCTGTCAGGCTTAATGTTCGGTTTAGCGTTTCCACACACAAACAAACATGATTGTTTAGAGCTATAGAGCACTTGCTGGTGATTGAGGAGTGTGTGCCTCCAGCCAGGAATGAGGGCTTGGCATCACACATGCCGCGTTTTTTTATTTTTTTTTTTGGCGAAACTATAATGAACTTTCTATATGCAAAGCCATGTCCATAAAGGAGAGTGCTTCAACAGCTTCAAAATGGTAGGATAGGTGATTACCCAGGCTGAGGTTATCCAAAGTTGGATTACTAAATGGCATTGCATCTCCATAATGGCATGGCAGATACACGGCTGGAGGAGCTACTTTCCCTTAAAGGGATAGTTCAATATTTTTGAAAAAATTCATTCATTCATATGATTCCCATAGTCATAGAAATAATTTATTTAATTTAATAAATTACTTTCTTTTGCCAGACCAGTGGAGCAAAGCTGTGAGCTGCTCAGCTGCTACTACGTGGCTAATGGTATTTAGTTTTTAAGGTAAATGTAAAGCAGGACCTTATAGTCCAGACATGGCTGCTTGTCAGAGTGATCTCAGAAAGCACACGTTTAGTTCAGCCGCCACGGCCTGAGGTGTCCACGCTGTGTCACTCCGCTCAAAGTAGTCCTGAGTATTTGCTTCACGTGTCATTATGTTACAGTTCTTGTCATCCACAGCATATGGGAGTTGCTAGATTGTGCATTTGTTGAGTTTGATGAAAACCAAAAAATACCACATAGTAGTCGTGGAGCAGCTTAAGGCTCTGCTGGTGTGGAAACAGCTTGTATCGACAAAAATATTACTCCGGGAATCATAACGATAGCCGAATTTTCCAAAAAGTTGTATATCCCTTTAAGGCATGAGCTGCTGCGACCAGATGATCCGCGCATTGTGGACTTGTTGAATGCTCTGTTTTTTCCTGTTCTACCCTAACCATCTTCTGCCTTTTGTTCAACAGCCTCAAGGTCAAACGTACGTGTCTAAACTTTCAATAATAGTACCCACCATATATCCACCACCAGGCTCTCCAGGCTCACCCTTAGGTCCCTGTGGCCCCATCACTCCCGAATCCCCCTACAGGAAGACAGAGAGTATTCAGATGTGAACAAAAATGTCACAGTCTCTCATTGAAACAATAAGAAGGATGTAGAGTCTGGGGGTTGAAGTGGGGCCAGATGCCATTTACCAGGATCATTCTGCACATCAATAAGCGTAAACATTAACACTGTTTGTTACAGGGGACAGCTTTTGTGACTGCCTGGACACGTCCAAAGCCATCAACCTCCAACACTAGTTTGTAGGTTGGAAATTGCTGTCCACGAGGCGTAAACAAGGTTGTCGGTTTTATGTTTCCTGCTTCAAATATATTAGTTGACCCAAATGTTAACAATGCTCCGCCGCAAGAGGAAGTCTTGTTGCTGCCCGTGGTGCATTTTGTTTTTCCCATTCATCTTTATACCTGGAATGATTGATACTTCTCACTCGTGGATTGCAGCATAAATGTATAACAATGCCTGCCTCTTGGATTAGATTAGACAGTGGCATAGCAAAGAGATGACAAAGGAGGATTATGAATGTGAATGAAAGTAGGAGGCTTTAACATTTTAAATTTGCTTCTTTGCCAACAGAGTGTAACACAGTGACTCCAGTGGGTGGGGAGGGATGACAAACCCCATTAAACATGCATGTCAACTGCACACTTTGACAGCAACAAGAGCACAAAGTTATGATATGATACGTGCAGGGAGAGTAATCGGAAAGTGTGTCTTCACAGGTTGGAACATGTTCAACCTGTGACAGAACACCAGTGCTTCGTATTTTTCTTCGAGGTGAGAACTTGTTCTGAAGTTTGCCTACCTTTTCTCCTCTCAGGCCATCTTTCCCAGGCACCCCTGGTGAGCCCTGTAAATAGTGGAGAAAAGAGACACATCTATCATCAGGCCTTCATCTCTTTACACACATTTATCTCCTCCTCCTCACTGCTTCAGCAGGCTGCCGTGTTCCAACATAATTTCCCTTAGCCAGGATTTATGAAATGCCTCCTTTCCCTCCTTGCTTTTGAATAAAGACAGATGCTCATTACAGAAGCAGGTGTGGGGAACAGATTGGGCCTCTGCCTCCGTCCCTGGCATAAAATGCTAAGATTTGCCTCTTTCCACTAATTAATTCTTAAATTTGATTACTGATCGCCCATGTAAAAATTCTTGGACTTCTCTCCCCCCAACTTCCTGCCTGTCACTGCCTGTTGAGGTTTATCTGTTTATCTCTCCCTCACTTTTATCCTGGCAGGTTGAGTTAGGGAGCAGAGGATATGGCAAGGTGACAGATAAGGCAGCGAGAGGAAGGAAGGCTTGAAGTGAAGTGCTACTGTCTAGTGCCAGTATACTTACTGGATCGCCTACAAGTCCATTGGGTCCAGGTGGGCCCGGCTTCCCCTGACAAAACACAAAGGAAAACCAACACTTGAGGCTACTTCCTGCTGAGGACCTTATCTGGACTGAGCTGTGCAGATTCATGTAACACTAGGTTTTCACCTATATATTCACTAGGATATATCTGAGATATCTTGTGTATAACTTGGCTATGTTGTGATTCCAGATAAGATGCTTATGCATTACTGTTTCGACTCATTATTTTGTACACAGATGAAGTGAATACTTGCATTACCATGGAAACTGAGCTCATGCGGACTAACAACAGAGAAAAGAAAAAGGGTATACAAGCGTCAGCATAGTGGCTGCTATTTTTATTGACTCCATGTCATAAAAAAGGAATCTGTGTTATTGTGTTTAAATACATTTTAAAATGTGTTATTAGTGAATGCATATGCAGTCGGCTACGTAATTAAACAAGACAGCGCCTACATTCATATTTATTTTACACTTACAAATACATAGCTATTACCATGGAAACAGAACTTCCACAAAACCACTTGAGCAAACCAGCAGGGAATTTAATGTTCATGTTCTCCTGTTATTATTGGCCTAAAACAGATTTTAAGGTCATGTTAGAACAAGCAATAAATAAGATCTGTATATCCAAGACACTATAACTAAAGATCCAGCTCCCAGTAAACATGTATAATTCCAGTTCTTTTCCACAGTCCCAGCTGTGGTATATTCTGCCACCTATGTGCATCTGGGTATGGTCTTGCAGTTGTTTATACTAAGCAGGCTTTTACTAGGCCTGTGTTTGACCTATGAGTACTGTAAGTGGCACAGCAGACATGAGATGAATACAAAAACTCACCTCTGGTCCTTGATCTCCTTTTAGACCTGGCAGCCCAATGTTTCCCTGTTATATTACCAAAAAGATGGATAAAGTGGTGTTGGGGAGGCAGTGGGGGGACAGAGTAAAACATCAAACATAGGACTTTGAAATATTTGCCACTCTAACCTTGATCTATTAGTACAGTGCTGAAGCCTGAAGCAGGGTGAATGTATGTGGTGTATTTCTGAATTCTAGATGCAGTAGAAGTGGATGAAATAAGGTTTCCGATGGGTTTGTATAGAAGGTGGCCCACAGAAAAGGGTGAAGGACTATTTTTGATACTTTTGTTGCAGGATAAGTGGTGTGTTGCTTGTCATTGTAGGCCCTCTGAAAGCCCCAAGACACATGACAAATCCAATAATAATCTCTGGCATGTTGTAGAGCCATTCCTGCATGTCGAAGAAAGAAACCCCGTCAATATTGCTATTACAATAAAAGTGTCCTTGATCAGGAATAGGTATACGCCATAAAGCACTACCCTGCTGTCACTGCTGTTGCACAGGCACAAAAAGGGCACTCAAAGGACATAAAGGACTGTGGAGCTTTATTTTGTAGTCAGTGAATATTGATGCTCAACTTTTAGTGTAAGTGCTAAGTCTTCGACATTACCTTGGAGCCTTGCGGTCCTTTTGCCCCCTACAGAAGGGAAGCAAGGAGACAGACAACCATCATTGCTCAAGACATTCTAAAAGGAAATAGTTGAGTGAGTCAATCCTCCTGCTGACTGGTAAGGAGGAAGGTCCTCAAGGACCTTTACGTAGTTGGCTTCCATATTATGTGAAGGTTAAGAACACACAGTATTTCCTTTGTCAAATTTGCTCCTGTGCTCTGAGAATGTGAAAAACAAAAGAAGCCAGAAGAGCACTCGAAGAGCAAAATCGGCCCAGTAGTTTGCCCCATAATCACTGTTCACAGAAAAAACAGACAGACAAATTGCACCAAAAGCAGTATTTCCTCACAAAGGTAATGGATTCCCTGAAATGCAAAACATCACTTCTTGCTTTTGTAGCCCATGGTCTCATGCTAAGTGTTTGCTTTTAGAGCCTGGCATAACCCATTAATATTTGATTCCTATATTTAATCATGTGATTACATTTTTCCTTTTCATTCAGCTGACTGTCTTTTGATGTTTGGTCAATAGCTTCATCAAGGGCTTTTGTATCCCGTTTTCCTCAAGTAGTTGCATCTATTGTTTTGTGATCTAAACAGTAATTGTCCTCCAATTTATTCTGTGCTTCACCCCAGCAAAGCACAAAGACAACATTTAAGCACAGGCCAGGATCAATGCTCTTTCCGAATCAAATGTCAGCCCTGCTTTTCTTAATGTTACATAAGAGTAGAAACATATTCCACGCCCTGGTGTCAAATGTTGGATGTGTTGTTTGAAATGTAATACTGAGTTGCTTTCGGTTAAATTGTCTCCCCTGAGAAAAAAAAAAAAAAGAATAATAAGAAAAAACACTTACGTCATCTCCCTTTTCTCCCTTCTGGGCCTTCTCCTTTATTTCATCCTCAAACACAAGAGAAAACAGGCCACTTCAAAATGTGACTCAGCTGTCGAAACAATTGTGTATAAATTGAAGAACCAACACATGAGGGAGATGCAAAGCAGAGCTTTTATGATATAAATAGCTGCTTACAGGTCCAGAAAGCTGTCTTAATCCATGAGCTGTCATCACCTAGAATTCATCAAATTGTTAATTTATGCAAAATGACTCCAATCTTACTATGTATAACTATCAAAAAAAAAAGAAGAAAACACTACATCTTCACTCGCAAATACTCACACAAATACACTAACATTACTACAGTACAAAGACTTTATTGGACAGCCTGTGAGTTACAGCGTAAAATCACTGTAACAGATACAGATAAAATACTTAACAGTTCTAACTGGTACATTCTCATTCCCATAGTCTTCCTTTCATTTTTTTCTTTAAGCACCACTATGTACTGGTTTTATTAGTAAGTCAATCACATGGCAAATTACACAACAAATCATGTTACTGCAGGTTTTTTTTAACCATCAGAAGACCAATAAATGGGGTGACAGGAGGCCCTTTAATAGCTAAATTAAATGAAACAGCATGGGAGAGGTCAAGACCAACACGTCCACCAGTGGGTTGGACCGATGACTGGAACAGCTATAGGTGAGGCAACTCCAGGAGAAACTTTCCCAGCTGCCCAAACTAAAATCTCAAGTGTCTCCACAAATCACACAAGTAGTGTATATATATACACATAGCATTAACACAAAATAATTAACAATTTAGTCAAACTCCTTCAATGTGTGTAAATTAAGGCCAGTTCTAATGCAAATTTTAATACCATGCTGACTGTAATCTTACACTGCTAGATAAAATAATAATAAAAAAACAAAGTGAGCACAAATAAAGTGAATACACCTTAGAGATAATTGGTAGTGATCCTTAAAAACTACAGACAAGTAAGAGATCAAAATAAATTGTTACTACACTGAACATAAGTGTACTTGTGTTGCACATTTAAACAGATGCAATGTTAACTAAGCAGGATATGTATATCAGATGTACAATAACAGATTTGCATAATAAGAAAGGCACTATAAAAAAGAAAATTGAATTCCAAATCTATCTATAATCATCAGAACTCATAATCTAACAGTCCACAGGCCTCTTGTGTCTTCAAGTTCAACTCTGTATGTAATTAGAACTGGTTCAGCCTTGGGTGGTTTTTGCATAATGATAAAAGAAGCAAGAGACAATAGAAGCTAGAAATGAAAGCAGGTGTGGGCAGCTCTGGCTTCTAATGAGAGCACTGCCATTGGCTTTTTACGATGTATTTTCCCAGTCGTTTTTTTTTTTTCCCTCCCTTGTCCACTTGCACAGGTGTTCTTGTTTAATAGGTCTAATGTGTGCCTGTGAGCTGTTTGAGAGTGTTACTGCAATTAGGGCTATAGAAAATAAACTTAACATGAAGCGGTCTTTCCACCTTCAGCAACAGTGGTCAATGTAACTTTAAATAAGGCACTGAATCCTCTATTGTCCCCATGGATCATGTGCACAATCAGTCAACCTTCAAACTGCAGCGACTCGCCAGAGCAGCATTCCTGCCGGATACGGGGAAAATTTATCCTTGCCGCCAGTACAGTATGTAACCAAATCCCAATGTTCTGCTGCAATTTATCTAACGTGCAGAGCATACAGCCAGTTACTGAACGTAACTTAGATTAACAGATTAATTTCAATAGATTATAAAACCATTGTAATGCAAATACTGGCAGCTATAAAACAGGACCATCTCAGAGCTGAGAAGAGACCGTTTGCCACTTTAAGGGCGTTGGGGAAAGTGATGGCCGTGCATGTCTGTAAGCTCGCTGCTCCTCCCTGTCACTAATAAACAGAGGCACAAGAAGGTTTATGAAGGGAGGGTAATGATCTGAACCCTTGCTTCTGCTGTGTAAGGGAAATCAATGCTTAACTGCCAAAATTATCTGCCACAGGAAAGCAGAAAGCACAGACAGAGACTGATGCTAAATATTCAAACAGCCTCATTTATCAAATGACATGTTTTCCCTTCAACTGCGTACTCTAGAATATAGTATCTCCTATATCTGTGTGGCCTGCACCTCACTACACAACAATGAACACAACTGTGCATATTGCATTGGAATAGGAATATTTCTTTATCTTCCTCTACAAGTTAAAGTGAAAGCCAGGGAAAAGAGACAATCGTTAAGAAATAATTATAAAGCTAGACCTCAGTGTTTTGAACAGCCATTAAAACCGCCTTCATTGATATCTATTCTTATTAAGTGAGTAGCCTTTTTGTTGGTTAGACAGAAAGCAATGAAACTTGCATGAGTGATATTTGTTTGCTATATAATTAAGCTGTCCAATTTTCATATGAATTGCTCACTACAAACAATACGAGTGAGAGCAAAAATTAAAGCATTTAAACTGTTTCCAAGCTCATGTCTGAAGATTTCAGGAACTTAATAGGTAGAAGAACAACACCAATTAGAGCCATCTAGATGTCAAAGCCCTTATTTCTTGGAATGTGGGCCACAAAGCCATGTTTTTAACATGACATTTTCTGATAGATTCATCATTTTGTTAATAATAGCACTCATTGTTGCAGCATTTCTTTGTAATCGTCACAATTCCTTTGCAGGTCTTTAATTGATTTGTCAGTTTGCTTTTGACTTGAAAATGTCTAAAGAACCACACTGTTTCATCTCCAGACAACCACCCTGTCATCAGTAGTTCTCACGTTTTGTCTGCTTCTGTAGTAAAATAAGGTAGGGTCATCCAATATAAACCATTCACTATAATTCATATTTCTGTACATTATAAAGCAATCATGTGCTCTATCTATTGTGTCTTTAAAAATAATGCCATAATATATGTGTGATGGGGAGTACAAATGTGCTATTTGACACTATTTGATAGAGAGAATAGAATCAAAAGTTCACAATTTATAATATCCATGCAAGCTGCATGCACATTTCTCTGCTGTGGAAATGGCTAAAAGAATCATTTACTGAGTGAATTTATTATCTAAATAAAATATCTGGAAAAAAAATGCAAGAAAGCTCCTTCTTGATAAATTCAACACAACTAATCTCCAATACCTTGAAAAGTCTGCCCATGTTTCATGCCCTTTATCACAGAAATCTATGATTTGTACAGAAAAAAAAGCTTTTCCCTGAAAATATATATCGAAAGATACAAAAAAACCTGCAGGCCTGCAAAGAATGTTAATTGGTTCCATAGTGGATGTGTGACAGCAAAGGCAAACATAGCAGTGCTGTTGCTTTTTCCTCTCCGGTCCCATAATTATTCACAGTCGGATGTGAAATTTGGCATTTTATTCAGTTTGTCACAAAGGATGAAGCAATGATTACTGTAAAACTAGATTTAGACTTCTGCATTAAGGATTTACATATACACTTAGACTGTAGCAGATCGGGCTTCTATAAATGTTTGTAGCCCACCATCGCTTTGTACACTAAACTAAATTAAATCATGTTAAAATACACTGTGGGGGATATAAGTAAAGCATAATATATCATATATATTATACTTACAGGACCAGGAGGACCAGGAGGGCCAATGTCACCCTAAAGCAACAGAAACCAAACACAATCAATCAGTATATATGTGTGTGATAAACAGATAGACAGGCAGACAGATAAGCGTAAAATACAAATAAAGTAGAATATTGCGCTCGAGAACATAGGTTGCCACATGTGACCTCAACTCCTTGACATCAGAGCAGCAATAAAAGAGAACCCTGAGTTGAGTGACAAGCAAACATTAAGCAACTCTTGTTAGAAGCATTTTGCAATGTGCACAGTACATAATGTTGCAGTGCTTCTTTCCATGAGTATCCATATAAACCTTTGTAATGATTGCTCTTGGTGCCCCAGGGAGCTTTAGAAGGGTCCTAATTGTGATGCAGTGTATTTAGGAGGCTCCATTATCCCATTCAATACCGCTTTTAAAACTAAGAAAACACAGCATATATATATATATATATATATATATATATATATATATATATATATATATATATATATATATAATGGTTTAGCTTATAAATTCTGGTGTATTATACCAATTATATTCCTTGAACTACCATGTGTTTCTCTGCTCTCCTCAGCTATGATCTATCCTCCGCACACACACACCTACACACCTACACACACATTAAAGCAGAATCTCAGTGAGCACAAAAAGCAGGAATCATCATGTATGACACCTGACATTGATTTGACTTACTTTCTGCCCTTTCATCCCGCTGCCCCCCTCGGCACCCGGCTGACCCTGTGGGAGGAAGCCTTGGTTAATGACTGTGTAGCACTGTGGCATTGTAAATGTCACTGCAGGAAAATACGTACAGAGGATCCTATCTCTCCTTTCACTCCAGGGACTCCAGGTTCACCCTTCTCCCCCTGTATGTGAACAGACGAGATCTTTACCAGTGACTGACAGAACAGGGAGGAAAAGGCTCATGAAACGAAACTTAGTCACATACACTTATTATGAATAAGTCATCAGTAAAAAGACAACAAAAAAAAAAACATAGTGTTATCCCTCAATCCAAATGACTTGATATGATAATAAATACAGTAGAGTGATGTGAGTCTAGCAGGAAAAGGAAAACCTCTGTTGCACTGCAGCACTTTTCCATACTTGTGTGTGGGAATCATTCCCCTGTCTGCCAATAGATGGCACTTTATGACTGCCGGTGAGCTGTCCTCTCCAGCAGATTTAATAGGATTTCTTGTCACTAAGTAAATATAACTGTAAAACAAATGTACTTGCACCTTGGTCAAGACATACAGTGAATGAATAATAAGATATGTCTGTGATACAAATCTATTTCATGTCATGTGTATATGAATGAGGGCTCCTCAGTCTCCCAGGACCTCAGCAGAAGACTCATTATACTGCATGCAGTTCTCAACTTCCTCTGCTTTCACATTCATAGTTTTATTATTTAAAAATGCACAAGGTCTAGCACTATAGATATATAGCATTGATAGCTATTATTTCAGCTATACAGAGAAAGGGTGTGGTAAATTATTAATTATTTGAGCTGCCCGTACATGAAATCAATCATTTCACTTCTCCGCACGAGTTTGAGAAAGCTCACCTCATTTTTTTACCCCTCCCTTTTCAAACAGAGATACACATAGCACCGAGGTTGTTCTTTAGAAACGGTTCTTGTTTTTTTTGTGGCGTGTGAGGATTTATAGGGAGTGCTTCAGATACTCTGTGCTAAGATATTATGGAGCATCTGTTTAGCAATCTGACAAGACAGAGAGACATCGGAGAGAGGTTGCAGCATATTTCTACTCTCCTTAGCAGCGCCTAATTGCCATTCAGCTTCGGCCCCTCCCCCACTCCTCCGATTCACTAACGACAGTTGCTGTGATGCCATTCATTTAATGAGATATTGCCGTTTCCTCGTCCAAATTATGAGCCGGTAGACTGCTGCCATGTATGAACAGCTGGATTGTCTTATTAATATTTTAGGAGGGGAAGGGTGGGCTGAAATTGACTTTGAGCACTTAGTGAATTATGCTCAGCTCCATCAATCACACGGGAACTCACAGTTTTACCACCGGAGAATTAACTATATCACTGTCGTCATGTAATCAGTTCGACACCTCCTTATCCTGACAAACATTGGAAGAGTTTTCCCTTTATTGAGCCAGTTTGCCATCACTTATGAGTAACAAAAAAATATAGTGCAGGATAGCCCCTAGTGTAAAATCTTTCTGCTATATCCTGGAACAAACCCATGGAAAATATAGGTTTTGTCATTATCTTTGTTTTGCTCCGCGGCAGATCATTCAAAGTCAATTTATCGGCAGAAGCCCATGGAGCAAGTTAGTAAACCTTTCCAACTGATTAATGGCGGCACAGCTAGTATTTACAGGACTTATATTATCACTGTTTTAATTAAGAGAGCCCTGTGTGTATGGGACAGGGAACAGGGTCCACCTGTGGATGTCTGTGGGTGATATGTTGACTCTGAGGCACCGCGAGCCATCAAACTGCAATTAAGCCCGTCTGCATCCCTCTCCTTCTCTCCATCAATATCTGCGGTATTCTGTCAGAGCCCGTTTGAGGCTGTCAGTGGGAGATACAGTTATGGAGATGTGATCCCTGAGAACATCATCTATCCGGCACATCATGCGCTGCACAGGCCGCTTTTTCTTTTTTTTTTTTTTTTGCATTTAAAACATTCACACTGCTGCGTGAGTGAAAGGCTGGCTCAGCTTACACAGATGGTACACAAGCTGCAGTTTAGTCCAAATTGTGTCGTCGTTTTGTTCAGGCTAAAAAATGCACAAGGATGGCCACTGAGAGGTGGCGCGAACCCCTGATGCCGCTCAATTATAACTGCCCATAGAAACTGTTACTTTCTGCTCATCTCTGAGAGGTGCTGATTTATCTTCTCACACTTGTTGGGCTTTATAAATGTCTTTAAACGCATTTACGCATTCCATTATAGAAGATTACAATACAAAGACACTGGAACAAGAGAGGGTGCATGTCAGCCACAGTGAGCATGAATTTATAATGATGAAGCACAGATGTATCCGTAATGTAGGGACATGACTGATTCATGACAAGGGCAAGGCTGCCATGCACATTTAATGCTAGTTTTAGAGCAATGAAATAATATTTTTTAGCACCATATTGCTCATCTACAGTAACACCAGCAGGAGTCGGAGGTTAAAAAAATGCTTTAATCATAATTTGCAATTGCAATGTAAGGTCCAATAGAATGGCTATAACTTTTTTTCCCGCAGAGACTTTGTCAAACGCAGGTGTTTCTTTCCATTTCTTTATTCATGTCAACTTCACCACACGGGGCTGTACAATATTGGTTACTGCTGGTGAAATTAGCTTTACGTTTCTGTTATGCGCTCAAACTCACTCGTTCTTTAGCACGAGACCTGATGAAAGAGACGCAGTAAAAATTATGCTGAACCCACAAGCTCAGAGCTATTTTCCTTTCTGCCAAGTTAAGTTTCGAGTTTTACGGCTTCATTTTATGACAGCAAGGCTGAAACTCAGCAGCCAATTACAGAAAAAAAAACCTCATGAAAACTTGATCAAGGTAACCTCTGTCTGTCATTTCGTTTTTAAGCTTGCATTACTACGCAGCGTCATTTTTCATCCAAATAAAAGCCACTATCCATAATGCCTTCCGCCTACAGTATACCTCCAATGAATCCCATTTGTTTTGCGGTATAATAAGTGTCCCCATACAGTCAACTTTCTGCTCAAGGTTGGCCAGCCGACACTTCTCCTTCCTCTGGCCAGGGGGAGCAGGAGGAACTCTGTGGCCTGAGCTGACATCCCGCAAACGACACGCCTATACATCAAATGAACAGCTGCGGTCAAGAGGTTGTCCAATACGCAATGGCTTTCACTCTCAGCATGATCACAAGTGGGCCACTGGAGGCTTGGCGGGTGGCAGCTGCGGGGGGTGGGTGTTTAAGCAGGTAGCTACGGAGATGGCAGGAAGCCCGGTAGAGCTCCATGTCTCTGATTTTTTTTTTTTTTTTATTCCACATATCTCATGTGCCTCCAGTGAGCTACGGCACCCCTGGGCTTCATGAAAATGAATGCGGACCCTTTTTGCAAAAGCACTGTATGTAATGGCCATCTGTCTGTTTTGAGTGTGAGCACTGAGTCACGCTGAGCTGCATGGCAGGAGGTGCAGGGTGGGAAGAGCTATTTAACTTGCACGGCAGATAGGCTACAATTGACTGAAAGGGGCCATTTCTGACGGAGGAGATCTGTGTCTGACTACAAACGGCAAAAGGGCTGTCCGTCAAGGACAGGCCGGCTCCCGCTATGTCTGACTGGCCTAACCCGGCTGTTTGGAGACACTCACAATACATATTTACATCTTTATACAGACAATGGCGCGCCGATGATTAAACTCCTGCCTGTTTGGAGGACCGCGGTGAGCACTGCTCAGTCATTTTGACGATTCACCCTTGCTGGCAGTGCAGGTAAGGGCCGGTTTATCAGACAGGAAGACAGCTCAAATTAACTTTAAGTGCAACGTGTCGGTACTTTGTTTTGTGACGGACACGGTTTTGTGCGATACCTTGACACTTGCTGCTTCTGAGGCTCCTCCAGGGCCCTGCAATTACAAGCCATGAAAAAGATATTTTACACATTGAAAAAGATAAAAGAATCTCCTGTCACATAAATATAATCTTTGACCATTTTATGAACACTTGTGTGAACAGTATGCGTTATTCATTTATATTTATGCAGCCAATAATTTGTGTGCAGAATTCTTTAAAAAAACGTTTTTTTTTAATATTTCACAGGTAGCCCACTGCTACCCCACACCTAGCCTGAATACAGGTGGGATGTGCACACGACCAATCCACAGGGTTTCATCCCTTCTCTTTAATCATCTTAACCTTTTAACAAGCTATATTTAAAAAGGTAAGGTTACTTGAAAATCATTCTACTCCAGAGCAACCGCCTGTTGTACTATTTTATACTGACCTTTGCACTAAAGCTGTTTCTCATAGACGTGGCTGCCCCCCAGCAGTCTATAGATTATCTTTAAGAGGGTCTTTGTTTTGTCCCTTTCACTGACTTTCTGGTTATGGTGCAATGCTAATTTGACTTTGAAAGAATAACTGCTGCCCCCCCTGTCAAACTGTGAGCACTGTCCTGCTGCCAATCTACAAGCGAGAGTGGTGCCCTGGTGTGTGTTTTGAATGGTTGATTTTTCCCCTGAGACCTACCTCAGCAGAACAGGTGACTCATAAATGCCAATACCAGGGGACGGAGGCAGAGCTGGCACATGAGAAGGATCGTCGGGACTTTGCCATTTTTGAGATGTCACACCTTCTCCATTCGTCTTTCTTTTCACTGCATAGACTGTGCCCAACAACTTTATGAGTTATTGGGGAGGCAGGGGGTACTTGGAGTCATGCGCGAGAGGTTTAACAGTGAGTAGCTCAATTATACGACAGATAATTGAGCCTATTGAACATAACGGTGTTAGAAGCAGAAAAGAATCTTTCTGGATTTGGAGGAAATTAAATAAGACAAACCCTGTGTCCTGATCAAGAGTGTAACCGGGGCAATAGTGCATAAAAATAATTCCACGCCTAAAGCGCTGGAGCTACACAATGCTTAAACGTTCCTGTTTATCCTGACATCAGAGCTGTTAAAAGTCCGACATGTGCTCTCCTTTAATGCATCGTGGTGTTTGTGCTCTTTACTGTGCGGGTCACTACACAAACACATGAACATTGCCTGGCTTTGGTTTAGGTGCCTGAGGAAAAGATAATAATTCAAGGAGTCAACGGACCTTATAGGCAGCCTTGTCTTACTCATCAATACAAGCATTCTCAAGTGCTACCTAAGACACCCCTTGTGGTTTGGTGCTAATAGTGGAGCTGGCTCGCAGCAAGATGGGAGAACGGGAGAAGATTTTCAACAGATCAATACAGCCTAAGCATGGAATTAATGGACAGGGTTTACACAGATGTTTCATCATGAAGGGGATAATTGCACCTTTTAAGCTGGATTTTGTATTTTGTCTGTTTGCTGGGTTTAATATGCTCATCGAATTATGATGAATTAAGTTTTGTAATGTGTCCTGTTTAAGTCATGACTAAATTGAAAAAAGTTAATTATAATCCCAAGGGATGTCACAATTAAACAACTTGTATTATATTTGATTTTGAATGGACAGAAAATGAAGGAAACAACCTACTGATCTAAGCTTAGTGTTTGTATTCAGATAGATGATAGTAATAATAATAATATTTTGAATTAAATCATTGTATGTTATGTGAAAAAGAGCAAAGAATAATGTGCAGATGCGTGTGTAGTACTTGGGTGTAGAACTTACAGCAGGCAGGCCTCTAAGTCCAGGCTCTCCAGTCTTTCCTCTACGTCCCTAAGGTAGAAAAAGCAAAAAGCAAAAAAAACAAAAACGATTAAGATGAGTGATTGAGGATGCATCAACAGGTTTGGCTGGCCATACATGTTGCCAACGATTAAGACTAGACGGCAACTCCTGTCGCAGTCACTAATTTGCTTTTAATTAACAACAAGAAAACAGCCTAATTGCAGCACCCCGTGTGGCCCACTACTATTTGTTCCCTCCTCTGGTTTACTGCCTCCTTTCCAGCTGTGTGAATCCCTCGGTGCATCAATCAACCCCAGAGCAGATACAGCAGCTACAGCAGCGAGCCAGCCCATGCTGTCCAGCACTGCAAAACAAGGTCAGGAGCAAGAGGCTGCTTTGCTTGTTCTTTTTTTCCCCCCTCTGACATTTTGTGAATTGTAAAAAAAGAAAAAGAAAAAGAAAAAAAAAAGCATTAATGCTTGAAAGTCTGACACTGTGAAAAGCTGACATCTTAATGAGATGTAATGCTATCTGAACCAAACCAAAGTTGGTATAATTTACATCAAGAGGGTTTATGTCCTTGTGAGAAAAGAGGATAAAGCTCCGTGGATATCCTTACAGCCATCCCATAAACTGGCAGAGCATCACTGGCTCTGTGTTATGAGCACTGACTGGAATTAACTGGCTTTCACATGTGCAAGACAGATGTGAAATCAACTCAATTAAGAAATGGTAATACTCTGACCAATATCAATTCACTGTGCGGAAGCTTAATCAACGGCCAAAGTACGAGACAATACAGATATCTGCCTAAATATGATTACTTCTTTCTAATAAGAGTTTCATCATCTGGCACAACTGCTGTATAGGAACAATGTCTTTCTTTCCTATGTGTCTGTATTAGTATCACAAATATACACTCCCCTCCTCTACTGAGTTAGTGGCTGTGTAGATCTGTGAAGAAGGAAAGGATCACTGACTGACTGCTGAAAGAAAAGTAGTGAATCACAAAGCAACGCCCCCGATTCTTTCCTCTGACACCTAGTGTGCACAGACTTTGATTAACTGGGTCAATTTTGACATGTGCGTTTGCCTGCAACAAAGACAAAGGGAAGGGAAGTTCACTGAGAGTTATTGCTTTTAATCATCTGTTTGCATGTGTGTTGATGCTTGTATGTGTTTCTCTGTTTTGTGGTCCACAATTGACTGGATTAAGAAAAATGGGAGAATCCAAGGTGTAGTACAGTCAATATTAACCTTAATAATGACACAATGGAGCCAGTTCCTGCTCATGGGAATTGTGTGCTTTCCTCTGTTCATGCTGTTTGATGTACCCGTGCAGCCTTGGCCAGCATCTTTTGATCATCTGTGCTAATGTAAGCTCTGAGGCTACATGTGCTTTAACGCGGGCAAGAAAGAATGCTCCTGGAAGAGTTTTTCATTGATGTGGAGGAAAAGAACATTTAAACTTTAGAGATCCTTCAAACGGCTGATATTATATGACATTGGATTAACCATTGAGGTGTAATTGAAGTATGTCAAGAGTACTCGCAGGGGCGGCCGACATATTCCACTCGTGATGAGGCACCAGTGTGCAATATGTACTTTTGTGTAAAAGGTCCATTTCTCACAAACAAAGACAGTGTTTTGGTGAGGGCGGAAGGTGTAATTTTTCTATTTCACTGATAGCAATCAGCAAACACTGAATCATTGCCACGTTGCAAAAAGATCAGACTGTTTGCTCAAGCCTCAGCCCCTGCTGCTGCCCTTTCTCCCTTGAATTCAACAACAAAAGCAGATTACATAGATAACTAATTTAGCTAATGAATATTTCATTTGCTATTATTCCAAGCAGGTCATGAATTATGCAGCTTGCTAAATTATTTTCCCACATTTGCCTTTACATCTCTTTTAACTCCAAACTGTGTACTAATTTTATGTCCATGTATTTGCATATTATAAACAAAACAAATAGTGGTACTCTGCATCAGCAAATGAAGTCAGAACCACTGGTGATGTCTGGGATTAACTCCATATTAATAATTGTAGGCCTGATTCTTAGTAGCTCAGTTACCTAAAAGTTATACAATGTTTCTTTTTAAAGGAGGTATGAGTTTACTTAGGACTTAATTTCCATATCTGCCAAAAAAACTTCCTACTGTTTATCATACACAGTTCTTTATTTCTCTTAAAGAAAATGTATAGTTTTTTTAGTTACCCATTAATGCCATCAAATACAACAGCCCTGCTATATATCCTACCATCATGATGCTTGTAATATTCCCTTTTTGTAGAGAAGTGTTGATTTACATTATAGTGATTTTAGAGGCTTTCATATATGATGGTAGTGAACAGTTTTGTACTGAGAGGTCTATCCTCATTGGTACAAATGTGATGGAAGAAGCATCAGAAGCAGCAGAGTATCAGCCATGTGTACCTAATCACCTGGCAGCTGAGTGTAAATTAACTTGGCTGGAGTTGTCTAAATTGAAATTCCACATCAGAGTATAAATACCTATAGACACCGACATGTCAGACTTTCATTTTCAAAGAAAAAAAAAAAAACATTTGTAGGAAAAAAAAACTACACAGAGTGACCTTGGCGGTGGAGTAACACAGTTCTGTCCAGGGGACCTCTGGTTTGTACACCATCCCCAACAAATCTGCACACAGTGACAAGAAATAATTAGTGGGGAGCACAGCTGTCATCACCGTTTGCACTAAGTTGACTCTCCAAACTCCAAACACCTGCCAGTGACACGGCGAGGTAATTGCCTAGGAAGCGGCACACTGGCTGTGGAATACTGAGAGAATCAAGACGCCAGCGACTACCGTAGTGCCCTAAAGCAACGGCAACAGAGACCGAATTCTGCGTTCTGTCTGACCTGGTATTGGCTTTCATAAAACTGTGACTCTAGCCTGACATTATGAATTGAGGTCATTTTATAACCATGTTCAGTCACGTTACAGCGTTTTTGATCCTCAGCGCTTTGAACAGTTTGTTGAAAAAAAAAAAAAAAAAAAACACAGTATGCGCATGAAATAAAAATTGCTTGTGTGTCCAGTGCAGTGTAACAACTTTGCTCCCTCTTTCTGTGTCAGGAAAATGAAAACACATAACACAACACATCACAATGGTAAATACACCCTCCTGCTCCCCCCACCCTCACAAATGTACTTCTGGCTTGTCTAGACACTACTCCAAACAAACTTTCGTTTTTTTTACCTTAGCTAGATTTATTCTTTAAATCAATAATTTAAATAGAGAATATATGCAGTTTAACCAGTGAGGGCTGATCTGATGCTAAATAAATCAGTAGGATTTATCAATAGTGTAATATTTGTAATAATGGAGCAATTGGCAGTTCCTGACTGTTTCATGAAAAATTCAGGGAGTTTTTTTTGACTTTATACAAAATTTTGCCTTTTGTTTTTAATTGCTGTTTTCCTAGTGAAGAAGGTTGACAACACTGGAATAAAGTTACCTGTCGGAGGTGAACTGCAGACCAAAGCGGTCTCTAGGCAACATGGAGGAATGGTGAAACGAAGGATTTCAACTTCTAAAAACTTAAATTAAAAAATTAAAAAACTTGGCTAAGCAAAGAGTGGCTAAGGTAGTAGAGCTGGTCCTCCATTATTTCTGATGTTGGATTTTTGCTTTCTTTCAGCCAACCTTCTTTTCTAATTTCCTTCCCTGTTTTGATATCTCTCATTCATCTCTCCCTTTATGTATGAAATCGTAAATGTTTTACTTCCATCTCATCCCTCCCTCCTGTCTTTCTCGTCATCCCTCTCTCCTCCCGTCACTCGCCCTGTTTCTACCTCACCCGACTCCCATCGCCTGTTGGATCACCCTGGCAATCTCTGTTGCTATGCAACACTCAGTGTCCTATAAATTTGACAACATCCTAGTGCCTGATTATTATTTGAGCGCCGCAATGTGAAGCCCTCCTGCAGGTCATTGCAGTAGATTAGAGGGAGGGAGAGATAGGGGAAGGCAAGGAAGGAAATGAAGGATGAGCGGGAGGGAAGGAGGTGGGGAAAGATGAAGGGGTTGTGATGGGGAGAAATGGAGATAGAATCTGAGTGAAAAGATGAAGCAACTTCTTGAGTGAATGAAAGATGGGCTGGCAGGACCAGACACATATTCATATGTTCGATTTATCTGTTCTACCCTGAAAACCTGCAAACCATATTAAAAGGAGTGTGAAAAGCACTATACATTAAGTACTGATTCCATAATGGCGGCGGCAGTGCCGGCAGTAAAATGGGTACACATTAGAGCTGGAGTAAGGAGGCCTCGGTAGACTGTCAGCATATTTTGAATTTCTCCCTTAATCCACATGGAAGCCGGTCTCTTCTGGCTTCGGCTCCACCGTGAGTCATGAAATGTGAAAGGAAAACACAGACATGGTGCCGCGGCTCAGTTCTGCAACACAAGCTCCAATCCGAGAGCAAAGTCGTCTACGACAGTGAGACACAGCAGAGGCACTCGTTTACGACGACTCCTTAATCTTTATCTCAAATGTCAACACGTTCTCAGAGACATTCCATGTCTGTCTCTCCCATACTGGGAGAACGCAGTGGTATAAAATGGAGGAGGCATTTATGTGTCACATTTTTCACCGTAAAGCAGATACACCACGACGGAGCCACATAATCCACCTGACAAGTGCCCCCTGTCGAGTGGGGTCAGCAGATAAGCTGGAGGAAGCTTCTGAGGCGAGCGCCGCGCGAGCAGCTCAAGCCTGACGCACGGCACACAAACACACGCCGGGGAGGTTAATACAATTTAATACCATTATCTTTTATATTCAAGCCATATTTGAAACATAGGACCCCATTTTTCATTTTTATCTGACTTTCGATGGAAAACACAAAGGTATTTGGTGCTTCCTACCCTATTTACTTTTCTTCATATTCTGGCCTTGGAGTTAAGGTCAAACTGCTGTCTTCTGACAATCATCAGTCACAAATTTTAGACAAGCAGACCTTGAGGTTCAGTCACGTAGCGTTGTCGCAGCCACACACCTAGTGTAGATGCCTTTTTGATTACTGCCCTCTACAGCAATGGTATCCTAATATTTACACACATCAAATCACCAGAAATAATCGACATGGAGCCTTTGTTTCCTCGGCTTGTCTTACATATGACAGGGAAAAAAAAAAAAGTTTTTATGACCCGAAGGGGAAATATCTGACATTACCGAGCCAAGTTGCTTCGCGACAATGTTATGTAGCTCATGGGAGAGATGACCTTTTCTTGACTGAAAAACTCACATGCCACTCCCATTCTTTCTGCCTGAGCAGAGTTCCTGTCTCCCTCTGGGGACGTGGACTCAGGCCACCTGAGCCTTTTGTCTATCCAATGTACATGGTTTAGCCGGAACTGACTATGCAGCTTATGGGCAGCATCTGATGTTGCGTGGTAAACAAAACAGTGAAAATGTTAAGCTGTCATAATATCCTGGAGCCAATTAACTATTCACGGAACAAAAAGTAGCTTGTGAAGTGCTTCCTATTAGGGCTTTGTCCTGTGTGTGTGTATCTCACTGTGTACTGAGGCATTACAATAGATCCAAAGAGGAAAAAAAAACATGTATCTTGAGTTCACTTTTCACATCAGAGAATTTTCCAAAATACACATGGACATCCGGGAGTGTGAACTTGTGTATTCACACCCAACATGCACACACATACACACAAACACTTATTTATTCCCCAGTGGAACTCTTGCCTGCATCTGGCCTGTAAAAGGCAGAGAAAAAAGGACTTTCAGCCAAATGCAGTCAAACCTGGGGTCCTAAGGAACACTCAATGCATCTAGATTTGGATAAGATAGTCTACAGAGGATTAATCAAACTGCCAGTAAAAACTAATTTATTCCGCAATTAATTTTGAATTTTCATCCTTTCCCTTTGCAAATATTTTCTCATTTCTCATCTTAAAATTGACCAACCATCAAAATATGGTAGCCTAAATGCATATATTTTTTTTTAAAAGGTGTTTTTTGTTTTTTTTACCTACCACGGAGTAACAGCAATTTCTCTATTTATTAGAAAAATAAACTTTCTCAACTCTGTTTAAAAAAAAAAAAAAAAAAAAAAAAAGATTACTTTCTCACACATATACTACATCAGCTGGTTCAGCTGGTTCAGCTTAACAATTCTGAGTATCAGCTTGAGAATAGGACAAATATTCAGTGAATTCACCCTAACTATGCAGCTGCCTATGCTGCAGTTGTCAGAATCCTCAACTAACATTTTCAACACGTCCAATCATGCATCAAGGCTTCTTAGGTAAATATCTATTATGTGCTTTGCCGGAAAGTCACATAACACAGTGCAGAACAGAGACCGCAGGCTCACCTGCTTCTGATTAAGGATCCAATTAGAGACAGTCAGTGCAAATTCCCTACTTCTGACTGCTCTCGCTGGATGCCACATTAGGACACTGCGCGAGCTCCGGAAAAAAAAGCCTGGTTGCCGGAGCTTGCAGAGATCCCTTGCACTTGGTAAAGGCCTCAATAAAATAGGATTTGTTCCAGTTGTTTACTGAGGGTTAAGAGGAGCGGCCGGGGCAGGAAGAGAACGGCAAAGCCGACAGCTGCCTGGCAGAGGCTCAAATGCAGCTTACCATTTTACCATTCTGACTGGCACACAATGCTCACTTTAACTCACAGCCATCTAAATATTCAGGGACGTATAATGGGATGGCTGACACCACAACTGACTTAAGACACAGCTCAGCTAGCTGAGATTGCACCTATAGTCTCTAGGCTAAAGCCTTCCATGAAGGCTTTTCCTCACAGAGACTCAATCATAGACCCAATGTCACTAAATAGTGGTTTGTACGTGTGCCACTAGATGGCAAACTAGCTTCACCACAAATCTTGGACATGGCGAGGGATAGTGCCAATGGAGACACTATACGCTCTCTCTGAGACAGGATGGACGTCCTCAATGGGTGAATGTATGACGCGTGTTGGGTAACATCTATAATTAGGCAGTCTGGCAATTAGGCACTGAATGCCGTAAAGAAGATTTTTCTGCAGTGGGCTTATAATATACACAGAAAAGAAGGAAACGAGAGATGAGAACATGAAGCTGTATGAGAGCAAGAAAGTAACAACAATTTTTATACTACATTATGCCTCTTTTCAACTGACACACAATACAAAAGGGACACAGGTGGCGTCACAAGAGTACACAGTCACAGAACACAGCACATCAGTAAAAACAACTATTATAGAGCTAGTTCAGCGCGCACACTCACTCACACACACACATACACACACACACGCAGCTCCTCACTACAGCGCAGTATGCAAACACTGGAGCCAAAGGCAAACACAGGAAACGCAGACAGTGGATGTCTATGGAAACTAAGCCAAGGCAGTCCCATGAGAGCTTCAGAACAGCTCTTTACAGCAGCCACGTCTCTACCACGTCTTCAGCGATGAGTTTTAAGAGCTCATTAACTTTAACAACTCCTAAGGAGAGGAAAGAGGGCTGATGATATTATCTGAATTTGCATTTTTATGTGGTGAAGATGATAAATCTATATTAAACTATGAGCTCAATTCCCACCGATCAGCTGAATGTCTGTGCAGTGTTTCCACGCAAGCTGGGTGCCTATTGCGTTGGCTCCTGACGAGGCTAGCATTGCCTCTTGAATGTTCTCATCTCCTAATGGATGCTGTTATTAGTCTTGGCTCTTAGAAATTTCATCTGGACTTTTGGCCGTATTATTCATCCCGAGCAGATTGCTCCCTTCTTATGTTTACAGATACTGAGTGTTTCATTAATGCATTATCCAACAAGTGAATAGGAGTGGCTGAAAAGCTACTTTGAATAAGCCCTGGTTCATTTTACAAACCAAATATTTGAGGTCAGAGAGAATACACTGTTCAAAGAACCACGGGGCGCTCGGTCCTGGTGCTGTAGCCCTTGGCAAGTCTTATGCTTCATATCACTCACCACGCATAAAAGATTACACTAAGGTCCCACACTCTACCATCTGTATAATATCAGGCCACTGTCAATGCACAGGGCTGCATCCAGCACCACAGGACATGCCCCCTTTTGGAATCCACAAGGGAAAAGGAAGAGAGGCAGACAAAGAAACACCTGGCGCCGTGACCTGGAGGCGGATGGGAAGAGAACTTTCCATACAAGGGGACAGCTGGAGAATTTGGCCCAGGACCGGGATGCCTGGAGAGCCTTTGTTGGCGGCCTATGCCCAAAGTGGGGCCATGGGCTTTAAGTAGGTAAGTCAATGTGCTGCTCCTTGGCATGCCTTTAAGTCGACACAGATGAATGTATTTAAATTGGTTGCGGGCTGGATGAGCGTATGGGGAATAGGAATACGGATGGCAGGAATACGGATGGCAGGCTCCCACTACCACGCCTCTGATTTCTGAAGTGTTCGGGGCAACGACTCCTCCCAGTGGTGTCCTCCCTCCCCTTGACCAGCACACGTGGACATAGCTTACTAGAGGCAGGCTTCAATCTGAGCATCCCTGTTCCAAAATGCCCTTTTCATAGACATTTACATTCTCAGCTTGTCTCAGAATGCCAGGAGTGTCTTTGTATGCTGCTAGACTGTTTGGAGCCAGAGGAATCCCATTGTTTGGATGACTAAAGGTCCATGGTGTGGACCTCAATACCTGGAACAGTCACAGGGGCCAACCACCTCATGTCGAGTGACATAGCTCAATGAGTCGAATGAATTCAGTTCAGCTGACCCTTCCTGACAGATGACACTCCATTAGTGTTGCAATGACCTGGCAGACATTGTACGACACTTGAAACGGTATTAGACACAGGCAACAGGGGAAGCACGGCCCTGATGAACCGGGCTGAATGGCAAGAACATGTAGTGTATATTGCTTTCAGGGTCCCTGCTGTGAAAGTCAGGAGGTTGTGTATGTGTGAACGAGGGTCCGTTCTCTGGCTATCTATACCAAGTCTCGCTAATGCTCACAGGATGTGTTGACCTACATTACCCCTTGTTGAACATTGTCTTTCACATGTATACATACACACATCGCCTTAGACACACGAACATGCATGCAGGGTGACTCCAAAAGCCAGTGAACAATGTGCAATTAAAGTGGCACTCTCAAATGTCTCGCCCCCTGTATTCGTCCCTGTAGTTAATTGGCCAATTAATGTGTGTTTATTCTGGACACCCATGGATGTAGCCATACTGGGGCTCTCTGGGAAAGACGAGAGTCAGACAGATAAATCAAAGCTTTGTGGTTCTGTCCTTGCATGTGCCAAACGCTTCCCCCTGTAACCCTCCTCTCTCCCAACTGGGCCCAAATGTGAGACCTTTTCATAGCCAATCAGGTCAAATCTTTGTTTCATCCTCCGTCCCAATGCACTTGACATTGACAAGATTAATTGCCTTGTGCACTGGGCAAACGCGTTACCTCCTGGTGTAATGCAGGTGTCAAAAGCACGGCTCTCTGGATTTCTTCAATATGAATTTGGACAGAGAGAGTGAGAGAGCGAGAGTGTGAGAGAGAGCAATAAGGAGAGAGAGAGAGAGAGAGAGAGAGAGAGAGAGAGAGAGAGAATAACTCATTCTATTTTGTTCAGCAAAGGGTTAATGAACCCCTCCCCCTTGCTTGTAAAATGGCACAGGGTGTAAATCTTGCCATAAAATCTCAGCTGTGAGCCCTGCTGACCTGTAAATTCTTCTCTCCGTGTTACTCTGCCATTGAGCTTCAACGGGTTAGGCCCAAACTGTAACTACCCTTTGGTGACAAGCTACTGTATTTAAACACTGCTTTAAAGATACAGACCATCAATCGACTGGGACTCAATGCCTAGGCTAAAAATAAAATTTAAAAAATACATTTATGAGTTCAATGTTTGTGTTTGAGTAGTTCACACTTGGTTAAACTGAGTCGCAAAGACTTTAACAGATATAAATGTGTATGGTTAAATATAGGAATTACTGTATATCACAGATTGGGGGGGCAAGACTTTAAAAACTGACAGGGGAACAAAAGAGGAAAGAAAATGAGCTAAGACAAAGGGAAGAAAGGATAGGTTACTATAGTTCCTTAGCTTGTTTTTAATCTCAATTTCTGATTCAATCCTTATTTCTTATGTATGTCTTCCCAATTTTCTTTCTTCCCATGTTTACTTGATAATATCTTGTATGATATACAGTATTACTGAAACGCAAAATCTTCTCAGGTTTAAATACCGAAATGTAACACCTATATAGGCTTTTGTTAAGAAATAAGTTATTTTTTTATTGTGTATTTTTGTGTGTTTAGTTTTTCATTACACCTTATACTGAGCTGGATGACACACAGCACGCCTCCAATCAAATAGATGCTGTAATTTCATGCCTTTACTGTATTGCCCAAATCAGCGGCAGCCTCCCATGGAGAACTTCTGGCAGGAAGGCTGGTATTCTCACCAGGGACTCGTTACTTAATAATCTCCCCCTGCAGGTGCTCTGGTAGAGGTCAACAGTCTGTTACAGTAGCATCGCCGTCCGTGTCTGCCTCCACCTATGGAGCAAGAAATTGCTGCCAAATGTTCTAGTATCCACAAACCAAACCGTAACTCCTTCCCTATCACTGTCACTGCCTGCTTTGGTCCCTGCAGACACTCAGACTGATCCAAATGAACCCGAGCCAAGTCCATCACATAATATGAATATTATATATACTGTGGTGGCTCAATTACCTCAAAACAACATTTGCGCAGTCCTGTAGGGGAGATGCATCTAAATTCTACTTACAACGTGCATTTGGTTTTTGGAGAGTGGCATGCTCTTTTCAACCAAATTAGGTTAAATGACAAACACTATTAACTGTGCAATGGGGATACAACCATTTTGTTAAAAGAAATTAATGTTTTGGTATCTAATCTGACATTTTTTTTCCCTTTCACATTTGTGCACCTGCAAAATGTCACACAAAAGGGTACCAGTAGGATATTGGCACTCAGTTCTATATAGGTTCTATATACTGTCGACACATGTATTCAATTGTACGTGGTCAAGCCAAGCACTCAAAAATGTGCCTTGTGCAAACGGGAAATAACCAACAATTACGTAGGAAAGAAAATGACATGAGTGCAAGATTACATAGATGTTTCTTGGGCTGGTCTAAAAGTATACAGAGAACCATTGAGACATCTGTGAGCAGAAGGTTAAAAGAGAAAACATGGGGAAAAACAACCATGTCTGTGCTTTTGTCAGTGCTTATAGACAGCTGTCTCAGTCATTCAGTGCAGGGCATGAATGGAAAAATGTAAACACCACTATCACTTCCCAAAAGACAGCAATTACCTCCCTCCTCTTTGGAATTGTGTCTGGTTGCCAAGCAGAGAAAAGACAGATGATCTTTTCTGCTGTTTTGACAGATAATACATCCATGACATTAAAACGTCTGGGCAGCTGTTGAGGACGTTGGTTACTTTGTAGGGAACTTTCGCCACATGTGAAAAATTGAACTCGTCTGGACTACAATTACAGACGTGCATTGATCTGGGAATATACTAGAAAGTTATTTGAAATAATGACAGCTGACGAATGTGATGTGACAGCAGTCGAGGGTTTAAGATACAGATTTGTATTATTGTACAAATAGCTGCGTCTCCTGTATAACTGGAGGAGAATCTCTTTACGGAGAAATTGAGAAACCCCATAACTAACAAATGAGCATCATCTATACACCAAGGTCTTCTCTAGTTTCATTTGACTTCAAAAATAAGGATCACCTCTCTAAGCAGTCTTATGACTTAACTGATATGTGTTTGTGGTGAAATAAAACCACACAAATATGAGGCAACATGCTGCTGCATGTCTACTGGCTGGTGTCAGATGTAAATATGTTAAAGCTACTTTAAGAACAAGGCAACATATATACGTATTAGCAATCTGGCCATGCCAGATGTACAATATAATTAGTGACTATGGTGAGGCTGCTGCTTCAAAGCCAAGTCTGCTCAATGCAGGAAGAATAATGTGTGAATGCAGGAAGAACAATTTCTTCTATTGAATTAATAAAATCAAAGATTGCCATATCTCAGAGCTCAAGTCTGTAATTGCTAATCAATTGCAGCTAATTGCCTGGGAGGACTCTTTTATCAGTAGTATTGATGCGCCACATATTATTGTTCAGTAACATTTTTTTTTTCTTTCAGGTTTATACATTTCTATTTTAATTCTACAATGTACCTTCATGATGACTGGCTACCAACGCTCCCCTGATTTTGGCCTTTCAACCTTTATTGTGACTTTTATCTTCACTTATCTCCAGAGCATACAAGGCAAGTATCCCATGTGGCTCAGTGTCATCAACCCCCATCAGTATGATGTGTGCTGACAAAGATTATGATGGACTACGAGAAACATGAGGCATTTCATTGCAGAGAGATATACTGGAGACAATTGGAAAGGCAGTCAATTGAGAACATCACGTTTTACCTGATAATACATTGTTCTTGGTGCCAGAGATTAGAGATATCTCTTCAACTCATGCACAACTAGCAGAGAGCACTCAGAGTGCTGATATCTGCCAGGCGTGTCTGGATGCATGTGTATGGGGAACAGGAAGTGCAGGGCAGGGCTGTTTGTCCCCGGCTCCTAGGAACGACACTGGGGATTGAAGGAAATTGCAGTGGCCATGCCTTGGAATTAGGTAAAGTATGGTGTTGCTATTGGGCCCAGAGAGCTACCACAATCATGGGTAAAGGAAAGGCTGTAAAAGAGGTGGATGCATTTTTCTGACCATCACAGCCCCCCTGAAATGACTCCATGATCAGCATTTACTCCATTGGGTCCATACACCACTGAGAAATACTCATAGTAATGAATGGAGTCCCACCTCCATGACACTGGACCGCATTGGAAATAAATCATGTGACTTCATTGCGATATCCTGATGAATTTCAGATGAAAATCAATCACTGTATTTGGATATTATTATGGATTCATTGTGTGTTCAGTGTGCATGCATGGGAGTAGTTGAATGATGCAGAGAAAATATTGAGGATATGTTATCAAGGAGTAACCAGACTAGATTAGCCATATGTTGTAGGCTTAGGTTTTACCACAGTACAATGAGTATATTGATGCACTAACTTGGTCAGTCTCTTTCTGACTAATGTTCATTTGTGGTGAAGCAGTTGCTGATCACTTGCTATGGCACGATTGAGAGGTGTCAGTAGTCAATAGTGAGTAGTCAGTTTTCCACAAGACAAAATCATAAATATCACATGCATGTGTGTCATTGTGATGCAATTCAATCTTATGCCAACTTTAGCACAAAGTTTAATCTATGAGCCAAATAACTAATTAAATATCTACATTTATTTATACAAATTAGTAAGAGGCCACTGCATAATTCATTTGAAAAGAACACATCCGTAGACAGAGCAGTTGTACTATTTTGCTTCCTCTAAGGCTTACTGAAGTTTCCACATCACTGCAATACCACAGCTATGTCTAATGAGAGCAAGCACTGTGCAGCACATCTATCAAATTTGTGCATTTTCCAAATGGAAGGATTCCTTGACACCGTTGAGGCCCTCAGCTGATTAAAGTAGATTTAAGATTTTTGCATTCACATTATGAATGTGCAAAATTGCAAAACCCAGCATTGTATTTTAATGGAAAAAGGTTTATGTATAAATATAATAATTTTTAATTAATAAATATTTAATTATAACAATTACATCAGTAAAAAAACAAAGAACACACCACAGAAATTGTCAGTGGTTAATAAGTCAGCAAAGACTTATTTTTCTTTACAGGTATACAGTATATGTACAGCTAATATGGTTTAATGTGGTGTTAGGCATGGATTAAAAACTCCAAGACCCACCTTGTAATGGAGGATTTCTTAAGGTGATTATTTATTAATCCACGGGAACCTACTGCCATGCCCAGGGATGAACCCTTGTCTGCACTGAACCCACTCATAACCCTGTGCCAACAGGCGAAGAAGAGTATGCTGGGAAGACTTGGCACGACATGAATAAACCCAAGCTTGGCGGGGAGTTCCTGTGTATTTTGGCTTTATGGAAGCAGTGTGTGTATTGACCAAGCGTAGGCTCTCAGTCCTATTTTGAGCATACAAATTTACATCCTTTAGTACATTCGTAATTCTTTCTGCCACTAAACGTCACATAACTTTCGCAAGTCGTCATGCAACCTGTTATATTTGTCGATGGATGTCAGTTGGGCATGTCTCTACACTGTACGCTGTATGAGCCTACTGTAACTAATACTTGGCTTGCAAACGACTTCATTGTTCCAAGGTTGTTCCTTTCACCATGCGTGTCTTTCGCCCCCTCAGTGTGTGCAGGACAGTGCCAGCCTACAATGACAACACAGAGCTTAGCACATCATTACGGTGCCCAATGAATATTTTAGGCAGCAAGGAGGACATATCCTCTTTAATGGGGCTCCCTGTCTTCTTTTTTGATCTGCTGTAATGTGCCACTTGCTCCTGAAGCCCTACTTTTTGCCTGTCATTCTGTGTCAATGCTATTCATAATAGATAAAACCAAGCCATTCACATTACTATTAATGGCAATGTGTAATGTGGGGGAAATACATTCACATAAATTCCTAGACATGGTTGGCCTGGCCCTTACCTACACCCAGAGAAACTGAACCTTGTCATCCATCAAGGTAATAAGATAAAATCAAGATTCTGTGAATGTAAGACCTGGGGTCACAGGAGGGTTTGGGTGACTGCCCTTGATATCCTCTCTTGCATGTGTTGCTTTAAGCTTCAGAAAAGAATCAGCTCAAATGGCATCATTCCTCTTTTCCCCCTCTACAACGTCCTCCACATCTCCTTGAAGTAAATCTAAATGGCTTAGAGTGGTCGTAATTTCCTCAACAATAAATTGAAGTAGACAGCGTGAGAGATGGTTTGGCTTGAATCTAAGGCCTTGTGAAAGCTTTCCTCTCCCGGCTCTTCTATGAAGGTTGTGGACTGGTCAGTGTACGTCAAGATATTCTGCATCATTCCAGCGATCTGGCTCTGAGTGAAACTAATAAGTCGCAAGCATGACCAAGAGCTAATTAGGAGCGTCTTGCTGTATCAGTTGGCCACTAGCGAGCCCCTGATGATGATATATGTCCACCTTCCCAAAATAGGTTTGTCAAACTGCAGAAACACAGGTTGGTCAACAACTTTGAGGCCACATGTGACTCCTAGAGCTAAGAATAAGCGGAAACCTTAGCACATTAACAGTCACCATGAAGACAGCCAGTCATCAAAGTCAGGCTATTAATAGACGGGGAGTATGTCTTCAGCAACACAACAGCCGAAAATCTGAAATGCCCAGTGTAAAACCATATGCACCCTAAACCTACCAAATATTCAAAGAGATCACTAGTATGTGAAATATTAGCAGTCTCTAATAACCACAAAGACACAACAGCAAACACAGAATATTTCTTTTCCTCGTAATTCCTCGCAATTGTGATTGCAAGATTATTTGTAACTAAACTCTAGGAGAAATGTGTAGAACATTATTGATGCCTCTGAAACTCACCCCTTGATGCTTTGTCCCCAGTTAAGGTATAAAATAACAGCTGACTAATGAGACACAGAAGGAGGGAAAAACTCTTCAAAAAGACATCCACAACGGCAACTGAGCTTACTTTTGTTGAGAATACTTTCCCCCTTAAATTATTCTGCTTCCTCATGCATTTGGGGAAATGATCCATTGAGAAATAACAACAATGATAGTTGATAAATTATTAATGGTATTGGAACAAGTTTGAGTTTGAATATATTTGCACACAGAAGGATGGAATTCTTGAGATGCTTGTGTCCAGATGTCTTGAGTATTGTGCATCATCTCAGCTCCAGTTTAATCTGAAAATAATATTTGCCTGACCTACTTTGGGTGCTCAATCTGCTATATAGTTTATATTTTGTTGTGGTATAGCGAGATGTTTTCTTTCTGTTATAAGTCCAATAGAATAGTCTCTCTCTCTCTTTTTTTTTTACATTAAGTCAATTAAGCAGGACACAAAATGATACTCTTCAGTGCCCACCCATCCTCCAAAACTGCCTTTCAGCAGTGATGTCAAGGAACAATAACTTGCTGTCTTGGAATCTCCAGCATGCTACCATGTTTTAATATATAAAACATGATAACATCAAACCTATCAAACCTATCAAAACACCATGAATTAATTAAAATGGTGCCATACCAGCAAGTTTGCATCAAAACTGTTAAACTCGTGCATAGTTCAGCTGAAGTTTAATCACTTGTTTTGAATTCATCTGCTACACCATAGCTGTCAAACTTAATTGATATTAACTGATGCATGGGCCGCTGAATTATCAACATGATATACCAATGAGCGGACTGGGGAGGAAAACACTCCAGGGGCTAATTTGAACATTTCTTTCAATCTATTTAAAACATACAACAGTCTAGAAGAATGGAACGTAACAGGGGAAAAAGAAATGGAGAAGAGAAAAGAAGGGAACCATGCCAAAAAAAAGAGAGTCACAAATAAAGGAGTACTTGTTTGGTAGCTATTTTTCTTATTCATCCTTATCAATTCGGGGCATGTCTGTGAAGTAGCACTAAAATCAAACTTTATTATAATACTTTGCGATGAATTATGGAGATGGAGTCACAACCTTCGCTTACCTCGCTCTAAGTTGCAAACTAGAAATATCTCCCATTGTCAAGCCATATCTAAGGTCCATTCTATTTACTGGACTAGTGAGGGATGTTAATATTGTATGCAAGCTTTATGGGATAATAATGATTGCTTGAGGTAATAGTCAGGCCCTCAGGTTTTACAACGGAAACTGAGTTAGGGCTTGTCACAAATATTTTTATTGCGAAAAGCATGAAACACAATGTAATGGTCATTGTTTTTCTGGCAAATGACCGTGGCAGTAGTGGGTTAATCAGCGAGTAGGCGTGTGTTAAATGGTTTTCATGCCCTTCATGCCTCTATGTGGTGCAGCAAATACATTTAACACACACACCTACTCGATGAACCCGCATGTACTCATCCTCGAAACCATTCAGATGTTATTAAGTAGTTCTGCATCCCTTCCCACAAAGGATGAGTTTGTATGTGAGACAGCTTTTAAAAGAAGCCCTCATGACTCAGACCTTACATTACAAACCCTGACACTTGAATTCCTAGCTGGCATTGTCTCAGTCCAACTTGAGCTGGAAACTGGATATTGTCCACCACAGTGTGACGCAGCCATGTGTGCTGCCAGTCATAGTGTGAGTGCCTGTGACCCCTTGACCATGGAGCCCATTCATTAATTGTTATACAACTCGCCCCCACCACCTAGTTTCTACTTTGCGGGCCCCAATCCTTCAGCAACAGGGAACACTCAGCTGCCGTTTGGCCTTTCCTCAGGACAGGTCCCCTCAGTCCGTGCAACCAGCAGTCAGGCCACACAACTGGTGGACTGTTTCTGTTTACTCACCCTTTTGCCCTCTTTGCCTGGTGCCCCTGGCTGACCTCGGACCCCAGCTAATCCCTAAGGAAAGAACATGTATCATAGTGAATTGGGTGCTGCATTCATGGGCATTTGGCATTGCAGGAGATTACAGAGCTAGCTATCTTGGATGTTTGTCACATATAATAGAGGCAGACCAATGGACAATTTGTGGCTGTAGATGCAGGTAAATGAAATCGACTCAGGTTTTTGTAAATATATAGTATACTTTTAGGTGCAGATTCCTGTTACTAAAGTACATTTTCTAGGCAAAATCTTCACCATTTCCTTAATGAGAAATTTGCAGGCCGGGGTTAACCTGTGCTACATTCTGTTATAATACACAGTCTTTTGATAAGGAACTATTTGAAAGTTAATCAAGGACCATGCAACATTGTGATTGTGTGTTCCTGTGTAAGGATATGCTCATGGTGTCTTCAATAATTGTTTGTCAAATTGCTTGCTGTGCTTAAATTATTTGAGAAAATCTTATATGAGCAATAAACATGACTTATCTATAACTAAATGTAGTGTTTAGATAGTTACCTTCTCTCCTTTGTCACCTTGGGGTCCCTGAATGTGAGAAATAAAGATGTATATTTACTAGACAAAAAAACACTTATTTAACAGTATGTTTAGGGATTTTCAGTAAAAACAATATAAATTTTAGTTTAAGTACCTGACATCCTTTAAGAAATGTGTTTTCAGCCTAAGAATCCAAGAAACAAACTTGTTAGTCACCATGGAAACATAACTCACATGATTCACATACAATAATAATATACATAAATATATTTGCCAGAGAGAAACAGATAGAAAGATAGATAGTGATCCTAAGAGAAGTAAAAGAAGTTTGGGGCATGGCTATTACAACTCTCCAGGCACCCTGTCGGCCACTGTCATGAAAAGGGCAGACAGACTATCCACAGGCCACAAAATGGACCCGGGGCCACATGCAACATCTCGGCTTTCAAATACAAGCCAAATAATTGGGGTCCTCTTTCAATTGGCATCCAAATGTCAAAGACTGTTGACTTCTCTTGGAAACAGTTGCAGAAATGAACATTCACAACATAAGGAAATGTATCATGTTCGTCAGATGCCTCATACAAAGCCACAAACAATGGAGGCCGGCAGACCAAAAGGTACTTGCAGCTCTATCTAAAAGCAAAAAAAAGACCTGTGATAACTGAAATGAAACATTGCTCAGTCTCCCTGCAGTGCTTTTCCTAATAAATCAATTATTCATGCTCATGGTGAATCCTTTGTGAGCTTGTGAGCACAGAGGTTTGATCTTGGGTAACAAACACAATGCAAGTCCACTAGCAGCTAGTGCACATTACTTTAACAACTTCCTCCCAACATTTTCCACTCGCACTTGCCAATAACCACCTGCAGTACTCGCTTAATCTCCAGTAGACGTCAGCTCCCTGGCTGCAATGCATTGAGCGTATTTGTGTGTGCATCTGTGCCCACACAGTCCCCGTATGTGTTGATAGGTGATAATGCAAGCCTCCGCCATGTGTGGTTTGCTGACATATGTAACTTCAATTTGTGTGAAAGTATGTGCACAGGAATGAGTATATTGCCAGGTTATGTTTTCTGGCCCCTGGAATTTACAGGACCACAGAAAAAAAGCCAGTCCAATTATTAGATGGAGGTACAGGAAAAAATATGGTATGGTTAAATGCAAGAAGGCTGCAGAGACAGCCACCAGTTCAATAAGTGCATGTCTCACATTTCCGGGATGCAGCCAGCTCCTACCCGTCAACCGCCCACAGCCACACCAGTATTTGGAGCCTCATTTTTCTCTGCCTGGGTGCTCGAATCTATCCTTCTTGGCCCAAAGTGAGGATACTCGCCAAGCCCCGTCTATCTGCTCCTTGTTTGACCCAATCCCCTGGCGATGGCAGTGTGACACACAGACTACTCACCTGAGTGCCTCACTTTCCGTCTATGTGGGCCAGATGTTTAAACACTGTGTGTAGGGTCCGGTCAGCCAAAAGTCTGTCATATTTACAAAGCTCAGTCCAAGCGTTTCAGGCCATAGCCACATTTTAACATGTCTACTCCTCCTGCATGTCCTTACAATAACAGACAGCGTGACGAGACGGAAATGAAATATATACGGTGAACTTACAGGCTGCCCTGGAGTTCCGGGTAGACCCATTTCACCCTGTGAAAGAAGATAATAATTTGTGAAAACGCCTAAAACTTTAGTCAATAATATATTTAATATAAACTAAATCCATAAAATGTATTTTACACTTTTTAAACATCGAGCCCAAAGGCCAGCCATCCTGTTGGTGATAAAATCTTAATGTCAGGTAAAATAAGATTGCCCATGCATAGCAGTAATAGTTTGATGCACTATGTGCTATAGAAGAGCATTAACTGGTATTTACAGTATGTCATGAAATGAAGCCTGACTGATGACTTTCACGCTGTCAGACAACTGGCAGGTGGGCTTGTGCTATTAAATGTGACAGGCCTTAAAATAAACACAGCACTACTATGTACAGTAAAAGCTTTGCACTATTACCAATGGACAGGTATGATAACATTGTTTGGTGACTGTGACATAAGCAGTCATGAAAGGTCATAAGGAAAGAAGTACATGTCCTTTGATGCTAGCAAAGCTGAATGTAAGCAATGATCTCACATGCTTTTTACTGCCTCACTTGTTTTTTTTGTCTTTTCAGATAAAAGTCATGTGCCACTGTCCAATATATATTTTTTTACAGTTCTCCCCCTTTGCACCATAATCCCAACAGTGGTTCATAAAGCACAGGAGGAGGTGAGAATTGGTGGACTTTACAACTGGCAATACCCTTTTATCAGATGTGGATGGAAAAAAAAGTGCTTGTAGTCCATATCCATTTTGTTGTCAAAATGAATGTCACAGCGAAAATATGCCTGCTATGGGATATTCAGGGGACTCATTACTTTATGCTTCCAGATCTGCCTCCCTCTGTCAGTTTCAATACAAACAAACGTTCCCTCCACCCGCCGCGCCACCCTCCCATCTGGAAAATAGGATAAAATATGCTGTGATTCTCTGATGTCTTCACAGAAACACACAGACCTCATTATAACTTCAAGGCTGGCAGACAAAGCAATGCACCTACAATTATGCGGTGAGTTCTACCAAAAGACAACAACAGGAATGGAGGAAAAAAAAGAAAAGCCCCAATAAGGGGGGGGGAATAAAAGAGTAGGAGATATGGCAACTAATTACCGGAAAAACATTTCATCTCATACATGGAAAATAATCCCACTGTGGTAAGAAAAAAAAGAAAGAAAGGAAACTTGAAAAAGACCAATATTTTCTGCATTGCAACCGGAGTTAATCTAATTCATGTCAGTGAATAGTCTATAAAGGGGCTGCAGATAAGAACAATGTTTTGCTGCCCCTCCATCTTCTCAGTGTTTTAAATCAGAGGCTTATGAAACCAATCACAGCCCTCTGTACAGGACATCTCTATGCAGCTACAGGATTCCTAATATTTGGGACCCGATGTCACATATATTCCAAATCAAGAGCTACTCTGTGCAGTCCCCCAGCATGCAATATAGATTTCCGCTGTCGGCTTTAGTCCCATATAAACTATTTAGAGAGGGCAAGATAACAGGGTTTTGTTGGGTATGTCCATTACAAACAGCTACGCCCATGAATATACAAACACCCTGCAAATATACTGAGCGCAACATTTTCTCTCAGCCACGATGAAAGCTACTATATGACCATCAATGAGGTCTTGCTAAGTTATGATAGCAATAACCGTATTCTTTAGCGGGTCCATGTTTGGAGCAGCAATCATCACGGCACTTCAAACAGATGGGCAAACAGGTTATTGAGACTGGGATTACAGCTCATGAAAGTCAAACAGACTCCCTGAAGTATATATTTCTATTAAGCAAAAAAATAAATAAATACATAAAAATGAAAACAATTACAGCTTAATTTTTCCAGTCCAGAATGTATGGAAGACTCACTCACTTTATCTCCGTTTGGACCAACTGGACCAACTGGCCCTAGGTCACCTTTTATACCCTGGGAACAGAAAATATACGATATATTGAAGTATTTTTTCTTTCATTGACTATGATGGATTAGAACGTTGTTAAAAAAAATAATAACATAGCCCACCATGTTACTTTATGTCAGTATTCTGATTCTATTGGAGACTAACTCATGCAGGTGTGAGATTTTCATGCCTGTCAAAACCAGTCACTGACAATTAAGCAGATAATGTCAGCTACGGCGTGTGCCGACGCTCCGCTGAGAGATCCACAATCATCTGCTTCTTACACAGCGTCTTCGCCCAAGTCCCTTCCCCGATCGTCTCCTGCCGCGCTGAGGGTTCCGGCACAGACTGCGGCTGTCTTTGCTTTTACGCCTCAAAGCGGAGAAGGAGGACCTCGGGGTGGGATTGAGCCGCGCAGGCTCGGGGCAAAGTCAAGCCCCCGCGGTGGCGAAATGTGAAAGAAGAGGGATGGCTGAGATTAAGAGTGATAGCTGCTGAATGAGTCCTGACACATATTGACAGGCTAAATTTGCAGCGAGCCTTGTTAGGTGTGACACATTTGGGCCAGTAGCAGCGACTCTTTGAAATAGGTTAGGGGGAGAACGGCCAAGACAGGGGGGTAGTATGAACGGTCTGTAAAATGACTCAGAAATACAATAATTTGTCACGGTTAAATATAGAGTTAGAAAGGCTATTAATAGTGAATTATATATCTGCAGAAGATGATTACCTACCCTTATCACATTAAGTCTGGCTCCACCAGAGACGTGATTAATTCATTGCCTATTCCCTGCACACCGCAACACCACCATTCAGAAAACAGAAGCTGCGATAAAACTGGTGTAAAATAATTGCCCCTGTAGCTAATACAGCTTGCTGTGCACTTATAGTGACATGGCTGTGACTTGCTTTTATCAGATTGTATTACTTTATGTGGGCCTTCAGCCCATGCACTTAGTCAATAATAGTGGAGCTGTCTCTAGCTGTACATGAGAGCCCAATTCTTTATTTAAATTGACAGCAAACCAATTTACTGGGGCAATCTGACACGAGGGGATCAGACGCAAATTTCCTTTGAGTACCAAATATGTGGCAGAAATGAAGGAGCATTGGGGTACAAGGCTCAGCTGATAACAAGCGCGTAAACAACTTCAGGTTCTGTCAATTACGGGAGAGCATTTGATTGATCTTTTAAGAATTTCGCCACCATTTTCGGAATAAGCAGATCGTGTCTCATTATCTCGGTGAACGGGTCCTATAATATAAACATGTTTGTGGCTCTGATCCTCTTTTAGTCATTAAGTGTTTGTTTTTTTTCTTGTAAGTTTGAGGAGGGGACCACAAGACTGACGTCTGTTCCCTTACACAGCCTTTGTGCTCGTGAGTTAAGAGCAAATTTTTTGGACTAATTTTTAGAAATATTACTGCACATGAATTATGTCAGCCATATAGACTGACGCACTTAAGTATCTTCTATTAAATAACAAAAGAGGTCAGAAATTCACACTGATATGTGGTCCCATTAGACAGAACATCTGTCAACTTGGCAAAAATGGCTTAAGGGAATTTGCCACTTCAAGTATGAAAGCCGTGGTTTTGACAGCATGAAGCGTAAATAACAGAATTATAAATTACAAAGTCAGCTGTCCAGAGCAGCATAAAAATCAGCACGTCTTTAGACCATAGTTTTCTAGAAGTGCTGCATGCATGCTCTCCGTGATTCCAAATGTGCACGGAGATCTAAGAGCTGCAGTTGGCATGGCCCTGAAACATTAAATTTAAGAGAAGCATCTGTTCTAGCGGAGCATGTCATATCAGTGGTCAAGGATAGTCCTCGATATGACACAAACCTGCAGCCAAGGGCACAAGAGATTGGAGTCATAGATCAATTATTTTATCAGTGACCTCGAGTTGAGGTCTGTCTGTTTTTTGCACCTGTGGACTCCCACAGGATTCCCGAACATCAACACAAGCTGTCAACAAAACATCATACCGGTTTGTTTCTTATGATCATTATCAACACACATTCATGTTGCAGCCCTCTAGCTTAAAGTCACAGAAACTGTAGATGACAACTGGGTATCAATATATTGCCCTGAATATACAGGGAATGTATTGATTCCATAAATGTGTTTTTTGAACTCTCAGGGTTGTATTTCACCTTGAAGTGGAGCCAGACTCTGTCCACTGACAGACGATCTACATTCAAGTCAAATTGTAGCTGAGCTTTTAAACCAACTGAGCTGTTTTAATTGCAACAGTCATCAAAGCTGTTTCACTTTTAGAATTGAACAATGTCACTTGTACCTCATGCTGACTGACGCTTCCTTTCCCGGCCAATTTGGGGTTTGATAGTTTTGACAAAAGATGCTTTCACTCTGAAAGCCTGACTGAACCAAATGAGCGGTTTTGTGCAGGTGTGGAAATACTGTAATTAACAATGTTGATAAAACATTTCAGCTGAAAATGTTGTGAGGATCAAAAAAAGACAGCTAACCTAAGAAATACATTTTTCATAATTTGTGTTGAACAATGAAATAAACAATTTACTATTTATTATTGTCATTGTTTCTTACTGCTATTACTGAACATTGTGCTTAGTACACCATCATTTGCTTGTCAGAAAGAGAGGGCGAATGAAATACACAAAGCTTTTATGTTTTGAGAAGTGATCCTTATTACTTTTGTACTATACTGTGTTAAATAACTTGCCATATTTGGTTCTCATGTAAAACAAGTAATTTACAGTCCTCGCTGCGAATGAACACTGAATTTATTCTCTTTAAACAAGTACTGCATTTAATAAAAAATAATCGGTCTGCTTGCTGAAATATTAATGTAGATGTAACATAGGGCTGAATGTTTGTTGAAAATATTAATTAAGATTATTATATTGATATTGCAATTGGGACATGATCATTCTCATTTTACATTCAATATTCTTATTTCCATTAAAAAATGTCATAAAACAAAATGATTATGGTGTATATATATATATATATATATATATATATATATATATATATATATATTCTTAAATGACCAACAGAACTTTCTACAATTAAGAAGATCAAGTTTGTTGATACCTGCCAAGTTGGTATCACCTCTGAAACAACTAATGACGCCTCAACATGAAAAAAAAAGATGATTTTTCCCACTATATTACCAGCCTGCCTTCCACAGCATAGCCTAGAGTCAGATCCTGCCCTTCTGTCTAATGCACTAGGTTGTGAGCCCATGGGCCCAATTCGGGTGCAGGGCAACACAGGGGGAGATTTCGACTAGAGGGGCTGGATAGGTTGTTAGACTTTGTTGCAGGCTGTGGGCTTTGTTGCAGTTCTGGGGTGGGATTGAACATTGGAGAATTAGGAGCTGGGAATAGGCTGGCGCTGGCTGTGTGGCTGTCGTTCCTGCAGCACGAGGTCAGAACACTGTGGGGAGCTGTGTACACTTGCCTGCTAATTACGCACACCACTGTCTCGTCACTCCTGTAGCGGCGGGGCCACAAGACAATCTGGCAACTCCCCAGCACAAGACAAACTGAAGCAAACAAATAAACAGAGCCAGGGAAGCAGGGGTGTACACATGCAGGCTAATTATGTTTACTTATACCTTTCACAAACCAGAGCAGCTGCAGGTCAGTGCCCTTCTCTGACAAAAAGTAGAATGTTTGTGAGTTTCAGCGCTGTACACAGTTTAATCATCACAAACCGGGCTTTGCCTATTGGGGAGAGGCTAAATTAAAAGTGCCGGTGTAATAAGTATTCGGAACATTCTTGTGGAGAAATGTTGTAACACTGAATGACAGCCCTTTAAAGCTCTGGAACAGGATCTCCAAGTAACATAGATATCTTGAGTGCCGGCCTACAAATGCCAGGAAGGTTACAGCAGGAAATGCCTTTTGTGACTTTCCATTAGGTCAGCGGTCCGCCGCCACATACAGCACGGTATAATCACAGTGACATTGAGTGCTAGAAAAGATAGCTTATTAGCATGTATATTACTCCCTGAATAAAAATAGTTTATAGAGGCAACCTGAACAAGGGGCATTGTGTGAGGATATCACACTGCACCGGGTACATGCAGTGGATATTACATCCTATCAGTGGTACCCGACTCATTTTTTCCTGCGACACTTCACTTCAGCCCAACATCATGTATCCACAAATGTAAATCAGATAACCTGCAGGATAACACAGTGTGCACTCCTTCTGTCCCATAGGACGTGTATCTGCAAAAGGATACTAGATCACATGCTCATACACAGAATTCTGGCTTCTCAGGTGTCTACTCCAGCCTTAAATAACATACTAGGTTTAAAAATGGAATCTGAGCTAATTGCAGCAAAGTGAGAGATCAGGTAATAGAGTCTGGTAGTCACCGTGAATAAGCTAACTGCAAGTTTATTTTTGCAATATTTAATTCTTTAATATGTTCTAAACAATTTCAATCATTGATGCTAACCTTTTTGTTAACAACTTTGCTAACTGCACGGCTGCATTTCTACCTTCTAAATAAAATACAAGGAGTGTTATAACCACAGTTTAGTGAACTACATTATATGTTATAATGGGAGAATTAAAAAGAAAAGAGTGATATTTAATTCATTGCAGTAGCTGAGATTTTTTATTGGAAAATTAAACCTAGAAATAACTGAATCAAGTGTATTTCTGGTCTGCTGTGATTCTGAGCGTAAATCCACTGCTACAGTGTACCGTAGTGTGTGGTAAACATAAGCTCCCAGAACCCTGCAGGTCTGCAGCATCACTGTGTTTTTTTTTTTAATCAAAGCTGCAGAGAAAATAACTGAAACTTAAAAGCACAACAATGCAATTATATGTTGTGTTGTGCAGCAAAACAATCATTCAAACAAAAATAAATGTGCAAAAAATTAAGGATATTAAATATCTCAACATTTGAGTCAGAGGATTGAAGTTTGAATATCACCCAAACGTAATTTATACATCGCTTTTTTATCGTCTACTGACCACTAAGACCACTTTACAATGTACGTCTCACATTCACATATTCATGCACACTATTAATACGCTGCTCGGTGCAAAGAGAGGGGTGAACCTGCCAATCAGGAGCAGCTGAAGAACACTTCCTTAGTGTCTCGCTCAAGAACACTTCGACCGACTCTCTGGAGGATCCAGTGAATGAACGAGGAACCCTCCAATTACTAGACCACCCTCTCTTCTCCCTGAGCCATCCCACCCCCGAGAACCTGAGGACTATCCAGTAGTCGGAAAAATTAATGTCTACATTATACACCGAGAACTTCCAGGTGATGTGAAGGATGCCTTTGGGACCGAACTCTCTTAAAACTGATCACAGTAACTGATTAACTGGTAGAGAAGAGCAGCCTCATTGCAACAAGATTCCGTTGAGGAGGCTCAACTTCACTCACTTGAAGTCAACTGAGGTTTCAACCTGTACTGATAAATGCTCACTGATGAGACATGTGGCTATGTCACATTTTTGATTGCAGCATTCTTCATAATATTCCAAGCAAAATACAAGACTTAGGCCAAGGAATCAAATACATCAGAGAAAAATAGCACAGCTGTGGTGGAAAAAAAATATCAAATAAACATTTCATCATGGCTTGATTTATGCTGTCATTTCATTGGCAGGGAAATTGTACAATAACAAATTCTGTTACATCTTCACTTTAAAGCAGCTTAGTCTCATATTAACAACGGATTACATGACGTGAAAGGGGTTGCACATAGTTAAACAACGACAACTACAGATAATTATCTCCAGTTCTCAACAGCTCTACAGTGATGCAGTGTTGGATTCAAGGCCCCAACGATGCGGTTTTAGTTCACCCTCACCACACTTCACTCTTACTGCAACAAATTCAGCCACAGCAGATGGAAAAAATAAGCTCTGATAAACACGTAGGATCACCTGGGCAGATAATTAGCTGATATTATGTCACATGACGTGTCTACAGTGTTCCCACTGGCCCTGAATGCCCCCCAATTAAAGGAGGAGTTAAATGAGACTTTTAAGTCAGTCATTTGTGTTAACATCAAACATTTGTTTTACACTCTTTGAGAAACAGTCTCACACATCCAGCGCGCAAACACAGAGAACGGAATTTTTACTGAAATAGGTGACAGCTTCTCTGCAGTAATTAAACTTTTGAAATGGGAAAAAAAGCAAAAAAAAACAAACATGCTTTCATAGATTCTGGCTTTTTAATGAGGAAAGAGTGGAAATTATAGAGAAACAAAATATGACACAAATTACTATTCAAAGCAGAGCATTTTATATGTCTGGAGGGGATCTTTAACTTAGCTCAGCTGAAAGGCTTGAACAAAATTTAGATAACAAGATGGCAAGAAAGAAGAATAAAGAGTTTGAAACTATAGGCTAAACTACATTTTTTTTTATTAATATGCTGCACAATAAGGCATTTTTTCACACCCTTTTCTTTGTTTCAAATCATTTAAAGAAGTGCAGCACCATATAATAAATCCCTGAAAGGTGTGCCTAAGCTCACCGAAGGCTATCAGAGGCATGTCAGCATGACCAAAGAATGAACCAACCATCTATATGTGATGTGCACAGATCAAAACACAAGCCACCTTCTATATTAACTACCTATAGAAGGAATAAGTGCCTCAGACTTATCCCTTTACTGGACACACTGAGTTATAATTGATATTCATCTTATCTGGGTTTGTTGGCATAAGAACTACTACCTCTAAAATGGTGCAGTGCACCTTTAATTGTACACGAATGGTCAATAACTATATTTGATGGTGGGAAAATTGTGGAAAGATGGATCTGCTAGATTGTAGATTTCTAATCAATAAATAAGTACTGAGCTGAGATTCAGTGTCTCATTGCTGGCGACTTGGAGCTACTGATGATGTCTGCCACGAACACAAAGTAGGAGAGCAGGATGCGTCAATGCCGCCACAACTCCGCACACTTGTCAGACACCCTATGGTGACTGTTTCTCTAATACGACAGGTCTTGCAAATATGTCGTCTCCTACTGTTTTTAGTTTATGTCGTGCGGATGTCAAGTCAACAGGAGCCCAGTTAGAAACAACAGAAGCAAGAAGAGCCGCCCACAGTCTATGTCGACAGAAGGAATCGGTGAATAAAAAGGCCTGAACTGAGGAATTACTCATACTTGTTTATTGTAGATTTTAATATTATGACTGAAATTTCATCAGCTTTGATGTGCATTTCCAGTTAGGTGGTCCTGGTCGCTTTTAAAGTTATATTCAAATAAATAGAATCATGTCCTTCATATGCAAATGCTGAAATGTCTTTTTAAGCTGCCAGTACTTACCTTAAAACAAAGCCAGCCATGCTGGTTGTGGGTGGACAAATTAATGCTTGCCCATTCAAGGTTGTTGTTTTTCACCCAGTTTTTCACTTTGATTCCTGCACACTAACGGATACGTATATCCAGGGTATTGCTTTTAGGGTACTGCAGGGAAACACTGATGGGGGTTGAGGGAAGGGGAGGGGGAATTACTAAGATGTTGTTGAACAACTCTTCTTACTTGATCAACTCCTTTAAAGTCATTAATGAAAGAGTATGAAGACAGTGGAGAACATTTGTTTTCCTATTATCATCAGTATTGTACCATAAACATGACAAGTACTGTTTGATTGCCTTAGAATTTTAAATTTCTTACCATTAATTACATTATAGATTATTTATTATAGAGCTGTCTGCGCAAGCGGAAAAATAATGTTACCAGAAAACTTAATTTAACAGTTTAATTGTAGGTCCATGCTCAAAGAAGAACATACTTAATTCATGATAAAAAAATATATATTTTTACCATATACAGAAATAATAGCAACTTTTCAAAGTAGTAGATGTATTTTAATTATACTTTATTAACAAATTCTACTAACTCTCTCTTGTGTGACCGAACAGTAATACTTTTTAAATCAGTATTTTTCAGATTTGTTCTAATTAGTTTGGGAATAGCACATTCTTTATAAGAATAGTTAAATACTCTTTCAGCTCATCATTAAGTCTTTGTTTTCTTTTCTGATTCTTCTCAGAGTTGTGCAGACCTCTGCAGGGAAATGGTTTTCTGTGGCAGCTGTTTGTCTACTAAGGGGAATGGTGAAATGGTGATGAGAATAAGTCTCTTGATTAAGCCAATTTCAACTGACCATCTGCACAGCCATCATAGAGAGATTTTGTGCCACTATTATTGACGTAATAAAATATCCATTTATTTAACCAGTTCTTTAAAGAATGTGCCCTACTTTGAGCTTGGCTACAATTGTGATTCTGTTCCAATATTGAGTTTAGTATGTTTTAGTTCCTTGATGAATATTGTAGCAACACTGGGGTGTACCCTACATACATTAGTTAAATCACTGCAGTCAAATTTAAGCACATGCAATAAAGTTGAACCTGTAACAACATAGTTGCAATAATTTGAAACACGAGTTTAGTCCATTAGTATGCCAAGAAAAAAGGTAGCATACATATCATTAATTTTACAACAGAAACACATTGAGGGCTAGAACACAGGTAGATCTACTTCTGATATGACAGGCACCTGAAAACAGCAACAAAGAAAATTCTGCTTCGCTCTTCCCCCAGGGCATCACACAGAAAATGAAAAGCCTATAAGAATTGATTCCCTGACGAAACTAGATCTGGCTGATGTGCTATGTATGGAATATATGTCTGCTGGAGATAGTACTTACCTTCTCCCCATCGATCCCCTTTTGCCCTTCTGATCCAAGTTCCCCCTGCAATGACAGGATTGCTAGTTAAAACGCAAAAGAAAAGACCCTTGAAAAGTTTAAACTTCAACCTTTTTTCCCCATTTCCATGCACCAGCTCTAAACTATTTTTATTATTCATTAATACCACTTACTTCCTATGCTCCACAGCAAATATGACTCTCACCCATAAGATGTATCAGACCATTTTATCCAATACAATTTCCCTACTGGAACATCCTCATGTTCCTTCACAAACTGTCACATCCGGTCACCTACACTCACTCAGCTTTACAGGGAGATCTTGGCTACCATGCCTGCCCATAATGAATTTTCTTCACTCCCTGTCAATGAGGTGACAGACAAAACTCTGAGAGGCAGAATGAAACTGGCGTGATTCCAGAGATCCCACTGACGTACTTAAGTGACTACACATGCTGTATAGCTTATTCTCCTCCAGTTTAAAAAAAAATGTCTTAGACAACTTACTACCAGAACAAGCTGTGTGGAACCTCAAACACATGTTTGCTGCTCTCAACTCACTCATCCACCATCCACTCTACCCACTGCAGACATGCTCCCCTTGTCACTGATAAATTCTGTGCCATCAGTAACAAGTTCTCAGCCAAATCACTCTGCCACTGCCAGCTAACAATGCCACCGAGGAGGAGGTCTCCACACTTCTGCTGAAATCTCGTCCCAGTGCCTGTCCATTGGAGCCGATACCATCCAACCTCCCACAGCCCATTTACCTCAGCACTTAACCCTGCAGTCCCACAAATCTTCAAGTCCTCACTTACAACAGGAACCCTTCCCACTGCAGTTCAGCAAGCATGGGTCACCCACTGCTCAAAAAACTTCCTCTCAACCCGGCCCAGGTTGACAACTACAAACCACTTTTGTTCCTGCCCTTCCCATTAAAAATACTGGAATGTACAGTCCATATCCAATTTTCTGAAATCCTTTCTGAGAACAACTCGCATAACGCAGTATTACTGTAAGCAGAGTCACTCCACCCCTATCGCACCCCTATCAGTAATGGAATCGCTATGGTGTTTAGTCTTCAACTCTGTTGCTGCTACATTTATCAGCTGCCTCCGACATGGTTAACCACCAAATCCTACTCTTTACACCCACTGAGCTCGCCATCTCAAGTTCTGTCCTCTGCTGGTTCACGTCCTACCTCTCTGGGAGATCTTACATAGTAACTGATAGAAGTAGTATCCAAACCGCACCGCTAATCCACAGGGGTACCACAAGGGTTAGTGCTCAGGCCTATTCTCCTCTCCATTTACAGCACCTCACTTAGTGCAGTAATGCAGATGGTTCCTCATGCCACTATTATACTGACAAACCCATTGAAGGACCACATGGTCTTGGCTTGGATCTTTGGCATGTCTTGCTGATATCTCAAAATGCATGAAAGAACACCATCTTTAATTTAAACCTTCTAAGACAGAGCTGCTTGCTACACCCTCTATACAACAACAGATCAATGTCCAGCTTGAATGATTCCAGCTCATGACCACAATTGATCAACCATCCATTAGGGCTAGTGCGGCCTAAATTGTTTGGTCATGTTGATTTTCCCTGTATAACATGAGGAAAGATCAGATCCTCCCTGTCTGAGCATGCAGCTCAACTCCTGGTACAGGCTCTTTGTCACATCTCGCACTGACAACTGCAACTCCCTAATAGCAGCCCTCCCTGCATGTACTTTCAACAGATGCAGTGGCACATCTGTTCCTCAACCAGACCAAAACAGCACATGTCACCCCCCAATTGCTCATAACCGTCCACTGGCTCAGAGTTCCTACTTGCATCAATACTCGCTGGTCCACATTCCCTCCTGCCATTGAGCAACGCCTGGTTCTATCACCATAACAGGGCCCTAAATCCCTAGCCAGACCAGTTACCACATCTCATTCAATTAAAAAAGTAACAGTTACTTTATTGTGAAAGTACTTGTTACTAGGAAAATCATCTATTTGTGTTACTCAAAAATGTTGGGTAAGCAGGTTTCACAATCCATGTGCATAGAGTAGAACAGCATTGACAGGTACTTCCATATAATAACCTTTGTCATGAAGCAGAAATCACCTATGGTTATGTTGTCAGTGGTTTTGTCCAATAGTTTTGTAGAGGCATGTGTGGTTGAGAGATGCTTCATGCCTCAGGACATAATGTAGCCAACATTTAATATACCTTTCTCCATACCCGCTATTACTTTATGATAATCTCCCTTAACCAATTTTTCAGACTTATGTGGCGGATGTTGTCACTCCCCGGTACTGCCCAAAAATCATTTAGCAGCTTGTTCAGATTCAGTGTTCACAAGCACGTGCAACTTAGCCTTATAAACTAGCAGAAGCAAACCGAGTAAGTGAACCTGAACGCACCCTGGTGGATGACATTAAGCAGTAATTAGTTAGATTACATCTTTACTAAAAATCTCCCACTTACTCCCAATGTACTTCCATTCTGGCCAGTCCTTTGCCTGTTTTTTATGCACTCTCTGATGCATGTCGGTTTGGATGAAAGCATCTGCTAAAAGAGATTGTAAATTGTTATTATTGGAATCAACTTTCCAACAGCTCCATATTCCAAAACAGGAATAAAATAGGGGTGAAGTCACTTGGTTTTAGTGCTGTCACTAGATTAATCAAATAATACATTAATCCACAAGTGTTTTTACTTCATGTCAGCAAAACCCTGTTTTACATGACATATGGATAGTATTTATATGAACTCAGTTAATGCATTTAGGAGTAACAGTTGTTTTATGAGAAACACAATTGTCATAATGTGAAAGGATGTGTTGGTATTGGTTGGTATTTCGTTTCAAGAACTGTGGTTACAAGAATGTCTCTACATCCTCACAAACTGAGGCCACCAGGGAAGTATTGTGTCTCATAAATGGCTTTTTAAAGTTTTTACTACTGGAATGAACTGCCACAGAACAAAGTTAGAGACATTCATTCCTGAGGGCCTTTATAGATTTGTCAGCTGGTTTTCTTCATAATGTTTGTGAGTGCAGTAGTGTGCCTACTTTAAAAATGTTTATGATGACTCTATTATGATGATCTGATTGTGATTCCATGTACATGTAACCTGCCCCTGCATAAATAAAGCTTAATAATAATAATTAATATAAGAATAATAATAATAATAATAATAATAATAAAGTTATAAAAGTGGTATGGATGTCTTGAATAGGTGCAAAGGTTAAATTGAATTTAAAGTTAAAATTAAATCCCAAACTTGTTGTTCCTCTAAATTGATCTAAACAATGAATGACACACTTGCACAACAGTGACGCTGATACAAAAACACATGTTGGAACCAGATACCAAATTCCAAGCAATATTGTTTGCTTTGTGAGTGCAATGTATCATTTCAGCCTCTGCAAAGTTTGACGCATGTGTCAGATTATATGTAGTCAGTGAGTAAGCTTTGGAGGCTTATTTCCATAAATATAACATCTTGGCTTATTTCCAGAAATATCTTCCCGATCACTGATTTCTCCTAAAGCTACCCTGCCCTTACTTTTCCACACACTCTGCCAGATATGTGTGAGACGTCTTGGAAGTGTTTGGATCCGTTATTAGGGTGTAACCTATACAGTCTCATAACCTCAGTAGGGCATTGAAGGTCTTGCAAACTAGCATATTACAGCATTCAGGGCCAACCGTAACATTACTCTCAGCTCGTGGGCAGCTGCAGGAAACCGTTGCACTCACAATGCAGCTTGGCTATCAACACACATCTGAAAATGTGGATCTTTTAGATTTCATTCGAGTCTACTAGCATAGCCTGAAGTGCAGTGTGTCATCTTTACAGCAAACACCAAACAATATATATATAAAGTGGCTACTGTATACATATTCATATACATAAAAAGCTTTATTGACAAGCAGGTGAATTGAGGTCTAAACCATTACAAGACACTGTACAGTATATCAGCATCAGTATCAGTGCTACTGCTTCTGACACTTCTGTGTGCAATGACGTGTAACGAAACAGCTTCAGCTGGCACAGTTGGGGAGAGCTGTGGCCTTAAGTGTTATTCCATATTCCACATATCCAGGTTCCTGAGCAAATGTGTCACCCCACAGGGAGCTTAACATCTTCAATGGATATAGAGTAGCTTCAGGATTAAGCCATCCTCCAGGTCCATGAATGATCCTGTTTATTGCAGATCCATAAACTGCATCCACAATGATCAATAGTACAATTGAATGCAATGAAATATCCAGCAGATATGGATTTTCTTTTTTCTTGTTATGTATTTTCCCCACGAACTCCCACTCACTACAGTGAGTGGGAGTCCCTATAGCCACGGGATCTGCCCTCTTTTATGGCAGGGAATGAATACAGATTTTCACATAAGAGAGACCTGACTTGATGCTCAACACGCTCGGTGAGGACAATCAAACAAACAGCAAAACAGGGAGCTGGACACTTCTGCTAAAACTGACATCTTTCTCAACTCTTCAGGAATGTGACAGCGACGTTTCTTTACAAGACAAGCGCTTGGAAAGTAGGAGCTTAAATTTATTCCTGTTGACCCCCACTGTTGGCCTGGCGAGGGTGTAGACAGTTACATGATATAACCTCAAATACACAGAAAGTTATGCCTGACTGGAGTTTCACAGAGGAGGCATAACTGAGACACTGAGGTACACACACGGACCCACCCCCCCCGGACAGACCGCCCGGCCATCTAGTAGAAGCTGCTAGAGTAGTGACAAGGACATGATCTCTTGCTGGCTTCTCAATAAAGTAGACTGCCAACTGTGCCCAGTGGGGCTGCCGGCCAAGGGAGAAGAGCTGCTGCCCAGGACCCAACTCAGGCCTCTGCAGTGGTATATATTTTCCCCTGTGCCAACCAGGCACCCACTTGTTGAGTTTGATTTGCAGATTACTTTTAGTTTTTTTTTTTTTTTTGCTCTGACAGTCGTGGAATCAAATAAGTGAGAGACCTGATAAATCCCTAACAAACAAAACTGCTACCTCAAGTTCACTAAATCTGGAATCTGAGGAAAACATGTATCGTAATGCTGTCAGTAAGGTTTTTAGTTGCTTAACTTACCTTATGTCCTGGGTTTCCTTGAATCCCGGCCTCCCCTTTGTCCCCCTGAGACGAAAAGGACATAGACTAGTTAGTGAAAGGTTTCTCATTCGCAGATTAGTGCACAGCTTCATGAATGTTCATCATTTCATCCGTGATCTCGCTCCTACAGCTGTTCCATAAGTTCTTGCTGACACAGTGGCTCAGCAGCTGCAAATGTGGATACTGTTTCCCAACAACTGGAAAGCAAAAAATCTCAACCCTTATAAAGTCCATTGTGTTATTTTAATAATAATTCTAAAATTCTTTAAATACAATATACACAGAACAAGGGACTTTTTAAGAGAGACAGAGAGAGAGAGAGAAGATGGAGCCATATAGTTATTCCACAAGTTAAACAGAAAACTTGCTGGAAACTAAAAATCTAATTAAACATGGTGTCCATTCATGGTCACATCTTCATTACAAGCCTGTTTCCTAGAACTTAATAGCCTTGTTTAGGAGGAGCAAGAAAACGTGGCTGATCCTACCCGTTATTCAAACAACATGCACGGTCTACCTTTTGCAATTACTTAACATTTAATGAAAAAGGAACACCCAGTGCTTTGCTCAAGTGAAGACAGATAATGCATATGTGGAATGATGTCATATTTTCCAAGAAGTCATTAGATAAAAATGACTCTTTTGTATGAGACAATCTAAATTCACAGCTGCTGATGACGTTTGCTTTTCAACCACTGACACCAAACCACTTTCAGAAAAGCGCATACTATTTTAACATTGATGAATGCACTTGGAACAAAGGGAGGTTTTGACAGCTAATCAGAATTCAGTGTCAGTGTGACAATAAGCTCTCTCGAATAGATTCCCTGGAATTATTCATATTGGAGGTACAATATGTATAAATTGAATTAGATATTACTAATTGAAAACACAAATCATAAGGGCAGGAGAGTTGTAAATGGTGCAAAAACAAATTAAGGGTATTGTTAAAGGGTGAGAAGTTCTAATTTCACCATTATGTCTGTGTCTGTGTGTGTGTGTGTGTGTGTTTCCCCTCGTACATGCAGGACCTGTAAATCTAGTAATACCAGGGTTTATGTGCAAGGCCATATTGGATTTCCTTTCAAGTAAGCTGCATTCTTATAACCCAATACTTATCTGTTTAATTTCCTGAGGGATTCTGGATTAATCATAGCAGTTTAATCCCTTTGCAGTGCATTAGAATGCTCCATCAAACTCCGACTGTAATGCAGGAGAGTACTTTCTGTTGGAGTAACAGCTAAAGTAATCCCCACACACTTTCCCAAGCAGCCCTCGGTGTAGGTCACGATGATTGGCCTGCAGTTCTCATTATGGCTGTTTTAAATGCTCTAAATTGTCCAGATGTCTTTGATTAATCTCTACAAAGTCAAGCTAAATTGCTAATAAGTATACGCTGACGATTTTTTAATCTATGAGATTCTCATGTTGGCAATTGAAAGTCTCATGAGCTTACCTTGTTAAGATTATTTGCTATGGCTCTGTTACCCCTTTTTAATGGATTAGAATGTGAAAGTTGAAAGGTGCAGCATCTCACCAACATCTTTATTTTACAAATACTTAAACTTTCAGAAAAACAACCATCATAGCAAAATGTTAACTTATTTCTTCTCAAAACATTGTTAGTAATGTAATTAATTAAAAATGTCCCCTTAACCCAGCCCGTTAAAAATACTTTAATTTTAGGAACATAATTTACATATGTTCCTGATCATTTTACAGGGGTGGCAATTGCAAACTCCAGTTGTAAACTATATTGAAACATCAACTTGTACATATATTAAATGTCATTTGTATCTATATTGAAATGTGTTAAACGACTTTTAATGCAATTATTTCAAATTTGTTTATCTGGATAAAATTTATAAAATTACCTTTTATTGCTTCACCTCAATCATACACAACCGTATGTTGTGACATTGCACATGTGTCTGTTTGCTGCACAAGACAACTAAGTTGGTGTTACATAATTGTAACTAGGTGTTAAGGTACACTGCCACACACTCAGAAAGTTCGGGATCATTAAGTAATCAAATATACTTTAACAGAAGTAGAAGTGTGCTGCTACTTTAATTTACCAAACAGGTTTGTGTGCAACAAAGTGAATAAGAAATGCATGCACAGCTCAACCTGCTTTATTTAGTTAAACATAATGTAATTACCTATCACAGTTTCTTTCTCTAATTTATTGCATAAAGATTAATCCTGGATGACATAGGGTATTTTTCACTCTAAAAATGTCGTAACCTTGCATGCACAGGCAAACTGTTGTTGTGCCCTGCAAGCTCAACAACAGCAAATCATTGCACGGTGCATGTGTAGGGAGATGAAGGAGCTGAACAAGAGGATTAGGAGTAAGAGGAGGTAGAAATAAAGATGATGAACCTCTCGAGACACAGTGTAGAAGAAAAACATGGGGAGGAGTAGGTTAGAAATTTACATTACAATGACTTTGTCTTTACGGTAAAATTAAATTCAATAATAGAAGGCAAAACTGCATTTTTTGCTGGTGCGTTGCAGCTACAGAGGAAATGTATTGTTTCACATGGAGAATCAGATCAGACATGTACAATTAGATTAATACCTATTAAATGTGGTTAAAATAATAAATACATGAATTAAAGTAAATCTGAGAGCAAGAATTCTTGTCACATTTATTATTCCAAACAATACATATTTAAAAGAAATGTTAATTTATTGTAGATCTAAATCTACTATTTCTTTTTATGCGAAAACAAATTGCTCAGTTGTTTCTCCTCTTCAAAAGTACAGCTGCATTAGCCTTTTTCTTAAATTTCTAGGATGAAAACCCAGGCAGCATTTTAAGTGGGATCTCTTTGTCTTTGTTGGTAAGGGGAAAAAAAACATAAGCAATAATAAAACCTTATTCCAAACATTTTGATAAAATTGGAGTAATAAATAATACAAGTTAGGACTGGAGGTGGAATGTCTGTATACCAGTAACCTACTGATATCATATAATTCCATCCATCCATCCATCCATTGTCTATCCCGCTTATTCCCTTTCGGGGTCGCAGGGGTCTGCTGGAGCCTATCCCAGCGCGTTAAGGCGAGAGGCAGGGATACACCCCAGATGGTCGCCAGCCAATCGTGGGGCACACACACCATTCACACACCATTCACTCTCACACTCACACCTATGGGCAATTTAGAGTTTACCAATTAACCTGAGCATGTTTTTTGTATTGTGGGAGGAAACCGGAGTACCCGGTGAAAACCCACGCAGACACGGGGAGAACATGCAAACTCCACACAGAAAGGCCCCAGACCCAGGCCCAAGGCGGTCTTGAACCTGCGACCTTCTTGCTGTGAGGCAACAGTGCTACCCACCGCACCACCGTGTCGCCCATCATATAATTCCTTCAGATCAAAATATGTTGTATTTTTTTTCAATAATTTGTTTTTCACTGGTTCTTCAATCAAAACAAAAAACAAATGCATTAATATGTAAAAAGTACAGAGATTCTGTGTGGTATTTTGTCAGTTTACTATAATCAACCAGGAAGGCTTGGTCTTGAACGTGTACTACTTGATCATGTTTTTCCTAAATTCTTTGATTTAGTGTTCAAGCCTATAATGGGATTTGTTACAAATTCTGGTGTTCAGTAAGTAAGTCAGCAAACAAATGGTGCCAAGTATTGATTTGTTGAAGAAGTGAAATTAGATTTCAGGTGTTAACACTATGGGCCAGTGGCTTACAGCGCGAGACGTGATCTGCAGCAATAGCGGGAGAAAAATGGAATGGTCCGCGCCACCGAGAAGTGTGTTTAAATCATCGTTGAGCTACTACATAAACTTTTAACATGCCTTTGCTGTTCACGGGGGATGTTTGTGGAGGAAACTGGAGGCTTCTAACAGTCCTGCGTAACAATAACTGGGTGGTTATGTGTCTATTTGCAGAACAATAGGATGATGAAATATTGTTGCAGTCTGCCTTTTGTGCACCGCGAAATTCCCCGAGGCATTCTTGCCTCTTGAATATGGTCATATCAATTAGCTGCAAGTAATTAATCACCACCAGGCCCAGCACACTCAAAGTGCACATACACGGACACATTACAGCTTGAGAGCTGATCTCTGCTAGGTCAATTAATAATCATTACAGGCCAATTATAACACATTTACAAATCTGACTGGTACAATCTGTTCCTATATACATAGTTTAGAATTCAATATAATAACTGTTTTAAAGAGCAGAGGGTTTGTTCCACAACATATGCATGCTACCTTTAGGCACACACTCATTTATGAGGTGTAAAAAGACAGATGCTCATTGTTAACAGTGCTACATGGCCAGTGTAATAATTACAAGTTTTAAACACCGCAGCTAAACTTAAAACCTGAATTGCTTTCGTTATTTAAAAATCTGAAATGATGATGGACAATAAGATCTACATCCACATTTAATATTAAGATGAAACAACAACAACCTGAAAAATGACGAACAATCCAATAAATGTACAATACTATTTACTAAACCTGGTTGGTGCCACCTATAGAACTGGTACAAAACTAAATCTTGTGTGATTATAGTTTTGAACCAAAGTAAAAAAAAAAAAAACATGATAGTTGAACACCAAAGCTTGATGACAACTAAATTCCAAAACTGGAGTATAATGATTTAACAATACATGATGCTTTGTGTGCTCCAGGAATCAGCCTGTTTCCAGAAAACAAAAGTCCAGTAGTCATTCTGCATATCTTAATCCCACAGCCACACCGCAGTAATTAGGACACTGACCCCAAAAGCCATCTGGTCTTATCAGGCACACAGTACCACCACCACCTGTTCATACCGATGAATTCCATTCATAGCTGAACGCATTCTCACTTGCTTCCTTTTTTTAACCTTGTACAGGCGGCTAAAAGGGGATTTCATACTCCGATTGGTGCGGTTTGTCTGGGCGAAAATAACACTTCTTTGGTGATTCATTTATGTTGTCCTCACAACACTTGCAATTTTCCACGTCTGGGCCTTTACCAGTCACCGTTCCACCTGTCTATTGAGCTGTCACGGACTGAGAAGCCTTTTCTTTTTTGAACTCACGTCTCTAGCATTTGGATATGTAATAGTAATTGTATGGTAGCATCTCTTGAAGGACCCCTGCTGCGGAGCATGAAACTCTGTCAGACACTACAGCATAAACACTCGCCTGCTGGGACACCGGACACAGAGAAAACCCACAGCAGCAGTGTCAGTAACATTTAAAAAAACAAGCCATGTATTCACGCCAAGGGACAAAGCACATCTATCACAGCATGTATGAATTACAGGGAATTGGATGTGATGCTGCCCACCTATTTTAGCGATGACTGGAATAACTCTGGCATTCACTTCATGGCTGCCTGTTACCTTTTTAACAAATATGTGAATATATCAGCATCATATAAAAGCATACATCATAGACAGACATACCTTGTCTCCTCGCTCCCCTTTTTCCCCTGGAACACCAGCTACACCAGGCAGCCCAGGATCTCCCTGTGCACCCAGAATTAAATGACATGATTAGAACAGGGGTGTAGGATGTCTTATCAAAATTAGCAATCTGATGTGAGTAACGTTAAAGTGTATATAATATATTACCTTGAATTATCCACACACACATATACATACATACATATGCACCTTTAGATAGAAATTAGCCATTTTTGCTTAATATGAAAACTATCCTCCTAATAGGAACTCAAAACGAGAACATCTGGTTTAGTTTGTAACTTGAAGGCAAAATTTTAAAATCATAAAAGGCTGGGTGTGGAATAGCCCATCACCTTGGAGCTGCACCATCTGCTCCGTTCAAAGAGGGCTCGAAGCTTTAGGTTTGAATTTGCATTTTAATCTAATATTAATATTTGCAGTTGAAAGAATCCTTTTTGCATTTTCACACATTTTATATCAGGGCAGGGATTAACCATGCTCGAATGGTTGTGGAGAATTATACCTGTGTTTACTAATAGATTATAGCTATACTGCGTTTGGTCGTTTTGCAAGGAAATTGCGTTTTTGCTATGAATTTCCTTCTAACTGTCTGTTTAGTGCTTATAAAGGATTGAGTACATGCCACGTAAATCAGTGCTGGTTCAGTTACAATAGACATTACACTTACTCAATTAGGGGCCCTTGTTGGGTGAAATTGATTGTACCTTTTCAGCTGGACAGTGACATCTGTCAATTGACTGCGGGGGTGGCTGAGACAGCATCTGGGGAAGCTGCGCTGTAACCAGGGGAGGGGAAGTCCCATTAAATGTCTTCTCGGCCTCACACTGGATCAATACAGAAATTTCACCATTTAGACACCTTCCTTTGTCTTGTTTGAAATGTGGCAATGATATGAAAACTCCACTATAATGTGGCATAACAATGATTTAAATATTGCAAAATATAATACAAAACATAGTTTAATAATGTACAGGGAAATAAAAAAACAGTGATAAACCCCTCTCAGGCCTGTGACAGTTTCCTGGGAGTAACCCAACACTGACATGACAGCATGCTTATGCAGACATGTAATGCTAAGGGGTCAAGGGTCACCTCTGCATTTGGAATCAGTGTAACATTAGCTCTTATTGATTAAATGGTGATCTGTTATCAAGTTTCTATCTGGGGATACCCTCGCATTTCAGTCAATACCGGCCAAAACTGTTATCTTGGCATTTTATGGAACACAAACAGCTATAGCTTCTTACCTTCGGCTCCAGAATCTCACAGCAGTTTTCCATCTCAGACATATAAGGGTCACAGTAGATTAGAATTTGCCTCAGTTCAATCTGTGGAAGAGGGCTCTCATTAAAAGATCAGTCAAGCGTCATAAAATAGTTCCATCATCACTTCCTTCTCTCCTGTTCGATGTCTTGTCTTCACTTGTGATTAGTTGTTCTGACTTATCCTAATATCACTTCAAAAACACATCTAATCCTAAAATAACAAAGAAAAATGGAGGCTTCAACATCTACACAAATTACAGCTGCTCAGATCCCTCTCTTTTTCAAGCTGAACTGACTTAAAACTTGACAATTCACACGGATTCAGCTGTTAATTCCACTTAAAGCCTCGTTCCACTGGTTGACCTAACAGCATAGCTGACCTAATGGGCTTTTGGCACATTGAGGGCATTTCTGGAATGAGCGTAACACGTGTGACACAATCAAGGATATACACAGATTAGCAGAAAAAATGCTACTGAAGCATGTTTTAAATTCCTTTTGAATACATTGAGAAAGCATCTCTGCATGTGTCTGACAGGTAATACGCTATTTGCTGGAGAGGAGTAACAACACTACTGTGAGAAAAAAAATGGTGAATCCTTAAATTACACTGTGTCGATTTAGCATAAGACCAAAAAAAGAATGACTTAACAAAGCTAATGCAGAACATACATCTACAGGCCGTCCATCCTCAATTCGTGTAGTGATGAGCATTCGCCCACTGGGGTCAATGGCGTCTTTCTCATCCGTCAGCCTCCTTTCTATTAGCTTGCAGTCCATGTAAATGGAGACTATCTCGCTCTGGACTGAAATGCTCAGCTTGTGCCACTGGCGATCAAAGAGGGCATGTAGGTCACGGCTCTTGAATGTGAAGCGTAGCGTGTTCTTCAGCAGGCCCTGCGAAGAAAACTCCACCACCTTCTTGCCACCGTCAACCACAACAGAAACCTGAGGAGCGAAGACAAGTTTAAACACACATCCAGCTCATCATTTTCAAGCGCATGTGTAGATCCTGAAAATGGATATGGGACATTACAACATACAGTGGGGCCCCACCTGAGCACCTCCTGACTGGTCAAATATCTGCCAAAGATACCAGCGGTCTTTTTTTGTAGTTTTTCTTACTCTGAAGATGGTGACAAGGGAGTATTCACTTGAAAGCCCATTTGGAAATACTGATCTGAAAAAGGAAACAATCATAGAGCGCTGTCAGATTCTCACATAATTTAATTATCAAATTAGAATATCATTATAAATAAAGACAACAGTGTTAAGAGTCATTTCTCAGCATTGACTTCCAACCATCTCAATGCTTTCAGAGGCTGAACAATAAACTAGTCAATCATCTTGAATGATCAATACAATACATTTCAATATCCCTCCACTATAGAAAGATATTCATATAAATAAACCTGACAAACTTGATGGCATTTAGCTTAATGGAATTTATACAGGCGTCCTCGTCATTCAGATAATGAAAACATATAGAAAATTGATCCAAAGTCACAGAAGTCAATCTTCTACCTCGCTAGGATACCGTGTGCTACACTTATAGGGTTACAGTTTCCTAGTGAGGTCCAGCTATGGGTTTGTGTGCATGTCCTCAGCTGCTCCGTACAGTCGAACAGCACGGCTGAGAATGCGTTCCAGCAGAAGCAAAACATGTCGAGAAAATAGAGAATATATACACAGAAAGGAAAGGAATATCATATTTCACATCATGCCCACTTTCAAATGAATTACATCTTATTCTCAGTAATTCATCGCTCGGCCCACATCCACGCTCTCTTCTTAATTTTATACATTGCACTGGAAAAAAAAAAAAAAAGAAAACATTACATTGTACCCTTCAAAATAGTCCAAACTGAGCCCTAACACTACACTCAGATTAAAAGTCAAAGGTAGAAGAGCATAAACATAATAAATCAAGATCAGCAAAAATAATAATAATGCAATGATAAGGTCATTGAGAAGGCAGCGCACAGCCCGGGGGGAGGGAGGGAGAGTTTTTTCAGACAGGTTGGAAATTAGTTTTCACTCCTATATATCATCTCCTATTCTCTCAGAGCTTCATAACCTCTTCCATTGTGTCCCTCCAATTCTTTGAGATTTCGGCGTAAACGGTACATGACTAAAATGATAAATACACCAAGTTAAGGCTCGCGAAAAAATCAAATGCTTTTCTGATATGCCGAGGGACTGGGAAGGTTATTTGTTGCCCGAGGGCTAAAGGACTATTTCGGCTGCAATTCAATATGAAAAGTGGAATGGCAATTTATAAAAAGGGAGATTTATCAAATAAATTCAAAATGGAATAATTCGACACTGCATATACAGTAACTGCTTGTACAGAATGTATTACACATTACAATGGGAAGCAGGACATAGCATGGTAGACAAATGGAGCACAGGATTCCAAGAGCTGATGCACAACCCTGCAACTTATGGGGCATAATAAATTCAAGCAGGTTTAGTAAAACCGAGACACTCTGCAAAAAAAAAACTGTGAAATTGTTTTCAGTTCAGGGCCCTGGAGTTCACACCTTGCCTTACAAAGTCCTCAACTATGTGTGCTCTTATTTCAAAACACGGCTGTTGTAAGAGTGGAGCAAACTTGATCTCTGAAACCCCAGAGGGTTAAAGTTCTTGACATGTTGACTGCCAGCTGTAGCTAAACAGCTAAACCCAGAGGTTGCTTTAGACTGGCTTGAATGCCTTTTTATTTCCCCCCCGATTTGTATAAAAAAAAAAAAAAATGCTACTCTGCATGTTTAAGTAACCAGTAATGAACAAACAAAAGGATCTGCATTAATGTTCCCTGTTCCCATGCCACTTTGCCAAAACAACTTCTACAGTTCTCGTACTATTCTCATTTATATACATTTATATCTAATTTGCATTGGCAAAAAAAAGGACGGATTATGGAATACATTCAGTGACGATGTTCTGTGCCAATGCATATTATGTGACGTGATACTTGAGGGTTGGATGCGAGATGTGATTATAAAAGTAACATGGGCTAGCTCCAAACCGAATTACTGAAACCACCACAGAAGTTATACAAAAAATGAAGAAAAAAAAAAAAAAAAAAATTCTCTTGTGTAACAGTTGGCACTTGCATGCGTGCATGTGTTTAATATGATCAAATAATCAGAAGACACACGAAAGAGTACAGAGCAACTTCTTGGTACTGCCGAATGAGTTATGATCTGAAATAGTTCCATTTCAATAAAAGGTACGGCTATGTGCTTTCTGGAAACGATCACCACTCTTGGACCATGTCTTTGACATACATATTGCTTGGCTGAAACTACACCTTGTATAATCAGGGACAATAGTTTGTCAGAATGTCATAGCAACACTACCGGTCTGGTAAAGAAGCTCCCAGAAGCGGCTTTAGTGTCCGGGCCTGGCGTGAAACCTTATCCCGGAGGGTTCTTTTCAAACGAGTCGGAGGAATCAGATTGCCGTCACTGAAACAATCAAATCTCAGACGTTCGCCTAGTTGGCTCCCGTCCCTATCACTGACATTAAATCCTCAAACAGATCAAAGTTGGCTGATCCGTGTCGGTGTATACGCTACATGCATAATTCATGCGAGCACGAACTAACTTCCTCTCAGCATGGCTCCTTTTTCCTGCTCAAATGTGTTTTGCTTCGCCAGCATGAGAGAAGACTGCTACTGATTGAGGCAAATCAAATGCATGCGTGTGATCTGCTACAGTACAAGAATATTCCCCCAGAGCACAGACTTAATACATCTCCATGTGCATAGGTTTAGCTGAAATTGGTAAATTTGCTTTATTGTTCCATTTCTAATAATTACCTCCGCCTCCCATAGACATTTCTTTTAGACATACCTGAGAATTAATACTGCAAAAACGGGGGATCACCGACCGTGCTCCTGCTGGTTTTAGGAAGCTCCCTGCTCCAACACACCTGATTCTAATTGCTAATGACGAGCTGATAATTAGAATCAGGTTTGTTGGAGTAGATGCAGGATGCAGCAGGGTTGGTAGTAGTAAAACAATAGAACAATAGGACGCCATTAAAAGCGTGTGATTTGCCAGTACGATTTCTGCATATTTAGACAAATACACAAAATAATTTATTTCCACCGTGGCTTTAATGCAATGTGCAGTCCCGCTTTGACAGCTCTCAGTTCCGCCGTTTGTGAATTTGACAGTGAATAGTGGTGCGATGACTTAAAAGCATTTCACACGACTATCGCTTGTGAGGCTACGGGCCGAACGCCACTGAGGTGTACGGTTACGACATATTATTTCTAGACATAAATCCAGAAGAAAAAGGCAAGTGCTTCCAAAGGCGGTGTCCCATGTGATTAATTAGCTGAGACGGCAGTCACAAACCACTGAAACCACAAACAAAAACAAACACAAACCCTAGTGATTTGATACCCTGGCTCATTTGTATGTAAATTTCTAATGCATCTTTAGCATCTAGACAATATGGGGGGGAAATACATATCCCATGTTAAGTATTGAATGTGTCCATGTATTGCATAAGACTAGAAGAGAACAACCAGGACACGTAATATACTAGGTGTAGCCAACATATATGAATATAAATATAAAGACACCAGGGTTGTGTCTTAGCATGCAACATGGTAAGGTGTTGTTTTGCAATGTAAAATGTCTAAATGTAATTTTTTTTTATAAATGACATATACATCATATATCATCTCTGAATACAAAATAGCAGCTATTATAAAACCCAAATGCCGACACGCCTCCAACGCCAGACAGAGACTCACGCATCAGGCTTTGATACTGTAAGGAAGCGTGTTATGAATACGTGTTGCATTTTTTTTTTCTTTTTTAAAGCAGCTTGTCATCTCACACAAACGTTCCCTGAGCGTGTCGCCTCTGATCTGTGTACCATAACGCGTGCGCCGGCGGAACATTAGCCCGGATCCGGAAGAGTGGAGCATCTATTGCTGCATGTCCTGCGAGCAAAGTGAGCGACGTTTTAGTGGCTGTGGCAGGGGGCAGAGGGGCCTCGTGCTTCGTGCAATCGCCCTCCCGTTCCTTCCTCAGCTGACACGCAGTATCACCTGTCAAAGTACTTAGATAATTGGATATGAGAGGGATCGGCAGTCTCGCCACTATAACCAATGACACTGTCAGCAGTGTCATTGAGAAGCAGCATCTTCTTGCACTACGGCTTCCCGACTGCAGGACGGGTGGAGGTAAATGTATTTTAGGCCGGCTGACTGAACTGGGGAAACAGACCACAAATCACCTGGCTCAAAGATTCTTTTACCTAGCCAGAAGGAGAGTGGCAGTAAATGTTTACAGTTGCATGTCATGTTAAAATACTAAAAATATCCCCTCCCCTCCCCAGAAGAATGACAAAATGTTCCCTCTCACTGTTACCACCGAAGGACACGAAACAATGAAACTCAGTGTAAAACCAGGTTTAGCAGCTATTATAAAGCCGTAGTGTGTGTGTGTGTGTGTGTGTGTGTGTGTTCTGTTCCACAGGCCACAACTCATAGGACCAAATATAAAAGTGTGTGGAAGGATTTCATAAATAGAACATCAGATTCAAACTCTTAATACATTATCATATCAGCACTGAGGTCACAAAGTGGTCGAGGAGTTAACCGGAGAATGAAGGTCTTCAGTAAAAAGAAACTTAGTGTGTCATTTAATGTAGTTTTTTTTAATATTCCTGTCTCCTTACACTGTACGTGCTCAGACTTTTTTCATTCCTTTATGTCACACTTTCTGCCCTTAGGAGATTTCCAGAATAAACGCAATACATATTAATTCTGTTCAAATAATTCCCTGTCTAACAGCTCACTTCACAGCTTGCCCTTATTAGCCAAGGCAAATGGAACTATTGCTCTGAGCAGGGTATATCTGGGTTGCCTCAAGTCAACCTTTCATGAAATCCAGTTATGGCTGCACTCTTTTTTTTTTTTTTTCCTTGAGAATATCACCGGATCTGAAGGAAAGCAAGCTTAAACCCCTCCATCATGGTTTTATACACAATAGAGATTTATATTCCCTGTAATATTTTGGAGCTATTTTTACATTATCATTTTGTCTTTGCAGCAAGGCTTCTTTCAAGTACATCATTTCAGTTGTAAGACACTCCATATTTAGAACCTGCATGAGGGAACAAAAAAGTAATAACCAGGGTGTTAATCTAAATTGACATTGCAGTTTAGGACTGTTTATGGCTTTGGCCACACTTGACTGACTGCATCTTTCTTGCATTGAGCTGTAGCACCATTGCAAGGGGATTCAGGAAGAGGTAGGAATTAAGCAGTGCTAGCAGTATGTATTATTTACCGGGTCCTTGCAGGCATGCGGGCCATCTATCTGAATTATAAAAATTACAGGGAACCACATTGCAATACCTGAACCAACGTGACACAAACACACATGTGCACGAACAGAGATGCTACTCACTTTGTGGTTTTAATAAGTGGACTGCTTCCCAAACGAAAGGACGGCAGGTCTTCTGTGATAGTTCCCTTTCGGAGAAGAAACTTTTCTGTGAGATCGAACCCTGCGAGCAGGATTGAAAAATGCATTAGTATGGATTTTAAGTCAACGGTGAATTATTTATTTGTTGCCTTCATTCAGAACATACCTGTGATTTCCAAGGGTCGATCTAAAATATCAGAAAACCTGTGATCCTCCACACTCAGAGGGGGGCATGAGCCATCTAGAGGAAGCCAGCAAGATGTTATTCATGCTGAGTGCACGTTTATATTTCCAACCAGACTATTTTTACACATGTGAGTGAATCATCAATTCATACATCTAAATGCATGATGCCTTTTCCATAAAAAAAATAAATAAATAAAAGTACCGTAATTAGGAGAAATCCATGACAGAGCAAAAAAAAGAGTACCGGTATTCTTGTTTTTCACTATTACCCATTTATAACTTTATAACTTTGAATAACTAACAGGAAAGATTTAGAAACAAGCCTTGATCTAATGTAATATTTCTACAGGTCTGAGGATTTTTAAAGTCAATAATACCCTTTTTTAAACACACAGTATATAAGTGCATTATGAAGTGTGGTTTACCATTATAAAATAATAGTTTTGTCATCAAGAACCATATAAAATAAAAAGTTTTGCAAAGCCTAAAAGGCAATGGATGTATGATGGAATGGATCCCCTACATGTGAATTTAGACAGAATACAAAGTTGTCAATATTAGGAGCTGTATGCTATAACTATCTGTTCCTGTCAACATTAATTAACAATCATCCTTATACATAGATAAAATTAAAGGTCTCATATCAAGGAAATAGATGCTTTTTTTTCTCCTTTTTATGTACTCTATGTCAATGGGTTGTATAAAAACTGTCCCATGCATCAAACATTCAGAAAAATGAAAAAAAAATGGACGCCAGCCTCGTTTTTCACTTCCTTGACTATTTGATGTCATACAGTAGCTCCCTCCGTCTGTAGAGGTTCCCTGCACTCTACACCTGTCTCCACCATCACAGCCACTATTTTCATTCTTTCAAGTGAGAATCGTCTAATCAGAAGGGAGGCTCATGAATATATATGAGAGGGGCCAGAATCAACCTGTGCCTTCTGGAGCTCCAATGAGGTGCTGGAAACGGCTCTGTAAAACTACACTTGGTTGATTTTTTTGTACTTTAAATTGAAAATATATCATGTTAGTGGCATCGACACTTCAAATAAAACTCAGAAAAGTGCATGATATGGGACCTTTAACACCAGGACATTTAAAAGAAAAATATTTGTGCTAAAATGTATAAAAAAATGTTTCTAAATCAATGTCTTTCAACATAAAGAAGGTGTTAGACAAAAAGATGAGGATAACAAACACACACATACCTGTCCGTTCATTCACTGCCATTCCAAAAGTGCAAGGAATGGAATTCACAGTCCAAAGGAAAGCAGTCCATCCTAGCAAGCAAACCATGGCTCTGACACTAGAAAGCAGTCCACTTGAAAACCTAGACGCAAATGGAAGCGTTAAATTTACTTTTAAAATATGTGTGAATCAAACAAATGCCCTGCCACTGGTCTTACAGTACAGCCATGGCAGAACCAGCGTTAACAACTGAAGCACAGACACAAACAGTCGTGCTGTGGCCGTCGTCGCTAAGCACAACACTAACTTCGGCTTCTGTTGGATTCATAACAACTAGCCTGGCATTGGAACAATCTGGCGTCTGTGTGACGGCCGTTCGTTTTTTATGCAAAGTGAAACACGCTTTAGGAAGTTTCATTACTTGATATCTGGCTGCAGTCTGGGCTTTTACAGTGTTCCATCACGTTGTCTTCAAATCAGGCCTGTTCACTTTCAGCAGCATCCGCTCAAAGTGATTGTCCCGTTTTACAACCACGCTCGCATGTCCCCGAAGCCTCTGTGTATTTGTGTAAAGTCACTCAGCATGGAGAATGTTATCCCTTCTCCTTCATTCATTAGTTTTCATGAACACCTGCCATACAGTGATGAATGGAGATGTCTATGCTGCAGCTACATCATTATACTCCAGGCTTACTTGTCCTATATTGACAGTTCATAATTCATCATGTTTGTATGTCATTGCCACAAATTAGCTGTGGAACTGTGTCAATGCACTTGATGAGACCAAAATATAATCTGCAACATGACTGGGATGGAAAAACATCATAATGAGGAGTTTTGTGTACTGTAATGTAAGTTAATAAGTTTAAACCGTTTTTTCTAAATTAGATGTGTTTATTTTCTCTTCATTCAGTAGTCTGTTCCCCTCTCCTATTCCAAAATGAAATTTGTAGTATGACACAAAACAACAACTACAGTACATGATCAGGACTGCTCCTTTAGTATTGTTTTGACCTGTTTCGACTTGTTTTAGTCACACTGCCAAAGCCTTGAGCTGTTGTGTTAGCACTCGCCTGTGTTTTGATCTGTAAGCTGTCAGCATTGTGTCGGTCACAGACGTCACACGCCAGGATCAAACCCGGGAACCTCCACTTACGAGTAAGTCTCGAACCATTTGGCTTCGCTGCCAACAGAATGTTCCGCATCACTATCGCGCTGTTGCGAGGGAGGCGACAATTACATGGGTGCGCAGTCAACCTGGGTGGTAAGGGTCTCAGACTACAATCAATGGGATTTACATAAAACATGCGATATATTACATAGGTAGACTATTCCAACTTTATCTAAACTATTTTACTAACTTCTAACAATTTACCAACAAAAATGAGGTCAGTGATGGTGATTGAATTCACAAAGAAGAAAAACAAAAATGTCAGGGGCTTTCCCCTTTTCAAGGACTTTCAAGGTCTTAAAATAATAATGAAAACCCACAAGCATATTAACACATTATACTGATGTGTCAGAATAAAAAACAATAGTCTTTGTGAATCACTAATCAATGGATGTGATTATTCTCTTGAATCAGGTGCATATTGATCTGTTTGGCAATCCTACAGGAAACAAAGTGACAGATTATAACCGGTAATTAATTGGTTCTTACCTGCAATGTAGTTTTGTGACAACACAGATGTAATCCTGCGGCTAAGACTATAATCCTTCCTTCCCACATGCACGTTTATCTGTTTCCACCGGGGAACCAAAGGGTGAAGACAGAGCTCAGCAATGAACTTGACCTCCACAGACCACGCAGCCACATTAAGTTCATTTATATGCACGGGCTCACAACGTGTGACAAATAGCATTCTTCCATGATACTCTACATATTTAAATGCCTGCCACCTTATCCAAATTAAGTTTCCCTCCAATGATTAATTCCTGTTCTGCCCTGTTGCTGTAGCTGCAAGCTCCTGTGCCTTTGCCCACTGGCTCATGAAGTTGTGCATGCAGGCCACCGGTAGCCTATCATGGCGCTTGGAGATGAAGTGACCATGCCAGTCACAACTACAACCATGCATGGAGCCATAGACAAGTAGCACTACAGAGGTATCACATTCCTGTTCTGCGTGAAGGCATAATGCTATTATTCACGTAAGTTCTGCATGTGCATGCACTGCACAGGGGGGGTCTAAAGCCATGTAATAACTCCTATACATCTTTACGTGAGCAAGTATTATAAAGAAGATTTAAATTCTCACTCTAAACACATTTTTTTCACTTAAGCAACGCTCCCCATGCTGCAAACCTGCAGGAATTTAAATCCTAAATGAACATATAAACACACACACACACACACACACACACACACTTTGCTGTATTGTATTTGTGAGAGAAAAGAGCTGAAGTTTTATCTCCTGTGTCCCCCGTTACTTATTCAGACACTTTTTTTCCCCCTTTGCAAAAACTTCGCTTCAACACTTCTAAGCAATATTCAAAGAAGCGAGTTTCCCTGCGCGACCACTGATTGGCTGAATGTTTTTAATTATTATAATTTTTGGGTTTTTTTTATTTTATTTTTCAATAGTTACGGAACGAAGTGGCTCGTGTTCTTTCTGTGTCCGGCACACTTCGCACTTTGCGGTGTGTGTTATATGAGTGATGCAATACGGACGATACATGTTTACTGCTGCAGAGCTTCCACAAATCACAAAACAAGCTTCTCGTAAAGGCATGTGTGGTCAAGCCAGGGAGGACATTAATTAAAACACTTTCACGTCGAGCGAACTGCAAATAATGATGATAATAAAATAAGTGAACTCAGATCAAATAAGGTGTCCGTTAATGCCCGAGGGGGTTCCACCAGCAGAGATATGAACTCTTTCTTTATCATTCTGCAAAAAATTAAAAAAAAAAAAAATAATGAATTTGCGCCATATACTTACAGTTGCCGGGAAAGTTTCCTCTGAGGCGAAAACAAACAAGAAAGCGGCGACAAATCAGGCATAATCCATGTGTGATAACGATCAGTCCGGATTCCGGATTCCAGGACTTGGAAATAAAAGTCACAGTGGGATCTCTCGCCTGCAGGATCGCGGTCCTTATTAGTTCCAGCGAGCGAGTGGCCCTCCCACTCTGCCATTAGCACCGACGCCACGGACACACACCTCGGCAAACAAGGGGAGAGCGATCATAATGAGGGGGAATACATGCTCCAACAAACCCCTTTAACTCGGCCAGGTGCGAGAATTAACACAGCGTCTGATGCATCCTTCTGATTAAAAGGCCTGATTCATATATATAAATATATTTACTTATATATATGGACATGGCATTAATGTGTGTTATCAGCAGTATAGGAACTGTCCAAGTCAAGCTTTTAAGTAAACAGTGGCAAACAGGGAAATAAATTTAAAAAAAACTTCACATATAGGTTATTCATCTTTATAGTACTGAAAAAAAATAAAATAATCAGTCTATTGGTCACACACGTCAAAGGAATTAATCGTGTATTATGAGATATGAGGATAGGCCATAGATGATGTGACCTGATGAAGTGACAGCGCTCAGCTGCACAGACAGCAGCATTCTCTCATGCACAAACTATTTTAGTCATCGGACACAAATGTCATGTTGCAATGCTTTCGCAGCAGGGGACAACCTTCACATTATTCTCGCTGCGTGTTAACACTGATTCGATTTTCAGGTGGAGCTTTTATATTTGCATGCAGTGGTGGGAAGTAGCTTAGTAAACTGACTCAAGTACAGTACTTAAGTGCAGTTTTGCAGTACCATTTGATGCTACTTTAGAAATCCACTTCACTAAATTTAAAAAGGAAATATACTCATGCTTCACTCCATTTATTTAACAACTTTTCAGATTAAGATTTGACATAAAATGACCTAATGTAATATTCTCACTAATAATTTCTATATTACATATGCACTTTGTGTGTATATAAAGTGTATTAAACATGTGATACACCTAGCTCTGATATGAATGATGCAGTACACTATCGTAATACATATAAGTAAGTATCTAACCTTGGCTGCACATTGAAGAACTAAAACCTTCATGTGTATGTTAGAGATCAAAAGAAAATAATTTAATATACTGTAACAACATAACACAGTTTGTACTACAAATCTTTTTATTTTTTGATGCTTAAGATGGGAAAGTCAAAAGCTTTTTACAATACAGTTTTAAGAAGCATTGGTCGGGTCTTTTGTGTTTAATGTTGGTGTCTTGTCATTTAAAAGTTGAAATAATATTAATTAATTCAGCTAGATTATAAAACTAGTTGATAGCATGTAAAATATTAAATTCATAAAGTCTACTTGTAAATGAATATTTTAAATGTGAGTATTTCTATTTGTACTTAATTAAAAGATCTGAGTACTTTGTCTACAACTGACTAGGTGTTTTATTTCATTCATTCACTGTATTGTCTGAGTATATTGAAAATGTAACTTTTCAATATGAAACTATCAGTGTTTGCGTAAGCTACACAGATTGAGGCATGCAGGAGTTGTTTTCTTTGTTGAAACAAGCACAACAGCTTAAAACACTAAATCCACAGAAACAGGTGTTCAGGCTCCTTATACCTGACTGTTTAGACAGATGATTTTAATGTACCCTCCCCTTCAAAACACACACACACATGCGCACACACACAAAGTTTTCAGCAGGTGATGAAAGAGACAAAGACAAAAAAATAACATTTCAAAGAATGAAACAGATGGCTGTATTTCTTTGTGGAACATTATACAAACATAAGCATTTTTACTTGTTAGCAGTTGCATTAGGTCTTTTGGTAATACTTTTTTTTTCTGAATTACTTTAACTGTTTGCAGCCACCCCCCTCCCCCTATTTTTTATGTAAAAAAATGCACTTTACAAACAAGATGCTCTGTTTGTGTGTGGTAATTTCATTTCAATATTTAAATATTTAAAATAAAATAAACTCAAATACCCATTCAGCCGCTCAGCTTCCACTGTGACAGAAGTTCCACTCTGACTGGATATAGCTATTATTTCAACTCCGTTCCAGGATCTGTATCATGTTACCAGCCGTTAAGAAGTCTCTTGAAACAAAAATGATACCCTCAGATTATTTTACAATCAATTCAGAGATTCTTAGCCCCCTAGGAATATCTGTTTCTCTTCAAAATGTATGTACAACATTTACAATAGTTAGAATCTGGGCTGTTTTTGTGAAAAATATTGAACTAAAAACTGTTATTCTGTGGTTGATAATTCTATTAATAAGAATTACTTCACAAATTCCCTTAAAACTGTTTACAATAGTCAGTGGTGGGGATTAAAGCTTACTTACATTTTTTATATTTGATATATACTATATGGTTTTATATGCACATGCATTGCAGTTTATTATAAACCACAAAAAGGTTGTAAACTATCAATAAATTAAAAAAAAAATTGATAGGAATGCGGGCGACACGGTGGTGCGGTGGGTAGCACTGTTGCCTCACAGCAAGAAGGTCGCAGGTTCAAGACCGCCTTGGGCCTGGGTCTGGGGCCTTTCTGTGTGGAGTTTGCATGTTCTCCCCGTGTCTGCGTGGGTTTTCACCGGGTACTCCGGTTTCCTCCCACAATACAAAAAACATGCTCAGGTTAATTGGTAAACTCTAAATTGCCCATAGGTGTGAGTGTGAGAGTGAATGGTGTGTGAATGGTGTGTGTGCCCCACGATTGGCTGGCGACCATCTGGGGTGTATCCCTGCCTCTCGCCATAATGCGCTGGGATAGGCTCCAGCAGACCCCTGCGACCCCGAAAGGGAATAAGCGGGATAGACAATGGATGGATGGATGATAGGAATGCAAATTCTACTGAATTCCATCAACAGCTAGTTTGTCTTAACAAGTAACACAATCTGGAGATACAAGCAAACTTTTGACCTTGCAGAGTCACACAGAAGGCTTTTTAGGGACTGCATGATCTATAGCCTGACATTCCAATTAGTGCATCACCTGAACATGTGTGCTTTTGCTGTCACTTAATAAATAGAGAGTCTGTCGATGCAAAAAGCAGGTGACATGCAACCACCAACTGCTGCATCGAGATAAATGTTCCAAAGCACACCACACAAAAATGAAGTGATATCTTATAGGCTAAGTTCCTGATGATTGTCAGGAGGCTCTAAAGTACCATGAAGATTATTGTTGCTTAAGAAATAATCCTTAAAAATATTTCTAGTTATACCTACACATTCAGTAAGTTAAATTATAATCTAAATTAAATGTCATCATTCACTTTCACAGCAGCAAAACCCATTTATAAATAAGTCTGAAATGTTTTTTTAATTAGGTCATAAGACATATCCTGCTACAAAATGTGTGTATTGAATGTAGTTCTATACTCACAATGGGTGAGTATAGAACTACTCTATGTGCAAATACATTAGGCTGTATATTAAAAAAAACAAACACATTTAATCACACGCTGTTACAAGTTTTAAAAATCTAGAGAAATAATCTTTGAAAAATTCTCAAGCATTAGCTACTCTGTATACTGGTAACAGTGCACTGATTCTGAAACGACTTGTATTGTTGTTTTTCAATGTGAACAACACAAAAATTGAAATTAACGTCACTTACACTGTGATTAGATGCAGGGAGAAATCTCGGCAGCCTCCTAAGATGTGTTTTTTTTCACCCACTTCATATAATTCCAAATTGATTGCTTTTGTATATTACGGGTTATTGGACATAGTAAGTAATTATAGGGCATCACTATGACCCCTAATACTGAACATTCCTCATTATTCTTTGACAATTTGTTTGTTGTTGATAATTACAAAATCTTGGGCTATGATATCATTAACACCGCCTGCCATTTGCAATCAACACATATAATAGGGGTTTTGACCTGTTTGCTGCAACGCAGAAACATCAACAGATGTCAGCGGATTTAAGTTTAAAGAAGGATTTTTGCATTTTTCATTCGGGGATAAGAGAGTTGGTGATAACTACACAAAATCTCTTCATGCTTTCTTACAAACTATACAACCTGATGTAGCAGAACCCAGCAACATTAATTCGCATCAGATCCTGAGCGATCCAGTGTTAATATAGTCGCTGCCGCTGTGCTGCAAGCGTGAATGGGCACTTACCGTTTCAGCTGCTGTGTGATGCAGCACAGCAGCTGTGGGTGCCGAGCAAAACATCGATCTGACGTTTCAGAATGACTTCATTGTGAGATTCAAATCATATCATGACACATCTGAGATATAGCTGTATTGGTAGGTTATGTCGCATATATGACAAATACGAGAGTTATTTAAAAGCGCGGAAGTTGGTTCATCATTTTATTCAGCTCTGTGTGCTCCTGGGTGTCTGTTAGAGTGATCTGAGAAATAAATTCTCAATTTGCTCCAGTATTGAGGAAGAACCAGCAGCCCAATCCACAGCTGGCGTGCTATAATGGAGGCATGCATCCCCTGCTGTTAATGGCTTAGAGAAGCAATATTTTTTTTTCGAATTCGTCAGGGTCAAATTATTATTATTATTATTATCATACAGCAGATGTAAGGCTAGAAGGCTCCCCGAGTCTTGGTAAAGTCGGTCATTGAATAATACAAAGCTGTACTGTATTATCCAATGATACTGACACTGTAGTTTCACTCCTCCGCAGGAGTTTATTCTGGTGAATTTCAGGATTAAAATAAGTCCTCATCAGTTGCTTTTCAACCTGGGCAGCAAACACACAGCTGCTACTGGTGGGTTTGGAAAAAATGTTTATGTCTTTGGTATGATGTGACAATATGATAAAAATCTGAGCCTGACAGGCAAAAACTAGAGAACAAATGCAGTAGTTCCTCCAGCTGCCTCCGTTATATACAGTAGCTGTGGGAGTGGGCTGCTGCTACTTGCTCCGATTGCACCAAAGTAATAAATTTCTCGATCCAGCAGTAAAACAAAGATCTAAAGATCAATGTGGAAAAATGCAGAAATTCTCCTTTAAAAGAAATTAGCTTTTAAAATCTCAGACTGAAGAAACGTCTCTCCAGACTTGCTTGCACTTCAGGGGAATTGGCCTTTGCAAGATATTTTTATGACATATCAGCTTTGATAAACAGTTCGCTCTTCACAGTGCAAAGCCAGATAACAAGGGAAACATGGGGAATGTGGCAAGCAACATATGGTCATGCTGATTCTGACCCCAAGACATTACATTCACATGTTTGGCGCCCTCCTGACACTGTTTTTTTTTTGCAGTCTTCCAAGTGAAAATCAACCAATCAGAAGAGAAACTCATGAATATTTATAAGACAGATCAAAACCCTGAGTTTTCAGGAGCTCCAGCGTGGCACTTGAGAGAAAGCACCGTAAATCTGTATGTGTAATTTTTGTACTTTAAATTCCACGTACATCATGTCAGGGGATCAAAACTTAAAACAAAGCCCAGAAACATACCTCATATGTCAGCTATAAAACACGTGAATAGGCTGCAATATTGCAAACCAACTTAAATCATCTGGCGGTATTTGATAGGTAAGTTGTAGGAGCATGTAGGAGAACTTGCCACAGTTCTTCTGTGGATTTAGGTGTCTCAGATGCTTCTGTCTCTTTATGTAATCCCCAGGCTGACTCCATGATGTGGAGATCAGGGCTCTGTGGGGGCCTCACCATCTGTTGTAGGACTCTACCTGAAGATAGTTCTTTTACGACTCTGGCTGTTTGTTCCAGGTCATCGTCATACTGAAGAATATCTATCTATCTATCTATCTATCTATCTATCTATCTATCTATCTATCTATCTATCTATCTATCTATCTATCTATCTATCTATCTATCTATCTATCTATCTATCTATCTATCTATCTATCTATCTATCTATCTATCTATTTAACCTTAGTTCTACTATAATATATGATATGGCGAAATAAAGCCAATGAAGCTAAATCTGTCATACAGAGCTGTTAAATTCAACACTACTGACTAACACAAGTGGCGTTAATAATAAATTACCTTCAACAGTCCTAATTAAAGTGAAAATGTGTCTACCATAGTCAAGTATGTCGAGTGCCATACCGTGGCATACCTAAACACTGCCTGTGACTTCACCTGACTGTCTAGTTGACCAGAGAAAGGCGGTAAACAACATTTTGGTGGTATTCCGAGTTGCTTCTGATATGTGGAGATGTTGTTTTGATTTATGGAATGCATTTACAGTATATCGATCTGACTGGAACTGCTCTCTGTGATAGCATTCATGACCTGATGGACATAGAATTTAAAATGACTTCTTTGTGACACAGTAGCTGCAGGACAAAGCTGAGTTTTGGCAGCCCAAATATAAAAATATCCTGCATAATAAGTTTATGAAGAACACTTTTTTTTTTTTTACATGAAATAAACATTATGCAATCAAATCATGGACTGGTGAGTGTTTAAGGTGGCATGCTGAGCACACACGTACACAGTAGAGACCATCAGGTTTGAATGTGCTGTAAACATCACATATGCTCCAGCTGGCAGTACAGCATTTACAAACTAAATCTGTTGATTATAAGGTTTGGAATTTGGAGGTGGAACTGCAACCGTATCTGTGATGTTGAAATAAAACAATTATAATGTTGGCGACACGATTATTATGTTTAACCTGCATAAGTGCTCTCAATCTCATAGTATTCATGCGTGACATCTGCTGTGTCTCTGTATACGTGTAGCGTCATATTTGTACTGGATATGTACCTACTTAAGCTCAGTAAACACTATTGTTTTGGACATGCAGTCGGTTGACTTGAATACTAATTACTGTTTAGATTTTTCATTGTGCCATTCAAATCGCTATTGCTGAAGAGGTTCAGGGCCAAAACACCTGCCAGTTTTAGAGGATAATTTACTGAATTGACATATAGCGAGGCACTAGACAGAGGCAGCATATTGTGTGGCACTAATCTGTGTGCAGACATAACCATTGATGTGTACCTTTCATTTGCTCATAAAAATCACATAAGCCATTAAGGAGTCTCATTCATCATTTGTGAAGGCTCACCTGGGCATGAAAGCATGTAGACAAAAAGAAGGAAGAGAATTAAAGAGATATAACATGTTCTTTTGGCCTGCAGTGATTAGTTCAGTCTCCTTAAAATACAGTATGGTCATATAATTGCCCCATCCTATTGAAAGTTAATCAAACAAAATCAGTCTGTGGAAAACCACACTCAAATAGCTGTGAAACAGGATCTCTATGATATTAGCTCAACAATTCAGACCTAAAACTGAACATGAAACAAAAGAGTAGACTGCACGCATTCTTCAGTGTTAAATCAAAATCACCCAAAGTCAGTTTGAGGCAGCATATACTATAGATTTTTTTTTATTTTTCTGATATCCACACTGTATTTCATCTACTTGTTATACTATATTTACCACTGAGTTTATTTTACAGTTTTGTGTTTATTCCACTGTCTACACAACAAAATATCACTGGTTCACATTTCAGGATGTTCCAATCAGCAATGTGCTTTCATGAAATGACCTATGATATTTTACCTGAAATTACAAAAATAAAGTTATACCTAATTTAAAAAAAAAAAAAAAAACACAAAAAAAAATACATTTAAAAAGTAGTTTATCACTGTCTGTTATCTCCATATGAGCTCTGCCTATTTCATCTACCAATAAGGTCACATCTGATGGCGGTAGGCGTGCAGCTTGGACTATTTCCAAAGCATCTTTTGTGCTTTTCAGGTTTCTTAGAAATGCTGCTTTGGATGTAAGAAATAAAGAAGAGTGGATGAGAGACAGATATGATCATATAATGTTGCTGCAGACGGAACTATCATTCAATTAAAGAAAATTGGAATAGGTAACATGGGTTTTGTGGTCTGTTCACTGCAGCAAGCTCTCCTGTCTAATGGGTTGTGAATGAAACACATTAGTTTAGATATATGGTTATTGATTTCAGTGACTTGAATGTGCAAGTGTCCAAACCAATAGTGACCAACTAATTAACTGGTAAAATGTTCTTCATTCCAATTTGTAAGACTCATCCCCCCAACAATACGATATTGAGAGGAGTATTATTTTCACTTCCAAAAATGTTAGAGTCTCATATGTCAATGTGGAGTCTGCCCTTGCAAAAGTAATTACTCCAGCAATAATTTAATTTAGTCTTAATAATTCCAGGCATGGTGAAGCATGATTGCACACTCTTAGAGTGTTGCAATTTAAAGGACAATATACTACATAAATGGAGTAGACTTCTTTAGCACAATGCAGTCAAGTGTGTGAAAAGGATTGTAGAAGGAAAAGAGGGAAACCTCTTTATTTGAGATACCAAGGTCTGTATGGAAGATGTATTCAGGAACAACTGAAGAAAGTCAGAATCTTGGGAAGTCTATACAATCCCGCTGCTGCATAAATTTTACTCCTCTGCAGAATGAAAGAGAAGCTCATATCTCTAAAGAGTCAACTTAAAAAAAGAGTATTATTGCTATTGATGCACACACAACAGCGGCTTTTAGGGATTTATGGACCTTAACAAGTTTCTTAGCCTACAGATATCATGAAATTGCGAAGTTGCCTCATTAGTCACTGGATATAAATCGTTAATATGCACACTATCATACCATCTGAGGGAATACTGTCAGCTCCTAACACAGTGCCTGTTTGCTGGTGTGGGCCACTGCGGTAGATAATTGATAACAAGTTTTACCCCAATGATCTGCTTTACACATGGGAATGCAGCTACAGGTGCACTGCATCTTAGTTTCCAATGACCTACTTTTACTATTCTCAGCAGATTTAAAGCTAAATGAACAACAACGGAATCAAAGAATAGTACATTCAAGAAAAAAAATCAGAAACCAGACATGTACCATAATCCTGCACCTTTTACATATATTTCTGGATGTGAGAAATGCAGTGGGAACATTATATTATCATAATTTTGTATGTGCTTTATACAGTTAATGCCCCTCAGGTCAGACTTTATTCCTCAGTAGCCTAGACTAGACTAACATGATATCTAGGCCAGTGGTACTCAAACTTCCTGTCAAGAATGACTAAACTGACACAAATTAGACCACACATCTATCTGATAGGATTTTTATTTTTAGACGAAACACTGATATAATGTACTTGATTAAAATCAATCAATGTAAATAATAAATACTCAATTAATAATAATAGTACTCAAGTAATACTTCTGAATCAAAGATGTTACTTAAATAATTTACAGACATTGTAGAGCAAAATGTGCTTCAAGCAGATGGTGATATATTATTATTGAGCAGACTGTGATATTTTGTTATCCTATACTAAACTATTATATATATAGTATTATGTATTTTTACTTACATGAGACCTTTAACCTACATGAGAGTATTTTATTATTCATTGCATCAATGTGGATCCAATATTTAGAAATTTATGTAGATTAATAGTAATACATTAATAGTACTCCATCATAATGGTTGGAACCTTTAACATGAAGTGATAAGCATTTTTTTTAACACTAAATGAACAACTCATCAGAACAATAATAACATAATAAAGTATAGAGATGTATTTAAAATATCCAAATCTGCATTTGTAGCATCAGTATTTGAATGAATGTATTTAGTTACATCACTGCCAAAACAGCCATACATTATTCTTATACAGAGCTTACATGTATATCTGTTTTTTTTTTTTTTTAGTTCTAACGAAACACTGTAAAGGCATGTTTTTACCGCTGAGTTCACTGGATTTGATCTGGTGCGCGTCATTTAACGCACGCGCTCAGCCTCCGCGGGGACGTCATGCGCGTCACGTGGTTTTGTTATTGCAGGAAGTGAAGATGGCGGCTCAGTCCCTGCTCTCCGAGTCTTTGCTCGGCTGGTCGATTTTCACCTTCATACTCTTGGTAAGCAAGTATGAAGTTGTTTAACCGCGGCGTCGGGTAGCGGGGAGCTAGTCCATCAGTGCGAGGTGTTTTTTGGGTCAACTGCTCGGGCTGTTAACGTGTTACCGCGGCGCGACACGGCTCACGGCGATTAACGTCAATATTGGCTTTGGACCGGTGTTAGCTACCATTAGCCGTAACGCACTTAGAGGCTGTTGTTTTATTGAAAGCGGCAAGTGTATACTTTACTAAACTTTCATAGTATCTGCCTTCATAAGAGTCCCAGTGTAAAATACCATCAGGTCGATAGCAGGGGATGTGTTTTCCATTCTTGTTTTACAGCCATTAACATAACATCTACAGTTGCTAACAGCGTCTAACTCTTAAATTGGGTGCCAGCTTTCCACAAGGGCTTATATTGCTTAAAGGGATAAATAAACACATGTTCTGTATGTAAACACTTAAATTTAACCTTGCGTGTTAGTCATAATGCTTTCCAGTTGATCATCTGAGGTAATCTGCTGCCCAGTTTAGCACTCATTAGCTATCTCAGCTGTCATTCAGGGTCACGTGGCTTGAATCGGAACGTCCAGGGAAAAAAATGCGTGGATGTCAATACATTGTCTGCTTCCCTGCCTACCAGCAGCAGCCCCGATGTATTTGATCAACCCCTTCAATGGACCCTATTTGGATGCAAAGCCAGCGTTGTTACCTGGCAAAACAAGCAGCCGGAGGCTTAGGGCTGCAGGCCTTTAATTGATCCTGTCTGTGAATGGCAGCCTTTGCTCTAAAGGGACTAGTTTTAGCAGTGTCCTCACTTCCTGCAGCTTGTGTGCCTGGAATATGACCTTGTCATTTTGGAAACTCTCTTAGCATCTTTGTCTAGTGGGTGTCCCACCCTCATCACTGAAATCCCTCTCTTTTTGTCTTTTTAAATAAAAAAAAAACAGGATATGTAAGCAAAATAACACATATTGACTCATGTCATTTTCAATTATAATAGTTTTGTCATAATGTCTCATCAGTATCAATATTAGTAAATCTATGCTGAGTTGTGTGCTAAAAGAGGATCAGGTGACGGACAATGATATAATCAGATCAGCAGTTCCATAACACCTATAGCCGGGCTATTCTCAGTATGTAATTACCTACTTATTATGTTAACACTTTGGTTTGAGTATTTCTTTTTTTGGCAACCAGCAACACACGCACACACTGAAGCTCGAGTGTCTAAGCACTGTTGATCTCACATAGTAAAACACAATATTATAAACGCATCGTCATGCTATTCAGTAAAATATTCCCTAACGATACTGAACAGAGCAAAGCACGCACAAATTGAAGCTCTTACAAGGTGTGTCTAGCCCTGTGGGTGTTTATTCATTCATTATTTAATGCATTTATTTATTTGTTTCCCTTTTTAAATTTAATAAGCATAATTTCCGTCTGACATTACGTGCAGATGCAAAGTGAAATTTGAATCCATTGTACTGTAAAGTCTCTCAGATTTCAAACTAATGCTTCTGCCAACCATGTAATAGATCTCCCCAGACTAAGTGCTGTTTTGCAAACTCGTTCCTTACTTTAACTATTCCTCATATTGGTATTTTTCTACAGTAATTTTAATGTAATTATGGTTTTTCCTCTTAAGGTGATCCTGGCTTTCTGCTGGGTCTACATTCGTAAGTTTCAAAGTCGTCAGGAGAGTGAAGTCATTTCAACCATCACAGCGATATGTGCGCTGGCTATCGCCCTGATAACCACGGCACTTCTACCAGTGGATATATTCCTTGTCTCATTCATGAAGTATCCAAATGGTACCTACAAGGTTAGTATCTGTTCTGCTAACAGCCCCAGTAAAACCAATTTAAGAAATGTTATTGAGTTCTATTGAGCTATTTACTTGTTTTCTACACCATTTCTCTGCAATTAGAGCACATTGTTTTTGTTTAATTGTAATGCTAAATATGTTTCTTTTCTCATTCATTTTTGTCAGGTTGTTGCATGTGTTTCTACCTATTTGAAGCTTCTGCAAAAATGTGTATTGTTATTGAATAGCAGGCAATTTATTGCAAGTTGCTTTGCTAAGGGGTATCTATTGTGTACCATTTAGTAACGGTTGCCTAACATAGGCTGCACACATTAACACATCAGGAGCATAATCCCTCACTTACTTAATCAAACATAATTTCCTGGCACTCTCTTTGTGATTATGCTTCGTAATGAAAAGGTGTAATATCAGCAAAGAGCCATGAAAGCTGTTGGAGGCTTTTATGCTTTAAAAAAAAATCTTGAAAGAATAACATTTTAACATCTGAGGGGAAAAAGCTCATTGGAGTTTATCTCAGAGCAGTGAGAACCACGACACTGCAGAAACTGGCAGAAATGATATGATGCCTTTTTTTAAGATTTTACTTTTCAAAAACAATACCTGGCTTTTAATCTTTATATTTATTTATTTATTTCACAGTGTTCTTTTTTCACAGTTGGAGAATTTATTCTTAATATAAAAAGCAGGAAATGGATGCTTATGACATTTTCCTCGCACATGTCCTAATCATGAATAACAATATAGATTTAATTAAGTTTGTCAATCTAGCTCAACAAAGTTATCAGAGCACTTTTGTGCATGACCTAGCACTTTCCAGGGTTTTGGATGTAATGTAATTCTGTATTTCACCATGGATTTCTTTTCCTTTGCCACCATCCAGGAATGGGCATCAAACAATGAGACCAGAGCACAAATCGAAGACACTGTGTTGTATGGATATTACAGTAAGTGTATCCTCATCATCTCCGTCTCCTCTTTCAGTTGATGTTTAATTTTAATAACACCCGGGGCCTGATGCACCCAGGGTGGCTCCTCGGGCTGCACGTCTTACCTGAGGAGCAACTTTCATGAAGGTTGTATCACATTAAAATATGCAAAAAGCAATATTTGACTGATTCCAGAGAGCCTGCTGTCCCTTTAAAATCAGCTCACTTTCCTGAGGGAAAAAATTGACAGTTTACTTTCCTGCAAACCACAGATACACAGTGATGTGCTTCAGATGACCTTCCTCTTGAGTTTTCCTAGTTTTTTTTTTCTCTTTAGCAGGAGGAGTTGGAGGGTTGGACTAATGGCTTAACGCTTTGTTTTATGGACATTTTCCTGTACCATAAATGCGTTGTCACAATTCAATTAACTAAGCCTGCTACAAGCATAAACATGACATTCAAATGCCTGAGACTGTGAAGGAGCCCACTATTGACATGATAGATAGCATACTGCCTATTTCACAGCACACTGTTAATAGTAATCTGTTAAATAGCCGACAGCTTACATTAGTTAACTATAGCTGTCAATAATTAATTAAATGTACTGTATTAAGACTGCTGCAATGCATGTATGTGTATTAGATGGAGCACAATCAGTATTCCCATCACAATGACTGGTGAATACAGGACCAGTTGCTACAACCTTCACACAAAGCAACCTTAGTTAGTATCACTGATACCTTCAGGCCCACTGATAGTGATGATCTTCTTCTTTCCTATCTTTATTTGTCTGAACTCTGGTTTTCTGTTATAGGCTTTCCTGTTGGTTTCTTTATCTCCATATTTGAGATTTTCAGAATTGTATTCTCAGTTACTCGTAATGTATGATTTTAGTGCTATTAATCATTTCATTAATGTAAATAGCAACAGTATGTAAACAGTATTTTCTAAATATAATTTAAATATGTCAATGTGTGTTAATATTCATATAATATACATATATTGCATGTACTTAATTATCTTTTTTTGTTTCAATAGCTTGAAATCCCATTAGCATGAAAATGGTTTTACCATGGTTTAGATATGGTGTTTTAAATTGGTGTGTTAAATAAACAGCTGGTTACATGTAACCAGCTGTTGTTGCAAACTCTTTCCCTCCTTCGTGTGTCACAAGGAGTCTTGTTAATCTCAGGACAGGTGATGAAAATCATGTTCTCACTGAACAAGTCGATGACCTTTGTCAGCGTTAGCATAAGGAATTGTGACAAAATTACCCGGACTATTTATGGCTCCAATTAAGATGATTGTAACATTTTGGTGAGTTCAGTGTTGAGCAGGAAATGTTTGAAGTGATTGCAGTAGTAAAATTTAGGGACCGGCTTAATGACTGATTAGTATAGCAGGTTGTGGTAAATGCTTCCCAGGAGATGTTGCAGATTTATTATAACAGCAACAAATTTAAAACATTTTTATTTTCCTAAGTACAGAGGTCTCTCTGTCACTCTTGATGTATTATGATTGGCGGCAGGCGTGGGTCACGTTAGGTCTACTTTCCAAACTTCTCCATTTTTATGGCTGACAAGAAAAGTAGAATCAGCTGAAATGTTCCAAAAATATTTTTGGTTTGCACTGCAAAAACTGAAATCTTAAAAGATGAAAATATCTTGATTTTTATATATTTAGTCCAATATAAGGAACTCTAATTCCACTTGCAGATCCATCCATCCATCCATTTTCTATCCCGCTTATTCTCTTTCGGGGTCGCAGGGGTCTGCTGGAGCCTATCCCAGCGCATTTATGGCGAGAGGCAGGGATACACCCCAGATGGTCGCCAGCCAATCGTGGGGCACAAACACCATTCACACACCATTCACTCACACACTCACACCTATGGGCAATTTAGATTTTGCCAATTAACCTGAGCATGTTTTGTATTGTGGGAGGAAGCCGGAGTACCCCGTGAAAACCCACGCAGACACGGGGAGAACATGCAAACTCCACACAGAAAGGTCCCAGACCCAGGCCCAAGGCGGTCTTGAACCTGCGACCTTCTTGCTGTGAGGCAACAGTGCTACCCACTGCTCCACCGTGTCGCCCTCCACTTGCAGATGATTTATTTAATTTAATTTCGCTTTTTGTTAATTTATTCTGAATCTGTAAGTGGATAAGATATTTCTATTCAACATTGTACTAATTATACCAAAATCAAGATATTTCCATCTTTTATCATTTCAGTTTTTGCAGTGTAATGGTGCCATGATTAAAAATAGAAACACGTTTGTTCCCCATGAAATGCTTTTGTTTGTATGTAATGTGACACACATGTCGACTGCATGCAGACAACAGATCCTTCTAGTATTGTTTGATTCAGATCTATTGGTGTCAAACAAGGGAAACGCAATGCTCAAGATAATCATTCGTTTCCCTTTTTTCACTTGTTGCAAATGTCACAGGAATTAGATTATATTTATAGTATTTCCCCTTGTCAAAAAAGCAGCTTGTTATCATGGGCTTTTTCAGCCTCATTTTTTTGCTGTAAGGCGAGGCAAGCTCACAGTCCCCATAGATCACCCCATAATGGTGCAATATGTGCATGGTTACAATTCCTGGGGACAGTATCCAGCCTATTTGGCTGTTAAATTCCTAACTTAAATCTAAAGTGACACCAAAATTTCTCCATGATTGTCATATTAAAGATGACACGAGTTTGACAGCTCTGACGATTGTAAATTCATTCATGCCAAAGACACTAGATCACATATTTTCCAACAGATGCTGGCTTAAAGTGCCTGTCAGCGACACTGGTATGTGCCGTCTGTTCAGAAATGCCAAATGCGAGGAAGAGGAGCTGTCTCCTTGCCCAGACAGCCCAATCAAAGAGACCACTTCCACTGGTATAATGTCATCAGAACATCAGGCTTTCAAAGACCATGAACACTGCATGTGAATCCAACCTTCCAATCACTACAGTATATTGTCCTCTGGACATATGAAATACGATTTCATAGTCGAGATTGATTTACTATCTTTAGTATAGTTTAGACATAGGCTATCCTTAAATGCTTCTTAGAGACTTAAAAAATGAATAATTCATTAGGCCTAATCTTCAATGCAAGGCTGCGTCCCGTCAGTGATTTAATTCATGTAATGGCCAAATTGCCTGGAAACCACGATCATGGTGCAACAGTTACACTAAACAGTTACACTAAAGAAATGTGTCAGGCATCAAAGGAAACGCTTATATATTCGGCTTAGTAATTTGGAGTTCTATATCTCTTGTCTGCTTAGAAGGTTTGAGAAATCTTAAGTCACGATGTCTAATTGTTTTTTAGTGGTTACTAAAGCTGCTGTGCTACGTCCTTTTATAGTCTTATGCGGGTGAGTGCTTTTGGTTTTATATCGCAGGTTATGTAGGCGCAATGAAAAGTGATCCTAATACTTTGTCCACCCCATTACATGACATACACGAGCGGTGCGAAATAATCAGCACACTTTTCAATACCGTCCAGTAGAATCATCACCTTTCTGACAATTTCCAACAAAAAGTCCAGTCCACATGTCAGGAAAAGCTACTCAATACCACACGCCCAGACAGCGGTGTGTGTGAATGTGTGTCAATAGGTGAACGCACACTTTCAGCGTGAAGCACTTTGAGTGGTTTGAAATACTAGAAAGGCTCTATACAACTGCAATCCACTTACCATTTACCATACTGGTTTCATAAAAGTAGAATTTATGGCAGTGCTGTTGTATTAGATTGCATTAAATTGCACAGTTGCTCCCAATAAAGTTCTAAGTGAATGTGGTTTGTTCATGGTATTCACAGAAAAGAGGAAATGGTGTCTCCCCCCCCCCCCTCCCTTTCATTCATTTAAACCATCAGGCTCTAAAAATATTACTCGCACCAACCATATGCATTCTAGGAGCTAGGAAATGAAGAGAAGCTTTTGAAAGAGTCTGCTGCCCGCCTCTAGCGTGTTACATGTGATCATAGCTCTGGGAGCGCAGTGCAGAGTGATCTGTGTGCAAATGTGTTGTGCTTGTAACTTTTGGCTGTTGATAAGGATGGTTGAGTGCTCCTGAAACAGCCTGAAATCAGAGCCTTTGATTGATATTGTGCTCGGTCTCTCCCGGCACATTTTCGGATTAAACCTACAGCACCTTTTAAATATTTCAATTCCCTTCCTAGCTCGGAGGTACCGGCTATTGACCCGTCATTTATCATGAGATGCTCCTCACTTTATTTGCCTCACTGTGATAACATTGGAAGCTGTTTTCTGTGTTCTGGCCGTACATGTGTTTTTTTTTTTTTTTTTTTTTTTTTTTTTACAGATTGAGGATTACTGATTCGGATCACTTCCATATGGCTTTTTTGAATTTAAATGCAATAATATTTTCGAGACAGTGCTCTACAATTGATTATATCAAAGGTTAGGATTCATGATGCATTCCTATACGACCATCCATCCTGGCAGTGAGCAGATGTTTGTGAAGACGGCAGTATAAGAGCACTGTGCTGAGGCTGAGCAAAGTCAGACTCTGTTGAAGGCTGCAGTATTAGGCAAGATATAAAACAATGATAAATCTTAATTTTGGCTGCATAATCAGTTTTACTACAGTATTACTAATGTTTACATAGAACCAGAGACCTATTCCTCTCTTTTTCTTCAGGGGAATCACTTTTTTATTTGCCAGTAGGTGGAGACCAAGCTCCATGTGTATTATATGCAGTTTCCTTACATATCTAACCTTCGAAGGAGATTCTTTCTTTATTGCCATATTTGACAGCACTGTTCATTTGCCTTTGCACAAATTGCAGGGTTGACATCAAGAATTCCTATTTCCTGCACCGGAGCATGTGTTCACACTTAATAAGCATGTGTTTGTCCGTTTTCTTTTAAGAACACTCTACGTTATTTACTTGATATTTGAAATAATTTGATTGCCTTACATATCTGTCATTTGGTATAGCCTTCTCACCTGCTAGGTGCATTTTTCCTCTTGACAGAGTTAATTCAAACTTATAGGTGACATTTTTAACATTTCTCTTGCAGTTTTTCCTTTGTGGAGTTTGATGTTGTCATAGCGGATAAATTATAGTGGGTGTAATTATAACATAGCATAATACCACTGCTATGTCATTGGATTTGTTATATTTTTTAACCAGGCTGTGTTCTTCATTCTATGACTTTTCCACACAAAAATACTAAATCCCCAGGAGTGCATAACATTTTCATATTTATTTGTCATTTAGTACCCTCTTGTTCATAAAACTGCATATGTGTGTTTATGTTATTGCCTCCCACCAGCACTGTGAAATCTCACTGTTGTCTACATACGTTTTTATTGTCTCATAGCTAAAATGCACATTAACTCCAGCATCTTAACTAGGTCAAGGAAATGCATTTCAGTTACATTTACAGTTATGCATGCATGAGTGCGTGAGTTATGAGTTTTGCATGAGGAAGCATTTTGAGTCTAAAAGAACAACTTAAACAGCAGTGACGGAGAGAAAAAAACCTGAATATACTCACAACTTGACTGTTATGCCTAGAAAAAAAAAGGCAAACATGATCTGTCAAAGTGAAATATCACTAATGTCTTGAGAGATTAAAGGCTATACTTTACTGTTGTACACATGCTAACACTGTGTAAAATGTACCTTCAACTTTACAAAGCGAATGGATGTCTTATCTGTAACACCCACTTCTTTTTAGAGGCCGAATAGCATTTTGTGATCTTAGATGGACCCTAAGTTTGAAAGCCTAGTTTTTCAATCTGTCCATTTATACGTTTTCCTCGGACTGCTCAGTACTTCAAAGCAGCGGTGCATAAGACCCTTAAGCAAAAGGGCAAAATACCCCTGGGCCCTTTAAATAAATTATTGGCTTTCTCTCTGCCTTTTTCAATGCCATTTGTAGAAGATAAGATAGAGAGGATGCCGTCCTCCTTGTAAATACTGTGATTCTTGTGCACTTACATGTGCTGACTGAAGAGCATTTCTCAAAAAGCTAGACAAATTGCATTTTTATTTTGGAAGGCGACTTTATGTTATACAGTCCCACAATGATAAGAGCATTATCCGAGGTGCACGAGAAACAAAATGCACCTCTCTTTTCCCCTGCTTGTAAATGGACACTGCTTTTGATATTTCAAATACAGCAGTACTACTTTATATCAAAGGAACTAATAGAGATGGGCAGTGAGTAATGTAACCTTGTAAAACACCACTCCCTTTGTTCCAGTCAGTACGTTATGTGTTATAATACATAGAAGGATGTTTCATTGTTTGTAGGCCTGTTGGAAAGCTAAAATTCTCTTTCTATTTCCTATTTGATGATCTTATTGACAAATAATGCTATAATCATAATAATCCTTATTACTGTACATGTGTCCAATACAGTAAGTGGTCAAAGTTGAAGAATGCTTACACTGAACACATGTGCCTTTGTTTCCTGTACTGTATGTGTTGAATGTCACATTACCTTATTTCTTGACCTCCATGAATTTATGATAGCACCCTCCCCCGTTCACGGCCATACAAATCAGCCTATAAGAAGAGAGGATAGTGAATATTAATGAGACAGACTGAAAATTCCCATGGCTTTCTAGAGCTCCACAGAGAGATGTGAAACTATAATAAGATGATTTTTTGGTATTTTATACCGGAAATATATTATGTTAGGGATATTAAAACGTCATATAAAAGAAAAAAAAAACAATTCACAATATCTGACCTTTTTATTGAAATGCATGATTTTATACTACTCACAAGCAAAAAGTGAAAACATGAGTCCATGTCGCCTACACTTGGGAAGAAATGTCATCGAATACCAAGAAGTGTTGCCACTCTTATTACAATGCATGTTGTCAAAAGTCTCAATGATTCTTGATACTGTCCAATGGCTTGGTGCAGCATGTGAAATGTAACACACACACACACACGATTTCCCTTCTAAGTGGTTGTGGTTCAAATGGCAATTGTGAACGTGTTTGACTCATTAACGTGTTACACAAATATGTTGTTCAGCTATTCAGTTTCCTATAAGGCTCCTTGTTGAAGTTGATGTTTCCTGTTTCCTGCAACGATGGAAACCGGAAACCCATGTGATAGTTTCACAATCTCCTTTTTTGTTATAATTTTCTTGCCCTGCCTCATACGCTACAGCTTGGCCAACCATCAGATTCTGGCTGAGAGTGTGAATCGAGTCGCTGATTGTAAAGCTGTGATATACTCTGGGAAAAATTGCCGTGGACGAGTGGTGGACAGCCTGCCTACGCGCTGTAAATTGGTTGATTAGAGGGCTATTCAGAAATTTAGGTGGATAATCATATTTTCTGCCCAGACCTGTTGATATTGGGCTATCATTGACTGATCCAACATTTATACTATTTTAGGTAACTTTTATTATCATTGGCGTGTGAGCCAAAGCGAAAACTAAATATTTAAGGTGTCATAACGTTTCTGTTGTCCTATATAACTTGCAAAGGATTTCACCTAATGAATATGTCGCTGAAAGTATCCATCAATAGTTTGCGAAAAGCAGCTTCTCTCTCGCTGCTAGTTGACTTTAAACTTTAGGCTGGCGCACCATGAGCTGAAAGGAGAACTCAACTTCTCTTTCATATCAGAGATCAGATGAGGTTGCAGGTGCCTGTGGAAACCAGGGAGGGCCAGGTAGAGAAGTAGCAGAACTGAGCTGCAGGTAGGAGCCGTATAAGTGGTTAGCTGATTTTCAGCATGATAAGAAGTGGTTGCAGTAGCCGAATGGTTACTGTGTGTGCCACATGTATGTAACGGTCCCTGGGTCACATATCAATCTCTCTCCTCCCATACTTCCTGTCTGCTTCTCATCTGCCCGCTATCCAACAAAGACAAACAAAAATAAAACGTGGCTGAAATAAAAAATAAAGTACAACATTGTCCCTATATTTACGTAGGAATGCAGGAAATTGCAAATTCAAACTCCCAGACCTACTTATCAAACCAAAGTAGCCGGGGGACACTAGAATTCCATGCCGCCCAGCCATGAAGTGGAGCAGAATGGTAAAATCGGCGAGCAGACGGATTTGACTTCGTGACAGTCCGAGCAGATGGCAGCAAACTATAAAAACATTAGCAGGGCGTGAGAGCTTCTATCCGCTTATGCGGAATATGCGACGCGCCGCCCTATAGGCTCCCGGAGTCTGCACGCAGTCTGGAGTCTGGAGCGGACCGCGAACCGCTCACTGCCATCTTCTCAGTCGGGGTGGCAGGGTGAAATGTGGGCAGCGAGCCAAACAAGTGACAGCCAAAACAGCTGAGTATAGACGGCCTGAGCGACCTGTCAGTCAACGCAAACATGCTGCTAAATGGGACAGTAGGAAGCAGGAGTCACCACAGTCTTCGTGTTATGTTCACTTAATTACCCTTGTGCTGATTCTATCAGAGAATAAAGATGCAACGTTTTGAAGGATTTAAAGAAACTTTAACGCTTTTAATAAAGTTTCCTATACATTTACATGTTTTTCCACTGTGGTACATGGTAGAGGTCAGACACAGCTCACTCATGGTTCCTACGTTGAGTTTTCCTTTTATAATGGCCATCAATATAATGTTTAATTTAATTACATCATAAATTTATCTGGGAGGGGGACACCGCACACGTCTGAAAATTACAGCGCTTCACCTGATGTTCTGACCCGTTAATGCCGGCGCCAAAATGAAAGTCAACGGGTAACGCTCACACATCCTCTGTGGACCGGCCGTGAAGCTTCTCTTTGTATTTTAAATAGGAACTTGGTGTTTTAAATGGACTGTTGATTGATCATGTTTGCTTTTGCATTCGTCAACTAATTTAATTAATCTGATATTAAATCAATAATGATTAAACCCACATACGCACCGCTCATGCCTAAGGAAATTCTATATGTATTGTAACACAGTTAATAAAAAGAATTACTTGTCAAAAACTGTTTGTTCTCACATCCGTCTGAAATATAGCAACATTAGCATCAAATCAGTCATGTTATAGGTGTGTAGTTTATGGTGGCATCTAATGGTGAGGTCAACAATTCTTATTTTTCAATCAAACTAATTACATACAATGTAAACATACTCCGGATTGTTATATTTATATTTCGTTGATAACATTATTCTAATAAAAGCAGCTATATGCTACGCTGATGTTTTGAATAAACTGGTGAAGTGTAATGTTCATTAACATAGATGTTAATTAAAAATCAGTTTGCTCATTTAAGTGGTTTTGTTCAGTTCATTTTCACGATACACAAACACTATTTTTTTCAATTTATTTCTAAAATATTTTAGACATAATTTTATGTCTAAAATATTTTGTCTAATGGTAAATTACCGGGTATACACTTGTGACAGTATTCTCTATTGCCACATGCCCTTGGATGGATTGACTCCTTAGAAAAAGTACTACTGGGCCCATTTGACCCCTTCCCAGTCAAACCATGCTCCAACAACTGTGTTTTATCATTGGCTTGGCCCCCCAAAAACGGATCCTCCCTTGATGTTTACAGGAAATACGAGTTCAAGCTCATGGTGCCATACCTTTCAGCAAGTGTCTGCAGACAGATATTTTTCATCAGTCTCAGGAGTCCTTTGTCACAGACAGTGTTTCTGTGAGAATTCTCCCCTGGCATTTAATTTTCACATGAAATGTAATACATTTTACCTGTCTGCGAGGGACAAGGGTCCAGGTGCTACTGTAATACCCTTGTGGAGGGCCACGGTGAGGTGAGGACAAGTGTCTAATGTTTCTCATTAAGCCTTAACGTGGTGCGGGGAGGGGAAAGCGCGGCGATGAATGATCGTTGATGCTATTGAAATTTCTTTCACGCAAAATATATCTGTTTTCTGAGTGCCGCAAAAAAATGTGGTTTTCCCTCCATTTTATCTACTCTTGTGTTAAAGTGTCCATCTGTAGACACTGTGCTTTTATAGCCACTTCAGCTCCCAAAATATGTTTCTTTATTGTTCTTTCTCCATGAGCGAATTGGATTACACACTATATATAAACAGGAACTATGTATAAAGTGTTATGGTAGCACATTTAATTATTTAGTCCTCCACTAGATCCATTAAACTTTTCTCGCTGGTCAGGCGTTTTTCCCAGTAGAAGATCTGCTTAGAGAGTAATGGATGATGCATGGTAATGTATGACCTAGTCTCTCAGTATGTTAATATTCATGGTGTTGATTAAATTTACCCATTGTTTAACCGACGAGCATATGCCAGCGGCTGCAAACTGTGCACGGCTTGCATTTATTTGCTCGTGGCGTCATCCTAAACCCGGTTTGTCTGGCTGCAAATGAGTGTAAATGGATACCTCGGTGGAACAATGATCATGTGTTTATTGAAAGTAATAGCCTGTCACGAGCACAGCTGGCAAAAAAGTAAGCCTCTATAACGGTGACATTCAGAGAGCGTTTGGTCAAATTTAGTCATTTCACAAGGGGGCGTGTTTGTTCTTGCTTAAGGCCGTTCGTTCTGATATAGATCACTTGTTTTCCACTTATAAGTTGATGTTTGATAAATTGTGTTTCTGATGTCAGTTCTTTATTTTGCTTAAGTTGAAAATATAACTATAGCTATTTAGAAGAAGCAGGTATAGGAGTGTAATTAATTATAAATTTTTAATGACAGTCTTGGTAATTCATCAGGAGTTCATAGGGTTTTCATTTTCAGGAGATTTTAAATTGTTGTTTACCTCTTGATTAATTGACGGTCACTACCTTCATGTCAAACTTTTGTTCATGTAGGGAGACAATAGGAGCTTCATGTGTCTCGCTTATCTGTTATTTACTGCAGAAAGGGGGGGGAAAAAGACATCAGCTTGAAATAGCATCTCTCTATTTAGGTGTTTCTCCCCAAAAACATCTGCTCTTATGAATTCCTAATGGCTCTTTTCACAAAAAAAAAAAAAAATAATACTTGGACAGATAGAACAACAAACGGAGAGAGAAGAATTAAGGTCAGACAATATCGGAGTACAGGAGCATTGATACGGAAGGTCACCGGCTTCAGTGAATGGAATTATTTCCCATTTCCTATTGCAGTGGTCAACATTTCAAAGGGACTATTAAAACAATAGCAGAGGGATAATGCTCGTGATTTAATCAATTGTTGAGTGCTTCGGATCTCAAGCGCTACAAAAGCAGAACAATTCTCACTCAGTAGACTCCGAACACATCCGGTGGTTTTATTAACTTGTCTTTAAAAAAAAATAGCACTCGTGAGGAGGAAAACACCAGCATAAACACGGACATAATATTAAAAGGTTATGAATTTTTTTTTTTCATTTTTATGTTCCTCAAATTTATAACTCATGTTCCCTTGCGTTGGATGAACTGTGAAAACAAGCTGTTTTTTCCTAACTTGGTAAAATGTTCTCTTACGAGAAGAGGGAGAAATAAATGGGCACTAACGGAACAAAGTGGAGATTTTGTTCGTATAACATTCTCACGCATGAGGCCCATTGTTTAAAACACGTCACTTATAACTCATGCTGGGCTTAAAGCAGCCGCCAACATTGGCTTCAAGGTTAAAATGCCTCTGATGGAAACTTCCCTGTGGTTTTGCTTTCTGTGTAATATGTACATATTGGTTTTCTTAAAAAAAAAAAAAAAGAACTGGACATGAAGTTGGCCCATTATTGGATATTGGCTTGACATTTGGTTTTATCTGTGCTTTTAATTTAGACCAAGGCAGTGTCCACCTAAATATAGTGTATTATATAGCGACATCATCATGCTCTGATATATCACGTCTCCACACTGTGAATTTACCGTCATTCGCAAGGACCGTCTGAAACTTACATGTTCCAGTATGAATTGATTGATGTAACATGTTCACCATAAATAAAAAAAAAAAAAAAGACTTTCCCTTACTCTGTCTGCTGTAGTACATCATATTCACATTGGCCTAACTAGTACAGGCAAGGTTTTATTGAAAAATATTTTATACACATTCACTCCTGAGAACATGTACTAAAAATCAATCATTTTTCATCATTCTGTTTGCTGTAGTACATCATATTCACAATGCCTACTACAAACTACTACAGGTGGTCTGTGGGTCGAAATATTTTCCTGCTGTTTTGCCCTTGACCAATCACATGGCTGAAGAATGACCTCAACCAGCATCAACATCTGCTGAAATGTGGGGGATCACACACTGTATAACCTTTATAGTCATAATTACATATAACAATTTCTTCGTTTTAACCACTGTGGGTCGCCTTACTCTTCCTTTATTCTTGTTAAAGGGAATTGTAACATTTTTTTTTCGGTTACACTTTAATGCAACATAACCCCAATGTTAAAGCAAGCTATGACTGATCAATATTGTTGCTTTTGTTTTGTTAGTCTTGCATAATTAAATATAAAGTGCTCAAATGATCCCACTGAGAACTTTAAATAATGAGAGAAGTAATAGCATGTGGCCTGGAGTGACTATTCAACAACTCAGAATGGATGTTATTTCTAAATAACATTTATTTTTTAAATGTTTTTCTGTGCTTTTAATGTTTTTTTTTCCCGATAAATCGATAAGTGGTTTCTCATCAGAAAGTTTTTTAAAAAATGGGGTCACGTCGAGGCAGACATTTTTTAGTTTATGCATTAGTGCCGAATTAACAATCAAGCATGAAGCCTGACGTGGGGTGCCAAAAGTCAACCGCTCACCGGCAAAGTCGACCCTTCCGCAACAGATTTTGTCGGTCAATGATGTTGCTGAGAGGGAGAATTATATTAGTTTAGAAATGCGGTATACACAGATACAAAAATAAAAAACACATTCTTCACTGAAATGTGTTGTGTACTCTACATCGCCTTTGGCCTGTCAAGGGAAATTTAACATATTTCATTTCAATTAGCAATCCTGCAATAATAGCAACCTTGCAGAGGTTGAGTGGAATAGTATTTACCGGCGTGCGTTCCAGCACAGAGAAAATAACTTTAAAAAAGTTTCTGTTTGATAATAATAAAGGTCATAACCTCAGCTTCAGAAATATTTGCTTAAAGAGATGAAGAGGAAGTATTTTGTGACTAATTGTTCATTTCTCTTTTTGTTCTATCCATTATAGCCCTGTACTCCATCATTCTCTTCTGTGTCTTCCTGTGGATCCCCTTTGTATATTTCTACTATGAAGAAATTGACGATGACAACATGAACAAATGCTTGGTAAATCTGCCTTTTTTTCCCACATAGCATGTAACCTGTTCGAATCTGTAATGTCTGTAAAGACCTAGACTCCACAAAGGATAGCCATGCCCACTATGAATACAAGAGTGACACACTTCTTCACAGGGATAATTTACTGTAAAAGACTTGAAGAGCAGTACTCTAAATTATAGATAAAGGATGATAAAAGTTTTTAAGCCTGTAAGAATCTGGTTAGATAATGTAAGTTTAGTACAAAACTACAACAAGTTTAACATACAGGCTTAAGGTTAGATTCACAATTTAAAAGCCTGTCTTTAAAAAAATGGTCAGATATGCATATGAACATTGAAATAGGTTTTGCTTGCTATATTTTCTTCTTTATATACTAACACTTAAAAGATGTGAGAGAAGGAGGATGAAATTCACTGTGCAAAAAGGAATGTCAAAGGTTTATCTGAAGCTCATATCAAACTTCAACTGGTCAAATTAGTCAAATCAATTGAATGTCTTCCAAAGTTAAAATGATTAAAGTACAAAATTTCCCTCATCTGTAGGAAAAAAATATATATAAACCTCATATTAGAGCTGAAACAAATAGAAGTAGTGCCATAAAAATGGTTTAGTCATTTTTAAGTCTTCTGTATAAACGGAATATCTTTAGATATTGGACTATTGGTTGGGACATGACAAGACATTTGAGGTTTCATCTTAGATCTGAGAAACAGTGATTGACATTTTTACTATTTCTGACATTTTATAAAACCACACAACTAAACGTTTAATTGTGAAAGTAATAGTTCCCTCGTCACTCTTTTTATGGGTCTTTCTTTTGAAAAAAAATATATAGTTAGAATCCAGACTTCAGGTCAAATTATAAATTAAAGGCCCTGTATTGTCACCTGAAATTTGATGACATTTTAATTTGCTGTCCCTCGAAGTGTTTTTTAAGCTGAGTGATGTACCCAACCACAGCTATCACATAGAGCCTTTTCTTCTCTCCATGTGTCAGTTTTGAGCTGACAGAGGCACTTTCTCTCTCAGACAGCCCGGGTCTTTTTTATTGTTACTTTAAAAGCACCTTGAATAGCAATGAGAACGACATGTTATCTCCACCAGGTCAAACTGCACCTTTATATAGAGCTCAGTCACTATAGTCCTTAACTAAATAGAGTATAACCCCCTTCCATCACTCTTAATGAATACTAATATTTCACCTCACGTTCATGATTGACCGGTTTATTTTTTTTTTCTCTCCTTTTTATTGCAGCAAGTGAAAAACGCTCTGAAGTATACAATTGGATTTGCCATTGTCTGCGTGGTGCTGCTTTTAATTGGGTAAGTTGGAGATGTGGATGGCTTCTTCAATTGCGCACTATGTGGAAGGGGATATAACATTGTGTCGAGTTAATCAGAGGAGGACCCCTTTAAACAGCTACAGCACAGTTTTTCTGACCATGATAAGCCATTAAAGACATACGGTCTTATTATAATATAATATATTTTTTACATTTTCTCCATGTAGCAGATGTGGAGGGATTATAGAGTTTTGTTGTGACATTCTATATTGTATCTTAATCCTAAATCTCTACTGATTCTCAGCTGTGGCTCTTTTGTTCGTAAGTTTTATTTGGTTGTGAGTAACACCTGCACAACATAATAGATTTCCTTTGCAGCAATGACAGCTACATGTCTGGAGCTCAACCTATGCAATTTAATGTGCTCCCTCAACCATTAAATAGTGCACCGGTGGAGAGGTTACCTGGTTTGAGAAAATAAAGGACGCATGACCATACGTTCTTACAGCTTAAAAGATTGGATGTGGGAACTTTTTAACGGACAGAATCAATTTAGTCCCTTTTACCTCATGAACTGGAACTATTGCTCCTTTGTTCTGGGAATTGTTGCTTTAGTCCTTTGATTTTTTTTCTTTTTAAACAACGTAATGGCTTTCATCCTGGACTGCTTTTCTGATACTGATACTGCGAGACATATTGGCTTTGTTTGGTGACTGACCACGCAGTAGGATTGTGCTTGATGTCATGAGGCTTTTGTGTGCTGTGGTTATACTTGGCAAGGTGTTAAACTCCTTCAATGGCTCCTGACCTTTTACTGCAACAGTTCTTTAACTATGTTGTTTTAACGCTCCGCTGCAAATAACTCGTCTTAACGAGTCATTTAGTCACATATCCAACCTTTAAAGACGTAGTCCACGATTCTAATCCAACGCACTGGAACTAACTGCCATGATGTGAAATTCATCAAACTGTCTGAGCTGAAAGGAGGAAAAAAAAAAAAAAAAGGTCTGGTGTTCATACACAGTGTGATTCAAATAACTTGGCTCGTACCAGGCCAACAACAATACTCCAGCCAATCAGCAGCAGGTGGTGTTGCACAAGCACAGAAGAGAAGCTGGGGGATACTGAGTCAGGCATCACTCGCTGGCTGCAGCACACCCTTCCACCATATCCGTTCCTCGCTATAACACGTGACTGCTGTCGTTTTGTTGTTCTCTGTGTTGTAATGTTGATCAGGTTTCCGTTTTTGTTTTTTGGTCTGGTCACTTTTAGAAAAGGAATGTTAATCTCATCCGAGTCTTTGACCTGGTTAAATGAAGAATATTGATTGTTGGACGGCCAGTCGAGATTGAAACTAAAGACAGACCCCAGTTGTGCATGGCTTATTAATTAAATTGCTAAATCAGGGGTGTCCACTAAGTTATTAGAGATCTATAGATTGTATAAGAATTTCTGCTGTGCTTGTCTTTTCTCAGATTTCATGATTCTACCCTTAATTTGATATAAAATTATTCTTGTTGATAAGCAGAAAACTGATAATGCAGCTTTAAATCGACTAAGTAAATTGTAGTTGTATATTGTTGAATTGACTTAGTCATTATATACACATTATTTATTGTTATTTATCATTGTCTAAATAATTCATAAAGAGCACATCTCTACAATATTGGTAAATATTGATGTAAACGTATTTGGTCTAAAAAGTCATGATATTTGCTTTTACCTGCATCACCCAACTCTGCAGGGTCTTAGTCGCTTCCTTGAGAGTCTGGAAGGCAATTCTATATTCTTGGTGCCCTCACTTCTACTATTACTTTTTTGGGACCATGCCAACACAAGTCACGCTCCATCAAAGGACTAATCAGCCTCTCTGTTTGAAAGGATTTGCTCAATATGTATAGATCAGAAATGGTTGGTTTCTGTCTTGCTGTATACACACTTTTAAATAAGCTGGGTTAAGGCTTATGGTGACTATGCTAACGTGTTTTGTTATTAAATTAAACATGACCCATAATACGACCAAGGAAATTCATGTTAAAATGATGAGGTGCCAGTGGAGACCTTTGGGGAATCTGTATGCTAGTTTAGCAGAAGTTGACACCCAGTGAGACTTGGGATTTTCAATTTCACTAGTGGAATAGGCTGAACTACTGCCCAGGAACCACCTTTCACCTTCTCTCATGGAGGAGAAAAACGTTCCTACAGTTGAATGTTTGAGTGTCACTGTGCAGAATGATGTGCTGTACGTACAGAGTTTGACACTTGAGGGCTGTTTTCACCTGAACCTGCTAAAAGTGGAATGTTTCACTGTGCTCAATGAAAATTCAATTTTAAGGGGCGGCCCTACAAGCACGAGTTGTCACATCCGGAAAAAATTGACAAAATCCTGGTTCAATGTTTAACTTATTCAAGTGTGAGGTGGAAACCGGCAGTGCACAAACACTGAGAATAGACTATTTAGTGAAGAAATCCAGCACATGTTAAATCATGTCTAAAGAAGATATTTTTTGTCTCAAGACTCTGATTATTATTTAAATTCTTTTACATTAAAAGCACACTGAATGATATTCAATTTATTTATTCCTATGAAACATTTGAAAATGTGAAAAGGATGTCACGATCTGTTAAAATCTCATGCTGTTAAATTTTAAGCTCCTATACAGTTTATGTTAAAAAAAAATCTCCAAAATAGTGTGGTAATTAAAAAAAAAAAAAGGATATGAGGGGGCACAGAGCTTTGAGAGTGTTTTCATTATGTCAAGAATAGCAACTAATCCGTATTTCAGCGTGAGGTATTAAACAAGGTGGATAAGCAATGGTCAATAAAACTGTTCGCAAAATCATTTTTATATGATTTGAACACATCCACAGAGAGAATATATCCTATTAAGCATTGAGAGTTAGTTATTGTAGTATATGAAATGTTTGATCTCTTCACCTTTTGTTTAACAAGTCCCATTTACATCATCTATTCATCATAATTTATTTAATAAGGGAGATGCAGCACCGTAAAACGTCAAAAATGGTTTTGGTGTCTAATCGCACTCCTGTCCTTGTTCCAGTTTACATGCATCAGAGAAAACCGACTTACTGACAGCAACTTGTCCCCACCCCCAAAACACTGTTAAATTTGACGAATTTGCACACTTTTTTAATGACTTCCTGTCAAATCAAAGGGTAAATATTCCTACGTGTTGGCACAGGTAGATTCTGTGCACAAAAACCAAAGCCCCCCCCCCCCTTGTTGGAGGGGTTCAGTTTTTTTTTTTTTTGTTTCGTTTTTCCTCCATGGCTCCATTAGCGCGGCCTGTCACCACGAGGCTGGTGATAGAGACGATGTGAGGAAAGTGAGCGTAAAAGAAAGAGGATGAGTGGAAGCTGTCCGGGAGAAGATAAGTTGAAGAAAAAAAAAAAAGCAGGTGCACCTCCTGAGTTGAATCACACAAGGTGCTGTGTGCAATGTGTGTCTTTTCAATGGGCTAATACGGCCCTCCCTCCTGCTGATCTAATATGTCATCACTGGGGCACAGTACAACTCCGGCATCATCCAAATACAGGATCAAAAATTGCATGACTTTCATTTCATATGTAATGTATGTCATACATTTCGATTGTATTCTTCCTCTGTGACCGGCTTTCTTGAGTGTTTTTGTTCCAGGGTCATAGGCCTGTGGAGAATGCACACATTGCAGTGTCAAGTTTAACTCTGATTAAGGCGAGTTGGAGAAGATGTTAGAGTAACTTCTTCACACGCACCCCCCCCCCCCCCTTGAGTGTCATGTAAACGTACTGAGTGAGAAAAAGGTACAGGTCCAAATGTCACAGTAGTTGGGGCAAATAGGAAAGAACATCCATTTACAGTGGAGGTTAAATGAGCCATCGCTGGAGTGGAGAAATTACTGTAAAAGCCTCTTTTCACAATTGTGTTTGAGACATTAAGGGTACTGGATGCTTGTGTGCTGTGATTCAATATTGGACCATAAGCATATTTTTAATGCGCTCTCTAGCAGCTTTTTGACCGCATACATAAAACAAAAATGTACATTTAAAAAAAAAAAAAAAAAAAGAGAAGAAGCTGCACTCATTTTTTCTCTCTTTGTCTGTTGGCCATCTTTCAAAAATAGTGATGACACTGGGATAGTGAAGAACAACTTAGATAATAATTTTATTTACTTTTTTTTCCTTTTCTTGTATGGTATATATGTGTGTATATCTTTTAGACGTTGACCTTAAAAATGAGCAAAAGCAATTTATCTTACCTGTACTAAATGATTGTTTCCTTGCTTTCAGGGCTTTCGTTCCACTTGAGGCGCCGCCTAGTAAGAATTCCACTCAATGGGAGAAGGTTCAATACCTTTTTGAGGAGCTCGGAAGTAGCCGTAAGTAAACCCCACTTTTTGGATTATATGACTATTATGCAGCCACATTGATCAGTTTAAACGGTCTGACATACTGGAGAGCAAACGAAATAAATTGAAATGGAAGATTGAATCCTTGAAATCAATTCAGAGAATATTGTGAACATACTTAGTACTTGGTGAATAAAGTGCACAACATCGGATTTCCTCCTGGCAGGTCAGGAAATTGCTCATAAATAGGTTATATATGTCTTGATTGGACCAAGATGCAGATCATATTACTATGCACTATAACTATATTCAGGGTAATGGCATGTGCATTAAATCCTGCCTTTGTTTATCCATTTCAACACAGATAACCAAAATTATCCTTTTGAATTTCAAATGTGTTAGCATAATATGTTAGTTGTCTTTGCTTTGATTGGTCCGGAACTACATTAGGCCAATCTGCTAGCACCTCATGGACAAATATTGATATCAGTGAAAGCTGTGAGGACTGCTTCCATTCTATTCATTAAACAACATTTTTCAAAACAAATTATTATCAATGTCGCAGGTAATGAGTAGTAAAATGCACCAGTTAAAAAAATATCTAATATTGATGGTTGACACTGAACCTCCATTTGGGCATCATCACTTGTTGAACAGAGGATTACCTGCTTATGTTCATGCTAATGCAGGAACTTTGCCAAATGCAGAATCCTAACAGTCACCTGGCCTTTTGCCATATTGAGATCAAGGAGGAAGTTGAACCATCTGCCTCTCTTCACAATAGTGGAACCCGACATGCTCTCCCTAACCTTCCTCATTTGGCACAGGGAGGGGCCTAGGGCTGCGGAGGAAAAAATGTGAGGATCTTCCCTTTTTCTAATTCCCCACCTCTCTTCTCTCCAGATGGGAGGTTAATTATGTAAAGGAAAAGGCACTTTTGCCACATAACCCTGCTGACTGATTTGCTACAACTGTTCTTTAAACTACTGCATCTTTAATGGATCAAACATTACATTACAATGTTCCCATGATGCCTAAATGTCCCCCTTGTCATTCATCCGATATTACCTTTGGTATTCAAGACCATACAGCACAATCTGGTATTTTTTGCCATGTTTCAAGGAGGATGAGAGTGGGTCAGAGTCCAACTTTAATAAGGAGAAGTACTTGGACATTATCTATGAGACAAGAACAAGCTAAATGTATACATGTGCATAGACAGTTTGTTGAGAAAAAACTGACTTGTACCTTTTCTAACTTTGGTCTAATGCATTTGACAGTATGTGGTGATTGTCTGACTCATGCAATATACTAGGTTATATAGGCAACTCAAAGTTGTACAGATGTGGTAGCCCCACCAATACAAGACAAATTCCTGTCAGTTTAATCCCCGGAAAATCTGCTCAAGAAACCAAGAAGAGCGGCAGGAAATATCCTTTCCCTTTGTGTCGACTCCATGATCAGAATGTTCTCCATGCCCAGCATGAAGCTATTGTCTATTTTATGCAGCTCACCGCTAAACAAAGGCAGCACAATCACAAAGAAACACTCAGGAATAGGAAACATGTATACAAATGTTAATGTTCACCCAGGCTGTCAGGCTTCAAAATTGTCAGGGTTTTTTTTTTTTTTTTTTTTGCTTTGAACAATAGAGAGATGGTATACAAATCATCTCCGTTTTCCACCCCTTCGACCTGCTGCTTGAGAGATGCTTGTAAAAATAAGCGATAAATACTATAAACAGCACATATTATACATGCCCTGAATACTGACAAAATATTCCCCAATCGAATGGCACTGTCAAGGAGAAAGGCAAGCAGAGAGCCACCTATGGCCCTGCTGACAGGTGGGCTGGGCGCTATGGAGTTGCCGCTGAGAGGATGTGGGATATCTGTAGAAGGACAACCGTGTGGCTTTTTTTTACGTGGGACACTATGACAGGTGGGATCTTGACAGGGGAGAGAAGCAATCAGTCTCTTCATCAATCCCTGTCTTCTAACTCCAGCTCTGACAGCTGGCGTGACACCCACTGTTGCCCTTTCCTGATGGGTGGTCCCCCCTTTCTGCCTCAATCAGAGGGTAGAACGCACCACCTCAACCCGCGTGCATGGAAAGATCCAGCTGTTTAAACGCTCCTCCTGATCAATGTATAAAAATGACAGTGATGGCAAAGACTGGTATCTCCAGATGTGTCTCCAGAGGAAGGCTTTGCTACGGTGCATTCATTAAAGGCACATGTTAGATCCGGGAGTGCCGGAACGCCAACGTGACACATTGTCCTTGTGAATAACAGTCTTACCTGCAAGATAATGAATTCCTTGAACTCGAGCATTAGCGCAGAGATGCATCCTTAGAGTTTTAAGACGGGCCGTGTCCTTGGCATGTTATGTGCAGTCAGTGCATTTAGAAATTAAATCTTGCACTCATTGATGGGCCACCACCTCCATTAGTTGAGGAAATATAAAAATAAAAAAAAAACACATTAATCAGTACGGTTGTTATGCAGTAAACACAAATAAACAGTTCCTTATTAATAAAACGGATATGTTTATTGATGGAAAATGTCTAAAGAATACATGAGAGTAAAATGCTCAATCAAATAGATACAATATTTAGATAACTGGTGACTGAACTGACGATAGTGGTGATGACATTATAACAGAATGGATAGAGAAGATAATGTAACCTCTGAGGGATTTAACTTTAATGCACTTGCTGTAGGTCTGCTACTTTTCAGTGTTGAACCACCAGGTTTAATGTTTGGTCTTGCAGCAGACTATGGCATAAAAACATGGGTCTATTTTGTTTAGCCTTTGTAATGTTGGTTGAGTGTCACAAAAGACTTTCTGCACTATGCTCAATCTTTAGGAAAAACTTCATACATAAAATATTGACTTAAAAGTGTAATTGTGGAACTTAGGTGTTACAAAAGCCTAAAAAGGGACAGAAACTTTTTTCTTTTTTAGATGAAGTTAAAACTGTTCTTACTTTTTTCGTTGAAGGACAAAGTATGTAAAAGTAATGTCTAAGGAAAGCTTGAGAGAAAATAGACACGGTTTCTTTATCTCATGTTGAGGATTTGAGAAACCAGCCCCAAATGTCAGCAAATGTCATTCAGGCTCTCTCATCAAGGTTTTTGGTGTGTCTTAGGTGTGGAAAAAAAACTAAATCATATCCTTGAAAAATATTTTCACGACTATAAGGTGCACAATAAAGTCTTAGATTTTCTTTGAAATGTGCGGTGCGCCCTATAGTGCGGTGTGCCCTATGTATGTATGTAGGGGGACGTGTGGGGGCGTGGATTGTATATAAAATAACGGGGATGTGCGTTATACAGAATATCATTGTTTTAACAACCCTGAAAATGGTAAAAAGACAGGCTTATGAAGCAGTGTTTAAACTGAAGGCAGTCGGCAGAGCAGCTGAGTTTCTGCAGACATAAGGCAGGTGGCACAAGTTGGATGAAAGACTGGATCAGGACTATGGTAGCGCAGCAACTTCCATTGGATTATAACACATCGTTCCGCGGAGCCGCATGGCGGAAAGTGACTGATGGTGAAGAAAGTGAGCGTGATGTTTGATGGAGATTTAGCTGCTGTTGGAATCTGAAACAGGATGAGGACTTTGATGGGTTTGATTGATGATATTACCCTGCTCTATTTTTAAATATGCACACTGGTGTGCTTGTTTTATCCATGTTTTACCATGTGCGCCATGATTAAAAATCTTATTACTTTGTAATTAATACTTAAATAAAGCACAACCAAACTCAGTTTTGCTCCAGCTCTATCTTTGTATATATCTATTTATATATATCTATATAAAAAACCTGCAGCCTATAGTTAGGTGCGCCTTATGAGTGTGTTAAATACAGTAATGGCACACAGCGCCTTTTAGTGTGGTGCGCCTTAGTGTCGTGAAAATACGGTAGTTTAAACCAGGGGCTGCTGTGGGTACAGGATTTTGTTCCAACCAAGCAGATGCACATGTGATCCTACTAATCAACCACTAGAGCCCTTGCAAAGGGCCTTCATCAGTAGCATCAGGTGTGTTATTGCTGCTTGAATGGACGGTTTGGTCCCGCTAGAACCAGGATTGAGGACCCCTGGTTTAAACATTAACACATTAGCACAAAACGTTAAAGCAGGAATTATGTGATCACACTCTACCTCTGGCAACAGAATTGTTCTTTGACTTGTTCGTTCGTCCGATAAACCGACCCAAGGAGTCATTAATTGTTTTTTCATGTCCTGGTGTGAATGTGTTATCTTGTCAGCCATCAGTCTCTCGGGAGATTGCAAGCACCAGTGCTCGGTCTGTCACTCCCACCGGGAGAGGTGAAAGGGCCGCTATTAGAAATCTGGACAACCACTCACCACATCCTTCGTAATTAAAGAAAGGTTGTGTTCAGAAAAACACAAAATCGAACACGGTTGCCAACACATTGGATACTTGCTTTTTTGTCTAAATATTTTCTCTCGACAATTCCTAATTTTATATTCAAGTCACTGAAAGAGACACTTTACCTGAATAACATATAGATTCCTTAATAGCATCTAGATGAAGCCTCTAATTTTAGTTTAAAGAATACTCACTGACCATAGCTAACACTAGACTGCTGCTATGTGTTATGCATTCTGTTCCTGCCTTAAAACCAGCTCTGCATGAGAACAGCAGTGCATTGCATGAAGTTGTGTTTCACTAAGCAGTACAAAGTCCTGTGCAGTTTATATTATATGCACTCCGTTAGGACTCCAAGCATACTAGATTATGTCATTCAGTCTTCATAGGGCTGCATTGACATTATACAGGCGTCCATAGAATGTTTAGAAATGGAGCCAGTGATACAGATTTTGTGCAACTGCTGCAGTAGGGTTCAAATGTTGGAATGATCTCAGCTTTTAATGTTTAAAAAAAATCTGCAGTAGTAAGTAAAAAGACTCTGATAGTTTGCAGCATTGGCCATTGATGTGTCTTTCAGAGGCCAAGTAGAAATCTCTAATGCTTACTTGTCTTTCCACCCACAGATGGTCTACCTGCTCTGTCTTTTTCCATCAGCACCCTGACCTTGATTGGCATGCTGGCAGTGATCACTTACACGGTGAGTTTGGACCCGAGACAAGGGGTTGATGTTGTTTCTTGTGTTCGGTGGAACTGTATCTGTAATTAAAAGTCTTGCTTTACAAACCCTGGGAGTCTGTAGTTTAATAGGAACCGTTCCCATTGTGACATCTGACGTATAAAATGTCAAGGAAGAAGACATAGAAAATGTTCCTTTTGTCTGATTTTTCCAATGTGGTTTTCACTAGAAATGTCATTGTAAATGCCTTTGCTTATAAAAAAAAAAAAAAAAAAGTATATAGTTTGCAGTGATGTTTTTATGTCCACCTGTACCTATGTTAGCCCCCCAAAATTAAAATAAAAATTTGTATTTTTATATCAAAACTTTAATCAATTCAGTCACATTCTCTCCCTGTCACAAACATTTTGCCCAGAGCCATTTCAACCAATACTATTATAACATCCACCTAGGGGAAGTGGTCCTCCATGATACATGTAATCTAGCGTTAGCCTTCTTATGCTGCCCATCCATTCTGCTCATGCATATGATACGTCCACTTTGTGACTGATATGATCATATTCCTCCCAAAGTTTGGTCCCTCTGGTATACACTGGAAAGATGTCATGATAAGGACAGATAGTCTCGAAATGTCATTTCGGGTGGACTTGAAAGCGTTGTGTGTGTGAAGGTGTTTTCCTATCTTCTTGGTTGAGATGTACCTCATGATGGAGTGTCCTCTCAGTATTAGTAATGGCTTGTGATTCCAAAGCTGTGGCATTCAATTGCTCAGACTGCTGTCTTTCACTCCAACACCCAAGACTTTTGCATGATGTATGTGCATCCTCCACCGGCTTATCAAGCACTTATCTGCTGTCTATTTATATATATATACATCTATCATAGTGTCCATTAATATATGCCTATATTTTGATTCACGCTACATTCTGCAGTTTTTTATTTTTTCTGAGATCAAAAAAAAAAAAAGTTGACTGTGCTGTAACACTTGTTAATGCTGTCCATTTTTCATAGCCGTTATCTTGGTAACTCGACTGTGAATATTCCCTGGAGGTGGTGGCTCTGGTGTCAGGGTAAGAGAAACCAAGAATAGGGCCTACTGGGGAAAACACTCACGCCAAACACGCAACGCACAACACACACACATAAAAGTATCTACTAGGGTTTCAACTCAGGGAGTCAGAGTGAAACTGACAGCCAACCCCATTCTATCCATTTTTTGTCCAGCTCAGAGAGTCCTATTTGACCCATTTGACAAATTACACAAGAAATGAATGCGGGGCTTTAATGAATAATACACAACCCAGTGAGGTAAGGTATACTGTAGCATCTTATAATCCGTCTCAGATGGGATTTCATCCAGTGTTCTCTTTACTTCTCTGTTCTCTTAAATTGAATAATTACATAGTATATTCTGAAGGTGAAAAGTGTGATCAGATTTGCATTGACCTCCACCTTGCCTCGGGGAACTCTGAATGCCCCGTGGAATTCGAAACACCTTAGGGCTCTTATTTAGATGGTGCAAAATACGCGACTGTAGTCGCTAGCTTCCTACCAGTGCAAGAGTCAATTTCACGGCCATCGCCCGCGTCGTGTAGGCAACGCTGACAGCTGCATCAAACGCTGCACCAGAGGGAGTGTTCCAGTCGTGGTCAGGAGCAAAGACAGCGCGATGATATCTTGAGGGCAGGTTAACGCTGCACGCTAAGACCGGCTGAGATGGGGCACGGCGCTGTGCTATTTAGAGCGGAGCAATCAGTACGATGCACTTGACAGATGGTTGACAGGCAGGTGTACGGCGCACCGTTCACTCCTGAGAAGAAACACGGCCAAGAAGCTAAAACACTATGCGAAAGGGTATTGTATTGGATGGTGAACAAGGGGCTGGGAGATGGAACACTTATTGCTTGAGTTAATGTTACGCCCAAACCACACCTGAATGAATAATTCAGGAAACCCTTTTGGGTCCATGTGTGCTTGATTTATGCCAAGTGTTTTGTCCTCGAACTACCAAAATGACTTGGGACACGCCTCCAAAGTTCAACTTACACCCTTTGCCATGCACTTGGACTGGGGTCTTCAACTGTGGTCCTGAAGAAAGACTGTTAGTGCAGGTTTTTGTTCCAACCATGCAGTTACACACCGGCTTCTACTAATCAGTAGGACACTTCCTAAGTAGCTTCATTAGTAGAATAAAGTCTATATACCTGTGTGTGTGTGTGTGTGTGTATATATTTATTTATATGTATATATATATATATATATATATATATATATATATATATATATATATATATAATATATAAGAAACGGCAGATAAGTGGTTGTTAAGCTGGTGGAGGATGCACATACATCATGCAACAGTCTTGGGTGTTTGAGTAGTTTAAGCAATTGAATGCCACAGCTTTAGATTCAAAAGCCATTACTAATACTGAGATATACTGAGCTGGGGACCCATGCACTTGGACCATGCATTTGCGCCATCTAAACAGGGCTACTAGTGTGTCTTTGTTTTTTGATGTTGACTGTTGTGATGTAGTAAAAGAAATTAGCCCTGTAGGAGACATCAGCAGCTGCCGCTGACTCTTTTATTCTCACAGAGACAAACACAAAAGCTCTTCTTAATCTCACTTTTCATTCTTTCATCTACTTCATATTCTCTCTTAAGCCTATCCACAAGAGGCAAAACTCTTCTTGGTGGCAATTTACCCATATTTGCAAAGAGCTGTGTGATTTATCCTTCTCTACCGTGTGTTACGATTAAGCCTGATTAACTTAATGGAATCTAAGTGATGGGCTCCATAAGCAGCGGAAATGTTGTCTGTGACTCTCGGGCTAATTTATCACTACTCTTTGTGCAAGAGTAGCCACCCTGCCTTACTGCAAACAACTCTTTGACGTAAATAGTATACAACACTACAGCCTAGTGCACTTAAAGGTAATACAAAGGCAAGCAAGTTATAGCTTCCATTGCTCTCTCTGGTGCACACTAATGTATATTCTCTTTGCTTCCTGGGTAGATCAGTTTGTGTGGCCAGCTTTCCACCTTTCTGCTAAACTAAACCACTGCTTTGAGCAATATGTTTTAATGTTGATGTAGGCCTTTTATTTATGCATTTACCTTAAAATGTTTAAGATGCTGTGCAGTATTATAGTTTATATTGTAACATATGCCACAGTGGTCACTTATTAATGTGTGGATTTTATTTAATAATGCAATTGTTTAGGTGTTATTCCTCTATATCCTGTCCCAGTGTTTTAATGGACCCAGCAACGATGACAAGAGACAGATGAGGCAGATCTCAGAGCTCATGCATCATGTCCTTTTGGCTTCATTTAAAGTTTGGCCAGCATATCGACATATGGCTCTCATGAGCGTCTCCTGTGCACTTACTTTTCTCTCGCTCATTTAAAATTTCTGGCCTTAAGATGCTGATTTTGATTCATGTTGGGAAGATTAATGACAGTTGATCTAATCACGGACCCTGAGATTGACCCAGAAAGATGGGGGTTACTGCGAAAATCAGGCGGGTGTCACTTTTACTTACTTAAGGATTTTGCAACCCTTTGATGCTTGTTTGATTTCTATATTTTAGATTCTAAAAAAAACAGGCTGTCAGGGCATGTGGGCATATTCTGTTGCTGGCCAGTAATCGCCACTTCCCCTGCTCCCGCATAGGAGTTTTGTTGAACATTCCCTCTACTTTTGCATTACCTCAAGAAAATTTGCAGCTGATGAGAATTTTTCTGTTTAAACTTTACGTTAACAGTTAATCTCAGGTTTGTGCAAAAATTGGATGAACTCTTTTTAAAGATTAATAATTGGATAAATATTTGCCAAGCTTAACAATGAACACATCGATCTGATGCTGGCTAAAGAGCGTACATTTCTCAGCTGTGTCTGAGATACCCAAGTGCTACCTATTTAGAGTGTCAGGTTATCTAAAGAGAATCTAGAGGGACAACTAATGCTCTCTGGGGCCTTTCTTTAGATTTGTATCCATGCAAGGCCATGGCTCAGGGGAAGTCGGGGCTGGTGTGTCAGCCCAACGGACCTAAATGTATCTCAACAAGTATTTGATTAAATTCCCATTTCTGACATTCCACTGTTTACAACATAATGTCTGCCCATGACGGGTAGGTCACAGAGCAGCTTTGTTTATACCTTGTCTCATACCCTATGATGTAAGACTGGAACTCAGCCTGCCAGCTGCCGTCCATCAGACACAGACACCAAGAGGCTCTCTGGTTGTCTGAAACTAAATGGAGCATTTCTTATATCCCCCCAAAACACCTTCTATTTCTTCCTTTTAAAGAATACAAAACTGTTGACAAAGTTAACAAAGAAAAATCTGATTTCACTTGTACTTGAAACTGTTCTGTGGAATATTCATGTATTTTTTCTGAAGAGGGTTATTTTTTTAAACCGTCACTGCAAACATTGCTCTTGCACTTTTGACACTTTTTTTGCTGCACTACTGTGCTGAAGTATTGGTGATAGAAAGAGGTTAACTAGATAATTCCGTGGTAGATGCTCACATCTGAAAAATGTGGATTTTTATAATTGAAATTCAGTCTCTAGGATTCTCTCTTTTTCTACAGGAGCATAGTGAAAAATGCCCAGGGTCTACACTATGTGTTTAATAAATTTATTTTAATTAAATCTTTACATGGAACATTATAATTGAATGCTTAAATATGTGTGTCACTAATCATACTTACTTAAATAATATCCCCCCAGGTCAGTCCTGATCTCTGGTATAAACTGTTATGGCCTTAAATAATAAGGATGTAACCCCCCCAACTCCTGGATGTAAAGAGGAATAAAACCAACATTTAAAAAGAAAGGGACTGACAAACCCAGTCGCTTTTTAATTAAAACATGTTGTTATTGTGTAGGTTTGACTCCCCTCCAGAAACTAGACACGACAAGGACATACTCACACAATCACAAATGCTCACGAGGAAACCCACCACAACATCCTTGAGAGCTGTAGCCTGCCGTAAACAAAACATATATCATTAGCTTGCAATACCAAACTGGCAGCAACTCTGAAATCAACACACCATCCATCGTGGGTGGACAGTCTGGGATTTGTTTTTCCTCCCGGAGGATTGCGTTACTTGACCCAAAAGTGATAGACTTGACAACCATGGGTGACCGCTGTGAAGGAAGTGTGCTAGGTCTAGCGACAAGAAGCTGTTAACAAGCAGGCAGCCATACACTTGGCCCCTCTATATTGTTAGCGAACCCGAGCACTTCACAGTTGTGGTTGTTTTTCATTCAGCACCTCACACTTGTTCTTGAACATGGCGACATGTTGCCAATAGCTACAACATAGTGAAGTACCGATCTCTGTAAAACCGCGTCATGTTCCTGGGAGTCCAGATTAGCATAACAGCGGAGGAAAGGGATTCTTCCTCTTGGAGGCCATCACCATTTTTATGGCTGAGATTGTATAGCAGAATGCTTAAACTCAAAATTTCTAGAAAAAATCATCTTCTAGTCAGACCTCCCAACTAGTGAGTTGACCACAGTATGTAAAACAAACAGTGAGTGGTAGCATTTAAAGCTTTGAGAACCTTTTCTCAGATGTGCAAGTGCACCACCATACTGAAAAATGCACTATAGGTGACGAGTGTATGCTGTTTTCCTTTAGATGATAGTTCTACATCTATATAAACACATATTCATAAAATTACTAGTGGAATACCGGACTGCATTTTTTAACAATCCATCAAAACATTATGCTCCATTGTGCAAAAAAACTCTTTGACAATGCCCCGGGCAACAATCGGCAATCATCCCTTGAGTTGTCAATCATACAACGCATCATCGGTCAGCACATCCAGAGTACACACTTCTTAATGGTGTACAAAAAAAAGATAAAAGGCAAAAAACATGTTTTTTCTGATCATTTTCCGAGCGGCGAAAGCATGCTTTTCTCACCCTTTTTACCTTTAATCACACTTAATTGTGTTGAATACAGCCGCAAACAAAGCTGTCCTGAAAAAAACTTTTGTAGAGCCTGTGACGCCCCAACCAGCCAATCAGCATTAGAGCAACCAAATTTGACCAAATCTGCAGGATTCACAGGAATATGTATGCATTAGGTTTTATTTTTCTAAATTCCATTAGCTCGCTTTATTCATATGATCTAAAAGTCGACTTGTGTAATGCACCTGTATTCTGAGTTGTTTTAATTAGCTTTGTTATAGTGGATTGGCTTCTTTATCAGAAGGTATATTGAGAATGTGGAGGGGACACCTCCTCTCCCTCCTCCTTTTTGGCTCCACTATCACAAGTAGAAAGATCAACAAAGAGGAGACTTGTGTAGGAGACCTATGTCCACCTACTCCTCCCTCTTCCCACTCAGCAGTCACATGACTCTGAATAATTTCAGCCAGTAACTCCCCCCTCATACACACACACACACACACACTCTTCCATCTACGCTACTCTAAGCTATTTCTGGTCATTATTGACCACAGAGGGTTTTAAAATAACTTTAATGAGCATACATGATTATGTGTGAACTAAAAATGTACACTCGGGCAGAGGGACACCTGGGTTTTTCCTCCCCCTTTTACATTTCTCTCATGTATTTATTTGCACATTTGAGGGGAAGGGAAATGTTTCTCTTGGGATCTGGGACAGGTTTTCCTTTTATGAGTGTGTTTGATATTCGGGACATGCTCCGGCCTTAAGAGCTCCATGATTCATTGCAGGAGGCGACATTCGCCCATTGCAGAGATCCACAGCAGAGACTAATAATAGTCCAGCCTGACTTAGTATCCCATGCGACTCTCTTAATGCTACCTAACACTGAGAAACTGGTAAAAGTTGTTTTAAAAAAAATATGGGTTCTGACGTTTCCCCACATGAAACCTCGAGGAAAGAGGGCAGCCTTTTTTGACAGGGCTGAAAGCACAGAAGGACCCTTTGTTTTATTATGCACCCATAAAATGGCACTCCCCCAAGTTGGTAAAAGCAAGACGGCACAGGGAGAGCAAGACTGCATTGGCCTGCCGCTGCTTTTTTCCCCTCATCTGTATTGATTGGTCTGTTTCTTTGTATTAGAGATGTCCCCCACTTTAGATTTAAAGCCCTACAGGAAATGAAAGTGCTAGAAGGTGCCTTTTTGAATTTTGTGCACATATTCTGTCTTTTTATTGCTTTTCTTCGTCTGTATTTGTATGTCTTCCTCTATGTGTCTATCATTGTTTATTATCTATGTGCTGTATGTACTTAAACTAAAGAAATCGCATTGATATGTACTATGAAGGTAGCATCAATGTCATTCAACATTGATACTTCCTTGTTGCCCCTGTCTCTAACCCAGATTTCTCTCCCTAAAATTCTACTTATAAAATATGCATCAAATCCTGGATAGAGGATAGTGCTGTCACATGGGGGCACTGTTAAGCTGTAAATTGCATCAGGGTGATATAAGGCAGTGGTGTCCACACAAAATGGTTGCAGCAAATTCGCCAATAAACCCCAGCACAATTATAGATTCCACCATTTTAATCTTTTTTTTTTTCCCTCTACCAAAAATGACAATGCCTGGGAGGCCAGGAACTATATAATTGTGTTGTGTGTGTGTGCAAGTGTGTGTGTGTGTGTGTCTCATCAGGCCTGGGTGGTTATGTGTGGGTGGATGCACGTGCCATATGTGCTGCCATCCTGCCCCGACAATAACGTGTGATTAAAACGGTGGTATTTCTCTGTCTTTCAGGCGTACGGCATGTCTGTGCTGCCTTTGAATCTGATAAAAGGCACAAGGAGCGTGGTGTACGAGCGCCTGGAGAACACCGAGGACATCGACGATGTCGAGCATCAGATAGAAAAGCTGAAATCCAAGGTTGGTCTCACTAATGACACAGGGTGCAGCTCTATGCCCCGTAAACACATTCTGCAAAGTGAAAATACATTGGTAATTGCATAAACAAGAACTGAATCAATAAAAGTATATTTAAAGAAAATGACCATAAATGTAAAAAAAAATTATATGATCTGCACTGAGGGTGTAATTGTGCATTCGTTGAAAAGTACACATCATTGCCTCCATTCTCCTTCTCCTTCTGCCATGCCCCTCTGTCTTTGCATGCAATGGATGGTTTATATTACGATATCCTTAATAATCAGCCTCTCCGATGCAGGCACTTAAAACAAGAAAACAACAAGTGAAGACATCAATTAGTTTCTAATAGTTGCCAGTGGCGACATGCAGCTGAACACGCAAGACCAGTGTACTCGTCATTCCTACTCTGTTTGCTTAGAGATACAGTGTTTAAATTTGAAATATATAATGTCCTTCTCCATAAAATTGTATCTATATGAAGAGAAAAATACTCAAATGCAAGATTTCCCATGTAAGACTTAATCATTGTATAGGAATATTAAAATAGAATATTAAATTCCTGAAGGTAAAAGGCAGCTGTTTTAATTTGCTATTATAATTATAATTTAAATTTACCATATTAAATTATTATTTATTTCCTGAATTATACCTGAATCTTTCTGTTTTAATACTTTTCGTCCACTGAAGTAATTATTCCCAAAGAGCATCTTAATTATAATTTAAAATGTCAAGTTACTATTTTGAACACATTATCAATAGATTTGTCACTCACTGGATAAGTCACGTAAAGTGTTTTTTTTTGTTTTTATTTTGTTTTCCCATTAGCTGAGCACACATTAGCTTAAGTACCCTGCTAAAGCTTCCCACTTTGCCGAGTCAGAAACAAACATGCACGCGTGTTTAGTTGGTGATCAATCTGCCGTTTGCTGCTATCCTCCCACCAGTGTGTAGATGGACGGCCCCTGTCCTCCCGGGACAGACACAACCTGCAGGAACTGGAAGGCAAACTGCAGGTCCTCCAGCGCAGGGGGAGACACCTGGAAATCGCAGAGAGGAACTGCTGCACTAAAGTGGGCAGTGCACTCAGACCTTTAAAGGTGAGTCAAGTCTACGGAGTCAGGTCTCGTTCACAGGTTAGTCATCTGGTCAGAAATGGGCCGTCTGTATTACTACATTGGCCATGATGTTGAGAAACAATGATTTCAGCTGATATGTGTATCCTGGCTCACTTGTTTTTTCATTGATTTCTGAGGTTGGTATATTTATGTTTATTTATTTTATAGTTATGCAATGTGTTGGTCTTGTTAGGTCAGAGAGTCTGCTTTAGTTCATTTCTGCCAACTTCAATGTCTTCCCCCTCTCTGTTTCCCTGTGCTCAAGTTCTAATCTGGACTGCTCTAGATTTACTTTTAGTTCTACTTTACACAACTGCATATTTGCATGATTCCCTCGGGTCTCTTCACCTAATTTACTCTGAAGTCTCTCAGGCAGGATCTCATCATCCCCCAGGGATAAACCAACACAAACAAACTTGTCTTTGATTTTTTACTTTTTTTGGGGTTGGACAACCAATACCTGGATGTCTGTATATGACATTTAGGAACAGTGTGCAACCACATGCAACTTTGCCTAAAGGGTGGTGAGGATAGGGGGGGCTGTTACAACACCACTCGTGTCAACTCATCAGACCAAACTACAAATTCCCACTGGTCCATTGTCTATTCCTTGTGTTTCTTGGTCAAAGCAATGCTACTTTTTTTTTTTTTTTTTTCTCCCCTTTGTCAGTCAATTCTTGCAGCAATTCGACCATGGAGGTCTGATTCATGGAGAAAGTCTCTCTGCAATGCTGGGAAGCATCAACTCTCTAATCTGAGATGTTGGTAACTGGTGATTTTTGAGGCCAGTAACTAAATAACAATAATAATAATAATAATAAAGGACTACATTTATAAAACTTTATCGAGACAGGCAGAGTGCTCAACCATCACCTCTGTGTACTACTCACCTGCCCAGACTGGATCTAATGAACTTACCCCATGCAACAGATGTAATTCTTGCTCTGCGTTGCCTGTGATGGTCCTCATGGGAACTAGTTTCATCATAGTGTTTAATGGTTTTTGCAACTGCACTTGAAGAAGAAGAAGTAAGAAAAGTTCCAGAACTCTTCTAGATTAACCCATCTTCATGATTTATGGAATGATGGACTGTCGTTTCTGTTTAGTTGGTTGAGTCAGTCTTGCCTTTATTTGGATTACTACAGTAATTGAATACTCCACAACACATCTGATGGTCTCAAAGGAAATAATAAGGTGATAAAATCCACCAACTTTTGATAAGGCCCCCAATAAAAAATAGATAAATCTATGAAGCTTGTTGAGATAATGAAAATACTGTGCATAGCTGTCACAGTTGCTACTAAAAGAATCTAAAATATGAAAGAGATTTTGCTTTATTTACACTTTTGTTTACTTGCTGCATGATTTTGTAGTTTTGATTTCTTGTTCTACTATGTGAGGGAAAAATACAACTTGAATTATTAGGTGTGTCCAAACTTTCGACTGGTACCGGATACTGTGTATACACTGAAGGATAAACACTGAAATCCTTCTGAAACTTCTGCTGATTGTTGAAACATTTTCTCTAAATGCCATTCTGAAGAAACACCACGAGCCACAAGGACGACAACAACATCGATTTATTATGATTATGGCTATGATGCAGCTATAGCATGAACTGCATTCATCCATAGAGTGATGGGCGATTATGCACAAAGTGGCATCCTGGAAGGAAATCACCCAGCACACACACACACACACACACATCACAATGTGGCCATGAGTTAAAGCTTTTGCACACAAAGCACTGCTCAATTATGCCCGTTTGTTCAGTACAAATCATCAGATTTTAGGAATACTGTGGATTAGGGATTTTGTGGAGACACAAAAAAATTCAAACAGTTTCATAAAAATCTTTATCATCAAATTGTTATCATCAGAATCTCCCTCCTTGCATACTTCCTGCATAACACTATTTAAATAAATGAATGAATTAATTAATGTTTATTGATACCGTAATGATCTCCAGACCCTCCTTTTTATACTTTCTTTTAACCAACATCTCTGTATAGTGCACATGGATGTGCATGATGCCTGAGTGAACACGGTAGCATATGTTTTTTTATGCACTTATTATCTGTTCATACATGACTTACCAATGGTTACAAAAAATAGATTAAAATAAATCTCATTTCTTTGTTGAGGACAGGACAGTTCCATCATCATTCTCCTACTTCACGTTTTGCATTCCCACTGCTATTTATTTTACTGCACTGCAGGCATGCGCAAATATTTTGCACCAGGCTGTAATAGTTTGTCTTGAATCAGGGGGGTTGCTGCTAATGACAGTCCCCAGACTCAAATTTAAACAGTAATGAGTTGTGAGATTTATTTACTGTATACTCAGGCACTGGTGTAGCGTGATAAGCCAAATGATTGTGATTTCTCCAGAGCGGTGGCACCGCTCTTCAAACACATGCTGTCCTTTTTATATCGACCCTGGCGGTAACTCATGGATCACGACAAACATACATTTAAAAAGTCCAGTGACCTCACAAACTTGTTGTCGTTTTAATACCATCATAAAACAAAGGAAATGTTTTTCGAGTTTTTTTTTTTCCCCCTTTTTTTCTTCTTTAACCAGACTCCATGACAAATATTATTCTATTTTTTCAGCAGTCTCTTCTTATTGCTTTTGTTCTGTTGGGATTAGCTATGTTAGCAATGATCCTCAGCCACCGTTGCTATGGAGACAAAACCAGTCTCCTTTGCGCAACCGGTTTAAAATACTACTACTAATAATTATTATATAATATATATTACAAACCTATTCAGTTTGTGTGTGTGTTCATGCGCAGCAACATATGCACACGCATCCGTAGCCACATATTCTTTCAAAAATGAAATAAAATGAACAACTTCACATTTTATAGTCAATTGTGTTGGAGCACATAGATCGCAAATCCGAGGGCACTGCTTTGCAAATCCGTGGGCATGGATTTGTAATTCGGGGGCATGGATTATGAATCCAAGAGCACGGTTCATAAAACATGTGCAGATTTTTAAACCCAGCGTATGGATTTTTCTTAGCTGATCCCAGGAGGCGTTTATAGATCACTATCCTCTGAGATCTGATGAGTTGATTATTTTATATTTATATTTTTATTATATATTGTATTGTATTTTGTTTTGCCCCTGTGTATTTGACTGCTACTTCCACCCCCCTTTTACTTTGGCAGATATTTTAGGTTTATTGCTTTTTTGGCTACCACCCACTTTTTGCCTCTTGCTTTCCCCTGTCACCACAGTGCCAAACCATGGCTGGCCAAGCCATATGGTCTCTCCTTGAGGCTTGTGGCTATCGATGTATATGACTGTCTGATTACAAATTGTATTGTATTAATTTCTTTTGTCTGTTTTCTGCAGATATTGCTAGGCATTTTCTTTATCCTGGTTGCACTGCTGTTCACTGTTGCCCTGTTCATTTCAAAGTAAGTCATGATATGTCCTGTGACATCTTCACGCAAATCTATATTGTGTCTGACAGGAGGTGGGACAACAATTGTTTGTAATATTGTAAGGTTGGAGATGCATACTCGAATCCAAGTTTCTTTCTGTGCATTTCAGTTTGGATAAAGCTCTCCACTCCGCTGGCATCAGCTCTGGATTCATAATCTTTGGCACCAATCTAACCAACCCTTTGAATGAACTTCTGCTTGCCTTGCAGCCTGTGAGTATCCTCTCATAGTGAAATACAGAGAGAGTACAACTAAAAAACTGTTAAATATGGTCTGCAGTTTCACAAAGTTTAAAATAATTTAATGTTGCAAGGGAACAAGGCTGGAATAAACTGCAACGTATGACAAACACAATCCACAATAGATTTTAAATAGCAACCACTGGAGGCAATTTGAACAATCACGATAAAGCACAAACATGATTGTTAGCTAAATAAGTGATTGTTGGCTTATAATTTGTTTCTACCTTTAGACAATTGGTCGCAGAGCCATATGTCCTATTCTGAAACCACTCTTTTACAAAGTCATGCCTACAATTACAATTAAACTTTCAAATTATAATTGCCCAAACAGAATACAAATGCTCAATTTATACAGTCAGACAGGATGAACAGGCCCCAACCAACTGAAATTTCAATGGTTGCAGGGGAGTAGTTTAAATCTTTTCATGAATCAATCATACGAAAAAATTATACCATGTAGTTAAAAAAAAAAAAAAAAAAAAGAATTGATTCCTTTCTGGCTGTGTTCTGGTCTTAGGAGGCAGTGAGGTTACGCATCACAAAGTACCATCACCAAAAAGGCCTCATTGTGCTTCCTTCTCCCTTTTTAATTTTTTCAGACATTTTGTCTGAAGTCCTTAAGCAAAAGGTTTGCCAAAAAATGAGCCGCTGGTATATCACGAATTTAGTTTCATGCAACAATGAATGTGGAAATGAAAAACCTAGATACAAGCAATCATCCTCAATTTGCAAAGCTTAACTTTAAGCTTTTAAAAATATGCACTATTGACATTCATTCCTGCTGTTCTCCACATCAATGCACCAGGTCTGGAAACCCAACAGAACCTCTTATGTTGAACTTAGTATTCTACAGCAGAATTTAGAGAAAAATGACTGACAGCTCAGACCATTAAAGAATTGCTTCATAGATAGTGGCATTGATTAAATGTCTAAGGCCAGTGTTTAGAAGTATGACCTTGGTATTTAAGGAATTAACTGCACCAAACCAAGAATGGGATACTATAAAAAAGATCAGATTTTAAAAGAAAAAAAATCTTAACATTTCAGAATATAGAATATAATCTAAATTTATGTCACTTGCCCTTTTACTGGTTACAGTAATAATTTATTTTAAGGCTGTACTTGGAGTAAAATTTAGGAATGTAAACTGCAAAAGTGAGTTCATAGTATTCAAAATCTGCACAATTACGAGTTAGGATGTGCTTTGCTGAGCTTGACCATGTGGTATTAATGATAACTTCACATTAATATCTGTCATAGCCAGTCATGTCTGGTCTCAGAAAGCAATAGCACCTTGTGCTTGTGAAAGATGCAGCTGACCTCTGTTCCTGGTGTTACAGGTTTTTCCATTGGATTATATCCTGATCACAGTCATCACAGTGTACTTTGTACTCACATCCATGGCTGGTATTCGCCACATGGGCATCTGGTTTTTCTGGATTAGGGTAAGCATCCCCAAATCTTTGCAGGTACACATCCATTGTTGAATTTACATAATTGTTATTTTTTTTTTCCAGCTGTACAAGATAAGGCCTAAAAGAACCCGTCCCCAGGCTCTACTCTTCCTCTGTATGATTCTTCTCTTGATTGTCCTTCACACCAGCTACATGATCTACAGCCTTGCTCCACAATATGTCATGTATGGCAGCCAGAAGTATTTTGTGCAGGTGAGGAACAATGTGTGTGTGTATACTTGTTCTTTTAGATTCTGTCTATCTATATTAGTTACCTCATGAGTGTGAGGATGTGTTGTTTGACAGTCAACCCTGATCTGACATAGAATGTGTATATGTATACACATGGTTTAAGTGCACCCTTGTGTTTATACTTTGTCTCAAAAAATAATTTTAAACACCATAAATAAACTGATCACAGTTTCTTTGTTGAAATAACCTCTTTTTAATGAGAGAAAGAACATTTTTGCCTTTATGGCTTAGTCCTTACTAATGCTCTGTCCTTTCACCTGCAATGTTTGAATACATGTTCCAAGTGTCAGTTGAACCAGCCTATAGAGAGATACATATGTAGTAAATATTGAGAAATATACTCAGTAAATAACTTCACCTTGAGCCTTTTGGTTACTTTAGTAATTGTTGAACTTTTTTAAATAAAATGACCATGAATCTGTTAGAATGAGGTGTTTTGTATACAATATATTGCTATGGTAGGACCTCATGAATGTGCCTATTTTATCCATTGTATAATTGATACCATCATATGGAATCAAAACTTCCATGCGATTTCTCAGTTACTTTGGTAAAGTTGAGTTTTTTTTCATAATTTATCGGTAAACACTTTTGCTTCTGGGTATTTTTCTAGCTTTTTGGATTTCCAGAGGTTATGAGTTTACGTTCCTTTCCAACGCAAAATCAATATGTAGCTCATGGAGTGGTGTGTATGGTGTTTCTGGGCTAAATGGATACATGCCTCTTGTGTTTTTTGATCAGAGCCAGATGTCCTCAGTAAGTCCTTCATCTGGGAACGCTACTTTTGGCATCACAAAGATCTGTGATGCTGATGCGCCGGAGGGTAAGTCTGTCATCTCTGCTAGCACAGTAAGGTAGCACTGGTCGAATTGTGAGATGCTGGAAGAACTTACAGCGCACCATCAAAGATTTATCCTTCGCAAGTCGGGTCCATATGAGAGGATAGGAAAGACAGAAGCAGCAGAACACTGTTCAGTAATCTTTATCATCATTCATTATTCATTTGAGGGAATAACACCAAGGACAAACATTTACTAATGCAGTACATGGCCTCTTGCTGTCTCCATGCCAAGGCTTATTACAGTAAATCAACCATGAAAGCGCACATATGTGATCATACATCATAGCAGTGAGCTATATTGTGATTATTTATTCATTTGCCTAATGCTCACGTCTAGGTGTTGGTCGTCGTGCAGAAATGACGCAATCCTTTATATTAGTTGTAGAGATAGAGGATGTATCTTCAAATATGGAGCATCTGTCAATATATCTGTCTGTCGGCCACTAAAACTGCAGCCTAGCTAATGTTAACTGTTGTTGTAAAGGAAGCAAAGAGGATAATAAATACACTTCATATATATATGACTTTAATATATCTGTCATATCTCTGGTTCCTTTTTATCTCGATGTACAACATTTACATTCCAAGAGATTTTTGATTCTGTAAAATACTTTTAAATCTTAAGAAGGGCCGGGCTCTTGCACTGCAGTGGATCTTTTTTCTTTTTTTTTTAATTTAAAGGAGTCGAGGCGATGAGCCATAAGCACAGTCCAGAAAACACAAAATTAGACCGGAATTTAAATAGCAAATGATTGTTGATGGGTAGAAATGTCAAGTATGTAATAAAAAAATAAGAGAAAACGGTCGTGTGACAACAGTGAAGTAGAAGTGGTTAATTTTTCAGTCAATTAAAGGTGCAGTCAACGGTTCTAATCCAATACACTTTTTGTCTAATTCAGCGACCGACTCCTCACAATCCGCTTGCTGTTGAATTCAAATATGAAGAATCTATCGATAGAATCGCTGACTCTACCTTTAATTATCAATATTTCCTATATGACCATAGTCTACTATGTGTTAAATAATTGCGTGCATTGTTGAGTTAAAAGTATGCAGGATGTACAGACGTCATAATTTGATTATTACAGTGTTTGTAGTTATAGTTTGGTTGATTACAGTGTTGCGGCCATATCACATCTCACACACACACACACACACTGCACCAACTGCCCTCTAACAAGTCGCACTCAAACATCACACTCCATCACACAGTCCCTTCACTAGTCTCCTGCGGCGTCTGTCTCATTCCCCGCAGCCCGGGTCTCCTCTTCTGCTGTCGCCGTCCAAATATTGACTGCTGTTGCTTTCTGTTCATTTAGGTTAACAAATAGCTGCGGCGGGAAACGTAACCAAAATATGTCAGCGATGAGGCTTTTGATTCATTGCCTAACACCGTGTCAACAAAAGAGATCCTTTTCTATCTGCAGCGCAGCCCTTCTCCTCTTCCTCAGCTCTTTCTCTCTTTCTGCCCTTTGACTGGCTCATAGTAGGTATTGACCCACTTCCTTGACTTTTGACCACCAATCAGTGACAAATGACAACCTGTGACCGTAATAAGTTCTTTTCAGTCTTTTTTTTTCCCCCCCACTGCATCTTTTCTTTTTTGTCTCTTAAAGGCTCAAATCAAATCAGTAAGTACTAAATTCTACACACCAGGCTGACCTGGGAGTGATTGTCACAAAAGGAAAAGTCTGTCGACAAATTACATAGAGAGCTAAATTATAGTAAGGTTGCAGTGTATAAACCTTTAATCATAGGCATATGGTAAGAAAAATGCATGAGTCATTCTTCCCCAGCTCGACAAGTGGGCAGGTGCTCGTATAGGTGGCGAATACCAAGAGGTTGACTGATTGGTTTAACTTGACAGATGTACAAAACGTACTGTTTCACCTGGAAACTGTTATCACGTATACTTACAAACTTTTCAACATTTAATAGGCATGGTAGGAGCCCAAGACTGGAAGTTGCAAATACAGTATCCATTCACGTCTGTAGGTCTATTGTAGATCATGTTTTATTTATCTTGTTGTTTGGTTCCACGTTAAGACCATATTTCCTGAGGAGTACCCTACAGCGTGTCACTTCCTGTAAAGAAGTTCCCCACAGTGCTTCCCATGGCCATTCAAGCAGCATGTGAGTCTGGGCCTGTTGTGGCAGTCACGCTTTGAATGACAATAAGCTGCATACTAGAATAGAGCAAAGATGTTTAGAGACAGTCATTATTGACTTGTTTTTCATGAATAATATTCACTTCATCCAGCAGTGCTGGAAATACATTGCGATAGGTTGGGACAGGCAGAAAAGAAAGAAAGAAAAAGGAAAGGTGAGTAACTGCAGAGATGAAAGGACTGGATAGTGTTTATTTACAAGAATCTGACGTGTATTCATACACAATAAGCCTCTTTCCTGCTTGTGGTAGGGCTAAACAGTTTTTGTGAGAAATGAAGAAAATTGGTCGTGCCCGAATAAATGATCAAGCTGCTTTCAATAAACTGCTGTGGACTTCAAAGATCTCGCAGCTATTGTTGTTTTACTTATATAAATTAGCAATTGTAATATAAGATAAGTTGGAATACAGTGTTCCTTACGTTTGGGGTAAAAATATGTCATAGGGAATACATTGCAGAGAGTCTGCCATATGCCTTAATTCAGAGCACTGGAGTGGATACTCAGTGTCTCATTCTATCTCATTGAAAGTAGATGTAGATGTATAGTATTCTAATTATAGCACTAGACATACAGACTGGGTCACACACACTCTTCAGTTCAACTGAATACAGTACAAGTACATAATAATATATTCTTTACATGGGATTTTCTAAGAAATTTGATGACATATAATAAGTTGAAAAATGATGAAATAAGCATTTTTATTCCTAAATTTTGTAAAAAAAAAAAACAAAAAAAAACACAGGATTGGAATGCATACACAAGTATAACAAATAGCAAAAATAATTAGCAATTTTTTTTATGCTAACCAATGCTTAATAACCCAGCACCTTATTTCTTTATTTATTATAAAGATACTGTTACTGCATGAAAAGCTGGGGCCATATAGAGCTATAGTATTGTCATTTCTGTCTTATTCATGAAATGAAGCATAACAAGTGTAAAGGAAATGACCAGACTAATGTCTCCAAGCGGCTTGTGTTCCTATCGTCAACGTGCAGCCCGCAGAACCACAATTCTACCTGTATACAACACGGAGAAGATAATAAACTAATGCCTTTGACATTTGAAAACAGTACCTCCATTTGGCCCGTATTTCATCAGTTAGTGGCACTTGTACAAAAGGCAGTGACTGCTCTCTTAGTGGCTGATACTTTCATGGCCAGAGCTCTCCCCCCCGCTCTCCTGAAGCACAGATATGATTAGGCAGAATACCACGGCCACTTAAATCAAAATCATTAAATGAGTGGGATTGTGTGTTTATTTACACAGTCAGAACTGCTTCTCCTAAGAGTGACTGGGTGATGCAGAGTGGAGAATGGACAGTGTAGGAAAATACATCCTATTCTCTCTATTCTATTTCCTAATATACATATGCAATAATTAACATGCTGCAAAGTATAGCTGTGCCGCTTTTGTTTTATTTAAAGTGTGTATATATATATATATATATATATATATATATATATATATATATATATATATATATATATATATATATATATATATATATATATATATATATACACACACACACACATACATACAACATACATTAAGGCAGAGGCAGGGAGGGGGAATGACATTGCAGGAAAAGGGCTTCCCAACGCGGGATTGGAGGATTGGAGCCAGGCCGCCTGCAGTGAGGACTGTGGCCTCTATGTATGGGGGCGGCCATTCTACCCGCTGCGCCGCTCACCGCCCCAGGTGTGTCCCTTTTAAGTAGGAGTTTATCTTTTCAACTTACAACCCCTCTCTCTATACATATATATATATATATATTCCTACCGAAAGACAACAATTTCCAACGTAGTGCAGTATGTACAGCAATAATAGTTTGGATTAAAAATACACATTTAAATCAAACACACCATTGCAAATAATTTTCATAGATTCATAATTATGTTATTATTTCTATATATTTATAATATCTCTATATTCAAGTAATGCAGTTCTGTAAGCACATGACAATAACACCACTACTGACATCCTAATTGCTTGAACTGATAAGTCCCTGTAACACTCCACTGCAAAGATGACCAAACATTGTGGAAAGGAATACTCTATGTTGTGCCCAGCATAGCAAAACCTCTCCTGTTTTGGTCATGTTTGAAATGGCTCCTGCTTTCATGACAGCCGTTGAGCCACCTACCATGAGGAGGAGGAAGTATCAAGCAGAGACAACACATGTGACTGTGACTGAGGGAATATAATCAGAATCTTATCGGCTGACACGCTGTAGACAGTGACAGGTGAAGGAGTTCATTCGTGTGGTGAAAGGCTGCAACGCTCTCTTACTTTTTTTTTTTTTTTTTTTTTTACCAGCTTTTAGATAACATATCTGACAGGGACAGCAGATTGGAATAAGCTTTTGAATGAAATCTGGTGTGTTTAAATCCTTGTGCCATGAACTGAAATTTTTAACATGCAATGTCCCTTTCAAATGAACAATAGAATAAATACCTTATTTACGCAATTTATCATCACTATATATATACAGTGGATAAAAGAAGTCAAAAATTAAGTGCAAATATAAACCATTGCATATTTTTAGATTTCAAAGGTTCACTTAAAATTCACTCGACAAGGAGATAGAAAAACAGTACTAGTGCGTCTCCATGCTGTAACATGCATTGAACATGCATGTATTCCAATAGTCTGATCATTTGCACTATTGTTTGTTTGCTCCAGTGTCCATCTGAACATAAATGACACAATTTTCAAGATATTAAAAAACTCTTTGGACATAAAAAACCACACACTATCAGACTTGGAGACACTATTGTTACAGATCAATAACTGAAGACTTTTTGCCATCTGTCTCAACTAACAGAGACCCACTAGCCTTTTTTATAGGAAAGGAACTAACTGATTTATTTTCCAACATCAGCATATACCTCCAACTAATCATAGTCTGATGCCCGGGGTTAACATTGAACTTAAATTTATGTTATATGTGACTTTGGTGTTTATTAATGCAGGACCTTTTACCCTTTATCATCACTTTCTTTCAGTAAATATCAAAGGTCATTGTACAAACATCTTTTTTCATACAAGATTTCTTGTTAACACTAAAACTAGGATAATGCGTAGAAAGCAAGTTTCTGAATAACACAAAGATGGAAGATTTCTCTGTGAATTTTAGACTGCTGGTGGTTTAAAAATGTATAAGTAAAATATGGTACATTCAAGAATGTGCAGGGGATACACTGCTACTGCACGCCCTCCTCTAACCCTTATTTTATAGACATCTAATATTTCAGTATTCGATCTAGGATGCAATCTAGCAAGCTATCGAGAAACTTTTTTTTCAAACCCAGCGCCACATCATTGTATGTGTTCGACTCAATATTATTCACATTCTTTATAGCATGTTTCTCTGGGAGGTTTAAATCTTCTACAGCCTGACCAAGACATTCACAAACATGGGTGTAAATTTACATTTGCCTGCTCTCTAGTTTCTCTCTCTCTCCCTCTCTCTCTCTCTCGCCCCGTAGAAGAAGAACACAAATACACTTTGGTAGAGATGGCATCAAGCCTAGAACAGGCTCAGGAAGGAAATAATGTCGAAATGATCCCCTGCGTGACACTGGGTCAGCAGACAGCTGAGGCGAGCGAGGATAGAAGTCACGCTGGCGACTGGTCGGTCGGAGCGGTGTAATGATACTAACTATCACGGTGAGCAGGTGCTCCGTGCCAAGCTCTCCATTATATACTCCGAGGTCATCACCAAGCCATTACTCGTTTACTCACCATAATGGAAATTCATCTTTAGGAGTTAGTTGCCATGGCTACAGACAACCTGAACCCCGAAGTCTTCTTCAGTATTTCAGATTTAAAGGCACGACATGTCACTTCCTTCTCGTTATGGCGGTCTCTCAATGAACACAATGACAAAAGGTGTATAAAGACATCATAATGCATGCGTGCAGCATTCAGTAGGACCTGAATTCTCCTCAGATCCAGATGTCTGATGACCATAGTTAACAAATTAACACACGGAATAAAAATAAAAGTATTTTCTTATGATTGTTATTGTATACAGGTCACTGTAATACCCTGTTTCCTCTATGCAATACAGTGAGAATGGTCCACTAATTTTAGCCTTTCCATTATGGATGAATGAAGTTTAATCAATCATGACATCACAAAACAGCCCAACATAAAAAAAAAAAAAAAAACTTAAAAACTTAAAAAATAAGCCTATCCCATATTATCAACTTTCACTTTCAACATTTATGGCTACTAATTTCAAAGAAACTTTAGCAGATAATCAATAAGCTTCAAAAGTAGCTTTACAAACGATTTTCTTAAAACCCAAAAGAGAGTGACATGTCTTTAAATTTATGTTGGCGTTCCAGAATTAACTCTCTCAATATTTATTCAGAGTCTCCTAAATTAAAAATAATCTCTGAACCATGGAATATACCACTCCTTTGGTACCCAGCACCGTTTTAGGAACCCTTTTGGTACGGGTACCAACTGCGTTAGGCGGCTGTTACATCCCAGCCTCTGACGCTACTAATAAGCCTCTGCGTATCACCGTTGGGCTCCAGGACGCCCACCGTTCTCCTCTCGCGACCAATCCATTTAATTTTGCTCATTTTCTCCTAACTCATAAGCTATTGACATAAACTTGAGACCTTGGGAGCACTAAATCTCTCCAAGTTTGGATTCCATGTATTCAATCACTTTATTTTAAAGTTCAGTCCGCAAATAATTTAATTAACGGGCGTAATTCAAAAAAAAAAATATTTATGGTTTGAAACCATGAGGAATTCTGGGTATTAGATGAAGCTGCTCTGCTGGTACCGGTGATGGGTGTGTCGCTTCCATCACAAACTTGACTTCCAGTCCATCAACATCTACTCCCTGCCCTCGTCACTGTAGAGTTCAGTATTTTTGTCAAGTAGTTTTATTAGATTCTGTATAATCTCCCATTTTCTCTTATTGTTGTTTTTGGACAGACAATTGCCTCATCTCTAAAGACCATGATAATGTGTATAATCAGTCAGACCCTTTTAAATGGGCCCTCCTCTCACTTAGTGATGCATTTGATTTTATTTGGTAATGATCCCTCCCCATCACACATTTATCTCCCTTCATGTCCATCTCTAATGATCGCTCCCTCACCCAAGAAATTAACTGTCTCCGCTGTTGTTTATCGCCTCCCTGTTTACGCCTCCATCATCACATCAGCGATCCCTGTTATTGCTTCCCCAATGTAACCGATGACTTTAGCCTGACTCAATTACCCCAAACCAAAATTAGTTTTGTTAAATCTTTATCAGATCAAAAACAAAACCTAAACATTTATGTTGACAAAAATATCTGTGAAAAGGTTCAATACTGTACACCTTTCCTGGGTTTTATTTCAAGTTGTGATATCCCTAACAAGTCCCAAAAATCATCTCAGTATATTTTTCAGTTTCTCTCTGGAGCTCTAATAAAACCTGTATAGATGTGACATCACAACTTCACGGCAGTCCTGACGGCTTGTTTTAAGGCGCAGTCTCTGAATATGTGGGATAGAGAGTTTTGAAACTACATTTTTTTTTACACCTAACACTTCCTCATTATTAAAAAGGATTTAAAATCCCACTTTCTACTTTACAGGGCCTTTAATTAGGGTGGCAGCTCAAAAAAAATATATGAACAGCTTTTACAAAAAAAAAAAAAAAAAAGAAATTTCTTAGTGTATTTCCTACTCACTAAATCCAACTCCTAAATTTTGCTTTTGACACGTAAGCTCAATTTACTAATAACTGTGCCCTGCATCAGCTTTTTCTGCCAGTGATTTCTTGTTCGTTTCCCCTAGTAAGAGACAAAATGATGAACTGTATAAGTGTTCTGTAAAAGCATTCTGCTGGTAATTTCAGCAGAATTTTAAAGGCAGCGTGTGCAGGATTCCTCTTAAAAACAATATATAAACTCATACAGATGTAATCCTGCTCAATCATCACTTGTGACCCAGTAGATGTGTGTGCTGATGTGTTCCTCTGCCTGTGTTTTCTACTTTTTGTTTGGGTGTGTTTCAGGGCGCCTCCGTTCACCAAAAACAGTGACAAAAGTAGGGAAAAAAATACAGGCAGAGGGCAGCATATCACATTATTTCTTGTTCTTTTGAATTGTGAAGTGATAAAACTTCCCGTACAGAGAAGTGTTCCCTCGCATCACGACTGCTCTCTGTTTCTTAGCAACTCACCATTCGGGCCTCGGTGTGACCCTGTCAACTCCACAATACAAAACATGAATAATCATTTTGCTATTATCAATTTGTTTCACAAGGAATCTGTCATTCCAAAGTTTTTTTTGTTTTTTTTTTTTTCTAGTAGAAAAGTGTCCATCTTGTAATCTACACTCATCCCTTTCTCTAATGGAAAGGTTGTTTTTTTAATTATTTGGTCCACACCAGGCAATAAAATGTTTAGTGTGTAGCATATAGACTCCAGCGAGGTCCCACATCACACCTGCAAGCCAATCAAAATCAGTCCACTTGACGTTTCATCAATGTTTATCTCCAACCAAACAGGAAATGAAATAATCTTTACCCCCCTCCTATCCCCTGATATTCTGTCAGATCTCTGTTTATAGCTGGTTGCACCACCAGAAGGCGGTCAGATAATAATTCGAGGGCAATCGTTGTATTGTTTTCACCGACCAAGGCCAAGCAGAGCTTAAGGAAACAATAAGTGATCACTTACTGTCAGTGGCCGCCACAGATCCTAACGCTCTGTAAATTACCAGCAGCTCGGCATAGGAGCTAATTTGTAATAGTTGGGTCACTTCTTCATAGCCCCCGCTATAAGCGATGTAGCCGCGTTCCCAGGTTTCACAAAAACGGCCGCGGCGAGCAAAGCGAATTTATCACAACTAACAGGGATATGAAACGAGACCCAGGTCGTAAATAACCACATTTTTCTCAGCGTCTGGCTGATGAAACAGTGGTTTAGTTCTGTGGTTTAGGTTGTGTCAGGCTAAGTTAGGCTAATTTGTTGTTTGTGTCTGCATCTGGAAGGTCTGGATCACTAATGGGGGGAACTAGAGATTTTAAAATAGCTGGGTTTGGCTAATTAGAGAGGAACTCAGACTGTCTGTGTGTGTGTGTGTGTGCGTGCTGGGTTTTAAGTGTGCACCCGTATCTTTTTTTTGTTTGTTTGAATGCAGAGATGAAAGTTATACATGATGTAAAACCAAAAAAACAGTGGTTCGCCATGCACCAGCTGGCCCCCTGGAGAGAAGCACTGCTGTGCGTGGTGCATCTCCTACTTTTTATACATAATGTATTAAGCCACACGGAGCGGCGCTCACCTGGGGTATCGTGAGCCTACGCTGAAATTACCCGGACTCGAACGCTGCCCCCCCCCCCCCCCCCACGTGCTCTTACCGGAGACCAGTAATGATTTCAAGGTGGACGGGTCAGCGGTGTACATGATCATACATTTGGGCAGGCCACTGTTGTGAACCATCTGCAGGTTCCACTCGGAGCTTCGCGGTTCAGGTGAGCAGCTGGAGAGCTGCAGATGGCCGAGGTAGCGCAGGGGAGAAATAGTGAGGGCGACGAAGATAGACTCGCTTCCGCTGTTATCTGTTGATCCCGGAGATGTGAAAAAGCTGATTGTCGCTATACCTTCTGAGCTCCAGAGTGTCCACTCGATCTAATCTTTGTTATATATGGATCAGCACAGACTTGAGATTTCCCCCATTTGTTTTTTCTTCTCCCCACACTAGAGAGAGGAGGCTTCTGAAAATATTTGGCTTTAATGAGTACGTTCCTAAACGGCGTCGAGCGGTTCTAGCGGACCACGGTGTCATGTTAGACGTGCAAGTCTGACTGCACTATTCACAGGGTTCAAGTCGGTGTGAAGAGCTGTGTAAGGAACAGTGTGATATGAGCAGCTCAGCGGGGTGAGCGTTAAAGCTCCAGATGGCCCTTCATCATAGCCAGACACTACATTCCCGCTTCCCTCCAGCTCTGTGGACTTTCTCCTCCCGACTCGTTCCGTTAAGGAAAATATACGTGACAAATGTAATGTCTTTTTATTCCTCCGCGAGGGCGGGGGGGGGGGGGGGCGCGCATGCATTTTCTTCCTGTCTTTTCACACAAAAACAATCGGAGGCCCAGGCACCGCACGTATTTCTTTGGCACGGCCCACGTTTGACGTCATAGGCGTACCCCGTGGCTGCCAATGCTCATTCATGCTCATAAAGGGGAATAACTCATCTTAAGAAGTCTCATATTATTCCTGCAGCCTGTGCCAGTCAGATCAATAGCAGTATCAGCTCTGTCAAAAACTGGAGAGCTAAGACTCAAAGGTGATGTCACCAGCTATAAAGCACAGAGAGCTGTAAGTAAGTCGATTCCCCCTCTCTCCTTTCTTTTTTTCCTCTCTCTCTCTCTGTCCATCTCTCTCTCTTCATGTGGAACGATGAGTAGTTGGTCAGTGACATGTACAGTAAGTAATCAACAGACCTCATGTTGGAAGTGGGCCACCATGTTTTTTTGTTTTTGTTCTTTTTTCAATGAAATCCGGACCCCCACAAATTGAATTTTCAAGTCCGTGTTTATCTCTGTGTGACGCATTCAATTCAGTCCTGAACGATCTTTATCATTAAAATAAAGAGTCCTCTGAGAAGTCAATATTTGGTCTCTGTATTGTTTACAGAGTTAAGTGTGAGCGAAGAACATTTTAGAGATTTCCCCGAGTGGGCCCTGATAAAAGTTAGATTCCCATCACTCATCAAAGAGTCTTCAAATATTGTCCGTGTCTTCTTGCCTGTACCTTTGCCTTTTCTGTGGCAACTACGGGATATATTTAATGCAAAGTTCCATTAAATATTACATCAGCCCAGTTTTATTCGTGAGTAGAGCCATACTCACGCTGACGGTGACATGACTTTCCTCTTTTCAGACGATCGGTTGTCTTTTTGAGTTAGTGATAGAAATGCAACGCCGCTCCGTGAAGTAATCGCCACTTTGGTCTCCTAAGTGGCTGCGGGTCCCGTTCATAACGCAGACGTAAAACAAGCGCTACACTTGTACAATTACAAACACGGTGCACAGTAGCAGGAGATGTCACATATCACCGCACGCATGCTGATTGTCTGGGTGGCAGTCCACACCACAAAGAGGTTACTCCTCACGTTTATCCAGTAGAAAACATCTTTCTTCAGACCGTAATTCTGACACAGAGTGAGTTATCCCTCATATATGAACAATGCATGGTGCAGATCTGAGTGTCAAACAGTTGAATCTGTTCTGTGAGGTTTGCTTAGACTGTAAACGTGTAGTTACATACAGGTTTCTGCAGATTAATAGAATATTTTCCCTATCTGAAAAAAGAAAGACATACATGCACACGAATTCGAAATAGGACTAGGTCAAAAAAACAACACGTTTTTCCACTGCCACTTTTTTTTTTTTTTTTTAATGAGATGTCTGGGAAAAAGGGTTAGCAATTTTGAAATGTCAAATGTGTGCGGGACAGTGCCGAAAATGTCATATGGTGTGATCTTAAAAACTTGGTGCCAGATAGTTTAACTCTTCTAAAAGGGTTTTTAAAAATTAAAACACTTGCTGTCAACTATTCTTTTTTTTTTTTATTCAAGGTGGATTAAATATTAAAAATTCATCATTCTTTTTGGGTTACGCCATTTGACATTTTGGGTCAAAAACCGCATGAAATCCAGATTTTTTGTTTAAAAAAAAAAAAAAAAAAAAAAAGAGAAGAGTACAAATGGACTTTTAAATAACAAGAAACCAACATGAACACAAACTGACTTTCTCCTCTTGCTAACCACAGGGCATAAGTTGCTGAATAAATACTTAAAAAGAAGAGTTTGTTTGCTGTAGCTGTGCTCATATCACTCAAATTTAATATTATTTGTTGTGATTTGTGAAATCTCTGCAGAAGCTCATCACAATGCACACGCTCCGGCAGTGGCCCCCCTGGAGCCCTTTTCAGAATTTCATTTCCTGGTCCTACCTGTGTCATCTGTTAGCTTGCTAACGCCGCTGTGTTGCTCTGTGCTTTTCAGACCAGTGCACTGTGACCAGGTCGTACCTGTTCTTTCACAAGTTTTGGTTCTTCAGCACCATCTACTACTTTGGTAACTGGGCCTTCATCGGGGTAAGTCTAATGATGTAGCTCGCACGCTGTCATCACCTTGCTTCTACACCAAAGGATAAAACAGTGAATTAATAAATCTTTGTATCTTTGCAGCACCACTTAATACCACTATTTGATATATTTGGTCACTGGTTAAGACACATTCCACATAACCACAATGTCTCTCTCCCTCATTCTCTCTCTCTATCTATGATTCGATCCTGCCGTCTCTCAGCTGTCACTGTGCGATGAAGGCATACAATGGCTCCCTAAAAAAGTACATATAAAAAAAAAAAAGAAGCAGTTTCAGAGTATTTTCCTCGGGCCACAGTGTGAAAAAGCAGAGAAGCCTGTAATTTCATTTCTACTTACAAAAAAGGTTACAGGGAAATGATTTCCTAAGCCTGCGCAGAGTTAATCTCCTCAGCAAAAATATTTAATAGCCTTTTTCCTCGTGCCAGTTGATGTATTCTATCGATCAAACGATCCTCACCGAGTTTCCCTAATGCGTGTTCCCGCGCTCGCTCTTTCCAGGCTTTCCTCATCGGTCTGGTGGTGTCCTGCTGCAGAGGGAAGAAGTCTGTGATTGAAGGAGAGGTGGAGGCCGACGACTCGGACATAAGTGATGACGAATATGTGCACTGAACGGCAGTATTTACACCTGGAGGGGGGTTTCGTAGATATTCCAAACCATGACTTAAAGGGACTAGAAAGTACGATTTCTTAAACAAATAAAATGGACACGAGTAATTGTCATAATCGATCGCATCGGCTCCGAGAAGTGATTGCAGCGGCGTCTCGTGGAATCCAGCCTTGTCCTGAGTCGACGCGTCTCTGCCCGTAATGAGAGAGCGCTCGCACTGATTGTTGTGTCCTTCTCAGTCGATGTTATTGATGACTTTGGGATTCTAAGGGGGGGTGTCCTGCAACTCCATCCCACCTTGGGATTCACTTCTCGACGGTTGGAAACTGACACAATTTGGTCTGTTGTGGAAACAAACACACTCTTATGCGGATCCAGAAACTTTATGTCTAAGCGTTATGTGGACACACGTCTTAGACATAAACTTTCTTTTTCTACAGTACAATCTTTAAGCAGACACTTTGAGTGGTTACTGACTATAAGAGACGGCTTTAATGGTCCTTTTAAGCAAAAAAAAAATCATTAATGTGATAGCAGTCGATGTTCCATAATCTGTTCTGCCTGCTTGTTTTCTGCAAAAGATACTGATGAAAAAATAATGATTCCTTAGTGTTGACAGCGCTAACATTGTCAGAGTTTATTTTACTCGTCATCGTCTGAGGTTGAACATAGTATTTGTGGATTTAACATCTCTCTTTTTTGTTTTTTCTTTTTAGTTATTTGGAGTTTTCCAATGTTACTGAACTTGCATACATGCACTTGTGTGCATGTGTATGTGTGTGTGTGTGCGCGCGCGTGTGTGTGTGTCTAAAAATGCAAAGGACATTTTGCAATTTGTTGTATTTCCAAGGTTTCCCAAGCTTTTAGTTTTTAATAAATGGGTCCCCTGGCTTTTTTGCTCTCTGTGTTGGAAGAATACTTGAAGGAGGGAAAAAAAAAGAAGAAAAATTGAATTAATCAAAATAGAGATGGATGTAATTTTCTTTTAATTAGGGAGTACTTTGCATTTTTGCCAGCACTCGTGAGATTATCCACTGCGGGCAACAACAACATGTTGATTTGCAGATAAATTAATAAATTGACAGGCAATATGAATATGAATATGAATGACACTTTTAATTTGAAAGTCAAATCTTAGTGCCTCATGAATGTATATTACTATGATGGGCACACATTACTGTATTCGCAACCCTAAATTAACCTCATAGAAATGTGCTTTTGCTTTGAGATATTAGTCTGGTAACCTTCAGCTAGAATTGATGGAGCCCGCTGCTGAAGCCAAAGCAAACGGGGGTACGAGCAGATGATGAAGACGGTGACGATGACAGAGGCAGCATCACGTAGAGTTTTCAGCCGTAATTGGTTAAAAAAAAAAATGCTGTTATGGATGTTGTGTCAATATTAAATTATGCCTGTATTTAAAGAAAATAAAACCACTTCAAAAACAGCCCATATTGGTCGAGACAATATTTGTTTCTAGTTGGATACATGTTCAAATATTTATTTTTAGAATAAAAAAAGAGCTATAACTGTGCATGGCTGCTAGTGTATTAGTGTATTCGTGTAGCATTAGTTATTTAAATAGATGGTGTTGGTTGTTTATTGATGTGTTATTACATTAGTGAATAGCAAAAGTTGGCTAGTCCTCAGAGTGATTAATAGTGTTTGAGTCAGACTCTAATCCAGCCCCCTGGAAAACTGCACGGGTAGCATCTTTTCAGCAGTCTGAGTCTCAACCATCGTTTTTCATTGCCAGTCCATATCTGCCTCCAAATATACCAATTCTCTGATCATTTCTCATATCGCTGTCTCTAATGCATATTGGCTGTCTGCGGTTTCTATTGATTGATTCCTTTTTTTTTTGGTTATGGATCTCTGTCGCTCATATCAAGTTCGTGACGGGTGATATAAATATAAAATGGCCGTTATTGCTTGCATATGTATCTTTATTAATTAGTGCTTGGTTACAGAATTACAGACGACAATGTGTTCAGGTTTTAAATACCCTTTCTAAGACTATAAAAAAAACAACTGTGAATTAAAAAAACAAAGAATAGCATTGAAGTACAATTTTTCAAAAAATGAATAAAAAATAAAAATGAAAATATGTATTTTTATATTTAAAATGAAAAGCTTTCCCCTGCGGTACTTCACGCAAATAGAATTTTATTATGTTGAACTATTTATACAAATTGTTGCCTGATTCTTAAAGCTTCTAACACGATTCGGCGCAGCCCGTCTAATTCCAATTGATTTATATACTGTGATCAATGTCAGTTTTAGATGTATGAATAATTCAATTTTTCTCTATAATTTAGAATTGCAGAAGGCGAAGAAGGAGTTTCACAAGTATTATCCCCACAATCAGTAACTGTGCTATTGAGAAATAATACAGGACTGACATGAAAACAAGTTTTCCCGTAATAAGGACGTCATCCAATGGATGCACGTCCTTGTCCAGTTAAAGTCTGCAGTATGCACACCTTGTCACAACTATTGTGCAAGCCTCATTTGAGGTGCGACATTATGCGACACGCCACCCCCACATGCACTAATAAACCAAATAAGCCTTGAGCCAAAAGCCTAGAAGTGGAGCGGAGAGGATTGTGTGACCAGCATGTTGGATCACAGGATTTTGCCATTCAGGGTGAAACTTTCCTTCATCATCGCCCTCATTCAAAAGCCAGTCTTGTCTCATCTTTTCCTCCCTTTCCTCCTGCATCACTTTTGTTTAATTTTTTTTTTTTTCTAGAACCCTTTTGTTTGGGAACAAATAACTAATTCTAATGAATACATGAATGAATTAGCTCCGTAATTTAAAAATATTTTGCAAGCGGGCCATTACAGGAATGTGGCTGAGGGCCAGGCGTGCAGATGGGTTTCATTCATTTCACAATTTGTACACATTTGTCTTTTGTTTCGAAAAATGTGGCCGGATTTTTAATTTTTTTTTGGTTTTGTTTTGTTTTTATGCTTTGGTTTGGACTGAGGAAAACATCACCAGAACCATCCTGCAAATGGTACAATGGTTTAAAACACCTTTTACGCTGTTTTTGTAGCAAAATTTACAAGAAACCAAACAAGACCTAAGTGAAAACAGAAGAGTTAGGTGCCTGACGACGGATAAAAGTTCCTTCTTTTCCTTTGAGACGATGACCCTGTTTCCAAACAAAGATGAGATGATCGTGTGGAGCACTGTGGACATCAAGAAGAATTCCAGAACAGGGTTCCTCTGTCCCCATCATCCATCTTCCCACCCCACAGGACGACAGACCATAATACACTACCCAGCACATGGTAAGTACCCGCCGTGTAGTCTCCCAAACTTCCATTTTTGTTGAGGGTTGCAGAACTTTTACAGTAACACGTCATAGTAAGCGTCAGCTATAAACTGTTAATAGACATTTTACTACACTTGAATTAATAATTACTTTTCAGTTTTTTAGTGGATTCAAATTGGTTCATAAACCGTCTATAAACTATTTGGATGTCTTATAATAAAGTTGCAGTTAAATGCTTATTAAATAATAAAGTATAAAATTACAAGCTTATTTATTAAGCAATTGTCTACAGCGATTTTTTTTTTTTTTAAACCTAATGCCAAGTTAGCTTTACCTACATCATGAGTTAAAAAGTTGACCAGGAGTGAACCCATAACAGCCGCTGGCTTTTTTTCCCTCTTTCATCATGTCCTCCACTTCATGGATTTAGTGATTTTTTTTTTGGTTGGTGTCAAGCCTGTCCTCTGGGTTTCCAGCTTTCTGACAAGGCCCTGATAGACGAACAGTTTACCTTACCCCTCAGCCGCGCCTCCGGGGAGGAAAGTGATGCAGGATCAATGTGATTATGTTGATGCAGTGTTTGCAGCCCCTAAGCAGGTTAACCTCCCCGCTCCGACGCTCCCGTGGGACCTGCCACTCACTCTCAATACCAAATGAAGACTTTCCCAGCAGGCTTGTCAACACGTCTCCGCTCCGTTTAACAGAAAACACCCAAACACTGAAGCTCACAGCCGTTAAAGACACAGGGCCTCAAAGTCTGCAATAACTATTATTAAAAGTCATCTATATAATCTTAGTTTATCATATCACCAACATTAACTGAGCTCTATAGACTTTAGCCCTTAATAGCAATAGACATAATTTATATGTATATTCTATATTTCAGTGTAAACAACCCTATCTGCTTATAGCTATATTACAGTGTGCTTGAAATGATTTATTTATTGCTTATATTCTGCTTATAAATGCTCACTAGGGAGATGTAATGTAAATTGTTACCAGCCTGGACATAATGAAGAATTTCCATATTGAATGGTGCTTACTTTTTTTTTTTTCCCCGCATTTTTAACTGGGCTATAACTTCAAGACTGGCACAAATGGCACATTTAAGATTGTTTGGTGCTGTAAAGTTCATCACGCAGCAGTTGCCGGTGAGTCACTGCACGACGCGGCCGCCTGACAGCGGCATAACTCACCCACAGGAGCTGGCGAGGAACTCTGATCCCGTGCACATTTGGAAGTTTTCATTTGAATACCATTAGGTCAAATACACACATAAATTATCCCTGAAGGTGCTGAGATTTGTCCAAATGACATTCACTCGGCGCAGGGGAGGGGAAAAAAAAAAAAGGCTGTCAACCAAGCATTTACTGAGAAAATTACTTTTTTTTTTTCTGTTGTTTTGTTGTTTTTTTTGCAGGGACATGGAGCGATTTAAAAAAAAACAACAACAAAAAACAGCAGCTGCACAACCGGTAAATAAAACAAATGTATTCAGCAGCTTATGTCATGTGCTTTCCTAAGATGACCTTGGCTATTTCAAGCATGGCTGCTTGAAATCGTACGGCGTGACCCGTGCTGGAACAATTTCACAAAGCCTTTGGAGCTCAAATAATACGTAGTTTTTTTTTTTTTTTCTTTCCCTTCAATGGCTATTTCTCAGATGGGGATGAATATTCCTCAGAACAACATGGACAAACCACCAAACCGCTGGACAGGACACATCGTGATTCCTCATCCCTACCAACAAAGTGTGCTATGCCTTACCGCATTGTAGCAAATGACAAATTATTAGCCCCGCAATAACCGGTCAGACGAATCTTGCTGATCAAAACTGATTATGTTAAAACTGCGTGAGTTTGAGGTGACATTTGACCTTCAGCAGCTGAGCTGTGGCTTTTGATAAACGCACGCGGAGCTTTGAGAAAGAGCCACAGCAACAGTTTCTGAAGACTGATGCTTAACACAAATAATGTAACTTAATGAACACACTGTCTTTACTAATCTCCCAATGCTGAAGTTCACCTAATAGAGGCAATTAGTTTCATTTTGAAACATTATAAATCCATCCCTTCATACCCCTTCATACAAGTATGAAATACCACTCCCTTTAATATATATCTTGTTTTATTTAAGCCACAAAATAACTGTTACCCTTTGCTCATCCTTGACTTTTCAGGCTTTGAAATAGAAAAAAAAAGAAAAGTGAGAAATCCAACCGAACGAAGCGGATGACAGTGTTTCTAAAGGCACTTTGTTCGAGGTTGACACATTACTGGGAAGAGGGAGGAGGGAGAAAAAAAAAAAGCTCCCACAGATCCTCTAACAGTCACCAGTACTGTATATAATTAACCTAATTACGTCTGCTACTCTAAATTGAAATGCACTGCAAATTCAGATATTAACGTCTAGACCGAGCTCTACATATAATTAACCTGATTCATGTCGCCGTGACGCCGGAGCACGGCTGTGTTCGTCTGTCTGCCTCCTCTCCTCCTGTCGTCATTCTCCGGTGATGGTGCAGATCCAGCCGCACCTCCTCCTCCTCCTCCTCCTCCTCCTCCTCCTCTTCCTCCTCCTGTGTCTTATGTCTTCCTGGACCGCTGCCCTCCCCAGGCGGAGGAGGTGGGGGGGGGAGACACATACATACTGATGCTGTGGCCGTACTGCAGACCACCATTTCCCAGAAGCCCCCCCCCCCCTCTGTCTGAACTGATTTTTTCAGGTGAACCTTCTGGAGGCACAGAAACCTATTAAGAGTTTGAATATATCCCATCCAAATTCAGAAATCAGATACGGGGCCTGGATTTATAGTGATCAGGTGAGTCAGCAAACGTTTCCTTTTCTTTTTCTTTTTTCTTCTTTCCCCGCTCACCTTCAGCCACAGTTAAAGGTAGAGTTTAAATCATAAAAAAGAATGACTCACCCGAGCTAAAAGCCGTCAGAGGGGACAACATGTGAGGCACTGGAGGGCACTTGGGTGCCTGTTTTTTTTATTTTTTATAGATAATCTAGTCTGTGCTACAGTGGAGGTGGAGAAAAGGTTGAATTATAGATGAGGTTATTATCTCCCAAGTCCATTTTTCCTAATTTCACCATGAATACTCAAGCAGGGGAAGCTCTCCCCTCACGCGGTCCCCGCTGACTCCGTTTCAAACATTCCGTTCTGGTCTTAATCAACGTGAGTAATGAACCCCGCGAGCAACAAAACCACATAAACTTGACACAACCTCTGAAGCAGTACGAACATATTTCCTCTTTTATTTACATTCCTTTTCAAATGTTAACATTTTTCGCTATAACTTTTGATCAGGTTGGCATTTTTTTTTTTTTCTCATTAAAATAAATTGGCACAAGTAAAACATATGTAGACAAAAGTTTATTTACACCATACAACATTTTGTTTTTAAATATTTTATACAGAGCTGCAGATGAGAGAGCTTGCTGGGATCCTTCAAGCAGATTCTGCAGTATTAAAGTTGTGAAATATATTATTTATATAAAAGTGAGTATTATCTTTATTGCATTTAAAGCAATGAAGAATGTAGCTTGACAAACATTCATTTTAATATGACAGAAAAAATCCTCTTTGCCTCCCATGTTTTATATTATAAAGTAAAAAGTGTAGTAATGGCCAAACAGACTGTTATAAACTTTTTAAAAACCTGCATAAATATATACATTGTGCTCCCGGGTCCAGTTTTATGAAATCAAAACTAGACCCAACGAAGCTGGGACGACATGGCATGTCATTTTTCTTTGTGAGGTTTCATCTAGAGAGATTACCTTTTTTTTTAAGCCAATTCCTCAACAGATAATTTGAAACACATGATGGTAAATATTGTACACCAGGCTGCCCCACACTAAGTACACTAGTGAGAATACAAAAAGTAACACTGATGTTTTTTTTGTTTTTTTTTTTCCCTTTTTTGTCTTTTTTTCTTTTTCTCTCTCTCCTCAGTCCTTTTATTGTATTGGCACATAATGTCCCTGCCACACTCGTATTATCCAGATATGTATGCCAAGGCTGTTAGAAAAGTCTGTTGCTTATTCAGTGCAAAATACATCCCCGTCTCCTCATTTCTCTAGTTTGCATTTTCTCGTTCTTCACCTCTAGACTTCCGTTTGGAAGTCTCCCTCCTGGACGTCTAAGGGTAAGTTGACACACTTTTCCCACTCTGCGGCCGTCATCTCCAGTGAGTCCTTGGTGTCAGATTCTAGTACATTCATAGTGGCGTAATTCTGGTACTCACAGGCTGGATTGTAGCTCTCCCATGGGTTCTTGTTTGGCATTGCCTTGTCCTGTGAACATGGCCAGTGGGGTGTGATATTAGTGGCATGACATCCTCTACAGCTTTGTACAGCAAACAGCAAAAAAATAGGAAAAGGGAAAAAAAAAAAAAAAAAGGGAGACTTTTCCGGTGAAGTCAATGCATTCCAAAACAGGCGTTCTGTGATTTCCTAACCGCTCTCAATCGGGAGTAATGGATTAATGCTGTGAAAAGCATCAAATAACAAAAGATAATGGCTGTGTAGTAAACGTGAACATGCTCACACTATTAAAATGGAGTCGTAGCAGAATCCCCCCCCACCCCTCCCCTCCCCGCCCCCCCACCCGAAGGTTCTGGTGCGCTTTATGGGCGTCATGTGTGAGCCATTCATCGTGAACGTGCTCTCATTGACGGCGCCGCTGTTGCAAATAACAGAGAGAAGCTGCTCCCAGCCGGGGAACAGAAAATGGATACGACTGTCTGCAGCCACCGTAGCAGTCGATTCATTTGAGGGGTGGGGGGCTGGGGGGGGGACGTATTCTGGTTATCGCTTCCTTTAGAAAAGGAACTTGCACCGGTAGCTCGGTAGTTTTGCTGAAAAAAAAAAAAGCAAAACTAAAAAAATAAAAGGAATTACATGCAGCCAATTGTCAAATAGTCCGGCTGCGTTCTGGCCACCAGCCCAATTTCTGCTTCGTGAGAGGGAGGAAGGGAGGGAGGGGGGGGCGAGAGGGATAAAGCCTAAAGCCTGACATCCCCATTGTCTACGGCTCCAGCCAGGTGTGGCGGCTTTTTTGCTTTGCAGCAAGGTCACGCGGAGATTCTCATAATTCGGCTGATTTCTATCTCCGACGCGGTAAAAACGACGATTCCCCCCCCGCACACAGTTTCAGTAAGAGGAGAGCAGACTTTAGGGTCGTGTTTGTATAGATGTAGATAGATTAAATAATTTGCCATGCATTAATGGAAAAAAATGATGGGGTTGCTAAGTAGATAAATGTGCATGTAAATAAAAGTGCATTCATGGCCTTGCATTGGAATGGATGCACTCTATTGCAACAAGATTACCAAAGGTCTTTCTTTTCCTGAGACTGGCCTTGTGGAGAAAATGCCCTTTAAGGGGAAGCTCTTTCACAGCCCTCGCCCTGCCCGCCACCCCACCCTGCCCCCCACCAGCTGCCGGCAGGTCCGCTATGTATAGGAGGGTTCATGTCCACATGAATACTTTTAGCTACAAGACCTCTCATTTGCATAATCGGACGTTATGTGTCCTGCACCGGATGTGACTAAAATGGGCTATTTGGATGTTGTTTGCTTCCACTGGCCGACAGCCACCCCCCTGGTTTCCTGTTACTCACCATGCTGCCCATATTTGGTATGTCTCGAAATCGGTCCAGGGTTTGAAATTTCTGATTCAGTTCCTGGAACAGCTCCATGTGTCTTTTCCTGGTGTGCATGACTTTCTGCAATGGCAAGGGTTTTGTCTTTGGTATTGACAGCCAATAATGGAAATGCATCTTCCTCTTCCACCCACTCCAACTCTGATCAATTTGTTAGTGTCATGGCAAGTTCACTTAAAGGCCAGGTTCCAAACAACTCTACTCGTTCTCTGCAAATATATAAGTACCGGCCAAAATAAAGGAAACACCGGCATAATTAAGGGCACGGCGGAAGGACACGGAGTATTTGTGTCGGCACCTGGATTTAAGATCATCCCCAGGCTAATTGCCTGATTTACAGTTTCATTGGCATAGGGGGAGGTCCTTATGCTCCAACCGTAGCACAAATCGTATATTTTTAAAGGGGCGGTGTGCATCTAAGCGAAAAAACTGAATGCACCCAACGCCAAAATGTCTGCCAGAAGCCTTACGTAATGTTTCCTTTACTTTGGAAGTGTGTACTATATATTGAATATGCAGTAAAACCTGATTTAACAATGCAAAGGAAATGCTGCAACCTGCCAAAGGGGGGTTGAAGACTTGTTTGCAAGCCAATATAATCATTGTTGAAACCAGTGGTAAAATCAGATGTGAAATGTGCAAATGAGTTAAAAAAGCATACATTTATGTATAGCTAATGGATGGAGGAGATGGAGGAGGACAAAATGTAGATGGAAGCTGTTGCCCTGTTTGTCAGTTGACAGCCTTGCTTTTACCTTAACTGCACAGCATGACAATTAATCTTGTTGGGTCAAGGCTGTGGAAGCCCAATAAGCTTATAAGGCACAACAAGTACTAATAAATCAAATGACAAACACAACTGCAAAACGAAAAATAAATAAATAAAAAAAAGACTTTTTTTTCCTGCATTGAAAAAATAAAAAGTTAGATGCATGTGTTATGGGAAGAAACGTGTTTTTTACGTACCTCGAAGTCCAGGTCGGAATATCGTGACTTTCTCCTCTGTGAAAATAAAGCGTGAAGTTATTAAATCAGCAGTTTACAAAGATCTACATAACACAGGCAGGCGAGATACATCTTCCCTGGCTTCGTGCTTCCTCCCCATGCGCATGTACCTCTAAGGAGCTCATCGATATCGTGGACCCTGTCTCGCTCCTGGAGAGCCCGGCGTTCTCCTCCATCTCGGCGAGGAAGTTCTTGACGGCCGTGCGGGGCTCGAAGGGCAGGTTCTGCATCTGCTCCGGCGCGCTGGGGTACTGCTGCTCCAGGTTCACGTTCATGTGGTCCAGGCCCGACGGGCTGATGTTGTAGTCGGGGCTCATCTTGTAGTGCATCAGCCTCTCGTGCGACAGCGTGTCCATGGTGATGTTCATCTTGGCGTCCTCCTTCAGCAGCGTGGGCACGTTGCCCGAGCCCGCCGCCGCCGCCGAGGCGCGGGGCATCACGATGTAGTCCGTCTCCAGCATCTGGCCCTGCATCGGGTGGCCCTCCAGGTCGTGGCCGCCCATGTCCTGGTCGCTCTGGCGCATGGCGTCGTCCGTGCACAGGTAGACGGTGCGGCGCATGTCCGCGTTGCTGTCGGCGATGCACTGCTCCTTCAGGTCGCCCACGCCCATGGGCATGTGCAGCGCCGATGGCTGCTGGATGATCACCTTGGAGATGATGTTGCCGGGCAACGTGGAGTAGTTGAGGCCCTCGGGGGCCTTCTCGTCCTCCTCGTCGTTGAGGGAAATGCGGGAGAGGGTGCCGGTGATGGTGGCGGCGCGGCAGGAGCCCATGTCCTTGTGGAGCGCTGCGGGGCGGAGAGATAGCAGGATAAGTCAGGGAGAATCGTTCTAGCATTTTACCAAATACACATTTGAAGTGAATATACGCAACGTCATGGCATTAAAATACAGACACATGATTTTCATTTTCTCTCGCTTCTGTAATGGTGACTTTTTGATTGGTGATGAACCTGTGTTGAACCACATATCCAACCAGGAAAAAGCAGCAAGACGCTCCTAAACATCAGAACACCATGCTGTCCGCTCTTTAAATTTTAATCCTTGAATCAGATGGGAACGATGTTGAGCCCGCGATAAGGAACAAGCAACAAATAAGCTCATATACTCTTCTTTTTTTTTTTTTTTTTTTTTTAATTTTGGTTTCAGCCTAATTAATGTCTACCGTGGCCACGGAGGAAGAAACAGTCTTCAAGTCTGCTATTTTTCCTGATTAAACTTCATAATGTAGGGTGTGACAAAGCAGAATATAAAAGCTTCTCCTGACAATACGTTGTTCATCAACAAGCAACTCGAACCCTGCGAACCCGGGGAGTAATCGTTGAAGTGCATTTTCTCTCTACTTCAGTCTGATTCTGCTCATGATTTATAACCGATACCTGTCTGCCATTTTTTATTTTTTGTATTGGGTAAACACTTTCAAAGCCGCGCAGCCTAAGCAGCTACGGTCAGAAGAGGCAGACGGCCGCTTTCGTCTCTTAACAAGCCGTGTTTCTGAGCGCTCGGCTTGGTCATTCCCCACAGATCCATTTAGGATGTGTTCTTCACTGGTTTGAAGGGAATCAGAGACGGATGAGGCCTGAGCAGGTTGCAACCTCTTGTTACACCCCGGACAGTTCACGTCATCTCTCAGGATTGTTTCTTCTTCGCGAGACCTTTTATTAAAACCCTCGGCTTGTCTGCCAACGATTACCGCCTCTCAAAAGGACGTAATTACAGGTGCGACTTGTGAGGTGAGAACGAGCCGCCGTTAGTCACGTTTATTGCAGTCATTTAGTGCCGTGAACGCGACAAATGAAGTGAACATGCAACACCTCTCTGTTTTGTTCTCAGATTAAAGTCAGTCTTTCGGTAGCTGTGAAAAAAAAAAAAGCTCCTGTGGGGATTGTAGGTTGTTATGTAACTGTTATGTGTTATTTTTTTCTATTGAATCTTCAGATGCGAGGCCAGGAGAGTGTGGCTGATAGACGCCGATCTGGTGTTTACCTGATCTGCAGGCGATGTCCACGTCCTTCTCGAAGTCCGTCTGCAGGAAGAAGACAGTCGAATGGTCAGTAATGCTAAAAATAGACTTTTTAATATACATTTTGATTAAAAAAAATCAGATTGAACCTTTATCTGTAAAAGTGCACAACCAAATTCGGATCACTAATATTTTTCCATTATTTCCCTATGCTGTAGAAAAATGCAAAGCAGTCTTTTTTTTTTTCTCCCCCCCTCTCCTCTGCTTCATCCTAACAATATATCAATAAAACATCTATGGAGGAAAATGCAACTGCAGCAGCCCGGGAAACATTTTATGCTCGCTGCTAATGACTGTATTGAACCGAAGGGGCCTTGACACCATTCTGTTATTGTGAAAACTATTTCACTCTGAGGGGTATTAGAATACTAATGGCAGATCATTTCTACGATGTGCCGGTGGCGGCGGCGAGGCGAGATGAAGAGACTGGTGGCCCGTTTCAAAGGTCAGGGAGGGAGCAGTCCTCCATTACCCCGTGGGAGGAAATGAAAGGGATGCATGGCAAACATGGACAGTAAGCTCGATCAAAAGAGAAATAACCGATCGGGCTTAGGGCCTAAGAAAACTAGAGGGAACTAATGTCGTTCATCAGAGGGGCCAAGTGGAAGATTATAAACCTGTAGGGAACAATGCCTCATCTAAGAGGTGTTATTAAAGTGGAAAAAAATAAATAAAGTCTCACAGAGCTGGCCAAGTTCAATGGCAGTCAATGTGGAAGAAGAGGGTGAGCATGTGTATCATAAATAAGCTGGGAATATTGGGTCTGCTGGAGAATCGAGAGGATCTAATGGTTTCAGATAGCAGGGTAACAGTGCCTACCATTATCTGAGCGTGCCCATTAGGGAAAGTTCCCGTTGCGTCGCCGCTGATTGGATCTTGGCAGTTTCTGAGCCGACATCTGAAAGCATCTTGGACCTGAGGAGAGATCAAGTTTCAGATGTGCAATGTGTGGATTTTAAATACAGAAAGACACATCTTTTCTCTTTGTTGTGTTGGATGATTTAAAGATCCGTTAAATACTGAATGGATAATGACACAGCAGAACAGCAGAGGTATTGAAAGCATCCTCTACCTCTCTCCGCAGGATGCAGTGCACCATCACTATGACAAAACCCTGCAGCGAGTCGAAGACGGCGAACAGGATCTGAAAGAGGATGGAGCGCTTGTCTGTCATGGCGAGCACCGCTGACATCCAGGTCAGAGCCAGCAGAGGCAGGACGACACAGGAGCTCCACAGGGACGCCCTGAATGAAGAAAAGGAGGCGGGATGTGGGAGACATAGAAGCCAGCCAATCGGTGTGGATTACACGATAAGGTCTGTGGTGTCATAGAACATCTCCATCACAGGCTTTTTATTTATTTATTTTTTTTACTGCGCACAGCAGCAGAGCTTCCTCTGGCATTATAGAAGGAATCAGTGGCGGAAACATTATTCTCTCAAGCACTGTGCTTAATATATATATATATATATATATATATATATATATATATATATATATATATATATATATATATATATATATATATATATATATATATCCTATTTTGAAGGATGGTACATTTATAAAATTATGTGGTAAGCTTATGTGGTAAGCTGTCATTGCATTTTGATAACATTAATGTTTTGTATTCAATAAATTCAATATGAACCTGGTATTTTATGGCTCCAAAAAGACACAACATTTCATATTTCTTCATTCTACTGGTAGTCTGTTTTGCTCAAATAGACATAGACATGTCTCTAATTGTGGCCTGATTCCAATAAAGGTCTGGGCCTCAATGTGTTTTAATAATTAAAGGCCCAGGCCTATATTAGAGAATTTAAAGTATAACAATATAGCAGTCAGAGGGGAAGAAAAAACAATAAAAACTACTTAGGGTATTTTTTTCTGCTAATACATGTGTATTTTCTTACTTAAATACGACTTTTCCATTCATTCAGATTTTTTTCTTGCAATAGAGTATTTTTGCTGTATTAGTACATGTAAAAGTAAGAGATCTGAACACTCCTGTAGTAATGGAAGCAGTTTACTTCCACACATGTATGATGCACAGTCCAATATGTTTCTATTCTGCCAACGTGACGTTGAACCTCAGTTTCTGAGCAGTGCACTGTGAGCCGGTCTGTGGACTACATGCAGAGTCGTCGTCTGACTGATCCACGGACACCGACAGCACTTACATTGCATTGCTGGCTGTAGTTGCTGATAAAGCAGTTGTCGATACAACACCACATTTGGCACACTTGAGAGTTAATCCTGTATGCGGCTCACTCATCTGTCTGTGGGACATAGGAGACATAACAGCATGACAAACGACGCTAACAGCCACTACCCCGACGTGAAACCCCCCCCCACATCATATTAGCGACAGTGGAGGCAGCCAATGTGTGGGCGTTTTAATGATTTTCATCTTGCACTGATTCTGCCAAAGCAATACGAAGCCACGTCGCTCCCGAGAGGGATGTGACCTCTTTATGTTTATGCTTCTAATTTGCTTTCAACTGCAAGAAAAAGGAGGTCTAAATCTCCATATGTGTAAGAACAAAAGAAGCACAAGTATATGTTTGCAAGACAATAGGAATGAGAATGTTTAGAAGTAGAAAAAAATGAAATACTAACAAGGACGTGCTGTCATACCCTGCTCGGTGCTTCAGCTTCTTGTCCAGAATGCCATCTCTGGACACGAGCTTATTAAACACCAGGATTCCAATCACCATGTTGACCTGTCGGTAGGGAGGGAAGAGCAAAATTGGGCTTTCGATAAATCAACAACGTTAAATGTGTTGTTTCCCAGCTTGACATTCTCTGTAATTAGCAAATAATTAATGTCATTATCGCGCGGGCGTTTCTCTCTCGATTTTCCATCAGAGCCCAGCTCTGACCTCTAGCTTCTATTGTTTGCTCGTCTCAGTGACATTTGGACCGATGGATGAGGCGGGCCCTGCGCACTCCGGCCGGCACAACAGCCTAAAGAAGAGATCCGCCTGACAAGAAACACTCGTCTTCTCAAAGGCACCTTCTTCTATTATTAGCTGCAGCCTACACCTATGCCGGGGAAAACTGAAGGGGAATAACAGGAGCTCTGTGGACATTTTCTTTACCACATTAGGCTACAATCTATTTCAGCTCCCACTCGCCGAGATAAAGAGTTCATTAAGTATTTATGCAAATACATTTGGGTACGTTCTTACTCAACAAGACATTTGATTATGTTGTTACGGGAGCGGGTTTGCAGCGATTAACTCCTGCTCCTCTGAGGTTCGTCACAAATGAGAACCACAGCACGGCAAGACTTTGTGATGTACCAGTGTGTCCTAAAAAAAAAAAAAAGAATTTTGAAAATCTTTTCATTTCAAAATCCCACCGCAGAACAGAAGTTTGACAAAGAAAAGATCCGATTCACCATCCAATGTCATCTTTCCCTCCGACATGCGCCCGGCGATTTGCATAATCACATTCTTTATGTAATTCTCTCTGTGCGACAAAGTAAATACGAGATGATTAAAACACTGCGGCGTATTGGCTTTGGAGTGAAGCTAATGCATAAATTCGTAACCTCGCCGCCGCGTTTCTCGCAAATGAAAGAGAATTATTTGAGCAACGACCAACGGGACGCGCACACACATTTGGCTGTGCAACGTTACACAGCACATTGTGGTTTGTTTGCGCCTTAACAAGCAAAAAAGAAAAAAGTCAATGTATTCATTATTTGCAGTTTGCATTTTGTTAATTGTGATTTGAATTTTCTTCCGATTTTGCATGAAGACGCAAACATTTCCCTTTTTTAAAAGTTACAACTGGGTGAAACGTACCAGAACAACAGCGGCTGCAGGTCCGACGAAGGCGTACAGGAGACCACCCTCCAAAGACAGCCAACAGCTGCAAGGGGAGGAAAAAAAAACACAGTTAACTCCCACAGAGGCATTAAGATCCGAGCTAACGGCGCACGCCAGCACACAATCGTATTCCTCCTGAAATTGTCAGGGGAGAACTGCCATATGCCGTGACTCCATTTCCTAAAGTTTCACAGGGTAATAAAATGCTGGGGAGATTTTAAGCAGTGTTTATGTGCTTGGATTCCAGCAGGGATACAACTCAGAAGAAATTGGGGCCTTGCTGCTTTATTATGAAATTTGATTGGGTTCATGGGACTGGTGTTTAGGATGGGGGTGGGTGGGGGGGGGGGGGGGGGGGGGATCTGCAGACAGAACAAAAGGTGGACTTACTACGAGGGTGTCCCGTAGCCCTTCGTTTTGGTGAATCCCATCGAGACGGCAACCACTAAAGCTGGTAATCCTTCAAAAAAAGAAAGAGAAGAAAACAATCGATAGTCATTGGTGCGGCTCAGGTTGCCTGTTGGAACCGAGGGCTCGGGTGCAAAGAGGAGCTTCTCCCGTGCCTTCCAGTCATTAGGCAGAGTGCTGCCAGACAACGCCGCATCAGGGCTCCCAGCGTCACACTGTACGGCTCCCCGAGAATACAGCGTGCTATGTATGCATTTTAATATTTCAATCAGCATTCAGTGCTCCATTAAAGTGGGAGAGAACAGGCTGTGCTGTGCTTTGACAAAATGGCAGCAAGTGGTCCAAGGATCGTGAAATTTCATCACTGCGCCTTAAGAAATTCAACTTGCCTCCACACCATTTTTTTTTTTTTTTTTTAATGAAGAGGTTTTTGCCGTATGCCTCCTCATTATAGATCAGCGTAATGGATTCGCCTCTTACTGCCGTGTGCTCGGAATGTTAACGCTTCGGCTCCCGGGGGCAGCGCAGGCAGGTGCTATTGATGTAATCAGTTTCCTGGAGGAACGAGGCGAGGGCCCCGCGGCCGTCCAGTGCCTCTCCGCCACGCTGAAGAGGCAAGGAGTGGCGGTCGTAAATCAATGCGCCGGCGACGGCCGCGCTTCACGCGGGCCTGAATTAAGAAACAACAGGCACGGCGTGCTCACTTATTCGTGTTCTGCCTGAACACAGGTGGCGACGGGAGGATGGGAGTCGTTTTATTTGCCAAGTCAATACCCGTGTGCGTGTTTGCTGGCGTTATGTAACGCATCCTCGCCGCCGCACACAGACACTGACCGCCTTATTCATGAGCACATTGTCTGTTAAGGTTTCTGCTGTTTTTTTGTTGTTGTTTTTTTTTTTTCAAACCTATATGATTGCAGAACAGCCTTTTGTCCTTTTTTCCTCCTTTTTTTTTTGCAGCAAGCAGTGGCACTGCAATGACTAAGAGAGCCTTGTTTGTTGCTAGGTAACAAGAAGAATGAGTGTGGGCTCTTTCATAATCAAATTGATTTTTTTTTTTTTTTAAAGGAGAAAGATTTCAACTGTAAGAAAGAATCGTTTGGATGAGGATGCAGACTGATACTCATCAAATGAAAGAAATTGTTCTGATTTTGATACAGATTCTTTGGATATTCGAGTTAATTGATACGTGTGTGTGTGTGTGTGTGTGTGTGTGTGTTCGCCCACTGGAATATATCTCCTGGATGTATGATTGTCATTATTTTATTGTTGTGCAGGGAACACAGTGTAGGAGGCAGCAGAAACTTCATTACCCAGGATCCGGGCCGGTTCAAATTTGTCGCAATACGGATAATAAATATATTATATTGGTCGCTATTTGTCTTTGTGACACAAAGTGGTTGAAAGGAAGCAAAGTGCTTCAGTATTTGTGTGATCACGAACCCGGGCTTCGATACGGTCAGAGCTTTCACGGTTATTCCTCTCCCCTGAACTGTATGCCGCTGCAGTGTAAATTCATGGCTCCCGCCCTCTTTGTCAGACATAAGGTCATCGCAACCCGAGGGCCGCACCGGTCTGTCTGGGAGAGCTCGACTGGAGCACAAAGGCATCACAACAAAGAGCCTGATAGGATGAAGACACCGGGCCGCCCCACAGACAGGACAAGAACTGCAGACTGCAAAAAAAAAAAGATTGATGGGAGATAACGGAGAGGGAACTCACCCCAGCCCAGACACAGGAACCGCTTGCGGATGAGCCTGGTCCGAACCTTTCCCGTCACGGCCATGTAGGACTGCCAAGCCTCCGTGAGGACCCAGCAGAACGATGCCAGGAAGAAGAAGTGCAGGAAGGCTGTTGTCATGATGCAGACGCCCTGTTGACACACGGGGGGGGAGGAAGGGGACAGAAGGAGAGACCGATTTATTGATTACAAGTTCCATAAAGAGAGCTTAAACTTGACACAAATACTCCTGCTATTATTCCCATGGACCTGTCTAGACCATCCACGTTACTCGTGCAGCATCCCGTGCAGCAAATAAAACACAATATCTGACTGAGCTGCAGCATCAGGGGTGGTAATAGTAGGCAAAAATAAAATAAAATAAAAATCGGAGCGAGGCGAGCTGCCACAACACAGCATTCCTCTGCACTAGCCCTTATTAGTATGCTGGGGATCCCACCTGGAGGCATGTGAGCCAAGGTCAACTGTTTTACACGGGGAGGAGGGGAACAAACCACAACACTGCCCAAACAACGGACGTCGTCTGAGGCAGCAGATCGCATTCAGACCTCAGCATGTGGTGTTTTTTTTCCTTTTCTTTTTATAGCTTTATTAGTTTGCCCCGTCTTTGTTCCGCGGAGAGAGACACATTTCCAAATGGGATTGTTTAGGAGAGGATTAGAAATATAAAGCAGCAATCTCGTCGCCGCCGTTGTTTGTGAGTGAGAAGCCATTAAGTTCAATTTTTCCCTCCTTGAGTTGCAGGCGGCGGAACGTCCGCCTTGTGGATTCCGGGCAAATCGGAGTGATGACGGCACAAGATTAAAGAGGGAAAGATCGAAGTGTATCATCATGTCCCAGAGCATCCACACCACACTGTGAGCGCTCCCATCCGCTTTACATCCCCACCGAGAAAACCACACGGAATCCATCTAACCCCCGTGGTGTTCACGGGGTTCACACGAGACAATAATCCTGCATCACCTCATGCCTGAGAAGTGGGTAATTCTATTTACCTACGCCCACGAGAGACGTTAACAATGGGACTGTCAAGTCAGTGCGTGTAATTCTCTTCATCCAGCGTTTCTTTTTGTGTGTGTTTGAATGTATTTGGTGGGTTTGTAGTTCGGCATTAAATAAAGGCCAGTAAAAATGATTCATCCAGGCTTATAATAATAGCAGATCCTATATCATCTGCCTATGAAAAAAAAAACCTTGCCTTTCATGTGAGCAGTGAAGCTGTGTTAAACTTTAAAATCCTCACTTTCTTTAATACATGAGTCATCGTGGACTCTGCAAGGACAGGTCTACAATATTCCACTAATGACTGAGCCTTGTTGCTGAAAAGGTATGCAGCTGTGAAAAAAAAAAGAAAGAAAGAAAAAAAGAAAATCCACATCACCGTGGAGACATACATGGTGAGCAACGTGCGTCAACAGCAGCAAGAAAGACTCCGAATGGAAATGTGCCGCATCCCTATTTTCCGTGTTCATGAGAATAGTGTTAAATACTGTAATACTACAAATGTCCCACATGGATAAGGCGAAGGGATCGTGCGCTGGAAGACTTATTATGACACTTTAGAGCCGCTAATGCTGCAGAGATGAAAGTATCAAAGCGCCACATAAAATCAAAGCATATGAATCTCCCAAGACACGCCGCCACCTGTGCTAAGTGCTAATTACCGTATATGTGCAAACAGATGCTTTTTGTAGAGTAACACATTATTTGATCCACAATATCCCTGAATAATGTGCTTTGAATAAGAAATCTCATCTAGTGAATTACGTTCTAGCCAGTGAAGGGGGGGGGGGGATTTACTACATGAGTTCGGTGACCTGCATGACCATTAATCAATGACGGAACTTGTATAATAAGTGTAGCAGCGAGTAAAAAATGATCCGTGATGGAGGGAGCGGAGGGAAGGAGGAAGCTGTCATATAGCGCACATACAGCCTGACGTCCAAAGCTAATTCCACTGTTGCTGCTGTTGCTCGTGTGCTGTCCAGGGTGCTGAAAATAGAGTCTGCCTTGTTTCCTGGAAACAGGTCATATCCAACCATTATGCTTCACGGTTCACTTGGGCGTCTATACCATTCAGCCTCATTAGCCCTAGAAAATTAAAAAACTGAGCATCTGAAAAGGCAGAAAGGCACATTACGAAGGACATTATGATAATATCAATTGAATGTAGGCAGCCGTATAAAAAAAAAAACAGGGCCGAAACCTACAGTTCAACGCTGATGAACTCAAGATGTTGAGCGCACTGTGTCCGTAGCCATGGAAACAGAGGAATTGAGGAAGGGACCACATTAAAACGCTGCAGAGCTGATAGACGTGAAGGCAGCGCAGAGGGCTGATGGGGTGTACTCGACGCCGGTTCAGCAGTGGCAGATTAAGGGTCAGGACAGACATTTGACGGTGCTCAGACGGGATCTGGGTAGAGCCTTCATGCTGTCACCAATATTAACAACGGCAAGCGTAATTGCCGTGAACTGTTGCACCCTGCTTTATAATGCAGGGAAAGGAACAGCAGCGGTGATATATTGTTGAAGTGAAACATACAAGATTAAATTGTACTATTAGTAAAGCAAAAAAAAAGACGGTTACTAATTGGATTCTATTTATTAAAGCATTTCATCCACCGATCTAATCTTAATTATTCAAATAATTTACATTAATTGTATCCTATAGGAATAAAGTTAAGGCAATTTTTATTCACTATTAATGCAATGTTTTTAAAAATTTGTTTGCATTAAGCAAGCGCATTAATGACACTCAGCGCTGTTTAATGTGTGATCTACGATGTTATTTTAAAATGAAGTAGAAGAATTTGCAGCAGACCTTTCAGCGGTTTTGAACCGGTGTGGGAGGAGGAGGCTGGGCGTCACACTGATTGAAGCACCCTCCTTTCGAATCAAGCAACAAGTGCCCGGGCACTTTATCACACAGGTGCTTGGGTGGAGGATGTTAAAAAAACTCCAACAACAACAAAAGTGGTGGCGGGCGAAGTGTTGTTGAACCCCAGAGGAACGGCAACAGCTCTGCTAACTACGGTCAGAAAACACACCTCACCGACTCGGGGTGAGCTCAAACTTTGAAAAACTGCCTACTTGATTGCAGCACGTAACACACTTAACACCACATGACCTACACAACACATACATTTATCCCCCTGTAGCATCACAGCAATGATTCCTCGCCTTCCTGTTTTCTATAGTTTTTCCACAATAGCTCCAAATGCTCCACATTTCAACTCCAGCATCCTGCTTATTGCACTTGCAGAGCTGTTGAATTCACTAATGGCCCGAGTATTACGCAGATAGAGTAAATTTAAAAGCTGAATTTTTAAGCTCTTGATAATTACAGGGGATATTAATGTTTGACAAGATACCAGCTTTGATAAGCCATCTGTGCTGATGCATGACACGCAGTGTTTGGACAAAAAGGTGATAACTTTTAATCGGCCGACGCCAAAAAATTAAACCCCAGATATAATGCACAAAGCTGGACTTATTCTGTTCTATAGTCTTCAGGAAAAATACACACACACACACAGACAAAATCTGCTCACAATGCTTCTGATGTGACTGTAGGACATGACAAGAGCTTAAACAAATCCGTTTATAAAAAATATTCATTTTTTGGTGATCTGTCTTAAATAGTAAAAAAGGACAGCTTTGCATACTGTAAAATGTGAGTTCTTTGATTTCCACCCACGGAACACGTAGTTGTTTTTAATCTATTATATATTTTTTACAGGAATATTATCTCGTCCCCCGAGGATCTCTAATTCTACCTGCTCTGGGAACCCCAACAGCGTCCCATTGTTTGTCCTCCTTTCCATGAATCAAGATGAACAACGGCGGAGGACAAAGGAAATCAGGCAGACAGACAAAGGTGACTCACTGACTTCCTGCTCTCGGAGGACATCCACCGCGGCTAAGAGATGATTTCTATTAACGACGAGCAACTCTGAATCCACAAACAGTGGAGCCAATTATGTGCACTTCTTACAAGAGACGGAGGAAAAACAAGAGAGGCAGTGTCAGGCAGCATGGCAATTAAACCCACACAGGGCCGATGTTTTCTCCTCCTGCTGGCCTACCCCTCAAACACTGGTTCCTACAGTATGCCTGATCAAACAAATGAAATATTTCTCAAATATTATTACAGGAGAAAGCGATTCAAGACAAAACAGAGGGAAGATAGTAACACATGTACATTGTTTTAGAAGTTTTATCCACAGTGATAAGAACAGAGCGTCCTTTCTTGTGTGAATTTAACTTGATATGTAGCATTTTAGATATTTAAGAAGTGGTATCACAAGTGGATCCTTGGTCCTCCCATCCGCTAGGAGCAGCCACAGTGCAGCAGCTTAAGGACCTTTCCAGTGCCTTTGGTCTCTGACAAGTTTTGAAGCTAACATAGTTACTTTCATCTGGATTTGTGTGTATGGCCATGTGGATATGTGCCTGCCTTTTAGCTCCGCTTGGGTCTCCACCATCTATTATATGCACTAAACTTGTCTGTAAACAGGTGATGCACAGGAGATTGGTTAAAACCATCCTGATCACATGAGATGAGAGTTTCTGGTTGCTCTACATATTAGACTGGCCTTCTGTCCATTTAAAACGATTTAAATGAAATTGGAAAGTAATCGAGGAATGTGCTCTGTGATTGACACCATAACCAGCCAATCAGGGACAGTGTTGTGGTGTTTTGCAAAACAGCAACCTTAGTAGAGTAGACATGGTGTTGCTGTAGGTGTTGTTTTTGCAGAAATAGACCCGATAACAATCAAAAAGGAACTAGAGTATGCACAAGCAAATTTTCTTAGAGGAATATATGTTTTTCACCATTCTCATGACTGGATTTGGAAATAAAAGGTTAATTTATCACCATGCTCTGTTGATTTGCTGAAGGAGCAAGTACTCCTCAACAGAAGGAAGTCCATAGTAGAGCAAACAGAAACATAGCTCACATGATCATAGTTAAGTATTAGGACAGAATACAAAAGAGATTTTTGCTGAAGACGGCGGCCTGCTGGTGCTGGGAACGAGGCTGATGAGGCCATAAAACCAAAAACAATGAGCAGAAATATGTTAAAATGCCCCATAGAGCTGAAAGAAACTGCAGATTGAGGTGATAATTCCCCATGGGTTTGTCACTACAAGTGTACTCTTTCACATTACATGCGCCATTTCATCCATTGTTGATGCAGGAATATTGACTAGTGCCGCTTTAATGTTCGGCCTAAATAACGATGTTGGCCCATTACAGATAAACGAATCAGTCTCGCTTTAATTTGTCTGCAAGTGAGTCAAGGTAGGTTGTCAAGTCACTTTGAGAGACACTTAAACAAGTGTCTTCAGTGTGTCAGTGGATTTTCTGAAAACCACCTAATCTCTTTGCAGATTTCTGAGACAGATATCCTTTTAGAAGCATTCTGAGTGAGTATTCTATGTTAAGTGGTGGTCCTCATAATCAAAACAGAAGACGACTGGAGCCTTGATTAAATCTGACAAGGCTTCAAATCAGCTCAGCTTTTAGAATGCCCCCAAGCTTTATGCATTCATAGCCTTGGCTACTACTGTGTGCCAGATATGTAATATGGAAGTTATCATCTGTGCATGGCTTTTTTTTTAATCAGATTAGCATGGTCTGTATAGAATAGACAAACGCAGTTCCTGCTGGATTGTTACATTTCAGTCCATACTTATTAGCGTCACCAGGAACCAGACATTGTAAGTTTTACAAAACACACTTCAGAACATTTCTTTTCCATCCATTCATTCATTATTCATGACTCAATTTTCATTGTACATAGGGAAATTAATGGGGAGAAGCATTTTGATTTATGAGTAGGATCCGGTCCAATATGAGGTCCAACTTCTGGTAAAGCCCGTCTGCTCCCAGAATAAGTTGTACCTATAAACACAGTAAAAGTAACCGGGCTTTACAGCAACAGTGAATGAGTGATGGAATGCGTGCGCCGACATTCATTGTTGCTTTTCAGATTCGTCTGGCTCCGTTTTCTTTTTTTTTTTTTACTGTTGATCTCCGCTGGAATCTATGACTGCTGCAATGTAAGAAGGCTCCAATGCTGAAACTCCAGCTTGTTAATGAGCCAGAAAACTAAAGCGAACGGATTTACGAGGGGAACCGGTGGGACATAATGAGATAAAGGGGAAAAAAAACAAGAAACAGCGTGTTCCTCGCAAAAGGTAAAGGTATACGGAGAATAACGTTGTAAAAGTAATTTAAAAAATATGCGTGTAATCAAACAATATGTCATTCTGTAGTGCTGCCAAATGACTGAGAAGGGCATCTGTGTGGGCAGCTTGTAAATCCCAACCACTGTTTGCCAAACAATCTTTTACAGTAGCCACTTGTTTACTGGCCATTCACAAAGCTGGAGAGCGGAAGCGATACATATTTATTGGAAGCCGCCCGTCTGTAACTATAGCAGTTGTCCTTTTGAACCGCGTCTACCGCATCTGATCTTCGTGCCCCCATTGAAATCTGAACAAAAACAAGTTTCATATCCTTCTGCGATGGCTCCATTCAGGGGGCAGCGTTGCGATGATTTTATTAGTCTTTGATTGACTGCTGCAGCGTGTCTGCCTCTCTGCTCCAAAACAAAATCTCCCTAAAACTATTCCGACCACCAGTATTTCATCACTAAGCGATCCTCCTGTTCTCTTTTGATCATTCTTTTCCTATCTTTTATGGCCTCTCGCTTTAAATTGCAATTAAATACCATCACTCTCAGTGCCAACAGATTATGGTTTTCTTAAGTTTACCGGAGGACAATGTACCACCTGAGTAAAGAGCGATGGTCCCGAGCCAATGCAGAGTAGCTTTACATCTTCTAGAAGCATTAGAAATGCTTTAGTCTCCATTTGGATGCAATATGAAAGGCTTCTTGGCGCAAAGACCCAAAGGAAAATGAGTAATTTTCCTGAAAGAGGCTATAATGAAGCTGTTATATTCATGTTTTTTATACTCCTGATGGCGTCTAGCATGGAAATGGTGGGCTCTTGTAGATTTAGACTTGAACTGTAACAGACACATTACAATCATTTTCAAATATTACAATACAAACCCAAAGATCAATTAGGTGCTGACAGTGTTCCAAATACAAAAGGAAAAAAAAAGGTACTGAGCTCCACTCAAACACTCACTGTGAAGTGTCACTAGTCATTTTCCACCATGAATGTTTCCAAAAAAAAACACTTGATGCTTAACACATTGTTAAATATTACTTACCACATTGTGAGTCTGCGTTTGTCCAACGAGGATTAATATGTTGGAGCAGATTATAGATAAGCAGAAGTTGAGCAGGATGATAGACCGTTCAGAGCGGATGTATCTGAAGAAAACAAGGAACGATCAAAGGAGACTGGGTGAGTGCGCCTCGAAAAAAGGTTGACATTTTATCAGCTGATTAAACAAGGCAATGTTACAAATGCACAAACGTCATAGCCGAGAGTATTTTTATCATCACGTGGCTGCGGCATGTGCTCGCAGGGTGTAGTAAATACCTCCATAGCACGGCGTAGATCACTGCCAACGTGATCAGGGAGAGGCAAGACAGACCACAGCCAACTATCAATGTCACAGATGGGACCCCTGAGTACTCCATGGTCTGTGGAGGAGACAGAGCAAGACAAACCAGTCAGTGGGAGGTTGGACGTGGTTCATGCAGGACAGTAAATATTTAGTGTTGCCCAGAGAGGGAATCAATCACAACATCCACCAGCAATCTGTGTGGTCCACGGCGGGTTCCTTAATACACTGCGATGGTCCAAAATGTCTTCAGAATATGTCTACCAAACTTCCCATGGAATTATGCAGGAAATTAAATCGCATAAGACTGAAGGCTTCAACACTGACACCTGGGCCCAGATCCATCAAAATGTTGTTTTTTTTGTTTGATTTCACTCTTATCTCATTTTCCAGTCACATTTGAAATCATGTGCATCCACCTCCAATCGTGCATCATCGGGCCTGCAATTTGGAGCCACATATAGAGACTGCACGCTACGTTGTTTTACCCAGTGTTATGTTACAACTACAACAACAACAAAAAAATCACTTTCATTGCTAAATGTAGATTTGCATTCTGCCGTGATACGACTCAGGCCTGGCAGTGACAAATGTAATAGATTGTTCTTTGTTTAATCTCAAAATCCTGCTGTGTGCTGATGCAGAAGCCACGGTGGAGGTACTCTATGTTCTCAATTTTAATTACTTTATCTCTTATAGAAATCACAGGCTACTGGTAATCCTTGCACAGGAGCTTCATAAAAGCAATGTTTAGGAATCTCCCCATGCAGAATCGTCTAAATATCAATAAAGGAGGGCAAGGAAATACTTGTAACTTCATCACTCACCAAATGTGCATTTGACAGAATGAGGGGACACACAGACAGCAGCATGATGCACACACACACACACACACACACACACACCCTTCCAGTTATCTAGATCTATGTAAACGAGAAAATATCTCCCACAACCTCCCTTTATGCTGCATTACTATTTAACAGGATTAACGCTCTATAGATTCAATTTGCATCAGGACACACACACACACACACACACAGGCAGCATCTTTTCCCCCCTTCACATCAGCCTATAAAACCCCCACACTGAATAACAAATCAATAGCCCACTTACTATTTCTCTTGGTTGCTGAGCCAAAATGGCGAAGGTAGACACGCGATCACATAAGCATTTCGTATGGGATGCATCTGTGAGCACCGTTTTGCATCCTTTCGTGGACCAGGCTCCCCACGAATCGTTCCTGCGAAAAAAAAAAGGGAAATTTTCAGACGCTTGATTCCGGCGGCGGCGACGGAGGCGACGCGACTTCGCGGGGACGCATCTCGACACCGGGCGACGTCGGTTGCTCTTCCCCGTCCGATTTGTTTATTCAGATGGAGATCGAGCTGGGGTTTCGGGGGAGCGCCGCGCGACGCCGTGTAGCATCGAATAAGAAAAAGAAAAAAAAAAAAAGAAGGGGAGGAAATAAAAAAAAAGAAAGCGAGCGGACAGTAGGGACGCGGGCGCCTGCGTGGCTGCGAGCGGCGTTTTTTCAGCTGGAGCAGCGCGAGAGGCAGAGACGCGGAGGAGGGGGAGGACGCACGGAGCTGTCCGAGCAGCCCGCTGCTGATTGATTCCTGCACGCAGATAAACACTAGCAGCTGAGATTTAGAGGGGGGGGGAGAAATAAAAAAAAATAATAAATAAATTAAAAAAAAAAAAGCAGAAGCGTTCCCTCATTAAGCGTTTTATATTTACCTGTCGTGATATTTCTATTTCCCTAAACGACTGTATTATTCCCCGTGTCCCCCCCACCCCTCCCCTCTCAATGCCCCTGTTATCCCGTGTCTTTTTTTTTCTTCTTTTTTTTTATTCGGTTGATCCCCCCCCTCCTTTCCCCTTAACTGTTTTAATTAGCGGCTTTTTTGGACGCTTCCTTATGGGGATTTTCACCCTGGAAACGGCGGACAGCGTCAGATTGATACCCCCGTCCCTTGCGTGAGGAGGAGGAGGAGGAGGAGGAGGAAGGGGGGCGGCTGATACAATGGAAAAATAAACTGTCGCAGGATCAGTTTATCCGGCTGTCTAAAGGCATGACGGGGATGAATTGGGTTTTATTTGATTTTTTTCTTATTCCTGAAATACCTTTTTTTATAAGGAACTTGTGACTCCTCGGCGTAAAGCGCTATGCGAAAAAAAAGAAAATACACTGCAGAACTAATACCACCCCGCGGAAGCAGCACGAATGGTTGCAGCCGGCCCCCCCACTTTTCACACCACTAGCAGGTGAAATGAAAGGAGCGCCTCTCCTCCCTCACTCATCCTTTAGCCTTCTGAAGGAAACCAAAAATACATAAAGAACACCCAATTGATCAAACAGCCCGCGTGGCTATTGACACAAAAGCTGAGGACAGGCCAGGCTCTTTTTTTTGTCAGCAGCACATAATCTGATATTAAGATTCCTGTCACGGAAGCTCAAGCAAACACCTGTTGTCTTTTGCACACGTCCTCCTCCGTTTCATGACCAAGGTAGGTCAAGATGGTCTAGGACAGCTCCTTGATTTGTGGGTCGAGTGGCCTCTGCTGTGCGTGGCGATCCTGCTTTGTCATTTGTTCGATATGGCAGCGATATTTATTATCCGGTGAAGGGACTGTGGGGCCTGTTGCAAATTTCCCACGGGGCCTGACCAACACTGGACTGTCTGTGCACAGTAACCAAATAATAAAATTACACTGTTTGTGTGTTTTAAATACGCCCTACTTCGACATTTTTCCAGATTTCAACATTCATGAAAAAAGCAAAAAGCACCAGGTTGCACCTGTAGCAGCAATGCAGTCTGCCTTCCCACACACTCACTCTGTTCTCCCCACCCACTCTTCTGTGATTGGCTGAGTGCTGAAATGTCATGACCCCTCATGGGGCTCAGGGTTACCATAATCCAATTGCAAAGACTACGGCTAGAGATGCGTGGATGGCCTATTATTTTTTTGACAACTGTATCACAAAACACATCATCTGCCTGACATTCTTCCACACCAATGTTTTTTTTAACCAATTTTCAAAGCCGCACCCAAATTTCTTGTTGGCATAGATGTTTTTACTTACAGGAAGTAATGGAGGAGACAGTAGTCGTAAGACATCTCCTTGTCGTGACTACAACCTGGGGTGGGCTGCTTAAAAGCAAAGCTCAATGTTGTGCTCTACCCCTACACCAGTGTAGTGCACCCATCACCCGAATTTAATGAATGTATTTTTTGCCACATGGGCCACCCACAGAATGAGTGGGTTAGCAGAAACCTAATTATTAACAAGCACTGAAAAAGTGTTTTCTTTCCCGAATAGGGCCCCTTTAATAAGCACAGATGCTGCAGAGTGTACAGTGACTATTGTGAACAGGTTTTCTTATGTGAACACTGCTAACTGAAATGGAAGGAGACTCTTTCCGTCGATACATACATATACCTCTGATTTTATCAGCAACCATTCATCTGATTGAGTTCACACTTAGTGGGTGTGTTGCTGAGGAGCCAGGGAAGTGCAGTGTCGAGTGTAAAGTTATCTGGATGAGCAGGTCTTCCAAAAAAGCTGCAAGCAATCGACCCGTATTAAATTCTACTAATGACTTGGATTGCATTGTATCATTAGAAGTGATCTAAGGTAAAGGAATCGATACGCCGTATGAAGATAATTGCGTTCACTTTCAGGCCAAAACAAATGTATGATGTATAGGTAGACTTTCATGGCAGTCACCAGAGACTGAGACAATACTGTTTATCGACTCAGCCGCGAAGATGGAGGCACCTTTGTGCGCAATAAATACCTCACTTGGTCCCAGAACAGGGCTGTGCCTCGAGCACTGGGTGAGACAGTTAACACAAAGATATACCAACGATTGTATGACCTCCAGTTATTGACAAACCCATGCTTCTGGTGGACAAAATGGCATCCAAAACCTTTTAAAGTTGGATTTCTTATTTCTCTACCCAACCTTGGAAGCATTCTTTGTCACTCTCTTTTATAAGCAGCCATGTCAGACTGTGCTGTGAGCAGAAAGGCACCTCTTTCAGAACACTGGCTGCTGGGGAGATTATACTGTGCGCGATCATAAATGATGGACAACAACCTCGCCTGGGCTGAAAATCAGTGACCTCATCCTAAAGTGGTAGTGTAGCCTTCCTATTGTTTGGGGTAATCCCGGTTGGACACGGAGAAGGGCCGTGACGGAGCGCTGCTGGGCGACCAACAGGCATCACACCCTTCACACGGCTGCCCACTCGAGATCGCCCCATCGAGCAGGGTGCCGTCGCGCTCTCGAAAACATGACACATTCAGAGGCAAACCCCTCCCTGCAGTGGCTGTGATGTACGGTGTACTGATAGCATGTTACCTCTCGATAACTTTGGGATGTAGCCAGTCAAAGCCTCGACATGAGCGGTTTTCTCCTTTGTGCCAGTGAGAGGATCTGACAGGAGAACATCCGTTAACGCAGATTTATGTACGCCACATTTGATGTGTCGTCTGACCTTATCAGGGCTTGGTGGCACTGGAATCTGAAATGTCCCCAGGAGAAAGTGTCACAGTTGATGTTAACCGCAGTGAGACCGCAGACATGACATTCATCACATAGCCTTCCGTTGACCACTTTTCATCCATGCAGCTTCATATTGACAACCCGGTATTAAAACCTAGAGGAGTGAAATGTGTGACAGAGTTTGTTCCTGCTCCAATTGAACATGTGTTGGGGGCGTCACGATGCGGGCTGAGTGACACAAAACGTTGTCGGCACATTCAGGCAGACAGCTCCAAGAGCTCAAAAACTCCAGCTAGGTTTTTCCTTGCTGAACTTCTGTGCATCTCCTGCTATCTTTCGACTAAAAGCACAACCTGGTGTGACGTTCAAACAGTAAAGCTCTGTAGTCTCCTGATCATCCTGCTACCTCAAAATACAACAAGCTGGTGCAGAGACACTGATTGGATGACCAGACTGGGCTGTCGTCGCTGTTGTTCTTTTACATATCAGTCTTTTTTTTTGCATATAAGTCTACATTGCTTATCATATTTTTTTCTAAGGTTATTAGGAATAACCATCTGGAAAGCTTTTTTTTTTTAAATTCGTCTCATGCCTATATTAGATTAGCCAGACATCAAGCTGGGGGCTCTGAGGTGAGGCACTTTAGGCAATTTTCTAAACTCTTGAAAGAGTGACACACAGCCAGGAGAGGGTGGGGGCAATGCTGGCATCCATTTTGGATCTCTTGATGACGGGCAATTTATATCATCCTCTGGTCCACACAGTAACTGAATGTAGAGAGAAGAAAAACAAGTGCATGTATTTCTAATTGCTAGTTCAGAGGTGAAAAGTGTACATGTATGTGTTTCTGTCATTTATATGCACAACTCTGGTTGCCTATTATAAAAAGATTAATAGATTCAGTTTGTACCACTTCCAACGCAGTGTCTATTGTTTTCAGATATAAATATTATGAATTAAAACCTACATTCGTTGGCAGTAATTGTTGCAAATTGTGAGCTTCTTCATTAAACTTAAACATAAAAAGACAACATGATTCCCGCCTTTGTATATATAGATCAACTGAGCCGAGTTGAAAACAGAATGGATGAAAACATTGATTAAGGCTGACACATCAGTCAAAGCTGTCAGAGGTTCCATGTGGCATCACAGAGTCATCAGAGCATCGTGACACGGTTCCATTTGGACTTCACCAGTACCTCGGGGTGCACATATGATTTAACCTTGCACGGCAGCTGGATCACAAGATCATGGGATCACACCAGAATCTGTCCTGGCAGGCTTCGTGCGCTTGTGTCCGCCAGCAGCTTGGACCAGGGTTTGGGATTTTCAATTATTATTTAATTCATTTTTGACTTTTTGTTTTCAATTTATTTAGTTCAGTTTTCACAGTGAGTTTGCAGGGCTTGTATGTTTTTTTTTTAATGCCACTGCTTTATTGTTTTAGTGTTACTTAGAGTTTTTTAATATAGGGGATGTTGTCAGAAAAAGGTCAGAAAAAGTAATAAAACTGGCTCACCAAATGAAAAAAGGAAGACAGATATAAGGAGATTGATTTTCTCTCCACCCACGACAGGTGCTTTATCTAATGTAAATATGAAATAAGTTGAAAAGAATGCAAACTAAACGACATTTTAGTATATTATATATATTTTGTAAACATATATTGTTTTGTTGTAAAGCCTACTTTTTATTTTATTATTCCAGTAAACAAAAAAATGCTACTTTTCATTATTTCATTAGTTTTCATTAACGCTAATAACCTTGATTTGGACCAATCCGAATCAATGAATCATTCGTCTCGCACAATCTCGTGATCCGGAGATGATATCTCGCCCAGTCCGCGATAGACGGTGATAGACAGATGGTTCTTCCAATCCCTTGCCAAATATTTTCTGAGAGTGCCTGCTTTGTCCCCACAGTTTCCAAGGACGACTTCTCAGACAAACCATCTGGTGCGTCAGGTTACATGTGATGTCCCCCAACTCACATACTGTGCACACGCACGCACGCACACACACACACACACACACATGCAAGCGCTCCACTGCCTCCCGCTGCCAACTAATGTATGGTTAGTGTCCTCATCAGTCCATCAACAGTCCTCGCCAGAGCGAAGCTTAGAATTACTGTGAACATCGCCCACATTGCCTCTGCTCATGCCTGCCAATGTTCTTTTATACAGAGATCATCTCAAAGTGGACAAACACGGGTTCCCGGCAAGTGGTTTAATTCCACAAAAAATAAATTAATCTGCCGGCAACAAAAGGATGCGACGCTCTCGCCATTATCGTCGCTCCATCTGCAGCACAGACAGTTTCCACTCAAAAGCAGCAAAAATCTTCCCACATGGGTCCTTGGCAATAAACCTTTTGCTATTCATCAGTTCAGCTGACTCCATTTTAGCTGTCAGACATTTGAAAATGTCTTTTTCTTCCTTTGAGTTAGTTAGTTACAACCATCTTGATGTTATCTTTAAAGCTTGCATCTCATTCCTCTATTTATTTAAGATCTTCTGTTGCTGCAAACATTGTTATTAAAATCACCTATAAAATGTCTATAAATGAATGAGTATATTATTATACAACAATGCATCTGATATTCTATATTCTCCAGGCTGTTGCTTCTCAGTATGTTCTGCAGGTCTGCAGAGTAAATCCATTCAGCTGACTCAAGCAGACACTGTGTCTTTAAAAAGAAAAAAAACACTTATTTCTATGGTCTGACCAGTGTCTTACTGGAGCACATCACTTCTCACTGCACTGACAAATGTATCATACATGTTTGTCTATAAATACTACATTCTCTTTGGCTTTACTGCATAATAATAATTTCAGTAGCATGGTAATAATAATATAATTTATTACCTTTAGTGTGCTTTTAAAAGATTAAATTGGGAGAAAGAAATTGTAAAAGAAAATATAACAAGGTGCAATAAATGCAGCAGTCTGTAAAATAAACTGTGTGATAAAAGCTTCATAAAGCTGTTGGATAAACTGAGGAGAGATGCTAAAACATATGCTATTAAAAATACTCAACAAGGCACTTATGTGGACTTCCCATGCACTGCTTAACAAGGATTCTGGGTATTTTAAAAGGATCTAATTGTAGAAACAAAAAGACCACAATTAGCTTGTGAAGTCATTCTAATTGTTTCTTTTTCTGTAGGTTTAGAGAATGTCTGTAGTCACTAACAAAGTGACTCTTCCCAAACCTTCCAAAGAAAGATTATTTCTATTCCTGCATGTTGAAAAATAATTAGATTTTTGAGTCAAAATAGTGTCTACAGTATCAATGCTGACATTCAAAAAAAGTTAGAAACAATGTTGATATATAATATAGAATATTATATTCTTGATTCCTCAGCAAATTCATTTCTCCCTCAAAATATGTATTTTTGAATACCACAGAGAACTTATTTAAAGTCACTGGGTTGCATTTTATATTGTTCCCTTGGCATATTTGTGGGATATTGGTAATTTTGGATTTGTTTGGAAGCTGAAATATTGACATTTATTTACATATGACCTGTTTACGCTTGCTGTAGAGCTGCACACCAAAAGAGTAAAAGGAGATAAATGAAAAAGTGATGATATTATCTCTGCAGATGCTCAACTGTTTTATTTTCCACAATATATGGACAGCTGCATGTCAGCAAGTTTATTTATATAGTTGTAATTCCATTGACTGTAGTAGTGAAATTTCTTGTTTTGGGTGTCATTGAAAAGAAAATGATTTGATGGGTCTCGCAAGGTTAATAGTGTTTTATCAGGTGTTCTTTCCTCCATTGGATCACCCCGGGGGGGGGGGCATCTTCCCGCCCCTTCTATTTGTTTTGTAACACATCACAAAATCACAATATATGTGAGATGTCATATTAAGTTTGAGGGTGATTCTTTTCTTGCGACAACTCCCAGCAGTGATGACCCTGATCATAACACCACAGTGACGGAATTCACAGACCGGTGCAACTCGTCCTTCTTGGACATCGATGTGTCTAAAACTAAAAAGATGACGATAGATTTCAGAAAGAGTCCTACAGCCACCTCACTCTCAGTGATTAATGATCTGGCTGTCGAGTTTGTGCAGCAGTACAAATATCTTGACACTGTAATTGATGACACACTGACCTTCGAGCTTCACTTCGATGCTGTGTGCAGAGGTACTGTTATCGTAAGCTTTGGAGATTTAATGAAAATATTATATTTATTCTTGTTTTATTGATCATGAATAATATGCTTTTATTTAACATTCTCCTTTGTTTGCTGGTTAGGGTAAATTATCATCAAAAATAATAAAAAAAATGCATTGCAAGGTATTGTCAAAGTGTGCAGCAAAATTACAGGTATGACCTTCCTCATCCATAGAAAGCACTTGGAAGACCTTGAAGAAGGCCTATCCAATCCTAGCTGATCCAAACAACCACTGATCCAGAAGATCAAGTTGCTTCCTTCTGGCTGCAGACACAATCTGCCAAGATGCAGGCCCAATGCATTTGAGAAATGATTCACCCTGCTTCCATTGGACTTTTAAAGATCTTTTAAAGATCTAAATGTACATTTTAATATTGAACTGTTGCTGTTTGTGTGATTGCTGCTGGCTGTACAACAGACTGTCCATCAAGGATAATACAAAGATCCTTGATCCTTCCAGCAAAGACAAAACAGTTTTCTCTCATTTGAACCTAACCCAGCTAATTAATGAACCCGTTTGAATCACTCCCACTTCTCAGGCTCTGCTCGACTGGACACTTGTCTCTTTTGTCAGATTGCTTCAGTGACCATTGGATAGTTTACAGTGCGTGAAAGATGAAAGTACCTAAATCACTGCCAAAATTGGTTGAAAACAGATTACTCACAAAACAGACCCAGACATGTTAATTTGAGATTTAATTAACATCAATTTCCATGAATCACCTTTCCATAAGGGTGGTGACACATTTGATCCCAATAATAACTAGGGCAATTTCAATTAACTGTTCAATTGCCAAAGTATTTGAAAAAATATAGAATCATGGTCAAACTAAGTTAATAATAATAATAATAATAATAATAATAAAGTAAGGTGATGGGGGAGGGCGGGACTCGAACCTCTCACCTCACTCACAGCTCCGCCCATTCCCGGTTAAACTGAAATACCGACGCAACCTGTGTCCGTACATGCGTCACGCCAACGCCGTCAAGGTGACGTGATTCTTTTTATACAACGAGCAGGTAAAACGGAGAGAAACTCGGTGGGGGGGGGAGAGAAAGACCAGCTGAATTTTATCCTGCGCTCCTCTTATCTCTTACTGCGACACACCTGTTGCTGCCGATGACAAATGGATAATTAAACCAACGCTGCCGCTAACGGTACGGCCGGTGTTTCGGGTTAAAGTGTGACCGCGTTAAACTGGCGACTTTTGACCCGAACGGTTAGTCGTAGGGACGGCAGCTGTTCAACACACAAATGTAATTATCACTAATGTCTGTAATTGTACATTAATCAATTTAGATACATGCTTATCCTTGCTTATAGGATATAGTATGAATGTAATATCAAATTACACATTTACGTAAGCTATAATTGCTTCTTGTTAGGGCATATATATATATATATATATATATCATATTTTCATTACAACATTTTAACAGCTGCCGACAACCGTTGTTGGAAGTCACCAGATAACAGTCTCGGTTGAACCGTAACACCAGAGTAGTATACTGAGGAGGACATGACGGAGTAAAACTACATGTAGGGAAGCTTTGTCACCGCGATGAAGAAAAGGAAGAACAGTACTGCTGTTTGTTGGCAGTCTACATCAAGAAAAAAAAAGTGCGCAGGTTTCCAAGCTGCTAATTGAATGACGCGTCATCAGCGCTGCACGTGACCCCCTCGTTAACCCTCCCAACCGGCGCCGTCACTGCAGCTCTGTCACCGCAGCGCTGTCACCGCAGCCGTCCACGGGTCAGCGGGACCCCCCACTGACTAACAAGCGAGGGCTTCTTTAACGACGTGCTGACGTCACGCCTGGAGGACCTGGACGCAGGCTCCTCGGTCGACGCGTCTGTGGCCGCAGCCGGTGAGCGAAACTAGTTCATAAAGTTCTATTATGTGGTGGGAATGTCAGCCCGCCGCGGCTTTGGAATGTGTGTGTGGTTGTGTGTGTGGTTGTGTGTGTGTGTGTGTGTGTGTGTGTGTGTGTGTGTGTGTGTGTGTGTGTGTGTGTGTGTGTGTGTGTGTGTGTGTGTGTTTGTGTGTGTGTGTTTGTGTGTGTGTGTGCGTGCAGATGCTGTCTGAGCAGTGTCATGGAAGTGATGTGTAACGACATATGCAGTTGTTTCTTTTTGCTGCTGATGTGGCTTGTTGTATTAGACCATTATGAATTTCACTGTTTGGGTAAATTTACATTATCCTGCTTCATACCTTATTGAGGGAACTTTGTGTGTGAAAGCATCAATGCATGTAAAGTTGAGAACAAAGCACACAATCAACTTTATAATCCAAAAAAACTGTGATATGGATAATAAATTTGGTTAAATAGATGAAATAAGATGGAATACTATCAAATCTAACATTAAATGCATAGTAAATTATCGTATATTATATACATTTATAATGACCTGGCTTCTCTGAAGAACACTGCTATCCACCTTGTGGATACATGTGGTGTTAAATAAGTAAAAGTATAAAAAGCTGCACTTTGTTCTCTTCTTTGTGCTCAAACATTAAAATGCAACCGGTGGCCTGTTTCTGTTTGTTCGTCCTTCGAAAATCAAAGTGGCTTCACTGGATTTTTTTTTTTTCCAGACATAAGGTTGTTTGGGTCAATAAGTGACACCTGCATCATTTCAATTTAAAGCAAGGAACGCACCCTCCTATGGGCCAAGGTGTGAGGATTAGAAAAAATAAGGATTGTAAATTTAAATGCAGCAGTCTGGTACAATTTAGGAGCAAAATCAAGAAGCTATAGACTATCCTTTATGACCATCAATACATCATATCAGCCTTCAGATTGAGGTACTCGCAACTTAAGTTATCATTTATACTAGAGCAGAATTTACTGCCTTCTAATTGCTGAAATTAAACTTTAATGACTTGGGTTTTGTCATAGTTATCACTTTCAATTTGTCCATACATTTTGGCATCTTCATCGAAGACACTTGAGAAACTACAAGTTTCCATAATCTATAAGGAGTAAGATCAATAGTTTAAAGCTATTTTTATGTTATTTATGTTTCACTTTTGCAACGTACACACTTTTAATTGTGTTGGTGGTAATTTTGACACACTCCCCCTGTAGAGGTCTCTGCATGGCCCTGTTAAAATGTGCCCTTTTTTCCACTCTTCATAACAAAACCTGGTCACAGGGCAAAGAGGCAGAAAGGACCTGTATAGTATCCAGCTGTGGCTCAGTCTGGTCTCTATCACGCTTTTATCTTCTCAGTTGCTGATGCTTACATACACAGATGCACCTTTCCTTGTGTTGCCTTGTCACATGACAACATTTGTGCCTGGGGTTTTAACCCCCGTGGGGAAAGTAAAGCAGCACTGGCTCAGGTGTGGCAGACTTGTCTCACAGCCGCTGCCTCCGGCGTTCAAGCACAGCTCTCGCATGTATCGAATCTGGATCACAAGGAGTCACCACATCGGGCAACACGGAGGATACAATTCTCCACTTGTGAACAACATTTTCATTTGGCTAATTGTTACATTGAGCACTCTCATTCGGTTTGAGCCAACATGGCTGACAGATGGTGTATTACCCTCTCAATGAGTCCTAAGAGTGGCTGCTATTGTACAATATGACCAGCCAACTGTTTGAAATGAACATGATAATCATACCATGGAGTCATTTTGTGGTGCTCTATATAAAATTACTTGTGTAGAGGAATGGGGGGGAAAAATAATACTGATAATAAACACTCGGTTGTGAAAGTCAGGAGAAGAGAATAGAGTGTTGTTGTCCCAGTTGTATCTTTGCTGTTCAAAAATAGACCAGTTGCCCTCAAATACCATGATAGAGGACAGACCATGCACAATTCACATGCTATTCCAAAGTAAAAAATAAGAGCCATCAAATAGTCTGTTGCCTCAGCTGCTTCATTCACAGCTGCCGGTAGATTTAAATAATGTAAATGTTTCCAGTCTAAATAATTCAGGCTAAATAATTAGTGAAGCTAAGTCATGATTTGTGAAAAGCAAAACCGGCGAACAGGTCTCACTGCAGCACAAATGTTGACTTTGAGTCAGGGGAAAAAAAAGCTCCTGCAACTTTAATCAAATGACACTGTGACAAGAACATTGCTGTCAAATGTTAATGTGCTGATGTAGAAAAGAAAAAATCAGTACACTGCTAACAAGGTGACATCATATCATCTTAAACAGTATTCTGACACCAAATTCAAGGTAAAGAGGACAAACAAAAAATCACCCAACAAAGGCTTAAAAAAAGAATGAATGAATGTTTGTAAATGTTTACTATGGGGGAAAAAAAAGATGTATAGATATTATGCAGCACAGTAGTACAAAGCAATCCAGCATCACCATAGTCATTTTTAGGCTTTTTTTTTAAATATGCATTAAATGACTTCTGGATAACTATAATAATATTATCTTCTGATTCAAGTCTTGATGATCAGTACTCCGACTGTCGACCGCCACCAATACTGACTTTTTCAAAGAGACTTGAAGGTATTTAAAATCCATTTAAGTTGTCAGCCCATGTATTAAGGGTTTAATGCAGGTTTTTTTCTTTGCTCCCATTCTCTTGCTTGTTTGCTGCTTTTTTTATGAAGACAAGCACGAGAGACAGTGTTCTGATTTTTCGAGATGGTTGGAGGATGCACACTAACCTAATTTCAGAGGTGTAACATAAAAGTAATTTATACTATACAGCAGTGAGCGAGTAATGCTGAAACTGTTTATTATAGAGCTGCAACCATTAGGCGATTAACAATTAACACAAAATGCCAACTATTTTCATAATTGATTAATCGAGTTGAGTCCCTTTCAAGGAGAAAATGTCCAAATTATCTGGTTCAAGCTTCTAATAGTAAACTGATGATCTTTGGGTTGTGAACAGTATTCTGGACAAAAAAGGAAATTTAGTTCACTTTAGGAAACAGTTATTTACATTTTACACCATTTATGAAACAACAAACAACTAATTGATTAACTATTTTATTAATCAATAGATTCATTGGCTGTCAACATAGTTGGAGTTGCAGCCTTAGTTTAATACCATAAGTGAAAGCAGTTGTATTTCAATTAATCAAGCCCAGGAATTCAAAACAGGAAAAAATCAAAGATAAAATGAGAAAATGCATGCCTGCTTACATTATGTTGCTGTCCCACAGTGCACAGTAAGGGTTCAGCGTTCCCTGGAAGATAGGAAAAGTATGACATGTTTACAAACTAAATTACGACAATAATTGATTATCATTACCACAACTACAATCATCATCATTGTTAATCAACTGCATATTTGTCTTTATTGATGCATCATGTCTTTATTGTCCTCTCTGTAAATTTGTTGCCACAGTCTGTATGGAGCCTCACATAAAGCCGCCTTAACATTACAGGATATGTCCACATTAGGGGAGAAAGGATGCTGCCTCTCCTGCCATTTTAATTGTGAAATGCATATTTAAATGAAAAAATAATTTGTGTTTCTGTTTCTATTGCTTCTAATGGTCCCATGGGAACTTTAGAAGGCATTGCCATTGCCCACTATACAGTGCATCATTTTACAAAGTAAATCAACATTTGACAGTTCCCAGGGTATTTTCTAGTGGTGTAAACCCACAAACAACACAATGATAACAACAATGAATTTTTATTAAAAGGTATACTTCACAATAAGAATTGCATGAGAGGTTGCACCACAGGCCCCTTAATGGACTCCACACCACCAGTATTTGGTTTAGTGAGGCTACGGCGGAACTCGCCATAACACGGCTTTCTACATAAATCCTCTGAGGGTGTGTTTCATGGGTCAGATAGGGACCATAATTTAGAGTGTGGCATATACCGTCAGAGAAACACACACTTGCTGACACACTCAGACTGATGTGCGCTGTATCTCTCAAGATGAATAAAAAGGCCAGGATCATAAAAAGGGATTGTCCTTGTAATTATCTGACTGCACCGTGTTCTCCTGACACCAGGCACTTGCAAATTAATTATCGAGGCCAATTAACCACCATTGTGTGTTGGCTAATGAGAGGTGATAGGCACTGTGGTCATTGTGGAACAACTCAGTCAACAGAAAAAAACATGGACCTTTTGTGTTTTTGTATTGAAACCAACGTCAAAAGCAACATTCGCGGCTGAAAACAATCACTTCTGTTTGTTGCTTTTAAAAAGGATAAAAAAAAAGTATTAGATACCGTAGCTCACAATGACAGATGACTTTGGTGCTTACATTTGCCAGGTGAGCCAGTTCAATCTCCAGGTGGGAGTCTGTTGCCTTGGGCTCGGGTCTGACTGTCACAGCGATGACCTTGGAGTTCACAACGGTGTTGTTCCTGAGTCAAACACAAATGCCCCCGACATTAGAGAATGAATAAACAAATTTTGACAGTCCTGCCACACATTTAGTTCACTTTCTCCCTCACTTTTTAATAAAATGTGATAAAGCAAAGGCTTTAATATATAAGCTTAAATGTGCTATATCCCTGTACTTGTTATATGATGCTTATAGGTTTAAAGGATGAACATAATACAACTTTAGTGTTCAATGCCTTAACCCTGATTCTACTTCAAACATTGTAAGTTGTGAAGTGCATTAACACTTAAGGATTATGTTTAAGTTCAGAGGAAGACAGTCATTGCGACTTATGTGGGATCTATAAGGAACGCTGGCATTAAAGCTGATTTGGGGTTTCTGAGTAGATTGTGTGCACATATTTTGAACGTAAAGCTCCTCTCTTATGGCTTATCTTATAATCTAAAATTTGAAGTGCAAGTCTCTTGCTGCTACTTCAGTATTAGGTTCAGGATTTTTTTCCCTTTGCACCCTGCATTAAATACTAACTCAGACCTGTGTAACCTCAGTAACAGGAGGGCCTAAAAGGCTGCACATTAGACGTGAAAGCACCTATACAGTATGCTCGCCAGTAATGGTGCTCAAAATATCCGAGCATGACAGAAAACAGCGAGTACAAATCAAAGGCTCGCCTGAACCGAACAAGGTGTTTCTTTGTACCCTATGCTTTTAAAGTCCGTCATTATAGTCCTGCTTCAGAAGCTCTCTCTAGCTGAATAGTTGACTGAATGTTCCCATATTAGGAGCTGAAATCAATGAGCACTTTCCACTAGATGGAAACTGTCAACTGCGCAAGTGGTGTGGTGGCAGCAGCCCCCTTTTACACTGAGCGCGTATTTGTCAGTCTTTTCTGAGCCTAAAAATAATAAGAAGAATTGGAAGGTAAATTGACAAATTCTATACTCTGAGTTTAGCGGAACAACATTCAGTGGAAAGAAAGTGATTTTTCCGCCTCGAGACTTGACAAGCTTTTGGCAGAACCCTCGTCTAACACCCCCCCAATCCATTTATTCTCCCGTGGACGTGTGGAGCGGCCGGGCTCTAGTGGCCCGTTATGAGTTTCTCTCCACATGTACTCGGAGGCCCGCGGCTCCACCTGGGACAGCTGGCCCGGCCCATCCCACGGTGACCGCTGTGCCCTTGGGATGCCGCTGCCAGGGACTTGTTGACTGAGGCCTGACACCAGGTGTTGATGTGGGGCATCCCGCTGATTTCCAAGCACTAGTGTTATCCCTAATTAACTAAATATTCCACACAACAGTGAGTATGTTTAATTAAGTAGATTAGAATCCACACAAATGCACTAATCCTTCTGAGATGAAGACAAATTTAGAGTGTATATTAATAAAAAAACATAATTCTTCATGTACAGAAAGTATTCCTATTGCTTCTCGCCTTTTGAACGTTAATGTGTTTAAAGTGAAACATTTCAGGGACACCAAAGTCAGCCACAGCATATTAAGACCCGATCTGCCACTATGAATACAAATAAATACATCTGCAGCTTCCAAAGGATTAAATATGTCTCGCATTTCTTCTTGCCAGCAGACCAGGAAGAAACGCTGCCAGGAGACACGTTGCTCTTACTTTGGTGAAGGTAGCATGAGTCCTAGGGTCTTGAAGAGAACCGTTCCCAAAATGAAGACGGGTGATCCTTCCATATCTAGAAGAAGAATGAAATGCTTATTAAACCTCTTTTCAGACTTTTAAATCAATACAAAATATTACAAAGTCCACTTATATAAAGTCCAAATTTTTTCCCCCTCCTTTCTAATTGAAAAGGTAATTCTGTTTAAATACTGTAGTGTTAAAGTCTCCCTGAGCATCAGCTTCTTCTGTCCAAAAGCAGCTGGGGTTAGGCGTGTGGGGTGGGACACATTTCTAATCAATCCCTTATTTTGTTATCTTTGATATATTACAGATAAGACTGATTATACCAATTAACCAAATTGTCTAGCATTGGACTGCAGTATTTATACGGTGGCGACTGGCAGTGTTTGGATGCTGAAAATGCTGAGTCTATCGGAAGAATGAACAAGCACTGGCAAGAAAAAAAACTGGCTTTGTACAAAGGCTTAAAGCACTACTTTGCTTTCCAAAAAACATGGTGCGGGATAGCATTAAACATTAAAATACCTTCCACAAAAGACTGATGCGTCTGTGCGGAAATCTTATTGTAAGATTTCAGATAAAGCAATTCAACTAAAATCATTCTTTTGCTGAGATGTCAAGATATTTATTTTTTCATTCCTCAGGATTGGCCACTTTATTTTTTCACTACGTGTTCCCTGTGCATTAATTGTAGATATCTACTATTCCCCGTGCAGACTCTGGGAAAGGTTACTTCATGTTTTATATTAAAACAAATAGAAGAAATGTAAGACAAATCAAGTGTGCACATTAGGATTTAGCTTGGCGGACTAAACGTCAGATGGCTCCGTGAAATATCTCCAGTCACATACCTGCTGACTGGGAAACAAAGAGGCCCTTTGGGATGACCACTCTGTCTTCTGAGTTCCTGGCCCAGTCGACCATGCCTTTACGACCCTTCATGGGGAAGTTGATGTCAGTCATCACGGACACTGCTGGAAGTCTCTGGATGCTTGCCACTGCAGAAATCAAACAGACCCGTGAAGAAATACTGGTGATCAATATGCTTTGGACTATTTATGTGTTTAGTTTAGTAGATTGTTTTCATGGAGAGTGACCCGACCCAGAAAGGAGAACCAAATGAGAATGTGAGGTTTATGTGTGTGTGTAAATTATGAAGTGAAGCACGGTCTAAGCTTAAACACACACACAGATAAAATGTACCATTTATAATACAACATTAATGCAGCGATTTCCAATATTGTGAATCCTGAATTGGTAACCTCTTACTAATGATCAGAGAATACGTTTCGGATCAAAAACATTGAAAGGCGTCATCTATCTGTTTATATGAACGAAACTCAATTCAAGACTAGGGCTGAATAATTATAAATAAAATAATCTAATTGCATTTTTTCCTCCAAATTAGCAATCAAGGTTTAATATGTGATTTTTTCAATTATTATTTTATCCTCTAAATTATAATTTCTCAACAAAATATGATGAATGATTTAAACATGACCGACAAAATATTACATACATTTACTGTAAAATGTTCTTTCCAATTTTGTACCCCCCAAGTATTTAAAACATTTAAATTAAAAGATGTATGACTTAAAATAAAAATAAATAAATAATAATAATAATAATAAATTTAAAAAAAATGATTTAGCTGCTCCTTACAGAAACATCTGTCAGTGATTTGTGTTTTGATGTATTTGGCTTGTCTGGTCAATTGTGTTTGGCGTTTTGGCCTTGCAGCTGTCATATAGCACCATATAGCTGTCATTTGAGTGTGTAGTGTTACCCTCTGATGGTGGGCAGGGTTGATGCTGGGGCAGCTCCACCTGCTTCTGCAGTGAGCACTACTTGTTTTAAACTGAGGTAGTCCCACACCACCGACATGCTGCAGACTAAAGTCTCAACCCTGTCTGTTTCTAAATGTTCCATAGAGCGAGCCAGAGGCAGTTGTGAAACAAATTAAAAAGCAGAATGAAAAGTTGAAGCAGCCGAATCCTCCGCTCCCTTCACTCAAGATCGTGTTGTGCGAGTTACGGTTAGAAAATCATCAATTTTATCATATTGCGAAATTATTGCAAATGCAATTAATCGTTCAGCTCTATTGAAGACACTCAAGTTGATTAGATGTACCTTGCCCTACACCCTGTCTCCATCCAGAACCTGCTAATTCTCTGCTTTACACAATAAGTGTGACAGTCTATATCTTTCATTTGGAATTAAAAAACTAAGAACACATGTTTATGTCAATATCATTTACATGTCAAAGAAACATCCAATTTGACATCAATTTCATGTTTCATTTCATGTGCAAGTGTATTTAATCAGAGCAACAGCTCCCACCTGACATCAGGTAATCTCCTTAATCACATCTCCATGCTGAGGCTCTATAAAAGGCCTTGTCCATCCACTATGACAATGACAAGGCGAATTCCTGGGATCAACTTAAAAGGCCTCGGCATTACAAGGAGAGGATAAACCTCCACTGTTCTCCACCTGGTATCACGTTCAGCCCCAGTCAGGTGGTGCTTCAGAGAGGGGGATCTGAGGCTAATCCTACCATTGATGCAAAAGCTCTATTGTTCATTGTGCTCTGCCAACAATACAATTTGAATCCTGGCAAGTCTCCATGTCTGAGTGAAATCTGTGACAGTGAGGGTGTGTCTGTGTGTTTGGGATCATCCGGCAGTGGGCATGGACTCGCAGCCCATCAGGAGACCTACAATTTGCAAAGAGGCTCAAATACCACAAATAAAGCGATCATTCAGGGTTGCGTTGCTTCCGAGCACCAGTTTAGTGCACTGATGATGTTTTTTTTTTTGTATGGAAATTACAGTATTGCTTAATATCTCTGATTATGTTCAAGGTATATTTGGCATTCAGTAAACTGTCAAAGTCAAAATAATGAATCATTGAGCTTTCACAGGCATCATATGTAATTGCAATTGATCACTGTTATTGTCAAAGGGTTCTCTCGGCCATTAAGTACAGACTCACAAGAGAGAGCCAAAAAATGTCAAAAGTGCATGAGATACTCCACCTCTAAAGCAGTGTTTAATTTCCTAACATGTCCAAAGCCTCACATTGTCCTCCAAGTGTTTGCTAGTGAGGAGAGAGAATTAAGTTGCTGAAGTGGAGAGCTTTTTTCAATCAAGGTTATTTGACTAAAAGTAGGAGGACAGGGGACGACGTACCGGTGACGGTCAGTATTTATCTAGGTGTCAAAAGGCTGCCATAAATTAGTGACGAAATGATGCCGCAATATCTTACTCAGCCAGATGCTCTCCACTTGGCTTCCACTGGTGTATCCACAAAACCTTCCATTCCTCTAATCAAAACGGCCACGTGGACGCTAAGGTGTGTGTGTGGCCCGGGCTGAAATTACAGTATGGCTGGCTCCCAAAGCCTGTTCTGTGTCCAGGGATAAAGTAATTAATCTGAAAACTCTGGGGTCCGTGTCTCTGTCAATGTGATTGTGAATTAATTCTGTTTAAAAAGTGAAAAGTATTTTATTTCCGTGACAAAAGAGAAGCAACATGGTCAAACTGGTCAAGCTTCAAGTCAGTTCCTTGGCTTAGAATTTCTTCTTACAAGAATTTAATATGTATTTTTTCACCAGTAGCCAGTAAGCTTCTAGTAGATTGTAGCCAGAGGCAGCTCATTACTGCTAGATCTTCAAATAATTGCTCAAAAGCCAAATGGCCCCTCAGACTCTATGCTTTTTCTTCCTCCTGAAATCTGCTTCTGAAATCTGCCTGCCTCACAGAAATGGTAATCACGCTATAGTTCCAACATTTACATAGTTTCACGAAGAGGTTCACACATGGTCTTGAGTTTGATGGGATATGCGCCACAAAACTTTGTATTCTTCTCTCCATCACATCACATATAAACAGAAGTAAGTGGTAAATAAACCTTACGTTTCTTTCTGTAAGACTCAGAAAAGAAAAATAGCTTAATTAAGCCCCTTAGACAATTTATATCAAGCCTTTCTAATGGGGAGAAAATCTACAGGACATAATGCAGAAAATAAAAAGGTTTTAAACTATGCAGAGATAGGCCTACATTGTTCTAGGATTGAACACAGCTCATTAACAAAGCATAGTTAAAAAAACAGAACGCAGAAGACCCATTCTTTTTTTTTTTTCTTTTGATACTTGATGTGCACATTACACTTTCTGTCCGAAAGCCCTTTATTCTCTATACTGCAGTGAGGTGGAAACGACTAATCATTTATTACAACTTGATATATAAACTATTCGAAGTGTGGCTGAAAAAATTCTATTCTATAGATGGGAGTGAAAATCAATCATTACTGAAATTAATTCGTCTTTATCGAGACTGTAACAAGATGTCTTTTGTCAGTTTCTTCACACTCACTTTAGCAGTAATGTTGGCGCCTGCAGGTTTTCTCAAAATAGCTTGAGTGCTCAAGTTTTGTTCGAGATAAAAATAAATAAATAAATAAATAATTCCAGTGACTGCACATAATTTTCCAAATGGGAGCAATTAGTATAGCCAATTTACTATAATTTAAAATATACATTGTACCAAACACAATTTATTTTTTAGACTGTTCTATATTATAAGCTGATAGTATTAACATACTTAAATTAATACTTGAAAATAAATACCTACCATTGTACAACAGATTAGTTGATTACTAGAAAAATAATATATACTATAATTTTCATAATCCATCAGTCATGTTAATAGTTTAAGTAAAAAAAAGAAATGTTTTCCAGTTCCAGTTACTCAAACGCTAAGGGAAGTGCTAACAAACATTTTTCACTTTAAATGACAAATGTGGACAAGATCCTTATGATGATTGTCGTGGATTGATGAATTTGAGTATAAAAGTGTTCCATGTTGTATAAAACCAAGAGAAACTACTGGTTTCCTGGCAGAAAATCTGAAGAGTAAACTATGTTATTTGCAGAAAACTCTCCAGTGAAGTCCTTAAAGTAGGAACCCTGATTACACAAGTTATTGCATTTTTAAAGACTTAAATAAAGCAGAGTTGCACCAGTCCTCCCTGTTTACCAAAAGACTTTCTGTCAACGCATGTCTGATGGATTGACACAGTTTAATCAATAGTCCTCAGGATTTGAGTGGAGGCCAAACAATCATAAGGATGACTGATGTAATAAGACTCAATTATTTTATAGTTTGAAGGAATGTGTCTAAATCTGTTTAAACACTTGACTGTTAATTTAGAGTCACTTTCACATACTTTATTGCATATTGTATGTATAAAGCAGCAGGGTTACGAGTTAATGCTTTTTCAGTCATAAAGAGAAGGCAGTGGCAATGAGATTGGACTACAGTACCATTAAGCAAAATTAGAATAAGTACAAAATAAAATATTCTCACATCTGTGGAAAAAAACATTAATGCTTGGCAAAAGGAAACACATTCATGTCTCATTTCTAAATGTCCATTTCCTCATTTGCCTCTCACGTTTTTTATAATGGTATTTTGATGGGTGCGTTCTTTGTGCCATGTTTGGTATGGTATTCTTGAGGGCTTCCTATTCATCATTATGGAAATCATATACCATAAAGAGCCACTGAGTGTTTGCTATAATTGGCCCAATTGTTACCTATTGCAAAGAATATAAAGGGATAAACCTCACTCCCTCCTACTGTATAAGCTGTATGTCTCACACACCAGGATGATGCAGGTTTAGATCCCTGGATGTGTTATGAGTAGGGTTAATTCTACTAGTGACTATTCTGAGTTGATCAATTTTAGTTGATCAATCTATTGATTATTAGGACAATTAATGAATTAGTGGTTTGGTTCAATTGTGTAAAATATTCGTTGTTTCCCAAGCTGAAGATGCAACCTAAGATATTGTTTTTTTTTTTGTCCAGACCAGTAGTCTACAAAGTTTATTAGTTAACTATTATAGAGGAATAAATTAACCAAATTTGAGTAACTGGAAATGAGCATTTAGATATTTTCCTTTTAAGAATGACTCAAATTGTTTAATTATCAAAATGGTCGTCTATCTATTATTTGAGTGATTTGTTGCAGCTCTAGTTGGTTGGTTAGTTTATTCATAAGCAGACATGGGATGTCCTTTCAGTCTTATGCTGATGAGATCCAGCTGTACATAAAATTGTAGATATATCGCATCACAGCACCTGCCTTTAGAAGATAAATGCCAAAATGAGCACAAATTTCCCCCAGTAAAACTAAAGTAATCCTTATTGGCACTCCAGACCAGATTCAGTTATCCCTCATACCACATTGGTGGCAAGAACAGCTCTCTTTCCTCCGTAGTCCCTAATCTTGGTGTTAGGATTAACCCTGAGATGACTTTCGATGGCCCAATAAGATGTATGTTTGTCCAGAAACTCCAGTAGTGAAAACACGAACGTATACTATATAGCAGTTGTGTTGTCATTGCTGTGACTCTCTCCTTCAGGATTGACTACATAGTCCTGCTACCACATACAAATCCATCAGTCAACATGTGCCCCCCCCACCTACAGGAACTGATCATACACCACACCTCCAGCCACACACTCAGAGCGGCAGTTTTATGGCCTTATAGCAAACCCTCTCTCTCAATTTTTTCCCCCAACACTGCTAATCTTACAAGGAACTGACAAACTATCCTTTTTATGCTGCTGCACCTCTGCATTACATGCTTTAGGGTACGCTCTTCCAATCAGGCCGTTTTCAAAGGGCTGCCGTGTTATAGTGCTACATCAAACAGAATTACATCACCTTTAAATCTAGCGGAAAATATTTGTTTTTTATTTTTGTAAAATATTTGATAGTGATATAAGATACGGTTGAAATTGATAAACGATACGGTCGAAACGGGTAAAATCAATCTTGTGCTTCAGTGTTATTATTAGGCGTGTATTCATTCAAATCTAAACACTATCTTGCTTTTTAGGAATGCTGTTTTTCTTCATAGTTCTAGTTAACTGAGAGCTCTACCCCGGGGGGGTTTCACAGAGCACATATTGATATTGGATTGGGTGCTAAAGGACCAGTGTGTAGGAATTAGTGGCGTCTAACTGTTAGGACTGGCATCAGATTCAAGCTGCCACTTCAACCTAAAAATAAGAAAGGCTTCTCTGGTGCCAGGGTTTGGTTTGCCATTCTGTGCTCCTGCAGACACATGGAGGTCTCTGTGGACCCATTCCCTATGTAGATGTGACATTTTAAGGTAAAGAGAACACAGTGAGTCTTAGTTGTAGGTGATTGATTACACATTCATGAAAATGTAATTATAACCATTATTATTCCATTTCTACCAATAAGATCCCATTACATCCAACACACCGGTCATTTAAGTGTTTTGATAGGAATTTAGTACAATAAGACCACAAGCTCAATTTGAATTAATATTATTGATTTGCAGTAACTTAACTCGCCCACTCTTACCACGCGCCATTTGTTCTAAATTAATGATGGCAGGGAAATTGACACAAGGAGTCAGCTGAGCACAGGGATTATATGGCCATGTCAAGCAGAAATAAACGGTAAAACAAGCTCGGCAGCAGTGGGCCAGGAGGAGAAGCCGGTTTCCGGCTCTTACCCAAGTTCCCCGTCATCAAATAGGCGTTTTGGAAGTCCTTCATGCCTAATCCAGCGATGTTGATGAATTCCTCTACAACCTGTATGAGCTCCACTGTTCCAGGATAGATCTGGACAAGATAAAAACGAGAAGACGCTTTCAATTTCAATGCCACTAATGAGAAATGGGCTGTGGAATGGGAGTGTGAAGTACATCAAATAAAAAGCAATCTTGAAAATAGACATAAAGTGTGTGTGTGTGTGTGTGTGTGTGTGTGTGTGTGTGTGTGTGTGTGTGTGTGTGTGTGTGTGTGTGTGTGTGTGTGTGAGAGAGATCAACAAAAAAATCTACTATCATGATAATCCTTCTGTGATACTGCACTAATTTACAGTGATGCTTGAGGATAAATACTAACATTATGCCAGTATACATAACAGCATGCAAGTATAATGTCTCCATCTTATTTTAGACTGTTAGCAGGCTAACATTTGCTGAAAAGTGCAAAGCACAGCTGTGTTTATTTTAAATTATAAAGCACTGGATGGATTAACATAATGATCAGATTAAAGTGAACCAACAGGGGATCACCAAAGTGATTACTGTGGGGTAAGGAAATCATCAGTCATCGGATACATCATCTGGGAACTAAGAATGTCTCTACAAAATTGTACAATAATCTATAAAGTAGAAGTTGAGATTTTTCACAGGAGAAAAGCAATAAATGTGACCTTCTGGTGGTGCTAGACCAGAAGAATCACAGCATCACTGTTATTTAAATTCATCCTAGGATGGATATTAGTATCATATAGTGTGGCAGTCCAGTTTAGAGTTGTTGAGCTGTTTCATTTGGACAGACAGACCACAGACAGACAAACCCATGAGCACAAAGCTACGCAGGCGTGACTAAAAAAGTGTGACAGAAAAATGTCACAGTGTTAAAGACATTTATATTTGTTTAAAAACTTATGTTTTAAAACAACAAAATTACACAATATGATGTAATTATTGTATATTCACAAAATAGAGACTAGACCTAGAGCTAAAATAACTGAAAGAATTCAGGAACTACTTAGATAATTCATTTTGTCAGAAAAAAGTAATTCAAAATAATTGCATATTTGTTTTGTAATTGTTTATATAATTCAAACTTAATATCTTTGCATTGCTGTGTGTTGATTTAGCAAAATAGAAAATGTATCTAACTTGCTTTCTGGGAAATCGTGATGGGCCTTTTTCCTTTTGATACTGTAATCGGTTAATTGGGAAAATGATGGCCGGATTGAGCATTGACAGGAATGCTACTGGCTTTGTGCACACAGTCGCTGGTTGGCTTCCCTCCTGATGAGCCCTGCCAAGCCGGGGGTGATTGCTTCGGTTAATGTGCCGCTCCGTGGTCATCGGCTCTCACTGGGAGAATGCAGAGGCAGGGATCAGCACCGCGGACAGCTCCGCAGCTCCAGTAGCACTGATGGTCCAGTCAGCTCTTCCCTTCCAGATCAATAAATCAAAGGCATGCTAATCCAATAATTGACCTTCAAAAGATTGGACCGCTACCCTGTCTGCTGGTCTCGTGGTGATGGGTCAGATCTAATAAGAGGCTTTGATTTGTGGACCACCAGTTTTGTCCTTTCGGCCGTGTGGCCGCGCCGTTACGCGACGGAGTTTGGCGCGCTTTCACGCCAGCGGCGGCAGCCGAACGTGTCATGTTTTGCACGCATTACCATGGATGACGTCGGGCAATTAGGAAAGACTGAGTGACAATTTGGCAATTAACACCTCAATCTGGGTTGATATTACCCAAACACCTGAGGCAGGTATTTCCCTCCTCTGTGATAGCGCACATGCCGCTACATGTGCCACCTCTGAGCTAGGTGAGTGGATCGGTGATGCTGAAGTCGAGAGCCTCTGACACAGCAGAGTGAAAGCCATGAAGGGGGGGGGAGAAAAAGCACATCACGTCGCCCCTTCCGGCATGTCTGACGCACAGTGCAGTCATGCTCATTCTGCGGGTCTCCATGGCAACCGTGAGATGTGAAGGCGGTGCAGGGAAATGGCTGCAGTGGCGCTTCTGTAGACAGAGCTCTTCCTTTCTTTGCCATGGTAACAGTGACTGGAGGTGAATATATAGTGATCTCTGCACAGAGCCAATTCCACAGCCAGTAAAAAAAACCTCATAGTGAGTCGTTTTCAATGTGAGCGTTTTTGAATGTCCACAGCATGCCGTGGAAACAGAGCACCCAATTCTCTTTTTTTTTTTTTAAGAAAAAAAGCTAGCCAGTAAGAAAAATTAATAACTGTGAACTCTGAGTGTCGTCTGTTGATGACCGTGCTTAGCCAATTGCCACTCGGTGGAGCTCTGAAACCGACGCAGCTCTCCTTAGACACACAGGGATAATTTACCTCGTCTTGTGTTTCTTTCAGATGTTCAATCCCAGTAGCACCTCTTCTTATACCTTTTTTTTCCCCTCTGATCTGCCTGTCTCCATCTCTGCCGCAATCTTACTGATGGCACTGCTCATTTGCAAGCTCTTCTCACCGACACCCAACCTTTTGGGTCCTGCCAAACTAAAGCTGCAGTGAGTAAACACCTAATTACTGCCTGTAGAGACAGCCGGGACTGGCAATCCTGGCAGAGTTCGCGCTGCTTGCTTTACCCCGACCCCATCTTAGGTTTAGTCACGCACCGGGGGCAAAAAAAAAGAAAAGTAATCGCACTGACTTTAAGACAGCTTCTCATGTCATGTGTCAGTGCAGGTGATACCTAATTTAAGTCAATTTAGCGATGAAGGTGACAACGGAGCAGATGCCCTCTGCAGACACGCAGTCATCACAGATGGTATCTCTGTCAGAGTCGGCGTGCACGTGATTTCAGGACTCAGGTTGCCTCAGACAGAGCGTCGCCACCTCTGAAGCTGAGAGATGTCCATTTAGAGGACGTAGCCAGAAGCCAGTCTCCATACATACATGTATGTACATCCATACATTTAATCATTCAGTTTATCATTTTATATATTAAGACAATTTTCATGCATCCTAGTGCCTCTGTATAGTGCTGCCTGACAAAAGAAGTAAACGCATGCAATAAATCTAAACCTGAAGTATGGCGTCGTGTTATATAAAATTCACCTAAAATACTTGTCTAGTCACACCGGCTGCCATTATCTGTATCAGCTGTGTGAAGCAACGTGTTTTGCAGAAGGAGGATGAGTCCTGCTGAGCTAATGGCGAGATGTTCTCAGTGGCAGTGCTGCTGCCACCAAGTGGAGCTCCAAAGAACTGACTCTCTAAATGAGGCCCGTTGTCACACCTGCTAAATGTCCTCTCACCACGGTATGTGCAAGTGTAACATTATGACAACACCACGCAGGCTTTTCTCTTTCCTCTGCCTTTTAAATACGGAGACGGTGTAAACATGTCTTGAGTTGTGTTTTCCGTGGTCACGCAGAGGCCTGAATTATTTATTTAAATGCAGTGCAACATGCTTACCTTTTGAGCATCCTCCCATTTCTCCTTATTCTCCTCCTCCAAGAGGTTGCTGATGATTTGAAAGAAGTTCTGTGGAGACGAGGAGAGGGAGAACACGTAACACACCCACACGCCAGTGTTTAACTGCAGAAAAATGCTTTTTGAAATCATGACACATAAAACCAGAGGCACTCAAAGGGACTATTATGGATAATATACTGTACTGACATTCCTGCAGAAAATCAGGGATGTTTACAGGGGGGATAATGATAATAATGGTCCCTGTAGGGATCTATAGCACTAAGATATTTCCCTCTCAAACTGTGATGGTAAACCATCAGCAAAAAGATGGAGCTTGCGGATCAGCTCTTACAAAAATACACCTTGAACCCCTGCAGCTTGCAGCAGAGACTTAATGCTGGAAGGAGAGAAGCCGAAGCTGCATCAGAAGGAAAAAAAAAGGAAAGAGATGAAAGAGAATGTTTGAGCGGCTTTGTGGATTGTTTTCCTCTGCAGTGGAGAGCAGGCACTGCTTGGGGTGCATGCCTGCAGTAGTAACAGGACCCCTGTCTGATCTTTAGCCTTGTTATTTCATCTGGTCTACAATGTGCCTGAGGGAGTGGCTCTCTCTCTTGACACAGGCTATCTTGTTTTCTACTTGAATGCTTATGCTCCCTCTGGTGGTAATGTGCCCACTTTAACACTGCATTAGCGCAGAGACACACGGAGGGGGTGGGCTGGCTGACTGCTCTCCTGTCTGCCCACACACACACACACACACACACACTATAAAGCTCTCATAATAACCAGAGACAGAATGCTTTCCTCATCTCATGAGTTTTCTATGGTGGGAAAGTGGTTGAATGGGCCCTAGGTTGCCCATCCATGGCCAGCACATTTGGGTTTTTATTCCTGCGGAATATCAGCAGCAGAGCATACAGTGGAGCTTATTGTAACTACACGTGCATATGACCAGCAGAACACTAAGGAAAATAACACCCCTGACATCCCGTAGACCAAATGCCACTGAGAGTTAGAAGTGCACCGCTAACTGAGGTGACCATTTTAGCAATTTATTACCTGAATTACAAGCTGTCTTCCAATGAAATCTTATCTCCTATACCGGTGACGTGTCTACTACCGCTTATCGTATATCATATATGTATGTTCCCTTTCTTTATGTAGTTCATTTCATATTAACCCACACACCCTCCTTCAAATCTGAAAAGCAATATAGCACCCAGCTATATGTGCATATTCTGATGTTGGCAGACCCCAATAAATCATTTTCATACCGAAAATATTGATGGTAGTCAGCAGATACCTCACAGTCTTTTCCATACTTTCACATAATTAGAAAATTATTTATACTGCCATACAGGAACCAGCTGATGGGTCACACTCATACATTTCTAATTTCCCAGAGCTATTACTTAGAACGATGGTGAAATGAGCTTAATATAGTAATAAAGCCAGATTAAAATCTCTTGAATGAACTATAATGCAGATGCAGGATATGGTTTTTCATTCAGACAGTATTCAAAAAATGGCGAGCGACAATTATTTCCTTCACATTTAGTTCACTCTGCAGAAAAGCAGGAGCCAAACACATGCATGGATGTACACACACATATATACATGCGCAAACCCTACAACAACTTACACAAATTGTGAGTCAGGCACTGAGCAACACAAAGAGACCCTGCGAAGGGTGTCTTTGAGAATGACTCAGCTCTGAGGACATAAATTATCTTATTAGGGATGGAGGTGGAGCTTTAGCTATAATCTCCATCATCCTATTGACATAAAGAGGATCAAGGCTGCAGTCAACCCCAACATGATGAGATGAAACGGCTTAGGATGTGGGGGTAGATCTTTTGATACAATAGAGCCACAGAGTGTGTTTGTCAGCCTTTGTGCTATTTCTGACATGTTCGAGACTGTTTCTCTCAAACATTAGTCCCAGTTGTAAAGTGTATCGTACTCTCTAAATTTTTGTCAAAATAGATACATTTGTAAGCCGCAGGAGGTGGGTGTATTTTTTTCTTTGCTTTTAATGCACATATTCAAATAGACACTCACTTGCACGTCATCTGAGGACAGCTCATAGCTCGCTCTCTTGAAGGTCTCCGTCACGTTGCGAAGGATCTCAACAGACGACAGCAGGTCCCCAGCGTAGAAGTTCCTCCTCTGGGTGAGGTCCAGCAGGTTTTTTGTGACATGGGACATCCCATCCCCCGCCAGCATCCTCTGGCCCTTTGCAAGGTGCCCCTGAACCTCCAAAAACAGGAGAAGACAGAACTTGGGGCATTGGTGTCCTCTGCATGTTTGCGAGATACACGCTAAGCTACACATCGGAGTAAATGGAGTGTATAAAATCAGGAAGAAAGACTCCTCTCTCTAAGGCCTTTTATGTGACACTTATATCTAAGCCAGGCTGAAATGTATTCCCCCTCGCGGATGTTTTGAAATGAGCCGATATGAATAAAAGAGTTAACTGGAGCAGAAGACACACATTTAGGCAGGAATTGCACAGTGAAATGATATTTCACTTCATTGCATTGGGTTTATGTCCCTAAATACACATTCACAGGTGCAGCACTATATGTGCTATGTCAGCTCTTCTGAAATATTTTATTTCTAACGGTGATCCATTCCAGTGAATGTACGGCTGTATTTCCAGGCTATAGAGGCAAACACGCTCAAGCACACATTCATTTTTTAAAAATAATATTTGAAAATTTCACACTTAATTTTTTCAGCCAGATCATCATCCTAGACACAATAGAGGGAAAAAAACAGAGATGGAGTTCTTATGGGTCAGACCTAATTGTATTATTACAAAATCCAATTTAATGAGTTTTCTTAACTTTGTAATATTATCTCATTTTTGGTGCACTTCCTGTTATTAATGAAAAAAAATACATTGTGTTGTATTGGATCACATTTGTGAAGTGCAGGTGAGGAATACAGCGTAAGACTATACACAAGTACATGTTTCTTAATTACAATTAAAATGATCATTCTTGTAGGTATAGTTCTATCATGCTGTCTTCTGCACATGATTTTTTGGGAATTTTAACATATCAAGTGTAACGATAAACATGGGAACATCCTACAGATTTAAAACCTAAAAGTTGAAGGACTTGGAGATGACCATTCATTTCATAATGAAAAATGGCATAATTAGTGTTTCAATTTGCTCCTCTATTGAAAGTGGTTAATCGTTGGCTACAGTGCGATGAAGATGGGGGGATGGGGAAAACACTGGGGAGGTAATTTATGATGCATTGGAAACAGAAGCTGTGAGAGGGAGCTGACTTTGCACCTACTGATTGCTGCAAGTATCTGAATTCATTTGTTATGCATCGAGCATAGCTCGGCTGCTCCCAGAAGGCCATACCGCGGTGATCCAAAGAGCAGCGTCGACTAGTGGTGCCTGCAGAAGGGAAGGAGAGAAGCGACACATTTGGAGAGGAGACGGAACGGGAGAGGGATAAGAGGGGAGATGAGGATGTAGGTGTGTAGGGTTTAAGGGAGGGTGGGTGTTGGGGTTAAGAACAGAGGAGAGGGAGATGGAAGTAGTGAGGAGGCAGTTGGAAACAGCAAGGGAGGGGGAAAAGGACAAAAATAGAAAAGGGAGACAGAAATATTAATTATTTTTCAGACTTATTTTGCTCATTTCTGCTGCCCATAACTCCCCATCAAATACTTAACATTGCCTATCGAATTTTGCAGTGAAGTCATAGAAAGAAAAGACTGCAGTATTTGAACAGAATTGTTTTATTTTATATAAGCGGCGCAGTCCCTGAGCCTTTTAATATGTGCACTGTGCACCGTGTTAATTCAACTTACAGCGGCTCATCCAAGCATGCAGCAGCTCAGCTGTGATAGCTGTCAGGCATTTAAACAGTGATCCCGAAATAGAAGAACTGCCCAAATATCCGCCCACATCGCCACGCGCGTCCCACGCAGGGGGTCCGACATCGCACCTTCCCAGCGGTGGACCAGGTGGGGCACACTTCACACATCACCCTGCCGCTCCAACACAGGTGCTTGACATCCTGAGGAAAACTCCCACAAGTACTAAACCGTTTCCCCCGGCATCCAAGCTCCGCATAAACCGTCTGCTATCTCCCGTTTCCTTTCTCCCCCTCTCTGTGTTTTTCACACGCTAACACACAGAGACAGATCAGAGCCACGCCTCCTACGCCCACCTCCTCTGTGGCAGCTACTACCTGGTGATAGGCACTGAAGCCACGAGTGCACACAAAACACTGCTGTATGCCAGGAGCATCCATGCAGCACCCTGAGACGAGCCGGCAGGCAGCAGGAAGAGGCCTGCCGCCACTTCCCCACAAGCCAGCCTCACCTGGCCGATTTTTATCTACTTACATAAACCAGGCTATATTTTCACAGATTGATTTGATCATCTTTCTGGCCCTTGCATTCAGAAGTACTAAAAAACTTATATTTTATGATGGCTTGATACCCAGAAATTAGAGATTCACTTCAGTGTTTTTTGTCCCGACATTCCTAAAGGTCATTGTAACCCCAGAGAGACTCTGTACTTTAAGTGGGAAGTAGTTGCTAGGAAGACACGAAACAGTTTTTTGTATTATGACCTACAGTCATACAATGACTATTCTGGTAGTAGATTAATCTATAAAACGTTAATCACAGTTTCCCAAAGCTGATGCTGCAGCCTCTAATTTTTTTTGTCCCGACAAACAGTCCACAACCCAAAGAGCAGATCACAGATCAATCAGTTCACTATTATAGAAGACTAAAGTAACCAGAAAATAATCAGATAAACTATAAGAAGAAGAGATCACAGAATTTCCTTTTAAAAATGAAATTGATGAATTGATTAGCAAAAAGTTATAATATGCGATAATACACTCTTATAAATAATGTATAAAAGTTATTTTTAAGAATGGGATATCTATTACTAAGGTAGTACCTACACTTATGTTGTGGAATGTGTTTTCCCGTATCGTGCCTGTAACACATGAACATTTAGCATTTTAGTTTAGTGATTTGTCTTATTAATATTTGAATTTTTCCGACCCTGATTCCTCCGTGCTTTGATCCGTGTCAGTGTTGGGTTCAAACAGGGTTAGAGACGGCGACGCGAGGCTTTCTGTGTGATTCTGCACCAATGTGCCATCTGTCCTCGCATCATCAGTGATGTATGCAGAGTAGGTTGAGTGTGAAATATAGGTCAGTGGAGATGTGCTCAATCAAACCTGTGAGGCTGCACTCCACCAGGGCGTTGACCTGTCATGGCCCGGTTTTACAGCGTTCCCTATCATTGTGTCTAAAAATATCCCCCCGAGAAGACTTTTTAGTGGTCTTAATTTATAATATATGATTACTTCATTGAACACCTTGCATATCTGCTAGTGACACTGTAGCATGAAGTCACCAAATGTATTTCATCACAAATAAAATTGCCACCTTCATTCCTAAGGTTGGTGCTTCATTTGTTTGCTACGAGTACAAGATAATTTTTCTCTTCATTAACCGGAGAAGAGTTTGTTTAATAGCACTGGGTTCTGTCTTGTTATACAGTAGGTCCCTCTTTCAGCTGGCTGATTTGAACTTTAATTGATAATTGAAATGTGTAGCATGTCTCATTAGACAGGCAATAAATTACACATAACTTTTTTTTTTTTTTTCATTTAACTCCTCCACTGCGAAATAAGCTGCTGACTTCAATTAAGTGCGTTTACTTAATGCAGGTATGTATAGTGGAATAAAAGCATGGAGCATGACAGCATAAAATGATTTGTGAATAATACAAGCATATACACTAGAGTACATTTCACAGGTGCTCTGGCACTATCTTTTTGTCCTTTTTTTCTTTTTTTTTTTCCTAGTTTGATTTAGCTTTTCACCGTGGATGACAGTCAGACATCAGGGAAGTTTGACTGATTAGAGGCTGCTGTAAATGTGCCGCATGTTTGCCGATGTACGATCCGTTGTCTGACTGATATGTCTGTGTGTGTGTGTGTGTGTGTGTGTATCTATCCTCTGTGGTCTCGACTTTTCCTCCCTTCTCGCCTCTGGTGGCAGTTGTCATCCAGGATGACCGAGGCGCTGCTGATGGGTGCTGTTCCCATGATGACCTTGATAACGACAGCGACTATACGGCTGAGTAGGTGCTGATGCCTCTAACACATTTGGACGCCTCAGTCAGGCAGTCTTACTGCATTCATGTCGCACATTTTGTCGCGGCGGCTGCCTCCGCTGATCAATATTTCATCTTTGTTTGCTCGCTCTCAGCAGCCTTTACATGTCCGACTGTCCTGCGACCGCGCGCCATTTGCTTCCTTATCACATTTCTCACGTGGAGGGTTTTGTGGGGTTTGACCTTGATCTAATCACAGGTCAAATGTTGGGAGGTTTCATTCCATTTATTGTTTCATAACGTAGGCTTTGCGTGGCCCACTCCCGCTAGAACTGTGATTAATAGCATTACAAATAAACCTGACCTGAACTATTCTCCATCATGGTCTTCTTCCAGCGGTTAGTGCCAGCTGCGACGGGGGGGATGCGTCGGGCCTTAAATGTGAAATATGTCTGCTATCTGTTATTTGATGATTTTTTTCATAGCACTGGTCCTCTGCTGCACAGGCATTAAAGGTCCTGATTCTTTAGTCAAGTGATGTGGCACTCTTATATTACCATTTAGACACTGACAAGCACATTTATTTCAGATTAACTACAAAATGCCAGAATGTGTTGGCCTATGATAAAATAATAGGCTACAGTACCAGCATTCATCTCAGTGTGACAGCAGCCAAAACAACCTATGTAACAACATCTGAATTCAGTATTATATATTGACTAATTACAGGAAAAAGGTAAATCCCAAGGGTCCAAAATAATATAGCTACTATTTTCTTTATGCTTTTAAAATATATATAATTAATGTGATTTTGCTCAGTAAATAATACTAATGAGTTTCTCTGTATTAAAAGAATCAAGTGTCTCACTCTGACAGGACTGGAACTCACTCGTAGAGCTCCTTTTAGGTGTAAATGACTGTTAATCAGTGACACTGTTGCATTTCCCTCAACATCACACAGGAAGAAAAATAGCTTGTAGCAGCAAACAGTTATTAGCCATAAAACTATGTCAAGCCGGGGAGCTAATGTCATGCTAGTAAATCTTACTCTGCGCAGCTTTGCCGCAGGTGAGCCATCTCATCTGTGAATGACAGAGTGTTTGCTAGTACATTTAGTTTGCCGGCTCGCAATTTTATGGTTGTGGAAGAAATGCCAATTGATAACGCCTTCCATATTTTAAAGTTTTACAACAGCTTACCATGTCAAACGAGCACGCCTAGCTGATTGATTTTTATCGTCTCCTTTCTTTTTTCTGTTTCTGTTCTCCTCCGTGTTTTGCCTTGCACCCCCTACTCTAACGCTTTTCTCCCTGCGTGCATATTAAAGCTCCAGCCTTGTATCTGAAAACTCACGTCTGTGTGCTTTTCTTAAGCAATGCCCTCAGAGTCAGACTCACCATGTTTTTTTCCCCCTCTGCAGTAGCTGAAGGGTACATCATTGCATGTGGGAAACAGGATGAATCAGAATGTGCTTCCTCCTCGGATGATTTTACACAACAATGCAAAGGTCAGGCAATGATTTAAATAAGACCAGGCATGTTGTGTAACCTGCAGCATGTAAAACTAATAACAATGCGAGTCATATTAAAACAGTAATACCTTGTCACTTGTGAGAAATTGCAGGGTAATTTTCTGGCGGGGGGAAAAAAAATTGGCATTGCTGCCATTTAAAAGTGACAGTCGTACTTGATGGCAAATCACTGTGATTCAAAACAACCATTCACGGAAAATAAGTTCAAATTGAAGCCAATCATGCTACCGTACGTTCAGCAACAAGCTGACTCCACACAATACCATATTATATTTATTTTTACTCGAATTTTAGCACCTTTTAAGGAAGGATGAATCTTTTTTTTTTTTTTTTTTTGAAGTATGTTAATTATTAATGAGTCCGTATATCATCCCTACCTGTGGCATTGGGTGGGCATCTGTTGAAGGCCAGTTCCCCTGAAGGTGTCCGTCTCCACACCATTGACACTGCATAGTCCTCCGGACAAATCTCATATGGTGCTGAAGAGAAAAATGGCGCAGGTGTTACTATAGCAATGCAAAGATCTTTTCAGGTTTTCCAATGTGATGCAACTTTTTCTCCATATTAGATATGAGGAGGTATGGCACTATAGTAGATTAAAGCTATACAGTCTTTAGTAATGTGAGGGTTATAATTAAATAATCTAAAGTCTTTGGTCATAATTTAAGTGTGATTTGATGCTGCATGACTAGAATAATGAAACAAACATGTTTTGATTTGGAAGGCTACTTCCTTACTTCAGACACTGGGAAGTATTAATTGACTTCAGTTCAAAAAAATTATTTTGAAAATCCCTCAGTAAGCTTTGATGATACTTGCGTGTCTGTCACCGGTATTCCAATTTCTTAACTTCCTGGAAAATATTCACACTCATTGGTCTCCTCCCCTCATTGCTCATATCTGCATCTCCACTTCAGATTGTGTTTTAACTGATTTTTTGAAGGTACCAAGATGTGCCATGTCACTCCATAGAGATAATTATCTCCCTGCTTTCGTGCAGCTTCTCACTTCTTCCCTATGGCTGCCCAGATTCGATTAGCGATGATCCTTTGCCGTCTAGCTTACCTGGACACCGTTGGTCGCTGCACTTGCGGACTTCCTCCCCGTTGCCGTCACACTGTTGCCCGGTCACTGCTGCTCCCTGACACACCCGTACACGCCTCTGCCATCCGCCGTCGCAGGACTTAGAGCAGCCGCTCCACGGGCCCCAGGGGTTCCACTGGCCGTTGGCTACAACAGAACACTCCTCAGTGAGAAACAGATACTCCTCAAGCATCCAGTTTGCCAACAGACCCAACAGACTAAGATGACACAGCTCTACATGCGATACTGATCTCGTGCTATTCAAGTTCCTAATTAGTGTGAGACATCTACGCTGTCATATTTGATCACATTTATCTACTTTGCTATCCACGTATTCAGTTTGCAGTGTCAGTATGATGGTAATAGTCCAAATATGAACAAGATTACTCTGAATAATTAGGAGGATGTGTGTTTTCTTGCTAAAAAAAAAAAGCTGTGCTGTGAGTGGTGATTATTCGCCCCGCTTTGCTGATATTAAACCTCATTTATTGCTTAAGTTCCCCAAAACAGCAATGCATTTTATTCCCTAGTAATGAACACTGTTCAATTGTGCATTAGACAAAAAAACCAAACAAAAACAAACATATGCTCCCTTCCAACAGTGGAGTAAATCACATGCCCTTGTTTAAACAGAATACCCTCCTTCACATGTGTCCTACAACTATCCTCTGTCTGTGTTGCCTTCAGAAGAAAGAGGGGGGGGGACTGAAAAAGCATGGTGACCTGTTGGCTTAAACTGTCCACAAGACATTGATCAAATCCCAGCAGGTGCTGAAACATCTGATATCAGAGCAGCTGATTCCTCATGTGTTTCCAGTTCATTGTGTCCTGGAGAAATTGATTCAGAGCCCGCACAGGCCTTTATTGTAATAGCTATTATTCTGGTTTGTTTTATATCTTCTAGAATACCTGTTGCCTTGTAGCGCACTATCTTACTCTGAGATAAATTTTATGTACCATATTGGGTTTTCCTTAACCCCCTCGTTTCCCTTTCGTTGCCACAAAGCAAGTTTCTTCCTCCAGCTGCGGTGGACATCATGGCCGCCCGCTAAATTATGGCGAATCCATGTTGTTAATGTTTGATCTTTCGCCGTGGAAACAAATAAGAATTGCTAAATAGGTAGGGCGCTCATTAAAGGAAGGAATTGCACGAGGCATCCTCTCACTGGAGTAAACAACGGCGTCTCCTGGTTCATTATCATCCGCGCAAATTGAAAATGTGCGTACGACAGGAATTTATCGCTACTTCGGTGGTTCAAGAGAGTACGAGGGCATGGCTGACTGGTGGCACAACACTCACGCTCGCTTTTTTCGAAATTCGCGAGGAGTCCTCTCCGCCACACGCATACCAATGAAATGAAAAAAGAAATCCCAACTGTTTTACACTGCCGTAGTGAAAATTGCATCAGAAGATTATGAGAGTGCTGTGCAGGCCTTCATGTGATCAGACAATAAGAAGCCTAATGGAGGCCGGTAAGCTGACATCTTAGAGCCTCTAATACATCTATGGTGTTGACAGACGGTTTGGACAGCTAACCCTGAATTATGAGAAAGGCATACAGTATATCTAACTGGATTTTACTAATCCAATTGATAGAGCATGATCTTAAACATCATTCTTCATTCTTGCAACCCGGCTTTGAATTCTTGCCGCAGAGCAGTGAGCAATAGAAAGAGAAAACAACCCACTAAGGTCCGGTTCCTGCTCTAATCTGTAGTTGCTGGTAATGGCGATTGGTAGTCGTGATTGTAATAATGATGATGGCAATATGGGACGGCCTGTTTTTCTTTGTCTCCCCCTCTTCCCCGTTTTCTTTTCAAATCACAATTTAGAATTTTAAGCGGATGTAGAATTAAAGAGGCTCAGGATTATTTTACCTGTGCAGTCAGGATTATGGCACTCTCTGCTCTCTGCCCAGTGACCACGACATTCAGATCCCCCATGGGCAGCCGCTGAGCACTGCCGGGTCCTCTGCTGAGTGCCATTGGCACAGGTCACCGAGCAATCGCTCCAGGAGCTCCACTCCTGCCACTGTCCGTCCACTGAGGCACCAGCCACAACCCAACAAGCATGTCCCAAGCGAAGGGAAAAACAGAAATGGGAGGAGATATTCAGATCACTATGCTCTCTCAAATTGAAAAAGCCAATAAAACAGATGTACAAAAATCCTTGTGAATTTCGGAGCATCGCGTTGAAGACGCTCAAGGTTGAGGTTCTCAAAATAGCGGCACAAATAAAAAATGAAACATGTGAATAATTTTTGTAGACTATCTTAATGTGACGATGTACATTATTAAAAAGGCACAAAGTGCGGAAAACTCAAACTATTTGATAGCTGCCTTTCATTTTCTCTTCCAAGGGGAAGCACCTGGGACTGAGGTATTCTCACTTAATTTGTTACCAAAGCAAACCCAACATACCATATTTAGTTTAGCTAAATAATAATAAAAACGCTTATCATCTCTAATCTGCTTACCATTTATAGCCAATTGTAGGTAAGTGACTTTGTGTTCAGTATTAAAGTATTGACTCTCAACAAGGTTTTCTAAACCACAATATTTCAAAATGCACCACAAACCCCCGCATTTCTCTAGATCTTTTACTCACCTTTCAAGAAGAATATTGACTAATGATTATACAGCCGTGAGTAAGATAATCTGCTCCCATTTTCTAGAATTGATCTTTTTTAAATGAGTTTATAATAGTCTTTATGATTACACCTTCATTTAATCCATCCATCATGTCGCCTCCAGGGACGATGGTAACTATTGTGATTACTGTAAGGATTTAGATAGCAGACAGATGATACCTGGGCACAGGGCTATGTTGCAAAGCTTAGTCTGGGTCTCAGGTCCGTCACAGGCCCTGCCTCCGTGCTGGGGGGGGGCACACATCCTAGTCCTAGTGCGGTGGCCCCGGCCACACGTGAACGAGCACAGGCTCCACGGTGACCACTCCTCCCATACACCGTGTACTGCGGGCACAGAAAAGGCGTCAGGCCTAATCAATGCGTCTGTCTTCGCTGCGGCGCAAACAAACCCCGTCACAAAACGGGCCGGGCCATGAAGGAAAATAAAAATCAATCAAAAATAATTAGCGACAGAACTAATGTAAATGAAACACCGAGCATACAGGCGTGGGGCTAAACGAAACCCTCAGTCACAGGCGTTGTTCGCCTGCTTATATTCGGTATTCATTAGCGGCTTCAGTGTGTTCACCGTCATTATTGATAAATGAAACCTTACATTTGATGCCATATACTGAGCAGTGTAACACAAATATCAGCATGGCAGTTTTAATTCGATAGCGGCGTCAGGAATTCAGTTTTTTTCTTATGCAACGTTGTGGATGAGGCGCAGCGGGTCTGCACGATTGTACCGTCGAGTCTTCTTGGTTGACTGAGAATCTAATAGTTGCGGAGTGGACCTGCAGGTTAATGTGGGATGACAATGGCTCTGCGAGTCAGTCGTTACACCAACATACTAATAATGATTATTCACAAAGCAGACACCCCTGGGCATGGTTCCACATCTCTGAATAAAACGTTTTACATTCTGTCGAGTGACTGCAGACGAACATGGTTATTCAGTCTATAACCTGTTTAATTATATACATATTATACTCTTAATTATCAAAAGGTGTTGCCACAGCACACAATCTGAAGTCTCCCAAAGCTTTTAATTATTTAAAACGAATATTTTAAACCCTATAGCATGTTTAGTTGGTTTTGGATGATTGGGTCCTTACTATTCTTCAGAATCAGAAATATTAAAAAAAAAAAGGAAAGTATCCCACTTGTCCCAGGTTTTGATATTTAAAAAGGAATTTGTTTAACTTTTTTTTTTGAAGAATATTTGAGTTTTCTACTTGAAGGTCAGACAGACCACTATGCTATACTACCAATAAATATTCAAGCGGGGAGTGAAACGATGTGTGACAGCTGCGTTCTTCTGTTCATGCATGCACCAGAGATTTATATGTATATATGTATATATATATATATATATATATATATATATATATATATATATATATATCCCAAATAGTAGCCTGTAAAAGGCATTGTTCCTCTTGCATCCTGCATCTCGGAGTATGTGCAAGCAGAACTGGGTTGTGGTTAACAGATGGTGCATCTTCGTAGAACTGCAGAAAATATTTGCTATTGGCTCATAGTTTTACTTTGGATTGGGAATCATGAACAGAAGTACAGAAGTTGTAAGACGCCTCCTGTCGTCTCTCGGCGTTGGCAGTGTTCCAAAACAAACACGGCGATGTGAAACCATGAACACAATTCTTTCAAAAAACAAAAAAAAATTAACGTTGAAGACTTGATATTAGCCTCTGAAGCAACTGCAGGTTTTAAAGCACATTCACTGAAAGAATTGGAGCTGAAATGAACTTTGGTTGCGTGACAATTGTATCAAATCCAAATGGCTGAAATATATGTTGACTAAAGATTACTGTTATAGAAATTAAGATGATGCACAGGATTATGACACTTTCCTATATCCTACTTTTGCCATTCTAAGATTGAGCCGCCAAGTAAAGGGCAGACTGCATAAAGATTAGCAGCGGGCACAATTTATCTGATAGCCTTTTATCATCTGCTGATTGCGCTTTGTGCACAGAGAATTGATGGTTCCTCTTCAGAGGCGTCTCTGGGCTTAAAGACACCGCAGCACCAGAGTTGGATCTTAGAATCACTAGCGGAGTAGTTGGATCTAGGGATCAAGATGATTTTTTTTTTTTTCCCCACCCCGAGCCAAGCTACCGTCTCTCTTCCAGCCCGCTTCCCCTGGGCGCCGCTTTGATGCTCTTAACAAAGTTTCCCGAGGTGGCCGAAGCGTTTACTTTGCAAAATTCAAAGCAGACACAACAGCAAGGGGGGAGGGAAAAAAAAAAAAAAAAAACTGGAATAGGATTCCTCCTCTTTGTGTGTTTTCTCTCTGAACTGCAGTCATTTATTTAGAAGGATGGCCATGAGCAGTCGCTTTGTGCTTCTGCAGGTGAAACTCTGGGTCCAGCAAAAACATGTTGGTTGGTTTTCTCATATCACACTGATGAGATTTTTTTTTACTTGCTCGCCAGCCTTGAGTGCCAACCTGTATTTGGTATTCAGGATTGTTGTTGCATTGTGACATTTCTATTTTGTTACAGAGCAAAGCTACAGTCAGCTCCACACTAAAAAAAAAAAAAAACACACACACACACATTGGCTCTTTTTCCCTCTCACGAAGCTGCTGTTTCACGGCAAAGAGGGAAACAACCGGGCCGCAATACTGCGTTTGGCTACGGCTGACATTCGCTATGCCAACAATAAAAACAGTACTTAATGAATTGTTTTGGTTACCCAGTCCAAAGTCACAATCCAAATTTAGCATTTTAAAATATCGTGCCAGCAGGAAACGTCTGCTCATACTTGATATATGACTTCTTTTTTTTTTTTTTTTTTTTCTCAAAGACTTGAAAAAAAAACTTTTCAAGTCTTTGCTTTTGATTTGCACTATTTAACAATCGTATGCTTTTGGCATGATTGTGAGTTTTGTGTCAAAAAAAAAAAAAAAACTGCCACTAATTTATTTGCCACTTGGTGGCATTCAATTTGAACCGTAAACACAAAGCTGACATCTCACCTTACAAGATAATATATATTTTTGGTCTACTCTCATTCTATTTTCCTTTACCAGTGTCCCAATAGCTTAATTGGTCTATCTGGAGTTTGGTGGCGCAGGTAGAATACATTTGGTTTTTAGAATTTTTAAAATTGTTTATGTTTGTGTTGTAATCAGCTGTCTGTCATGAGTTCAGTATGCTTCCAACTTCAACAAGCTCTATTCTGTGCTATCCTGTAATTACACTGAACTGTGGCATTTGACATAAGCAATGCATCGCAAAAAAAAAAAAAAAAAAAAGTAGAATTCAAAAAGCAAAAAATATGCCCACTTCCTACCTGTTATGTTGGATAGAGAGACTGGCCTTCTAAATCAGATGTGTTGCTGTGTTTCGGCGTGTCTACTGTGTTGGATGTGTTGCAACCAAGGTTGGACAGGGGAATTCTAACACCATGCCTGTTCTCAGCCTGCAGTTTCGAACTGCTCAGATTATCTGATATTTTCAGTAATGACGATTGAAAGATAATTGCGTTCCTTTGCTTTTGGACTGAAAAGCGATGACTCTGCTGTAAATGAAGCTGCTATTTTAGAAATATTCTCACACTTCCACAACTCTCAATAGACATAGACTTAGAAGAATATGCTATGATCCCAGTGCTGTTTTTTTGTCAGATAATATAGTCAATTCAGTTTAATAAGGCTGTGAGATTTAACTAAAACTATGCAACAATATAATAAAGTAGAAATAGTGATGTTTTGGAATTACAAAGTGAATCATCAGAACCTTTTCTCCTTTCAGTTAAGTTTCTGAACAATCTTTTGTAAGAAAAGTCAAAATTGCCTGAGACTTTTCCCAGTGTAATATGGCCCAATTGTTTGGTGATAAGTGTTTCTGCTTTATTAATTTGCCACGTTATTAGTTAGCCATGAGCATCTGCCTAATGTCTGCAGATCCTAAAATAACTTAAGAGCTGATACTAATTCACATGGGCACCTCTGTACGTTCTGGGTCTAAATTAATAATTATTGTTAATGCAGATTAATGCACACCTGGAACTGGGCTACATAACTTTTTTTTTTTTTTTTTTCTTTTCTTTCTCAAGCTGGCCCCCGAAGGGAAATGCTGACAGTCTATGATTATGCAGATACATTGAATGTCAGCGGAAAATGCCAGTTACGGGACAAACGTCTGGCTGAAATGCCAGTAAAATGCTTGACGTGACAGGACAAAATGTCCGGCTAACATTGATGTCGCGCGAGTGTCGCCTGATTTTTTTTTTTATTTTTTCCTTTTCCCCCCTCCTCTTCTTCCTTTTCCCTTCTCCACAAAGCATTAAGCTGTTCACCCTATGCTAAGAAAGGTGAAACTCATGAGAAACATCATCTGAACTATTTCGCCACGCCTGAAACATTAACATTCAAACATGGTTTGTAGAAACATGGACTCTCAACCTTGATTTTTACGGCGTAGAAGGAGCTTTATCTCTGTCTGAGCTGAATGTGAAAGGCCAGAGTGGAATCACACGCTCATCATGGACACATCACAGTGTGCATGGTCACATCTTCAGTTTGCTTCCTCCTTACTTCTGTGGCGAAAAGTGAACTTAGTAAAAGTTACAATAAAGTATAAGGTTACTTTACTGATCCCCAGAAGAGGAAAAGTGGGCATGCACCATCTAGCAACAGTCACTAAGGAGGGCGTGTCTGAGAAAGGTGAATTACAGGGCGACTTGGTGATGCAGTACTCTCAAATACCTCGACTCAACATGGGTTCAAAAGTGTCATCTTCTCATAACTCGACGTGTTTGTGATAATGGATTTTTTTTTCGCCGCGCTTGCCGGTCAGAGAAGGATCCGACGCCGGTACCTGACTACCGAGTGACTCGTCCGCCATCATGCTATCACGGGTTGTGGGGGGGGAAGAAATGCCTTACAGCGTGTGTTCGAAGAAACGCAGCCAAGCTATTTTAGAATTCACGGCTGACCTTCAAGGAAATGAAGCCGATGACATATCTGTGTCTACCGCTTCCCGAGCTCGCCGCAGAAGCACACGTCATTAAACAGTTGCAGTGCTGATGAATTGCCGTACAGTTATGTGAAATGGAAAACGTAAAAATGATTATGAAAAAAAAGGAAAAAAAACACATTCACAAAATAGCATCAAAGAAAGAAAGCATCAGATTAATAGTAATAACTGTGTAATTATACATTATTAAATAGAGACATTGGAAAACTGTTAAAACACAACAACACATTTCCTCCCATAAATAACAACAAAATGAGCAAAACATTCATATTCAAGAATCTGCGGCTAACACTACCTGGACAAGGGGCAGTGTTATTGCAAACCCTTGATTCTCTTAAAGGGCCGCTGCAGTGTGTTCCGTATGGTGAGACACATGTTCTTGTTCGCACCTGCGACCCTTGACCGCATGTTACAGAGCATGAGCTCCACTGGGACCACTCCTCTGCACTTGATTCACCTGTGTGGGAGAAGGGTGACACTAGTTAAATGCAGCAATACGGTCCCTGGGGGCGTGGCTAACGGGGGCGGGGTGGGGCAAGGTGGGCGGGGGGTTGAATCAAATGGGGGAGGGGCCAACATGAGTCACGTTGGGGTGAGGTGGGGCTCTTTACCGGGGACTTACAGGAACACTATTGTGCACTTTAAAGTACCTTTATGTGATCTTTGATAAATACTTGCCATTATAATTCGTGATTCATTTCTATGCAGCACAGTTTTGTATTTTGCATCTGCGAGCAGGGGACTAGCTGCATTAACATGTGTAAATGAGTTTGTCTTTTTTAAAAAAAAAAGGCACACACTAATTTAGATGTGCATTTATGCAAAGATCACAGAGAAGGTGCAGCTTTGATTATCAAATAGAACAGTAGACACAGGGTTGCATTCTACCTGTTTCAGTTTAAAAAAAAAATAATTCATGCATTTCAATAAAACAAATATGTTTTAGACAAAGTGGGGAAAATCACTGTAATTTTAAAGAAAAAGGAAAAAAAAAACGTCAGAAAGAACATGATAACATGCAAGAAAGACGACATCTGAGGAAAATAAAATGGAACTTTAATGGGTGTTAGTTCAGAGAGAGAGAGAGGTCTGGAATATGGGTTCCCCTGCACTGCAGCAAACTGTCTGGTTTCCTTCACAGTGGAGCAAATATTGTGTTTTGATTCTCTGTGGTTTTGAATAATTTTCTATTATAACCTTACAGGATGATTTCTTTTTAGCAGTTTACAGCCCTTTTTTGTGTTTGATTTTGACTCAAAGCAGTTTTCACAATACTCAAATTTTGAATTTTGAATGCTCAGATGTAGTTCAGTGCTGGATAAAAGGAAATGTCACAGAATAATGGATTTTCTTTCCATGGTTCAGGAAATGGAGCATAAATGGTATTTTGGCATTATTTGTTTTAACTCTGCATTTACACGTATTATCACTAAATAATCATCTTGCAATTGTAAGTTCAGTAGAAAAAAAGAACATATTTGTTGCTTGATCTAAGATTACTGAACAGGAACCGCATTGAGTATTTCTATTGTCATGGTCCAAATATCAAAATGCCACAAAATGCTAAATAAAGTGATTATATTATGATGAGGCAGTGGGGTGATTTCCAAAGCCATGGTAGCCCTAAATGAGAACCGCGTAAATTATTTGGTGACAAAGTGAATGAACAATCACAATCCTCCATCCAGGTAGTCACCGAATAATTGATGTTTAATTATGATAAACTCTCACATTATGTATTCATGCATTAGAGAAATAATTTAAAACAAAAATGAATAGTTTTAATTGCAGCTCTGAATACATCAATGTCATTGGAAATCCTCAAATCATGTTTGAATTTTTAAGCACAATTAACATAGTTTCTCAGCGTTTAGCATCAACATCACATAGTTTTGGCCGAATAGGGATCTAAACCCTGCCTTTAATTTTTGCAGATCATAAAATAGACTGAAAGGTGGATCAATTTGTTAAATGAGGCAGTACAGGGAGAGTAAATTGTGTGAGAATGAGAAACAGAAAAGCACAGTGATGCGACTCGACAGGGAAACAACATACCTATAGCGTTGGTAAAATGGAGGGGCGTTAATGAGTGTATGTTAGTATAAAGAAGTAGATGTGTGGTGTCTTGCAAAGTAAAATGATAAGGAAAGAGGGTTTTTTTTTTTTAAACAATGACAGCAATTTAAATGGAACAACACATGGGAAAAAAATCAAAACACCCCCCCCCAAACAAAAAATTAAATAAACATAATAATAAAAAAATGAAAAGAAATCTCAATAGCAGCTAAACTTAAACCCACCCAGTAAAACAGTAATGTTGTAGAATAAAACACAAATCAACTAAATAATAAAGGTTTTGCTATACTACTTTCATTTCTCTTGTTTTCTTTTTTTTTTTTGATAAGAAATCCTTATAAATTTGGATCATTTCAGTTTTTATTCTACCGGATGCTGAACTTGATTAAGTCACAAAGCTTTATTTTATCTCTAAGGGCAGCATCTGTCAACTTTTGCCAAGTATGTGTTTCAGATTTGGCTGAAGGGGTGTTTTTTTTCATCAAATGACATTAAATTTATCACGCCTTGAAGGAAATGATTAACTACATCAGGGCCTTGGTTTTAAACTGCTGTTTAATTAATGTTCTATGAATATACTGTGTGAGTAATCCACTCGCCAACTCACTATGTGACAATAAAACAAACAGACCCACAAACCCAATTATGTTCCATATTCAAAGCAAATACTCATAGAGAAATGGGAAATTTATCTTCCTAGTTCGTATGTAGCGAGTAGAGAATGAGTAGGAGAAAATAATAATGCAAAACATTTCCACTTAAAAAGGTGCAGTACAAGAGAGAGCATGCATGATGAAATTAAGTTTAGTCGACAAAATAAAGTAAAGAAACATAACTATTGTATTACCAGTTTGTGCCATAAATTTAGCAGATTCAGCTTGCTCCTGCAGGGCCTTTGTGTCATGAACTGATCTTGGCCGCTGACTTTTTACTGTATGCTCTCCGATCATTCCATATTCTATGGGACAAAATAGAGGTTCATATGAAAGCTAGGCTTAAACATGATCTTCTGAGAACAAAAAAGCTTATTACATATTGTTTATCAGGATGTCTGAGGAGAAAAAAATCAACTGCAGTACATGGCTAGAAACAAAGACCACACAAGTTTTGTATTTAATTTGTCCTTTACTCTAGGGCATAGAACAATACAAAGTATTTATAAGGGTGAGTTGGAAGTATTAATTGAGCTGGAAAGCACAGCGTAGACACATAGCAAACATGCAAATAAACTCACACCGGTTTTTAATGCTCTAACACTTCATGAAACCAGCTCCCGCCCAGCCTCCCTCCCACCCCTCCTGCACACCCAGAAAAGAAAAAAGAAAAAGGAAATGAAAGTAAAAATGTGTAAGCCATCGGAAAGCCACAGAGGAGGGGGTCATGGACATAGCATGCTATTGATCCACAGTTTCCTCAACACTTTTGTCACCTTTTGTTGGTTATCTCTTCTTTTTTGTTTGCTTTTTGGTTGACCCAGTCCAAAAATATCATAGAGTGGAAAAAAAATCGACAAATGTATTCTGAGCTGTATTCATTACAAAGCGTGCCCTCTTTGTTTCCCATGAAGGGGACAAAGAGGCAATGAGTACAATGTTCTGACACCACACTGAGAAAAGTGATGTTATACTGCGTTGCATAAGAATTTGCATCAGCTGTTTAAAGTGAATCTAACACACTGTAAACCAACATTTATATTAAACTCACTGAAATCCCTCACGTGAATAGTTTCACCTTTTTTTTTTTTTTTTTTAATGAAAGTTGGCATTACTTTTGGCAGTGTGGTCCTAATGAGGTGATTTAATCATTTGCAAATAGACAATGTGGGTGATGCACCAACAACAGATTCACACATAGCTTATGTTAGTACATTAGACAATACAATGCATCAGCCGGTTGATAGGGAGCGTGTTTAAATCATCATTTCTAATGTCGTCGGGAGCCTCAGTAAGTTTCCTGGATTCCACACAGAAACACTGACCTCCCTCTCAGTGAGGCCTAGGGGAAGAAATCTGCCATCTCATCTGATCACGTTCCACTGAAAGCCCAAAGTTTTACGACTAATTATGCAGCGAAATCACTTGACTGTAAAATAAGACAGTTGTCCGAAACAAATCAAATAAACAAACTTGTTCCACGACTGGATTAGGGAAAAATAAATGAATAATTGCGACCCTCCCAAAAAAAAGTCACTGTGGGTTTTCATCTGCTATCAAAAAGCATCTCTTGTATATTGGGAGAAACTTTGTGTTTGAGTATGCATTGAAATGAATAGAAATATACATATATATAGAAAGCAAGGACATAAGAGGGTATAATGGAAGAAGAGATAGCCGTAAGCTAGAGAGAAACATCACAGCGTCTTGAAGCCGATTGGGATCTTCAGAACTACATAGAGTAGTTAGCATGTTGAAAGGTCTTCCAGCCTGTTTGGATTGTGCCCACATGTCTGTTTTGCTCAAATTAAACAGAAAGCCCAGCGTGAACCCTGCGCCGGGTGAACATGCAGGTACGCTGATGGCCGGTCGAGCTAATGTTTGGTTGCTAGTGCAGATAGATAGTTTGGCAGAAATAAAAGGGCCATCTGATGTAAGTCGGCCCCATCGCTATTACTTTGTGAGGAATCATGCAAAAAAAAAAAAAACTGGGCATGCTGCTTTTTAATGAACTTATACAAACAGAACAAAAATCATTATTTGCACTTTAATGCCATTGTAGCTCCATGGGGATGGATGGATAAAAGGGGTGTGGCTTCTTTTAAGACTTTTACTTTGTATTAACGTTGAAAGTATGCAGTGTATAGAAATCATCAGATACACACTCACTGCATGGCAGCAGCCATTCTGTAAAAGCTTAAAATTGATAAATGTATATTAAACGGAAAAAAAAAAATCCCTAGCTGAAACTCGCTAATAATGTGAATAAAGTGGTATGGAGCTGGAGGCTATTGTTGTTTTTTTTTTGTTTTTTTTTTTTAAATACTAATCCACATGACTGGCTTCGTAAACCATTGATTTTAATTCCTTCATATCTTTGAAAAATCATTTGCCTGTGCAGAGCATTGATCAAACCATTAAATGTTGATATTAGCCCCACAGTCACCTACATGTAATCTTATCTCAACAGCGTGCGATGAGCTATACAATAAAAGCATCTGCAGCAGAGGAGTTTATTAAAAAAAACACCATTAAACGGGATGTGGGTGAGAGACAAACTGTCATTGCCAGGCTTGTTTTATATTTTATATAACTTTTAAACAAGTGTTCTATCATCGTCTTTTTCCCTGACAGACGCTTGACTAATTCCATCTACATCAGTCCGGACAGGAATCTATTATAAAGCTCAACCAGGCTATACAGATGAGATTTGGTTAATTTAGTGCGCATAAGGAGATTTAAGTGTATGAAACTGGAGTATCTTTTGATGCCTCGAAGCCAAAATGTTAATCCAAAAAACGCTGTGGTTCAGAAAGCCTGAGGTGGAATGGAAAAAGAGCGGGATGTCGAAACAAGACACGAGAAAAGTGCTGAAGAAATAAGCACAACAGTTTAATTGAACCACCCGGATCATATTCAGGCCTTCGGCTAAATCACCGCGGACATGAGAGACAAACCGGAATTTTAATAACCGGAGGGGAGCGCCGTCGTCGTTTGTCAAAAGCGTCGCCAAAAAAACAGGGTGTCGTAACTGTTTTACAAGGCAGGAAGCACAGATGATGCATTTCCCTCGGAGACACCATCATCTTCGAGTTGTGACCAGTATTCATAACTTTTAAACTGTGTGTGTGTGTTTTTTAAAGGAAACGACTGTAAATTTAAGATGCATGAGGTGTCTGACGTCCTTCATTCAGGATTAAAAAGAACAGCCTACTCATTATTGACATCCATCAAGCATCATGCTTGAAGGAGAGACAACGCGGAGGAATCCATCACTGTTAGTCGCCTTTCTTTTTTTGTCTCTTTTTTTTTTTTTTTTCCCCCAAGCGAATGATTCACTTTGCTTTGCATGGAGACAACCCCCAATGGCTTGAATTACTGACAGATCATGTGTTTTAGGACTAGGGATTCTTTTTAAAAATGAAACTTAAGTTGCAGTTGGAGTGGCCTTTAAATTTTGCAGATTTAACAAAACTGAAGAATATGCAAACAAGGCGCCGTTTTGCCTATGACCTTGACCATAACCACAACAGGAATCATCAGACCTGGTCCTGAAATACTTTAAAATTCAAAATAATCTTACATCCTGTGAACCCATTCGTCTGCTTGTTTGTTTGTTTTTCCACAAATGGCTTTTACAAGTCGACCTTGATTAGTTTTCATTCAGCATGTTAAGTATTAGAGTAAATCTGTGAAATTAGCAATAACATTTTTGCATTGAACATTTCGAGTAGTTTTATGTTAGCCGAGTGTGCAGATTCTGTAATGGAAAATCAGTCAATGTAGAGCGTTTTTTACTGAACAAAGTGGGGCTGAAGGTCACTGTTTAAATCATAGCATATCACACTATATAATGGTTGCCTTTTTATACAGGTAGTGTGTGCAGAACATGGAGCACTGGTAGCAGATGAATATATCATGACATACATAGCAACTGTCTATTAACCTCCCCCTTTCATAGACTCATATCCAAACAGTATATTGTAACCATCTGGTGTCCACGGTAATGACTTTTCCTTTAATTAAAAGTGTCAACTCCATCAATCAGTCATAAAGATTTTGTAGCATGGGGGAATTACTCAAATGTCTCCCTGAGATTAAACTAACATAATTCTAGAGAAATATAGTTCTCAGCAGTTCAATGGCAGAATTTTTTTTTGGACCAGTCTGTTAGATGCACCAGAACCATAATGGCTGCAGCCAACATGTATCTCATGATCCCAAGCAGGGCAAACTTAATGTAGCCAACATGTTTGTGAGTTATTTAATTTGATTTATTGTTACTTGTTTTGCTTGACAGTTGAAAAGTGAAAATATAGGCTTGAATCAATAAATCTACAATATGGGGGGGGAGTGTTCACTCACACACACACACACACACACACACACATACAGACTAACTAATGCATGCACATTTCTCCTGTTTCTCACATGTCACATTTTTTAAAAGCCTCTAATTTGCCAAAGCAAGAAGCAGAATTATCACCTCATTCAGTAACACTTAGCAAGCTCAAACCTGCAATTACTTTAAGTGAGCGCAAATAAAGTTCTTTTTAAAAAAGGTGCGGGCGAAGACTGTTTGCCGCCGCGGCAGCCATTTTACTTGCATTTCAGCAATTATCAACACATCAAGCTGCTGATAAAGAGGTGAGGGTTGATGAGATTAGCCTATTTAGAGAGAGAGAGAAAAAAGAAATACGCTCGCTCTCAACTTTTAAGAAGCTGAAATGATTAGTTGGCTACTCCTGTGAGGCGGACCGCTTTTGCGAGTCGATCTTGAGAGACTATGAGATATGTCTGGCCACAAAAAAAAAAAAAAGGGAAATCACTCCTTTGTTTCAATCAGCTTTGAAAGCCGATCTCCGGGGGGGCATTTGTGAGCAGAGCCAGCGCCGCATGCAGAAACAGCTACGCAGCACAAAAGGGGGGGGGGGGGGACGTCACGGGTAAAAAAAAAAAAAATGTCCGCTCAGATTAGTGGCATCGGGACGACCACAGCCCCGTCACCTCAGCAGGTGACTGCAGGTACGAAGGCTCATATTGTGAGTTTAACAATGATATTGAATGAGCTGCTGCATCATAATGTCAGAGGTGTGCAAACATGGACGCCGTTGGACACTTTCTTCCTGTCCTTTCCATTTATATGCCCCTGATTTTGTGGCTCAGAAGCTTTTCTCACCCATCGCAGCTCAATTAGGCGACCATATTTACAAAGATTTTTCAATGCCGGATTTAATTCATTGCCTTCAAATGCATGGTGTACATTGCAAACAAATATATGCAGTAGACAGTCAAAGGGAACGAAGGTTCCCCGGGTCCGTGACCTTTGTGGTCAGGCTTTGATCCGCCGCACGCAGGGAATTTTTAAGCTTTAACACCAGCAGGCCGCAGGGAGTCCGATGGAAGACATTTCATTTCCAGGTTCATCCTCGCTGCGCACGGACACGTTCCATGTGTAATTCTATTGAAAGGCAGTAAACGCCGGCCCCCGTGTCCGGTGACTGATGTGTCTAACCTTGCATGAAATGAGCCTTTACTCGGAGGCCTCCGTGAGCGGCTTCCATCAGGGGCAGCGCGCTCGCCACCCCTCCATGCATTCCTGCCCGCCTGACTGGCTGACTGTCACAAATGTAGCTCTTAATGAGAGGCAGTTCATTACCACTGCACTTTGAAGAGTGTAAGTTCCTGAAATAGAGACAAGCGTACGTTCCATGCAGACCCTGGAAGAGGGATACCTCCCCATCTCGTTGCCCGTCTTTGATCCCGTTTTATTGCAGCTCAGCTCAAGAAGCCAGCGAATTCTTGTCATATGTTGTAATATTTCTGGGTTTCTAAGGTGCTCAGAGTACATAATTTAGATTCTGCACTCATGCTTCGGTCATGAATTGGACTGGAAGTCCATACAGAATGTAAAATAAAGATGCCAAAACTATGACAACAGACATTCATTAGTAGGATCACACAGGATGTTAAGATTTTAAACAAAAATGTCAAATGGCTGAATCATAAATGTATATTTTTATCTATATGTGGCTTCTTTTTAAGAATGTTCGTTTTGTTTTACCTGTAAGTATGTGTTTTTTAATTGTATGTAACTTTTTATGTAACCCCTTATTTCTTTTTTTATGTTTCTTTCTTTTACTACAGTAATTACAGACACTGGCTGTAAAGCCAAAAATTATTATTAATTTACTCTGTGAGGAAAAAAAAAAAAAAGGAAATGATAATAATCATGATAATTACAACAGAGGGTACAGGTACAGTATATTACAAAAGAGAGATCAAGAAAACCCAAAAAACACATTTGAACAAAAAGCAAAGAATAAAATCAGTCATTATGTGTCACAGTGAATTACATGACAACATCAAATATACATGTTTTCATTAGTAAAGTACAGAATCTACTACATCTTTTAGCAGCATGTGACAGGACAAGATGATTATTTTCTTCTGAGCGAGCATCAGGAATTTTTACACAACTACTTTTCAATGTAAAAGAAAAAAAATAACTATGATGAGGATGCCGATGTAATGATCATGGATTATAACTTTAGCTATTAAATACACGTTCACGTCCAAATTCAATCTCAAATCGACTCAAATAGCCCTCCGCTACCGAATGCTTGAGCCAATCTAAAAAAACTCAATTAGTTTGTCATTAAGAAAATGAGGGGGTTGCACGGAATCGGATACAAATTACGAATTGTCCTCTGAGACGTACAATTATCCATCACATTCCTTCTGCCATCTGTTTCCTTCCTGTTGACTCTCCTAATGACGGAGATCGAAGCCAAATTAGAATTCTGTGCAACTGCCACTGCACCTCATTGGAAAGTCATGCGAGTTCGCCTAAAAAAAAAAAAAAAAAAACGGCCCCCTGGAAGAGTGCATGGAATACAGTGAAGCAGGGAGGATGTTTGGTTTCACATGATGTGTAGGCAAATGAGCGGCTACTGCGGCTCGCACTGATGAAGGACGGCAGCACAGTGCTAAATCACAAGGTTATTGAGCAGTACCGCGCTAAGCAACCTAGATGGAGCTCTGACGTTATCAAAGCGCTGCATCAAGAAGCCCTGTTGCTGGGTGCCATGAGCAGATCATTCCTCCTCTCCTCCGTACACTTCTGGGAACGGGCACTCGGCGCTCTCTTTTTCATATCGTTTCAACTCATCCCAACACGCATAAGCTGAATCTGTGCTCTGTCATAAAGAAGTAGTCCGCAGCCTGTGCATTATAGTATAATGATGTGTCGGCGCTAGAATCATCCGGAGCATCATCCTCATTACCGTAGCCATATTGTGGCTGTAAACAAGTGCTTGTTTAGCAATCTCTGGAAAAGTAGATTTCTTTTAAATGAGAGGAGGGGGAGGGGGGAAAAAAGGGGAAAACAACAACAACTTCCTTGTCTTCCTTTGAGGGTTTTCACAAAGACCCTCTGCATGATAATGTGGGCAACGTGCCGTGCTTTCGGTTTCAGCTGCATGATGCTATCAGAAAATGGACTCGCCTATGGAGCTTTTTTTTGTGAAAGGCAACGCCAAGCTTGCAGCTAATAACTTGCAAAAAAAAAAAAAAAAAAAAAAAACGCCAGCCTTTTCAAGAAGAAGCGTGATTCACTGCTGAGCCACCCATGACTAAAAGTGGGGCTGCTGCGGGGATACAGCTGAAAGGACTACTGTGCGCCGACAGAAACAAGGATGGAAGCGGATTACTAATGAAACCAGTTCAGAAGAAAAGAGTCGGGTTACTTGAACGGTATAGAAATCAGACGTTAAGCCGCGGCTTTCTCAAATCTGGAAACGTTAGTCACCTGCTTATGGTGTTTAATGAAATTTGCTCTTCTTAGTCAATCGGCTCAAAACGGAATTATTTTTTTTGTTGCTGTCGTACCAGGAGGAAGTGATCTTGATAATACTGCTGTAAATTTCAGCATAATTACGCCCCTGCTGAGGCACATTGGAAAACTATAGAAGCAGCTCCTGGCACTGGTATAGAAACACACAGCCCCGGTGGATGACCCGGCAGTCACACACGCTGCCAAGCTCAGAGCCACCATGCCAAGCAATGCATCTGTCAAGTGAGAAACATGACACATTTTTTAGCACCTTTGCGGCCGCAGCCAATTTTCAAAGAGCATACCTTGTCCTTTTTCGGAGCCATTTTGCTTGGCATACCAAGTAGTGACCTTCGATTTAATAGAGTCATGGTTTGGCGTCGGTTGGAAATTCCCCGCTAATAAATGGAAAAATGATACACCCGAGAAATTAAAGGAGCAAAAAACACAATATGTACTCTGTAGTCACGGAGGCAAATGCGGAAGGATGACCGTGTTTCGTAGCGAGATAAATCATTTCCAACAGCCCCTAATGAGACTTTCATAATTCATGCTGTCAGCTTTTCCACAGCAGCACCAATCATGTCCAATCCTTTTGCAGTGGTAAAGCCCAGTGCTTCAGACTGCCACCCTGCATCTATCAGCACAGGGAACATTGTGTCATATGCACGTTAGTCATGAGGAAGATGATGCCTGCAACATGCCCTGTCTTGGCTCATTGACTAAGCTCATGTTAAAGCAAATATGCTCTCCAAAATAATTACAAGGACACAGCGGCAGCACTCAAACGTCCTCAGACAAGAGCACAACTGCAGCACAATAGGATTTGTATTTAATGGATTTGGACGCCAAGTTGGGGAACATGAGAGCCATCGCAGTTGTTACAAGTTTTTAAACTACGCGTGGCTGCACTGGATTGTTATCGCTGTTTGTTGTTATTTAATTCATGCATTCATTATCCAGGGTGCTTGACTTTTGCTTAATTATAATCCCCTTTTAAAGAATTTAAATTGTGTATATGGTTTTTTCATGACAAATACACTGTTGTTTTTTGTTTGACGTTGCAGGATGATTCCTAAATAGAATTCAGCTAACAGAAATAACACAGGAACTTCCCTTTATCTTTTATCCATACTGTACAGTTTATTCTCCTTTTTATTAGCAGATTACCTAGTTTTTACATTCACAATTCTCTTACCTGTAATATTTTCTATTCTTTATTTTAGGGAGGAAGAGAATTGGAATCGCAGGAGATAAAATGCTGCAGGGATTTAGTCCCAGCACATGTTAAAGAGGCAGGAGGTTTAACCGTTTGATGATCTCTGCACAGCCTGAATATTCCAGTGACACACTACAATATATGTGCAGGTTTTGGGTTTAAGCGTGGCATTTAGCAAAATATCACTTTTCAGTCTTTTAGTTATTATGTAAAACCTTTTTTTGCAAAAGAAGCAAGGTCAACTGAACAGACAAATGCCTTTGTCTCCCACTTTGTATTGACTCCGTAAACACATGTTCCATCTCGACAATCATGAAGCACTTTGTATTAAAAGTCTTATTTTTCACACTTTTGCAGCCCCATCTCAAAGAGATGCAGAGTACAATTATTGTAACAGAGAAAAGAAGGTTTATCTTAATTTTAAATAAGGCTGAACAGTATCGTTGAAACCATACAAATTTAATTTCATCAGGGGAAAGTAAATAAAATGTTGAGTGATTAACTCAGAGCAGCTTTATTTTTCTATCTGAACAAAATCTCCTTTTTTTATTATCCATTAGAAGCCATTGGGATCACCCTGTGAAAAAGAAAAGGAGCAAAAAAAAACATTTCAGTTTATATGCAAGTTTTGTCATTTTTGGGTCTTTCGTCCTGACTATATAAATAGTGTCAGCCAGATGCACAAGTGGTGAAAACACACACATAAAAAAAAACTGGGCGGCATGAAGCACAATTCATTCATCAACAGAAACCAGAATAAACACTAATGAAGTTGCTTTGTTTTGCCTGTCTGACACTGATAAAGTTTCCTGTACCGTAGTCTTTCCGGACATTAACTGGATTATCAAACGCATCATTTACACGCAGATTATAATGGAAATTAGATTCCTGTGATTTGTTAATCAAATTGTTGCCTCCATGTGAGTATTTACTTTGACATGGTTAGAGCGCATCATAACCGTATCAAAGTAAATATCCATGTGCATGTAAATAAATAAATGTATAAACACGCACAGGATGTAATGAATCTGAATGAGAGTTGACAACAAACCGTCTCCTAAACAGCCGCCAACAAACACTCCACAACCAGAAAGCAGTTCTTATTAGTAATCGCTGAACCTGCAGGCAATTTTTTAAAATCCTCTCCAGCATTGCCCGACCACTAACAGTAAAATGACAGCTTAGAGTCTGCCGTTTACTGAAGCCATCTCGTGATTTCTGGGTAGTGAAGTTATTCCAACTTTTCAAAATCGTGTCTTGCGGCCAACCCCGAGCTGCCAAATTGCAATATTGCCCACTGCAGCTTGACTGCTGTAAACAAGAGTGAATGAAATTGACTCAGTGGCTTACAAAAAAAGAAAAAAACTAAAAAAAACATGTAATCATGCCATGACCAGACAATGACCGTGTTGCTTTTCAAAGAGATAAATGAGTCCACTAAACAAGAAGCAAAGGTTCTCATCAGGTGGCTTTGAAAAAGGGGAAAAACTCAAGTGTGTATCTCACACAGACAATAGGGCCTCCTAGCTTTTGCATATCAAATTCTAGAACGGAGAATGAAATGACTTATCAGTGACAGCTCCTTGTTATATATGCAGCAGCAGAGGCAGCCAAGAGTGACATTAGTATTGGAAATTAATTGTTTTTTAATGTGCACGTCTCCATCGTCCACCACCACACAGCCATGCACCATTACTGTGGTCAATTAGCCATTCAACGTCTTACCGTTGTCCAATGTATGGAATTGATTACCACACCACAAGCTCTCCCTGCAGCTCACCATGTCCAGAATATTAAGTGTTGTGTAAAAAAAGGAAAAAAAAGAGATATGTTAAACTCAACAAAGTAAATTGAATCCGCTTTTAACCTCGACATGATGCTTATTGGTTTACTACCCAAGGGCCCTCATAGAATGTGCATCAAAACAGTTTCAACAATACTGAGCCAAGTAATATCTTATTAATAAAACTTTCATATATTTTTTTGTTCTCTGGATATGGGAGGGAAATAAAACCCCTTCATTCGGGCTTCTGGGCTTTTTTTTTTGGCTACGATGACATTAAGGATGATTGAAGTACATTATCTGGGCACACAATGGCTGCCGTCCATTCAGCTGTGCTCTGCAGAGGCCTGGTATAGGGAGCTGATGACAAAATCACTGCAGAGGAATGTGTAGTTTTTTTTAAAGGCCCATGACACCCAAGACCCTCAATTGCTTCGGCTGAACAGGCCGTCTGACCTATTGTTGGCGAGTTCACGTTATTGTCGATGTACCTGTCTTGATATGCAGTCAAAGCTATCAGGTCTGCCTCTCACAAAACAGCTTTGAAAAGAAAAGAAAAGAAAAAAGGAGGCGGTTTAAAATATATCCCTTTCTTTGATTCAATGATGATACCAGGTGCAGCGGTTTATTTGCAGAGAATAATCGGTCATGGCTGTAGCAAGCATTTTACATGTTTTCCTCCTGGATCCATAGCTCGCCGTGTTTGAATTCATCAAAGTGCGGGATAAACTAAATTTGTGGGGTTTATGATGATGAATAAATATCGCTTGGCGAATGCATTAAACAATCAATACATATTTATTCTCCACCGCCGTCAGACATTTCCTCGTACGAGGGCGACCGCTCGCTCATTCCATGTTCCTCGCACGGCAAACAAAGTGTGATCTGTTTGTGATCCCTCCACTTCCCCTGCACTTCTGAGAGCAGCCTTAATGAGCTTTTCAATGCAAACAATCCAGCCCTGTGCATACATTTTTCCTGCTCTAATCAGCAAAAAAGAAATAAAAAAATAGAAAAGTTGTTTCAAGCACTCTCTTGCTTTAGTCTAATTAGGATTTATTAAACTAAGCAAAAATTCAAGGGAATCAATAGCAATATTTTTCTCCACATACATAGTCGTCTATAGATGTGAAAAGCAGCTAGCAAATGGATGAAGTAACTATTTCAGTCTTGAACATCCTTTCACCTAATTGTGGCATTAAAAGGCACTGATGAATCCTTATTTCCTGTATTTTCTCCCAATTTTTTATCAGGTGGTGCTGAATGGTCACATAAATCTAATCTTTATTCAGCCAGTAATTGAATCTCCATGGACATAAGATGGTAGAAATATAAAGGGTAATTAGAGGGCACAATGTTCTTTTCTTGTATTTGAATCTGTGCAGACTGGAACCTAAACATTATCCCTAAATGAAATGCTGCAGATGAATGGTTAATAAAACCTCTGCCTTAGAACATGCGCAGGCTAATATAAAAGACACATGACCCATAATGTGCACATTTGATTCTACTGCTGACCTTTGTTGCATTACATTCATTGTAAACCCATAAAGGCATAGTAATTATAATTTCTTTTACATTGATGGATAGCTGCCTCTGATAAAAAAAAAAAAAAAAAATATATATATATATATATATATATATATATATATATAATTTTAGATCTCCATGAATTCAACATTCTCTCAATCATAGAGGATGAACTTACATTATTAGTGCAGAATAATAAGTCAATGTAACAGATGTAAAGTGTTGTTACTTTAAGTTTGCACTAACATTTCCCCATTCATGTATCTGAAAAGCAGTTGTTGATTTTCAGCTGCAGAATTTGCTCTACATAAAATCTGTGAAACATATTAATTTAACGTAATTTATATGCACTTCAAAATACAAATATAATAGCCCGCAGTTGTATAATTGCATTCGTATAATGTGCTTGTCTTTGTTTGCCCAATTGTCTATTTTTGCTTTACATTTTTCAATTGGACAACCAGTTCTGCAGCAGCCACCTGGAGACGATCCACGGTGTTGTGAATTGTTTTGCTTCATAGATACAGTGCATAAATACATTTACAGCAACCCAGTTTTTTTTTTTTAAATATGAACAAATTCATGTTTTCACACACTATATCTCGCATTGGGTGCCACCGGTGCCCTCACTTCAATTGACTTGAATTTTTATATCAGGGCAGAAAACGCATTAAAAATGCATTATCTCTAGTCCGGCATCAGGAGGATGCTCTCAACATACAAATCATGTTTTATGACGGGGCACAGACAACCAGTAGTTTTAATATCAAGCACAGAGCTATAAACTAATAAGAGACGATGCCAACTCAGACAACAAACTAATGGGTCACACAGCAAAAATATCTTTGTGCTCATTTTAAGGCGCAACCCCTCACAGTCTTGGAAGCGTTTCAAGTTCGTTTTGCAGAACGTTATTGTTGTGTGGATTATTAATGACCTTCCATGGGGTATATGGCACACTGCACCTTAAGGAATACTCTACAAAAAAAAAAAAAATACACTGTAGTCTACCATCACAGTATTTAGTGCATCTCTATACTAATATCATTGCAATTGGTCTAGTTCACAACTTCCAAGCACTTGGATTATGCAAATACAGAGAGAGCCGTTTCATGACCACTTCCTAACCAAGAACATTTGATCTTTAAATAGGAGAATATTAATTTAACACACATATTTTGGAGGGATTCTGTTTTTTTTTTTTTTTTGCTTCACGTAGGTGTTCAGAAATAGCCTGTCTCTCGTGAACATCAGCATTGAGTAACTATGGTTACAATAATCCATAAAACCTAAACCACAAAATTCTCCATTTATCAAGAACCCTGCTACGCTGCTGCACTGCAGAAGCTGAAACAACTATTTAATTAACACCTAATAATACCTACCTACTGTAATGGCAAATTAGCATCTGTTTTCAATATTTTAAAATTTGTTGTCTTATTTTCTAGTAAACTGAATACTTTAGATTTTGGATTTAAACTGTAACTTTGGTCTCTATAAAATGATTATCAGCATTTTCACGTCTTTCATACATTTTATGGACCAAACAATTGATTAATTGATCAAATAATTTGCAGGCGTAATTCTCAAAAAAAAAGTGTATACAGTAGATACTGCAGTAAAAAAAATCATCTCACCCACATTAGTAATACTACAATACGGGGAAAGCAAGCACCATTCAATACAATCTGAGTGAAGGGCAGTTGGGGTTATGGGTATAGTGTCAGATTATACTCCAACATGAATGACTGATTGGATAACAGATCAATGTGCAGTATCTCACATTTATTATTTGTCTATATGGGACATTTTCCTGTTGCTGGAACAGCGGCGGTCGACATGTGTAGTCGTGCTCTTTAAATCAAAAGAGCCAGAATGACAGAACGGGGTGGCATCAAGGGCAGGCAATCACCTTTCAGAGGAAGGAAGGTTGTTCGCTGGCCCTGCCTCTGCCTCCATAATAGAGCACAAACTGTACATAAGGAGCCCGGGCCCAGCTGTCTCACAGCCTTGGCAACATCTTTTCTTATTGAAGGTTTCTTAGACTATGTTTCAAAGGGGGGGTTTTGATGCTGGGAGCTCTGTCCACAGGCTCTATCAGTGATTAAACAGTAGTGAACAGGTGAATCTAAACACCACTATTTTGTCGGCATTCAACATGTCCACATGTTTTGACGGCATGCCATATGGCTAAGACTCATGGGAGCTGTAGTAGCTTAGTGCTGACAAAATGCTAATTGTAAAATGGATATCATGAAGGTATGATCCCTACACTGTCTACTGAGGGCCATGTAGCCTACTCCAAACTATAGAAATGCAATCTTGGAATCCATTGGCTGTCATCCGACAATGTATTAGTCTCTGGGGCGAGCTCCCGTATTTCTGTGCTTCCAGTGGAGTCAGCGGATGTCTATTCCAAGACTTTTGTTTCCATTAGTCGGGCCATTGTTTACCGTCCCACAAACGCCCGTACATTTAGAGATAAAAGCTCACACGAAGCTGAAACAAAATGAAACATTAATGAATCCTGATATCCCGAAATACCATTTCGCAGACGGTTCTGCGTCTGTGCAGCTCTCCACATCGACTCGTCCTCCTTCTACTTAGTGGTTGTTTGTTGTTTGGTTGTTTGTTGTTTGTCCACCCGGAAGAAGCAACAGGAGCTTGTGAACATGTACATTTTAATCTTGTTGGTTAATGGTTATTGATCAGGGAATGATTAGTGTGATTAGTTAAACATGCACATCCCTACTATTGTTTGCTGCATAATCTTTCCATTCACAAAGTACTTGTCCCTTGATCTACATATTCTACATGTTCACATGCGGAGGCTGTGCAGATTACACATAGTGATTCAAATCCATAAGACTGCTTCTATGACCTTGATTGATAGGTGTAGCTCTAAAAGCTACAACATTTTAAAGCCTGTTGTTGTTTCTTCAACTAAAAACAACCTATTTTCTCTTGTATCTACATTGCACATTTTCTTACAACAATTAGCAACTTCCAGCTGTTAATTTCCAGAGTCGTTCCTGAGGCAGACAGGACTGGCATTTAATCGATGATAAGCTCTTTGCCACCAGTACAAAAGCTGGGTTTAAGTCTAAAACTATGAATACAAAGATCTGTTATTTGCATACATACAATAAAACCAATCAAAAATAAAATCCCATTCCTTTTAAGACAGATTTTCTTCATTAGTATCAGTTAGGCATCAGATGAGCATTAGTGGAACTAGGAGATACCCAGCATGATGAATACAAAGTGGTGGTTAGTTTCCTAAAAACATAAAAAGACTATTATAGATTGGATTCTTTTCATTGGAACTGACTACAAAGTGTTGTGATTGCAGGTTCATTATGAACAATGGATAGAGTGCAAGATAATAAAAGAAAAATACAGATGATTAACATTTAGGCCATAGACATAATGTCTCTACAGGTATTCCCCATAGGTAATATGACCTTTTTAATCATCATTTATATACCGCATATACTGTGCATTTCACCTCACACACAAACATGTAAATAGCTGAAACTAATAAGCCCAGACACTCTCCCTGTGACTATATTTATAGGTTAATGCAAAATGCAATACATTCATTTGAAGTTAAAGCAATCAGCAACTCCAGTGTCTCCAGGCACCCAGCAGAGACAGGAGACGGGATTCATTATGTGACATTCTCAATAATTCATTACAAATGAGCCCTTCTTGTTTCTCCTTGTTTTAATGTCCCGGTCAACCGTGACTTGGCAGATGGCATCGAGTGCCCTCCTACACGATCGACTTGTGATTAGCTGAGACCTCTTTCTTTGTGCAAATCATATTCTTACTACCCATCAGAGACACCTTCTTACCCTCACATATCAAGCATGTGACATATGCAGCGTGAGTAACTCCCAGGGGGGAATTCCCAAAGTACAGATAAGATACGATGAGTCGAGATAAGCTAAGATAAGATTGGCCTTCAAGGAGAAATTTGTAATGGGCCGGTGAGGGAGCATAGATGAAAAAGTAGCACACCATGCACATGTGTATAGTCCAACATGCATAACCACACACCCCCCATATAGACATACACACATCATCATCTATTTGTCACAAGAGCACAAATCATTTGAAGCTTCTCTCTTATTATCCTTTTTTTCCCATGCCAGACTGAACAATTTTTCATTGCTACGGTTTTATTCCTCACTTTTTTTTTTCTTATTGTCTGACAGTTCTGGACAATTAACGATGCCCCCGCTGTGTTCTTAAAAAAGGATAGAGTAACATTTTAAATTGAAGGTAGTGTCGCAGACGTCTCACGGGGTGTCTCTGAAGCTCAATTCAATGCATCACTCATTTCATAGAACATATTTTACATCAACACATCCATAAACTGCATCTATCAACCTATATTTACACCCAATTATAAAGATGACACAGATAGAGCTTTAAGTGCAAGGTTTATTGTTAAAAGCTCTTGAAAGGATTCACTTCCCTCAACCATTAAAATGCAATTTAATGTGAAATTAAAAAAACAAAAATCAATGTCAATGAAATGAATTTTCCCTTTTCCCTCATATAAATAAAATGTGATTTTCATGTATGAGACAAATACATAGTGATTGGAGCCTGCAGCTCGAGCACGATAGGTATGTAGGGTAGGGAAATAATTCCACCAGATTAAGTTGTAGACTATGTAGGTCATATTTACTTTAAGTTCATATATTTAAATGTTTTGTTATGTACTATGTATTATATAGCATAAACATATGCCAAATGTTTTTCATATATATGGAAGAACATTAAAACTAAATTTCGAATTGAGAAAGTGACGCATCATCACAACCAGTAATATATAAGCACAATATATTGAATTTATAGAATGCTTTTCAGGGTCATCAAAGATGCATTATGTGAGATAAAATGAACATGTAAAAAAACCATAAAACACTACATTATTCACATATCCAAATCAGTTCAAGGTGATTTGATTAATAGGACTTCAAAGAAAAGGTTGCCATCAAAAATGACTCCTTAGGCCGTGGAAGGAGACGCGGTGGCGTTATTGATGGTCAGGCGGTGGCGAGCGGTTTTGGTGAGGGATTTGGGACCAGTGATGATCACGTCTGATTTATCGCAGTTTAATTTGAGGACCTTGGCTTGCATCTATGAGGCAGTTTGTCAAAACGGGGGGGGGGGGGGGGTTGGTCAGCTTGCCGTAGCCAGTGTCAATTTTTTGTTTGGAAAAATGAAAGAAAAGTCTCGCCTGTGGAGAGCCTCTGGGTTGTGTGAGGTGTGTGTAGCCGGCGGATCGGCTGTGATGCCAGCTCCTTTGTGTTATTGAAGGCGGTCTTTGTGGGTTTTGTGATGCACTGTTAAAACAGTTTTCTTGTAGAGTCTTTTGAAGCTGGCTCTTACAAGATTTCCTTTGCTGGAGTTTAAGAGTATACAAAGAACTGAGTGTGCAAATGAGACTGTTTGGGGTTTTAATGGGAGCCAGCTGATCAAGACAAGAGGCGAGTGTGTCATTATAATAGTTGAGAAGATTAGAGGGTTAGGAGACAATAGGGGAGGGGAGGCAGGCACTTTACTGGCAAGAGAGCCTGAGAGACCTGAGAGGGAAATATAATTCTGAAGGATATCTTGTATTTTATATTTTTCATGTCTTTTGGAATGGGTATAGGGGCGCCAATGTCCACGGTATCTGCCAGGTGCCTCAGAGATATCGAGGTTGATCAGTGGACGGAACGGCAGCTGTGAGTAGGGAAATTGTGTGAAACTGAAGCATTGAAAAAGTTCCAGTGGATTCAATGTCAGATTTACAACCGGTGTCATCAATGTGGATATTAAATGCATCCACGAACAGAAGGTGAGATGGCATATAGATGGGTCTGAAAATGAGAGGCATCAAGAGAGAAAGACGAGGCTTGGCTTGGGGCCATCCAAAGAATGAGCAGCGGAATTGTCCTTCCTGTAAACAGCGTTGACACCTCCCCACCCACCTAAACTATTGTAATGATAGTACTGATGGTAGGAAAAAAAAAGAAAACATTGCGCATACATTGTAGAAATGCATTTTAGCCATGCTTGGATTATCATGACATTTTATGCAGATATTATATATATATAGTGGTATATATATAATTGTATTTCTTGCTAAATATCTTGACAAGTATTACAGTATTCCATGAAATTGGGTTTATATCAAGAACCAATGATTAAAATTGAAGCCAATGCAGAATTACATTAAAGTGCAATGCGATAGGTTCCTATTCAGAAAGCTTTGGTTTCTGTCCTGAAATACATGCTTTCAACAAGTCGTTATGGTCTTAATCTTTATATTCAGGCTGTTTGGTGGGTGGCTTGCAGTCGGCTCACTGGCTGTTCTCCCGGGAAAGTCAAACTATTGTTGCGATATTTAGGGCCTGAGCCAGGAAGCACTCTGCGAAGCCCTATTCTTTTTTGCCCTGGTTGTTATTTAGGTTTAATGTTACTCGACTATGATACCTGCCACATTAGTTTGCTATGCTCGGTGTTCCCAGTAATACAGTGGTGGCTTCGATCGAGGAAACTCCCCGCACTCCTTTGAAAGATCCTGACTCCAAACGGAAAAGATGGTAATGACCATAATCAGTAACTCTAGGCTTCAAATTGGCACCAATGCAAACCAATGCTACATGCATCTTAAAATGCAGTCCATGGTTCATCTGGACACATTTGGAGCTGTTTCTTCAGAGGATCAGATACAGTGAGATGTTTAAAGAAGAGCTGCAGACAACAGGCTTTTAGTGTATTTTCAGCAAACAGCACAGCTCCAGCAGGTAAAAAACTTATTTTGACTGCTACACATGTACGTATGCCACAGCTCTACTCCGACCATGGTTCAGATACGCACAAAATCATAGAAAAATCCAACTAGTTTAGTTTTTGATACATGTAGAACAGGGAAACTTTTTGTCATTTATTATAAATCAGAGGGAAGAGAAGAAGAGGGCAGCCAATAGTCAAATTATGCAGTGTTGAATGATACTGTTGCCTAATATAAAATCATCTAGGGTTTCACTGAGTAATATTAAGTTCCACTCTGATGCACGGCCACAAAAAAAAAAAAAAATGAAAACACTATTAAATGTATACTGTGAAATATCTTATTTTAAAATGTTCAGGCTGTTTTCTACATAGGCTACAACTAGCTGATATATACCAGGAAAAAAGGAGTCTGAAATCCATGGCAACCAGAAGATGTATCCTAGTGACATTGGTTATTTTCTGACTTTTCATCTAGCTCCAGTTTATTTTTGAGGTAAATGTATGGAACTTGTATAGATTGCCGTGAAACTTGGTCAGCGATGTTCCCCTACATCGGTGATCCCTAACTTCACCATCACCAGTTATGTAAGATATTCAGTCATTTACTTTTTCATATGCTAATATTAAGCATGGTTGTGATTGATTTGGTTGGGTTAAGGCACACGATTGCTTTAATATGAGCAATCATTTCAAAAATTCAGTTTCCTTTCTGTACTTACATGAGGCCTCTCCCAGCCTCCATTAGTCAGCCATTAGTCATGCCCTCTATTCAGCAGCATCTCTGAGCGGGCAAGGGAAGGGTAAGGAGGCCAGAATGCTGCAAGCAGCATAAAGTGTGGCTTCTCGAGTCAGAAAAGGAAGGATTTTGTTGAATAACTTGGTGGGATTCAGTGCAGTGATGTCTGCTGGATTTAGCTTCTCTCCTGGAAAATGACTGCTTATTTAACGTCAGCGACTGAACCAACAACACTGTTTCCATATTTCCCTTCCGTCCGGGAGATTTGCACCAATTAAATTTCTCAGTGATAGTTTTTCTGAGTCTTCCTGTCAACGAAAATACAATTGCCTCTAGACATTTCAGTTTCCTTTGGTCAGAATTGTGCGATTTTTGAACCGGGAGAATTCTGATTGTCTGAAATGTATCAGATCCAAAAATGAGCTAACCCACATATCACTCAAAGACAGCTTTATAATTAAATCTAAAACAACAGAGCGGCAAAGCACATGCTTAGCCTCTTGTTGCCAGGCAACCGATGTGCATACCATTCTGTCCACATTAAAGATGGGATGAAGGGAGCGGGGGCTTCCTGTATTTTTTTTTTTCCCCACAAGCCTTCTTTTTAGATATAGCCTTTTAAAGGACAAAGTGCTGGGAATGTGGACAGCTGATCAACTCTAAGAGGGGGCGTTTGAAATTCCTTTAATGAGAACTTGGCTCTTTTTCGAGGTATTATAGAGACTCTCAAATATATGTGACTTGAATCCAAAGCAGTTGGCCAGTGATGGTTATCATAGTGAGGTTTTTAAACAAGTGATAAAAGGATGGGAGTGGGAGGCAAAGAGCGGGAGAGTTTTGTTTGGAGTGCCTTTGTCTGTAGTGGAGACAAAGGAGCACGAGGTTGAGAAATGTCAGTGGATTGAAATATTTACGGGTTTTTGTTTTTTTTCCCCTCTGCAATCGTGGCTACGAATCAACAGCCAACGATCATTATGTGACAGAGAAAAACAGATAACCTCCTCTATTAAATAATATTGACTGCAATCTGAGAAAAATGCTTTAAAATCTGCCATTTCAAAACAATAAGAAAAAAAACAACTTTTTTTCTAGTTTTTGCAAACTAGAGAAAAAAAATGAGCTGAACTTGATCTTTAATTTTTAAATTGCCAGAGAAGTAAATTAAAGTTAATTTTGCGTGACACCATATGGCCTGTCACCACTGGATGGCACATCCTAAAAACCCTGACTCATGCCGTATTATGAGCCCGTTGTTTTTTAAAATACACAGCTGTCCCATTATGTGTGCAGAAGTGGGCAGGAGAGGACGTTAACGTCCCGCCCCGACTCAGCCATCCGCGCTAGCAACAAATAACCGTCCTCCGTTTATGGGCCTCTGCCCATGTGTCAGGTTCATTTCGGTTCAGCAGCGGGTGGGAAGCGCGGGACAGCACCACACACCTTTTTATGGCTCTTGACAGCCCTCCGCATGACAGATAATGGAGACACGAAATGCATTTGAATAATGCATTCTGGGCACGCTGCAATGCTGGGGCTGAGGTGATGGGCGAAAGGCACACGGACAGATAAGAGTCCAACTGGCGCTTGAACACCTGCCTGAGTAACACTTGCTAAAATACTAAATAAAATGGGAGCCTCCTTTAAAAGTCTCATATTGTAGAGAGTGTGACTCTAATTGTATTTTAATCATCAGGAAGATGTACAAAATACTCATTCATATTTTAAAATGATCAATCCACAGTGAAAGATTCAGAAACTGTAGAGTAAAAAGAGCCATGAGGACATTTGACATCAGAACTACACAGTCACTGACCCCCCCACCACCCTATTCACAGCCAGTCAAATCAGCCAATCAGAGGAGAGACTCATTAATATTAATGAGACACAAACCGACCTATTCTTTCTAGAGCTCCAGAGAGAAGCTCGAGGGAGGTGATCTAAAACTATAATGAGATGGATTTTTGGTCTTTAATACCACAAATATATCCTGTTAGGGATATCAAAACTTTATATAAAATCCAGGAAAAGTGTTAACTATGGGGCAGTAAACTATTAATCTTTAGAAGCCCTGTGAGCAGCTGAAATGCTCTTGCTAACAATTGGAACAAATGGAAATTGCTGACTTTTTAAAGATGAGTTTTTCAATATTAGAATGAACAGGTCACAGAAACTGTCTGAGGAGACTGCTTCCTTCTTAATTAACCTATATATGTGTTTCTCCTTCTTGCCCCCCTACGCAGTTTCGTATATTTATTTTTAGACTGAGCCTCCGTTGTCTCCTAATTTTGCACACATACCTGGGTGTGTGGATGGAGGTCGGGGCAATTACTGCATGGTAAACATTGCCACTGTCTTTTTAACCTAAAACACATTTTACTAGCTCAAGGTTTAAACATTTGCCTACTGAACAGACCACCTCCATTTAAAAACATCTGACTCTAAGGGGACGAGCTGTCAAGGGTTTTACAGGTCATCCAAAACCCTGGCCATGCCATTAATCTAGATTAATGCTCTGACAAATATGTCATAATATTGGGTGTGAACTATGATAAACGCTCGCTTAGGCCCATCCATAATTAAGTCTCTTTGGCAAAAATGGCAAAATTTTAAATTGCAGAGCTGGCGTAGCCCCCGAAAGCAACAAAGATGACCTCATGCTCTGCTCTAAACAACCTACTATTAATGGAGATTGCCCTTTAAAAGACTTGACAGGTGAAATATAGCAGAGTGCAGTGGATGAATTTACAGTTGGAGTGAGCCACTTATAAATTGGAACCTGATAAAATGGTCTAAATGTACTTGTGAAATAAGCAATCCTTCCTTGCTAAAGCAAAATAATACTAACATTACTAAAACATGAAGTAAATCATGTTCTGCTACATACTGTAGAGGAAAAAGTTTATATATATATATATATATATATATATAGCATGCTTCTGTTTTCTAATGAGAATTTAGTGAGCTGTAATGTTGCCAGAGTTACTGTTCTCTATCCAACAGTGTTTGGTGAGTGCACAAGAATATTTATTTGGCAACTTGCTTTGAGTATTTTCGAAATTACTTTTGAGCAAAACACATAGAGGAAATATCAGTATGTTGTCATTCAGAAGGCAAATTAAAATAATCACGAAATTCTGAAAAATACAAATCGGGTCCAATGCCAATTGGTGGGATGGAATTCTTCCAGCCTCGGTTTGTATAAATATTTCCGCTCCAGCCAGCATCTGACAAAATCACTGTTCTGCAAGGGGAGTATTGAGGAAAAAAAATAAAAATGGAAATGCATGCAGCCTGTATTCTCATCTTGCGCGAGCAACCAGGAAATGTCACAGGAAATCTCACAGCTGCACGATTCTTGCCTAACTGATTCGTTATATCTGTTTTCTCGGTTGTGTTCCAAGGTAAATGACATAAGGTATTGTACAGCCCCAGGTGCTACCCCTCCAACTAGACTAGGAGCTGCATTCACTTCATTCACTGGCCTCTCTGGTAATGAGGTGGAAGACAGTGTCAGCCTATGGCCAGCTGGGAGGCCCAGTCCAATGGTGAGTCAGACAAAGTGTAATAGGCAGAGCCAAGACATGAAGGGAGACTGCCGCAGTCAGACTGATGTCACGAGGGCCGGAGGAGACGCTAATAATAGGACATGTTTATGAAAATATCAAAATATACCATGCCACGGGGCGTTCTGGTTGCACAGCGAGCGGGGGCACACGCAGAGTGCTGCGCTTTTCAATATCATAGCTCACAAGCCTGGTGTTGCCTCCTCCCCCTTCGGGTCACTTCTATGATACGTCGAAACGCGAATTAAACGCGTGGAGTACATTTCAGATAATTCTCCTGACACGAACAAACCGAAGCGCCCGCTCCATGCCTCGCAGGCCGCTCTGCATAGCACTTTCAGCCACAGGCTACCACTTCTTATTGGTATTTCTTTTACTACGTATGCTGTTTTATTTCTTTTTTATCCAATTTGGAGTGTTTTAATAATTTATTATTTATTTATTCATTTTCCTATGAGGATAGGTACAGCTGTGTTTTGGAGTTTAAATGTGGTTGTGTATCAGTTTGTCTGCCTGTGATATCTACATATCTATAGTATCTGTCAACGATATTTATGCTGTGGCCTAGTGGGCTGAGATGGCACTAAAGATTTACATTATTATTTTCTGTTCAGAAACTCTGCATAGCAAGTGCCCACACCAGAATGCAGTACAGCATTCGGGCTTCATGCATGCATGTGTGTGTATGTGTGTGTTGCCACAATTATGTACCAGTTAATCATTCCAGACAACATCTACACCACCATGAGCCAGCAAACCCATAATCCAATAAATAGCTATAGGAAATAGATGGAAAGAGAAATCTCATCTGATCCTGCATCAGCTGCACTCTGACAACAAATAGGTGCAGTTTTTTTCGGACATTTCCGAAAACCGGTTGGAGAATAATAACAATTTTAGATACTGATTGTTTTACTGGAAAACCAGTGCTATGTTTCATCATTAGTCTGCTTTTGGAAGCAGTGATATATTAATATATGGCTTTATAATTTAGACTTTTGGTCTCATTTTCTCTCCCGACTCCTGCAGAGTGTTGCTGTGCAGAATTTAAAGGGCATACTTTAATGTATTAGAGCCAATTCTAGTCATCTCTAACAGAGTGAGCCTAGGGATGATCACAACCGGTACAACGCTGGAATAACAGGCCCCCGATTCAGCTCTGAAGGGGGTAAGTTAAACTTAAACGGGGACATAATGTAATGCACCAATACCCACAAGCCAATTTACTTTAATTTGACTGTTTAAAGCCTGCAGGTTCTGGTGCCTTTTGTTAACCATTAAATGCAAACATATTACAGACAGCTGAGTTATAGTTTCCGGGCATACTGTAACTCATGACGGTCAAAGCATCTCAAAAAAATACGACAGGCATAACTATCTAACTCCAAACCATCACGAATAAGACTTTTTGTTAGTATTTCTCGAGGTGGTTTGGGGAACTTTCAAGGGAGAGATGACAGAAATCACACAGACTCGTTTCAAATCCAAAGCATTATAATAGGCTGGAAATGCTTTAGACAAGCAATTTGAGACCTTTTGCAGTAACTACTGCTTTGATGCTTGTCTTTGTGTGTGTGTGTGTGTGTGTGTGTGTGTGTGTGTGTGTGTGTGTGTGTGTGTGTGTGTGTGTGTGTGTGTGTGTGTGTGTGTGTGTGTGTGTGTGTGTGTGATGCATAGCCAGTGGTCCTGCACTTGTCCCCATGTGAACGTGCCTTTTGATTTTGACCACAAAAGTACTTTAATCTGCTTGCTCCATTCTAACGTTATTAAAAGCTCGTATTCATTTCACTACTCTGCTTGATACAGTGAATTCAGTTCTAGCAATTTGAGGTTAAGTTATGCTGCTGAATAAATATCATATTCTTTTAATACAAGTCATTTCAGTTATTGCATTAGTCCCACTTGAAATACTCTTGTTTTACCATAAAGCTTTGCATATACGCTTCCAAAGAAAAAGATTTTGTCATGAAAAGGTAACGGGCAATAATCAAATTACGTGTACTGCGGCGCTTCCTCATAGACATTCAATCTACATTACAAAATGGATAAATCTCATCTCGGCGCTAACGTACCAAGGTGGTGACAGATTTGTGTGGGTGTTTACTCTGTGGAAGCCAGCACTGACATTATCTGATGGGTGGCGTCTATTTTTTTTCTCGCCAGTCCAAGGTCTTGAATAATTAAATGGGATCGGCATGCTCCTTCTTTTGTTAAAGACAGGAGGTATTCTGACTCCCTGTTTGACAGGCTTTGCCCTATCCCAGAACGTGAGGGGCCTTCTAAAACAAAAAGCCGGGCCTTTGTGCATTAAAAGCAGGGAGACACTGTCTAGACCAAACACCTCTTTCACACTAAGTTCACCGATGCTGTTCCGTCCTGAAAGGCAGACTCCGGCTGCTCGCTTTAGAATCATCTGTCGGCCCAGCACTGATGGTTTCAGTCCGTCTGGGAATTCATTCTGACTTGTAGTTACACACCTGACAGTCTGTAAGAACGGGCACAAACCGACACTTCCTCTCAGATCAAATCTGTTTTTTTTCCTTCCCACCGTTAATGTCCAAAATTGCTGTTGGGACAATAAATCACAGTTTTTCTTTTTTTTGTCCAGCAGAAACATGAAAGGGAAGAAAAAAAAATGATGGAGGACATTTGTAGGACGGGGGATAAATAAAGTACCGCTCAAACATCGGGATATGTTCTACACTCAAGGACAAAAAAACAGTGTTCCGATGTTTTTTCGCTGTGAACAAGTGCGGCCTTAGGGCGGAAAGTGCATACAGACGTTTGTTTGCTGTTTTTTTTTTTCTTTTTTTTTTTATTTGTGCCCATAAAGCAGCTCATGTGAGAACCCTCTTAGCAGTTTCATGACATGTTTAGAAAATTGCAAATCAACAAAAAGTAAGAGAAGTTCCCTGGTGGTTGTGGTGGTGGTGAAACAGAAAAAACAAAGATTAGAGAAGGTCAAGATTTATTCCCAGAGCCTCTTTGGCAAATCAGAGTGACACGGTGGCCCTATTTCTGCCAGCATTAGTTATAGTTATTATTATTATGTAGGACATTTGTGAACATGTATACTCTTGAATGATGATACAGTTGTGTTGCCTGTCCCACTAAATCAAATCAAAAAATATTGGTTTACACAGTGTATTGTATATGCATGGTACTGTGCATTTCTCAACCAAAGCCTTAGCAAACTATTACCTCCAACAGCTGACTTGACACAATGTTCACGTGTTTAAGGGTATCACCACTTTGATAACGATCCACCCAATAACATCCACACTTCTCGCTTGCCCACTTTGTCAAATAACTCCTGGCTCGATATCTGAATTGTCAAATACATTTGAGAACGGCTCGCTGAGCTTGGCGAGGCCTTAAGGAAAAATTTCTGATGTAATTTAATCACAGTATTACTTCAGAAAAGGGCGAGCAACAGGGAAGATGCTTTGGAGGAAAATCTGTTTTTCAGCTGTTTGCTCATTACATTTGTTTAAAACTCGGTGAAAGAATATATATATATATATATATATATATATATATATATATATATATATATATATATATATATATATATACTTCTTCTTTTACAGAGAATTTCCTTTCTGATCAGTACATGAGGGGATCTGGAGTAATGTTCTGATTATTCCAATCTGCTGTATATACTATACATTACACCTAAATGAAAAACTAAATATTTTGAGTACATTCATGGTTTCATATCACTTTTACCATGTGTGTTGCTATGTGTGACCATACGTGGGTGCAAATACCTATGTGGATGTGCACTAAATAAATAATGCAGTGAACTGTGCCCAGCCATCTATGATAAGGCAGCAACCAATAATCCGAAACTCATTAACATACTTTGTCCAGTCGTTATTGCTGTGGTAGCAACGTATGTCACAACTAATACAGCTCTAAGAGAGACACTTCCAATGAACAATCTGCAAATTAGAATAAGTGCACAAGAGCACAGAGGGTAGAGACTCACAGCAAATGGAGGGTGAAATTCACCTTATGGACTAAACAACAGCAAGGCCTCGTGGATAGAGACTTACCATAATGGGGTCATGGCAACATGGACACTTTCAAACAACCTGCTGTGATAAGCACTGGCATTAAGATGAGCAATCTCTCCATCCGCCCACTGACCCTGACCTCCAAGGCTTATTGTAATGCCTCTGTATGCCCGGGACAAAGATAACAAAATCAGCTTTCTTCGGCCATTACTTTTCTTTTGTCACCTTGGTCAACCATATGAGGCCGCGCTGACCTTAAAGATGTTGATTATGCCTAATTTAAAGCCCAAAGTTCTAAAGTTCCAAAGTGAAACAATTCCGGAACCGCGTTAGTATGATAATATATTCAGGCTTTATCGCTCATCGCCACTCTGGTGAGGCGGGAGGGGGAAGGAGGAAGAGAAAAATGCCAACACTGCATCTCTTGACACCCACAAAGAACAATGTTTACTAAATCCCTTTGATTCTTCCCGTGATTCACCGGCGGTTCTGCCAAACGGCGGCATATACGTCTCCCGCTCTCGCCGCTAATCCGCGTCTTTCGTTCCTTTTTTTCCCTCTAAATTGTCACCTCACGTTGGAGTAGAAAGCTGCAATTATTGCACTCGGATAACTGTTGAGACAACATCACAACGGTGGAGCTTTGGACGCCACCGAGCTGGCGGGTTAGGCAGTGGCGGTCTGCGGAGGAGAGCCGTCTCAAAGCTCCGAAGCACCTGCTAAATGATAGCTTTAGATCACGGTGTGAAAGCACTGGAGGGTGTAGACATTGTCATATAAATGTGCCCGTGGAGCGGTAAACCCACAGAGCTGTTCCAGGTGTTGGCGCCTGGAGAAACCAGAAATGCCGTCCTAACTGCTTATTAGGCAGCAACTGGATTATTACACATTTATCTTCTGGTCAAACACTTTAAGACTGACATCAATGAAAAAATATATTTAAGTTAAGTTGTATTATCGTGAAATATTGTAATAATGGTTCAGAATACATGTGGGATGGCATGCATCAAAAATATATGAATAAAAACTCAATGAGAATATTCCTAATATTCAGCAATAGTGGTTGTCCGAATTTCGTGTTTTTGAGTGTTTTTTCCCCGACAGGAAAAAGATCCAGGAGTCGGAAATGTGAATAAATAGAATGTTCTGCCTCGTAACGACATTCAAATTCAGCTTTCATGGAGTAAATTCCTGTTGCTAAAAAAAAAAAAAAAAGTTTCCCAATTAGACTGCATCAAATAAAAAATATGGAACTAATTAGTTTGGCTGCTCATGCATTTAAGGGCCAATAAATCACATTTACTTCATGACACATAGAAATGTTACAGAAGATAAAAAACTGTACAGCACGGTAGTAAAAAGCCTATCATGAAAGGAAGAATTACAATTACAATAGGTATTAAGTTGATGTTTCACATGCATTGATAAGTCAATAAAATTTACATGTTTGTCATGCTAATCCTAAACATCAGCATTTAATTATTGTAAGCATGTTCTCTTCTATTTGCAGCAATGGTTTCCATGGATACAGCAGATATAGTGTTCTATAAAAGGGTGCTGGTTTGCTTAGACTGTCAGACTCCAGGGTTCAAATTTAACAATTAAATTTATGGTGCAAATCAAACCCGTCAAACCTTTTGCTTTCTGTTTTCCCATCCAGGTATTTACATTTTGCGACAAAATATTTACTTTGCTGCGAAAACATAATAAAAGTCACCCTCTGATTAATGAAAAAAAAATCATCTTTGTTGCTACAATAACACTCTGTCTTTCAGTGTGAAAACAAGGACTAGAAGGAAGGAATCGATAGCCTACAATGATTTCACTTCATCATTACTCCTCTGTGGCATTTGCTCTGTGCCAATATCTCAAATAGGGCCACATCAAATATAAATACACTTATGAACCTATGACTATTTTACTCATATAAAATCAACCCCCCCCAAAAAACATGAGCTAATACTGCAATGCATTCATTTTGCATTCATTTATGTCACAAGGCTGCACTAAATGTAGCACTTTGCAAACGGCAAGGCTTTTCTTTTTTTCTTTTTTCTTTTTTTTTTTTCTTTTTGCACCAGTGTCTGTGACCACATGAGCGTTTGACGCACAAGGGCGATGACCAAGTAATGACCTCCGGCTATCATCCCCGCCTTGAAACATTTTAACGCAGGGAGACGGCTTGTGAAAAAGAGGAATGCTGATGTTGTTGAACCACACACACACAGACACACACACACAGTTAAAGCATCTCACTTCGTTCGGCTTTCAGCTTTAACGCTGTCTTTTATCTGTGTGTATGCAGTCAAACTCTCAGCAAATGGTATGATTAAAATTCCACCTGGAGTTACATATAAAAATAACGCAACTGACAAAAAACAACACATTTTTACATTTCTAAAGTAAAACAACCGACTCAGTGACTTATAACAGCAATATTTTTTTACTATCAGAAAATGTCATTTACTTTAGTTTTCATAAGCTGGTAGAAATGCAAAATGGGTAATTTAGTAATGCTCTGATTATTCATGACGGACAAATTCAGGAAATGCGTATTAGTAGTGACAGAACTCAAATAGCTCTGAGGGGCTACAATCAGAGAAATTATATTCTATATTAACACTTCAGCACCATTTACTCTATATTCATTAGTTTGATACAATCCACATACACACAGCAGCTGTGTGTCACGTGGCCTTCTTTTCATAGATGTATGTTTCAAAGAAAGCGAATCAAAGGCCTGCGAAACTGCTTCACCCATAGAAACGGTCTATTAATGTTTCCTTTGGAAACAAAGGTGTCTTTGAATGCACCAAATCAAAGACTGATTACAGAATAGAGCGCAGAAATTACACGGCAGCCATATTTGATTCACATCATGCTCGGAGTGGTAGGCACCGCACAGAAGACGGAGGAAACAGAGGAAGTGCAAGCGGAGTTGTTTTTTCTTTCATCCTCACAAAAGCACATTTTTATGCTGTTACATGCTTATCAAATTGTGGTCAAATTAAACATTAAAAAATGGATCAACAGCATTTATTTTATCACATTTTTCTAGTAGTAGTCTACCGTCCACTCAAAGCACTTTACAACACATGCCAGCATTCATACAATGATGGCAGATGATGCCATGCAAGGTGCCAACCTGCTCATTAGGAGAGATTTTAGCACTTTTACACACACACACACACACACACACACACACACACACACAATGCTGCCCACATTAACGAACTAAAGATCACAACAAAACATAGGGAATCCATAAAATGACAACTGCTCGGTTATTATAACAGGTCTGTAGCAGGTTAATATCTACTGAAAGAAATCACAACCACCCATAGTTATTGAATTACTGATTAAGTAATTTAAATCACAGAAGATGAAAAAATAAGTCTGAGTCTATGAAGCATAATCCATTTTTTTTATTAAATTCCTAATATTAAATTTAAATTATGTAACTCTGACAATGAATGTATGTTTTAGCCCTTAGCTGCTATTATGGAAATTAAGGATCTGTATATTGAATTATATGCATATTTTGTTGAACAGCATGAACATACTTAATAAAGACTGTGCTATCAAGGCGTTTTTTTTTTTTTGAAAGGATTTGCATTTGCTGCTGGATTTTATAAAAAATGTACACATTGATGTTGGAATAATGACGACTCATAAATTCAGTAAAACTCAAATAAGCAAGTAATGTGAGAGCCAGACAGCATCATTTTAAGAATTAAAATGGGGATGACGAGTCCTTCAAATGAAACAACGTGGCCCGGTTTAGGGTCGGTCACATGAATGCGGACTGGTTTGAAGTTACTGCTTCCTTGAAAGATGGGCAGCCTGCATCGTCATGGCAACAATAGTAGTCACAACAATTACAGTGAAGACGGACATTATTCCTGACTGATATTACAACTTATTGTGGAAACTGTGCTGGATTTTCTAAGAATGAATTTTGTAATAGTATTTAAATTTCACCTCAATTTTTTTCTTACCTTCACTGTGAGAAGTCGCTGCTATTTTTAAACTGTGGTACAAAGATAGAAAATCTGCACCCAGACTGAGGCCTTTTACTATAGGCCAGGTTCGGGACGTCTGGGCTAGACGTGTGGGTACCGTATTGATTCACTAATCCAAAGCCATCTCCCAAGTGCCTCTGATTTATCTGTCACATTTCATTATGACTCTTCTGCTCCGAAGCTCTTTCTCTCTAATACAATACTGCAGAGAGGATCTAAGCATGTGATGTGTCCTCTGTGTTGGCTGAATAGACGGGGCTTCCTGCAGCGGACCTCCGCTAATTTGGTAGAGTGCGATTCGCTCGTTTCACTGTGTTTACAGATCCTCGCGCTGACGCTGCCGTCAAAACTTGAAGGCATTTGTGACTAAATTAATAGTTAAGGATCATTGGAGAAAAGAGTGTGTTTATGATATTAAATTCAACTCAAGGAGTGCAATTACATTACCTGTAATAAAGACTGGCAGAGATAAGGGTTCTTTCATTTGAGTACTTTGTAGCACTTTATTAAATTAAAAGGGGAAAAAAAACATTGTCCGATCAGTCTCCTAATGAATGAATCCAAACAGAAGGATTCATACATTTATATAGAAATCAACCCCCAACATACAAAACTATTTTTCAACTTTTCATTTATCCTTTTAATATTCATATATACACAAATTCATAATAAATTAACTTAAAAATAAGGTTCTTCTTATGCCGGTACACATATTTTGTGTTAAATTAAATAATAATAATAAGTCACTATGTAACATTTTCAAGTATGTAAGTGCTCATGCTGTGACATTACTTTCAGGACTATACAATACAGATCAGGTTGAAGATCATATCCACGATTTAGAAAAAAAACAAGAGTTTATTCAGTTTATTGCTCCTTAATTCGACTGCTGAAGCTGACAGACTTCAAAACCATCGTACAAAAAAAAAAAAAAAGCATGTGTAACTTTAATGGTGCACAGTCTCTCCTTTTTCTCCTGAAACACTTTTGTGGATCCATCTGTGTGTAGCCGTTCGCTATGAGAACGAGCTGACTCCGTTGACCCGTGCTGCCATTGGCTGGAAACAGCCGCACGGGTCATTTGAGCAAGCGGGTGGAAAATTAACTACATTTACATTCAGGCCCAAAAAAAATAGAGGTGTGACATTCTTATAGCGCAATTACTGTAAGCACCTGACGCACACTTGGCAGCGTCAGAGATGCTCGTGTGAGTCATCTCTGGAACAGGCACGACTAGGGTTTCCAGCAAGGAAAATAAAACGGTGATACAAGCCGTCTCACAAACAGACAATATCCAGACACAGGCTTTTTTTTGCGAGTGATTGATTTTTGTAAGTGATCGATTAAGATGTATGCACAGGCATTGTTATGCCATCTGCATTGGTTGCTGTAGTAATGGCTCGGTAGATAGATAGAGAGAGATGAGACCAGCATGCCGAATGCCGGATGAATAATGATGATAAGCTCTCTCGCTTTCTCTCTCTCTCCACATGCCGTCGCAATACCTAGTGGTGATGCAGAACTCTGCCATGGCACCGGGCACACAGGATGTGCAGCGATGCTGGCAGGCCGACTGCGTTCTGGATATGACATCGGTGTCAGGTGCTGGTTGTCAGCGGCGAGAAGGGCCATTCGCAATCTGACGTTAGCTCGAGTGTGTCACACACTATACATAAATTTGACTAAATCTAAAATTCCAAAACGAAGCCCTGAATGTGGTTCATATCTGATTTGTAAATGAAGTTCCCTTGTGCCCGGGCTTGATGAAATATTCAGATTTTAATCTGGATTTGCCAAACTGAACTGAATATAGTTATTTTTATTAGATTTGTTTTATTTCACTCTAAAAATCCAATCTTGGGCAAAGTTTATTATGACAACTTCAACAAAGAAACACCTGCAGTCAAGTAAATATTATCCTTCATTCCCCTTTTCTATACCCGCATTGGGGTCACGTGGTTATCAGCAGCACAAAACACGTCATTTAACACTAAAAAGTAATAACAAAGCAACATCTCTGATATGACGTTTAGGTGATTTTAATAAGTGATAAACCTGTGTCCTGTCAAGCGTTGAAGCTGTCGGGCAATCGGCTTTTTTAATCCAAACCATTAAGTCTCTGGGTTGTTTAATTGCTATCCCTCGTCTACTGTTAAAAAAACATGGAAAAACATTGCATTATTCCTCTTAATATCAAAATTTTGTAGGACCAATATTTTCTAAAAAATGAATAATCATAAATGAATAACACAAATCATGCCAGCTATAATTATCTTCTTATTATCACCCTCAGTTGCAAATGAACTATGGAGAGAGATCTACTGTGAGACTCCATGTGATCTGTAGAGCTGTGCACAGACACTTTCTGAATCTTATGTCATACAGCACATTACATAACACTTCTTACAGACAGAGAAGCAGAATAACCACAATGCACCATGGAAACACACATTTATATGCAGAAATCTTCCATCAGGTGACCATCAGCTTTATATTTGAAATGATGTTTTATATGCATTATAAATAACTACACTGCACATGTTTCCATTTATTCCTAAGAAAGTAGTGTCGGGGCTAAATGATGAAAATAAACCAATGTGAAGGTCAAAAAACCTTGATTTACTATGACACCACTGCGATAGCTCTATGTTGTATATGTGTATGTATATAATTGATCACTGCAAAAATAATAAACCAATTCCACAGCTTCTTTGTGGAAGATAAATTGCACCAAGTTGCAGATATTTTTTTTGTTTGTTTAAGGTCAATATGCAGTGTGCACAATGCATTAATAAAACTATTGTGCCTGAATGCTTAAGATGTTGACCATTATAATGCCTGCTTTGTTTTTATCCGCTCAGCCATTTTGCATCATCTACAGATCATGGAATCCTCATCTCTTTCACATCAAAGTGGAGGCTTGTGTACAAAGGAAATTGAAAAGGGGGAATCCAATAAATGAGTTTCAGCCCGAGCTTTTCCCCTTCATCCTGAAGAATCAGCCTGAATTAGCATTTTCCTGGGTTTTTGGGGGGGGAGAGCCGTGAAGTTCTCATATCTACAATCTGGCAGCGATTTGTGTAACACTGAGTGGTGTTACCCTTTAGCTCACGCCCTTGACCAATAGCATACTGGAGTATGTCATTGAAACAGCAGTGGTCAAAACTAAAGGTTGCTTCTGTGTTATTCGTTTTTACAACTAGATTTGTATTATAAATTATTACTGAAATTCAGAAGTTTGGATACACGCTGCTATTCCTCAGACTGAGAGTGTGCGTCCAAACTTTTGATTGTAAAATAGTATGTTTCTGGGGAACGTGTCGACGGCATGATATTGTAATGTGGTGCTGATTATGTAAGAGCGAACGCTTGCCCCAGATCGTAGTGTAGCGTGTAACTCGTGAAGGCGGCATCCATTACAGCTACTTGACGACACTCGCCATACCCCGCAGATGGACCGCCAGTGAAAGCAGTTACAGGGGGGCCCCCCCTTGAGAAAAAAATTGGATTTTGCCTCCACTTTACCACGGAGACAGTGTCTTTGAGTGACAGACTCATTTGCCAGGTTTTGTGGGTGGATGTTTATGCAAATTCCCTGTCCTCTGTGGGCTGAAACAGCCATCCAGTGACAGGCCAAAACTAACTGGGCTGAAATGAAGGAAACATGCAAGCGAGAGGCTGAAAGCAGAGCATAATTTGCATTAACAGCTCTGGCACTGCACAACAAGGGCTCGATACAATTTACCACATCAAGCTGGCCCACACAAAAGTTAGAATATTCTCTCTTTTTGGCTTATTTTTTTTTTTTCAAATGAAAAGAAATGTTGCGGCATGTGACAGTGTTTATCCACAGCTTCAAAGACTTGCCCTCTCACCAGAGCTGTAGGGCAAAGCTGCAACACACTCATGTGAACGCCGTTCATAGACGGATGAATAGCGAGCACAGAGGACCGCTCTGGAGGGTTTGCATTCTAAATGAATCTGCCTTATGAGAACCACAATTTCCTGTTGTTCGGTTTTGTTTTTCACAACAACGCGGAACGTCTTCTCTCTCCCAACCTTCCCTGTGATAGAAACGAGCTCAGAGCTCCTCTCCCACCCCCTTGAATGAGACAGCAGGAATATTATCATGGCAGGAAATCAGAAATGATGGCCAGCATAAATTATGCATATGACGGCAATAAACAAATCTAATTTGTATAATCAGAAGATGAGACGGGCTTCTTCATCTACAGAGACTCATTACTTATGTTTGCATTTATATAGAAACCTTTTTGAAGTCAAAGGGAACCAACGGCGCAACGGTGTCTCGCCCTTTGATTCGTAAGGTCCACTTATGTTTAACTCATAAATTGCAAAGTAGAGACGGGGCGCTGTGATGTCAAATTGAGACATGCAATTATGAATGGAAATGTTTCTTTTTGTGCATGCGTGTGTGTGTGTGTGTGTGTTTACTATTGTCGTGACAAATCAGAGCAGCAGTGAAACTCTATGGCAGCCCTGTCTCCAGAGATTTGTCTTTCTGAAAAACCACGTATACGTGAGAAGTTGAGGAGAAGTTCCTCTCGAGATTCATTGTTCTTCTTGTTTAATGTTTTTGTTTCATGGACTGGAGATGCAGGAGGCGTCAGTTCAGCACCATTAAACAGATATTTCTTACTATTATGTCATACTAACCAAGTACTTTTTGTGTATAAACCTAAGCACACCATAAACACCTTGGTGCTGTCACATCATTAAAAAAAAAAGTATTTGTGAAAATAAACACATATCTGCAGAAACCAAAACTACCAACATTACATTACCGACGATTAAATTCTATGGTTCCAGATTCTTTAGCTTTGGGAAAACTGTGATCAACAATTCTGCATGATTTTATAGACCAAACAACCATTTGATTAATCATTTTATTAATCGATGGCTGTATAGAAGGTTTGGATAGATAGTCACAGCCCTGATGGAGAGCGGAATCAGTGTGCTAAATGGTGAGAAGCAAAATAAGTTCTCAGGAAAATAACACACAGAGTGGTCTACCTATTCATTGCAAATGATTCATTATGAAAACAAATGCATGAACATCATCTCACTCTGCAAAACCTTTTAATACGTTTCATCACTTTGAACTGACTGCTAAAACATGTCCTACAGTGCAGTCATTTAGAAGACAGACTACAGCACATGTATAAATTGCAAATGTAGACTTCTCTATGCAAAAATATGCAAATTGACAGAAGTACAGAGGCGACATAAAAAAGACGGTACGGTAAAGAACTGCCATGTGTCACTCCTCGCTGTTTAACTTTTTATTTGGAATGTCAAACCGTCAAACTGTACCAACCCCGGGCTCGTTGCAACGTTTCCACCGTCTACAACCAATGGTGGTTTTAGATTTGTTGCTTTGTGTTATTTCTATTTAATGGGCAAATCTGAAAGAGTTGAGTGAGAGCTCGAATGCTAAACAGGCATATCTGTGGCATTTCAGGAAGAATTTATGAGTAGTTGTGGGAGTCGCTGCAGCTTGGATACAGACACACAAATCTGCCACTGTTAGGAATTCATTACAAGGAACATGCATACAGGTGGGGTACACCTGCTAATAAATCACACGTGTGACTCTCCTCATCGCTTCTACAGGATTTTCACTGGTGAGGTGCTACGGTTTTGAGGACAAAGGGGTGTGGCCGCCTCACATCGGAGAATTAGACGATACATTACACGAGCCATTACTCTAATTACAATTCCTGTTGTAATCCGCTGTCATTACAGGCAACAAGTACTGAGACTTCTCGCAAATTTTATGGCAATTGTATTTACTGTGGGCAGTAAAATAAAAAAAAAAAAAGGTGACTTGTCACCCCCATGACAATGGGTAAGAGATGGAGATGGGTTCACACACTAATTTAAAGCGAATTGTTGAGGGCTTGACAAGATTTGAAATCTTTGCAAATCTCTGTTTGAATGTAGTCTCTTCTCTATCTGTGGATATATAGCTTATTCTCATATCTTGACCGGAACCAACTTATTATGAGATTTCTTGTCAAGCAAAATGATCTTGCTGCATAGCCATATCTTTTTTTTTTTTTTTTTTTTTTTTTTTTTTTAACTGGTATAAAGTCATTTTCCTCCTTAAATTCAGTATTTAGTTCTTGTGTTTTATTCTTATCTTCCTTGCCAGTTTTTGGTCTCTTTGAATAAAATAAAGGTCATTTTTTTAACTCTGATATATCCATTTAAGCAAATGAATATATTTGGCAACTATAACATGTTAGAGGGGTTAGCCTTAGAATTTCTGAAAAAAAAAGTCATTAAACATAATTATCTTATTTTGGCAACAATTATAGCATAACTTTTTTGAATAGGTGAGGTTGACCTGAACATATATATCATCATTTTAATTCGAATCCATTCAAGCATTTATTTGTGCTGTGCTGTACGCCACAGCGTATTTTCTTCAAGATGTGTAAAACCCCATAAATCATGTCCACACTTCCTAACTTTAGGTTTTCTCCGACTTTCCTGCATTTCATTGCAACCTGTCTGCAGCTCAGCAGCTGTGACAACACCGGCCTTTAATTTACTCTCGAGGCAGTGTGCGGAGCACAGTCTGATGGTGGAGAGTTATCACTCTGGCTTCCAATCGTCGTGGTGCTGAAACAGCGCCTCGAGACCGGGATCGCAAATCCATGTCCAATGATCAACAGCGTTCCCCAGTTGATCTTCATCCACTCGGCTGCCAACGAATAAAAACGGACAAATAACAAGCTAATCTCGATGATAAACAATAATTAAACCCCCCCCCTTCACTCAGAAATGTATTTTTCTTCTTGTTGGATGTCTGAGCTTCACTGCGCCGAATAATGTGCAGAGTTTGTCACTAGAAGGCTGTTCTCGCATCCATCTGCTGAAAGTGGACCGTTCCTCTGAACTCGCTGGAAATCCAATTTTAAGGGGCGGGCCTACAAAGCGTGATTTGTGCCATCCCAAGTAGTTTAGTAGCCAATTTTCAACTTACAGAAGTGTAACATGGGGGACTTGAAACGACGGCGGCACAAGCACTGAGATTGCATGTTTCTCACTGAAGTAGGAGGCGGCTCGTTTCAAAAACTTGTTTCATCAGTAAAATGAAGCACATGTAAATGCTGTTAATCGGTTGAAAGATGATGTTGTTATTTATACTAAAAACTTAATTCTGAACTTCATGTTTTCCTCTATAACATCACATATTCATGACTAACATTATCGGGGGAAATAAAACCCAAAACAACAGACCAAACCTCGGCTAAGCTGCATCCTGACCGTGTGGGTGTGATCACATTTGACTTGTTTGACAGGAGCATGACTACATAAACAACTTCATTACAGCAGAACTGCATTCAAGCGATTTTCAAAAGATCAGCCACGTTGCATGTTCTCCACGTAAAACAAAGACTATTTTAAGTAAGAAAAATGCTAAATACAATCCTTACCAAGCCTCACATAGTGGATGCTCTATTTTATTGTATCTTAAATGTATAAATGGCTGTATCCATGTGCAACAGTGTTTTTTTAACTTCTTTTTTTAATTGGGGATAATCGTGGGCAGAGTTTTCGGTTTAATCAGGATATTGAAGATATTTGCTGTAGCTTAAGACAAATAATGCAGGTCAGAGACAAAACAAACAGATCCAATGCTGTTGAGCTAAACTCCCTCCTTCACTGAATTGGAACTAAAATGGCCTCCAAGTGTACCGAACAATGGGGGTGAGCATAATGCAGTGTGACTACTGAGTGACTTGACTGAGATCCAAAGTGAATAAAAGGCCTCACTATGTGAGGCGGCGAGGCTGAGCCGCTGCAGCGCTCGGGACTTTGGCGGGTGACGGTGCATTAGAACGCTTCACACACACACACACACACACACACACACACACACACACACATCCCATTTGCCAATAAAATCCTATTGCCATTTTCCACATGGCACGTGGCCTGCGTGGTCACAAACTGTAACGTTCAAATAAGCATCGAGTGGATGGGTTCCCCGAGATAGCACGAAACCTTTTGCCACCGCATTATTTGCGAAGTCGCGCGCCGTCTTTGTCAATTTAAGTGCGATTCCCTCAAATCATCTCTATTAAACGAGGCTGAAAAATCCAAATAAAGGATCGACTTCTTTTTTTTTCGTAATGTTGCATATTGTATGTGAGAGGCAAACCAGGGCGAATATTGAAAGCAGAAGATCAGGGCTTACATTTATGATGTCGCCGTCATCCCTAACCTTTTTCTTTCTTGTGCAAACAATGAATTTGGCGGCCCACTTTGTGGACTCATAAAATATTTATTTGAATATTATGCATACTCGTGAGCTCCGGTTCTTTGAAGCATTATTGGATTTGAAGTAAATTATAAAACCTTATCTCCCAAAAGTGTCTGCCTGCCGCCTTTATAATCTTTTTTTTTTTCTTCCCCCCCCCCTATCATCTATAAGTCAATGACAACAAGGATATAGTAAGTGGGGGTAGAGGTGGGAGCAGGGATGTGTATGAGAATATCTGACAGGATCAACCTACTGTTTAGAATGCTAAACTGATATCACCAGTTTCATATTAAAAATGAAGAAAAAATCATCCTATGGGGGCTTTTGGGTGAAACAGAATGTGACTGTCACAACTGTGACAAATCCTCGTCAGGAATGCCACTGTTCCAGGCGTCATTAAGGCCCAAGCCCTTGGGAGACATGACACATTCCTTTTCGAACAATGGGACTCCTTGACCCTGATCTTTAGAAAACCAGCACGCTCCAACGAAATGAGACGACGAATGAGAGAGACCCCCGTTTCTAAGCCAAGGGCGGACTAGTAAACAGAGCCACACAGCAAGACAATGCCCCGTGATGCCGTTTGTTTGCCGCAGTCGAGTGCAATTTGTGGACGATAGGAGCGGCACAATGTGGATTTTGGTGGGTTTTAAGCATGCGTGCATGTTAAACTGCAGCATCTGTGCAGGATGGGATGAGGAAAAGTGCAGATAGCGCAAATCTCAAGTACGGCTGACCTGCAAAGGCACCAAGATTTGTATTCAAATTTGGGATTTAACAGTGTAGGGAAACTGCAAAAACATGTCCTGACACAGTTTTTTTTTCCCCTCGCTCCATCTGTGGTATTTAAAAAAAATAAATAAATCACTCACAGTAATCTGAAGCCAGGTCACCAGGCCATCTCAGTGCTAACAGACAGTCTCTCTATCACCTATGACCCGTTCGGTGTCATCACTCAACATGCGTGGAGGACGTGGGCAGAAACCCACAACGAACACAGACACACACGCACACACACACACACACACACACACATTATGGGATAGAAAAAAAAGGCCGCAAATTAAATCTGCCTTGCTGTGAGTACCACTGTGCCACTGTGCTGTCTCCTTTTTTACAACTTTTATTCATGAATTGGGAGAATGTGATAAAAATAAAACTGCATGAATTAGTCATCCCGACTAGTACATCTGTTTTGGATTCCATGGTGTCACCGTGGCTTTGGAAATGCCATGGCATCAAGGCATCAGGCCTGTCTGCATAATCACCTTAAATACACTAGTTAAGAGCTTTAACCTTTTTTAAAATGTTGTCCCGCTCGGTATGTGTTACACGCTGGCGGGGGGGTGTTTTTTTCGGTGGCGTGGCTGCGGTACACAACCCCTCCAGCCCCGCGTTTCTTTCTTTTTGATGTGGCAGGGCCGTCCTCTACCAGGAAACCGGGTGAGATCAAAGACGATGTGATTTTATCAAACGGAGCCCTTGTCGACTGTTTGTAATGCGTTATTCTTCATCAGGAACACCCACTCTGTCACTGTGATGCCACAAGAGACCGGTGCTCTTTTAAACCCGGTGGTGATCTCCCCTCCGCCGTTATCCAGATGAAAACGGATTTATTCAAAAACCTCACATCTACCGGCCCTATAAATAGAAGTAGAAAATCTTCTGAGAGGGAGGGAAAAAAATAAGCTGTGCTCTTAAGCTGCCATTAACATGCTGATAGAAAAATGTGAAATGTTATTTTGGAATAGAGGGTTCTCCCCCCACTCATATAAATAAGCATAATGTTTCTTGGTGATATTTGGAACATGGGATTCACTAAATGACAAAAAAAAGCCCACACTGCTGAGTCATACCCACTGATGTTACAGCACATGCTACTTGACCGCAGGCTGATTTGTAGTAGTAATTTACATCAGAAAGTGTATGCATTATTGCTTAAGGGCTCTAGTAGGTTCATCCAACCTGATAGAGACCAACCACTTCAAATCTCATGTGGCAATTTAGAGAAACTCCTGCGAGCGCGATAGGAAAAAAAAGCCCTCCGCTAGAGCTGTATCTATATAATATCCTGCATTAGTGTGTTTCACCGGTATCAAATGTGACGTCGCAGCAGCAGCAGCAGCAGCAGCAGCAGCAGTTGGGAGGAGTCGAGCCAACAGCTGCTATAGATGTTCACCTGTTCTTTTTGATTAGAGAACCGCCACCTGTTCTCCGGGGTGCTATTATTGCAACTGTTATTTTGACGCCACGAGGGAGATAGGCCTCGGCGCCGTCATTATTTCCCTCCCAAAATCGAAAAGGTTGACTCATTATTTTTTGGGTTCAGCGTGCCATGGTGAATGCCACTCCTTTATGTCTCGCGTGCCTCGCCTCTGAAATATGCGGCGTATTCCTCTGGGGCTGTTTTATTTTATTTATTTATTTATACATACTTTTTTTTTCATCCCAGCTACCTGCTAAAACGCACGCGGCGACGTGTCACAGAGGGCCTCCTTTTGTAATTCAAAGAGCTACACAGACGTGTTAACTACAAAAGCCTCCCTCTGCCTACTCGTGACACAAACTAACAGAATCATTAGGGCCTCGTCATGAATATCATGCACTAATAGATGTTATTCCACTGCCTGGCATGTGAATGTGTACACGAGTCCGAGTGTACGCACTTGTGCACACACACGCGTGCGTTGTAATTGCGGGCACCTTCTCCCTGCTTACGATTACAGCCACTTTCTTCTGTCAGCTTTTTAATTGTTTGATAATTATCGCTCGTTTTCTACCTGCAGTTGCTCTATGGCAACGCTGGACAAGCAGCAACACGATATCATGATATCATTATAAAAAATACCCAAAATGAACGGCCTTGCATTATAGAATTGTGTTTCATTTCCTTTATACAGATTTAAATTAAAAAATTAGGTAAAATTCAAGCGTTTGAGATGTTACACCGCATGAGTAATGGGCTCCAATTTGACGCTGCTGCATCCGTGATCCCAATCGTTTCCATGCGACAATAAATCCTGAGGTCATTATGTCCAAATTGGCCACCGTTGATCCTCTTATGGATGACATAAATGTGTAACACACAAACACATTTTTTTGGCTTTGCAGCCATTTTAACTCTGTGCTGATGTGTACCTCCCCCCCCCCAAAAAAAAAGAAACAAAAAAAAAAACAGCCATTTTAAATTCACAGCAATGATAATGCATTTTGAATCCAGCCCAACCAAATGAAAGGAACCCCCCTCCCTTTTTTTTTTTTTTCTTTTCTTTTTCGGTGGTGGTTAATTTTTTTTTTGGGTGTTTTTGTGCTGGTGTGGTCTTTACTGCACCCAACTCCTCTGGCAGCTTTGTCCTACAAGTGGACACGTTTCCGAGCCAACTCGTAGCCTAGCCTATATCTATGTGTGCTCTTTGTTTCATGGGCCATCACACTTCAAACATGCAATAAAGGGCAGAGAAGGAGGTGATTGACGTGCACATTAGACTGACATGGTTACTATCTTATCTATGCATACAGTAGTCCATTAAACCTACGTCTATGTCAGCATATAGTAGGGAGCAGGGCAGGATACTCACCTTCTTTAGGAGGCCGCTTCACTTCCGCACTCAAGTTGCATGTCTGCCCAGCCTGTAGTTGGGGGGACAAGCAGCCCTCCGTTTGTGGGTTTAAAGGTAATACCACATTGTTGAGCATGAGCATACTCTCTGATTCTCCATCGCCTAAATGCTGAGGGCAAGTGCATTTCGTGTACACGATCCCGCACGTCTCCACCGTCCCCTTCTCTAATTTCAGGCAGTTTTCCAGCCACGTACAGAGCACTTGACACCCAAACTGGCTGGGGCTGGCCTTATTCAGCACCAGAAACTCCACGATGGATTTCTCCTCCTCATCCAGCTTCTGCTGCGTCAATCCATTTCCGTAATCATACGGGAAAACTCTCCGAAGCTGCACGAAATTCTTGTCGTACAGCAGGAACACGTACACGTTCTTGGAATCGCACAGGTACACTATGGACTCGTTGACTTTCAGCAGCTCGTTGATCTTTTCGTGCGAGTAGTGGTCGAACTGATAAGCAAGCAAAGAGTATTCAGAGCAGCTCAAATCTCGCTTGTATAGCTTCAGGTAGATGCTGTATTTGGTTGGGTCTGGGTTCTCCAGCGTCCATGTACAGTTTGTATAGTTCTTAGGAAACATTTCAGTCACCGAATATGATCCATAAATGACCCCCTTGACCAGAGTGGAACACCAATAATCTTGGGCACCAGTTAATCCAAACATAACCAGAAGATAGGTGGAAAATATATAAATCAACAGGTTTCGAACAGCCTTCATCCTATGTCATTTGGCCTGCAAAAGGAGAGAACGACACAGGGGATGTTAAAGCAGACTGGACACATGGGAGATCAACGCTTTGCAGGACGGATGTGCTTCACACATTTCATGTATGTCATTGAGGAGGGAAACAAACAAACAGGAAAAAAAGGCCACAATAACCTCAGCAACATGTCTTTTGCATCCCCCAGCCTGCCTTCTTCATTATACTTTGTGCAAACATTGCCACCTTGTGGTTGCTTCTGTCATTATTTATTAATTTATTTTTAGAATTGTTATAGAGGAGGGGGGAGATGGGATGGGGGGGGGGTGCAATAGTCATTTAGACGTTATTAATTGGGTCGTATTCGCTATGGCACAGTCCCTGGAGATATTCAAATAGAGGCTGTTTTGAATATCCGACATCAAAAAGACAAACAGTGGGAGCTGCGTTTTTTCCAAGTCCGGGTCCAGTCAGAGCTGATGGGGAAGCAACTGCTCATTTTTACGCAGCAACAATGATCTTTTAAAATCCAGCCGTTCCTCTTCGTGACTTAGACCGTTTCCTCCGACGGCACTTAAATCATCTGAGGCCGAGTTCACAGGCAGAGGAACAAAAAAATAATAATTCTAATAATAATCATAAATATCTTTCTTCGCGCTCGCCTGGTGGCTTCTCTCCTTTTGCGCGCGTTTCTGCCCACATTTCCCAAATTCAGGGCTTTGACATATTTGACAATGCAATTTGATAAAAAGCCAGTGTGTGTGCGTGTGTGTGTGTGAGAGAGAGACAGAGAGAGAGATAGGGAGAGCGAGAGAGAAGAGAGAGAGAGGGAGCGAGTGAGAGAGAGAATGCAATGCGATGTCCTGATTGCTTTAATCCTACAGGCAATGCAGCTGTGAGCAGTGTCACGGCATGTGTGTGTGTGTGCGCGCGCGCGTATGTGCGTCTCAAACTGCGTGTGTCTGTATGTGTGTAGGCGTTGAAATCCCAAGTAGGCTAAATAGACACCAGAGTCTAGGGAATAGATCCATTTCCATTTAGCCCGTGCTCACTTTTATTTCCCCTTAACTTCTCCTACTCCTTTTTTTGTTGAATGATAAAACCTGCGCGTCACAGCGCATTAGGATAATGCGCGTGCGCGCGTGCGTGTGTGCGCTCCTGTGTATGTATGTTACATAAGGATTTGAGGAAGCAGTTATGAGTGAAACCAGCTTTTAGTCGCGATCAATCCACATGATTCCACATGCTTGCGCAAAAAAAAAGATTCATGGCCAAGGCTATAGCTACACTCACACACATGCACACACAAACGCACGCACACACACACACGAATCTGTATTCTAGAGACGAGAATTCGGTCGTCAGGAGACGCTGATTTATTTATTTTTTATTGCCGGAGCTTCTCGGAGCAATTTTGGGTTTTGGAGAGGAAACGTGAATACACAGAAACGCGGGGCTTCATCCTCTCACGCGGCCAGTCCGACACACACACGCCACTTTAAAGTGATTCTCGCCTCTTCAGACAGAGATCAGCTCTCAGAAAAACCGCCCGTTAACGCACTCCGGACTAACGATGAACGGAGGAGGGGGGGGCTCCAAAGCTCTTATCATGTTGAATAGACAGGACAGATATTAACGCCGGGAGGGGGGTTAGGGGGATGAGGGGGGGGCTCAACTTTAACTGACGGCATCATGCAAATAACGGCAAAACAATAATCGTAACGTCCTTACCTTACACTGCGGAAGCTATGGCTATTTTTCCAACATACTTGACCACATCCTTTTTTTTTTTTTTTTTTTTTTTTTTTTCTTTTTTATAAATGAAGTGCGCTGCGCTCCGGTGAAACAATCCACTCCATTTCCCGACGACACGAGTCCGGCGCAACAAGATGCTTCACACGGATGGAAAAATAAAACGCGTTTACACTCCGGTCTGGCCGCTCATATCCCCCCGTCTTCTTCCTCTTCTTCTGGTTTTCCCATCAAAAAACGGAGCGCAACGACAGCCACCGAGAAGGAGAGAGAGAGAGAGAGAGAGTCAGAGAGAGAGAGAGAGATGGAGGGGGGGCGAGACACACACACACACACACACACACACACAGGGAGAGAGAGAGAGACAGAAAGAAATTCTTGGAGTGATGAAAAGAAGAGAGCGGTTCTTACAGTATTACCATAAATGAATTCGCCAGACTCCACGTCTCTATTTTTTTTTTCTTTTTTTTTGTTTTCTCTCCAACAAAATCGTACACACACACACAACACCCCTCTAGGAAACGCAAAATGAGGGGAGAGAGGGGAAAAAAGAGAGAGAAAGATCCGTAGTGGGTGGATGGATGTGAGATGTTGGGGGGGCTGTAGTAGTGAGGAGAGAGAGACGGAAAGAGAGAGAGAGAGAGAGAGAGAGAGACGCGCTTGCAGGGCTCCAGGAGCAGGCTGCAATATCACGTCACACACTCGCCAAGATAAAACACGTAGGCCTACGTACGCGTCTTACTGCCGCTGCGTCTGGCACCGCCGCCGACACTTTCTTTCCTCCTCCTCCTCCTCTACTCCTTATTTTTTTCTTTTCTCATCCTTTTTCTTTTTTTCACCCCCCCTGTCGTAGTCTACAGCCTCCCCTTAATTCGAGTCAAACACACACACACACACACCGAACTGGACCATCTCCGTGGTGCTGAGACAACGCCGCGTTCTGCAGCAACATCCGAGACGGGAATATTTTACGGACTTTTGTTTTTTTTAATTATTATTATTCTCTAGTGGGAATGCGAGTGTTGCGTGATCATTAAATAAAAGCGACCTCTCCACCATTGGGACCAGAAAGATTGTTCGGTGATTTCTCCTTCTTCTCTATCGTGACGGTGACAGACGCGTGTTCGTGCGTTTTTCCCCCCTCGTTTGGTGGCTGACAGCGCGCCGCACGCGCGTCGCACGTCAACCGGCGCGCGTGCGGGCCAAGTTGGGAAAGTTCTTCCGGATTTTAGCGGTGCACCTTGTGCACCTCAGACAGTGTGTGTGTGTGTGTGTGTGTGTGTCTGCGCGCGTTTCCATTCAAGTCACTAATGAGCTCCTTGACAAACAAATGTAATCTCACAAGGCCCTTTCAGCCTCTATTGATTGATATATATATATATATATATATATATATATATATATATATATATATATATATATATATATATATATATATATATTCAATCATTTGAATGCTTAGCCTGTGAGACATTTATCCCTTCAATAATCAACAGTCAATTAAATCCCATACAAGCTCCAGGCTTCCAGCAGTTGGTCTGACAATGCAGCATCAATGGCTCTGCAATAGCCTTCATTGCCTATTGGCTGAATTCACTGGAAGAAAGGAAGTATAATGGACAGGGAGGTGGGTAGTTACACAGTCACCTGAGTTGCCTGCTGACCACATTTCCTGTCCATAATAAAGGATGGATGGCTTTTATTCAGATGGGGGGTCTTTTTTTTCTTCAGGTGCAAATAAAGCATCAGGTGTATAATTATAGGCCTACAATATGCATATCTGTTTTTTTCTGTTTTAAAAAAGTTAATGAATAAGAAATGGATGTGTGTGACCTTCATACATGTTAGAGCAGCAGCTAATTTGCATTTGCAGAAAGAGTAGAGAATGGGCCATGCAGATGGAGGCATTTGTTCCCCAGCGCCATTTCACCACTGTTTTTTTTCTTTTCTTTCTTTTCTTAAGCTTTTTTGGAGGATGGGTCAGCTGCTCTAATCATTTTGCTGTGCACAGTTAACTCTCATTAGCCTGGCCCTCTATTTCAGGCCTTGACTGAATGCGTTCCATCTGAGCAGATGCTGCAAGAAGGGCCTATTTGTTTATTTATTTCCAGGAAGTTCCAGTGTGAAGTGTCTGTAACCAGCCTCTTCCAAAGAATACTCCAGAATGGCACAGCGCCATGGCGATGTGAGAATCTGAAAGAACTTGTTTATATCCCCAACATCCTGTACCATGCGGAGCTTACAACATTGTTAATCTGTTGCCAAATTTCTAAAGGAGATTGGAGTCATTCAGCGCACTTGGTGGCCGCGGCCTGTGGCCACGGTAGCTTTCTAATTCCAGTCTTCCCCAGGCAGCTGGTGGAACATCAGGGGTGACCTCGAGCCAGCCCACTTTTCCGCAGCCATAATGAAGACTTTGGTGTTCGGGAAGAATTTGGCTCGGCGAGCTATCAGAGGTGGAAAAAAAAGAATTCATGCGAAGCCTTATTGAACAATGACAACACAACGAGTATCCCTCCACTGACTCATGGTGAGGCCGATTGCCAAGCCTGAGGAACGCTGCCATCACTCTCCCCTGCAAGGACGCTTCCAGAGTCCAAATGGCACCCTGCGTGTTTGCTCATATTGCAATGAGGAGAAAAGATGCAGTTCACTTTTAATGATGAAACGTGTTCTTAGCGTGTGTTGTTAAAATTAAACCAGAAGTAATTTAGACCGGTTGAGTTAGCGTGTCCTCTCCGTGTTTGCGTGGGTTTCTCCAGCTTCCTCCCACAGTCCAAAAGCATGCTGAGGTTAATTGGAAACTCTTACTTGCCCGTAGGTACGAGTGCGTGAGTGAATGGTGTGTGTGTGTGTGTGTCCCACGGTAAACTGGCAACCTGTCTGGGGGTGTATCCCTGCCTCTCGCCTGAAGTATGATGGGATTGGCTCCAGCCGACCCCCCGTGAACCTTGTTAGGATTAGATGGGTGTAGAAAATGGATGGATGGATAATTTAGACTGGAATGGTGTGACACTTGGTACCCTTATTCAAGTGGAAACTAGTGCTAGTGCTAGGCTGTGCTTTGGAAAAAAAACACACACACACTGTAATAAGATGTCCAAGCCATTATATATATATATATATATATATATATATATATATATATATATATATGATATTTGTAATGAAATTCAAGTTTTACTCTGTTTGATTGAACATTAATCTGATTTTTTTTTTTTCATTTTTCAATGTATAAGTGTACATAGAGCTATTTGTACAACTTCAATTCATCAGGAAATTCCTCTATTATTTTCCATTGCATTCGGTCAGAGCTTACCAGTACTGTAGTACACACGCAGCAGATGAGTTTGTCCCCGGCTACACTCTCTAAAATATTTCTGATATTTCACATCTAATAGCAGTTGCAGTATCTGTCATATTATTCTGTCAACTCTAGAAATCTGTTTGAGCACATGGTTTGTGAATTATTCATGACCGGCATAAAGAACAGCCCTATTATCACCTGTTTGTGTGACTGAGCCTGCTCCCTCGCAAGTGTGTATGTGAACATCTGTTTGATATAATGGCTGTTTTACAGCATTCACATCCGTTACGGAATTTTTGCGCAATAAACACCAGCCTAAGTATTGATCATGTGGTAAACATCAGTCTATTGATCATGTGATAAAAACCTGTCTATTGATGTTAACCAACCATTATGAATCAGTATAGTATGACTGCATTAAGAATACATGAACTATCACTCTTATAGAAAAATGAAGGGTTGTCTTCAGTGGATATAGGGATGCAGACACGCACACATACATACTGTAAATTTACTGGTGAAATGTATTCAGACTTCCAGCTCAACTCAGTCTCCACCAGCTAGTCCATATCTTACATCTGTCTGAGCCCCGTGATGATGGGCTCCTCACCGTAGCAACAGCAGCTGGATGACTTATTGGTAACCTCCAAATGAATACATCTCAGACAAGTTTTTCCTTCAAGTGCTGAATTTTTTTTTTTTTTTAAGTCTCTCTTGCTGTTCGGGAATAAGTTATTATCCAGTTTGTCACACATTACAAAGTTTCTTTAAAAGTTCCATATTTAACACATTTCTCTGCTTTTATTTGACGTTTTGATACCCTCTATGACGAAATATTTGTGGTTTTACCAAAAATCACCTTGATATTGTTTTACATTTCCTTTTTCAGGCTTCTTGCTGGAGCGCTACAAAGAACTGGCTCTTTTATGTCCATCTGATTAATATTCATGAGCTTCTCTTGTGATTGGCTGATTTGAATGGCTGTGAATGGAGGGTAGGCAGTGACTGTATAGGTATTACAGCTTGTTTTGAGTTACAGTTTCTGAATACATGCTGTGTGCATTTATGTTGATTTAAAACACAGGGTAGGTATTTATAGAACCGCTAGACCTACCTTATAATAATATAAAAAGAAAGTTCAAATATCACTTTCTATGATACATGAACTTAAGCGATCAGATCTGTGAGTATTCATTTGTCTCTTCACAGCTGCGTTTCTACTTGTCCTCTAGCAAATTGCCATGTAGGCACATGCACATGTGCATTTGCTCTGCACAGTGCATGGGATCACATAAGCAGATAGTTATGCTTAGTGATTCTTATAAAAGATGTCACCCTGCTGTTTTCAGCCATGTGCCTCCAGAATTGGCAGTGTCGGCCTGTCAATCAAACCTTCTACTTTGGGCCAGACTGAAATATCTCAACAAGTGTTAAATGGATTGCCGAGATGGATGTACTCTCCTGATCCTCAGAGGACGATTCGTACTGACATCGGTGATTTTGAGAGATACTGTATGTACTGGATTGTTACGACATTTGGTTCAGAGATTCATCCCTTTAAAGTCTCCCTGAAATGAAAAAATTATTTTTCGTTTTTATATCAAAATTCACATTTTTTTCCCCAGTTCTTCCTGAATTGAGTTGTGATCATGCTGCATGAAAACAGGGGCATACAAATTACCATGGAGATTTATTCTGTGAAAAGTAGCCTGCTCCACACCAGGCTAACCTGTCAGTCAGTGGTCACTTCATTTGGGAATAGTTGTTATTTTACAGTTGATCCATCTTCTGTATATATTTTGACTAATTTTACTTTCCAGCCTACAAAATGATGATATTTTTTTTCAAAGATTTTTGAGAATCAGTTTGTGCCTTTCTTTGACTAGAACGTCTTTGACACAGTAGGAGAATGATATTCAAGAAGGGTTCAACCAGCCTGGAATCAAAGTGGGTTCTGGTGCTCAGAGCAGATCTGCACCCTAACCACTCAACTGACACTATATTTCCAAAAGTTTTCGCTCGACCATCCAAATCCACTCATCCAGTGCAGAAATTAAGGTTCAGAAAGACATGGAGAACAGATTCGGGTGTGGATTAAGTTTAAGCAAAGACACCTTTGCAATGAATTAGAGTGGAGATTGAGAGGCATCTTATTAAACCCCATAGACTAGGATATGGATGTCACTTTACTTCAAATGCGTGTCAAGGCAGGTGAGAGAATACTTTAGGAAATATAGTGTAAGATGTCACAGCTCAATAGACACGGCTTGTTACCACGATCTTTTTCATTCTGGATAGATACATTTGTACATATGGTTGTAGAACATATAGTGTTGTATTGTAAAAAGAGTGTAAATGGTTGTCACGGTAAATTTTCCTAAGTGACATGAACTCCCACTGCTCACTTTGAAGGCCTTTTTCTTTTTGTTTAATTACTGTGCCAGCATTTCCTTTTTTTTTTAATGATATTTCACTTCATCATATGAGAAGCTTTTGCTCACTTGGTGTAAAGATGCTGCAGCAGTTTTCTCAATTTCTGCATCAGTTCATCCACCTCACGGTCTATTTAAGAAAGGTGTGAATGGGCATTATGTGGATTATTTACACCTGGCGTCTGACATCTTTGTCACTCGTACAAACCACTTAAGCCAGGATGCACTAAACAAGGTCAGGTCTGGCTTTTTCAGCTGTGTTAGATTCTTTATTTCTCATTTCGTGCAGCAGCCCCCAGATCTGTGAGATGTGTGCAATTTCTGATGGCAGACGGGGGGAAACCTTAGCATTAGAAGCATTAGTACACACACATTTAAACAGGGAAAATAGCAGATAGTGGGCCTTTAAAGAAAGATCGCAACAAGTTTACTTATCCTTTAATTTGACTTGAAGCATCATCATCATCAGGACAATTTGAATTCGCTCAGCGCTTTGGTTTATGATCAACTACCTGCAAAATGAATTACATTCCCATCTGCCTCGGCTGCAGTGCTTCGTGTTTATTGCTTATTAGCAAATGTCAGCACACTAATCTGCTAAACTAAAATGGTGAACACGGTTAACAATAAACCTGCTAAACATCGGCGTGTTAACATTGTCACCGTGAGCGTGAGGCTGAAAGCACGGATGTACCTACAGCCTCGCACAGCCACTAGAGTTGTGAACCTTTGTCTCTTTCTACTGCAGTTTCATGGAAAAAAAGCAATAATCTCCCTGGATGAACTCGCATATCTCTTACTATTTAGAGCAACATGATTAAATAAGGAAGCAGTAACCTAGTGGCCCATGAATAGGAGTGCATAATCACTTTCACAGACAGGACAATACCATAGAAAATTGTGAGGATCTGTGGATCTCAGTGAAAAAGGGATCTCCACCAATACTTCTGTTGTTTGATTCCTCACTTACAGTGAAATCTGAACAGTATTCTGCTATTAATGTCACACTGTCATTCAGTAAATTGCATTAATTAATTAAAAAGGTCTAAAAATATTACAAATAAAAGATGACATTTTTTCCATTTCTGGCAAAATTTTGTTTTTGAAGTTTTCCTTTTTTTTCCCGATTTCAACTTTGTAGCATTAAGTTTGGATTTGTGAATTTTCCACTATTTAGAACAGGTTCATAGAAAAGCTGTTGAAAAGCTATATATGGGCAATATTATAGCTAGCATTTTTAGTAGCATTTTTTCTCATTCTCAAATAATAATATTGGAAGACAAATGTACTAATGTAGTGAGGTAGTAACCTAGTGATTTGTGTTTTCCATATTGGGTAAAATCCTTGCTTATTCATTGTGAACTGGCATTCATCTGCATGGCCTATTAACTCATTTTCTCCCTGCTTTTTTTTTTTTTTAAAGGTACCTGACACAGTATCCATTGTACACTGCATGTCTAAATATGGATCTGTTTTTCAATGTGAAGAAAACACGGACTCCTACAGTCTTTGTCAACAGAGTGTTTGTCTAGACTTCAAATTAGGCAAATGGAAAAACTGGTCACTTTAGCACTTTAGGCCACTTATGTTTTACACGGGATTCATTTTTACCTCTCAGGTCGCTCTATTTAACAAAACAAACTCATTCTAAGAATACCGCCAGTGGAATATGTAAATGCGTATGGCTGGGAATGGATATAATGTCTGATATCTCATAAAGGGGAAAAAAAATAAACAAATACATACATAATAATTGAAACTTTCAATCATATTCATTTTTAACACATTAAGATGTTTCATTTCTGTTCTTTTCAGGCCTGCACCTTACATTTTCCATTCAGTTTAACTTAAACATTTAAAAGCATATGGGATCTTAACTATTTATAATTGTCATCAATACTGAATATGGGTCAAAAAATTTTTTTTTCATGTCACCAGACTCACATCAGTAAGTAACTGACTTGCTATGGGACATAATCAATCTGAAGAAGTTGATTCCATTGTTTTATTTTGCCATTTCTATCAAATGTTGTTTTTCCTAATCTGTCATTTTCTTTTTCAGGTCAAATGATACAGACACAGCAGAGTGTGAGATGGATGAAGAGAATAGGAAAAGTGGAGCTGAAGGAACGTCTCCTTCCCCTTACCCATCAGTATCAACATGCTGCAGCACTGCGATTCACTGAGAGGTGGGAGCTTTTCCTCCACGCATACTGTACCACACAGTTTAATTAATTGACTTTTCTTTTTTACATGTCGCCCATTGTCTAATAGAGAAAACCTCTGGTGCCTCCGGCACAAGAAACAGCATCTATCCATCCATCCATCCATTGTCTATCCCGCTTATTCCCTTTCGGGGTCGCAGGGGTCTGCTGGAGCCTATCCCAGCGCGTTAAGGCGAGAGGCAGGGATACACCCCAGATGGTCGCCAGCCAATCGTGGGGCACACACACCATTCACACACCATTCACTCTCACACTCACACCTATGGGCAATTTAGAGTTTACCAATTAACCTGAGCATGTTTTTTGTATTGTGGGAGGAAACCGGAGTACCCGGGGAAAACCCACGCAGACACGGGGAGAACATGCAAACTCCACACAGAAAGGTCCCAGACCCAGGCCCAAGGCGGTCTTGAACCTGCGACCTTCTTGCTGTGAGGCAACAGTGCTACCCACCGCACCACCGTGTCGCCCCATGAAACAGCATCTACTCAGATGATTTTCCCTTTTGCTATTTCCATAAATGTTTTTGTTGTGCACATTTCATGAACTTAACACAGGAAGCTGCACCAATGAAACCATGCATCATAAAAAGATGAAGGTCATACTGTAGCATTCGTAGTTTAATGATATTGAGACATCTAATATTACCATGAGCTACGACGAAAAATATGTTGCTCAAATGTCACAATGAACTGTATAAACTGCATCTTTGGGATCTACAGTGTAGGGACCTTCATCTTTCTTTCATACTTATTTTTTTTTTTCCTTTTTCATCTAATTCTTTTTTACTTGATGATTGGTGTGAATGCAACTTGGTGACATATGTTAATCATTTTTTTTAATTCAGTATTCTGATACTTTGCACTGAACAGACTCTTATTGATGTGTCACATTCATAGATCAATGTCACCTGAAAGAACATTTGTGTGGTTTACATTGTTTTTTTAGAACCCGTAAGCCAGGAGGAGAAGACCAGGAGGATGTTTGAAAACATGGCCACATCATTGAATCTGCATGCACGCTTATCAATGACCTCATTGACTTCAGGTAGGATTTTATCTGATCTATATTTATCTGATCTATTATCTCAGACACACACTTATTTATTTACTGAGTAAACCCAAGTGTCTTCTCTTACTCTCACGCTGAAATTTTACATTGTTGAGGAAAAAAAAAACACTTCACTATAATACACTAATGCAAACTAGCTTGCTGCTGTTCTGCAGTCTTTGCAGTCTTTTAAATTAAAAACGGTCCATCTTTACCAAAGAACATTTCTACTGTTGCCTCCAGGAGGCTATGCTGTGTGTAGGAGTTGCAGTTACACATTCAACCGTCATCCTGTGAAAAATTCCTCAATCGGATTCTGAAATAGGGGAATATGGAGACAAAAAAAAAAAAAAGAGAGCGGTGAATCTGGGTTGGTCGTTGAACAAGCCGTGAGCAAAAGCAGCCCACTGGAAACCTACGTAACATCCAAAGTTATAACATATTGGACTTGTTTTTTTTAATTTTTTTTTTTTTTATGGTAATGTTACTTCTCTTCTAGCCATGAACTTGTATGACAGCATGGTGACAAATGAACAAATGAAGTTGCACCCCATTTTATACCTTTTGTTGACCATTGCCTCACATTTTTAAAGAGTGTGTATTGCAGTAACACATCACAATACTATAAAAGCACTGTGTTGATATGCTGGAGAGACGGGCCATGAAAGTACAGATGCATGTTGGAATGTTTGCTCCTTCACTCTCTTTGAAGCCCTTTCAAAAAGCACAGTATAGCCGGTTTGTCCTTATTTGGCTCCTCCGGTCAATGGTAGAAATGCTGATTCCTCCGGTTCCTCTGAAGACATGATCTTCAACTATTTGGATTAGATTTTCCCTCAATCAACATATTCACCAGGGAAATCTCCTATTCTGCTCTGAGAAAGTCTCCAGTAGTCCGCTGCTTCGCAGTCGTGCAAAAACAAAAATTGACCATTACTGGCTGTAGTGGCGACATTTAATAGGGTCCTTTGTAGCACCAGCAACATGCGAACAACTCAGGACAGCACGCATAGTTGCCGTTTTCACACAGCACAGACTCTATTGTTCGATGGTTTGTTTGCAGATTGAAGTGCACACTGTTTTTTTTTCCCTCAGGAGTGGAGGGTGTGCTTGTTGGGATCCACTTGATTTCATTAGATTTGTGGCTTTCTGGTTACAATCGATGCAATCGAATCTTTTTTAAGGAAACGCAGAGGCCCACGTCCACATCAGACCAATAAAATAATTTGACCAGCATGGTCAAAAATGCACATACAGAGTAAGAGGCTCATCGTTCCACAGTCCAGTGGCCCAGCGCATGCTTTGTCAGTGCAGGAATTACGCAGTTGGCAGAATCAGATAATCTAAACACGCATCTGTGCGAGAGGTTCCAAAGCGCAGCGGAGCAGGTGGGCACAACAACACCTGCAAACAATTGGCTGGCTGCTGTTGCACCGCCACATTTTAAGCTGCAGCCTCCTGCCAACCTGATTTGTTTCCTTTGCTGGTTTCACAATTAGTTCAGTTGTATGCAGTTTCTAGATTTAGATATTTGTTCAGTGTTTCAGGTTATTAATGATTTAGAGTTCATTGTTAATTCTGAAACCCCCCCTCCCACTTGTGTGTTTGTGAATGCCAGTATTTCTATATATAAACCTCCCTTTTTAGTGTCACTGACAGGTCAGTTATCATCAGTTCAGTGAATTTACTTGAATTAACATCAACTCTTAGTTCAACCTTACTTAGGGCTAAAGAAGAAGCAATGGAAACAATTTCCTAGGCTAAGTCATAAGTCATATATTTTAACAAATTTACTATGAGGCTAAGGTAGTGTATAATATGTCACAAGTATAGGGCGAGTGTTCTTTGTTATTTAGTTGGATGATGAAGAAATTATTCTGAATATGTGTCAAAAAAAAAAAAAAGTAATAAAAATGAAGCAATGTCTGATTGTTTCTGCTACCGAAGCAAACAGAGGAAACATTTTTAGACTGCTGAGTTTTTTCCCAACCCAAATGTTGCATTTATAATCTTTTGGAGCTAATTAACAGTGTAGATTATTGTTCTCGTAAGATAGTTTTTCATTTTTATTTCCAGTTATCATCTCACAGTCGTGAGCTCCAATGAATCAGAGCGTGAAATCATCCACACTGTCAGCATCACTGTAGGAATAAAATAAACTGTACAAAATCTGCAGCTCAAATCACCGTCATGTGTTTGGTGTTTAAAACCAAAGTGAAAAATAAAACGCACTCAACCATCAAATATTTCTGGGAACACAGGAGAACCAGCATTTCTTTACCTTTTCATTCTAATTTCCAAGCTTGATAGAATTAATAATTTTTAAAATAATGTTTCTATATTACCTAACATAGTCCAATTAACCACATTCAGCCCATTAGAAAGTTGCAGTTGGTGATAAAGAAACAGGGAAACTAAGTAAGCGGGTTATTTAAACATTACATTTAAACACAGCAGATGGCAGCTTGGACTTTTTTCACTTTATGTTTGTCCTCACAGCTTGAACAAATCGAGCGAGTGGGAGAATGAATAAATAACTTCAAAACAACTTTGGCAAAGTTTTCTTCCTTAAATTATGAAAGCCGGGCTTTTGAATAAAATACTCCACTCCAAACATCTGCGACCGTGAATACGATGAGGACTGAGTGAAATATGTCAGTGGGTCCCTCGCAGTTCCCTCCTGTTTCTGATCACAGACGTGACAAAGTGATGTGAGCGTGTAAAGGCTGACGGAGCGGCCTCCTGGGAGTCGGTTTCCATCCGTCAGGCAAAGCTCGGTTAGCCTGCTAGGCTAGGCTAGGCTAGTTCTGCCCCGGTTCTGAAAGTAGCTGTTGAACCGCTATTCTGGTGCATTTTTCAATGTTGAGGCTCAGCGTTCTCGCTCTATAAATGTATCTATCCCCAAACATATATTTATCAATGGTTTCGGCATCGACGGCTTGATTGCAGTTGTTAAATTAACTAATCAAGCTGGAAAGAATGAAATAACGAATTTCTGATCTCAAGATAACGGGATTAGAACAATAATTGCAACCAATCACCGCTCAGGGCTTCCATATTTACCTTCATTATTAGTCAATTTTTTTTGTTTTGTTAAATATTTGTTAACATCCATGTTTTATGCTCGAGGACCCCACTGAAAACAAGACGGTGTATCTCAAGGGGTTTATCCTCTAATTAAATTTTTGAATTAAATTAAAATGTCTACAAGGATGTCACCATCAGTGTATACAGGCTTGTGTCCTAGGGTTCGATGTGATCATTACATTAATGATATAGCGTTCTATTAACAAATTAAAGTGTAGGCACTTTCCTCGCATCCCTTCAAGGGCTGTTTTCCCATTTTTCTTCATATTTAATTAAAAACTGTTGCAGAAATTGCAGAGTGCTGTGGTGGAGACGAGGTTAAGTGCTGAGGGCAGTCCTCGCACTTCTTCTTGTGTGGCAATCATAAACACTTCAAGCGAGTGCAAAGGGAAATGTATGTTAACTGTGTGAGGTAATCAATGTCCGTCAAAAACATGCATGGTTGGGTCTCTTGAAGATATACTGCATGCGCATGTTGATGTATCAAAATGACTTCCCCTGTGTGGAATATGAGCCTTTTGACTCCTGCACACATGACCCTTACAGAGTCAATACCGACATATTTATTAACCACATTTGTCTTTGCCTGCTACCCAATTTGAATTCTAATATATTGAAACAAAAGGGTGTTTACTGAAATATGATGTGATTGTGGTTTGAATCAGCAACACTGTAAAAAATGCATATTGGAATTTATTGTGAGTGCTTTTTGTGCTGTCAAAATAGTCTGAAATTTGCCACAAGAACAAACTGGATCACATTTTCATTTATCGATAGCTTAAGGTCTGAGCTCCACTTTTATCAACATTTTAACGTGCGTTCAATAAGTAATGGCCCCGAAACATTATAATTTAAACACACTTTTCACTATTTCATGAGTGAAAATGTATTTCAAATGTTTTTTTTCCCGGACTCTCCGCTACCTTATTTGCAAATTCCAACCCGCTTCCATTCCAGCAGATCTAAACGTATAATAACCTTGCCTGATTAATGATGTGGCGTGTATGGTGTACTGACATGCTGCACCCCGGGATCCTCCGCAGTACGAACACAAGACTCGGAAAGTCTCGCTGCTGCGGTGACGTTAAGCCAAGACCCAGCACATCTCCTATCTAAATCTATGTATCTGACCCTTCGACGGCTTTGTGGCAGTCAGGAAAAAAAATTCTAAAAGTCAGTTAGTCAACAGCATAAAAATGTTTTATAGAGGTGATATGATCCCATCTTTTAACAGCAGTGACTGCACAGATTTGAAGCCCCGCTGCTGCCTGGATGTCAGACAGAAGAGCTAAATGCACTGGTGAGCCTTGAGCTTGAACAGAAATACTTGAGCGTGACAGCAGCAGCACGGATGAAAACCAACTTGATGGCGCTACAGAGGCCAAAACACACTTATCGGAGTAAGGCTTTATTTGAGGGTGTCCAGTCTGTTTTGGTAGCCAGGGTTTTTTAGGACTAAATCAAACTGTGTGCTGTCACAAATATTGTGTTTATTGAGCAGTCTACCAAAGACAGAACGTGCATAATATAGATGGAGCTTAGAATGACTCTTGGTGCACCACCAGCGTGGATGCTGTCTTTAATTAATCAGTGTAAAATAACTTGGAAGTACACAGTTGAGTCACCCACACAGAGTGTTCAATGTTTGAATGAGCAAAGCCTCTAAAGCTTGGATATAGTGTTCCCAATCCCAAAAGAAACCCACGGTGTCCTGCTTCAGCGGTTTGACACATTTCTGGTGGATGCAGGACGTTCAGATGGAAATAATCACGACTCCTGATCCTTCAGAAATAAACACATTCTGGCCACCGGCACACAATCATGGAAACTAGGTTCTCGTGTGTGATTTGGAACAGACTCAACACCACGCTACATCGCTACTTTGGAAATTTTCACGAGCTATCCGGTATACGACGATATATAGCCGGGGCAAAGTGGAGGGAATTGAGGAATTTGGAACGGTGTCATTGACTGTAATTTTTATATACACCCTAGATTTTCAACACATTCTTAGCGTTTATTGATGAAAAAACATCATAAAATGAGTGACTACGGAGAGCGTTTTGTATTTTACTAGGACTCTAAGAGCTATCTTTTGTATAATCAGTATAGCACTATCTCAAATAGTCACAAACAAGGCAATCAAACATCAGTACAGTGTGTTTGTAAGCCTCATGATGACAGTATCCTCTACCAGCGTGCATTATTTCCTCTCTTTTGTGCTTTTGATGTTAAATATACAGAACCAGTATTCCTTATATTCCAAGGTCATTTTTTTCCACTTTTCTCCTTTTAATGGAAATGATGCTAAAATCTACCAAAGTTGAGCAAACCTCACCGCCACCAAGTAGCCCGTGTTTAACATGGCTTATTATAAATATTAATATATTTTAGTTATCATATTAATTGTTAATAGCCTACATGTAAGACAGCAGGAATAATTCAGATGATTCCTTGCAGATCAGCTTTGTCGGGGCAAGACACCATTAAGCTTCAACGGGCCCACTTTCCTCGAAATTTGTCATTCGAGGTAAAATATATGTAGGGTCTGTCATGCATGTGTGACCAACTGTGCCAGCAGCATACGGGCTCGCTTTACATTCCACTCACACTTCTATTTGCCTTTTTTCCATGCCTGGGTTTAGAACTGAATTTTAAATCAAGGTATTTTTTCCCTAGCACTGCTCCTATTTTTTTTTTTTTTGTCAGAGACAATGCTGCACCACATGAATCCTCAGGGCCCTTATCCGTTTTCCTTTGAATGTGGTTCCAACCACCAGGCCTTAGACTCCCACACCCCCCCACCCACCGACCCCCCCCTCCTCTCTGGCTATGTAAATATTCCATGAGCCGCTGCTCCCACAGTGAGGATTGACGAGCATTCCTGCCTTGGAAACTTCATCTTCAACAGCAGGTCGGATGAAAGACTTAAACCTTCGGTATCTGCGTTGTATTCTACAAATTGGCACTATTTCTCTCCTCAATCTCTGTAGCCACAGCCACGCTTTTTTTATTTTTATTTTTTTATTTAATTAATGCAGAACAGCCCGTGACTACCCCTGTTAAGTAAATAAAAAAGATATCACTGTAACTTTACAATATTTTTGTTTTCTTTTTTGGTACTCTACACACTATAGGGAACAAAACATGAATGGCTGATAACACATCGAACGTGAATCATTCAATGCAAACAAGGCAAAGAAATTATGCTGACAGGGCTCTCAAAATAGCCCCGAGGTGGTGAGGATGGAGAGCCGTGGCCTTGTTAATCAAGAAGATCATAGGTCACCTTGGCAATTATCAATTCTGAACGTGCACAATAACAAACTATCTCTCCGACAAATCACCTGCCACAATTTCATTTTCCTGTCTATAATTTATTTCAGTGTGTGATGAGGAAGTGAGAGGGCGGGATAGAGGAGAAAAAGGTAAAAAAAAAAACTGCAATGTTAAGGATGCCTGGGATAGAGCTCCATAGTCGTTAATAATAGAGGCAAATTTGAGTTAACCCGGTGATTTTGTCATCGGTGTTGGCGTGCTGGTAACTCCATTGTCTTCTGTGGGCTGTATTATTCAATCAGGAGCCGCTAATCCATCTCTGTCACCTTCGCGTTTAACCCCTGATAACAGCGCCGCCGCTCGGAAAAAAAAAAAAAAAATCATTTAAGATCTCGGGACGTTACTCAACCTGATCTGAAAGGGAGGGTTTAGTGGAATTCATTGATGACATTACTGTATTTGCACGAACTTGTCATCACATCCATCCCCAGAAATGGGAATTCTGGCAAGCCTTTTACAGCTCAGACATTCATGCAACCAGTCTGCCTTGTGAAGTAATACTAACATTCCCTGAAGCTGCACTGGATGCATTGCAGAATGTTATGCAGAGACTTTTTCTTTTTTTTCATCAGCACAGTTGCCTCATTCATCCTGTACATCCCATATTTTCTTTGTACATTATATTTTTTTTCTTCCTATTAAAAACCTCACATACGCATTTTTTGCTCTATCTATTGTAGCTTTTGTAGCTATGTGGACAAGTCTGAGATGCAGCTAATTAAAATTTCTATGATAAGATAATTAGCCTCCCTGGCAGACAATGGAGAATGGAATTCTTGCGTAATCACTCAAATGAACCGATAAAAAATCCTTTCAAGCATCTCACAAATTGCTGTCGACAAGTCCACAATTCTGTTACTAATTTTCACTTGCAGATATGCTCTTATTTGTATTTATTTATTTATTTATTTATTTATTTATTTATTTATTTATTTATTTATTTATTTATTTATTTATTTATTTATTTATTTATTTATTTATTTATTTATTTTTTAAGCAGGTTCTTTATCTGGATCAGTGGCCACATCCCAGTGGGTGAAAAAGACCTGTGTATGTGTTCGTTTTATCAATGCTCACTCATAGTTTGTTTTAAAAGTAAATTTTACATTTGTATCATCAAAACATCACAGCTGGATGTCACAATATCAATAAATTTCATTTTTAGGGTTTACTTACTAAATTGAAAAAAATATTACCCGACCAAAATAGCTCTTTAGAAAGATTCTGATGATTAATAATAATGAAAAAAACTTGATTTACAATATAATTGTTTTCTTCCTAAAATATCTCTGATGCATCTTTAATTTCCCACTAAGATTTGAACAAGCGTATAAGGCATAACACTGCCGCTCAGTGCACATAGGATGAATGTCCAATCAGTAAAATGACCAGAGATGCAGGTTTGCAAATGCTGGTATGCTTGATCACTACAGTATATGTGCAGAACAAGTAGTAAGTGAAAAGAAAACATCGTTCAATAAGATCCCTTTAGGATTTGTTGTGAAATATGTATTCATATGTTTTTTTTTTTTACCGAGCAAAAGTAAGCCCGCCTCAATCAATGCTGAGTGTTCCACTTACGTTTTGATTGGGGTCATACACTTTGATTTATAGTCCTGTGTCAGAGAAAAAAAAGAGAGAGAGAGAAAGAGAAATGTCTTCTTTTTGACCTTGAGTATATGGTTGCTGATTTGAATTCTGCAGTGACTCTGCTGAATAATAAAGATTAATGCTCAAAGATTATGGTCTTGCCATGGCGACTGAGACACATGAGAGAAGACTGAAACGCAGACAGACCATGCATAGGATATAATTGATCTGATCTAGTAGAAGTAGCAGACGAGCATTAAATAATCTGCCTCTGCAAGACCGGGAAGTCGCGGGCGAGCCGTTTTCTTCATCACGCTAATTGTGGTCACAACTGTAGCATACACAGTTTGAACACGTCGCCCATTTACCGTTTAACACTCTCACTTTTTGACTAATGCGACTCATCCGAAAATTGTACGTCGAGGAAATTATATTTGCGAGTGCAATGGTACGATATATCACGCTGTTCGCGAGTTTACACCTTCCTTGGTTTGCTCGGGGGAGGGAAAAAAAACAAACATTCAAATTGTTCACAGTGATCAAGAAATTGTATCATAGTCGCCCTATATATATATATATAATGCGTTAAAGAATTAACGCTTCGGACTCGAACATGTCTGTGGAGCACTCGCCTGGATCAACCTGTCCACTGTAATGAGGTTGGCTGAAAACTGCCTGCACCGCTGGTTTGCTGCAGCTCAGCTGTCCCTTGTGATATCCATCTCATGAGTCTGGTCTGGCTTGTCAATCCGAGGCTGAGGGGAGACACTGCCTCTGCTGATCACATCTGCCCAGAGAGATGCTTTCAACAGCATGAATGGTCATGGTAAACCGTGCCTCTGTCATCACAACCAGACAGTCCATTTAAATCACGCAGCGCAACTTCACTTCTGTTAGAACTATTTAGACGTGTGTATTCTGCATCACTGTGTGGGCAATTTGATGTATATATTTAAATGTTAGATCTAACGTAAAAGATGTTATAATGAGACCTTAAGTGTTATCCATTTTTTTTACATGCCGGCACCTGTTTAAATTGTTCTTTGTGCCTCGGTTAAGTTTATTAAACCTGTAATAATATCTGGCATGATTCAACTCACCTTGCGTTATTGTGCAGGACCCTTCCTGGGAGATCAGTCGCTACCACAGAGCAGCTTCTGGTTGCCAAAAAAAGTGAAATACAAAAGTAATTTCCATTAAAGTAAAAATCCACTTTAAAACATAGTTTATATTACCTCTATAAAGTTGGGAAGTGAAATGTAGGCTTGTGTCTGACACACAGATGAAAGCCGGCCAATACTTCAATTTGTCATCAAAGCAAAACTGCCCATGACTGCCCCATTAGCACTGAATACGAGTCAGTATCCATGGTGACGTTCAGAGGAGGGAGAGCTATTCCCTGGTTGAGCATTGCTATGAAATTAAGCTCATTAATGTGTGGAAGCTACAGGAAATATCCCCCATGAGCCCGCAAAGTCACCCCCTGGTTGATGGAGTAGCACGGGCCTCCTCATGATACCATTGATTAGCGTGTGGGGTTTGACCTTTTTTAAAACAATAGCCCGCGCCCATCGCGTGTTTGTTGCGCGGCCCGGGAACACAAGAACAAAAAGGCGCCTGGCGTGGATTATGACTTAATGACGGGTGCTGTCGTTTGATCGGCTCGAGGTGTAAATGAACTGGAGTGGCAGGTGAAAAGCGATGTTCGGAGGCAAAAACTGAAACCGGCAACAAAGCCTACCGAACGTTCTCAGACTGAGCTGATGAGCCCTGAAAAAACAATCAGAGCACCTCACCCGTGTGCTCGGGGAGGCCACCTGTGGTATGTGCATCAGAGGGGAGCCTCCCCCCGGCCCTCCACCGCAGTGAATAGTGGGATATATTAACGGGGTAATCTCCGGTGCACATCTCTAAGGGATCCGGCGAGGAACACCACATGAAAAGTCCTATTTGTCCCTCTTGGGGCCTGTGCAGGTGTGCTAATATGATATTGGAGCTGTCGGAAACGCTTACGCCGCCGAGCCACTGACCGGCGAGATGAATTAGAGACGTCCCTCCTCCCTCTTTAATGACAGGCCATCCTCTCCATTTCTGGGCTCCAGTCATGCGGACAACTCGCCGCGGCGGCGCTCCAGCCAGGTCCCCAGCATGCGGATGACCCATCAGTCTGCCGCGTGTTACACCGGCCAATCTGCTGGGATGATAAATGATAACCAGGAGCTCGGGGCTTCTGGCCCTGTCGGAAGGAGATTTTGGACGGGGGGGGGGATGACAAGGGTTTGCTGCATGCCGAAAAAAAGCGCAGAAATTACAGAGGGGAAGATCCCGGGGTCACCCGACTCGGTTACGACTTCGGAGAGCACGCCGTTATTTGTGGGGCGAAGCGACGCCCCGGCGAGTAACAGCCGGGCTAATGTGCAGCACTCCAGGGAGCATGGGAAAAAAAGCTGCAAGGTGTTAGGTGAATATGGAGCAACCAACAGCAATAATTAGTCTGTGATTCCCATGGGAATCATCACCTGTGAAAAAGCAACTTAGTAAAAGGAAAAAAAAAAAAACATTTTCAGAGAGTTGCGTATTCCTGTGATGAATAGGACATGAAGCAGGTCAAATACAGATCAGGATGAGACAAGCTTACCCCTTAAGTATGAAATTCAACAAAAGCACCTTCATAGAAGGGAGTAATTAGAGCATAATAATGCCCCGGAAAACCACGGAGGAGCTATTTTTTTTCCTCGTCTTTGCTTTCCATCAATCTGCTCGACATTCCTCCTGCCCTCCGCCATGTCTGCATCACTCCAGCAGGTCTGTGTAAATAGCTGCCATCTGGAAATCATGTTTAACAGCAGAGGGTGCCAAAGCTTTTCTGTTTTATATTTCCAGGGCACAGTGGGTCTCACTGACTTTCTTATTTTGGCACAAGATTATGTTTCTATTTCACATTTTTTAAAGAAATACAATTTGCCCAATTGAAGCAATTGAACTTAATGGTAGGATTTAATGTAAAAGCAAAACCTATCGGGGTCTCCCGAGCACACTGTGGTCAAATGAACCGTTACTACAACATTACATAATCCCTGTGAGCTGCTCTCTATCATCTTATTTCATTGGTTTCATTCCCAGGTGCTTTTAAAGTGGATCCACCGGCCCTCTGTCTGCATTATTGCCATTTTTTAAGACTTTTTTTTTTTTTTTTTTTTTAAGATCTCTCAATCTGGACCAAAATGAAAATATGATACAGATAATTGGATTCACGCCACTTTTGTCTTTCTCATATCCTTTCTTTGCTGATTCCACAAAAATATTTAAACGACAAAAGCTCAGGGTTACACACACACAGAGAGGCACCTATAGTGCAATCTTTTTCACCCAGCATCTAAATTTAATAAATACCGCTCATTTTGCCGTGCTAACACAACCATGTCAAGTGCTGTTAAGATTACAGCCTATCCAATTAGGCGAACTTTTGTTCTTCAAATCGAGCCGCTGTGAGCGTCGCTCCTCCACGCCGTGGCGAGTTGTGCGGAACCTGCTCGGGGGCGTGTGCGCCACTGACCCGGGAGTAGAGCCCTCTCACCATCTGTTGTGACGGCGAGAAAATGAAAACGGAGCGAGAGGATGTGACAGAATATGAAATATGTTTTGAGCGCACGGTCATAAATGAACAATACCTGTTATATATTACATATTTTTTTCCCAACAAGGCCGTGTTGCCAAATTTCCTCTTGCATTAAAATTCTGTCTTGAATGCTAATTATATACAGCATGACCAGCTTATTTATTTCTTCTTTTTTTTGTATGGTGTTGTTGATTATTTCTGCAGCTCAGGTGAGTGACATTACCTCCTGATGGTACATCCTATCATTTGGTGCGGCGTGCTGAGATGACCAAGTTAATTCTGTCAGTTGGAATGAGCATCTTTCTGACATTTAAACCGCAGGGAGCCCCCTCGTATGTTGGCAGCGAATATCGGAGCACACGCACCTTGAAAGCGTGGCAAGAGATATACGGTGGCTTTTAATCTGAAGATTGTCTTACAGAAATCTTTGGTTTGGAGTGCCAAATGAGCTCGCGAAGCAGAAGGCTGTCCGGCGCTGCAAGTGACAGATGTCTGATACGTTTGGCACGGATTAGCCTGAAAGCTTATTTCTGCACATTCTCTGTCACTAGAGCTCAGACCCCTCAGACAATTCAACCAGTTTCCAAACGATGTGCAGGCTGCGAGGCATCCAAGCAAGGGAAATGTGGCTGTCCAGCTTGTGCATCTGCGCCTAAAGGTGTCAGATAATTGCATTTCAAGGTCAGAAAAGCAAAAAAAAAATGCAAATAATAAAAACAAAAAAAATACTGTGAAAATAAAACAATTTAAAGTGTTTATCAGAAATAGTTACTTCCGCCATCCTCCCTTAGCTCCCACCCTTATCTCTTCTTTACAAGTCTGTAAATCTGATAATGCCAGATTAGTCATTTTGCCCCTGTGAAAGGACATGGCAGCATAAATATTAGCATCTGACCAATTTATGTTAAAGCAAATTCAAAAAGTGGAATGATAAACCCCTTTCCTTTTAATACAGAGTAAGAAGCTCTATCCACCTCACATAATGTTCCATCCAGCATCGCCCACAGTGATGGCCAGTCAAATTGGATTAAGCTGAGGTGGCTTGGGGCTTCTCTGCAGCTGCTGCTGTTTGATATGGGGTTTAGGTGTGCTGCAAGTGTTAACTTGGCCAGACTTAAAAGACTTGCAGGGACACATTAATATTTTATGTGAAACTATGACTATGAAGCCAAGGAGTCGCTGGCCTTACAAAAAAGAGAGTATACAGTAATATGTGTGTGATAACTGTGTCAGCCTATAGAGTGAGTCTGTCAACTCTCTCTGTGCGGTGATGAAATTAATTTCAATTCAGCTTGTTTTTTCCAACTCACGTACTATTCATTTCAGAGTCAAAAACAAAACAATAGCACAGCAAAAATTTAGCGCTGTGTTTGCATACTACCTTAAGTGTTGACAGAAATCAATGAAAACGAGTTTTCTTTGTGGAGGAAGGCATACGTTTATGCTCCACCTGGATTCCAACAGAAGGCAGCATGCCATGTGGCCCCAGTTGTCGCCAAAGCTTAACGCCATTGCCAAAGTGCCTTAAAGGTCCTGTGTGAGAGATTTAGCGCCATCTAATGAAACGGACTTGGCAGGAATGGAACATAATATTTACAAGTATGTTTTAATTACAGCGAAGTTTGGTCATAATAAGAATTGTGCAGTTTTTATTACTGTAGATTGAGACGTTTTTTAATTTTTATATAGTGAGCAGGTTTTCTCCCCACAGAGATCACCATGTCCCACCACTGTGTTTCTTTAGTAGCCCTCAACTGACAAACCAAAGAATTTCTTACTGCTCTTAATTTTTTCATCTTTTTTTGGTCTATTTCATAAATATTCACGAGTGGCTGATTTTCACTTGGATAACTGAATAACTGAGTGGAACAGTGGGGGCAGGTGAGCTACTCTATGACATCATAAAGTCAAGGAAGTACGTGGTATGTGAAAAAGTCTCTCAAACCAGGCTGTGCACATTTCTCTACCCTAGACATTCTCTAGAGTGAAAAAAGAACATGATAGTGGTGATGTCGGACATTTATGGAACCGTACCTACTGGAAGTTTCTCTCACACAAACACAGCAGCATCAATAATTAAAATAAATAAATCTAAAAATCTGTACTTGAGTTGTATCTCTTGTGGTCATGCAAGTATACCGGCTGCTTTTCTCAAACACATTTAATGAGAATAATGTTGTAATACCGCCCCATAACCAAAACCATTGTAGAACCACGATCCCTTGCTTTCTTATTTATTCATTTGTTGGTTTATTTAACAGGGAACATGTTGTAAATAAGAAAGAGTTAGCTTAGAGGCTATTTCTCATCTGTTTTTACCTTGAAACAGATTATTAGACTGAAATTACAAAGTTATTAACATCATATATAAGCATCCGGAGCAATAATGGAAAAAAAAAGAATATAATATGTTAAAAGATCATTCAGGATAGCATTATTCTACATTTTCATGTATTTCTAATATGTATGATAATAGGCTTATATTACATCACATGCAAAATAATAAAATGAGGGGTATTAATGTTAATAGACGTGTATTTAATCAGCCATGTTGTGTTTTAACTAAAACATGCAAAGCGTAAGCACAGACAGAAATCGCTCAGAGTAAAATACATGAAGCAGTCTCACAATAAAAGCACAAAAACACTAAGTCAAGTATGAGGTAGATGAGGACAGGCTGGCGATTGCAAGCTGATTTAATTTTTAATAGATTCAATGTTAAATTTAATTTCCTTACTTTAATTTGCCTGAACTCAACCACCGATGAAGTAGCAGATAAGAAAACATGTGCACTCATCGTTTTTTAGGGTCCTATATGGGATGTGTTGGGATGCAACGGCAAACAGTGTGTTCTGTTTGTGTATGAGGAAATGTTTGATTGCTGGGGCCTAAAGAAACTGAAACAATTGCAATCAAAACTGTTGGAGTCTCTTGTCTTTGATTAAGTGTCTTGATGACAGGGCGAGTGTTTGGAAATTGATGGGTTTTGGAATATGTTTACTTGATGAACAATTAGTTCATACAAGTACTTACTTGGATGCAGCTCTGAATAGTTGGACACAGAATTATCCAACACTCCTAAATTGAATATACCTTTAAGGAACGGGGAAAGATGGAGAGCAGTAAATCAAGAGATTATTGCTAGAGCATATTGGGCTCATCAATGGCCCTTTTTCATGGCAGCCATTTTTAAATGGAAATAGTAGGACAAACACAGATTATGAAATATACTTACTAAGGTTTTAATTTTTATTTAGTGTAGCAGAGCTTGTCCAGGGAGTCAGTTACTTTGATATCATTGCTAAGACTTGGGTTTACCTACTATTTCATAGCAATATGAAAATCCTATGAATGGAGTTTATTGAGGGAGATTCAGAATATGAACATTTGTACCAGAAAATGGTGAATAATTAGAAATTTAAAGCATTTTATTACAACATGGCAAGCAACACATAAACTTTTATCTTTGACTGTTTTCTCGTTTATTTTTGATGAAAGTGAATGTAAAACTGCTGGAGTTAAACTAACAGAAATCTTCAATCTGATTACACATTTTACATATTTTACATTCCAAACACAAAATCTTGTGTAAAAAGTCCACTCGGTGGAATTTTAAACCTGTGAGTGGAATTCTGTGCAAAATCATGAGAAGATTTCTCCAATTGGCACAGAAAAGCTTCACAAAAAATAGAAATGGAGAACTGTGTAATAAATGAGCAGCCAAATATAATATATCAAAACTATTCAATCAATATCAATGATATAATTAGACTCTCATAACTGTTTGGCTTTAGATAGAAATACAGCCTTCAATCTGTGACATGGTTGAAGGCTTTAAGATTAATGACATTGATCTGTAATAATTTAATTCAATGATGTTTCTTCATATTCCACCTCTAACTGATAATCACACTACATATTCAAAAGTGTTTTGGAGAATAACATCCAATAACATTGTCACTCACTGAGTTATTCTGTCTGTGAGAGAAAATGATATATATCTCTCTCTGCTGTATCATGTCTGAATCCATTCATTTTATTCAATTTAAGATACTCAGTCTGAGCACAAATGAAAAGATTAACATTGGCCTATAAATCTAATGACTGATTTTCTAAAATGGCATCAATAGTAGATTTTATTTCTCATACTATTCTAATGAATCTTTTGGATTAATCATGTATGTGTCATGAATTTAGTCAAAAGCCTCTTTTGCCCTATAAACTTCATTTTTTAAAAGGGCCATTAGGTTGGAGAGATGTTTAATGGTTTTTGAAATCTGTCTCTGTATGTTATGAGGTGGATTCAGGTTTCGGCAGTAAAACCCTAATGACATATTTTGGCCAATCAGTGGTAGCAATTCTGATCTGACGGCAGACAGGAGACAGAAGGACAATGGAGAAGGAAAAACAGAATGTAAAGGAAGAAAACGAGAGATGACACCGCCACGGGAAGTGCCACAGAATAGGAGTCTGATGAGAAGATGCACACAAGAGTACAAGTGAATGAAAGTAGTGTTCTAAAAGAAAGTTAATGTCTTGTTTTAGAGGTCGACTTATGCCTTCATACTTTAAGCTACTGTATTATTTCCTGATGCCTACATAAAACACCAACTCTTGGCCATATTATGTTGACTTATCAGTTTCCTGCTTAGGTGACTTATATAGTACTGACTGGTGAATACAGCAAGCACATTATTTAACTTAAGCCTTCTCAGTGGTTACTGCAAATCCCCACAACAGTAGTAGAGCAACAGAAAACAGTGGACTTTTTGTTAGGTGGGGCGGAGCAGGTGAACCCGACAGACACAGGAGACAGGGATCGGAACAAGGTATTTATTTAAGGCCGAGGAAAGGAGAACGCAGGCCTAGAGAAGCTGGGGCTGGGGCGAGGGGAGCAGGTCCAGAGTGGAATCTTTGGTGTGGAAAGAAGAGTAGAACGAGGGTCAGGAGCAGGAAAACAGGGCTGACGATACAAGTGAAGGAAGACAGAGCGGAGGCTGGGGTCTGACTATGTGGGCCTGGCAGCACTGAACAGTCTTGATTGTGCAGTAGGTTGCAGCCTGTGTGATTTTTCTCTGAGAGGCCGCTTGTTTCTCTGCACAGTTCAGCCTATCACCCACATGTAACTTCAATCGAGGGCTTCTAAAAGCAGAGCTTTTTTAGCCGGAGTCCAGGATGAACTTTTTTGAAAAGCGGTCATGTGTTGACCGGAAAACTGCAGTTTCTTCTGCTTCTTCTTTGCTGTATTAAGGCAGCCCGCATCCAAAAAGTTGAATTGCTGCCATCTTTTTGTATTATATTTTATTAAAAACCTGAAGAAATATCATCTTTCCCTCGCACTTTACTCTATTTCTAAAATGAAATCAGAATTCAGAAATAACTACTCCGAGCCTATCTCTGATTAACTCCTGTCTTTCATAGACATGATTGGCTACATTTTGCGATAGTAAACGGTAAGTTGTATCCATGGAGACCTGTGGAGTACTCTAACTTTGTGAATGGCTAAAATGACCCCCTCTGTTAAGAGTGCTATCGCCACCAACTGCTTTGGCATGTGCATGACATTGTTTGAGGTCGATTTTGCAGCTTTGTGTAGTCAGAGAAATATTTTTATTAAACCAGTGGTGTGGACAGGATTTTTTTTTTTTTATTTTAACTGGGAGCCATAAAAGTTCAGTTTCACAAATGCCTGTGTTTGTGTAGACTAGGCCTGCCTCCAGCAGACCTGTCTCCCCTCACACAGACAGGGAGTTACTGGGAAGGTGGCGACAGGTTGGGAAACAGAAGCTGAGGCGGGAATCGTGACAGAACTCTCCAAATCAACTGTGTTTATTCTTCTGTGGTTCATAGCGGCGGCTTCTGTAAGTTACAGAGATAGAGCTTACAGATAAGCACCGGTCCACCGAGGGCAATTAAATGTGTTGTGTGTGATGTATCAAAGCCTTTCTGTCTACATACATTTTACATAGCCATGTTTTTCCGTGTGCCCACTTAAAAGACAAGTTGCATATTTCAGCATCCTTTCAGGCATTCATGCAAGAAACTTCAGTGGGGACTGTAAGCACAGAAAAATCCCTGAATGTCACTGATAAGGCTTGACTGTGATATGGATCAGAAGGGCATTTGGGTCTGTTGGATCAATACCTGCAAATGTTCTGCCTGCACACAACCACCAATCTCTGAGACGGTGGCTCCCCATTGCACGATTGACAAATTAGGTCTGCGGGGCCTAATGACTAAAAGATAACAGGATAAAAGATGACCATGGACTGGCCTAATATGAAATCAGAACATTTACTATTCACTGTAAAATCAAAGGCAACCAACATAAAACACCTTCTTCAAATACAAGGAAGTAGGAGGGCGCCGTGTGGATCCACAATCAGGACGAACAGGAAGCAGGTGCTCTTTGCAAAGTGCTGAAGGGCTTTTTGCAGAAAACAGTCTTGTATCATGGGCAAACATGAAGAGAAATCAAAAGGTGTAGAAATACCGGTGTGTACTTTAAATAACATTTCTTCCCTTGACGATAATCCCTGTTATATTCTCACATTGCTACATTCCTTCTACATCTGCAATTTGGACACAATCATGTGGTTTGAAATTAATTAAGGGAATTAATAACATTATAGAATATATGCACACTGATTAAATGTGTTTTGGTGCTGTGAAGTTATTGTTAATTCATCAGCTTAGAGGGACTCTAGTTATGCATGTCAGTTCTTTCCATTACATTTCAATGTTTTAGCCATGGTAAGTGGGTATTGTAAGGGGCAAAATTAACTAAAGTTAAATGAATCATAGTAGTCTAAAACCTAAAGCAGTCTGCATTGATTTATAAATGAACATGATTGTGGTCGTATTATACCGCATGAAAAATGTCTGCTTCAGGTCATTAAATCCCTGCAGCCATCTGAAGGCAGCAGGACACATGGTCTACGGTATATTAATTAAAATAATCTCCAACCTCTATAGCTATAGGGCTGGTTAATGTGGCCAGAACTCTGTAAGGCATGTGATTACGTGACCTTTTGAAATCGTGTGCATCATGAAACTTCATTCTAATTTCATTTGCCCCCCGCCGAGTTCGCCACCCTAAGCATGATGTTCCTGGTGCCATCTATAAAAGTCCATCAAAGATTTCCGCCACCACTTCAATACAATGGAGGTGAAAAGAATTAACAGTGACTTTGTTACCGCTTTCTACCGAAGTGATTGATAATCTTTTAAATGCATTTCTGTGTCCTAATAGTTACATGGATGTAATAATAGTGTGAGTATCTGTTTTTGCATGTCATAAGGTATATTGTACAGTGTTATATATATGTATATTTTCTTTCCTATTTAAGGCAGCAAGCAGCTGTAAATACATTTGTCTTAGCTGATGATTAACAGAAGGTCATCCACCTTGCCAGAAGGTGGGTGGGTGGGCGGGCGGGCGGGGTGTTTGCAGTAACGTACTTCTCCATTTAGGTTGAGATGAAAAATCATAGTCAGAGGGTTCACCGCAGAGCGTTTGTACAAGATACATGTGTCAACCTTGGATTATTTTTAGTTCTACATTTCCTGCGGAAATTCTTGTTGGGAGAAAAGGCAAAACTGGAGAAAAAATAAAGTGTGATTAAAAGCTGGTTTTCCAGCGACACATGTGTGAGGCAACAAAAGAGGTTGCACAGGTTTCCCAGCAGGCTACATCTTCTACTCACAGCATCCCATCCAGGCTTAATCAAAGAGAACATTTATTTATATATATATACCTACATATGTAAGTCATGCTGTGGCTTACACCAAAGATAGCCTTTCAATCTAAGAGTTAAAGGCTTTCATTTTTACCTTTTTTTTCTTTGTAGATTGCTGTGCCATTTCAAATCCAGTAAAGCAACTTTGCTCCAGGGTTGGGGGAAGTATTTTGATATATCACAATATTTCACCATATGTGAAGTTTTATCCACAATATAACTGATATATTTTTTCTGTCCTGCTGTCATCCACTGCAAATCACACTTCTGATAAATCAAGGCTGCACAGAAAACAACTGAAACATAAAGTAAAACACAATTATAATGTTGTGTATAAGAACAAACATTTTTCATAAAATTATAATATAGCAATAAATAATTTTTCAATATCATTCCAAGTCTCTATACTAGTTCTGTGAATGGCAGCATAGTTAACATTTGCAGTAACGCCAGTTGTAATACACAATCTCTAATAAATGCAGATATCATATCACAATATTTGGTCACAATGTATTAATTTACATCCAAATCTATTATTTAAATTTACATAATTTGAGAAATAAAATAGGAGGTGGTATTAATGGATCAATTTATTTCCATATGTATGAATGAACTTAAAACACAATATTCACTAACTCCGACATATAAACATACACCTCATCCCAGTAAAGGGAAAGCGAATTGCTGCTATCCAGATATGCATGTATGCGGCTTTAGCTTGAATTAAATCAATGCAAAACTCCAACCAAGCCACATGATGTGAGACCTCACCATTTGTAGATATTGATTTCTGTGGATTTTTTGGCCACAGGATATCAGGCCACCTTGGGAGGATTATTGTCAGGGCTGTGCAGAGACCTTAAGAGGGGCAGGTGCTCAAAGTTAAAAAAAAAAAAAAAAAGTGGCATGGGGAATGAGGCATTACAACACTATTCACCAACAAAATTTAGGGAATGACCTGTTAAATTATAGCAATCAAACAGAATGTAACATGGAGTCCTACAACAAAGCAGCATCATACTTCATTATTGTTCCCCACCTGATGAAATCAGAACATGCCCTAAATAAACAATTAAAGATACACACAAGTGAAACTGCACTAATAATGACACAATAATAAGTTTAATTAGATTTGAATTCTGGAAAATTCTATTCTCTATTAAGATGCTAAAATGTTTGGAGCAATTGAAAATGGTAGCAATAACAAAACCCAAGCCTTTAAAGTGTTTAATTTCTCCAATTAGAGAAATAAGTTCTGCACTATTATAAACGATGATTAACAGTAAATGTCTTCCAGCTTCAAGTACTGTTTGAATTTTAATGAGCTATCAGTCGTCCGGCAAATGTGAAAAGAAAAAAAAAATAGACCAGGAAAAGATTCAGATTCACAAACACACTTTGTCTTTGAAGAACAAAATAAAAAGGGAAACAGGTCACCAGTCGCATTCTAATGTTTGAGCACAGAGAACTGCATGCAGCCTTTTTCTGATTTATACTTGTTATCATCGTAAGGCCACATTTATCAAGGTTAGCTAAATTAAGTGTGAAATAAGCACTTCAAATAGCAGTGGTGTTTGGAAGACAAGTTGGGTCGTTATGAAGAAATAAGGTATAAGGCAGAATAACGTGATTTTATCAAAACAGTGAAATTGAGTGTTTCATAGTGGTGTAGTACAAGAAAGCACATTACACTCAGTTAGAAAACTCCAGGATGGCATTTAGACAGCGAAAGGAAACCCAGCACACATCACCCTGCAGATACATGACTTAGCCATTATTTCTATGTCAGAAAGTGTCACTGCCTGCATCCAAGTCATGACTCACTCACTGTTGTCTTTTATATGCAACACTGAATCCTCTCAGCAGACAGCTTCTGCACAAACCCAGACCACAAACAGCCACCAGATGACTGATCCACCTTCTTCACACCACATGTGAAAAGGCTTCTCCTCTCACCTTTTTCCCTAGGCCCTGTTCTCCTAACATTATCGGTTTGCTTCATATCATCAAGTTCAGTTCATCGTTCCCATTGGTCTGTTAGGCCGCTATTAATGGAATGTTGTGTGTGGCCTGGTTGTGTTTACAGGTATGTTCTGTCTGGTTGAGGTAGATCAGCTGCTCAATCGAGGGATCAGGTTTGCCTCAGCAGGTCCACTTAGCATCGAGGGCCTTGTCGTGCTGGGGAGCTGCAGGCAGTAATTAGTTCTGTGCTTAGAGAACCATTGTAGTTGTCAGCAGGAACATGGAATCCAATATCTGCAATTGGTTTGCATGTTTTCTGTATGATTTTAGCACTTTCTCTCTGGTTGCAGGTGGCATTGCCGTATCATGAAAATAACAGCGTTAATGTTTTTTTGTTTTGTTTTCTATGGGTTATATAAAAGTGCCCAATCCCTCAAACACTCAGCAATACAAGGAAATGCACACAGCCTGGATTTAAAAACTTTGCCGTTTCATGGCTCATTTGTACGTCCTTGACTTTATGATGTCATGCAGAAACCTCCTTCGCCTGTATACGGCCCTCCTGCCCCCACCCTCACAGCTCCTTTTTTTCCAGTTTTCTAAGTGAAATCAGCCAATCAGAAGAGAAGCTTAAATGAATATTTATGAGACAGACCAACAAAAACGACCTGTGCTCTCTGGAGCTTGCTTGAGAGCACTGTACTTTAAATTGCAAATATATCATGTTAATGGTATCTAAACCCAGGAAAGTGCATGATATGGGAGCTTTAAAGTTTCTGATGCCTAACATCGAGTGGTGACAGAGCAACACCACACATAACATGACTGAATCTAAACTATTTAAACATATAATACATTCATAGAAAACTTTCACTCACCAGTTGTTGTTGCTGCAGCCACAGATGTGCACCATTCAAGCTACCCATTTTTCCTTCTAATTGACAGTATGAAAAGTATGAAATTTGAGGTGGTGTGAATGGGTATTTCATTGGTTGCAATAAATGCCTTTTCTATAATTGGACCTTGATGTAACAGTTTTTACCTTTTGCTGCTGATCTGAAGTGGACCTGGTCTGATCCACTTCAGAGGAAGGTGATCTTAATTGATTCAAAAAGTTTTTTCAAATACTTTGGAAATGGCCTTGTTCTGCTATTTTAGTAGGTGTAATGTAATTATACCTTGCTTTCTTCCCTTGGAAATGAATTTAATATGCTTTCGGCAACAGAAGAAAACTTTTCAAGGGCTTTGACAGTCATTATTTAGAAAATTTTTTACAAGCCTTAAGAGTGTTGTAAAGGTGGTGCACCAAGGACATAAACACAGGCCTTTTGTACTGAACATAATGCCCTGTACTAACAGGCTCTGTTTTATTTCAGAATAACAGCTGAAATGTAAGTAAAAACATGTTCATGTCCATTTATAATTTAATAGATGAGCAAAACACCCGTAAGCATAATATATGCTGTTTATTTTCCTCTGAATAAACATAGAGTTTAAACAGAGTATGTTACACTTACACTATGTTTACACTATTTTATTTATCCCTGTAGAGTTAAGATGTGTTGTATGTTTGTTTTTTTTCCTGCAAAATCCTTCTTAATTTTTATTCAAAATATATATTTGCACCCAGTATCTAGCCAGTGTAACCACAGTCCCAATACAGTTCACTGAGCAGCTGGAAGTCAAATACTTTACTCAAAGGCACACTGGACAACATTAATATTACACTTACAAGCTATTAAAATGTGCACAAAGGTGGTTTTGAAAGGCAAAACCCTCTAACTTAGCCATCTGGCACGAACAACAGCAAAGGAAAGTGTGACCCATATGAAAGATTTTGCTAAAGAAGTGCTGAGTAGCATCTGCTCGCTGTGAAAACGCCTTGGGTCCTTCACATGACATGACAAATTACACTGGGCAGTTTACATTTAATTATCCACTCCAATGGTCACCTCAATGAGGAAGTACAGGAAATGGGGAAACCTTTCACATTATCTATACATAGTACACGTTTTTAAAATTCACCTTTTTTTTTCAAAGAACTGACTGAATGCAATTATTCACATTAAGTATCTGCACTGTAAATTATAACATTGACAGATATGACACATACATTATATCTGAACTTGTTTGATGGTGATAAATTGGTAATATTGTCTGGCGTGGGGTTACTTAGACAGGAGGATATTAGTCCCCTTTTCCACGGATTCATTTGATGGATTTTTTGGGCTTCCGTGTCAGAGATCGTGATGCTGTGAGCGATATATCATTTCTATATGTTGTCAATTTATCTTCTTGTCGGAAAGCTTTGAGACTCTGTGGCCACACAGGTCAGGCGTTGCCTGGGAAACATATGTGAACGGTGCATTTTTCTGTGAGAAATAGACACACAACAACACCAATTAAAAAAGTGTTGTTATCATTAGCTATTTGTCACGTTGCCATTAGCTGACATTAGTATGAGTTAAGACATACTGTAGCTTTTGTCACTGTCATTTAGTAACCCTCCTATATATATATACATATATGTGTGTGTGTTTGTGTGTGTGTATCCTATATGTATCCTATTTTTATTTCAAGAAAAGAAAATGATCTAAATACCTCCATTGACAAGCATTTTTTTTAATTTATATGATATCTATATGTTCTTCTTCTGTTTATTTCTATTAATTTGGCGTTATCGGTTAGAATAGAGCGTGTAGTAATGTGAAGGCGTTTGATCAAGCTTGAGAATGGACTGTAAATCAATATGGGGCTGCTGGTTTTATTTATAACACATTTTCTGTATTTTCTTGTTTTATCTCTTCCTTTTATATGTTCTTCATCCATAATATTTGCTCTTGTTAGAGCAGTAAATGTCATTTTAAAAAAGCCTTTTATTTATTCGTAAGAAATGTTTGTGTTACCCACTACCCTCTCTTGATATGAGGGAAAAACTGGCTGTTCTAAAGATAAAACACAAATCTAGGTCACTGTACATGTCTTTACTGTGGATACTATAAGCGCAAGAGGCTGCACAAAAGGAAATGCACAAACAAGCGTACACAATGGAAGGTAGGCTATTACCAAAAGACAGAAGGTGAGTCACAGCGGGCGCTCCGACTGCCCCGGATTTAGGTCAGCCAAATAACTCCAGGTGGCGCGGGTCCTTCCCCGACGACACGGTGCCGCCCGTATCTGGACCAAGGTTAGCAGCGATGGCCTGGGGGGCATAATAGGACATACATTTTTAATGTATACTAATCCATCTCTTGTTGCGGGCCGAAAGGTGAAGAGCAGTGTACTTGACTCTACATGCAGTTGTGTAAACACCGTGATGTAGCCGGTTGGTTTGTGTTATTTTTTTTTTTTTTCCCCTTGAGTTCCAGGGGACGGAGGTGGAGGAGACTAACATGTTCCACTGTTATCCAATGCGAAGTGAAGCTTGTTGAACTGACCAGAGAATACAGAGTGCTAAAGTGACAGCACTATTCACTAGGTCCTAGGAGGGACAACCGTGAAAAAAGTACAGTCGGCTAAAGCCTGCTGAAGGAGGATAGAAAGCATGAAGCCAGAATGGGGATAATGTGTTTTTTTCTATTGGGGACAGCGGTAAATATTATTAATTACCTGATTTAATATGAATTTCACACGTGGCATTCAGTGCTATTTATAGGCACAGTCAAGGTGACAAGTTGAGGGGCACCGAAGAATTCTAATAAATTCCAACCAGCCAGTGTACTTTATTTTTTTTTTTAAGAAAGTTCAGTGTGTGCATTTCACTGTTAAAACAACACACTCCTCACGCTGCAGTAAACATCTGATGTTGAGAGGCTCTCTGAGCTAAAGGAGACTCTACTGGGGGCTGACACTGCCATAGCATTAATTAAACTTCTGGCAGCTGCTTATCTTGTGACCCCGTGGTTCATCTGCTCACGCCGCCTTGCAAGAACTTCGTATGAATAACCAGATTATTTATGTTCCACTATGATCCACACTGGGAAATAGGCTCATAACTTGGGTACACTTAATAAGTGCACAGGTGCATCCTAGTTAGCAGTGTGTAACAACAGTTAGCTCATAATTATAAATAAGTAACCTTTTGCAAGTGGAATGAGAGTACAGGCTTCCCATCTACTGAGGTGTTTCAAGCATCCAAACATTTGCTAATTAGCACTAACGGCTAAAGAGATCTGTCAGTTTTAGTTAAATCTGTCATTATCATCATATGTTGTATCATATGACAGAAGCAATAGAGGCCTTTCTGTGCAGAGTGGATGTTCTGGAATTGTTTCAGTGATATTTCAGACACACCACTACGGTGCTGCTTAGTAGTCAGTCATTTGTTAATGTTAAGTGTCTTAAATGCTAAAAATAAACACTGACATCATCTTTCTCTGGATATTATTAAATCTTATTATTACTATTATGTAACATTTTAAAATGGCCATCTTTTATATATGGTCAATAGATAGTGTGTGTGTTACATTTTATTATTTCATTATTATTATTCAATAGTTTGTTAGTTGTTAATAATTAGTTTGTAGAGTGTTTATAAAGATTTTTTGCATGGCTGTTACAAAGTTGCAATTGTTTTTTAGGGTTAGATATTTTATTTGTTCTATTTGCCGTCCAATAATGTTTATAGATGAATCCCAAACCAATTATTAACCGATCAAAAAATTGAATTAAAAGTAATATCAGCTTCATGAAGGAATGTGAATAAATAGGTTATGTTCCTAATGTTGTTTCTAGTGATTTTGGTGAATTAAATGAGGTTTATAATAAATATATATATATAATAAGAACAATATAAATCACACCAAAAAAGTATTTTCCAGGCTTTTCTTTGTTTTCGAGTTTCTGCTGAGGTGATCGCAGGTCACATGTACCTGCTTAGGGCTTTTTCTTTTGCCCGCCCAACGTAATTTCAAGGCGAGCCGTTCTCTCCCCTTAAGCAGCCAAAAAGCCTCCAGCAGTGACAGAGACTTTGAAGTAACGTAATAGTGACACATTTCCATTGTGCTCTGTCTGCAACATGTCCATAATACATCTATAACATCACAGTAGAGGTTCTTATAACCTTACTGAGAAAGCAAGTCTAACTGTTGACAGAAAATATTCATGAGATCCTGTTTAGATTATGTGGAGGTCATTACTTTACTTTTACAGTGAGACAATATGTAACTTGTGTTAAACAGCAGCCTCTGGGGCCACAAGTGGCCACGAGTGGTAATTATAGGATAATGGCATGTTTCTTTTAAGCAGCCCTCCACTCCAAAATCAATTTTACTTCTTGTTCCTACAGTTGAATGTTTGAGCTTTACTGTGCAGGATGATGAATGTGCAGAGTTTGACACCAGGAGGCTGTTTTCACAGTCATCGGGTAAATGTGGAAAGTTTCCCCGCGCTCGTTGGAAATCCACTTTTTTAGGCGTGGGAATACGAGCAGGATTTGTGACACTAGTCTGGAAGCCAATCGTGATACAATATTCAACTTCGAGCGACATGAGACTTGTGAAAAACCAAAATCCTCCGGTGCACAAACACTGAGGATGGACTGAGAAGGAGACTTGATTCAGCAGTTAAACTTTTGAGATAAGGGAACTAAGTCTAAAGTTTGCTAAAACTAACTACGTCTGTGGGTCTGAAACTGAAGATATAGATACACTATATCATTTATTTTCATTGTGTCCTCCTGTGGCGACCATTTGGATGTCTATGCAGAGATGGCTAGCAGTTTAGCTAAGCATGCACCCTCGAATAATGATATTTGTGGTATTGAATACGCTTTTGTGTAAGAGATTTGACTTTGAATTGAACAGAAAGGAAGAATTGACATTCCCTTGTGCTCTTAGGTTATTGCAAATATGGAACAACAATGGGAAAAAAGCATGAAATATTGAAACCATGGGTAGAAAAATATGAGATATAAACGATGATCTCTGTATATATTCCTTATACTTTATAACTCTCATAATGTTCATGGTTTGACATATGTCAGTAATGTGGTATGCTGACCCTAGCAGACAGACTAAGGCTGTGGCAGAAAAATCCCCACGTACCATACTGAACTGAGCACAACCGCATGTTCTCTCTCGTGAATTCAACTTTTAATTTGCACTAGAAAGTTCCGTGCATTACATCATCCCGCTCTGAGGACACAGGGATGAGATGATTTGAGTGGTTATGACATCAACATGTGTTTCTTAATTGCATGCTATGTCGTTCGAGGCGGATTCTGTTGGTCGGGATTTCAATTAGCACAGAAGAAATTCTAAATCATTTACAACTAAATCCTGGTTATGGACTTGACTAAAAATAAAACTAACAATTAAAATCGCTTTGCTGCACTATAGTCATTATGGTCATATGCCCATCTTGTCTATTGTAAAGCAGTCTTTTACAACAACAAAAAAAGGATTTCTTAGTTCAGTCTGTAAAAAAAAAAATGCCAGATACTTCTAAGTATTTCTCAGTGATCTGTATCATATTTCGAGATCAATGATCTCATGTGGTTCTCTTGTAAATAGGTTATGACCCAGCTAGAATTCTTGATATGTCTAGCAACTAGGCAGCAATGTTAATAAACACAGGTTTCATTAATGACATTTGACCAGTTAAATTGACCCATATAGAAAATAGCAATCTATATTAATGTGGTCTACTCCATTGCCAATATATATTAATGTAGGGTATAAATTTCTTTAGGTATGTGGGTAGGCATTTCATCAGCATTCTTCTAGCATTTAAATGGAGCTCCTGTTAATTATTCATCATCCTCTCAGCAACAGATGCACAATGGAAAAATGCGAACTGAAATTTTAAAGGCGAATCGCCTCGTGAGCAAACACAAATATTAGTAAATAAAAATACTCGTACGAGTAAATAAAATACTCGCATGTACATAATCACACGAGTAGAGCAATGCAAATGGTTGTTAGAGCTATAGAAACTTCAAATAAATTAATCTTAAAAAGTATGTGATAAAGAAGCAAATCAAGATGAATTAAGGGTATATAGTGTATATGTTAAAGAGTTAGTGTTAATAAGGCTTTTTAAAAGGGATTCCTTTTTCCATCATAGGGTGCAGCGGGGAATGGAAGCTGCCGCTACAGCGCGCTGAAGCTCATGATTCTCCAGAGGTTCAGAGTAAACATGTCACTGTGGGTTAGAGGTATGATTGCTCCTGTGAGTCTGCATGGTCTGCATGATCAGTTAATCTGCTCCCCGCCATCACTCAGTGAGTGAATGTGAAGGGCACAGGGAACCGCCGCCGTGGATTTGTGCTTATATTCATACAGTCAAAATTGTGCCTCCGTTGATCATTTTCATAACTTTTCATAGGTGAAAGTCTGCACCCTAACCACATAAGAGCCTGGCCTTTTTGTCCACAAGCATTATACTGACTCAGAGCTGCTGCAAACGTGCAACATGTCGCTCTGTAATCTGCTTGTCCTTCCTGTTAACTCTTCAAACAGCAAATTGTATAGGATGACAATCACTGTCATCCTGCCACATCGCCCAGTTTAGTTATTCCCACTAGACTTCCTGTTCGACGTGATATTCAGTCCAGTTTGAGTCATGTTGCTGCTGTCTCTAATTTAACTTCAGTCCTCCTACAGCCCATTAAGACCACTCCTGTTCCCATTCCATTTTCCTCCACTTAACCCAGCAGCTTTTAGGAATAGACACGGTTTGGGAATAATTTATCTGAGCATTAGAAGCTCACTTCAGAAACCGGATCTTATTAATATTTCAGCTCGCCAAACTGATCATGATCTGCTGATTTTTTTTTTTTCTCTTTTTTTTTTTTTCCAAGTGAGTCGTGGCTCGTAAAACGCAGCAAAGTGTCTCTGCCGCCGCTCAGCGGGTGAATGTTGGAGGCCGCAAAGTGCTGCAGCACTGGATTTTGTGCTTGTATGACTTTGCAGTCAAAACTGTACATTCCCTGCCAGTGTAGGACTCATCCCATTAATGTTTCATTATTCATACGCATGAATTGCTTCGAGTGTAAATTTGATTTTTGCAAACTAACATTTATCTCATTAGCAGCACGGATTTCTATTGATCATAATTACAAATCTTGTTGTCTCAGATTTGAATCGATTACGTTTGGTTACAGTTTACACGGTACGCTTACAGAATATTTCAAACCTTCCCACAAGAAAGCCTAATATGGCATAATTCCTGTAATGCAGTGATTAGATAAGGCAGTTTTGATTACAATCAAGTATTCACCCAGGACATGGAATTTAGTAATGTTAAATTGCCTCTACAGAAATTGATAACATTTACCTAATTATACACACTCCTCAGTCCTGCATCCTCTGCCTCTTTATCCAATACACTGATGACAATTATTTGACAGAAGAAGAAAAAAAACGTGTGAGCAGTTATTCGTGCACTAATGAGGGAGAGAGAGAGAGATGCGGGGGAAAGACTAGTGAGACTGATTGGGAAACATGAATGAATGGGATGAACGTGTGGAGTCGCTGGCAAACACCGCAGACATTAAAGGTGCATTATCCCGTCAGCTTTATCACGCACGAGTTTATACGAGCTCTCGGAGACAGGGCCCTGCATGTTAATCTCCTCTCTCATTTTACTCCTCTTTCCCTTTTAAAGTGGCGATGCTTTGTGTCCCCATTTTCATGGGGAATATGCACCTAAGGCTTCACACGGAAAGGGATTTGAATAGGGCCTTTATTATATTTGCAATTCAACAATTCCACTCTTGTAGCACAGTAATGAGTCGCGGAAAAGCAGGAAAGAAAAGTTATTATTAATTCTCCTCTGTAACATCCAGTTTGTGAATATAATAAGAAGAAGCGATGCAACAGAATGTAGGTTAATTGTGTATTTAAAATTCATTCATTCATTCATTTGCAGAGGAAGTTATAGGATAAATAGTTCATCTCAGTTCCTCATTTCAATATTGCACATGTTGAATTGAGTGTGGCAGGTAGCACTTAACCAACAGCTTCAGATAAGCAGAGAGGCCGCGAGATGCACGGATGTAGGATGTGTGCCGATAATGCCGCAGATTATGCTACAAGCTCATTTTCCATCAGCGCTGCCGTTGTGCCGTTTCCAGGCTGCATAAAACGCCGCTCACAAAGACGGAAATCAATTGGGACTCCAGCCAAAGCTTTGCACCTGTCTCAACTACAAACACCAACGAGCGTTTTCAATGGGCAGAGGTGATTGAATAAAAGCGATCCGACCTACTGTGGATTGTTCTGGAGCTCTGGCACATCGGAGATCTCTAAAGCGACGTGTTAACTAGGGCACCCCGAACGATACTCAGGAATAGTTCTAACGCCTATAATTTAGCTGAAATAGCATGTTCACTGGTGTAATATTAGTATTCACATTTTAGTGATTACTGTATTTACAGTCTGAGGTACTGGGTAGTTTTCTTATCACGTTTGTGCTTTTTACAGTAAACAGTCTGCCCTTTTTACAAAATAAGAAAAAAAGGCGAATAGCCGAAGATGAATATGAATCTACGGGGCTGCCTAATTTGTCACGCTCAGTCAAGTGTCATTTTACGCATTAACCACAAGATTCCAACACCGCCGGCTTCCCTCAAATCATTATCTTCCATTCTCTTTATTACTACGACTCCTAAAGACAATTTTACAGCTCATGAACTCAGCTCAGGATGTTAATGACGGAATCATGACAATAACAAGTTTGTTCGGTATATTTAGTATTAACGTGTAGTGATGCTGCTCTGCGAGATCGAACATCTATTGAGGGAAAAAACACCAAAAAGACGCATACTGTGAATTAGTCTAGTGAATTAGATACAAGACTAGTTTACAAAGATATAGGAAATCCATTTTATTTTAAATTCAGGGCTTCGTTCTGTAGAAAATAAAAAATTGTCTTTAAATTGCAATGGCTGTCACAGATTTTTTAACATGATAGTGGTCCTATCATAGGGCCGGTATGGCCAAACTACACAATATGTAGCATGATTGCGTTGCATTATTGTATAGTGGCTACCGTGGAATATTTTAATATGTTAGAGAACTAGGAAAAAAAAAAGCCATAAACAAGTGTTCCCTCATTATGTTCCAACATGGCGATATGTTAATGCTTCCCAGCACACTGCTCAACAAATGCAAAATGCATTCATGAATATAAGGATGAAATCAAATCCCTTTCATCACAAACATAATTTAACCTCGATGGGAAGGAAGTGGAGGAGGATTTGTGTTGTTTTTATTTCTGACCAAAAGCAAGGAAAGCTTCCCACTATTTTTTTTTTTTTTAATGACTTGGAAATTGTGAACAGTAATTGTTTATAACAGGTGCAATCAGATTTGAAAACACTGCAGAAAAGAAAAGAAACAAAGAACTGTAGTGAGGTTTAAATATATAATGTATTTTTTTTTTTTTTTTTAGTTTTAAATTTGACGGCCATTTCTTTTTTGTGTTGCTGCGCCTCACCACAGTGAGAGAAGAGCTTGACCTCTGTGCTGCTATTAGAAATACTGCCCTGAGATGGAGGGAAATTCAGCTTTTAAGCCAACATCATTAGCTCTTTCCGTTACATCTGGTGATTATGGCTGGGAACAGGTAAAGAAAATATTGTGCTGGGAACCAAAAAAAAACAATCCCATCAAAAACCTCCGTACAGCTCAATGAAGCCGAATGATCCCTCTCAAGCTCGACTGGATAAAGTCAAATGTCTTGGTCACTGACATCAATCCTGTTCAGGCTGTTAGGCTGGAGATTTTTTTTCTCTGCTGTTCAACACAGCCCCTCATAGCATTTGCTGCAAACAGGACGGCCCAAAAGCTTTTTTTTGTGCAGCTCCGGGGGGGGGGGTCCTGCAGCACACAATCCATCAATGTTAGTTTTACTCACAGCATTGTATATAGCAGTTCACTATTCCACTGAATTTTTATCATGTTTTGCAGGATGAGGGGCAAACATCAGATGGGGAATATTTGTGAAACATAACTCCGCCACAAACATTCCCGTCTCGGGATTAGGAAGTGTTTGCCACCGTTGTTTACGGAATCAGATCCTAATGCGCGGGACGGTGTCGCCGGTGTGGTGCAGACGGGCGATGACATCGTCCATTTGCTGCTTGGACAGCCAAAAGAAAATGATGCATGATCCTGCTCCTAAGCTGTTTTAACATGGGTCAGCACGAACACGGCTGCATGCCCCGAATTGAACCGCTCTCCGAGAGGTACAGGTGGATTATTCCAGATGTGTACAGCCGGGGCCCCCCCCCAAATCCACACACACACACACACACACACACACACACACAAACACACCCCTAGTCGAGGCAGTGTCCCCATGGGTAAGTCAAAGTAGTGAGCCACCATCAAACCGACTGAGCTAGGTCCTTTCTCCTGATCTGCACCCGGAGAATAAAGCTGGGAGTGGTTTCCTGTGTCGGAATCTACATTAACAAGCTGCAGGAATGTGGGAGCAGCTCAGCATGTATGGCGAGGCTTGTGAACGTCTTGTAAGAGCTGTCAGTGCATTCAGACAGCGGATGTGCAGCTTTGATTGACCCATAATTTCGCATTTTGTAGTCGGATTTCACGGTCGAACTCCGGAGCGATGCAAAGTGAAATACAAGAAAGCGAGGAATACGCGCCCATGGGAAATTTTTTTAACTGCCCAGAAATAAACTGCATTTCATTTGTGTACTTCCAGCACTGCTTGAAATTAACTTCTTGGCTCACTAGGCACAGTAGCTAGTGAACGTTAACTTGAACACCACTCTGGGATTTTTTTTCTTGCCAATCTTTTTCACCTTAAATAACTGTGCACAGCATCCTTGAAAGTACACGGTTTTTGCACCATCACTAAGAAGAGAAGAAGAAGAAGGAAAAAAAAATAGTTAGGAGCATATTGTTAAGATGCATGGAAGAGAAAGGCTGAATGATTATGGCCTATATAACCTATATAATGGGAACATGTGCTGAAAAGCTCCGGGCTGTCTACCACATGCATTCCTTTATAAATTTCATACAACAGACTAGAGCCGAATCTGGCGCTGCGTGGCCATCTTAAAAATTAATAGTGCTATCTGATTTGTAGTTATTTATTTAGAATATCAGCCTGTCTGCACAGTAAATGGCTGCAGAAGAGGGGTTCAATGTTTACTGCATAAAAGTACAAAGACAAAATCAACAGCTGTCACTTTATTCATAGCGTTACGGTAAATCGTCTTCAGATTATACATCGCTATATGTCTTTAAATAATAGCACAATTACATTAAATACTAATCAAATAAGCTGTAATTATGAACCATATGTATTAAACTGTGGTGCACAGTTTTCACTTTTAGTTTCTGGAACACTTTTTCATTTGAATTGAAGTTCTAGTTGGTCAGCGATACAGATTTTCAATGTGGTTTAAACATTTTGGCAAACAATGCACTGATTTAGCTGGTATTTGATTCACCTCAATGAGCACATGGGAATTGGATTGTGGACTTTACATCTTCCCTTCATCATACATTATTTCTGAGCTGTCCATAAATCTCAGATATTTCCAGTCCTTGCTCTCACATTACCACAGTTCTTTCTCTCTGTGTCTGCTTTAAAGAAAAGAACAACCTTCTCTCTGGGGTGTTTCATCTCCTGTCGTGATTCTGGTTACACAGAGTTCATTATAGCAAGACCCTTCAATAGAGGGCAAATATTGAAGTTCCAATATCCAATAACTCTTATCATACATGCATTCTCTTATCTGCAGAAGAACAGAAGACTGTGATCAAACAATCAGGATTTCAAATGACCTCAACTTTTATCCTGAACCACAAAGTGCCCAAATCCAACTTAATATCTAACAGGCAATTTACCATTTAACTTAAACTCTGCCCCGAGGTTAAAAGCAATTTCCACAAAAAGGTGATGCATTCAGCATGGTATTTTCAGGAAAAAAAAAAAAGCGAAACAAATTCCATAGTAATTTGCACGCAGCTTCACATCATAATTACATTATATCAATCACACAAAGAAAAAAAAACGAGATAAAGGGGAACAATATATACGCGAACGGGTTCAGTGAGAGCGTTTAATGGGTGCCATGGTTCCTGCTGGAAGAAAGGCCCTGGTGATGTGGATGATTGGTCTTATGACAATGATAGATGGTGTTTCTCGGAGCCTTGCGGGGTCCTGCGGTGCTGCCAGTGACACTTGGGAGTCCCACTAAATGCCTGTGTCCATGTCACAGACCCACAATGAAAGCCTGGGGGGAATGTGGGCGAGATAATCCATTGACACACATCCCATCAAAACTTTTACAGCACTGGGCAGCGAAGAGTGACAAGTCGGGGACGGTCTCGTTCTACTTAACAGCAGCACACGGAAGGAAGCCGCAGAAAATGCAATGCTAAACGGCTACCTGGGAGGCATTACTCACCCCCATTAAAGCGGTCTTTAGGTTTATACTTCTTATATTGAGGATGGTTTCACAATCAAATCACTTATATTAACTGCAATCTAAATAAAAACAAATCGCAAGCATGATAACTCATAAAACAGCAATGTTGTCTGCAGCTGCTTATTTCAGACAGGGATCCGACTACTGAATGTTTATAACATAATGTACCATGATTGTCAACCATAAATTCAAACCATGTATCTCAGACTTTCCCCTCATAATTTACTGCAATAAAAATCTTAATTGGTACTTATGGTATAGGTTTTGTCTATAATGAGTTTTGATCAAAGTTACCTATCCTTGTCTAAACCTGTAAGGGGCACAATTAAAGACCAAATAAAGATTTGCTGAAGGGGGATGTCCTAAACTCATTTAGATGTCAAAGAGTCCTTCAGCGACGGCAGACACAATAGCGCGCTGAGTAATAGGAGCTCACAGAAGAAAGATGGATCTCCCAAGGACTGGAATTTCACAATAATAGGGAAAGATATCCTGGCTCTCCGATCCAACCAGGGGCCAGTCTTTGGCTGGCATTTCATTATAGCAACAGGAATTGTCATCGTAATGAATTCATCAATGTTGGTAAGATAAATGACGCAACCAGAAAGAGATGGGGCCATCTCCCCGTTCTGATCGGGGAAATTGTCTGTTTTATGTATTGTCTTATTAGAAAAAGGGACAGCTGTTTAGACTCCGGTACCATATGAACATCTTTTTCCATTAAGAATGTGTGAAATATTAATGGCAACATTTGACCTATTCTGGAAAAATGCAATTATTGCAAGAGTTGGTACATTCTGGTAGATCTTTGACCTTGTTGTCTTTCCCATATGCCACAACACTTAAGGTCAATTAATGTGATTCTCAATTTCTTTTAATGAAGCATGACTGTTGGCCAACTCTTGGCTTTATCTGAAAGTGAGCTAGACATGATCCCAAATCCCACAGAGAAACAAAACATCCTGAGTGCAACTTTTCATTTTCTCTACACCTCTGTCTGGCCTTCGCCTTATTGCTTCATTTCATGAACTTGGAGTACCTCAGCCAGTCTGGGACTGCGTTGTAGTCTCTTGCAAAACAGTAATGGCGGCTTTAAAAGTACCATGCTGACATTAATGTAAGTAAAGTAAACACCGTAACATGTGACGTTATTGCAGAGATAGACTTGATAAAAACAATTAAACACGATCTTAATTTCTTTCCAATAAAAACCTATATGAAAAGAAAAAGTTAAGTTTCAAAGTTCTCTGTTTGACCTTGCAAACCGCTGTTGACCAACACCATCTCAACCCCTGCCAGCTCCACAACAGCTCTAATAAATCGATCGAGACGTGTTTTGTGAACTACTGATTCCAAGATGGACTCTCTCATTCTCATCTTTTTGTTTTCTTAGCTGTTCCGTCGTTTTGAGTTCTTCTGCATTGTGAGTCTATTTCGTCCGTCAAAAATGGTATAAAATTTCAACTTTTAAGCAAACTGAATGAAATGAAGTGCACATCAAAGCACGTCAGACAAGAAGTGCAACAATACTCTAAAAATTGTAAATGGAAACATATGTAATTCCGTAATAACTGAAAAAACCCGATCAGCTGAGGAAGCTTATGTGATATGATCCAAAGCTCCATAACAGCCACTAGATGTGCCTCAAAAACTACATTTTGTAATGTATTGCAGAATGAGCGATGCTGAAATGTAGTCAATGTTTCTTCGTTTAAAAATAAAAGCCAATTGTTATACATTGTGCAATATATTAGAACCGCTCATTTACTGTGAACCAGTGCAAATACACACTCAGTTCTAATTTATGCAATGTTGCACTTTGCCACAGTCAGACTCCAGTTTTTAAAGTTTGTGTGAGTTAGGAGGTTTACCGTGGCAGGAACAAGGATGCTCACAACTAAAATCTATTTTTGTGTCTCTGTGGAGGGGGTTGACTTGCATTCAAGTAGAACTATATGAAAGTGAAGGACAGAGTTATGAATTATGTAGGAGTTGGAGGGGAAAAAAAAAAGAAAAAATCCTGCTGACAACAAAAAAACAGACTCCTCAAGCATAGCTGTGCTGCAGCGGCACCGCTACGCCGGCTCCACGGGAGCAGAAGTAAGAGGGCGAAAACTCATTTGTGAATTAAGATGATAGCGCGACTTCTTATCTTCTAAACGTTACACCCCGTACATACAGAGCGACGTTCGGAACGTCCTCCCCCGTTATTCGCCGTGACGACTGCGCTGGCTTCAAATCTGTTATCATTTTCTCCCGCCGCCGTGTTGTGCAAACATCTTGTTGAACGTCGATCGCCTTTGTATGTGCCTGCGCCGCTGTGTGTTCAAGGGTTCAAGGGTCAAGGCCTGCTCCTGTTTGTTGCTGCCTCCGCACAGAGCCTAGCGACCCGCCCGGGATGCAGCAGTCATTTCAGTAATTAGACTGTCATTTCCTGCGTATGTGGAGCTCTGCTTAACCTCTACGGCGCCGTACCCTGCGTCTGGTCTGCCGGAGAACGCCGACTGTACATGAGTTATTGCTATCTGGCTGGAGACGCCGCTTTGAATCTGTGTTTTCTTTTTCTTTTTTTCTTCCCCACTCTGTCACATTAGTGTTTAGGGAAAAAGATATTTGCTTGCTATCTTTAATTGTTCTCCCCGTAGTATCCTGTACAGCCAATTATACCGCCTTGTGAGAGGAGTTCGTGTTTGCAAAAGGTCACATTGTTCCAATTCTTGCAGATATTTATCAAACAGCTGCAGATACAGTCCTTATAATATTAATTAATCAGGGAATGAAGAACTACCTCAAGATCTCAGGTTTGATTTCTTATCAGTCTAAAGCCATATTAATTTTACAATTGTGAAGTAGAGGAGAATTTGATTAAAGTGTGTGTTTTTTACGTCCAAGCTAATGGCAGTTTTTAACGGCAGTTCTGTAATCAACCGTATTTTACAACGATTTCTACTTAAATTGAACAAAAGCAACTCACCTACAAACCACCTTCATATAAAACGGAATAAGGCGTTTGTTGAAGAGTAGTCACGGGGGAAGGCCGATAACCTAATGCATCTCATCAGCATACGTCTCGATTTTATGGTTCAAAACCTTTATTATGGCGCTCGTAAAATAAAATCACACTCTTACCCTCTTCATGCCCTCTGCTCTGTCTCGCGCCATGCAAACACACCACTGCTGCCAGGAAAAAACGGAAAAAAAGAAAAAATCTATGATGGTTCAAGGGTGCTTGTTTTTCATGTTTCATGGACACGCTATCAATTGCTTACATAAGTAGTTTATATTTTATCTGGAACATAGTTCGTCTTGCAGCCCCTCCGCCCCACCTGCCTGAGACAGGAAGTGCATCAGTTTTTGACTGAGGTGGTCAGAGATCTGCATCACCAGCCTGTGTTCAGGAGCTGGCAGCGATGCTGCATCCCTACCTGGCAGAGCCCCGGCTCCCCGTCTGCTGGAAAGTCCCCCGGCTGGACCGGGGCCAGCACCCGCCTTGCGTTGCCGGGACACCACGATCCGTTTATACATGACGTAAAACAATCTGCAATGATTTATGTACAGATTTTTTTTTTTTCAGAATACTTGTATCGCAAGTAGGATTAATGCACAAATGTGCAACCTTTGGGATTCCGTTCAAATACCATTTGTTTTGATTTGCCTCATTTCAACTCAAATTAATTAACTTTGATTTCATTGTTAGGAGATTTTGGATTGAATTCCTATTTCATTAATTACAAAAACAAGAAAGAAACAAAAGTGAGCAGCAGTGAGTCTGCCTTGAAAAAAGCTCTTTGGCGTCTTAGTTATTTGTCGTGATTTGCTTTATTAGACAGAATTATCTTTCAGCCCCTGAGTTATGAGGCTGTTAGGAAACTCTACCTGCAGCTTGGGAACTGTTACATGATACATAATTATTATACCACTTGGTCATTTAGTGCAGTTCTCTGTAGGGATTAATTTGATTTAATTATAACACATGTTTATCATGTTTTTTGGTGAATCAGGTGAGCTTCAGTACAACAAATTAGCGACGGGAAGTATCTGATTTGTTGACTGAAGTACGCCTTCATTTCTGCCTGTTCTAACATGAATTAAAAAACACCCACGAAGATCCCTGGATCATGTAAAACGAAACCGTTCCAGTAAGTCGTAATCAAATACATTTAAATATCAAGGGATGCTAATCATGATTCATCTGCACCAAACAAGGGAGTAGCTATGACAGGTTGGCATCTAATGAAACAAAATATTATTTAAATAACCTATTAATAGGTTGTCACTATTTCTCCAGACAATATTTTGTAGAACAAACAGTCCTTAAGCAACAGCTAGTTTAGGATGGAGCACACATCCTGTGGGTAAAAAAAATATACATATATGTAGATGTGTATATATATATGTTTGTGGTAAATGAAAACATTAAACATACCCAGAACATGCATACATGAAGAAAGGAAACCTTCAGCACAAGCAGCGAGGAAAAGCTGAGATTTGATGTGCTTTCTCTGTACAAATATTAAACATTCCGTGTGTGTGTGCATAGCAGACACACTTCCTCTATGTTAACAATGCCAGGTCTATGCACATCAAAACAAAGGGTCTTTGCAAAAAAAAAACAGCACATAAGGACGGCGGTGTCTGTGGGCCTCGCTGCTGAGGCATGTCAGCTCGCCGGCTAAGTATAGCAGGCAAAGAGAAAGAAATGATTATGCAATGAGCGGGGTAAATCTCTTCCGTCGAGCAGATGCGGGGAATGTTGCTGTCTGTGCAAATAAAGTGGGTTGAAATAATGGCTTTTCAGAACATCATGAAATTATCATCTTTTTTTTTTTTTTTCCTATCCCCACAGCTTTGAAAAATCATTACTGAGCGTGGTAAAATATTGGCATTGAGATTCATGGCTCTTAATTAACCATACTTGTATGGTTATATGTCTCAAGGGCATGTACTAGAGTTAAACCATGCTATTGATATTACTATTGATAACATTGCAACATGCTCTATCAAATGCTGAAATAATGTATTTGTGTTAAACAATCCACCCTGCATTCGCCAGGTTGACTCATGCATCTGATGATATGACATATCTCCGGGGGATTACGCTACCTTGCTCAAACTAGCACGGCATGGTAGGAAAAATAAAAAAATAAAAATAAAAAAAACAGGCCTAGAGGAAAAATGTACACATTCTTTTTTTTTTTTTTTTTTCCCGAGCTTAACTTTCATGGCTCATTGGGAATTGAGAGACAGAAATACTCCAATCACTGTGTTGCACAAGATCCAACCCTCATGCTGCACAGGACGTATTTCAAAAGAAAACTCACGATCGTGTTATTCAAACTAAATATCAGTGCAGCATTCTATTCCCTAATCCTTCATATTCTAATTTCATACGACATAATAGTGAATTCAAAGTTGGCGAACGTTTTACTGTACGGAACATATTGGATGGAGCACTGGGGGAAATATAACAAATAACCCGCAACACACAGTATAGGAACAGGATATTGCATCTAAGGAACCCGGCTGCTGACTAAGGAAACCTCCGAGGCGGACAGCCACTCATGCCTCTCAAAGGCACAATTGATTCAGTCCAAGCACCTTGGTTGATAACCAGGAGCTGGAAAATGGATGCAGCTGGAAAACAATGCACCAAAAAAAAAAAAAAAGCCTCTGTAGAGATATGATCACACACTTCCCTTTCAAGCCAGGAAGATGTTCATTATTAATTAGCTTTTATTCTTGATTCTCGTATTCATTTGCATTCTTGCATATAAACAAAGGCCCCTATGAAATGAAAGATACATTTCCCGGTTTTAATCTGGTGTCCTTCGTTCATTTGTCTCTTGTTAGAGGAAAATTAGAGATGTTTCAGAATCCCTTCCTGTTAAACGGTTTCAAACGTCAGTGACTCATCCTGCACTTGAATGTTTACCAAAGTTAATCCGTTTAACTTTAGGTGACTCTTACTCGACTTTTGTGACCTTGCAGCATTTCCACTGCATAAAACTGGCTCATCTTTGACTCGACTCGACTTGACTGAAATGCATGGCGGGCTCTGCAGATGCAACGAAACAGCACTGCAGATTTCTGTACGAGAACGGCTGAGCAGCTTCATTCATAAGCAAGGAAGCACTCTTCTATGGAATTAAGACGAGTTCAGGCGGAGGGGGAGGACGTTTCTCTCTTTTCTTCTTCTTTTAATAAGAAGGAAAGCAAACGACCAAACAAGCAGCAGCGAGAGGAAGGAAAATCACAGACCAACGCACGTTGTGTGAGTGCGGTTACCTAACGTCTTTCAGGAGAGAGGCAGCAGTGGCTGTTGAGAGAAAGAGCTGCAAATGATATAAATACAACTTAAATATTCTAAAGCCCCTCATAAATAACCATCAAACACTCCAAAGACGATTTACTGTGACGGTCTCTCTTGGTTTCATGAGGGAATCGAGTTTCATTTTCCCCGCCGCCTCACGGCGGTAACACAGCAGTAAATACAAAGAACAACCGGACAAATCTGTGTTGTTTATTCTCGTGTGGGATTCCGTGTTTAGACTTGTTTTTTTGCTGAGGAACGTGAGCGAGAGCGACAGCTAGGCAGTGCTGAAGGTGCAGTGGACTACTTTTTATTGGCAAAAAAAGAGTCGATTTGAATTGAACTAGTACCATGTGACGCAATAATGTCTGCTTCTTAAGATCTTAACATATAAAGGTCTAATATCTGTTTTTATTTGTACTGACCAACCCTTGTGTTTTGTCATCCACTTACTTCAACAAGTATTTATGGTAATGCTTTTCCTTGCCACAAACTGGGCAACTGGGTACATTTGATTGAGGGATTTACCATATATATCATCACCAAATTTGGAAACATGCCATGTTAAATTGTGACTGAACAAATATTCTTTTGTTTTACCAAAAAGTCACACTCCAGAGTCAAAGCAATGGACAGCGCTCTATAATGTCCATAGTATCTATATCTGTGTTTAAGAGGCCCATAACCTCGCCATAACACACTGTCACAAAGCTCCAAAAAAGAAATCCAAGCTGACCTATTTGGGATTAATAAACAGCCTCACAAATATAGTGCATATGGAAATCCAGTTTATCTAATCATATTTCATTGCAGGGGATTACTAAGATTCCAAACAGAAGTATAGGATGTATGTATGATTGTCTGTAATAATCTACTAAATATCAACAATTGTCTGAAAAATTAGTAAAGAAAAACAGATTTATGTCTGTTTTTGAGCTGGTAAAGGGGGTTTCAGAAATGTTTTTGTTGTTATAGTGTGGTGAGAGATATAATTAGTGAATTATAGAACATAAAAATGGAAATTGGTAATGTTTACTAATACATTCAGTATACAAATTAATCATTTCTTGGAAAAGTTGTTCATTGGCTGTGTTTCCCTGCTATGCCAACTGAAACTGTGATTCAGGCAGTCATACCGTTCATTTGTTGTTGCGCTTCATTAGCATAAATTATGGGAGACGTGCGTCATCATTTATGTGCTCAACATTTTCTTATTTGTCTATTATGGGCTGCTGAGCTGCGGACGAGAGCAGACAATCACAGCACACTAGGAAACCATCACCCCGTGTCACTGAACATGGTGTCTTCATCCTGTTCGTTTCCCAGCCGGCAGCGGGGTCGCCGCGCAACACGAGAAATCAAATGTCACAATAGCATCACGCTACAAATTTTAGTGGTGTCATTACTCATCAAAAAAAAAAAAAGAACCCCCCCTTGCTTATAGACTCAAAGAGAAATGACCTTTCAGGTGTCATTGGGTGCAAAGATATGGTCTGTCCAACTTGATTCATGTTCTGGCCACTCTGAGTCATGGCTACTCCCCATCCAATTACCATCCCATAATATATCAAGGGAATCGCAGCTATACTGAGCAAAGTCAGAAGTGACTTGAAGACACCTGTGGGTAATGGACAGTAGTGGCGCTTGTTGCCGGGTTACGCCACAGATGTAACAGTTCAGCTGAAAACGTCGGTGGAGGGAGGCCAGGTCGTCTGATAACTGGGTCACAACAAAGCTGGGCCTGATCTTTTTTTTTCTTCCCTCTTTGCTGTTGTAGCTACATCTCAGTTTCAATTATCCCCCCCACATACACACTTTCCTTCTTTTAATAGAACGGAAAGAAAGAAAATTTACTTCATCAGTTACAAGGAAACGAAAGTGGGTTCATCAACTCAAGGCTCTCACGAAACATTCTCTCTGCTAATGGGTTATATGAATTAATATTCATAAGTGAGTCTGAACTCCAGTTGCTATATTGAACGTGCAGGTTAGAATAAATGTGTCAGGGATAAATGCTTATGGATGAAAATAAATTATTTAACACTTCAAAGGTGGACTTCGTTTAGGTTTGCACATCTGAGGGAGAGATGCTATTTACAACGTCACACTTCTCTGCATTGACGTGCGGAAGATTGATTTCTCGACAAATCTCCAGGAAGTTTCCAGACTACACGGACGGTAGCAAAACTGAAAGGAAATCCGATAGCATGTAAAGATCCGTGGGCTACGCTTTCTTTGTCCTGTTATATTTTGCCAAGATTGCAGGGTGAAATGTTAAAAGATGTAAATGCCTGCCACCCGTCGGAAGCAAGGTTTTCATCCATTCCGTGAACTATCAGGATTCGCTGCCGTTTTCCATCATCATCAAACTGACAGACTGTTTCACCAAAAAATATTTATTCCACAATTGTTCAGATATGAATGGGCAACACAGAAATGTAACAAGTGGTTCAATATTACAGTATTTTTTTTCTTCCCCCCAATTGCTTTGGCTCATTTTATGAAACAGAAAGAACACCCTCAAAGCTCCGGGTGAATTTGCGAAAATGGCTTCAATGTTTCAGCACAACCAAACTTCACCAAAACCAGTGAAACAAAATCATTTTCTCATTGGAAATGTCAATGCCCGCTAAATGAAGAGTTGGCGTGGCGTAAAACAGCCACGCCAGGATGTTTAGATGTTGTGTCAGTACGGCAGTGCCCCCTAGAAATATCCATCACTCCACATTTCACTCTTGGCTCATTTCTTCATTGACGCTGATGGCTACTGTGCTAGAAATCTTTTCTTTTTTTATGTTAAGCCAGCTGAAAAAGCATCAGTATCACGGCGAAATGACAATTTCAACAGCACCGGGTTTGACATCACACACTGACAACACGCACTGGTGTGGAAATTGTTACTGTATTTTTTTATTCATTCACAATCAACAGAAAACAATCACAGTACAATATGTTACATAAAAAAATAATACATCAATACAAAAAACAAGGAAAATAAAGCAAAGCTGGAGTTCCACAGTAAAGGCCGACTAGCAATTCACCATTTTGGCAGATGTTCCAAGGGGTTTATATTACACTTTACTGCAAGCAAATTCTGGCTCAATTTCTCAAAATATGAAACTGAAAAGCATTTCAACTATTTTTGTCAAACCTCTAGAATTCTCTCGCACCATGAAACACTGGACCATGTACTTTTCTAAACAGATTTTCTTCACTAAAGCAATACAGACCACCATGATATATTTTTCAGAGCATTAATTAAACTTTGATGCAATAAACCTAAAAACACTACCATCAAATTTATGATTAATGTATATTTGGGCATCAACATATTGTAATGTTTAAATTGGTGTAGAATCATTTCTCTTTTCTTCTTTTTAATGTATTTATATAGCATAAAATGTTGTAATAAGAGTGAATATATAATAATGCATTGATGCAATCATTGTGTCACAATAGGACATAATGCACATTTGTCTATTCATTTAGCAGACATTGCTCTAAACTCACAACCAGCTTCTTACAGAGTTTTGCTGTAAGCTGACGGTTGATACTGAAACATTCATATTGAGTCCCGAGATAGACAAATGTTTCTTATTTTTTGCAAAACTCACAGTAATTGCTCGGAAAAAGTTTTTCTCAATTGCTTTGGCTTATTCCTCAAAGGGGGGATGAGTATTCTCAGAACAACATGTGCAAACCTCCAAACCACCGGGCAACTGATTGGAATTTCTCATTCCTTACAACAAATTGCAGATGCTTTAGCACATCTTTGCAAATGATTAAGTACAATTGTCAACGGTTTGCAAAATTACCGACTGAGTATGTCTTGCTGATCAAAACTGATTGCAATGAGATGCAATGTTTGGGTTCTGTTGTGAATTTCTTTCTTTTGTTTTGTATTTTTCTCTTTCTTTTCAAAAACTAAATTACTAATAACTATCTGTTAACTAGTTAATTGATTATTGGTAAACTGTTACTTATTGAGTTGTTAATGACTTAAGTGTTAACAATTTGATCAGGTTTTAGAATGATGCCTTATAGATAGTTAATAGGGCAATAAACTACTGACTAATTAGGTAGCTATAAATGACATGTAAAACAATAGTTTATGTATGTTATTAGGATGTTATTCTGGTTAGTTATTTAAGTTGCAACTATTGCTCATTTATTAGAAATTAATAATTAAGGAATAGTTGTGACTTCGGAATAACGCCCCAAAAACATATATAAACTATTAACTAATACTTATCAAGTCATTAGCAAGTAATTTATTAAACTCTAACTAATTTATAAGGTAGAGTTACAAATCTCTAACATACAGTTAACAAGTTATTTATAACACACCTTGTAAGTTTTCCATTGGCTACCATTGGTGAATATGAATCAGGGCAACTGGACTCTGCCATTGTCTAATAAGACATCTCACCTCTTATCCATGGGGCTTCATCGGTACCAGGCATCAGTGTGACTGACAAACATGTCAGTGACACCCATGTATTTATCCTCTGTTGGTGTCACCAAAAGTACCTGTGAGTACTGGTTTCACTCAACCAATGTTGTTATCTCATGTGAACCACAGTTGATAGGGTCTTGTGACACACAGAGACACAGTTCATCACTGTACGATCACTGCAAACACACACACACACACACACACACACACAAACACACTGTCCCTCTCTGTTCTCCAAGCGGTTCCATTTTTTTGAATTGATGTTACCCCAAAGTCTCTTTATGCACTGTTGTGTGATTGTTGAAGTGTTTTGCCTGTTGAGTTTAAATAGTTGATTCACCAGGGTGCTGCATTTTGAAAGCCAGTGATTTCCAGATGAGAAAAGTTGAAGGATATGTGCTATGGAATGTGGGATACTAATGCTAAAGCTGCCATAACGAAACAAAACAGGAAATAAAGCATCTTGAGATGTACGTAATGAAATTAAAAAAAAATACAAGTAGTAAAAAATGCAAGTTTATGGAATGCATGTCTTAATTGTTTTATTATTTTGAACCCTGTGAAGACAACCAGCATATCACAGAAAGTCAAGTCAAAAGTACAGTAAGCAGCTAATTATATATCAGATAGCAAGAGATAAGTAAGTGAAGCAAAGGAACCACTGATCTGTTCCTATTAATAATATCATTGTTATTTTTTTGTTCATTCAGGGACACATCGTTAAAGAAAATAGCATGCGACATGTGTGTCATGGAGGTCGGATTCTTGGGTGGATGATGCTATGGAAAATCTTTAAGGATGCAGACAGAAAGAGAGTACACCAACACAGACAGGTAGTGATGCTTTTCTTTTGCTGATTTTCCGAGCATGGACTGAGACTTTCATGTTAGTACAGAGCTCATTAACTGATATGTCTAGTGCTTCTGTGATGATTTATGTTTTGCCGGCTTTGAGGATTTCATATATCTCTCGTAGGATACTACAAAGTTTGATACTTATAAAAATGATGCCTCTGACTCTCTAGCTTTACTTAAACTAGCATGAAATCCATCAGCCAGCTTGCTGGAAAAAAAAGTTTGTAAAAACAAGTTTTTGCTTGAGTGGTTTAGAATATGTTCTATTTGTGGCTAGACAATTTAAGTTAAAAAAGCACTTCTTCAGAGTTTGTGTGTAAATATATAGGTCTCTGTCATTCCTGCACACACCAACTGTGAAAAAGGACCACCCACTCATTCTGTTGTGGTCTGGCCTCCTCTGGAGTGTTGCTGAAACCTGCCTGAACAAATCATTCAGAAATGGCTCCTGTTGTGAGGTCACAACAGGAGTGGAAGTTAATAGTAACCACCCCTGGATCCGTGTAGCAGCTTACCATTTCTGGAGTACTTGTACTAGGCTTCTTTTTCTCCCAGAGAGCCTAGCTGTCTGAAGGGTGGGACTTCTCGGATGGTGCTAGACCAATCACAACACATTAGGCATTTCTGTAGGTAGAAGGGTTGTTTTTGTTTATTTATTTATATATATATATATATATATATATATATATATATATATATATATATATATATATATATATATATATGGATAAACATTTTTTTTTGTTAAAACACCTATAGCTTAAAACCTGCCTTATCTGAAGCACACAAACAACTCAAAACAAACAGCAATCAACAATAATTTCAATACTCTGTAGCGTAAGTGTGAAAGTAAGATAATGCGTTAAAGGCAGGATTAAATTAACCCTGGTATATCATGCTGATCTCTTTTATAATGGGGAGCAGGGATGGCAGCAACTTTGGTTGATGTTGTCATGGAAACAGGCTATTGTAAATACATAGGAGGTAATTACAATAATAATAATAGTAATAACGGAGGAACACTTAGGGAGCTCATACCTTTGCCAACATAACAGGGCAGGGCTCTGTCAACTGTTTATTCAATTATTAACATTCCATTGACCAGCAGGAGCCACTAATAGCCACTAAAATAATCATAGTGCAAATGTTATAAGTGGGGTCTGCCTCAAAATATAATGGGTTTGTCCATGCTCCAAGCTACACCCTACCACCAAGTTTCATGATAATTACCCTGGTGCTTTTTGTTTTGTTTTGTTTTTAATCATGTTTACAGTTAAACAAACAAACAGGCAAAAAAAAAAATCCTTGCAAAAGTAATAATAATAGATTTAAATTGTACTGCTCTGTTCATTCAAGTCAAAGTTCTAGTTCAGTATAAATAACAGAACACACACAAACAAAGTAGGATTTAAGATTAACAAGCTTTCCTCAATTTAAAAAATAAAATAAATGAATAGTCTCGGGCCTGTGCTCCCCCCAAACAGTCAGGAGCTGTTCCACACATGTGGGGCAGCAGAGCAGAAGGCTGGACCCCCCCAGCGGTGCACAGCTTAGTACGGGGGGCCCAGAGGAGCCAGCTGCTGGCAGATCTGAGGGTGCCAGTGAAGGTTTGAGGTGTAATCACTTCCTGTAGGCGGGGGAGGAGCCAGGCCACTAATGGATTTGTATGTGAGTCTCAGGATTTCAATCCTGAAGGAGACAGGAAGCCAGCGCAACGCGACGCAACTCTCAGCTCTTTTCCTGCTGGAAAATGCCCGATGTGAGCTGTGCAATCTGGGGAATGAAGTGGTTGTTTTTATAACCATGCTATTACCCGTTTTTAAGTGCGGAGCTTATAGCACAGTGGAGATCTCATCTCATCTTTGCACAACTGTTCTAAATATCATCGTGCAGTTACTGTGATATTTGCTATTTATTCCCAATGCTGACTATCAATTTTTACTCACTCTAAGAAGAAGGAACTCTTAGCAATGATTTTATCATCACTTTCACAATGCTGTGTGTGGGTTGTTGGAAACCAACATTGCTGTGTTTAAGGCACATTTTTTTTTCCTTATGTATAGTACTATTCCATAACTTATTGAATATAATTGGGAAAATATTTTGGTGTTAACTGTAGGAATAACACTACTTATACAGATGCACTTGTTGATTGTGCACTGCCTCCACTGATTGGAAAAGACAGAAAACACATTATTCAGTCAATCAGTCTCATAACTGAAAATTAAAAAATCCTGTGGATAATAGATGAAGAAATCAAGAAGGCAAAAAGATACGTGATGATTTAATGTGTGAGGTTAATTAGTTAATCATGTGTTTCGATGTGAAGAATTATGTTTTAGGGTTGGATATAAAGCAGAGGAAGTAATGTTTATGCGAGGACAATCGACCCCTCTGAGGGAAATCATTTCTTATTTTTTGACTTATTCAGCATCAGCTCTTACCACAAAGCCATGTTTTTTTTTTCTCCTCTCTTTGGTGGACATTTTCATGCCATGTCGGGCTCTCTGCCTCCTGTGGTGCCGTGCTGCCGTGGGGATGTCTCGGCAGCGCCGCGCGCCACAGGCGGGGTTAAGTCCAGTCTCGCTTCAGTCTGTGCTGCGAAAAGAGTCTTCTAAGCTCCCAGGCAGCACCGGGGCGCGGTGTGTCGCGTTGGCGAGCAGATGGGTTCGACAGCGGGTCTCCTAACGGTGCTTCGGAGCAGACGGGGCACAAGTCCCCGCCGATGCGTCTCTGTCTCTGTGTTTCAGGGCTACGTGGGCCGGCGTTTTTGTTTTTTTAGTTTTTTCTGTGCTGAGTGTCACGTACAACTTCCCTGCACTAGTCTTCAAAAGGTAAAATAGTAGACACGGTTATTTCCTGACAGCTGATGTGCCGCGACAGGGACGAACAATCCTGTTGCTCCCAGAATTGCACCGTTGTATGCGTCAACACGATAATCAACGGCACCTCGACACCACTCCAATCACCCACTATTATTGTTCAGAAAGCCGCTGCCCAACAAACTGGCATGCTGTAAAATCATACAGGGGGTTCTTTGATTGGTTCCGTTTAAAATGGCAAAGACGGTATAATGATGGTATAATTACTGCAGCAATATATTGCAGGATTTCTGCATAAAAGGGACATGAGTCTACACAAGGGGAGAAAGAGAGACAGGAGGAGTGTGTATGTGAGAGAGAGAGAGAGGCTTCCTTTGGAATATCGGAATCCTCTTGACATGTGGTCTCCGGATCAACTCGAGGGTCATTCAGATGTTTTCACGTCTAGTTGTTAATTGTTGTTATCTTGTCAGCCGCGGCCTCTCCGGGGGTCTGGCTAACCTCTGTTCTGTCAGCCCCACTGGGAGAGTAAAAAGGCCAGTCGGAATGTCTAGAATAACACCCGCCTCCTCCATAGGATTCAAAGCAAGGCTGTCTTCTGAAAACGCAAACGCGTCCATCCTTCCACAGAACCTTGCTTTTATCAGAATCACAGATCCGACCTTTTTTTTCTAACTTTTTAAAACCCTTGTGTTCCTTTAAACCTCAATAGGTCTGTATTACAAGTAGATAAAACAGAATAGTGTTTTTTCCAGATTAAAAGGTATAAGCATTTTACCTGAGAAAAACTAGTTTTAACATCAATATTGAAAGGATTGTCTGTCAGTGTTCCTTCGTTCTTTGTTGCTGGATTCTAACGCTGAAGTGTGAACTTTAAAACACCTTCTTGATGTAAAGCTTCTACACATTAAACTGGGAGAGAGAGCACAGAAAATATTTCGTGAGGCTACTCGCCTAAAAACATCGGAATATATAGTACGCATTAGCCAGGAATGACTGGTTCAAGGACATTTTCACAGCAGAGATTTTTTTAATCTGCATGAAGGATAGATTTCAACTCAAGTCGATTTTTTTTTTTTTTGTTATCGGGACCTAAAAAGTATTATGGTGTTACGTGAACAATACTTCATGTGAACTCGTGCCCATAGATAATGAGAGTAAAGAAACCACTCTCCACGGACGTGTGTTTTGTCCCTTAACTCACTTGCCTCATAAACATTTTTTTTTTTCTTCAGAGAACCTGAAATCACACTAATATGTGTCACAGCAGGTACTTGATGGCACTGTTAAAGCAGAATATCATTGCTTTAGGCAAGGTGACAAGGATAATAATCTGCCATCCTTTATGTTTAACATTTAAACCCCAGAGGTAAAGGGAGAAAGATGGCGGTGCCCTTGTTTCAAGTGCCCTCTCTACTCTATCAATTCAGTCCAGAATAATCAGTCAAAAGGCAACACGCAATCTACGATTACCACTTGTGTTTTCCAATAAATTTATGATTAATTGGTGAAGGATATGTAAAAATAACATGTATAATGATTTTGATACACTAAGAACAATTTGATGCAATTGGAAATTGGAAAAATTGCCTGTAATGATTTAGCTTTTTTTGTTCCCAGTTCTACTCATGTTGTTTGCACATTCGTCCTATTTACTGAACCCAAGTGATGCTTAAGGCAATGTTGCCCATCTCTGTGGTATCCACAATTATATTTGCTGTTGAGATTTTCTTCAACTGCATAAACAAAGATTCATTACCCGCCGTTTGCAATAATTATTCATTTTGTACATGTTTTCCTCCTCGAAATCTGATGGGAATACATTCTTTGTAGGTCAATTTGAGGGAACTGCTGTAAAATACAGCGTATTGCATTTGTATCAAAGTAGCAAAAGATACACACACTGCTCTACTATGTGTGTGTGTGTGTGTGTGTGTGTGTGTGTGTGTGTGTGTGTGTGTGTGTGTGTGACTGTCTACACAGTCAAGAGCGTATATGAAAGGTCAAATAACTTAGGGGCAGAGGAACCGCTGTTACATGTAAATGTTTATTAATCTTTACAACTCCCAGGGAACAATTGTGTGAAATATATTATTTAAATTGTATCATATTATTCATTTATGTTCCAAGGCAATTTCAACATGCCATTTGGCCTCTGAATCAGTAATTACATACATTTCATATTTTACAATCTGGGCTTGAAGATGTCAGCTTAACGGCTGTTTTGGTATGCGTTTACATTTGAACTTGCTTCTTAGAGTGAATGTCTGATTAATCTGCCGAAAAGGACAGTATTTCATGCAAGCTGCACATTTGTGACTTTAATGTTTGCAGCTTTTTGTGCTTGACGATGAAGTCACAAAACGTGAGGATCTCTGATTGTCAAATCTAAGCCTTTTATGCTCCTATGCTAAGCTTTTCTACAGCGACGTGGTGTAGCCTGCACCTCCTGTTTGTGCCAACATGCAGCATGTGCCTGAGTTCATAATTCAGCCGACACGAGCCCGTGCAACAATCTAATTATATCTATATTCAACAGGGATACCGGTATTTCTCAGTGGGCTCCATGCAGCTGACTGTGTGAGCATAACTATGGGCTTGATTAACAAGTTGTTGAGTCAGCACGCGCCATAGTAAAATGTTTCAAGCCCACAGACTTTCTTACCTACAGCAAGGTGCTAAACAGGACAAGAAATCACTGCTGAACAATTATTGTCGGCTTGTGTTCGATTGTAAAAAAATCACTTAATTTTTCAAAGGTAATGTATGTTGGAGTCAAATAATGCACAAAGCCGTTACGTTTGCTCCTACTATAACAAATCTCCATGTAATGACAAAATCATTGGGTTTTTTATCGTGGTGCACTAAAGTCTGTCTATTAGCCAATCATTTCTTGTTTGATGAGTACGCTCCTTGCAAGCCACCGCAACACACGGCCGTTTATTCATGTTTATTCATCAGAAAGCAGGGTTCAGATCTTTCGTCACACGCGGTCACAGCGTGCAATATAAAATACCAGCTCCGGGCTCGGTACACTACAAGACGATATGGAATGATGAGAATAGTTTGCAGAGCTATATAGATAAATGGTTGCTTTTCTCCTTTATATATCCTCATAAAAAGCACTGAAGGTCAATATTTCTATATCTAATGAAGATACCTAAAGCTGCAGGATATATGGGCAACGCTACAAGCAAAAGGGCAGCTCGTTAATCTAGTCACAGTGGGGAAGCAAACCAAATTCGAGAACTTAAATGTCTTTCACCGGGATAAGCATAGGAGATAGAATATGTCAAATCTTAAGGTCAGGCAGGTGCTTCATTCTGATGTATTTTGATAAGAACAGTCGTCGTAACATTGATCCAGAAATTACTTGAAACTGACTACTGACAAGACTATTATTTGCGGAGCTTCTGTAGGGTGAATCCTGGTAGAGGGTACGGTGAGTAGAAGGCATAAACCACAGAAGGTTCTGTGTTGTAAAAGTGAAATGTGTTGCGAGCCCTGCTGTGAGCAAACAATCAAGGAAAGTAAGGTGTAACAGAAGGCAGTGACCTTTATGAAAACATCTCTCAACCCGCACGGTGATCCTCAACTGGAGGGGCCCGAAAGTGGGTCAAAGAATCGTAGAAGTGCTTTGGACATGTGCCCATAAAAATCTGTACTCCGCTTTTATTGCAAGAAAATGGGATATTGTAAAATTTTATATGTAGTAAGATGACACAGATAATAATTTTTCCTTATATTTTTCTAAACCTTATTATATTTTTTATAATCAGTCAACTGCCTTTTTTCTATGTTTTTATTTAATCAAATAAAATACAAAGTTGCATGGTTCCCCTTGTCCACAAAGGGAATTCTGTGAATCTAGCTCTTCTCACTGATTTAAAAAAAAATGCCTCACCTCCCTCATGGACTGAAACTTCAGTGCCCTTTTGAAAGGAGATTTGGGGGGAAAAATAGTCTCTAAATTCACCTCTTGTAACATGTCCTGGACAAATGTCAGCAGCAGTCCAGCCACAGGTTCCTGGTTGGATCCCCACCAAGCTGGAAGGAATCTGGACTGGGAATGTAAACGGCCCGCTCCTCTCCCTTGGCATCTACCGGCAAAGTTGCCCTGGAGCAAGGCACTTAACCCCTTGCTTACACTGTTGCTCAGCAACCGCTCGCAGTGCAGCTCCCTGGTGTGAATGTAGCTGTACACTGAATGTAGGTCATTGCAAACAAAACCTCATGCACACACTGTCAAAACAACCTCTCAGTGAATGAGCATTGAAAGCCCTATAATGTAGAAAGAGATTTCAGTGACATTTAGATTATGAGAAGGTCTAGGTCTTATATACACTGCAAAAACTGAAATTTTACCAGGTAACAATATCTTGTTTTTGGTACAATTAGACCAATGTCATTGGCAGATAATTTAGCCTAATTTTCCTGATTTGAGTCAATTTGGTCTATTTTTATGAAAACAAGACTATCATTTTCTGAAGTAAAGGTTAAATTGACTAAAATCTAGCAGGGAAAAAAGCTAAATTATCTTCCAATGGAACAAGATATTTCTACTCAATATTGGACTCAAAATGGTATTTTTACATGTTAAGATTTCAGTTTTTGCAGTCTAGTCAAGTCAAGTTAATTTTATATGTAGCCCCCAAAATCACAAATCACAGAACAACCTCAATTGATTTTGCAGCTTGTACAACAGCAAAACAACTCTCCCTGTGTTTAGACCCTCACCCTCGTCGTACAAAATGCAGCAAGAGAGGATGTGTGCAAAGAATGGTTTCCAATACATGTAGAACAGGAGAAGAAGTGAGTATGACGGAATAACAGAAATGCTGTGTATTGATTCATGGTGTATGTGCAGGATCTGTTGCAGCTTCCAGGTTCCACCAGGACAGAGTCAGACCCCCTAGCCTCCTGAAGGCTCCATGCAGCGGCTGCACTGCAGCGTGGCCTGTGAATAAGAAAACACAGGGCAGGGCTCCGGGAACAAAATGGATTTGAAAATGGTACATCAGTGGGTATATGAGTGTTACAAAGGGAAGAAAGAGAGAGAAAAAAAAAAAAAAAAAAGAAGCTCAGAAACAGAAGCTCAGAGTGTGTCGTGAGGTCCCGGTAGTCTGAACCTATCACAGCATAACAATGTTCTAGGCAGGAAATACAGAAATACTCACAGCTCGTGTTCAAAAGCTGTGCCTTTAAACAACTTGTGTGCAGTCGTGACATCAGACTATACAGTCATCGCCCTTCACACGTGTTTATAGTCATCCAAATCAGCCAGGGAGACATCAGAGGAGAGAAAATGAGAAAGATAATATGATATATTCTATTATATATCATCTCTTTGATATATAATAACATTTTTTAGCTTAGCATAAAGACTGGAAACCAATACAAGAGGTTAGCTTTTGAGCTCCAAAATACACTTGAACTAAAGTTTTCAAAGCCATATTTTTTCTCCTCTTAGCTTAATGAAAGCAAAAGGATTTCCAAAGATAAAAGACAAACACCACCCATCAGTTTTCAGATGAGCACAAAGGTCGACTTTCAGGGGCTGAATGTGAAAACAGCCTTCATGTGTCAAACTCTGCACATCATCGGAGCTCGAACATCTCTGGGAGCAAGAGGCAAAAAACACATGTTGGAGGGGAGGAGGACGTTAACTAGGATGAGCTCTGAAGTCTGAGTTTGATAGAACCAGCCTTCCTTCCCCATGTCTCCATTCTTTATGCTAAACTCACCCTTCAGCCATTAGTGGTATCGATCTTCTCTCAGCAAGAAATCCTTATATTTCCCAAAATCTCTACCCAATTGCGTACTATTATGATGAGCTGTTATCCTATTAAAGTTCCTGAATGGGTGCATTAGATAGTGTAGCCTAATTTAATTTCCAGCATGCTATTTATTGAGATATCTTACCTTATGCATGGATAATGAGAAATGCCTTTTTATTTGCTAGGTTATGCATGGAATAAATATAGGCCTAATAGTTTTTGGGGTCTTTATTTTTTATGAAATGTGTTTCCTAATCAAGATCTGCTGTGGTCTAATTATATCACAGCTATTAGAGAGTCCAGTCAATTTGGTTTGATTTTTTTTTCTCCCCTCCACTGTACTATAGGCCTATAAAACCATTTCCACTCACTGAGAGAGCTTCAGTTGTTTACATAATGACTCAGCTCTGCTAATGAATATTTAGTTAAGCCTAATTAAATAATCAATCAAGCAGGCCGTTTCCCCGCCCCCTCCTGGACCCACAAGGCCATCTCTTGTGTGGGCAGGCACGCCTTCTTTTGAGCCTGCTTCATCCCCTCTCCGCGTCTGATCACATTTCCTTAGCAACATGTTTCCTCCTGAGTGCGCTCTAGCGGCTCAGCTGTCATGTTCCCCAGAGAGCGGCACGTCTCAGCCCTGAATGGGGAAACTCTGCAAAACCAAAAAAATTAACCCAAAACAAAATCAAAAAAAAAAAAAAATGACGTTACAAGCCGCCGTCCCAGGGCAGAACATCTTCTCAACTTAATGGTGAGCATGCATCCCAGCAGCACACACACACACACACACACATGCACAGCGTAACCTTACAGTGTTAATCGGCAGGCTGCAGCAGCACCGCTCCCTGCATGCAGCAGCAGATGGTCCTGTGTGCACCCTACTAGTCAGATTACCCGTCCGTAGTAAATCCTGGGCCTAGCGTGTCAGAATGGGGGCAGATAGACGCGTCGGTTGAGTTTAATGCTAAGCTGTTGTTTAATGCAGACCTTTTGGCTGCAGGCCTGCCTCAGCCGTGTGAGGAGCAAGTGTGCTGGCCTGTCTCCGGCCGTTTCACCTTCATTTTAACAGACAGGCCGGCGGAGGTGGACTTCTTGGTGTGCTTTGAATGAAACTCCCTCTGACTGTGATATACAGATTTACCTGCTCAGACCTTTTGGAAGGACAGTGCAGACTTGTTTTTTTTTTTCTTTTCTTTTTTCATCAGCATGTGACTATAAAGCACAAGCATTGGTTGTTTTTTTAACAATGAGGGAATGCATTAAGCAAGAATCATAGACCTCAAGTGGAACTTTTATTTGCTAATTTTTACATTAGTACACATGATTTAGGCACCAACTAATGATTCTAATATAATGTAATGCAGTCTATATTCTGTTTTGCTTTCAGATATGTATTCTTTTGTAGATCAGCTTTTTTCCATAGAATATTACCTATATATCAAGATTTTTTTTTCTTCAATCTACACCTATGCTGTGAGCCTACATAATTACAATATAGTCACAGAGGCCATGTGGTGTGTGTTATTAGGGCTGGAGTGGATGAGGCATCCTTCTCCTTCCAAAGGTGATCAAAATTCAAACGGTATATATTGATTTGACCTGCTCCGTGTTGCCATATGGTTCCCTACTTGTTAAAGACATGAAGAGCTCCTTCCTTCTACTAATGGTGACATTTGATTGGCTGTGGTTTGAATTCAGAAGGTAAAGTAGGAAAAACAATCTTCAAAATGAACTTGATTTTAGTGTATTTACAGAAAGGTTATGATAAAATATTAGCTAGAAAAGTTAAATAAATATGTGAGAAAAGAAAGAAGTCCTCCTCTTCAGCTTAATAAGTCATTAAAACATGCCAAGATATTAAATAGTAAAAGGCTTGAACAAGACAATAGACCAAACATAAATTATAATGGAGGCAATATAAACACATTAAATGTACATAAGACATATTATGTACTAGTTTCTCTTGAATAAAGAAAGGTTTTAAAGTTATTTTGAAAGTTGCTTCATTATGAAATATATCTGAAAGATTTTGCAATCGAGATCTATGAATTTGAACATATAAACATATGTAAATTATATATATTATATATGTTAAAAATATATCACCTAATTTATTTAATTATATATTCTGTTCTTAAAAACCTTAACTGATGTGTGTGGTGTGAAGGACATGTACTAGCCTAAATAATAATGCAATATTTGATTTATGGATAGATGAAAATGTGATACAAAATTAAATGGGAAGGGAATGAATTTGAGAACATACTCTCTTCAATATTCAAATCTTCCACATTGACCTTTTGCAACCATAAAACTAATAATTACAATTTTTTGGACAAACCTATTAAATCTCTATCCAGATCTGTAATTCAGTTAATGCTATAGTTCTGAAAATACACTGTTGCGCAGCATTAAATTCTTAAAAAAGAAATTCTCTGAATCGTATTAAAAAGGAATTGGTTGTTTCTCGGCAGATGGTCAAATCTTTCACCTGAAATAATTCAAATCCGATAAGAGCTTTCTGAGATATTCAGTGGATTCCTTAAAGTGAACAGCTGTGATGATTTAACCTCCCTCGCAGACGTAATCAACAGAAACTTCAGGGCTCCTACATGCTGCATAAATTAAACTCAGACATGTGAGCTCCAGCACCGATGCTGGATTGCCTGTATTCAAGTATCTTTGGTGATGGAACTCAATTTTTATGCTTATGAACAGCGCAGGAATCACGAGGCCTGAGAAGCTGTTAAAGATTCTTTCTGATAACTTCACCTCTGTCACCCTATCCTCAATTGCACAGATGAGTTCATCAGATTTGACAGGTGTAGGGCTTCTCTTGGTCTTTGCTCTGTGTGTGTCAAGTTCTCCTGAAAGCGAGATAAGTGCAGGAAAAAAAAGGGAGAGAATGATTTTTTTTTTTTTTTTTGCATCGGAGGTTCCAGGATCAGGAGTACAGGGATTTGGTGAATGTGTGTATGTCTGATGGAGGTGAGGTGAACGCACCAACGCATTAACTGTCGACACCAAAGTGCAGCCAGCATGTTGACTTGGCTAATACAAAAAAAAATCACAAAGCTATTTTCTGGGCTGTGGACGGGCCACATCCCAACCCAACTGCATCAGGAGTAGGGCTATACCAGATTTGAGTCATCGATTCGATTTTTTGTATGTCCATAACCCGTCATAAAATCCTTGAACACAATTTGAATGAAATGTGAATAGATAACATAATGATTAAGTTTGTTTTGTTGAATCAATCTTCCTATATGAAAAACATGTTTCAGTAGCATCACTACAGGGAAATGTAAAATCATTGAGAATCTTTTAGCCCTCAAGGGATAAAATATGTACCATTCTGATCAGTAAATGGTTTGTCAGACAGGAGATAACTTCACCTACTGCTTAAACTACTAAATATTGTTAATTGAGTAAATGGACTGACTTAATATGAATAACTGAGACATCATATTGTTGAATTTGTACTTTCTTTCTTATGTCATCTCACCTGTTTTGTATATTGAAGGTTGATGAATCATTTTAATCATGATCAATTTATAGCTGTTATTTATACATGCATTTCTGCAGGTCCAGCCTACTCAAAATTAAACTTTTCTGTATGTGGCTCATGAACTACAGTGAGTTTGACTCTGCTGCAATAGGGCAAGAAACAATAGAATAAGAATCACACCTTTAGGCTCATAGTATGATGATGCACCAAACGAAAGACAAATGCAGATGTTGGATACATTATAGTTTGTGGTTTGGATCAATTTATTGTTTGTTATCGTTTTGTTTTCTCTCATATTTAAAATAAAGCCTTCATTCGTTCACTCATTCATTTATATCATTCTGCATGCTGCACGTTTCTGCACACGGTGCAGAAATGTAATTAAAAAAAAAAAATCAAATGTTTATGTAGAATTCAAATGTCAACATTACGATTGAATGATTGAAGCTTTGAAGCTTTTTGCACGGCCCTAATCATGATTATGTGACCGTGCTGCCTCGCAGACCTGCTTTATTTCCATTATGTAGACCCCTTAAGCTGCTGTGTGGCTGAAACAGCAGGCAAAATGCTGCAATTCCCTTAAGCATGTGGTCCGAGCAAACAAAGACGCACAGCCCTGCTTTATAGAGGTTCTCCTCCGGAGCAGCGAATAAACAGGAAACTCTGTTGACTGTACTACAGGGGCTGATTGAGGTAGCGCCTCAAACAAGAAGGAGCCGTTCACAGAGCCGACGCCATGCTAGCGAAGCCGTGCTGCTGCCGGCTCAGGCCTAATTCAACCTGTTGTTATTCCTGATTTGAGGCATTATAGCCTTGGAAACATCCTGCGGTTTCAGTTGAAATTCAGAACGAGACAATTTTTTTTTCTTCCTTCTTTTCCCCTCCTACAACCCCCGGTGATTTAATGTTTGCCGTTCACAACACGGGGCTGGAATTGGAGTTAAAATTGGCATCAATTACGACACTTAAAACCAGGAAATTGATGTGGGGGTTGGCTTTTAGGGTTGCGGGGCCCGGATGCTCATCAGTGTTAGAGCTGATTAGTGATGATCCAGATAGCTGCCCGGGGAGCACAAGTGATCAGTCCGGCAGCGGCTGCAGCCAGTAGCCCGCTGCTGTTTTCGCTAATCAGTCCTCCGCCGGCTCCGCGTTGACATCAGCGGCTCGCCACTGTTTCTGCAGGCATCCCGCCGAGCCAGGGGGAGCAGCGTTTTTCAGTTTCATCACCACAAAATCGTGGAGTCAGAATCATCTTGATTTGCAAAACACGTCTGTGTTCGCCCACACTTAATGACGGCCGTTGACCTTTTTTTTTTCATGCCTGAAACTACTCTGGAATGGGACATCATCTAGAAAATCCATCACCGGCCTTTTGTCAGGAATAGACTGTTTAACAGTGAGTGGACAGTGAAATGAGTTTTGTGCCAGTTGATTTAAAGCCTGTGTGTTTACTTTGCTTTATAACTTTTTTTTAGGCAAGGGGGGGGGTTATATTCCTGAAGATTGTTATTTCTTTTAGAGAAAGGCTTCGGCTGAACAAAATATTTGTGAATTTAGCAAAAGAACAATGTTGGAGTTCATCCACCTTGTCATCTTATGATATCCAGAGCCAAATATTACTGTTCCTTTGTATCCAATCAATCCAGCATCTTCAATGAAGTAAGAAATATGTAGAAAAGTGGGAAATTTCACCAGTGTGAGATGTTTTCAACACTTTTTAATATTTTAAATAATATTGTGGAGTGTGGCAGGATAAAGGAAATAACTAATGAAACTCGTTTGTAATGGAACACGCCTGCATTAAAGCAATAAATGGGGGAAAAAAAGATAATCATAATTAGAAATTACCATATACAAGAAGGTTTGTGCCACTTATCTCAACAGTGTTTGCCTCAATTTACACCTGTGCGTCCTCATTCTTGGTCGAGTGCCATTTCACTTTATCCAGCAATTGGGCCTCACTCACCAGCCAACCGCTTCATCACTGCCGCCACATCGCACTGATGGCTTAATGAGCTTTGCTACTTGTGTCATCAGATGGCAAGTTAGCAAATGTTTTCAGACGTGACCTAGTTTATGATAAAACAGTTATATCAAATAGCACATATAACGCTTATTTTAGGGCTACATTATTTTTTTTTTATTGGTTAAGTAAATATCACCTAACAATGAAAAATGGGCACCACTGTTTGCCCGAACCTAAATATAACATATTCAAATCATTTATTTTGTCTAACCTACAGCCTAAAACCTGAAAATTTTCACTTTGCTACAGCAAATGTTTACATTTGAGAAGCAGAACCTTTGAAGTTTTGCTTAAGAATGACTCAGTCACCTGATTAATCTTCGTTTGTTTGACCTATCGATTCCAGCTGTAATAACCTGTTTTTGACTTTTGACATCCTCCCGGTTGCCTTTCCCTCATTTGCGGATATACCCGGCTCCCCTGATTCATTGCCCTCTGCCCACTTGCATGATTGCCATCCCAAAATGTGTGAACTGAGCTATAATGAAAGCAGAAGGCTGTGGAAGACAATTATTTGACCCACATGCACATGACCTTGCTTCTGACCCCGTGGCCCTTATTACTTGAACCACACCTCTATTTGACCCACAGGCTAATCCTGACCAATCAATACCTTTAAAGCATCTTCCTATCTTAGAAAACCTGTTTATTCAAGTGCTGCCCAACGGTATAGATTTCTGAAACGTATGCATTAGTCTTTAATGTAATACAGATTCAATTAATTTGAACCACACTACAATTAAGAGGGATGAATGAGCTTTAGGGTCTAAATTGCATTCATCATGCAGACTGTGTATGGCTGTAACAGCCTCGAGATATCTCAATTTAATTTGCGCTAAAACAAATCAGCAGCCGTATATTAGAACTCAGTGTGGAAATTTGGTATAAGGATAAAATAAATTGACTAAAATATAATCCACTCGGCTTTACATGCTTGCATCATCGCTGCATACGGCATATGTAGAAATTGGACCCCCTTGGTCACAGTGCTTCATCTGGCATCAGTCTATTACTCATGCTGCTTGTAGACGTTGCCAGTTTGCCCTCACATGCCTGCTGAATTTTTTTTTTTTTTCTTGTCCCAGCTGTCTGCCTCTGTGCTCCAACTCTGGATTATAGATCTTGGAGTGAGAGGATTGCTGGTGTGGTAACTGAGCTGACGTTATGACTGGTTGATGAGGTGAGGTTGCGCTGTATTATGCATTATCATGCAGCGGTGTATTTATTGGATTGTTGTAGCTACTATGAAAGTCCATTATCTGTCTGTGGTAGCAGCGGTGACCTCCCTCTTAAATCACATTACTGGTGATGATGTGCGACTGATGTCAGTCAGCGCTGCTGTCGCTGCCGCTACGCTGCCGCTACAATATGGCACTGGTGCCGGATAGGACTGGACCCATATCCAAAATTCTCAAAAAAAAACACCATAACAACAAAAATGGTTGTTCTTTATGTTTCGTCTATTTTCTCTGCAGCCCGGATTCTGAGGGAAATGAGAGTTGCTGCGGACCCGCAATTTTCGGGGAGTTTGTTCCACATATGCGAGGCATAAAAACTGAAAGCTGCTTCTCCATAAAGTTTTATATTTCATACACCCCAGGGTGCATTGTAGAGTAAGCAAGGCACAGGGATGGAGCTCGGACTTGCAGCAGCGGGGCAGACGGAAAAACTGTAACTGTAACTGAGATATAAAAAAATAAAAAAATATATTACCATTATCACTCAGAGAAGCAGGAGAATAGTTAAGCATGGGCCACACTGAGCTAGACAGCGGAGAGGGAGAGATAAGCCATTGCTATAACCGCTTAGCTAAGTAACCAGCAGATCTGAATGCCAACTGTGGGGGATTAGCTAGAAAAATGCTAAAATAAGAAGAGTGCTACAAGCTGGTAAGCAGCTATAAGAATGAAGAGTATAGCTTCCAATGCAGGAAAAAACACGACCAGTAGCAGAGAGTAGCCTGCATAGAATTCATTTAGGGAACATTGGCAAAATAGAATGTATACTGATAGTCGGTGGGGAAAAAGAACTGAAAAAATTCTATGCTATACTATTTTGATGTCAAAGTATATTGTTATCATTATAACGTAGCAGACGGACATGAACTGCAAAGTGAATTTGCACATTTTAACGTTTCTTTATTCATTGCAAGTCATGAGCAATGTTGTCACACATCACATATTCTCCTCTGTTCTCAACCCTAGTTTATTTCCTTTTAGCTCTGTTTTGGTTTCTCCTTTTGAGGGAAATCAGGCTCCTCGCTGTGTTTGGTGTACAATGCCAGGTTGTGTTTAGTGGAATCTTAAAGCATTTTCTTTTTTTGCTTGAAAGAAACAAGGCAGGGAATTAAAAGACGTTATTTCTCTGCAGGTTTGTCACGCCTTTCATGTAGTCTCATGATCCATTGTTAATATTAAAATATTTATTAGAGCAGCATGTGAATACAGATCAGATGAAAGGACGAGTGCAAGGAAATGTCCCGTGAGAAAAAAAAAAAAAAAAAAACGCAAACAAAATCATGCATTTGTGTTTTAATCATCACGTTTAATTGCAGCGGCTGTCATTGGAAAAATTAGGTGATGGTTTTGTTTTTTTGTTCTGTGAACAAATGTCCTCGTCTTCCACAAATTAAGTCTTCTTATACCCTCGCTGCCCTCATGACAATACTTACAATTACATCTATTCTATTTCCTTCTATTGATATCGGTGTTCCATATTCAACGTTTTATGACTTATCACCATGCAGTTATTCATATCAGCCCTTGTGAGCTGATCAAGGAGTTTTTTTTGTTCTTTTTTCTCCCTCTCTCGTGCAGGGAGGCTTCTATACTTTGTTGTTTTATCTCGTGCACACGTTTGAAAAAAAAGGGGCCCCGAGGGAGAGAGACAATGCCGTCTGCTTTTACTCATCTCGCCGCCTGACATTGTGGTATCAGGCACCGGCAATGGAGACGGAATATTTTATCTGACATTGTCACTCTGTGTAAGAACCTCGGGGAAGGCGGAGGCCGCTGTGACACACTCGGTGGTCAGCGGCACTGCGGATGATTATGACAGCTGTGCCAGACTTGCTGATGCTGTTACAACGCGTTAACAGGGGAAAGCAAATCCTCATAATGCTATTCTGTCTGTTGTCTTCCCCCGCCGTAGCGTTCATCAAGTCTGTCGGGGCACCACAGCCTAAGTAAAAATGCTCTTTCCCTTCTTGCAGAATGATTTAAAAAAATCTTTATTTCCCCCCCCACCACTCAGGTTATTTCCAAGAACGTGGACTTTCTTGAACTGCCTGCGACATCATCTCGTGAATCACGATACACAGCGTTTGCCTGATGCCAGAAGTCAACAACTCCAGATTGGATTGGATTAAATAGGGAGAGAGAATAAACATGGAGGCTTCTTTGTTTTACCTGATTGCCATCTTGGTGAGCCTCACCGTCCACACCGTTCGCTGCCAGACGGCGTGCGACGGGCCGGCCTCGCGCGAGTGGCACCTTAAACAACACTCGGTCCAAGTAAATTGGACTCTGGTGGGAAACATCTGCGGGAGCGAGGCGGAGTGTTGGGGTCAGGAGGGGTCGAGCGTGCGTCCTTTCTCCTTCCCGCAGCTGTGCCCGCTCCAGCTGCAGCACGGGGACAAACTGGTGATGGTCGCCGACGCCGCACTGAGGTCGTACGGCATCCGGCTCCTCAACGTGTCGGCGGACGGCTTCGAAAGCTGCTTGGCGGACGACGGGGCGCCGCTCTTCCCGCACGATTTGCGCGCGGGCGAGCCGCTGGAGGCCAGGTGGCTCGCCCCCGGCCACCACTACTTCATCGCCGTGCATCAGGGCGACGCACAGCTGTGCAGGTTCGGCCTGAGGCTCAGCGTGTCGATGAGGACGCAGCTCTGCCGGGCCTCGCCGCTGCTGCGCCTCTGTTCGGGGAACGGCGCCTGCCGGGCGGACCGCCGGGACGCCGCGTACCGCTGCCACTGCCACCAACACTACTCCGGGAGGTTTTGTGAGAACTTTGACGCGTGCTTGGACAACCCGTGTGAGAACAAAGGAGTGTGTCTAAGTAATGGGTCCTCAATTCCAGACCACAGGACATATATGTGTCTTTGTCCTCCACATTTTACAGGTAAGGATAAAAGTCACTTATCTCATATGGTGTATTTAGAGAAACACCTCTAGACATATAATGTCAGCAGTGGAATTTCACAGCACTTAAAGAATAAGTTGAGCTGAGATCAAATCATTTTTTATAATATGTATTTAAATTGTCTGAGGCTGCAGCACATGTACCTTTCTGTTCCCATCATTTCTCTTCTTCTCTTTTGAACATATGATCATAGGAATTTGTATTTCCTTTAATGTTTTTTAAAAAATTAGCATAATTTTGATTAAGTAACTAACTCTAAAATATTGTATAGTAACATAAATCACTGTTTTTCAAGTACAAGCAGTTGTATCAAATGTACAACTTTAATCCTAATAAAATTTGCTCTGTTAATCCAGGGTTAAACTGATAAAAGGGCGTCAAATTATTTTGTGATTAATTTGTTTGTTGGGTTTAAATAATAATGCCCTTTTTTGGATTTTTGATACCTTTTTAATGTGATATGTTTTTTTTTTTTACTTAAAATATAAAATACCTTGACAACTTTCAAGACATCAAAAAATGTTTCTAACTCGAACAGAAAAAAAAACTCTGTGGGGCTTTCCCTTACATAACATACTAAATACTAAATGTGGTAGTTAAGAATTAATGGGTTAAACATTTGCTTCACTCCATTGATCTTTATGTCTTGAATAATGTCTGCTTGAGAGAATTGTTTATTAAGATTGCACTATTTGGTGCATAGGATAGAAACTGCAGTCACATTAGTTGAAACAAACTGAAAGAATATAGGCATGAATTCACATGTAATGGAAGCCTTCTTCTCCAATTCCTTCTTTATTAGACACATAGTTATTCAGCTTCCTTTGTAAGAGATCAACTCTTACAGAATTAACTCAGCTTGAATTCCTAATGATTTCTTTCTTGATCTCTTTGCTACCAACATGAAGCGTCCTCTTTGTAGCAGCATTATCCACCAACCCGATCTGATTTAGTTAATTACAAAGTCAGCGCCAGGCTTCTGTGCATGAACGCAAGCTCGTATGAAGCTTTTTTTCCCCTTTTTTTCTTCTTTTTATTCATCTCTGTGTGTTTCTGTGAAGAAACCCACTGATCCGCGTTTTCTTTTTTAGGAGTTAACTGCACCGAAGTTGTCGGGAGAGAAAACTGTGACAAAATATGCAAAAACGGGACGTGCGTACCGACGTCATCTTCTGCCTTCAAATGCGTCTGTGCCACAGGATTCTCTGGTAAGCAACTTGGTTCAGCTGCCTGCGACAGGAATGTAGACGGAGCATCTGTCAATATGATAAGAAAATCTGATCTTTGGACGTATAATTATGCAGTTTTCATCTCTGACAGGTGAATCATACAGAGCCTGTTTTTCATGATGCCATTTATCAGCGGCGGTGGGGGGAAATTTGTTCCATATGCATAACCATGTCATTTGCCTCGGGGGGCAACTATCTTTGGAAAAGGTCAATGCTGAAAACTACAAAAGCCATTTATCTATAAAAGTTCAGCGTTTCCCGTCGGGCTTTAAACTTGATCCCATTTGATTTGTCATCATTATATATGGAGCGGCCACTTCAAATCAAATACTTTAAAACAGCCCGTGACACACGGTTGTAAAAAAAGCCGAGGCTAACTGCTGGCTAACTGAGCGTGTCACAGTTGATAAAACAAAGGTTTACAGCAATCAATTAAAAACCTAATTTATGGTATATTGTTTCTGCCGAGTGTACGAAGTCAGACATTTGATACGAGTCAACTTTTGCGAGCTTTCAAACGGTATTGCCTGCTAGGGGAAAAAAAAAGTCAATGCAGTCTATACCTATAAACAGTGGTAATACAATTTTGAGCTACTTTAAATGAGTATTTCCATCTGATGCTACATTATATTTCCACTTCACCACAGTTGAGAGGGAAATATTGTACTTCTTACTCTGCTTCATATATTTGACGGCTTCAGTTACTTTTCAGATGCAGATTCAATAGTTAGATGAACATAATTTACTTCAATAATCTACACTCTATATTATATTGATATTTTTGTACTTTTTCTCGATTTTAAATTTGCATCACACTTTGTGTGAAAGGTGCCAAGAATTGGCTCCACATTGATAAATGAAACATTAAAATGCTCCCAGTTGTATTTAATGATTTAAACAAATTCTAATAATAGCCTATATTATACACTACCTATAATAATGGTGATTCTTTAGGTATGTATTTTTCATATTAATGTGTTTTACTTAAATAACATTTTCAGTTCTTGTTGCTGTTTACTTGATTTGACATTTCTACAATTCAATCAAAGGATTACTGTGTCTGCAACGTTTTTTGATGATAGTTTTGTTTTATTCAACTTGTGAATCATCTTATAATACCCGATTCAGCTAAATCAAAGCGTCTTTTGTCTGCCAATTCCTCTCTGCATGAACGACTCAGGAATAAGACACAACGGTTACGTGTTTTTCATCAGCAGCCAGGTAGTTTTTTTTTCTCCTCACTGTGGGATTTGGAAGAGGAGATAAACGCTCCTCTTCAAGCGTTGGGTGGCACTTTGTCAATTTGGTGAGACGTTACCACTTTGCCCATTCTTTAGGTAATGGGTCTCATTCGCTCCAGTAATGTATAGTTGGGTTAATTGGTATCACACACAAATGGGTTGGGAGACCTAAATACGCCTCCAGGTTGCTGCTCTGCTGTAAAAACAAAAACCTGCAGTGAACTTTTTCCTCAAGTAAATTCCAGGTGCCTCTTCGTATTGATTCGTTTTGTTCGGAGCACAATCTGTCCTGGCAGCGTACTCGTCGTGTCATAGCTTTGCTCTTAAGAGTCCGGGCCATGCTTTTAGCTTATTGTTTTAGATGTGGTTTTTTCAAGGTTCCTTCCAGTACTGTCTGGCATTCGATTTTTTTTACAATAGCAGAGGGTGGCAGCATTAGATATTTCAGACAGCATCTCTCACTTCATTCAACATAAAAAAGAACAGCTCGAAAAGAAGAATTCTTCTTTTGGTTTGGTTCACCTTCGTCCTCTTGTATGCTGTGAATGCTTTATCAAAGGTATTAGTTGCATCATTTGATTAAGTTACAATAATATACTGTATTTTGTTGTGATATCTGACTTTGAGAGGATAAAGAGGCTTTTCTTTACATTGTACATATTTATACAATAGTTAGTATTTTATTATCTTGTTCTCTTAAACATTCATTACCATTTCTAGGTTTTATTGTTTGTTTTACTCTGTATTTATGAATGCATTCATTTATTTCTGTTTAATTATTTATTCATGGCATTTTGAGCTTTTATATATTATCCGAATCCTGCCTCACTAGAAATTGATGTGATTTATGATGGCGCTTTCTTAGTTCCTGTTTTATTGAACCAGCCTTTGCACTGTATCACCGATGAAATGTAATCCATAGCGCTACAAAATGTAAGGAACATTTAAGCCGAGCTCTCACTAATCACCAAACACCCACTTAAGAAAAACAATGGGCCTTTTTTTTTTTTTTTTGCACCGCCAGACAAAACTATCGGCATTGTCTGGCCTTTTTGTAAAATTGATAATTCCTTTTTTTTCCCCGAATTACATCAGAAAACAAACCGGTGACACGCGCCCTCTCTCCCTTTCGCGGATTTGATCTAATTTGCATTAATTGCCGCTGCTCTCTCAAGTAAGCAGACGCCGCTGGATGCTTTCGCGTAGTCATGGTGTCCCGCTGTCCCATCAGCTTCTTGGGAGTTCTGTGGAGCGTGTGCTTCCTCCACCTCCCCGCTGCAGTTCCCTCATTAATCAACTGGAAGTTAGTGGCTGCTCCAGCGCTGGCTGCCCTGATAGGCCAAAGTCTATGCGCACAGAATAATGAGCCAAACTCATGGGACGTTTCAAATGAGATTTTCTTTTGATTTGACTCTCCTCTGCTCTACCTCTGGGTATTTGTTGCAAGGTTACCATCTTTAGGGGGCCATTTCCGTTCGGCACGAGGTGCTAATTGTTTTGATCTTGTTTTGATCTTGTTGGTAGTGATATCAAATTTTTAAGGTTTAATTTGTACTAATATATGCAGCCATTCATTACCCTTGTTAACCAATATAATTAGATCCTGATATAATGTTGTTTCTAAATGGCTACAGTTCACAATCACTGCAGTAATGAGGGTATTTAAGATTAGTGGAGCTGTGGTAGACATAAACGCTGGCACAAATACAAATCATCCTCAAGAATAAATGGTAGCATTAAACCATACATAACCCAAACTATAATCATCATAATTACTAAACCCGCTCATGAGTGCAGGGAGTAGTACAGACAGTACTTGTCATAAATATATGTGACACGCGGAAATATACTAGTCTGTACTGGTGCAACTTTTAGTGGACGGGTTATGAAAACTCAATTTCTAGTGGAAAATGAGCTGAGGCAAAAGCAAGCCCTGAAGTTGAACGCAGCAAGATTGATTCCCACAGAGGAGGCCACGAGGAGCCTCTGGGACACGAGCACTTGTATCAGCAGGGGGATTAAAGAGAATATGCAAAGAAAGAGTCACCGGAAAGATAAATGTGTGGGCACCGTGTGGAGAACACAAAAAAATGAAAACCCTCGCCAGGGAATTACATCAAATTTTATTCACCTTGAACCTGCAGTGAATTCATTCTTCTAATTTTATCCTTTGCATTCAATGTCATCGTGGCATTACGGTACACTGTCTGTGGTTAAGCTGCTGCTGGTGAAAGTGGCACTGCAGTATTTTTAGACGACTACTGGCTACAGCTTAGCTCACAATGGCTTTATCGCTGCGAACGCTTATGAACCGGGCCGCAGCGCTGCCTGCTTAAAGCGGTTAGCGGTTCAGGAAAAATCCTCCATGAAAATAATTTGTATAGAATTTGTATGAAAAGTGTCAACTTTTTAAGGGAGAATAGTATCAAAATACTATCTAAGTTGGGAACCTTGTATTTTCTTCATGTGTGGAATAAAAAGGCAACGAATATAACACAGTTGTAATAATTACAATAGAATAATCCTATGAATAAAAGGTACAGTCAATTATAATAAAAAATAATATAGCGGTGGCAACAGTAATAACAAAAGCTTTGTCATTTTAAGAGATTAAATGTAATTCACTCTTTATTCTTTGTACTGGATGCATAAATGTATTTAATAACAAAGAAGATAAAACTGTGCGCGACTATGGGTGCCGCACATGTTGAGACTTGATTCATTATGATTTGTTAGAAAAGCAGGACTCCCTATATGCAGTAACATAAATAAATGCGTAATGGAGTCATTAATCAGTCAAAGTCAAATGCATAATGCTATCAGCCGCGCCTCCACCTGAGCACCGAGTGTGTGTGTGTGTGTGTGTGTGTGTGTGTGTGTGTGTGTGTGTGTGTGTGTGTGTGTTTGTGTTTCACTGAACTGCTGCAATTCTGCATTTAATTTCCTTTTGATAATGGCCATCACAATAAAAGCCGTGTTAAGAAAGAAAGTCTTTGGGCTAGAGGGCTTTTAATTTGAAGTAGGCTATGTGACATATTTACAGATATAGTCATTGAATCTACAGTGATTGTTGCTGGAATTATGTTATTATGACTATGAAAGGACCCTTTTCTCTGTGCCAAGAACAGCTTGTGTCACATAGAATAATAAAAAAAAGCAGAAACTCTGAATCTCAAAATGACATGAGCATTCTTAAATGCAAATGATAGAGGTTTGGTAATGTATACACAGTCATGAGTTAGACCCTAACAGAATAAACACACCATATACACCGTCCCAAAGAACATTTGCACACAATTGATCTGGGAACACATCACAGAAAGATTGAAATTTTCTGATCTAGGAATCAGTATAGCTCCTATAGACTCAGGGGAAAAAAATACTCTTTATTACATAACTAGAAATATACAGTATCTCCTCCCTCCTAAACATGCTGGCAAATGTATCAAAAATGATCTGAATTCCTGCCCAGAACACGAATAAGTGACGCAGATCGCGTCGCTTTATGTTTACTTTATGATGTTGGCATGCCTGACTATGGCGCCTATCCAAATGTTCATTTATAATAATGCTACGTGTTGACCTGACTTAACTGGAAGGCAGCCGCAGACCGATGAATCCTCCACACAGCGTGAAACACAACATCCAGAGAGATAGAGGCAGATTCTCCATTACACGGACTAAACGGTTAAAAACACCAGGCGGGCGCACAAACTCACACTCCCTGTTTGAAGCTTTCAGGGAACCCCATGAATTTTTAATTTCTATGCGAAACAAACCATAGCTGTTTAGGACTTTTGGAATTTCTCACCGCACATTTGCCTTTTTAATGAAATGAAATGGGTAAAAATTAAGTGTTATCCTATCAGGCACAGACAATACAAGTCTCTTTTATATGCACTGCCGAGAACTATTTCCATTAGCTTGATAAAATATTGGTGCTTCTAATTATTTTCTAGTTGGTTTGGTCGGTTGGCTTCAGTGTGATGGTTAGGATGAAACGGGCAGTTAAGTTCAGCTCCACATTATACTATCAATCAGAGGCCAAGATAAAATTCTGACAGCAATGACACCATGTGCAATTTCTCTTGCCTTTAGTTTAATTGTGAGAATATTTACTTTAACTGTATTTGCACTATACATGTATGGTGATGGGACAGCCCTCCACGTGCCTCTATTCTGCGTGATTATTGATAAAACATGTCAATCACCAGCTCCTCTGTGGATTATTAAGTTGCATCAATCCTGTCTTTCCTGGGTTTGTCAGATGGCTTTGATGTGATTCCCCGCTTGTCCCATGTTAGCATTTTCGATCCTGTTTGGGGTGCATTCTGGGTCATAGTTTGCAGACGTAAATGTTACCTAAATACAACCTGACTCACGATGTTGTACTATATTTTTGCAGGCTCCTCATGCGAGAGAAAAGACACATGTGAACCAAATCCATGCAGAAATGGCGGTGTATGCAGAGAGACCCCCGGGGGATTCGTTTGTCATTGCCCAGAAAGATTTTGGGGCCTCTACTGTGACTCCAGCGTTGACGTGGATTGCCTGTCATATTCATGTCAGGAGGAGCAATTCTGCACTGCGGGCGAGCGTGTGAGGACTTCATCTTCCTTATTTGTTTTAACGCAGTGGGACATCAACAAGAAATAGCACACGGAAAATTAATATAGTGTCTTGAAACAAGATCAAATGGCTTCATTCTGAAGGCTGCAACGGCAATTAATATTTCCTCCCGAAGATGAGCTAAGGGAGAAAGTGTTTGCTTTCCTCTAGCAATTTGATTGAATGACCCAGTGCATATTTAAGTGCCAGTTTGAAATGGCTCTCATCAAAAGCTTTTTGTAATTAGATGCCTGCTGCAAGTTTCACCTTTCACTGGAAATGTGATTGTGGTCATACATTTTGAAAAGGCAGCAGAGCCTCCAACGTTAACCACACTAGAGAAAATACCGTAATAGTCTAATTGTCTTTCCCTGACCTTTGTTTTGTACAGTCTGCCAAGTGCGGCGTGCATTTTCATAACCCACTTAAGAATACCACAATCCACCAGGCTAAAAGGAGCATTTATCAAAATAACGCTTGATGTTTCCCCCGCTTGACACCGATATTTTTTTCTCAGAGCAAACTATGAAATTCAAACATGAATTACAAGAATATCAGCCTTTATTAGTTTCTCATGACCTGTGAAACTAATATTAAAACTCCAATACACCCTATCAATTACAGTTTTAAATCAATTATATACATAAACGAAGAGATCAGATAACAATTAATATTGTGGGATAGTTAATCCACATTTTTACAAAGGCAGGGTTCTATTATTTTATTGGTGCTTCTGCTTTGCTGTAGCTGTTGATGGTATATGCATACCATTGTGAAATCTAACCTTATTTTCTGAAGCTAACGGATGACCTGGTTTGTTTTGCCTCCGCATGCAGGTCTCTGAATGTGTGTGTGCAGATGGTAATGTGGTCCCAGCATGCAGGAAGCAGCGGAACCCGTGCAGCCCGTCATTGTGTCTTAACAATGCCACATGTGTGTCCAAGGGAAGCGATTACGTCTGCAGGTGAGACACATGCGGGGATTCAATGCAGGCCACCTCTCACAGTCCCCTTTCTGGATGATAAGAGCATTGTGTGAATACGTCTCCTGCCCATTAATGTAATTATAATTTACATTATGCTCTGGTCCGATTACATTCGCACCTGTGACACCTTATATTTGACCCCTGGAATGTTATCAAATGGTGCCTGTGCAGCCGAAGCGGAGTATAGATTAGTCCTCTGTGCCATAGAGCCCCATTGTTGTCCAGAAATGATTAAAAACACATCAGTGAACCAGGCAGGGCGACATGTTCCTTCATTAGGACAAACAGGGACACTGTAGTTTTGAGTGGATCCCTCCATAAAACCACAGCTGAGCATAGAATTGTTGTCCTCCACAACAGATGTACTATTCCCTCCTGTTTGACTGAAGTTTGCAAAAAAAAAAGAGAACTACAGCAGCCAGGTGCACGAGGAAATAAATAACGTACTGCAAATGAATATGATTTTTCCTGTGAACAAACGAGTGCTATAAACTGTGGGGAAATCAGGGATTTGTTAATAATATGACAAATATACAAAAACGCCATTGGAAGAAAAAAAAAATGACACTATTTCATCCAGGTCATTTCATGGTCACCCGGGAAACAAAAATAACCCCGTGAATCTTGTTACTGAAAAATATGGCTTGTTTGTGCTCAAGGCTCAGGGTGAATTGATTTGGATGACACCGACCTCCTCTCAACAGATGTTTGAGAGGGTTTTCCGGGAAGAATTGTGAAGACATAATTGACTACTGCAGGCTGCTCAATATCAACTGCCTAAATGAGGGATTGTGCTTGAGTATAATTGGCGGATATCAGGTAAGTAATTCAATGTTTCAGTCATAATGAAATAGTCAGAAGACCATGAAATACGACTTGCGCATCTACACCTTAATGAATGTTACAGTATAGGAGCAGGGCTGGAAGACTTTCATGAGCATGTTTCAGTTATGGGGAATTGTTTGTATTGTTTTGCAAACGATTATCGTGACAGTGAAGTAAAAACATCATAATGTAGTCCATTGTTTATTATTGCAATGAATCTGATTTCAATTTAATTGACTTTTACAATTTGGACACATTTTTAGATAGACGGAACAATTCTTATTTTTATCAAATTCAAACCTTCCTTTGAAAAGAAAAAATGTATATATATTGCATGTCACAGTATTAGGGACATTCAGTGTTTGGTCTCTATATTTCTATGCATGAGAAAAGAATAGCATTAATAAAATAATAGCATAAACATACAGAATAACAACATTAAATTGTGAGGATAAGGCTATAGATAGTAGTAATCCAATTCTAGCCCATTAATCATTGTGAGTATGTGGACACCCTCCTCAGACAGACAGGTTCTGGTCTAATTTGCCTCTCTATTGCTCAGTCTCTTCAAACGTCTGTATTTTCTTTTACAACACCTGAGACTGCTCGGTAATGCCCCAAAGCTCCTAATTATTCTCCATCAGTCTTGTTCCATTAGACCACTGAGAGTGTTCTAAAATCCCCTTTTGGATGCTGCGTGTTGATGCACCTCCAACCCGGATCAGTCTTAATCAAAAATTGTTGCTCCCTGCAATCTAGCTTTTTTCCTCATTTTTTTTTTTTTTAATTTTACTGATATTTTAGATATGTTTTTTTCCGTGAGTATAAAGAAATATAGGCGGGACCATTTTTTTTTTTGATTTGTACTCACAAAAGCACAATGAGACAGCACATGCTACCTTGTATTTCAATATAATATTGCATTTGTAGAGCTCACAGTATTGATGAATTGCGTTTAAAAGCAATTTTTAGAACCCCTGGATAATACAAATACCTCATTGTCAACTTTTTAACATTTTTTTTTTTACAGAAGAATTCACAGAAATAAAAAAAGAAAGAAAGAAAAACTAGTCTTGGTTTTCTGGCCCAAAACTTTAATTATTTTTGGTTTACTCTCATCTCTCAGCTTTTGGCAGCATCATCTCTATAACCCACTGTAGGCTGCCTGCCCAGCACCGAGCAGCAGACCGATTAATATACTGGAGCATTTAGCCACTAAACAGCCAGAAGTGAGTGCAGGCCTAATCTCTCTGAACAAATCTGCATGTGAAAATGCAGAATCTATAGGTAAGGGACATTTATGTTGCAACCGGAAACGGTTCCAGAGTAGTTGCACGCGAGTGGCGAGTCTGTGTGGAATGCTGCAAGATGGTGGAATTGTTTGTCAAGTGTTGTCTCAGGACTTATTGTTTATTTCTATCTCCGGACTTTACAATTATTTAATAATTAATTAATAATTAATTAATGCTGTGTCTCCTGAAATATTTTCACCCATTATGACTATAACTCGATTCATGGTACATCTAGTGAGCTGGAGTAGAGCCAATCAATGAAAATAACCACTGTCACTGTTGTAATTGTGTATCAAAATGTCATATAATGAATATTGTAACAGGTTCATATTACTGCGAGGACTGTTTTCCCACAGTGTGCCTGTGCCCCAGGATGGTTTGGAGAGTTTTGTCAATATGTGAGCGATGCCTGCGCGATAAACCCAAACAGGTGTTTGAATGGAGGCACATGTATTACAACGGGTCAGCCATCATCTCCACCACAGTACACCTGCATATGTCCCCTTGGCTTCACAGGTGAGATAACCGTGTTTCATTACCTGTTTTTTTTTCTGCCTCAGTTCCATCTGTCTGTGTGTCTGTCTGTTGACAGGATGTCTTAAAAAAAAAAAAATCAATGTTCACAAACTATTGTAGGGAGGTTGTTAAGAGGCACAGAGTGACTGAGTGATTTTTGGGGAAAATCTTGACGTAGAACCGGCACATCTTGACAGTTACATGTTGTAGATGTCCATTCAGGTTGACACTTACAGACTGTGCTATGCAGAAATCATGTAAATGTGGAGCGCTGCAATGTTATGCAATGTGGCAAGACATGCAACCCTTGTAGTAAAGGCAGTGATTTTCAGAATAAATTGTTTTATATATGTATATATATATATGCATATAGTGAATCTGCAACCATGCAACACATTTGACACAAAGCACAAAGCTTTCATACTGAGTGCAGTCCCTACATTATGAATGAATCTATTTTGCCTTTTGTTGATGTTTAAAGACAGGTGGCTCAAAAATGGCTTTAAATATGAACAAGCCTTGAGAAACCAGATGTGTCCCATTAAAAAGGGCATGCATGGATAAATTTGATTCCAACTCATTTTAATTTTCTGGCTTAAGAAAATACCTGCTTTTGAATTAACTGCACATGTTCATAAAACTTGACACTTACTTACTGCCATTCTGAATCTTTTTGCGCAACTTTTACCCTTTCTCACACATTACAACTCTGTTGACTTAACCATGTCGGACTCAAATCCATCATCTTTTAGTCGCAAGTACCAACTTCTGCAAAATTAGCCCTCAACCAAAGCCACAGTAGCCTCCTTTGTGTATTTCTATTCATTTGAACATAATTGATTATCTAAGTGCAGCAAAACTACTTGGCTCATACTGCATGGACCTACAGAGAATTATCACCTGACTCTGCAGCACCCCTTGGCTTTATGGCGCTTCATTGTGAGTTTCAGCTCATTGTTATGCAACTTTATAGGCAGACTATGCAGGATTTGTCGGTCTGTGTTTGCAAACACAGCATTCAAATCTTGCCCTGCCTCTCAGGCTCTGCACAGGCAAACAAGAGAGGGAAAGTGGAACTTAAGATGAGAGGGAACCAGGCAGGAATAACGCTCTGCAACAGAGAAATAAAATTAGTATCATTATCTTTTATTCTGCAACAGTGGTTATGTTCTAAAGCACAAAAACAAACACCCACACCTCATCATAACTCCTCAAAATCCTGTAGAAATGTGCCGCACTTTCCTTGCTTTTGTAGTATTGTTTTTGGCTGCAGCAGAATAAGCTCTAAAAAGCCCCTGTAAAGTATTTAGCCACAGTTAGCAGCTAGCCGGTGAACACCTTGTTGGGTATTTGGCAGCTGAAGAGGCATAACCAAACATTCTAAAAGGGTCTATTTAATTTCCTTAGCAGCGTTATATATCCATGCAAAGGAAGTACACTTGGACCCTGACCAGGAACATTGGGACCTCTGATATACTGCCAATGAATTTCACAAAGTTCAGCAAGGTGTCATAGTGAGAGTTAAGCTTTACAATCAGGTTTAGGTTCAAATTGGCATGTTTGCCTCCGCTATGATTAAGTGCCACAAAAGACTGACTCACTACCGCCTCAAGGTCTGTTGTTCCATAAATGACCCGTTTCTAACCTCAGACCATCCTAACAAGGTGCACAATCAAAGAAATCCCTCTGATCAATAGTTTTTTTTCTTCTTTGCTTATTATTATCAGTATTTGTATTTGTTGTTACTTGATTGGCACTCTATAGAGAGAAGAAATCTGCTGTAGCCTAAAGGTAAAAGACATTATTATTCTAAACAGACAGGCACCAGAAGAAGCACCTTTAAAGACATAAGTAATGTCTTTAAAATGCAAATGGTTTAGGGGAAAAAAAATGACTATTTCTGGAGAGAAATCTGTGGTTCAGATGTGATTTACAAATCACGAGCCAAACACAGACTTTAAGCAGAGGCTTGTACTCTTGATGAAGCGATTTCTTTTTCAACCTTGATGCTTATTTACCACTAGCCCTGCCTGCTTGACATTTCTAAGGTCTGCTGCTGATTGCATTTAATCCAAGCACTCTGACAAACTGCTTCCTAATTACAGCTCAGAACATGCCCGGAACTTGTTAAGCTATCAATGACAACTGTTCTATAAAAAGGGTGAACAAAGGAGAGACACACACACAAAAAAATTTAAAAAAAAGGGTTATTACAGAGTGTGGATGAAACATCACCCCTTTCATATAACAGAGTGAACAAATCACAAGAACCCACTTGTTATTTCCATAAATGCATTATTATTTCAAGGCCACCAATAAGGAAAAAAAACACATTTTAGTAATGAAAGTTTAAGAAGAGTTAAGAAAAAAATAAACATTGTATAATCACATACAGTAGAAATAAAATATGAGTACATACTTAAAAAAGTTCATACCATGGAGCAGCGTTATAATATTATGATTATACCTTTTTATAAAAGAGACACATCTTATTGAACACAATGTGTTTTTTTTCTTTTCTTTTTGATTTTGTGTTCTGGACATTATTTTACTAAGAAACGGGATAAAGCAGCACAGATTATGATCCTGAACATTGTTTACACTGTATAAGAGTTATGATGGTGCCACAAGATTGCTCTATTGTTCTATTGTTTATGAACAACCTGTGAATATGACGTTTTTTCTACTCCAGTGCACTCGGGGTTTTGGCCTGTAGTGGATTTCCCCATCTCACCTTAAGGCCTGACACACGCACCTGTCAGTCAGATAAGACCTTACATAGCACTACATGAACAAGATTTTTTCATTCAGCTCAAAGCTGAAATCTGTTGCCACTTCAGTAATGGAAAATTGTCTCTTATACCATGGCAGGTCTTAGTGACTGATAGAATTCATCATTTTCTGGCATCTTGGGACTTTTGCTTTGGAATTTTTGAGCCATGCAGCATAGAAAGGCCAATTTAATTTCAAGCTTTGCCCAGAAACCCCACTGTACTCTATCATAGATCATAACTCAGGATACATTACTCAAGCCGCAGCATTCAGGTTTCATTTCGGAAGGCTTTATTTTTCACATCACAACAACTGTTGTCATATATTTCAATGGTCTCATTCATACACACACTCTCTTTTAATTATGTGGATTATGATATAAGACATTACACTAGACATGTATTAATGAAAGTTTAAGATCTATTGGTGGATATGAGACAAAGTGAAACCATTAGTGATTTTTCATCTGAAAAGTATAAGCTCTGTATCTGAGCCTTCATCTGGCATGGAACAATCTATTGGGTTTAAGGACCCTGTAGGTAAATAATGAACGAGTATATGAGCAAGCGATATCCTGCCAAAATTATATACCCATCCAAAAACAGAACCATTAATTTATATTGACCTTCAGCACAATTATTTATTTAATTTGGAATATTTCTTAACTTTTATAACTTTGCAGTAAAACATTTATGTAATTAAAGTTTCCTAAAAGAGGCGACAATACTATATAATTCATTTTATTCACGGCCATAAATGAGCATTGGCGTTTCAAAGGTTTTAGTAGGACAAATTTGTATAATTTGCTGCGGCACAGCATGGCATATTTTGTATATAATGACCTGTAGCAACTACCATGCAGATGGTATCAATCATAGTGTTTGTGCTGTAGGATGAGGTTGCCGCTGTCATGAAGGGACTTTCACTACATGTCATCGCGCCTCCATTATTGATGATAGGACATTTTAAATTAATAACCTGCACTGGAAGACACACACACCCCCCCAACCACATCGGCAGAGCTCGCAGCTGCTGAGGCAGCTGAGCACCAACCATGTCTCCATCAAACACCCTGCATCCCCCACCTGTTCCTCTTTCTTCAGTCGGGAGCAAGCTTGTTATTAAGTTATTAAGTTTCTTAACAAGAAAGGCAACCTGTCCAACCGGGAGTATATTTTTATTTTGCAGGCACTCACCATCTGAATCTTAAAGCAGTTTAGTAAAGCATTTTTGCACTGTAATTATAGTTTTAGAAGAAAAGCAAGTGGCTTAAAAAATGAAGCCAACAAGGAAATGCCAAAAACTGCAGTTAGCCACTTGAGGCTGCCTCCCATGTTACCCAACCTAGAATATACTAGTTTGTATTATGTGTTTAGAATTTTTGAAAACATTTTTAGAGAGTTAAACTATCTAGTACCAGGTTTTTAAGGATATAGGAAACTCACAGTTTTGTCACTGTCCCAATTAGTGTGACAATTAGACTGGCCACTTTGAGAGAGTTATGGCTAGCTAATATTAGTCTTGGAGCACAGAGCTTCTCCCCAGCTCCACACTCTCTTCCAAATACAGTCACTTGTGGCTGGTTGGGTGGTTAGTTCGCAGTGTCTCCAACACAGGCCTATCTGATAGGCTCAGAGGACTCTGACGTGAGAGTGGAGCAGGAAGAGATTTCAATCTAACCGAAAACTGGCAATTTTCGGTAATGGCTCCTAACATAACATAATGAGAGCGTTTACGGATAATGGTTGTGTCGTCAGGGGGGCACAAGACTCATGATGGACTTAAAGAACTAGATGAATTCAATGGATTTTCTGCACTACATACACCAACCAGATACACACAGACTGTAACAATCAATTTAGGAGTCATCAACAAATCATGTTTGGGAAGATGAGAAAGTCATTTATTATAGTCATATATTTATTTTAAAACTCAGTTTTAAGAAGCATTCATCAGGTCTCTCAAAATGTACATTTTGTGTTCATCTGTTTCTTGTTCATTTTTCTAATTTATATCAAAACTCACAATTTTGTATGACACAAACTGCCAAATGCTGTAGTCGACTAGTTGATAGCATATGTTATTTTTTTTGTTTTTTTTTTAAACATTTTTAAGAGTGTTAAACTGTAATTTTAATGTGTTCAAGTTAGTGAATATGGAAGTACCTAGACGGTTGTCCTCCTTGCATAGAGGAATTTTATTGCTAAATTGCTCTGCTACAGATTTTTCACCACTATATGCCTATGAAGATGGAAAACCATCACATTTAACATAATAAATCACAGTACATTAAACAGATTCAATTTCAGTTATACAAGTACATTGTCAAAACTATAGATTATTCATACTCATATACTGTATATACTGCCATTGATTGTGACACCAGAAAGGAGCGGTAGTATAAAAAAATGCTCACACTAAAACTTGACTGTTATAAATCAAGCTAATACAATGTAATCTTGGTGAAAAAATCAGCTGTTAAAATGAGACAATTTGATCATATGACCCTTTTCTGATCAAGCACTGATTAAAACAGGAAAAGCAATATACACACATATTCTAGACATTTCTAATGAGAGTTTTAGTATCTCCAATGCTTATTCTGAGATTGTCAAGCATCCATAAAGCAGATATTTCCTCCCCGAGGTCGGCCTGATGTCTTCTTCCTCTGTCTTGCTCTGTTCTCTGTAAAAGCGCAGTATTTCACCTACTCTGGTAAAATATTCTCTCCTACAGTATTCAGCTGCTGCTGGCTTTATTTTATTGTACGGGAGAGAGTGGCTTAAATCTTCTTCGAGATAGGAATAGGGCAATTTCCCAAAAAATGGTAAACTATTCCATTAATTAAAATGTTAAATTCATAATTTTCATACTAAAGGAGCTTTTTGTCACAGTTGTATTTGTGTAGTGCAATGTACAGGCAATGACATATACAATATGCTCTTTATGCTCTATGTGATCACAGTGATGTAATACACACACAACTAATTGTAACATTTCTTTTACATCAATTCTCAGGAGCAAACTGTGAAACCAACGTCAACGCGTGTGACTCCAACCCATGCTGGCACAATGGCACATGCTCTGACTTGATAGGACACTATGAATGCCAATGTCCCACAGGTATGTTGGGTTATGGCCAAACCTAGTGCTTTGTAATAACTGTGATATCTGTATTAACTGTGGTGGAAGGCAGTACTGCAGACCTTTGAAACTCGTATGCATTGAATGTGGCCTATGATCCTCTGCCAGGGCCCCTCTGGCCTATTTCAGTATACACTGAAAACCAAACCTGATTAGCCTTTGCCAACGGGGTCCCCAGAGTGTGACACATCCTGCCTGAGGAAGTAAGGGTGGAGAAGTCAGCATGATTTTATTCGTCACATGAATCATATATTTTTTTTACTACTTTTTCCTTTTTGATAAATTATTTGTTCTGTTCTTGGGTTTGGGTGCATTCCGTGGCTTCGCCCAGTGGTTGCCTCGCAGCAAGAAGATCTAGGGTTCAAACCCCCGCCTGGTCCGGGTCCTTTCTGTTTGGAGTTTGCATGTTCTTCTCGCATTCGCGCGGGTTTCCGCCGGGTTGCTCCAGTTTCCTGCCACCACCAACGGCACTGGCAGAACAGCTGGAGTTGGTCCCTGGGTGCCTGATGTGGCAGCCGCTGCTCCTAGTGTTCGGATGGATCATATGCAGAGAATAAACTCATCCAGAGGAACAATACTACTTCTTCTTTTTCTTCTTCTTTTATTTAATTTGTATGCTTAAAATTATGTTATATATTTTTTTTAATACTTAAATGCCTTTTATCATGAAATTAAGTTATATGTTTTAAAAAAACATGTTCTGCTATGCAATAGAAGCAGCGAGGCTACAGGGTCTATGCTCATAGCCTTAGTTTATGATTGACAGCTCAGAGAAACCGCCAAGCTCATTGCCAGGGCTCAATAATGCGACCGAATTGTGCAAATATTACATTATGAAACTGCCATTAATATAATTTCCCAGTAATTGCTTATTGTGCCCGACCGGCTGAGTCTGAATTTACATTCACTAAACGTAAAGTGATGGGCCACTCACTGGAGCTCCAGGTTGTTGGCAGGGCACAGTTACTGTGTCTGGCAGTTGCTCTCGCCCGCTTTATGGAACGTTTTATTGCACGTACAGACCAAGACAATGTGGGCAAAGCATCTTAAGAGTCCAGGTGGTGTTTTTCTCAAAAGAGTTTACCACTGTTATTTTTTAGCTGTTCTCAGCAAATGATTTTGGCTCTTAAGGGAAATGTAACATTGATGGTAATGAAACAATGTGTTTGTTCACTCTTGTTCAGTTAATAGCGATGTTACGGACACATGGGTCAAAGACTCTGTTTGCCTCATCAGTTGCTGAAGCAAAGCAAGGTAGTGTCGCTATTTAAAGTGACATTTAAAAGGTTGTGCTGTATTTTCAAAGAAAAATCTAAAGTGCAGCTCTATATATTTTAAAAGGTTGTGAAATAGCTTGAAGTGTTTTTCCTTCATATATCCATTCATTCTCTTTACCTCTTATCTCATCTGAGATAGTGGACTACAGCTCTCGCCAGTGTTTTTTAACTGGGTAAAAACGTGATACAAAGCCTGGACAGATTCTGTCTGTTTCAGGGCTGACACAGACAGAAAATCAAAGTCCTACCTACAGGGAATTTTAGAGTTTCCAGTTCACTTAACTAGCATGTCTTTGTGCAGAGGAGGAAACCTTAACACACTGGAGGAGAAAGGGAGAACTCTTTTAAAGGCAAGCCACTTCCAACCAAGGATCCAGGACATTCCTGACCACTGAATCCGTGTGCAGCAATTAACATTTTCATCATAAAAATAGAACAAATCAACAGATCTAGTAATGAAAAGGATAGTTCAACAAAAAAGCATTTAACTTTAATTATAATGGACCCAGTACAACATTATTTAGAAAAAAAAAAATCATAAAGACAGCTCATAAAAATGCTCTTCATCAGCTGATCCACCCCCCAACCCCTAAAAAACATAAAGCTGTCCTCCCCAATAAATTATTTTGAAATAAATGATGTCATTGAACATGTATATCTAATAGTAGTCAACTCTACTTTTGAGGTGATTCAAATATAATCACTTTCTGATGCTTTTGTTTGTGTCCCCAGACTGACCAGATCACCCGACCAAGCTGTGACAATGTCAGTCGCTGTGGCGATTAACCTCCCTTAGCATGATGTCCATGTGCTGCCGTACCCCAAACCCCCCCCCCCCCCCAAAAGAACATAGACACACACACACAACCGTGTCCTTGCTGGTGAAACTCATGCTTATTGTTTGATTAGAAAAGTTAAAAGAACGGCCCATGCAAAACATTTGAAGGTCACGTAGTGTTTACTTTACTAGTAGTGCAGTTTTATTTTTTACTTTCATCATGCATAAAGTGCCCATCATTTCCCAAGATGCCAGATTGGATGTGACTGTCTCCTGTGAGCTCCTCCTTTGGGGGAGCATACTCTGTGTAGATCTGGCTATGATTTTGAAATTAAGCGTGGGTGTGAAATGGTGGCTGTGTCGTTTGCATTATCGAGTGGGAACCTCCCATCACAGTTGTCAAGTAGGCTACATGATTTACAAATGCTCTTATAATGAAATGTACCAGCTATCTCACTATTACTATCATCAGTACGGCTATTGACACAAAAATGCCTTGTTTCTACAGGCTAATCAACCAAATTGCACAGTGCGGATCTAAAACGCTGTTAAACACATGTGACTGTTATACCCAGAGCAGAGAGTATTGTTTGACCACTGACTTGATACCGATATTTGATGTATCTCCTGTCTTACACAAAAGATAGATATTCATACTTTGCAGACAAGCTGAGGCCTTTTTTCTTTTTCATCCAGAGCCATCACTTGCTCCTCTCAGCTGCCTTTGCTGCCTGCTATAATCCCTGATCATGAATCCCTAACTCCCTGAGTACACTCATACTCGATGTGGCCACAGATCCATGGTAACGGAATTCCACAGGGCGTACCCTGGCTTTCCAGTCTTGCTACTAAATCTGTTATCTCAGTAAACCTAAGCCTCTTCCGCTCATCTGCTACATCTTCTTATGGTGAAGTTCCACAAAGTGAAAATAGTCCAGTGAGTGCTGGACCGCTCTAAAGTCTTAAGGCATGAGCGGAGTTATAAGTTGCTGGCCTATGTCTGCTTGCATTTTTCCAAGACCTACTTGATACTGAATATATTTTTTGTATCAACTAAATATAAGAAATGTCCTCTACATCAGTGCATGAGTAATACACAGTGTCCACTGTCTGAGATACTTACAGAATTAATATATGCTGACTTGATGTCCAACTACTTTTTATGCCAAAAGCACAAGGATTTATGGGAACAAAGCATCAAACATTAATTCCAAACACTCTAGCAATCCATCAGCTGCCCCATGATTGAACCAATGTTGCTATTGTTTATTATAGTGGATGTACCAGGCTTTTAGTGATTGTCTTTTGGTTAAAGCACTGAAAACCTGCTGTAGGCACTGGAAGTGGTTACACTTGAAGAGATTGGATGTTCATTCATACATAAAATCATGCAAACGTGTTCAAAGCAGCAACCTCTTGGGCTAAAAAAGGAAGTGGAAGTACATCCTCTAGAGGCACAATGTCCATAGATGCTCATGTTAAAATGCTCAATTAAAAGCATAAATAAACATATTTGCAACCTGATACACAAAAAAACTGCCAATTTCACAAGTTCCCTCACAAGTTTCTTTACGACTGTCTGGGCCGTTAATTTCATGTAACTTATCCACTTGAATTTCATTAGGCCTTAGTTATTCATAATTAAAGGGGTGGCACACTTTGAACGACACATGGCGAGCCACTAGGTGATTAACTCTTGAGCAGACCGTTCCCTCAGGAGCTTGTTTCCAGTTCACACTTGTCCAAATATGGTCACTTCTGGCTCCAAAAAAACTAGATGTGTCAAAAATGCCAACTTGAGGCTTCAGAATGGAAGTCCATAAACCAGTGGGTGACATTATGTTGGCTACATCCATTATTTTTATACAGTCCACGATTTATTCTAGTAGACCCCATAAATAAATATAGACCTGGAAATGTGCACTGTTGTCCACAAGTATTGGGCTTGCCTGGTATACCTGTAATGTATAGAGAAACAGCATTGCAGCTAGATAAAATGTATTAAATCTCTCCTTGCAGGCTTTCTGGGAAAGAATTGTGAGGTGGACATAGATGCTTGTGCTCTTCCCAACAACACGTGTCCACCAAGGACTCAGTGTTTGGATCTTCCCGATGGCCTTAAATATACCTGCCGCTTACCCTGCCCTCAGGACCTTCAAGTGGGTAAAAGGATCCTTTCAAATATATTATATTTATATATCTATTAATTCTTCCAGCTCCAAAAGAACAATTGATCGGTTAAATTATTTGTCACATGATTGAAGCGTAATCACAGTATTTATGTTGCCACAGACTTTCTGTAAATTTCTCTGGAAATCTGTTTCTATGTTTTGTTTTGTTTTTATTTTTGTTTTTTAATTTAACATAATGTCCACAGCAGGAAATGTAACAAGTTAACAAGGTCCATTTTCACACCTACTCTATTTTGAGGAGTTTACTCACTTACTATCTCAGATCATATAGGAACACTTTTATTTGAGCGCTGACCAAAAAAAATCATGTTAAGGCCTCATGGAGATTATCTTCTCTGAATAAATAGTGTGACTTAATGAGAACTTAAACCATGATTGAATACAAATGTTTGAGGTGCTTTATATCTGTTATCTGTGAAAGAACAACGTGTAACATATGTTAGATAGGAGAGATCTTTCTTTAAAACAACTAGTAAGTAATCTCCAAAGTTAAATGTGCTATTGAGAAATTGAGTGAAAAGCTATGAAATATTAATTCCATATTGTATTTGCAAAATTTGAGATAATCCTTTGTTGTAGACTGGGATGAAAAAAGCATACGCCAGTAACTGACAGCAAATATGATAATAAGTCTACCTGGGAAGAAAAGTTGTATAAACATCCGTGACTAAAGAAGATATTCACTGTTCCCCTGTGATTACTATTGATGTTTTAAAGTGTGCAGTAGTAAAGTATGCACATAAATGTACCAGTTCCTACATGTAATGCAGTAACAAATTGTAATCTTTGACCTGAATCTACTCTTTATACAGAAACCCTAGTTAGTTTCTGCAGGTTTTAAGTATATACAGTATAATACTGCATTTTGCACCAAATCACTGAAGCACATTTTGTGTGTCCTTTTCTATTTTTAATGTGGCTGCATATCCTCCAGGTTTTTAAGCAGCCACGGTGAAAGAAGACAAAGCTGGAATTGTGTGATTGTTAGTCAGGGGTTTTGCTTTTGGCACGCACAGGGGGAGTACAGGATTGAAAAAGGCCTCTGCCACCTGACATGGATGACTAAATCTGTATTTTTGAAACACGCCGGCTTCTTTATGTATGGATGAATCAACCCTCAGCTTTTTACACAAAAGCATCCAAACCTGAACAGAGGAGCTCCTTCAGATGACAGATGGAGATGATCACTCACTGTGGAGCAGGGCTTGTGTTGGCCCTTTTACAGGAATTGCATGACGTCTGCATTATACACCTCCCTTCAAGCCAGCTCTTCCTGTGCCCCTTTGTTTCTCCACTACTATATATACACATGTACCACCAGCTATCAGACATTTATTTTTTGTTACTGACAACCCATGGGAGGTTTAGCCCTCAATGACCATCGATCTTGTCTTGTAAGACATGATGCACTGTAGATGCTACATGGAATACTGAGTGAACCCAGTGTAAGGCATGAATCTGTATTCATCAGTGTGTCATGTGGCTGTAATGAAGCTCATTTTCAGGAAGCCAAGGAATGATTAGGGGTGGCATTATTCGATAATGGATATATTTTTTGAACAGAATAGGCTCAGTCCATTCAAAGACATTACAGCGCAAGATGATGCATTCTCATTTTTGCACCGAAAGCAACGTGTCCTTTCACGACCGGCGCGTCTAACAGCTTTGTCTCCGATCAACAGCCGTGCGCTAATGGCGGTCGATGTGTGTTGAGTGACGCTGGCAGCTACACCTGTATCTGTGCACCTGGCTGGTCCGGTCAGAGCTGTCGCACGAATGTCAACGATTGTGTTCATCACTGGTGTCAAAATGGAGCCACGTGTGTGGATGAGATTGACGGCTACAGGTGAGTGTTTGAATCTCGATTGTCTTTGGGCCGCCCAGGCACCAGAATGCCAATGATTGTTAAAAAGAAAAAGAAAAAACAAAAAAAGCTTTGACATTTACTGTGCTCTTCCTTCAGGGTTGAGAGAATACTCAGAAATATATACGGTATTAAGTAATTCTCTTTAATATGTTTTTTAGCTGCCTTTGTCCCAGAGGATACACAGGCATCTACTGTGAAGAGGATATTGATTACTGTGTTAGCCACCGCTGCTCTGAACATGGTGTTTGCCTGGACCAGCAGTATAACTTTACCTGCCGCTGCATGCTTGGATTCGAAGGGTCGCTCTGTGAACTGGAAACTAATGAGTGCAACAGCTTCCCCTGCACAGGCGATGCCACCTGTGTGGACCTAATCAGTGATTATCGGTGCTCCTGTCCCCCAGGGTTTGAGGGTATGAGACCATCTGATGTGAATGTGAGCCTATCTGCAGCCATTACTATGGCCAGCTACAGGGCTATCGGGTTTCAGATTAGGTTTTAGTGCTTTAAACGGTCATTTGTTCAAATAGAAATATGCTGTAGCCACACAGGAAGTTCAGTAGAATTTGTGCAGCTTCAACAAACATTAGGTTCTCACATTGAAATTAGATTTTTTTATTGTTACGACATGTTAATTAAGTAATGCAAATTAGGAAAGTAAGAAAATATACAATAAGCCCTAAGAAATTCTGAGTCATCCACAGACTAATGCCAGAAATACATCCAATTAAGTCCTTGATAAGACTGATATCATTTGACATTACCAACGTTTCCAGCTGGATATTGTGCACATTTATGGAAATTGATATTGCAATTTCTAATAATATTGTATATTGGTAATTTATATATGTACTGCAGAGAATAAGGCCTAAGATAGAACCCTGTGGGACACCACATGCAGTTTGTTTTATTGGAGGAGTGGTCATGTCTGGCCTTTAGAGAGTATTTTGTTCTACAGTTTCAAATACAGAACTGAGGTCTTGCAGGATGAGCATAGGGAACAGCGCCTCATCGCTGTTAATTCTAAGATCATTAACAACTTTGTCGTGAACTGTTTTCATACTGTGCTGGGCCTTGTAACCAGGCTGGATTCTTTTAAACAGTGTTGTCACAGAGGAAATCATTCAGCTGTTCAAAACATTTTTTTTCCTAAAATCTTACTCAGAAAAGGCATATTGGGGATTGGTCTGTCATTAGAGATGACAGAACAATCTATGTTGTCTTTTTTTAAGCAGTGGTTTAATTAATTAAAGCAGTTTTAAAAGCTGCAGAAGAGAAGTCTGTGAACAGCGAGTGATTAATTATTGTTAAAACGTTCTTTGTTAAACAGTTCAAAAACTAATTTATTTTAGAGAAGTAGTTGGATTGGGATCAAGAGCACAGGTATAGGGCTTTAACTCTCAGACAACTCTTGATTATTTCTACTGGTGTAAAAAAAGGCGCCATTTTGAGGCAACACTTGGTGGTTGTCCAGCCTTTTTCTGAGTAATATTCATTCTGATGACTGCATTTTTTTCTCTAAAGTAACATTAATTATTAAACCATGCAGACTCAATACTGTAAAAATGACCCTTTTATATTATCTAAAGACCCCCAAATCACATGAATACAAATAGGGTGATGTGGACATTGAACAGTGCGCAGTAATTTGTTATCAGGTAAGTTAATTAACGGCTGGCATATGGAGCTGGCTCAGAATCATAGCCATCATAGTACAAAGAGTGTCTTGTACAGTAAATTTCTGCTTGTACTCAGCAGTTCCCTTAATTATGTCAGCATCATACAATAAATAATTAACTGAGCACTTGCCAACGTATGGAGGGTCAAAGACGACAAAATGCAATTAGCTTTGGTGTCGACAGCATTGCAGATAGAAGAGGTCGTCAGGCTATTAGTACCGTGAGCACTCCGGCTCATAGAAAACTAGGAGGTCTGAAATAGCGCCAGAGGCCAGAAAACACTCACGGAGCTTTGAATTTGTCAGTAAAATCTTAAATCAATTCCATATCTAACTCTTGTCCGGGGGATACTAAAATTGAGATAACACCATTAATGCATACATGCTGCAGCACGCTATGCACATAATCTTCTAGTCATATTTTGAGCCAGTCAGATCGGAGGTAATCTCTACTTCATGAAACCAAGTCCCGTCTCGCAGGTGCCGCTCAACGCTGAGAACTTGAACTGAAATGTGTGCTGCCTATGTTCTGGATTATTATACACATGTTAAGAGCTTAACAGCTTTTATTATCTAAATATGCACAATGACCCTGATACTTATAAGCAGTAAGATATTTCAACTCTATTCCTTACGACATTAGACACGTGTTCCTTTGTGTATTTGTCATGTATTCACTGTCTTTATCCTACAGGGAGGACGTGCTCAGAGAATGTAGATGATTGTTGGTCACAACCTTGTCTAAATGGTGGCTCGTGTAAGGATCTAATAAATGACTACACTTGTAATTGTCTTCTCGGTAAGTGCCATGTTTTCATATATTATTGAGCAGTTTTATAAAAATGTCATGGACCTTATGTTCCGTATCTTGAGATTATGTGGACATCTTTGAATCTCATGCATATTTGAGCATTGTTCACTTTTCACACAAGATGCATTCATGATGATAGCAAAGGCTGAAGCACACACTATCCTTTATTATATATTATGTGTTTAGACCCTGGTTTACAAATGTGTATATGTTTGGCATTTTATAACACATGTTTCTCAAATAATCCATAAACCCGTAACAGAGTTGTCACATTCCTCCGCACATATGATTTTATGCCTTTTGATAATAAAATACTTTATTCACCACTTGATTTCAATACTCTGAATAAATCTGCAGCCACCCAACCTGGCATCCCAAGGCCAATGTCACTTTCGATAGTAAACAGCCACAATCCACAGAACACGTTTCACAAAATAAATATTTGAAAAGTAAAATCCACAAATCATGGTGACAGGACACAAAGACACTCCAGCACAGGGAAGGTCTGTTTTGATAAATTGTTTTATTGCATCGATATGTTTAACAAAAGAACATTATACTGAACATTCTCCATATGCATTGTTAGAAAAGTCTTCCTTCATACTTGAGGTGGTTAAAGTTGATATAGTGAAACAAATTCCATGTGTTTTTGTATCTGGCATTGTGTTTCAGTCTTGCCTGTCTGTCACTGGGCAATAAATGAACATAAATGTGGGTGAAGCCATTAAAACATGTATTGCTTCAGAACATGTGCAGCACCTGTTCCTTTTTCATTACATTACAGAGAGAGCAAATCCATCACTGTACATCATCTGCTCTTAATACTTTTCTGCCTTTTGCTCAAATTAGATTTGGGCAAAAACAGAACACTGATGTGTTGGTAAAGGTTCCATTACTGTTTGATTTTATTGACAGATTTATAGATTGGTGTCGTTGATCTCTTTATCATTTCAGAAACTCAATAAGATGGTCACATTAGCCCCCTATACAACTCACACCAGAATCATAAAATACTGCAACATTTTTTTTCTTGCTTTCAGAGTCATTTCTTCAGTCTTTTTAAAGACAGAACAAATTAAACAATTCAAAAATGTTATACTAAAAAAGCCATGCCTAAAGAAACATTAGGTAACTTTAATCAAACAAACTTCTTGTCTTACATCCAAAAAGTAAAAAAGATATACATTAGTCATAGGGATGAAATGAGTTCATTCTTCTTTATTACATCAAGTAGACTCACAAATTCACAAATATATTTGAGTTTAAATGATGTCAAAAATTGTAAGTACAGTGATCCCTCGCCACTTCGCGGTTCACTTATCGCCGATTCGCTATTTCGCGGATTTTCATAATGCATTTTTTTTTTTTTTTTTTTTTTTGGTGCATTGTGTTCTGCATTCTGATTCGCTAAAAACTCACTTTCGCTTCTTGTATCAAAACATGCTACGAATTGTGCTATCATTTTGTCGTCTCGTTTGCAAAGAAGAAAAAAGAGCGACAACAGCTGCCTATCACTATGTTCTTCTCCCGAACAAACACACCTGCACCGCGGGCTTCAGAAGAAGAGAACACTGCAGAGCGCAGTCAGGATGCAGCGGCCCAGTCTGAAGAGCAGTGAAACGACCTACACGCGAGTCACTGTATTTGTATACATGTAATAGTTGCTAATTGTAAAAAAAAAAAAATAAAGTTTTCTATTTCGCGGATTTCACTTATCGCGGGTCATTTTCGGAACGTAACCCCCGCGATAAACGAGGGATTACTGTACACTAAACTTTAATGTTTTAACTTACTCAGAAAAGGGTTCACCGTGTACATTTTTTTGTTCATACAGGACTTTTTGTAATTGACTATTTTTTACATTGCTCTGATGATATTTTAGGTGCCAGAAAAAATAACAAGTAACGGATTCAAGTAAATGATCAGACTACTCCTCCCACCACTGACCATAAGTCTCTTTAAATTTATTAAACTGACATAGAAGTAACATCTGAATTTGGTGGATTTTGGTCCAAGAACATGGTTTTCACTTTTTCAGTTCAGTGATGCATAGAGAACACTGTTGATGAGAGATAATTAAATATGCTGATGAACAGCACTTCTCAAAGCCAAGGAATAGTTATGACCCATGGTTTTCATCATTAACCACTGGACATGAGTAAAATGAGGATTTGGCTTTAAAGTACTTAACACAACTTCATACTGTAACATAGACTTTTTACTGTGGTTTTGAAAGATTAATTAATTTAACAGTTGTACTACCCCCCTCTATTTCTGCAGTAGAGTTCAGCTGACTGTCAGATAAAAAAAGGGAGTCCCATTTGGTGATGGTGATGCTGTAAATGTGACATTCCTTCATGCAACATTAACCTCGGAGTGAATTGCATGCACAATTGGTTATTAAACACTTCTGAAACACTCTGTTGGAGGCAATGGCTGTCCATTAACTAGTCAAGGCAATACATGATATGATGGGGAAGGGGTAATTGGAAGGTCATCAAACATCTAGATAGATGCATTGATGTAAAGTACACTGCTCCCGATGCAGGTTACAATGTAAAGAAAGTGGAGACTGCTTCCGGCTAAACACACTAAGTGTAGGAGTATATCCAAGTCATGGTGAAAAGGGATTTGCATCGGAAAGTGATTTGAGATCTTCTCTGCAGACTGCACCCAGATTGGTTTGACAGCAATATAGGCACATTCGTCACCAGTTAAGAGTCTTCTGGTTTAAATAGATTCGGTTAGCATGACTTTGAAAATCAGCCATTTCGCTAATCCTGTGAAAAATAACACTAATCCGTTGAATCCAGTGAATTCATAAGACGCGTTTCCTTGTTGTGGATATGACAATGAAATTATAGATACTGTTATTTATTCTACTTGGACTATAGTAGTAGTATTTTAGTATAAGAATAGTTGGTAACACTATGATGGCCTGGAGAAAACATAGAAATCTATTTTAGGGTTTTTCCTTTAAGTCATCCCTATTTGTGCACACACATGTAATGAGTATCTGTCACACCATCTGTCGCTGCTTTATTTACAACAATAGATATTGATGTGGGTATCTATCAGTGACATGCAGACATGGATTTGGTGGGGCAGATAAACGTGATATAGATCAGTTTGGGAGGGTGGGTCCCTGTCAGTGATTCACTCAATTAGCATAGTGCATAGCAGGTAGATTGCTAGGGAAAGATCGATACACCCATTAATCCGCTAAAGAAAAGGTGTCTTTACCTAATAAAAAACACAGCCACATAAATATGTGTTACGTAATCATTTTACGGTCTTTTCTGGTTGTTTGCCACGGTGTGCCCGAGTGTCCCTTCCTCATCATTGACTCTATTTTCATCCCAGGATTCAAGGGAAAGGATTGCTCAGTGGATATTGACCTTTGCTCATTTGGAATGTGCAGTGAACACACATTAATATGCACCGAGACGAAGGATGGACAGAATATCACTTGCACGTGTGAACAAGGTGAGCAAACACCTTTAACCGGTGCAATATTTATCACGCTGGTTATTAACAGGTGGGGACTGAGTGTGTGTGTGTGTGTGTGTGTGTGTGTGTGTGTGTGTGTGTGGTGAGACTATGGTCTGGTGCATGCTTACTGACTGACAAGGAAGTCAAGTTCATTGCACTTACGCTCTCTGCATATGAAAGAGCAAATCCACCCTTTTAATATCAGCTCAGGACTGCAGAAGAATCCCAAAATGCCACTTGCTGTGAAATAAAGTCGCCTGATTTATTAAAAAAAATATATTTAATTAAAAAAAAATAAGATAAAAGAGCAGTGGTGCATAATCTTTTTAAAAGGTTCATTACTGTTCTTATAATCTGATTTGTGCTTCTTATTTTGATTGATTTAACAGTTCCTACGGAAAACATTTAGTTTACGTGTCAATCAAGTGCTTCAGATTCCCCACCACAGGGTTGACAGCGTTATCGCTGCTGCCAGCAGCGACAGGGACAACACAGGAGTAAGTGGGAGAGGTTTGACCTGTTAGACACTCTGTGGGTTTGTCAGAGGGAATCAAGATTCCGTCTTACAAATCAAGACTGCATTTGCCGTGAGTGCCAATATAATAATGTGTGTGCAAAATCATGCAGCTGATGGCATATTTCAGCCCACGCTGCTCCACACTGGCTCTGCTAATTTTTGTTTTTCTCCACACGAATATTAAATAGGAGCTCATGTAACCCAATCAATAACCGTAAATTCATCACTTCTTTTGCACTTATGTCTGGCACATGTCAAAGTGAAAGATTGTGAGTGATTTCTTATGTAAATGAAAGCAACCTGCGGAGAGCCGCTCTCCCAGATCACTTCTCAAGGGCAAACTGTGAGATGCTGTCTTGTCTCCATGTTTCAGGTCGGCTGGCTTGGCATCCGTATCGCCTTATGCTCGCCAAGCTAATGTGTTGCAAAACATGTTACCCACACCCTCACCCTGAATTCCGTCTATCTCAGGCTGTCAACTTTTTGACCTACTATTTATCTTATCCTGGATCTGAGGATGTTGGATAAGCTAATTATGATACTTTTTTTTGCAATTCTTTATTTTTGTCGCTTATCTGAGGGGCACTAGTCTCAGTAGAAAAGCTCAGGCTTCCCTCCCCCTGGCCTCTTCATCCAGCTCTTCCAGGGGAACCCTGTTCCGAGGCCATCCGAGAGACAAAACCTCTCTGGTGTGTTCTGGGTCTTCCCCAGGGCCACTACTCAGAGGCACGTGCCTGGAACACCTCAACAGAATGACATTTAGGTGGCATCCACACTGGATGCCCGAGCCAGCTCATCTGGAATAGAGTTCTACCAGATTTTTTGAAATTATTAAACTATTGACGCTTTCCAAGGACATTATTTTTTTTTTTCAACCTTAAAAACAGCAATTCTTTGATTTATAATATTAATTTCAGAGCCTGCCAAATGGCAGGAACGAATTAATTAATTCAGTTTCACACTTGAAATGAAAACCTGTATTTTCTACTACAGCAAAAGGTGTTTCCTTTTTCTTTTCTTTTTTATTTTTGCACAACATTTAATGCTACTTTCATTCATCGTTTCCAATTACACATTCCCTGCAGTTTCCCAGATTGCAGTTTAATACCCATAAGGTTAACAAATACTTGCTTTACATTGCTATGATAACATAAAATCATTCCCATCTTGTTCCTTTTAGAAACTGTGGCTGCAGTAATAACTTTGCATTGCAAGATTATAGATGTGCTGCTGGTGTAGTGTTTTTTTGTCACGCAGCAGCTTTTCAAAGTCTTCTTTTCTAATGCTACAGTTTTATTTTGCAGGAAAATTGCTTATTCTGCAGTGAGCCAGCTTCAATCCTTAGTTCTTTTTTTGTCTCAAGATCATTATGGTCTGTGTAATCCTGGGCTGTCTGTGTGAAATATTCACATTGTCCACACAACAGCACATGATGTATGGTAGACAAGTGTTGGGTTAACCCGCACACAGCCTGTGTACCGTAAACGCTGACATGCTCCTTCTCTTTAATGGTGTCCACGTGTGCAGTTTCCCATGTGCACTTGTGCCTCCTATTTGTTTTCATGCTCCTCTCTGTGTATAGATTGACTTTGATCTTGAAAATCACTGAATTTGACTTGTTTAATGTAATACATCAGAAGGGCAATGACTAGCTCTTATTACGCATGATTAAATGATCCAGTGAGCTGAGTCTGCATGTGCCCAGCGAGCTCTTTGAATCAATACGCTCTTTGAAACCGGCTTTTGTTTGTGAAAACAAACTCATGCTGATCCTAATTGGCCGAGGAATGAGAGTTAAAGTAATAACTTTTTTTTTTTTTTGGGTGGGGGGGGCGTCTTTTCTTACATGTGCTGCAGGGTTCGGAGGCTCATTTTGTGAAGTGAATGTCGACGAGTGCGACTCCAAGCCATGCCAGAACGGTGGAGTATGCGTGGACGGCGTTGACTCCTATCAGTGCTTCTGCGCAGAGGGTAAGTTGTAATGCAGTTGAACCTCCCAGCAGTCCAGATGATACGATTATGTGGTTAATTCCAACCCGTGTCTGTTTTTTAAGAGTGCAACCGATCGATTCCGGACCTAGAATTATGACCCGGGCATTCAAAAACACTTTCACACTCTTTCTTGCTCCAACTTGTTATGTGAGTGGTTTCTTTTTTTCCCCTCTCGACTAATGGACAAACAAACATGAAAAGACAGAGTTATTTTCACCGAGGCCACAATTTAAATCAACAAAGTAGACCTCTCTTCCAATTTGTGCTGACGTACAAGGGAAAAAAAACTCTTAGAAAGCATCCAAAAGCAGCTATGATGCACACATTTGCTCTCGGCATTAATCTTGTGTCACAGTTACACTCATGAATTTCGCCTATTGAACAAGGCATATATGTAAAACCCATATAAACTGAATAATCGTTACAAAACTAATCATGTTTGGTGTTTATTTCCACATTTGAATCACTGGTGCCGATTCCTGATTGTCTGATAACAGTCGCTTTATGATCAGTTTGTGTTATGGACTGGACATGTCTAGTCCATATGGTTAAAAATAAAGTTTTAAAAAATTAGAAAAACATTATTGCCTAATTATTTATCTCTGTATCCACTCAGCCCAACCTTATTTCTTGCAGCCAACATTAAAGCCATTAAGTTTATTCTTTGGAATCAAAAAGAAATAACTTCCTTCTCAGATCTTAATGATAATGAACTGTGGTTTTTAATCATACAATAAAAATCAAAGAAAAGTAATCTTCTTCAAACCAATTTCCTTAACCAGATCAACTCAAGAACTCATTAATGCAAAAAATGGATTTAAGATTCCTCAGACCCCCTTCCCCAGTGACATTTTTTTCTCATTACACAAACAATAAAAAGAACATTACATTCAATATTAATAAATTACATCTCTCCGATGCAGAGAGAATTTCATGCACATTAGATTCAACACAGATTATTCCTGCAGACTGAACAAAAACACATTGTGTTGCATTTGCGGGAGACTCTTTTGTTCTTCATCGTCTCCCGCTCCACCCAATGCTTTGTTCTCTATTGTGACAGTAAAAATCTTAATCTCTGCACAACCATGTGCCACACTGGCTCCAGAATTAGTCCCAAACAAACTCCACGGGAGATTTTTGCTGATTAGCGCAACCTGAGCCGACGAGCATGCGCTAATCAGTAAATTTGGTTGCGCTAAAATGAAAAACCTGTATATCTACAACAAAAGGTGTTTTTCATAGTGAACGGTGTTGATTGCTACTTTCATTCATGCTTTCCAATTACACATTTCCCGCAGCTCCCCAGATTGCAGTTTAACACCTGTAAGGTTAACAAATACTTGCTTTACATTTTCCGTGATCACATAAAATCATTGCCATCATGCAAATGCCTGGTTCCTTTTAGAAGCCGTTCCTGTAGTCGTGGAGCGACAACTCTGTATTGCTATGTTTTATATTTGCCGACAAATGTTAATTTTGAATTTGCCTGATCACATAACATCATTTTGTCCTGTAAACGCCTGATTCATTTTGGCAACTGTTGCTCGCGTCTCCGGATCTCAGAGGAATTACATCTAAAGTATTTTTCCAATAATTTCCTGGTCCAGTTGACACCTTACCTGGGAGACATACCCCTGATTAAACCTTGATTGTTGGTGAAGCCTGCTATGCATTTTTAATGAAGTCAAGATAATTGTCAGATTTTATGACATGGAGAGAGGTGGAAATTGGTTCCATGGTCAGTTTGAGAAATGATGAGAATTTGACCTGCACCGATGGTGCTGATGGCCACGCATTAGTCATGGGCCTCCTGTAGCTGCCGTGTGTGACAGTGCTAATGATAGTCATTTTGTAGCGTGACCATGCAGTGGAATATATTTATGGGGGACTAAAATGTCAGAAATTGGCAGCAGTCACTTTTACTTCATGATATTAACCATTTCCTTTTTTGAAATATCAAATGTGCGGATGTAACTATTCAGGCGGACACACGCAATACGAGAAAAGATAAGTTATTTCCTAATACTAATAAATTGCTCTAAGGTGCGGCGTCTTCTCTCAATCAGTGTCTTCTCATGTCTTTTGTTTACTGGCATTCACACGCCATTTGTGATGAGATTTCTCTGTTTCTGCTCATACAAAGGTTTCGTGGGGCTGAACTGTGAAATCAACTATGATGAATGTGTTCATGGATACTGTGCCAATAATTCCACATGTATTGACCTGGTTGCGGACTATGAGTGCATCTGTCCTTTGGGCTTCGCTGGTGAGTTATCTACTGTATGTCATCATTTTCCTAGTTTGGGCTTTAATGAAAACAGTGTGGATGGATGACTCTTCAGCTGTGATAACCGTCAAAGTGCTTCTGCCGTACTGTGAGAGCTCTTCCCACTTTCAGAGTCAGTACATCTGGTTGAGTATGAAGATTTATTTGTTTCTCATGTAGACATCGAATACAGCTCAATGAGCATTTATCCTAAGATGATATATTGGTTAAAAATATCCATCTGTATCTACTCTGTACTGTATTTTTGATTAATGTAAAAGCATATGCAAGCAAAATGTACTTTCCATGTTAATTTCAGTGGTGGAAGAAGTACTCTGCATCAAAAGTAGTGATACTATTATGTAAATAAATTAACAATTTTAGTTGAGTGAATAATTTTGGCACTTGAAGTAAAAGTATCAAAATTAGTATAATTAGCAAAATACTTACTTAGAGTAAAAGTACTAATGTAAAAGCAAGTGGTGTCTGTCTTTTGTATTTTGGCAGAAAACATTGGGTTGTGCAGTTTAATAGTTTTTGTATAAGCAACATTTTATTTATTGTAGCTGGTCGATGTGGAGCTAGGTGAAATTTGATAAAAGGAAAACTTTTAAAGAACATTTTTTCAATATACTTCTTTGATCTTTATGTTTTCTGAGAAAGTGTCTTTTGAGAAACAGTTTTTCTCTTTTAGATTAGGAAACATGTCTTTGGAACTTGTAACAACACTGCATTCAAAATGCTGTGAAATTAAGAAGCTCATAATTACTTTATTATGTTTTAAGTTGTTTATCTGAAAAGGTATGGTTGATTTTATGTTCAGTTTTATATTTGATTTGTAAATGATGGTTCCATCTATCATCCCCATATTTACACATTACACTTTTACACAAACTAATGTGTGTTTATATACACTGCAGCACTACAAGCTTTTTGACATCGAGTCTTATAATAAACTGTGTACCTCTGTCTGTGTGGGGAATCTGTATTAGACCCTGAAACAGGAAGAAAAAGATATGGCAGTTATACTGTAATATCACCTGTCCTGGCTCCATTACTGCACCTGGCATATAGAACTGTACCTATTACACCATGTTAATGTGCAGCCAAATTAATTTGTAGGTTATTGAGATGTGTTATTATGTTAGCGATATGATCTTAGTTTGTGTTAATCTTGAAAGCGCTCAGTTAACAGTCTGTTCAAGGTTCACGGTTCTTTGTTTTTTTTTGTTTTTTTTTATTGTTACAGCAGTGAAATCCTCAGGCTTCAGGCGAACTCCAGCTTGTTACAGTCAAATAAAATAGACGACGAAGAGAATTAGATTTGCATAAAGATTAGGAGAAGACATTGTGAGATCTATTATGCAAATTCTAGCGCAGTGCTGATGAATAAGGTGTTGATTAAAATTACCGTTGGTGACGTGGAGCATATAAACAGCATGCTCAAACCTGCATCGTGTGCTACTATTAAACCTATATATTACCTTTCAGGTAAGAACTGCTCCACCGCTGTGTTATCGTGTGCCTCGGATGTCGACTTCTGCAAAAATGGAGGGACCTGTTCTAGCAGCGTGGTGGGAGAAATACACTGTATCTGCCCTCCAGGTATTTCCCCTTCTAAATAAATGCATTCATACAGTGAATGCATTTAGATTGGTAATGAATTGATGAAGATTTACTGGTATAATTTATTACATGAACCAAATTTGGTCTTTGCTCTTTAGTCATTTTACCACAGTAATTTAGACACGCAATAGTGTGTTTAGTGAAAATAATACTAATGATTTATTCAGCGCCAATCCCTCTTATGAATTCCTCTCTTAAAAACACATTAGTGCTGTTGATTACTGTGGCACCACAGCAGCTTTCACCTCACCTTTGAACACCATTAAAGAGCACAAATCCACAAATGAGTTGCATTCAGCGACTTTTCTTCGCTGTAGATGCTGCTGAAATCCGTCCTTTTGGCTCCTTTAGCGCGCGAGCTCTGAATGGAATATGTGAATCTGCGGGGATGGCGATGACGGGCATTACATGAAATCACAATCCGTGATGTCTGCCAAAACACGGCGAAGATGCCGTACACACAGCGCTCGCACATCAATCATGTCTTTTGATTCCGCCCCTTTGCAGGATACCACGGCGACGACTGCTCCTCATCCGTCAACCAGTGCGTGTCGAATCCCTGCGACCCTGAGGGGACTCTCCTCTGTGAAAGCCTGGCAAATACATATAGATGTGTGTGTCAGCACGGGTACACCGGGCCACGCTGCAAAACACCTATAAAGCACTGTGTTGATGGCCTGTGTCAACATGGTTCAGCGTGTGTGGATCTATCAAGAGGGTTCAAGTGTGATTGTTTACCGGGTAGGTTTTAACATCCAGTAGCGACCTGTTTCAAATGGTGGCAGCTCCTCGAATTGAACCAATGCGCGTAGCGTGGTCCTGGATTGATGCTTTTATTTATTCAGTTTCCTTCTCTGTGGGAGTTTAATCTCTTGGCCTTAAGCAGCAACACGTAACGGCCGCGCGAAATGTGTAAGTGACGGCTCAGTTCATCAGGGCTGCTGAGCCCAGTCCAAGCTGTGACGGCTCTCAGAATGTCTTTTTTACCACTTGTCTTCTGATGGTATTTCATCAAATGATGATATTTTTGTTAGATAACATTTGACTTTATTGATAAATTACATTCGTGATAATTAGGTAGTTTCCGTTAAAAAAAAAAAAGTACATTTAAAAATGGAAGATGTGGCAATCTGTACAAAAATATTTGTCACATAATGTTGACTTCAGCTAATACCTTTAGTCAACTAAAGATATGTTTGATACTTGCTCTCAGGGCATTACTGAAAAACAACAACAATATTGATAACAAAGAATAAATCAAATAGAGAACATATTTTCACTCCCTTTCACTGCCTTGTTTCATATAACTCACTTCATTTGCCATTTTCTATTCATCCATAATCACCAACTTTTAACAATTGTTGAATAATTACCCAGTATGTCACTTCTGGGGCTGAACAGCATGCTCTTCATTAAGTGTTTTCATTATGCACACACAAACAAAAGAAAATCTGTTAATTTTTTTTTTTTTTTTTTTAAATGTTATTGGACGAAAACAATAGATTGGTAGATCGGGACAGAGGAAAATTTCTAAAAGCCCCCTCACTTTGTTACCATACATCTGCTTATTTGCATCTATACCAACCACCCACATGCAGCAATGTTTATCATAAGTAATATCAGCTGCAGCTTTGTGTAAAACGAAATTAAATTTAGTATTTCACATATTTGATTATTTTATCTTTTAGCAAAACGAAAGAAAATATCTATTATCTCTCTCTATGAGCAGCTCTTTGTCTCAAAGGGTCAACATCTGAACAGTCGTGTCTCTCTCTGCAGGTTTAACGGGCCAGTTTTGTGAGATAACCATTAATGATTGTGAAAAAAATCCATGTGGAATCTTGAGTGTTTGTAAAGACACTCTCAGTGGCTACAGCTGCTTCTGTGCTCCTGGATTTATTGGTAAGTGAAAGCTTCCTTGGACTGCTCTTTGTGAGCTCAGCCCATTGATTTCTGGCATTTACCACTGCGGGAGCGACACGCTGCTGCAGTGGGTAGCACTGCTGTCTCACAGTCAGAAGGTCACGGGTTCAAGTTCTTGGTCTGGGACCTTTCTCTGTGGAGTTTGCATGTTCTCTCTGGGTTCACTGGCTTCCTCCCAGAGTCCAAAAACATGCTTAGGTTAACTGGATGTTCCAAAAAAATAGCCCCATTAGTTTGAATGTGTGTGTAGGCTGGTGACCTGCTGACCCTGCCTGTAACATGCTGGCATTGGGAGGAAAAAATTCAGTTTTCACAATCTATTTTTTGTTTATCCACCACAAGGAAACGTGTATAATTTCATGTAATCAAATTTAGATTATTTGTTTTAGTGTAATTATAATGACAGGATTATTCAATTTGTGAGCTATGGCTTGATCTATTGAACCCAATTAAGACTCAATTTTAAGGTGTTTATACAGCAGATCGCCAAATGACATTTTCTTTTAAGTTTAATAACTGTGTCCTTCCTGCATCAGAAAAGCCATTACGGTTGGCTAGTTTTTTTTCTTCTTCTTTTTTTTCCTGTACTGATGTTCTGGAAAACCACCATTTACTCTGTTGAAGCTCACTTAGCAGTATGTCGATTTCTCCACTGCTGAACTTCTCTTCTTTTATCCCGTTGGCATCTGTCAATCAATTCTTGGGCATGTGCCAGGGTATTTGCGCACACCTTCCCCCTTTGAGGAGAGTTTGGACACACCCCTCCAATTTATTGTTAATTCATTTACCTACATTACTTTACTTATCTTAGGGAATAATCTAAAAGAGTGTTGCCTCACAAGACCCTTTACATCATGTTCTCCTTTAATGCTTTCTCAGGAAAGAACTGCGAGGTCGAAGTGAATGAATGTCTCAGCCAGCCTTGTAGAAACGGAGGCTCCTGCATTGACGAACTCAACTCATTCAGCTGCAGTTGCCCTCTTGGAATAACAGGTACTTGAAATCCTCATTGTGACTGTGCTGTTACTTTTGGGCACATGACCTCTCCAACTATGCCGTGAGGAGACGGCTTCGTACATGCGTGCTTGAAGTGGGAGGCTTGAACTCTGCTCTTGGATGTTGCCAGTACTATACACCATGGTCATGTACACTGGACAATATAAGGAAATCAAGGAAATATTAGGATGAATATATAGACCTTCAACATTTTTCATGCAGTGTTGTCACCTTGATGTGACTTTTCCGAACTGACTTCAGTTTCATATAGGATTTTTTTTCCCAGAAATGATCGTTGGTTGTCATGACAACATTGGTAATGATGTAAATGAAACACATTTCATGTGTCGAATAGCAACCAACAATAAAACACTCGTTTTACACATTTGTAATTATGTTGTCACACTGGAACATTTGTAAGAGATATAATTCTGACATAAAGGCCTAATATAGCAACAGGATATAATGTAACATGGATGGGCAGCCTTTTAAATATTTATGTATTCCTTGTAATTGTGAGTTGTTCATGCAGGCTTTAGTGATTAAGGTCATGTGGTACACATAGAGTACATAGCAGTTTTTATAGATTTTTTATACAAACCTTCCTGTACAAACAGTATATTTTCAGTCAAACTGGTCATGCCTGAAGTCTTGATCAGTTTCTATTCTATATGACTCATATGCTATACATGGGAGGAATTTCAATCCCCGAATATTTATGCGCTAAATCTTTAAAATGTAACCTCTTTTACCAATGTCCATTAAAGAGAGATTAGTTTGAGTCATAACAGGGTCGGTCCAGATCAGATTTGTGGAAAATCAAAGTGCCCGCTGTACTGAGGGAAATGATATTAAAGAACCTTTACTGTACTTGCTTGGGGCTGGATCTGACAACTTACTGCACTTAATGTTTTATCGTCGTAGCCTCTGGTGGTGGGTGGTACTTCAAATGCATTTGAGGAAAGAAAAGGTGCACACTCTTAAGTAATGCAGTCAAACTCTGCAGTTTTAGGATTTATGTCAGTGAACATATTTTTTGATTGCATTTTCATTCGGCCTTGATACCGCTCAATAATGGAACCTTTTATTAAAAAAGAGTTACGGAGGAGTCAGTGCAATTTCATTCAATATAAATTTATTGTCATGTGAAGAGGGGAAATGACCCTGCTGTGTGTTAGCCATGCATCTACTGTACATATTTGAAATTTTAAATACAAAACATTTAAATTGGCTGATACAATTTGTTTAATAGAAAGTTGAATAGTTAGTTTAATAGAAAATATCATATAATAGAAAAATCATCATTTATAACTAAGGGCTAGGTTTCATGAGGTTAATAGAGAATGGTGTATTGATTTTTAGTAGAATTTATATTGTTACTCAACAGGATTAATAGTGTAAAGCTATTATAGCAAAACTTCAATATTCATTGCACCTCATAAGATAACACTGAAGTGTAGAATTAACAATATTTTGGATGTGCCTACTAATAGTGAGTCTAAAACATAATGCTGATCTTGTGGCTGCACCATGACAACATTAAAATCAAGTGGGTGTATCCCTGTGGGAGCATGAATATGCTTCGGCAAATTGCATTATAATCCTCTATTAACTTCATGGAAGCCCAGCCATTAGTTTTTAATACAAATGTAAAGTTGGCAAAAGGAAAAGCTTCATCCATTAAATCAGCCAATATATTCATTGCCTGAGTGTGGCAGTAGAGTAAAGTCATGCAATGCTAATCATCCTGGTGGTACCGAGAATGTCTGTATCAAACTTTATAGTAATCTGGTGAGTAGCAGATTACCATACTGGCCACAATGAGTTTCTTTCTGCTATGTAGAGAAAACAACCCCGCTTTAATTTGGAATTTTCTGAAGAGAGGTGGTTCATACAAGGAGTTCAATCTTACCAGTTAAAGCACTGTAGTAGCACTAAAATTGTTAACAAAGTTGAGTAATGATGCAAGTGAGAGTTAATTAAGTGAAATCATAAAAATCTTTGGCTGTCCCCAGAGCGGAGGAGAGGAATCAATATATTTCAGCCGCATTGACCATCAGTATTGACAACCATAAGAGGGACCTCATTGTGTTAACTGAGCTAACCTTCAGGCCACATTCCAGCCGCATGGGAGGCTATTAGGTTATAAAACAAGCCCTCTTCTTTATAGTGTTACAAGAGCAGCACAAGCTGTACACAGTAATTACATGGGCTGTCGCTATTATTCAAAGGCCTGTTCACACTTTGACATTTTGCACTATATAACCGACTATTGCAAAGCCTACAGAGACTGTAGATGTAGTGAAAGCACAAAATTGAGTTTTTGTTCTTATAGAAAACAATATAAAAAATATATTCATAAATACTCTTTTTTTTCCATGTATCTATTTTTAGTGTTTAATACAATATATGAATATTTCTTAATCATTGATGTAGAGTTTCTTTTTTTTTTTTGTTTTTCTTTTTTAAACCCACCAGTGGTACAATGCTGTATAATTGTTTAAATTTCATCTTTACATCTGAGTTTAAAGATTTGATTTCCAAGAATATAAAAAAGTCAAACACAGTTTACCATAACAGTTATTATTCATCTATTTTACATAGTTCTAAAATGTGCATGGGGAATATTTGGATGTTGTAATTGTTATGACACCTGTCTTAAAACACTGTGACCAAGGGATTCAAGATGCCACCAGCCATCACATTGAATGTTCTATACGTGGAGGCTTAACGCCGTGTGTAACTTGTGTTCTAAGTTGAGGGGTGGTGAATATGTATGAGTCATGCGTTTGTTTAAAATCGCAGTGCTGCAACAGGGCACTTTCTGCACATCGAGAGATGCTCATTCTGTTGCGTGTCATCTTCAAAGGCAACTACTGTGAAGTCAATGTAGACGAGTGCACTTCCTCTCCCTGCCTGCACGATGCCACGTGTGTCGACCTTGTGCATGGCTATAGATGCATCTGTCTGCCTGGATTTGCAGGTTAGTGTATGAAGAGTCTTTTATAAAGTTTACAGGAATACAATGTGCAGATTAATCTATACACTTTACTTTACCTGTTTGGTAAACTAGAACATTTTCAGAGTGTCATTATTGGCATAATTTGTCTGTTTCTGTTAGATATGAACATGTTCCGCAGTCATCAGCAGCTCCTCCATAATTATCCAAAAACAGCAGAGTACTTTAATACTACAAACATTTTTGTAGTGCTGCAAAGTAATTATTTCCTAACAAGTGTTTCTGACACCCACTGTTAAAAGTACAATGTTTAATATTAACTCTGTGGTAGATTACAACAAAGATCATGCTAATCATTTTAACTGTTTGCTGTTCAGAGCTGGAGTTCTTGCTGTGAACATGCTTTCTGGTGTTTCATACCTTGCTGCAGCACCATGGGGGAACCCTCTCAGCTATTATGACTGTATTCAGCACCATCATTGGTGTGTATGCTGTTAACCCATGGTGGGGGTTTTAATAAAGTGAGACCTTGTTTGAGAAATATTCTAAGCTTTCCTCATTGGATCTGAAAAACCCAGCTCACCTTCGCCTGAAACTTGAAGTGCCCGCAGCTATTTGCTTTGCAATTTAAATATTGATTGTTTTCTAACTGTTTAACATGTGACCTTACCGTATAACATATTTATCAGTGTGCTCTTTTCTGTCAAAGGTCCCGATTGTGAACATGACATTGATGAGTGTGCTTCATCTCCCTGCAAGAATGGAGCCACTTGCATTGACCAGCCTGGTAATTACTTCTGCGAATGTGTGGCTCCATTTAAAGGTAATGAGCACTGAGGGAATGGGGACAAAAAGCAAAGTTAATTAACTTCACCTACTATTATTTTCACCTGTCTGAACTCACTTCACATGTCCCAACAAAATGAGTACATCTTCATTTGCTCCCTGTGGTTAAGATGAAGAAAGTTTGCGTGATTAGTGAGATGTTGGCTATGGCACGCGACAACGTCAATCATTGAGTCAAAGGACGGGGCTAGCATCAGTGTGTGGTGTTATTGATCAATTAACCCTTCATCAATCTCAATCAATCTTTACTTGTCACATGTGATCACAGGGCTATCACTGCATATCAATAAAAAAAGAAGACTGAATGCGATTTGAGTTAATGGATCATTTCACCAGAAGCAAAGTAGCATTAATCAATAGTCATAATATACAGTATTTTAATATTCGTTTGTGATCAAATTGGTGTCCAGCAATTAGCCAATTTAGTTTAGTGTATTTGATAATCAAGAATCAAAGAATATTTTAATCATGTCTCCATGACATGTTACAGTGCTATAATACTTTTTTACTTTTTATAATTGACCTGCATAGTGATGAATTTAGATTTACCTGTATTAAAGTTTAAAAATAAATACATTGTTTGGCATGTTAGTCTCATATTGGTAAATATTGCAATTTACTGAATGTTATTAAAATGAAACTCAAGCTGTGTGAGATTCACAGCTCGAGCAGAGACTCCACCATAAAGTCTGAGAATCTGTCAGCAGATAAAACTTAAGCATCAGGGATTCACAAGAGGCTCCATTATTTATAAATGTGGAAAAAAAATAAGAAAAAAAAAAACTTTCATCCAGCCAGCCAGGCTCTTTCTAGACACACCCATCCTAACAAACTGAGCAACCAGTCATGAAGGGTCTTGGTCAAAATCCAAGGTCCACTCTGACAGATCTAATGAGCGCGATGGCTGTTAGATCTTTCTGGAGGAACAAGAGTCAAGGCAGCACTTCACAAATTTGAGCTTTACAGCAGTGAAAAAAAAAAAAGAATTTACAGAAAGGCACTTCAAAGAGACGCTGACAGCGTCAAAAGAAAAATTCAGAGCACTGAAGAAAAATTAATGTGGAAGTCTTCAGTTCCAGTATAATTTAAAGGGCCGTAGAGAGTATGATAGAAATGAGGCAAAGTCAATTACCCATGTAACATCATCACTAAGTGGCACATGGTAGTGGCATCAAGGTGATATAGTAAGGTTGCTTTTCAACAGATATAACTGTAAATAAAATACAGTAAACTCCTTTATACATCACCTTTGAGCATATGACCAGTTCATTGGTTGAGGTTATGGGACAGCTGATAGTGTATGGAAATCATATGGTAATAACCATTACCCTACCAGAGACACAATAATTTAATCCCACCTCAAACTTCACTCATCTTAAAGTCCCAAATCTCTCTGTAGTGCCGGATGTTGTACCTAATGCATGTAGAAAAATAAGTCTCTCAAAAGGAGAGGCCTTAGTTTTTAACGAGACACAATCAGTGCCCCATTCACCTTCCTCATTATAGATTCTTTGAGGTAATGCTCAATCTGTTCTCCAAATATGCATGCACATTGGATAGATTGTTCCTTATTATCTAAGTGCCAGGTAGCCCCATTATGAGCGCAGTGTAGACTGTTCTCATTCACAATGCACTCCTAATTCATAGATTTCCCAAGAAATGAGATCGGTGATGACAACCTGTGTTTTTTTCTATAACGGTAGTTGATGGTCGTGTTTGGAGGTGGTGGTTCGGGTGGATGATTAGATAACAAGACACAATTAACAGGAGAGCTGTGTTCAAGACATTTGTACTGTCACACCGAGAAGAATTTTGAACCAAAACGTTTTTAGATCTTTCCATAAACCTAACTAGACCTTAACTCAACTGTATTGTCAAAGCAAGAAATATTGAAAATGCAATCTTTAAAGGATGCCTTGTGTGGCTTAGTCCATAGCAAACACCATACCATTGCAACAATGCACAGGATCACTTGATCGCTCTGTGTTGCTGGACATTCGCACGATTCTTAACAATCAAGAGTCGCAGTGATATATACATGATTTAACGTAGGAACCGTGCTGTGTGCTTTTGAACCCTGTCTTTCGGCTGTTTTTATTTTACGCATTTGGCATGCATCGTCTGGCCTGGTTGGAGTAACACTGTCTTTTTCAGATGTCTTGTTTGCATGGTCCTTCCATTTGTCTCATTGTATACAATCTGTCTGAATAGACGTGACATCTGGCACATTCATTTTGTCTGTACCATGCTAGCAGATCACTAAATAAATTCTGTGGTTAAACAAGCTTAACCTTATATGTCTTTGAAAAGGCAGCTTCTAACAAGTGGCAATAAGGGACCACAGATGATTTCTAGAAGAATAATCCAAACTCTAATAGACAAAAACACATTATCCTGCAGCTCTCTATTTATAATGGAAATTAATTTCCACCCAGTCACTTGTGTGCTTTTTATCAGTCATTGAACTGATAAATTTAACTGATAAATATAGCTTTAACTTGACAGTTCAGTTGATAATTCTTTTGGCGTGAAACCTTTTCTTTTAATTAAATTGTTTCACTGCTGATAACAAAAATCAGCTGTTTCATATCTGATGTTCAGCTGCTGACACGGACAAAATAAAAACTGCAATTGATGGTTATAACAGCTTCTATACATATGTACCCCCCCCCAACCCCACCACACACACACACACACACACACACGTGTCTTTGTTCACAGGCAAACATGGACATAGCATGTAATCTACCATAAGGTCGGGTTCAAGGAAACCTTACAATATGGGTTTAGAAATCCCTAGGTGTGCACGTGGAGTGTATTTCCACTCAGATTTCTTGCCTGCTGGACAGTCCTGCGTGTGTTTCTTTTCTTCACTCCAGGTCATAATTGTGAGTTCTTACCCTGTGAGGCCAGTAATCCCTGCGAGAATGGAGCGGTGTGTGTGGAGGAGCTGAATCAGGACCATTTCCCTTTGGGTTTCCGCTGTCATTGTCGCCGGGGCTTCACTGGCCCACGCTGTGAAATCAATGTGGATGAGTGCAGCTCCAGCCCCTGTTTTCACGGCTTCTGCTATGATGGTAAGAAAAAAAAAAAAAAAGCCTATCTTGACAACATGCTTAATAACAGCCACTCAAGACAGGAATCAAATCTCCAACTGCACATATATACACAGGCTAGCACACACACACACAAACACACACACACACACATGCACTGACACAGCGAATATGTCAAATGTTGTTTAGCTCACTTACAGCCTGACAGGCAGTTCTCAATTGGGTCACCATTGAAGCTAATAAGGGAGTTATGAGAGTGGAGTTATTCCATCTGATGTGAGGATCTAGGACATTACCTGCTGGGCTAGGCTTGATTAGTTCCCTAACAGTACTCTGAAAGGAAATCAATTAAGCATCAATGTTGTATTGTAATTTCAATAAAGGATGATAAATGACAAAATTAATTGAATCAAGGCCTAAGGCATAATATTGTTTTTATGCCTGTGGCTATCTGATAAGTTCCCCCCCTATGCATTCCATCTCTAGCATAAGTGATTAAAGAACTCATTCATCAAAAAAAAATAGCCTTGAAGAAAAAAAAGATTCTTTATCACTACTTGGTCAATAATTGTCAAGCATTTCTGTGAATTATTTCCACCTTCGCCGCGCTCGGCCGACAATCTGTAACTGCACACTCATGTGAAATAATGCATTGTTTAAAATAGATATAATTACTTTACAGCAGCGCGGCGGAGCCAAATTAGATTGTTCTCAGTGGCAGAATGTGTTTGCTGTAGTATTTTACCTTCCAGGCTCCATGGGATTTTCAAAAAACCCTGCCAATGTTATTTCGACCGGCTCATGCCAGAACAAAACAGTGATGGCAGCGGCTCCCGATCTCAGGGTGTCCGATCCTTCACTTGCAGGACGGTGGACTTTGGCCGGCTGTCTTGACTAATCTTGAGTGCGGCCAGTTCACCTCAGGTTAGAGATGTTGGGCCTCTAGGACCTGGCCGGCACTCAGCAGCCAGCCAGCCAGCCACCAAGGAGAGCGTGGCGTAGCCACAGTGGCTAAGATGAGTAATGCTGCTGCCACCCAGGACCTAAAGCATTTAATGAGAGCAATAGCAGCTACACGCACCAAGACAGAGTGACAGCATAGATTACGTGGTAAATCTTTGGGATAATGAAGAATCCTGGGACCCTGACTGGGGAAGTAATAAATTCACTCCTGTAAGAACCGCAATTACCTCTGTCACTTGCTGCATGCACGCCGGTGTTGTGTTGCCGAAACAGGATGATGCATCCCTCCTTAACGCCATTAATAATTAACCAGAGGAAGCAATGGATTATTAGACTTTGAGGGATTTCAAACTCCTGAATGAAAGGAATTGGCACCTTTGTAACATCTGAATAAAGAATGGTTCTGAAATGGGCTCTTTCCCATCTGCGGTGCTTCCTTTCCTCCTCATTCAGTGTATGGCGTGAAGGGGGGGAAACAAATGGCAAGGCTTTCAGGCTTTTCATTGAGAGAGTGGATAAGTACAGACAGGTGGACAAGCTAAGTAGTGGCAGAAAAAGAGGGCTAAATGGCCATTGCGGAAGGGGGTTCATTTAAAGGTGGTTAAAGTGTCAGACTCCGTCCGACAGATGCGGAGCGAGGTGACGCGTCGCAACAGGTTTGACTGATACAGTATCAGCCGTTTATGTAATGGTTATCTCCATTAAAAAGATGGAATCAGCACATACCTGTGCAGAGATGTAGCACATCGGGAGGGCCTACCCAGAGAGCCAGGGGTTTAATTTATGATGCAAGGCTCTGCAACTAACCTACCACTACTGTTCCAGTTGTAGATGGGTTTTACTGCCTCTGCGATCCCGGCTATGCCGGGCCGAGATGTGAGCAAGCAATCGACGACTGCGTGAACAGTTTGTGCAGTATCAACTCAATATGTAAGGACCTCCATCTGGTAAGTAGACAGATTTGTTGTATGGCAGTATAATGGAGTGATATAATAGCCTTTAAAAGGCCTGTTAATCATTACAGTTGGCAATTCATTGAAACACACCACAGTTGTACATAAAATATTGACAGAACTGAATGAAATAATCTACAGCTTATTGCCCGTGATGGCTGTCACGCATTGTATGAGTGAAAGCATGTCTGCTGCACTAAAATATACCCTGCAATACTATCAGTAGTGATGTATTATTACAGAAAGAAATAAGGCTATGGGACAGAATAATCAGCTTTGCGTCAGCAGCACTGGCTCACATTACACATTCTTATTGTGTAATTGTAAGTGTATTATTTTGATTGAATTATACTAATTAGATACATTGTCTGAGATTCGGTGGCATTTAGCAGCATCCAGCAGAACAGACTTAGCACAAATGGAATATAATATTTACAAGTTTATTTTAATGAATATAAAATTCAGTCAAAATAAGAATTGTTCTGTTTGTATTACCTTACTTGCCTTTTCCTAGATGAGGAGCTATTTCCCTCTGTAACTACAGTAAACCAGAATGGACAAACAAGACTCTAGAGATGCCCTTTCTCATTTTTCGCAGCCACTGTGGGTTTTCACACATGCTTAGGATACTCAGCTGGTTGCAATCTGCAAATCCACCATGAGATGTCACCAGAAACAAAACACTGTATCTTTAAAACATACTGATGTACTTTATATTCTATTTTTGCCATGTCTGTTTCACTAGGTATTACACACTGTGCGTTAAAATATGAAATGCGCTGTCTTGTGTCTTTCTTTAGAATTAGACACTCTAAACAACTTATATTAGGGCATTTGTACCAGGATTTACAAGTTAAATTTCATCTATAGAAGTAATATATTGACTCTAAAACTCATAGCAAGCACAGAGAGTTTATTGTATTTTTTTTTTATTGGGGTTCTAATTTTGTGGCTAAAGAAAATGTTTAATAATGGCCACCCTACAAACACAGTCATCAGAAATAGGAAAACAAATAAAAGCTATTTCCCAGGAAAGTGTTTTTGTGCTTGCCAGGCAGCTTCAGCAACTACCCAAGTTATCTGGTGTTCTCACAGAACATTCGTTTTTATTTATTTGTTTCAAACATAAAAATGTAATTAAAACAGGTAGAAAAGCAGACATGGCTAGAGTAACAGTGTCCGAAAAGGAGGTGAAGATGGAAGTAATATTTGGTGGTGGTTTACATGGTTTGGGCATAGGCTGTAGGTTTTAGTAGTTTCCTGCTTTCTGGTTGCTTCTAGTTGCCGGCCTCGGTTTATTCTCAGTGAATATTTTTTGAAATGTAAGTAAGTATAAGTGAAAACTGGGCATAAAATATATGCTGGAGACTGTAGATTAAACATCAAGTGACTTTTTAAATGACTTCTCACTGCATTTTCACTGTACTGATGCCTGAGTTTCTAGAGATGCACACACTTGGATTTAAAATACTTTTTTTCTGCAAGGCACAGCCCTACTTCTTTAGTTGTTTGAGTGTTTTTTTAAGCCAATAACATTGATCTGTTGCAGCTGCAAAAATGCCCTGGGAACCGCATGCTGTTCACAAACTGTGCAATGAGTACCAGGGGCCTTTTTCCAACAGCTGCTTATTTGCTAACAGATTGCCATAGTGAAACAGATGTGTCATAGATAAAATCTTGGGGTTTTCTTTTTTTTTTCTCTAACAAATACAGATAACTTCTGGTATCACTGCTGCCCCTACTGTAGGGGTTTAAAATAAATATGTGCTTGTGAAAATTAATGTATATCCAAAATGTGATGAAAAACAACCATCAAAAACACACCCTTACAAATATTTAGGAACCATGCATAAGTATAAATTATGTACAACACCAGATTTTTATTTCAAAAATTCATCATTAAGGAATTTAAAGGCAAGCTTTTAAATTTTAGAAAAGATTTTAAAATCCATTTCTTCAGCTTATGGTACAGGTCTTGTTCTGTATTTTTTTCTGAAAGAGTGATCAGATGGGTAAACCATACTTTAAGGTTTTTATGCCTTGGCATTCCTGTTACCAGAAACGTAATAATCATTGGTAACCTTTTATTGTTTATACCAGAAGCAGAATCGTGTAGCTCTGCCTGGCTATCGAGGCATTTTGGTTATAATAGAGTGATGCTGAAGCATTTGCAAGAGAGCTGAGAGACAAATGCTGTTATTCCTCTGTGTATTAAGAAGTAGCAAACAGGGAATAGCATGATAATGTTTCAACGGTTAGAAAATGTAATGTTAATCGTCTGGGATAAAGTAAATACTTAAAATTCAAAAACAAAAAGGCAGTGCATAAGGATGGATTTGGGTGTGATACAAATGATCTCATAAAATATCAACCGGTAGTCATGCTGTTCTGCTTCCCTGTTATTTATATTTTCCTCAATTCATTATTCAAATGAGGAGAGTTTTTGGAAACCCCTTCCCATTGTCTTGTTTACAGTGCAGCTATTCGTCTCAGAACGCCGTGTCCCACAGAGTTTTAGCTTATTTTTTTTGAGAATTGCAGTCCCTGAAGGTGACTTAGCAGCAAAAATGAGATTATGTTCTATTGCCAGGGGTAAGGAATTGGAGTCTCCTGGAGGTATCTAATTCATCATGAGATGACGGCATTTCCCCCCCCTCAACAATAGGGCCCACAGTGTACAAATTATATCAGACAAAGTTTAACGGCTCCCCTCCGGTGTATGAAATGCAGATTAGCACCCTGGACCTTTAGACAGAATGTTAGCTTGAAGGAAACCCTGAAAAAAAAACCTTGACCACATGACTGCTTTCATCCTGTATGCAAAGAGGAACTGAAATTAAACTGGTGCCACGGAAAGAAATAGACAACAATCCATTCATCTCCCACGGCATGATAAATTATCCTAATGCAGATTGCAACGATGAAGTAAAGGACATGGGGTCCACATACACTTATACTGAATGGCAGCAAGAAAAATGAAAGAGATTTGCAAGTATATGAGCTGTGTGTGTGTACACACACACACACATGCAGAGACACCAGAGGGTGGGTGGTAGGAGGAATACATACATACAGTAACGTGAAAATTTAAGACAAACACGACTATTCCACAGTGTAAACAGATTTTAACAGATTTTTTTTTGTGAGTGGTACCAGTATTCTATAAGGTTTTGAAGAAAACTGACAAATAGAATACATCAATAATAATAATATGTAACAGCTGCTATCTTAATGTAGATATTTATTAGGTATTATTTTAATGGTGAGTTTTGTTATTGCTATAAAACTACTCAAATCCTTAGATGAGGTCAAGCGGCAGGTATAAATACTCTGTCAGTATATTCCGGTGTTTATCTGAATCTTTTGTATTCCAGAGTTATGAGTGTGTGTGTCACTCCGGCTGGGAGGGGGAGAACTGCCAACAAGAAATTGATGAATGTTTATCACAGCCCTGCAAAAACAACGCAACCTGCACAGACCTTCTCGGCGGCTACAAGTAGGTGTGCGAGCCGGCTCGAGGGCACAGTCCTCACGAGGTGCATCAGTCACTTAATAAATGCGGGGAAAAAGAAGCCGTTCAGAGATAGCAATATGTCCTTCCACTGGCAGCAGAGATAATGAATTGCAGATGGCAGGTAAAACAAATGAGTCAATCTATGGCTCACAGCATGAAAAGGTTTCAGGGGATCTGTGACTCATTGGAGGAAAAAGCTGGTGTATCTGCCTCGGCTAATGCCCCTCTCGCTGGGGAGAAGTAAAACTGCTTCAGGTGGAAAAGCTGGGGGATGGAAAGGGAACGCGAGGTGGAGTGGCTGGTAGTGCTCGGGTACTCACTGCCACCAAGTGGAATATTCACCTGCCTTAAGAGCAGATACTTCAGATTCACACAGATACCCTCTCCGGTCCTCTCGCTGTCTGCCTCCAACATGCATACATTTCCATTTAATCCCCATTCAGCACTCTAACCTCCCGTGTCCTACAGTCAGCTGTCCAGAATTAAGAACCGCTCTGACCAGTGCTGCAATTAACCTGTAAATCCTCCACTTGCACACTGAGATCCAGGCAGGGTGCAGTGGCAGCACATGCTCTGCACCAGTGTGTTTGTATGCAGAATGTTGACTGTATCATTTGAATTAAAAAATAAATTTAAAAAGCATTTTGGTAGTTCATCTGTAGTACCGTCCTGTATTTTTGCACAGGTGTCCCCTAGGGGGAAAAACAGTTAACACTTAACCTTTACTAAACTGATAAATATGTTTATATCTCCAGGATTAATTTGGTTGTGCCAAAATAACCCACACAGTGCCATATCTTCTCTCTGGTACATCCGAGGTGTGTGTGCTCACCAGGCTGGACAGGTGCTCACTGTGCCGAGGACGTGAATGAGTGTGATTCTGGGCCCTGTCTAAATGGAGCTCAGTGTCAGGAGTCAGATGTACCTGGGGAGTTCTCCTGCACCTGTCCCCCCTTCTTCACTGGCCCCTTGTGCAACCATGCGTACGACCCCTGTGACCCCCTCTATAATCCCTGCCTGCACAACTCCACCTGCCTGACACGCTCCAATGGAACAGCCTCTTGCAGATGCCCAGCTGGTAAGTGAACAAACCACCACAGCCTCATACAAATAGGGCTTTTCTCCCCCCCCCCCAGCCATAAATACTGCATTTTCTTTAATAGGTTACTGTATGTGGATGTTAAATCTTCATATGCACATCATAGACCAAAGGGTTCTCACTAGAAGATGACAAATATTTCCGTCACAGCTGAACATGCATCATTTGTATCTTCTCCCTGAAATGTATTTTTCCAAAAGTTACTGTATCATCAGAGACAATAAATGTTGTTTTCTTGTGCATAAATCATATGTTGAACCGTGCTCCTGACATCTCTGAAAAAGAAGTGGCTCACAGCAACAGTAAATGTTTTCCTACAGGGATGATTTCAAGTGATGAAAAGCTTCTTCTTTTTAGTTTTTTGTTTGTTTGTTCAAACTATGATTGATGGTTACAGAATAAAGTACGACTTTTATTTCATTATGTCATTTTCAGGGGATAAAGAGGGTATGAGCTGACATTGTCTGGTCATGGGTGTCGAATAATGATCTAATCCAGTTTACCAGAAAAGCTCTAGTGTATTACTAAGGTCTAGTGTATTACTAACAGCAATACATTATCAGTATTTTTGCACCTTTCCTGTCTATTTTCTTTTAATAATTTTGGATCTTTATTCCTTATAAATTTTGCTACTATTTTATCTTCGTTTGCTTTTTCCTCGTGACTTTACTGGAAACAAGACTAGATGAACTTAGTTATTAGTTGTCATTGCTGCACTTAATACATGTGATATGTCATCACAATCCCTAATGAAATTCTATCTCTTTTTGCATAATGCATTAGCCTTTTTTATCCTTTCTCTCATTCACATAGAAAGCAGTGTTTTGCTAACAAGCCTTTTAATAACAAAGTCACAAACACCATGTTTACCATGCATTCACAAACTATGCATATTATTATGAAATTTTAAAATACACATGATAGTAGCAAATCCTGTGCTGATGTTCACCTAAGCCGGTAGCCATATGACAATCTGAGGAGCATCCATAGGTATATACAAATACAAGTGCATGGTGTATATATGTATTACGTTTCTTTCTTTTTTAGTTTTGTATATTGAAGTCCCCGCACGCTGCTCAAGGATACAAACATGAATAATACATAATACATACATAGTCTAAATAAATTGACAGAGCAGTACCTGTGTACATGTTTACATATACATGTGTATATGTGTCAGAGGCTTTTGAAAGAAACTCATATTTAGCTATTAAACAGCCATTGATTCCTCTTTAACAGAAGTGGACTAATAAATTCATGTCTGTGATAATGAAATCAAATGCTAAAAATATTTAATAATATAAATATATAAAATAAATCTGGGTTACTGAGAAATGTGATTACTGGTGATGGAACAGGTTAAAAATAAAAGTAGTACTTTAATATAGCTATTTAAATGTTCAATATCCTGGACCTTTCTGGGCTTTATTTGATGCTTTGATAGTGCTCACATGCATATATTTGCAATTTAAAGTACAAAAATTTGTTGTTTTTAGTTTTACTGAGCTCTCTCAAGCGGCTTCACTGGAGCTCCAGAAAGAAGAGGTCATTTTTGGTCCGGCTCATTGAATTCATGAGCTGTCCATTATACTTTAACTTGGAAGACTGGGGGAAAATAAAGTGGGTTTGAGGGTGGGGGCATGTGGGCCATGCTGGGAACCTTTACAGAAGGACAGAGCTACTGTATGACATCACAAAGATAAGGAAGTACAAACAAGCTGTAAAATCCAGTCTGTGTACATTTTTCTATTTTTCTGAATTTTTGATGCATGACACTGCTTTTATACAACCAGTAGATCCTATTTAGAGTAAAAAATAACCATCAGTGTCTATTTGCATGATATGGGACCTTTAAATTGTCTGCCTGTAGAACATCATTGTTCACATCCACTCAGACTTGATTTTCTCGCTTGAAATCTGATTCCTGTTCAATTTAAAAGCCACAGGTTAGTCAGAGAGCAATTTAAAAAAAAAAAAAAAACAGAGAGCCGAGAAACTGTAAATGACATTGTGTTTCCGTTACAAACATACCAGTGTGCAGGTTAGGATGCTGTAGGGTCGTGTTGCAATGCACCTAATGGCTCTGTCAGTGTGGAGATGAAAAGATGTTGCCAGATATAAATAGAGTGGCTGGGTTAGTTTCAGAAGGTTTCCTTGGAGAGGAATAGGAAATTATGTGCTGGCTGCATACATCACACTGAGAGCTTTGCGTGGGCTTGGTCGTTTTCACTTCATACAAGCATTGTGACTCACTACTCGCCATTATTATTCACCATAAATCCATCCTACATAGCTACGACTCAACACACGCAGCGCCGCTCTACATTCTCATGGCTTGATCCCAGAACAATTTTACAGATTTGTTATGAAACATTCAGTGTAGGTTATTTGTCAAGGAAACTGTGATGGCCTTACATTATCTCCAGGCCTAATTCAATTAGAATGTGTCTGCCTATGTCTGCCAGATTTACTGCCATAGGAAAATCTCTTCCCACACACTCAGATGGCCACTGCATAGTAAATAGCATCATGCTTAACTTGTTATAAAATTAATGCGTATTAGCCTATTTCCCTCCGTGCAACGTGCTTTCAGTATTTATTATGCATGTTGCTAGAGGTCTGTGCTGATACAATGAACCACATACAAGATAAGGTTTGATAGGGTTGTTTACATGGGATTACACATAAGAATTGTTTATATTTAAATGGTTAATAGTTGTTTTACTGTTTGTTAATGGGTAATGCTTGATTAGTAAACCATCTAATAACATTATTGAATGGCCATTTATAAATGGTAAATAGAAAGGTAATTTAAATTGAGGCCAGTAATTTTATTTTTATTGATTAATAATTCGTTTGTGAACTGTTTATAACATCAGACATTTTAGAGTTACACTACTATTAATTAACAATTATCAACGGCGTTGGTATAACAGCATCCAAATCTGTCATCTCTGTAAGAGACTGAATCTTGAGTAATGGAATGAAAACATTTATACTATGGTCCTCAAATGGTTTACAGCCCAAAGTCACACCACAGTCCACATGGTCTCATGTCGTATTTGGCCGCAGATGGAAATCATTGCAATGTGGCAGCTGCACCACATATATATATATATTTAAAAATAAAAAAAATGCCTCAGGCTTCACATGAAGGTTTATGCTGTCAAAGATAGAGAGAAGATCTTATGGAGAGGATGCCATGTGGAGTTTTCATGTCAACATACAAAAGTTGTGTTTACATTCAGGGCCAGCAGACTTCTGAAATGTAAAATGGCACCGCGCAAAATATGGGTAGCAGTTTTCATTAAGTCCGCGCCCACAATCTGTGTGTATTCACCATCTGATTTAATAAGACAGCGGCTCATTATGCAGTCGGCTGGTGACAGTCCTTCCAAGACGCACGCTGCGAACCGGGAGCTCGTAGACGCCGTTCAGCCGTCGGGTTCCTACGAGGTCGCTGAGCTCGTGGCGATCCTGATTAAAACGCTTGCGTTGGACGTGATTCAACTCCTGAGAAACTTACCATTAGTCAAAATATCACTCATAAATTGTTGATTATAATCTTTAGCATTTATTTAATAACTAATTCAATAGGCACAATAAAAAATGTATGGGAAATGAAAAAAAGATAAATCTCATATTTGCAAAATATAACCCACTGGTGGACTGACACAGACAGAGCAGCAGTTCACAGCCGTGGGAGGTGGAGATAGTGTAGATATAGAATATTATATATTAATATTGTGGCAAATGCTGCCAACCTCTCACTTAAAATATCTTTACAAAAGGTAGAAAAACTATAGAAAAAGCTTGTCCCAAAGGCAACCACATTCTAAACATTATCAAGGCTAACTTGTTATGAAATCAACACTGATAAGAAAAAAAAATTATAGTTGGCTCCTGGTAAAAATGTTTGATTTTGAAGTTTGATGTCATATTATTCCACAAACTATTGTGTTACAGTAAACTAAAATATTTCTCATTAATAATATCCTATAATAATATTAATTCCATTAATAATAATTCTGCCTATACATATGCTGTAAATGCATGATTGTTCCATATTTACACAACTGCTCTTTCGAGGGATATTTGCGTGATCCTCCCCTAAATGCATATGCAATGACGACAGACGCACTTTACAACGGTACAGAATGAAACGCAGACTGTCATTCCACCCCGGTGCGTCAGTTAGAGAAATACACAACATGTGTTTGGTGCAAAATATGTCAAATGTGATTTGAAAAAAAAACAGGAGCAAAGCCTTAGGAAATCTGGCCCTGAGATCGTTAATATGGTGGATGTCAATGAAGGAGGCGGGTCAGCTATACAGACAGCCAATTAGTGCGGGGATTTATGAATATTGATTGTTGTGTTGTTAGGTCTGTTTAAGTTTCAGTTTGATGCATCAGGAGCAAATTGCTTCTTATTTGTTACTCACAGTAATGGGCCAAAAAACGAAAATCTTATGTTAATTTAAACTAACATATAAGAAACAAATTAGCCCCATCACTCCATGTTTTTGGATCAGATTTTTTGGGCTGTGTTGAAGGTTTGGCTGCATGTTCCCTTCAGCCAATCAATAATTAACACTCTATATTATGTAGCGATGCCCAGTACACCACAATGTCAAAATTTTCACGGGCAATTTTATGACATCTGATGGCAGATGGAGTTTTTTTTTTTTTTTTTTTAATTTAATTTAACTCTTTTTGTTTTGATAAAGAGAAGCGCTTAAACACTTGGTTTAATGACCAGCGTTCCCAGACTTGCTGTAATGAGTGTGTGTGTGTGTGTGTGTGTGTGTGTGTGTGTGTGTGTGTGTGTGTGTGTGTGTGTGTGCGTGCGGCCATAGTTTTACCACTAGATTATGTCAGTCTCAGGAAAAGAGTGCTCTGGGAGCTTTAGTGTTAGTCAGTTCAACAGGAACTAAAAGGAAGCCATAAGGACATGCCTATTGGGAGTTACGTTAAAGGGATTTGTAAATCGCAGCCACTGTGGAAATTAGTTGTTCCTACAAAGGTATATACTTTGAGAACCTGGAGGCCAGATTAAAACTAGAGCTGGTTTAGCTTGAAAGAAAATAAAAGGAAAGTGGTTTATCCGCTCTTAACGGTGGAGAGTACAGTGTAAAGTTTTGTTCTCTGTGGCAGTGACTCTCCACCGAGGCGCTGGCCGAGAGGCCTGTAGTCATCTTGCCTGCACAGCACAGATGTTCCACTTTCCACTTAATGAGGGAGTCTCAGCAGGGAGCGCCAGACCTGATAGAGGAGCAACCTGAAAATGGGAGAGCGGGGGTAAAGGTTGGGGCGAAGGTGACGGACAACAAATGAAGCAAACAGGCGTACAGTGGCATCACTCAACACAGATTACAGTACAAGGCGGGGGAACACCGCTTTCTGATCTCCTACACGATCTATAGGCTCGGATGTCCTTGCTCAGTTTGCTGAAGGGTTTGCACAGATAACGGTTTGCAAACGGCAACATCCTGTGTTTAAATCTGATCTGGGACCTTTTGTTCTGTGTCCTCCAGTGTTTTTCCTTCCAGTCTGTCCACTTACCACTGTCTAAAAGGCAACAGAGTCCCAAATATTATAATATTATATAGGTCTATAAGTAAAAAAAAATGTAATAAAAACTATACACACAATATGCTCTAAATAATTGAGAATAACTGTTTGTTTTTTTTTCCTTTATCTTAAAGCTTGTAACAATGGATATTAAAATGTTAAATCACAAAATCAATATTGATTCACCATCAAAGAAAATTATATTTAAATTCAAGCGCTATTGCTTAACAGCATCTTTTTAAAAACATTGTGAACACTGATTGTCTCTTGTTAAATTTACATTTCCAATATATATATACAGATTATCCATATTAGTAGTGTAGCTGAATTTCAAACCTGCACTAATACAAATGATCAACATCAATAAATGTTTCCATTTCAAGATGCCAGTTGGATTTCAACAATATTCTTAATAGTCTTGCAAATAAAAAAAGAAGAAGATACAGAGAGAGGGAGATTTCAAAGGAACCTTTTTCTTCATCAAATTTAGCCTGTGTGAGTGCTGTTTAGCTCACTTCCCAACAATCTGTCATTGCAGGGTTCATACCAATAGATGCCTCATGTCTGAGGTCCAGTTTCATATGATACTGGTACCTTCAAATTAGCTTTGTAGCCGAGCCTGCTATTATCTCTAAAGGACAGCAAAACATTAACCATGTTTATTTTTAACACAATAAACAATTTTAATTAATTGCAAAAATGAATGATCATTCTGACAGCACCAAATTATAGGCTTTAATTTAATTAGGTGAATTTAATTAGGATCTGAGGAGAGTTTAATAAAATTTCAGATCATTCATGGACATCCTTAAAATTTGTCGCATGTCATTAGTTCAGTCCAAGCACAAACCACTTTTGAACATTATTTGAAAAGCCATTGTAACTGATAGTTCAAATGTGTGTTTCTCTATGCAATCCGCTATAGAAAATGTAATTCTTTGAAAAGATGAAAATTAAATATATTAATATTCTTATTTGTACCATTCCAGTGTTGAGGTAAAGAACCAAAACATCAGCTGACCTGTAAACACTGATTCCTACACAAAACTGAGACATTTACAAACATCTCATAACATTCAAGTAAAATTGTTGCAACTCAGATTCATGATTAAAAATTTATATTTAAGGATTCATAACAACAGGAGGAATGATAGTTGAGATGAACTATCTGCTGGGATCTAACTGAAAACATACAATATGATATATGATATGATATCACACACGGCATAAAACATGCATACATAGAGGCTGTGATTTACCCACACACACATCTTTCCCATAAACCCACAACGCCAACACAAAAAATGCAGCGATATTGTTGTACAACCGTGATAGGAGACACCAAAAACCATAATGTAATCAAGATAAGAGGAACAAAAAAAACCAACAAACAAAAAACATACAATATTAAAGGGGCAAGAAGACACTACCATTAAAAGCAACTGCATGAGAATGAATTCAACAATGTGGGTTTGCAAAAAGAACAACAAGAAGAAATTATGAATCTTTTTTTTTTTCTTTCACAACTATAGTCGTGTTTTTAGATGCTGTTGAGTTCTAAATCTAAGTCAAATCTTGTGGCGGCACAGTGTTTTCATGACCTTGGAATCCGCTTTGCCATGTGGTATTTTGATGCCCAGCACTGTGCATGTGTGGGAGGAGAGGCACAATAAGGTGGGAGGTTGATTCAAATATGGGGTAGCGCAAAGTGAACTGCTGTTGTTGATTTTTTTTTTGGAGATTAAATGGGTTGGTGGAGGTTTGGGTTAGAGTAGACGTCCAAGAATCACGTCTATTTCTGGCACAAAGTCACTCTGCTGGTGAACTCACAATACACAACTCACAACGAGAGACTGAAGTCGCTATTTTTTCGACTTTGGTTGCTACAACTGCACAAAAGCATTTGTGAAAAATATGATTTTAGATTAGATATAATACGATTTTAGAAGATAAACCTTCATATTGAGGCCGTGACATCTGATGACACGGAGACATGGAAAAGGTTGTTTTATTAGGGAGGAGAAGTAAGACAGTTGGCAGCAGGCAACATTTCTCACACGTTGTGTTCTTGACCTGTGATAAAAAAGACACAGGTCTGTTCCCTGCCTCCTCCAGGCCATCTAAAAAACCATCTAGAAAATGTAAGACGACTCTGCTGGCACTTTGTTGATTTCCATCAACAATACAAAATCTAAATAATCTCAGCGAATGTGCAGCATTTGCAAAGTAACCATTTCAATTAAACGCCCCCCAAGTAAATGCATTTAAATCGGATTCAATTAAAATAGGTAATTCCTAAAGTTTACACTATCCACAGCGGCCCAATAGAGGAGAGCTTCTCCTCCAGTTCATTAAATCCCTGCAGCCATTTGGAGGCAGCAGGACAGATGTTTGTAAATCTACAGTCTCTAATATAACAGGGCATAATGCAGTGCCATTATACATAGCCATCCACTGTGCTTACATTGATTAAATCATGAGCAAGAGCAATAAACTCGCACACAAACATCACACTGTTCTGCTTCTAGTATGTGGGAGAAATCAGACTCCTTGGCCTCATTTATTACTGCTTCCTTTCCAACTTTTGTTTTTGTCATGGTCATTGAGCAGCTACTCTAGTAATACTATCAATACTTGTGTAATTAGGGTCAGCATCAGCCTTCCATAAAACCGCAAAGAGTCCTAAACAAAACCAGACTAGGAACTTGTCTGCCTGATCTCAGGTATTAGCATGTTGGCAGTGCCATTAGGATGTAAATGATTAATTATGAAGGTTGATTTTCTACATTCCAAAATGCCCCCCCATGATGCTACACACAATAACTGAGTCCAACATGTGACTTTAGGTCACTGTAACATTTAAAACAATTGAAGTCCCTGGTTTTATTCCTTAAACGCTTCATGTTGCAAATGCTGTCCATCAACTCCCACATAATGTGAACATTAACTACAGGAGATACAGCAGAAAATTGGCTTGGATTGGTGCAATCATATAGCCAATGCTTTTATTGATTTCTATTATCATACTGAATAGGTGTAAAACACACACACACACACACACACACACACACACACACACATCATCTACCTTTGGCTTAGTGATGATGTGTTTTCACATTCTGTCTACACCTTCCAGACAATAATTTCTAATGGCTGGTGATTTTAATCTTCATATTGATGATACTGTGTTTAATATTGCCTCTGAATTTCTTTCTCATTGAGCCCTTCGATTTTATGCAACAGGCATCTGGCTCTATTCACAGACAGGAGGACACCATTTGGATCTCATTTTATATTTTATACACATGGAATGAATGTTTGAACCTGCTGGCTCTAAGGATTTATTTGTCAAATCACAAATGTATTTTATTTGCTATTTGTTTTAAATTGGAATTTTAGCCTTCTTTGCATATGGGACGCGGCTGTCTCATAAACACGACTGTGGCCGTAAATTTCTCGGATGTTTGACAGCAATATTGTCTTAAAGGATGGCGATGTGGAGACTTCAGTCCAATCATTTAACAATGCCTGTTCCTTGGTGCTGGATAAAGTGGCTCCTCTCAAGCTTAGAAATATCCCTTCCATAAATTCATCCCCATGGATAAAGGTTTTAGGCGCAAATGTCAGATGACCAGACGCTTGTGCAAAGCCACAAAGCTTGAAATACACAGGTTGCATCTCAAAGAACTTATGAGTGTCCTCAATGCCATGGTGAAGGCTGAGAATTTGTGTTATTTCTCTATTTTATCCAGCAAGAGAAATCCTGAAGTCCTGTTTGATACAATAAACAATATTGCCTCTCCAGGCACTCCAAATGTGCCAATTTTTTCTAACAGTGACTGCAATAAATAACTTTCTTAAATATTTTATAGATAATGTTGTAAATGTTAGGGCAAACATGTCGCTCTTATGCACTCCACTCACTAGTGGTTCCTCTAAGCTATGCAACTTTGATTTCTTTCATTCTGTCTAAAGACAATATTATGGCCTTTTTAGGTATAATGAAACCGTCTTCAGGCCTCCCAAAGGTCCTACAAATCTTCTTGCCATAGAACCTTAGGTAGATTCAAGAAACTCTCCTTTTCTTCCAAAATTTGAAAAAGGATTGTTGAGAGGTAACTTATTTACAAGCACAGGATTTACACAAACTGTCAAAATTGTATTTGCTTTTATAATTTACATTCCACTAAAACAGTTATCCGTAAGGTTTTACTCCAGAAAGGATTTAAATTATGTAAAACTAATGATATAGTATGTATTTTAACATGTTGTTCCCCCATGAATGGGACAGAGAGCTGGAAGCACATCCACGTATTCTTCCTCTTCCTCCCTCAGTGAAGTCATGAAACTTAGACCTATCACCGCTGCATACTTCCTGCTTTGAGTGTAGCCGTTTTTAGCTTAGCTCCTTCAGTAGAGCAATGTGAAAAGAGCTCTCTAGTGACACTTGTCTGTGAATATTCTCATCTATGCATTCATTGTTCTCTCTCAACTTGAATCAAGGCAACTTGACTCGTAATTGTCTAGTCTGACTAGTCTAGTGCCGACTCGTCACACCGATGAAGCCCCATAGATGGGAGTGAATGTTTGGTTTTGGTTTTATTGGACCTTAGCACAGCATTTAATATTGTTGACCGCTACATATTGATCTCCAGCCTAAAACACCTGGTGGGCACATCTGGGGCTGCAATAGAGTGGTTCTTTTATCTTTGTGATGGGACTTTCTCTTTCTTTGTAGGTTAATTTTTGGCAGACGCTGTCATATGGTGTCCCACAGGGATCCGTCTTAGGGCCTATATCCTTCTCTGTATATTTGTTTCCAGTAGGACAGTCTGCACGCAATGGTAATAAAATTGTACATTTGATTGTTTTTTATACACTAAATGGCCATTTAAGTTGTTTGCTGACAAACTGAAGAATGTCATGAGTGACAATGGTCTTTCTGAGGCACATGCATGCATGGTCACACCTAAGGGGCTTGTGGCTGTTTGACAGCCCCTCCTTTCAGGCGCTGATGCAGCTTCTCACCTGCTGATCTTTGCTAAATATTACCAAATAAATAAATTATATTGTATTGAGCCACTGCCAGCTGCGGCTGCTAGAGGATGTGGCAGGCATCCCGGGCCATGTGTCCCTGCCTGCCTCAGCTGTGTGATGTTGTTCACTGGGGGATGCGGTGCACCGGCTGTCCGTTCTGCTCAGGAGGGCTTTGGTGCGGCTCTCCAGAGAAGCACAGAAGAGTGGAGAGTTTGGCAGAGAGTTTGGCGGAGGAGGTGGCAGGACGGGCTCTGAAAGCTGTGAAATTGAGGAGGGGTGTGCGATAGCAGGGTGCCGTGCATCCCGGTGACCGCAGAGCTGCTGGAGGCCTGCTTTGATTTGGATCACGCTGTCGCACTGTTATTGAGATATGCTATGCGCCACGCAGCCTATTTGGATGTTTTCCACAAATTTCTGATACTCTCCTCCACAAGAGAGACAGACTTATTATAATATCATTATCGGGTGGATATGAGGGATCCTGCTGTGCTCTCACTCTGTGAACTGCACTTGGGAGGGAAGTTTTTTGTTGTATCCAATTCACGTAATTTAAAATAAATCCCATATTAGCTACTTGTCAACAGAGTCATTGGAAGCTATACACTTAGCTTCCAATCATCATTTGTATCATACTTCTATGATAACAAAATAAATAGATAAAAGTGAAACTTAATAAAGGTAAAAACTTAATAAAAGCACACATCCTGTTTTATAAATACTGTTCCTGCATTGCCGACGATGCACGCGTCCCCAGAGAAACATAACCAAACCCAGGTCTGTTGTGTCAGGAGCTGAAACAGAGATGCACATACGTGCTCATGCATCTTGTTTGGACTTTGCACTACATTTTACCTGATGAAATTCTGCTGCAAGGCTTTTAAAAATGATCCAACAGATGGTCATACATTACACCAATTTTAACCTATCTGCGCCGGCTGCTCTGTTCATTTTAGAATTAATTTTAAATTCTTGGCGTACGCTTATATCATCTATATTATATCATGGACCTTCTGCACCCAAACACTAAGTCTTCTAGGACATGTTTGAGATCAGGGATTCTAGTCAGGAGCACTTAAGTTTTACTATAGTCTCCCAATATGTCTGAGGTTACTTTACTCTGTGGAATTCAGATATAATTCAGCTATAAAGCAGACAGCTATGCATGTGCATGTGGTATTTTATGTCTTCACTTGTGTATTGTTTTTTTTTTCCTCTTGCGTGTCTATCAGTTCATCCCTTTTTTTTTTACTTTCTCATTTTGTCTGTGAAAGGTCCTATATAAATACACTTTACTATCAACATACTTATTTACTATTTCCTATGTGTATTTATTAATAGCCGAGCCCTCCGATCTTTGTCCTACTTCACCGAGCCCTTTTGCGCTCACACAGTTTGTGAGCACAAGACCTATCACTTTGCAATTTTTTTGTGCTTATGCAGCTTAAATAGAACCCATAATATGTCATGTTTTTGTATTTGCACAATAGAAACAACATTGTGCAGGAGTAGCAACTAATGTTTTAGTTTCAGTTTAAGTTTCCATAGTTTGTTAAATAATAAATAACACCCATATTAGTTTGCTTTTCAGTTGATTTGCGTGTCATTATTTGGAGTTTAAAGTGAGATCTATGAGTGCAGAACTATGATTTTTCAGTGCACAGTGGAGTGAATTTATTCAGAAGCATTGTGTGGTCCCTTTACATGCAAAAAACATTCAATCTCCATGGCTGAGGATATTCCCAGAGGTGTTCCTGGCCAGATGGAGAACAAATCCCTTTATTTGCATGGTACGATACACTAGCCTTCACCTTCCACAAGATTGAGATTGTGTCCTACCAAACAGTTGGTTAATGAGCTACTGTGAAGCTGTGCCAACAAGAGAACTGACCTCATAACTAATGTGATATTGAAAATTATGTGATGAAAATATACTTTGCCAAAGACATGTGGAAAAAGTCCGTCCACATTGCATTCATTTCAATCTGATTTAAATGATTCTGTTTCATAGACAACATTGCCAATATAAATTATAGATGATGTATCTCAATTCATAACCTTAATGTCCCAATAGACCTATGGGAATGTTACTGACCTTTTTCTTCTGCCAGTAGCGTAATATAGAATAGAAAAGAATATTAGACTTTTACCTTTGGGCTTACACTATAAAATACATACCAATTTATCTTAATTAATCTATCAATATATATTTAAAAATGTACAGTAGTAACATGGCCAGGATAGAATAACAACAAAGACTAATGTGGTAAATATGTTTTATTATGTCATTTTAGTCATCAGTTAACCTTAATATACAGTAACTAAACCAATCCACTGTCACACTGAGCTTCGACTTTCACTTTTCTCCGTCCATAGTAATTATTCATCAAAGACATGTTATAGCTTTCTTTTCACAGAATACTGGCCCATGATATAATAAAAAAGGTTCACAGCATGTAAATCATTTCTCCATTGGAGAATTTATATTAGTCCAATATTTTTGAATGTGACAGCACACAAAAAGGAAAAGAAAATATAAAAATGTAGCAGGTGTTCAGTCTCAGTATGAGACTGTGCCCGCTCAGCGAGCAAAGCCTGTGATATTCCTTTGCTGAGGGCGACAATGTGTTCTTTTCTTCCATTTAAACTTTCAAACCTATGTTTCCAGCTTGAATAACAGCTGCATGAAATAAAGAAAGAATGTAGATTAAAGCTTCAATGAGCACATAGCGCTATCAGAAGTTTTCTCTTCATAAAAAAATCCCAGTCATTAGTAGCTTCTGCCATATTTATGTATATCCCCTGAATGCATCACAGCAGGTCAAAGTACCAATTTGTGAAAAATATCAGTAGCAAGAGAACACATTTGGCAAAGTGTTTTTTTTCTTCTTTCTTTTTTTTATGTGGTTGGACAAAGAAATGTGGTTGGCGCAGTGCTACACTCTTGTGTCAATATGGTGGCTTTCTGGCTTAAAAAAAGATAGTCAGTTGAGTTCCAAACTCAAGAAGTCCACAAATCAATGGATGACATCACATGGAAAAGTACATTATTTTTATGCAGTATATAGTAGAGCCCAAGCAAGCTCCATCAATCAAATGGCTAAGGGCAACCCCTTAAAGACAAATTCACATCCTCCACCACTCAGCCACTGTTTCAGTCCTCCCCTGTATCCACACAGGAGCTATCAAACCTCCTGACAGGAACAAAAACTTACTGAAATCATCATCTCCTCCCTCAGCTCTGGTTAGTCCCCTATTCACTCAAACTGTCCTCAGAAAACCTAGAGTCTACTCCAATAACATGAGTAAATTCTGACCCATCTCCAGTCTCCCTATTTTATCAAAAATACTGAAATATGTTGTAGCATCCAAATTCAAAACACATCTCACCACCAACAACCTGTGTGAACCATTTTGTTCTCTTTTCCTCTAACATCACGGCCATCATTGTCCTCTCCTGGTTAAAGCCATACTTCACAGACAGACAGCAGTTGTTCCTCCACCATCGCTCCTCTGTCACAAGGCATCCCCCAAGGTTCCGCGCTTTGTTCTCTCCTCTTCATCGTCTACATTCTCCCTCTTAGTAGCATCGTCCGTCAGCCTGATCTCCACTCTCCACCTCCGCGCTGACGATGTCCAGCTCTATGTTGCGGCCAAATCCATCAACTCTGCAGCTCACTCCCTGGTAACCAACTGCTGTACTGAAATTAAATTATGGATGCCAGCAAACTTTCCTAAACTTAACCATGACATGCTCATCATCCCCAAATCCCTCAGCAACACCACTCCCAACTCCAGCCTCAGTGCTGACAACTCTGTATCCCTCCCCATACGTCCACAACCTCTGGCCACTGTGGTGGCAAGTCTTCCTTTGGACATTGCATCAATCCAATCAACATCGACTGAGCTCTGTCTATCACTCTGCATCTCTGCTGCTGAAACCCCTATCAACACAATCAATCCTTCCAGAATTGATTACTGTAGCAGCCTTCTATACGGCACATCAACTGGAGCCTTCAATGAACTCCGCTGCATGCAGAACTCTGCTGGCTGCCCACACCACCTGCTTCCACTCCCTTAACCAGATTACCCCCCATCCATCGGCTCCCTGTCTCCTAATAGATTCAGTTAAAAAAACTATTCTCCTCACCCAAAAGGCTTTCACAACCTAGCTCCCAAATACCTCACTGATCTGCTCCACTGCAACGCTCCCCCCCGCCGTCTCCACTCCTCTGACGCCAACCTTCAGTTGATGCTGCAAAAAAAAAAAAAAAAAACAAGTACAGAAACCCGGGGCGACAGAGCTTTCTCCTCTCCCTTCTGTAACTCTCTTTCTCCCCAAACACATCAGAGACATGGGCCGATCTGTTCGTGTTCCAATCTAAAATCACATTTGAATAATGTGTCATGTGGATAATGCTCCGCTTTAATGAATATTCTGTTGTATTAGTGACAGCTGGGCAGTCGTAATCACTGTTATAAGAGGATGTATTTTAAGTTTTAAAAAAATCAAAATTAAAAAATGGGATTTTGAAAAGTATCAGAAACATGTCCTACACTGTCCCCAATGGAAGTTTACCCTGAACCACAGCCAATGTTTATCAGTTTTACAGATTTAATAGTAAGTTTCAATCCCGTCCTCTCACAATGAAATATTAAATTGTGGTAACTAGATGAGGCTGCTTTAAATAGATAGTCTTTTATTCAAAAATCATACTGTACTGTATGTAGAAACAGGGCAGCGTGAAAATCCACTGTGGAGTCCTCTTTCCTTATCACCTGTCAAACACAAGATCGTTCTTCACTCAATAGCCCTGGGTCATTCCGAGAGTAATATTTAGACTTTCTGTGCCTTAAGGTAAGAACCTTAGGAGTGAGATTCATGGACAGACAAGTCAAAATGAAGAAGCATCAGCTGCTGCCTCTTCTCAACTTGCAGAACCTGCAAGCATCATTTAACTTCATGTTAATCCTAGAAATATGGCCTAATAGTGCAGTTAAACTCTTTTTGTCATACACAAGAAGTTAATGACATACCACATAATACAAGCACATAATTGTGGCCATCTTAGGTATTTAATTCATTTTATTTCATATAATAATGATGGTTGTCTTTTGTGCCAACCTCCAAAACAACTCGTATCCCCCCGGCTGTTCCACAGGGCTCTTACCTTTCACTTTACTCCTTTTGTACATTTAGCAGTTTTCTGGTGTCACAGTATGTATGTGTTTACAAATGGACAACAGTGGATGGACACTGTCAAAGTTGCAACCAATAGCAACCAGATAAATTAATACAGATGTGCCAAGATTTTTAAGAGCAAACATTGGCAGTGATTAAGTTTTACAAAGTAAGATTTACTATAGGTAAAATCTACCTCAGTGGTAGATTAGAGAATTTAGTCTGTGACCATTGTATGGTATACACAATTTAAATAAAAGATGTTTTATCATCTTGTGCCATCATAAGCAGTGCTGAAAGAACGGTCCAGGTGTGTTGTAGCACCACAACTCATATGAGATTTCTGTCCTTAAGCCAGGAAAGGTTTTCTGCTTTTGAAATTGGACTAATCTCTCAATGAATATACTTAATTTTAATTGCCAGTAAAAGTCCCTTGTCCGTTTTTTGCAGACCAAACATACATATAAATTGTCCCCAATTAGGCTAAAGGGCAGCTCAATATAAGACGTGGCAGATATAAAAGTGTTTATTCTCTTGTTAGCTTGACTGAGCTCACTAATCTCTATCTGCCCCATTAGAATTTGGCTCTTTTTTTTTTCCAAAGTGCTATGCTACTTTGTCCTGATGATACCACTATTACAGTAAAGGTTAGATTTTTAAATGAAAAAGCACAAACATAACCCAACTGTTCTGATACATGAAATAATAAGCTATCTGCCCAAAACAATTAATACAAATATCAAAAAAATAATCTTAAATTTAGAAAGAGCAACATCAATTTGCATGACACATTTGGGTTTCAGCAGGAAAATAAAACCACAGATCCACCAATCGGTGATGTCTGAGACTTGATGTATGACGGCAGGCGGATGACACCACAGACAAAGATCTTTATCGATGCACGAGCGGCAAGCAATAGAATTTCAATGAGCCTCCCCCTCGGCAATGGTTACATCAGACCGAACAACTGGGATGACGAGACCACAGCCATGAACCTAGGAGTCCAAAACCAAATTCACGCTCCCAAATGAGGACATCGCTCATATTTCAATTGAAACGTCCATCAAAATTATTTCGCCATCCACGCGGGATTACCCACACTTTTCTTTCCCTCCGAGAGTTTTTCAGTGGCAGGAGCAGTGATCATAACTGTAGCTCCTGCCAGATGATGGAATGACTATGTGAGTTCGCGCCTTGGGTATCCCTCTCTGTACTCTGTCAAAGAGAAGCCTCCAGTCACTGCTTAGTGGCAGAAGATGCATTACATCGCGGTGACATTCGAAATAGTCCCAGAGGTGCTCCGCCATTGCTTTGACTGACAGCCCGGCTTGGGAAACCTGTGCCGTCCCATAATTCACCAGATGCTCTGTGACGCTCTGTGGTCCCGTGGATTCCCTCTCATTCCTGCGTCCCAGGATGCACCGAGCTATGTCAGCATCGCAGCTTCTTCTTCTTCTTCTCCCCCCCACCACCCAAACATCACCGCTCCAGTTGTGCTGCAAAACGTCCGTCTTCATTATAAACACGATGATCTACAATGTAGTTTATTCAGCTCTTTAAAAGTGAGCGGCGAGTTTCTCGGAGCGCCTAATTTATAGACTATTCAACAACACTTAACAATCAGTTAAGTAAGTGCCATGCTTCATCTGGCAAACCGCAAATTATGGCTTACGATTGCTGCATCTATCTGCATTTAGATTTATTATCATATATAATTTCTGGCATCTGTTCTGCACACTAGCTTTTGAAGCACTAAATGATAAAAGTCATTGTTGCTGTTACAGTGTTTTATATACTGATCTATCTTGATTCATCGCCTCATAATTTAATGGTTACCTTTAATAAACAGGAACAAAAATACTAATGACTAATATAAGGTGCTAATACCTTATAAAAGAATAGTATATTCTTATTTATTTTCTCATTTCTCAAGTTTTAACTGTGTGACTGTTCTATTTTCAGATACAACTTCATTGTTAAACATCTTGCATCTGAGAATGGAAAGCTACGCATGGGGTGGGGTGGGGTGGAATAAACTGTATTTCAAAAGTATATAACTCTTAACTTGAAGCAGCAGGAGCAACATAATGAGACAAGGAAAACAATAACAATGCTAATGCTCATTATGAATTACTTTTATTAACCCTTTGGAGCGCGTTTGCATCCTTGTTTAATTATGTGCTGCAGATGGTGCTCTGCGGGGACAACACAGTATTTAGCATTTTAAAGACTTTGATGGTGGTATAATTTAATGGATGGTGTCTCGGTACCATAGCTCACGCCGTGACAACCGAAATGGCAGAAACGGTCGCTTGGATGCTGAAACTCAATCGCACATCGGAAGTATGTTGGTTACTTTTTTTTTTTCATTCATTAATGTGTCTAGAATAAATATGAAGTCTGAGAAAAACAGCAATCGGATGGACCAGAAAGCCGGAGAAAAAACCTCCGGCAGGCAGAACATCACCAGCTCCCAGGCAACCTTCACCAGTACAACAAAACATCCATGCTGATCTGCTTAGCCATCCCGCCCCTCGACCCCCTAATGAACAAGTGCAAAAGAGCTCTTGGGCTTAGCCTCTCCCTCTTACCCTAACTTAACAAGATGTCCCCCAACTCGCTCTCTTGCACACACACACACACACACACAAACACAGTCACGCACACAGACACACACACCTCCCAAACCCCAAACCACTAACTCTCAGACCAATCTGTCTGTGGCTCTAAAGTATTATTAGACTTACACACTCTCAGAGGGGAAACAGTGAGTGTGCTGATAGCTGGAAGATGAGATATGCTACAGGGGCTACTAGTTCCATTAAAATGGCATTCACTGGGGCCTTTGTTATCATCGGCCCTGACGTTTTCAGGATGTAGTGGGGCCCGCTGATCCATGACCATCTCATCTATCTTTCAGGATTTGAAGGAAGTTGGTGTGAAATTGACACCAATGAGTGCAGCTCAAGTCCATGCCAGAACCAGGGCGACTGTGTGGACCAGGTCAACGGTTACAGGTAAAGAGTGTTTCCCGTGTCCCTAACCAGGTGTTTCATTTCTTAGGCAACAGGCAAATGTCCAGCCTCTTTGCTCTGGAGTCTCAACATTAGGGAATCTGGACTATCAGCAGGTTTCAGGTCATTTTACTGTAAATTTGACAGCAGATTAGCCTGAGCTAATAGATTTGTTCTGAGCTTATGCCCCATCTCTCTAGTTATGAACCATTTCATGTTGGATTGGGGTCAAACTGTTAACAGTCTCCAAAAAAAAAGGAAATAAATCTGCCTTAATTACCATTGTCATACATTATACATTCAGGCTTTGGTTTCAGTTAAACAGGCCTATGGTACTAAATATGATGTGTGATTAATATCATTAAATTCCTATTGATTCCTTTCACTCTGTGCACGTGCCAGCAGGGAAGCATTGATCTTCTATTTTCCATGGGAGGCAAAAATATCAATATTACAGATTTTTTTCTCTTCCAGCTGTGATTGTAAGATGGGATTTTCTGGTTTTCACTGTGAGGAAGACATCAATGAGTGCACCTCAAACCCGTGCCTCCACGCCGGCGTTTGTGAAGATCTTGTGAACATGTAAGCATGAAAAAGTATTCCGTTTTTTTTTTTTTTTCGCTTCGTGTGTTCGCACATTAGTCATCATTTGCTGTGTGATTTACCAAAGAAAAAAAAGGAAGAGAGAGAGAAAAATGCACATGCAATAAAGGCCGGACTGAATCAATTTACTGAGTTTTGTTTTGAAAGGCGAATGTACAAAAATCGTTCCGCAAAGAACACACAGGAGGTTGCAGCGTTCCTCTTCAAAGCGTTGCAGCTCTTATAACAAGCCCATCTTCATCCTTGACACACATAAGCCGCTAGTCTAAAGACAGAGCGCGAATTCAGCGGGAACACATCATGTATCTAGATTGGGCTTTACTTCACTGGTGCTCCTCTCTACTGTGCTTAATGGGAGCCCCGGGGCTTCCAGGCTTAGTCGGACAGATGGGTAGAGAAGTCCCAGGGCCAATTTGAGTCCTAAATGGTTTGTCTCCAGTTTGTCTCCCATCATGATTTCTCTCCCATGTGACCTGGCCCCGCTCAGAGCGCTCCCCTGATTGCGCAGTCCAGGGAGTTCATATCAGGTGTGTTTTTAAAGCGTGCGGGGCCCTCCACGCGCCGCTCTCTCCGCCTCGTGTTCGCACCGTCCACGGAATCACACCTCGGCCCCCCTGTAAAAGCTCCACAGGAGCGCAGAGGCTTCGGCGGAGAGAAGAAGAATGCATCCGCTCCGGTTTTACGAGCCTTTAAGATGTTATGACAATAATGTCTCAGACTAGTGGAGCTTTCGGAGTTGACATCCTGTAATTAGGCAGCACCGCCCTGTTCCCTGTGCCATGACATGACAATAATTGCAATCTAGCACATCACAGGAATTAGATGCAATGTTGCCTGTACATTAATGACAAGTGATGCTTTACTTGTTAAAAGTATTGCTTCTGGTAATGCAGAAGCAGAGCTGTGTGGGTGAAGGATAATGTTGTTGTGCTTATATATATTTGATCTGACCCTAAGTTACTTTTGCCACTTTTTCCTTTCTGTGAAGAACTAAACAAAAAAAAAAAAAAAAGTCATCTGTAATTGCCGTCTGTCACGCCGGTCTTTACTTTATCGGATTTCATTTCCCGATGATTGAGTGTTATCACATCTTCCTCAGGTTCCGCTGCCACTGCCCTCCTGGTTATTTTGGACCGCTCTGTGACCTGGATGTGAATGAGTGCGAAGTTTCACCTTGCTTACACGGGGGCATCTGTATCAACAAGCCCGGGGGCTTCGAGTGTGTCTGTCGCCCTGGATACTCAGGTAGCTCTTTTGCCTTCAGGTGACACCGGGATCAATATGAGACTCTAAAAAGCTTATCATGACTGCGGCGGCCACTCGCTATTGAGGCAACTCTGACACAGATCTGGCTTAGTGTATGTAAAAAATAAATAAAATAAATACACAATGCTTACTTTTAATTAGCCCGCCTGCCTCTGCAAGATACAGCGCCGGCTTTTCAGCAAAGCTTACAACAGAGATGAATTCACGTCACCTGTTTTATCTGATAAAAACTTCTCAGCATCCGTTCGTTGCCTTTATTTCATTCCATCAGCCCCTTAAGTCTCCCAACGCTATTGTTGTTTTACTTCAATCCATTTGTCTTATTTTCCACCCAGACGGGTATCGAGCTATTTGAAGCGTGTGTGCGTGTCCGCGTGCACGTGCGTGCGTGCACGCTATCTAAAGCCGATTCCTGTCAGGTACGGGGAAGATTAATTTCATTTGTCTTCCACACTGTATCATCAATTTATCCTTCCCCAGTTGAGAGTGGGGGGAAATCTCGGAGGTATTGCTACTCTGGAGAGCAGAACCTGACACGCATGGCCCAATTCCCACAGAAGCAGCTTTTATTATTAGGCCTACGCACAGCATAGTACAAGTCATTACTTTTTCTGTTGCTCTAAGCTCATCTGAGGAAACAGGGTTCCCCATGAGAGCGAGTGGCCAGAGGATACAGTTTGGATTGGCTCAAACCAGCTAGAACTCATACAAAATATTTGCTCTAGTAACACGTGTAACGGCATCGCAACTTTTCTCCCCCGAAAAAAAGCAAAAAGGGGATGCGGGGCGCTGCTGTGCGTGCGCGCACGGTGTGACGCACGAGTTTTAATCACGGCGATTCATCACATCACATTCGTCACCCTGATTGCAACTGATTGAAATGTTATACTAATTTGGCGGTGAGACGCGTCGTCTTCTCCGATCACCCAAACACCGTAACTCGTTGTGTCACCAGATGGTATTATCGTATTACTTGCTTCAGCCGTTGGGAAAGTCGAGGCCGCTTTTTTTTTTCTCTTCTTTCTCCTTTTTTTTTTTGTTGCATATCAAATGACGAAACTCATTGTGACTGTAGCAGCTGAAGCCCGCTTACTAATACATCAGTCTGCTGCTCTATCTGCTTACTCTCATGGATGTGATTTAAGCTATAATGACACTTCATTTCCACCTCCTCTATATTGGATTTTTTCCTTTTTTCTTTTTCAGACTGGTTGTTTGTTACGGAGTCGCCCAGTGCATCTTTATTCTCGCCTCTTTCACCAAATCTGCCACTGTCTGCGTGCCATTCATGCGGCTTCCCTAACAACAGCCAAACCTCTCTGTATATTACCCTCTCTTTTCCAAAATGATGGATGTTTTTTATTTTTTTTTTTACGACGGAACATTTTTGGTTGAACTGTTGAGTGTTTCATTCACACAACAGCCTTTATCATTATTTTCGCACCTTTTTCAGGGTCTGTATGACCCATTTAGAGGGTAAATATTAAAATGAGCTTATTTTCTATCTTGTATTCCTCACTTCATAGGAAGCCGGGCCTCTGAAGTTACAGTTTGACTCCATTCCTAATCGGATATAATGTTACGCTGTATTTTTTTTTTTATACCATTTGTTCTCCAGCCACATTGTCACTATATAAAACTAGTTTATCTCACACTTGGAGACAGCCTTGGCAGCTGTCTAGATCTCAGCTGTCTAATCATTATTTAGGACATTTCGGTTAAACGGCTCTACAAACCCGATGTATTATTTAAGCACCGGCGCTGCGTTCTGTGCTGAGGTCAGAAGTCATTACGCTGACATGATTAATGGATGATTGTGTTTATATAAATCACAGTTTAAGCACACTATTCATCACATTGTGTTTTCTCCCCTTCGCCCATCATTAAGGCGCGTGTTCCCCTGAGTGAAAGTACAGTGCGATCAGCACATTGTCCAAAGTGTCCGCGGTCAGCACATTGTCGGACGACGGCGGCGTCCGCTCACACCTTAGCCAACTCTGCCGCCTTTTTGCTTGCTCCGCCCGAATCGATGGAATTTCAGCGATCATCTTCAGCCTTTTTTTGATTCTGCTGGTCACTTCGGGAAGGAAGAGCACATTTGTGTCAATGTTTGGGCAAATGTTTCCAAACGGATTGATTTTTTTTCTTTCCCTTTTTTAATTTGATCGATTTGAGGATCAAGGCGCTTGTCACCGAATGAATAATACATTATTATTAGGACTTGGTGCTTTGAAATACTTTTTTACTTTGTAATTTATGAATTATATTCCCAGACGCAAAAAACGCAATGTCAGCATGCGACAAGGACACGGGTCTATATTTCAGGGGACTTGTCACAGTTCACTTCTCTTGATTTCAATTTGTATATCCGTCTCCCACTTATCTGTCGCGTGATATTGAACAAGCGCTATTCTTTATGGTTTCAATTATGCTGGTAATGGATGGTGTAAAGCGCCAACTCACGCCATAAAGTAGTTTGTGACTGGTGACCTAAATAACAACATCAAGACGCGCGATGTTGATGATGCTTTCACTGCAACCCTCTATCACCCTGAACCCTGTTTTTTTTTTTTTTTTTTTTTTTTAGATTTTTTTTTTTTAACAAATATTGAATCCCCCGCTTGCTGTAGTTTCCTATTGGCTGAATAAAAACAAGTTCTCAGTTTGACACGGGGACAAAAAAAAACTACTTCCTATAACGGGGGCATGATCGATGTTGTGTACGCTAAAGACAGTTTATTTATTCTCTTTCATGATAAAACAAGGGGAGGCAATAAATAAATTCCCGCTCCCGTTGTCACCATGTTTGTTTACATCTGTCGCGGCCCACAGATGCAAAGCTAAACAAATGATTAACTATGGGTCAGTCCTCATTTTTCATCTCTCGATCCCTGCTAGTCTGGGGTTAGTAAATAATCTCTTTTACCACAGTGGTATATATATTTACACAGAAGCAAAAAATATAAATCACAAAAAAATAGCTTGAATGCCTTGATTTTTGAATTCCTTGGCAAAAGTGGTGACTTGTGTTAATCCCACATGATGATATGTAGACTGATTTGTTGGCAGGAGGGAGACTCATTTTGACAGTTTCTGTTATCTGGTATTTCCTTCACAGCTTGAACTCTCTCCTCCCCTGCATTTTTTTTTTATTTCCCTGTGATCTTGTTTCTATTTGTCTGAGGTCTGCATAAATTATGCATATCGTTCTAACTCTCTGAATAAAGCTGACTGACTTATAAAGCGGATCTTCACACTCCTTTTCTGACGGACGGTGAAGCAATATATTTGTGTTGAGGATGATTCCCTCGTTCCCTTTCGAGTCGGCGTGTTTGGCTCAGTACGATCTGCGCTGAGGATTGTAGCGACATGAACATGACACTGTATACAGCTGTAAGTATCTTACTGTAACACTTACAGTATTCCATTAATTCCATTAATTATTCCACAGCACATTATTGTGTTGATAACATAATTAATGATAAAACTTGAATAAGCTTAATAGTTATATGCAGTTTGGTAATTGTAAAGAATTGCTTTGTAAAGCATCTATATATTAATATAATATCTATACAATAAGATGATGTTATCTGGATGGGTATTGTAAGTTCATGATACTTTGTAAATGGTTAATAAATAATGTGATGTGCATTCAAGCACATAAATGTTTTTTAAAAGATGAACCAATTATTCACTTCGAACACATAAAAATGTTGAAGCAATTACCTATTAACCATTTATGCAGCAGGCTAGATGGTGGTTATTATAAAGTGTTGCCAAGTAATTAAAAAGTTTCACATTTAATTTCAGCCAAAAAAAAAAAAACACATGTTTTCAGACTTTTCCTCACATATTTTAGCAGATTATAGCGTCGGTTCTGTTCGACCTGGTTTCTGCCTGTGAGTTTTCCGCCTTCACCCCAGCGTGTAGGTGGCTGGGATTTTGTGCGTGACACTCACATTAGTCAAAAAATGACAAAGTGACTCGTATTTCAAGAGACAAAATCCACAGAGCTCAGTGAACAGTAAGAAGAGATAGTGTAGTCCCCATTAAAAACTGCTGCGAGCATGTGTTGGGGATTATCCATCACAATTTCCTCACCTCCAGTATGATCAGAGGGACATTGGCAGACATTTCTGAATCCTTCTACAAGTCAAGTATCTTTATGCTAATATTTGTTTCACAATCCTTTTAATATACACACTTGGAACAAACTATTTTTTATGATTGTTATTATTCATACAATAACTTGTATGTGATCACTTGTCAATTCAAGGCAGTTTTTACTCTTAATTAGACCGGAGTCCGTTGGATTTTTGTGTAATTACTTCATAAACTAATCATTTCTACAGTAGCTAATATTTGTTCAGTTGTGCTCTACAGGCTGGAGTAGCCATCTGAACATCATTAGTATGGAAAATGATCTGCTTATTTAATATTTTTGCTTTTTATCAGAGACATGTTTATATGCTAATACTGCAGACAGCTGTTCTTACTCATTAGTTCTACTGCCATCATCGTCATCCTCCATGCCGAACCCCTACAATGACAACTCAATTAAAACTTCCAGTAAAAAAAAAACAATTTTTTGCTTCATGCTTTGATCCGGATGATGTTCATGTGGGAACTGGATATTGATAAATTCAAGTTATTGCAGGAAGCAAAAACATAACTATTGAAGTGTCAAACATTGGAAAGAAGCGGAAAAATCCTTTTCATTAGAGGCGTCGGAGGCTAATATCAAAGGTTAATAAAGAGTGAGGGAAAAAGATGTCAAGCTGGTGAAGCTGGACAACACGCTCATACAGGACCATACAGGTGGTTTCTGCAATTTATAATCTATCAACCCAGATTTTTTTTTCCATCTTCTTGGGTTATTTTGCAAAAAAAATTGAAAACGAACCGGCGATAATAAAACTCATCTCCCTAACAGCACTGAGAAATTAAGTCACACTATCACCACAGTAATCAGTTTTTCCCAGTGTTCCCTCCTCAGATTCCATTTGCTGACTATATCGATGCGATACCTTTGACACAAAGGCCATTTATTATGAGGCAGCTCATTCTATAGAATCATCCAGCAGCATTTAACACTTTCTCATCACCGTGACGAGTTTTGTTGCGCCATTCATATCACTGAATAATTTTCGACCAAGGTCTGGAAATAATGGACTAAAAGCAGTATCCTCACTTACGTTTGCACGCATCACTTCATGTGGATAGAAAGTGGACCTGACAGCTGGATTTTTTTCTTCAGGCAAACAGGAATCACCCGTTCGGTTTAAATGGATGAGATGCTCTTCGTGTGACTGTTTAAACATGTTAAAATATGTCTCTGTGCAGCTTTAACTGAATCAAGATAGCTCAAAGAAAGCAGCGGGTGCAGGTGCAGCATGATATACATGACTCAGACCAAATCGGAGTACATCCTGACGATAAGGAAAAGGATGGAACTGTTGAAGAGCAGCAGCGCTGTAAGCAGCGTGGCCCCGGCTGCGGAACACTTCCTTTAGATCTATTGAAAACAGCGAATGATGCTGACAAAGCAATTCGTCGATGTACAGTTTTGTAGATAACCATAATATAGCTCGACACGGGCTTATATAACCCATGGGTACCATTAAAGGATAAAGGTGGTGTTTTTAATCTTTTTCTATCAACAACACCCAATAAAAAGATACAAAGCAAATATGAATTTACAAGTCCGTGTCACCACAGCGTAATATTCTGCGAAATCTCTGCCATAGAACTCCATTGCACCCAAAACCTATTAAAAACGCATAAAAGGGTCGTGCTGATGCATTTTGCCAGCATATTCCCTCAATGCAATAAACGGTTCCCTTAAGTTTAACAAATAAATAAATAAATAAATAAAAAAGAAGAGCATGCGCAGTGATATCTCTAGAAAGTTTAGTAGACTTTGCATTGTTTTTGCATAGTGAATTAATCTGCTTATGATGTAATGTCTGAAATATGATTGACTTCCCAGGGCCGTGGTGTGAGGTTGATATTGACGAGTGCGTTTCAGACCCATGCCAAAATAGTGGGAGGTGTATCGATGCACCGAACAGATATCACTGCTGGTGCCCCGATGGCTTCGTCGGGTTCAACTGTGAAACCAACACAGACGAATGCTCGTCAGCGCCCTGTCTTCACGGGAGGTAAATATTTTTTCTCCGTCATTTAAGGCAAATCGCTGTAAATTGTGCAGAAATTATATGGAATTATTTGTAATTACACTCCTCGCCGGTGTGGTGAGTGGCGACATATGTCACAAAATTACAGGCATTTATTCTCCTGAAGGGGAAAATATTCATTCAATCATGAGGTTATAAACTGTGTCTCGGGAAAAGGTTCTGCCTGAATAGTTTGCATGTATGAATGATTTTTAGTTAATTCAGTACATTAGTGTGATAAATAAATGCTGACCTCATCTGTTTTATCCCCCTCAGCTGTGAGGACGGAATATATTCCTACCTCTGTCTGTGTGAATCTGGATGGACCGGAATCAGATGCGAAACAAACATTGACGTGAGTCGAGGTCTCTAATAAACCCGAGGGCTGTTCCCTGTGTGGCCTTTGGTATCACTAACTCTACATTGATTTTCCTGCAAGATAAGTCGATTAAACTACCCAGGATCATGTAAGCATTGTACACATCCCTGATTAAAAGAAATTGCTCAATCTAATGCCTGATTGATTTAAACCTAGAACAGATTCTGCTGCATTTTAGTGATAAAACATTGGCTTGTGCACAAGGCCTCTTTGAGCATTTAGTTGACTGGAAAATCTGCTTTTCAACTCTTTTCAATTCCACATTTTGCTGTTCTGGTCGTCATCATCGCCGTATGTTTGACATCTCTTCATTTACAGGACTGTGCTTCCAGTCCCTGTTTGAACGGCGGCTCCTGCCTGGATCTCACCGATAAATACGCATGCTTCTGTCAGGACGGCTACACGGGGAAAAACTGTGAGAGTGACATAGACGTCTGCAGAGAGGGAACCTTTAACCACTCGCTGTGTTTCAACGGTGCGACCTGCGTTGATGGCGAAGGATCAAACTTTACATGCAGGTGAGTTGTTATGACTTAATCAACATAATATCCTACTGAGTAGCGCCTGGACGGATCATTAACCTGTCCTGGCACCAGGCATGGTCGGTTTGATTTCTCACTCGATCACGCATTAAACCTCTTCCCATGAACAGTGTCTGGCTAACTGGCTTAATACCTGCAGTCAGGGGGGGACTGGGACAAAAACAAAAAAAAAATAGCCCAGCATTTTTGGACCAGTCTGGCCTACAATATTTGCTAACACACATAGATACACACACACACCCACACATCATTATTTTTCTGATCATTGATTCTACTTCAGGTACATCTCAAATAATTCGACGATTGCGAAGAAGTTCAATACTTTTTGTCGATCAATTCAGAAGGTGAACCTCAGATTGATCAATTACAAATCAGGTAAAACATGTTATTGTTAAAGTTTTTCGTGATATTCTCGTTTTTTGAGATGCACCTACATATCGCAGTTATATAAATTTAATATTTAGTAAAATGTTAATATTTAATGTAATAGTTGTTTTTAGTTGATTTTAAAAGTAAGTCTATTTCTGTCTGAATTTCATGCTCATTGTTTTAAAATGTACTACTCTTACTACCGTTACTACTGTTACTACCGTTACTACCGTTACTACTCTTACTACCGTTACTACTCTTACTACCGTTACTACCGTTACTACTCTTACTACCGTTACTACCGTTACTACTGTTACTACTGTCTTTTCTAAACTGTTACATTTGAAACTGGAACGTGACAGAAGCTGAGAGAAATTCCAAAATCACAGGTAAAGTATTGTTTTTAAAATACTTCAAAATAGATTTTCTTAATATCGCCTCATGGTGTCCGATGAACTCTTCATGTGCATCTTCATCTCACATGAACAGTAACTGTGAATACCCTTGCACTCTTGAACATCATCAGTCCTGCAGGTCGGGTTGCAAGTGCATCGTGATGTTTTAATTGCAAACGTGTTCTCCCCTGAGTGATGATGTGCACGTGAATACAAGGTGTACGTAGTAAGTAGCGTGCAGATCGGACACAGCCGCTCTCTTTGATGCCTTAGCGGTTAATTACATTGTCTAACCTTGTGCTGATGCGCTGCTATATGCTCAGTGTTGAGATTTACTGTACCCACAACCCCAAATAGGTTGCTGCCTCTTACAGTGTTATATATTGATGTAGTGAAGTGCCTACTGCTTCAGCACAGCAATTTTTATGGTGTTCCACTCCATTGTAGGCTTATTTGTGTGTATAGATGCTACAGAGGGGGGAACTATAGTATATATGCTGTGCCTTTACACATAAATGTGAACACTAAAGTCAGACTCACACACTTACACACATTTTCTTGTTAGCAATGTTCTTTAAGGCAGTCTGATGCTTGATTCTGCATTGTGTACACTTTCCACCACAACAGAAGATTCCTTTATTATTAGCAGCGTGGGTATTAGTGTATTGTTAACTGGTCGCGGCCTCATTTATTAGAATTATTAATCAGCTTTTTGATTTGAGGTTCATTCATAGACATAATTAGAGAATTTGAATTATAGCTGGAAAGCCAGTTATTTAGCAGTTTTACTGCAGCGTGGATATGCCGATGAATAAAACATTACACACCACTGGAAAACATTAATACAGATTTAGCTCCATTCCACCTAGTGCTAGTTACCAGACGTGAAAGTCAGTTTCTGAGTGACAGCAGCGCCGCTTCTCTTTGGTGTTTTTGGTTTCATTCACACCATGGACTACTTACTTTATGCTTTTTTTGAAGCATGAATGCTTCGTGAATTCACATATTTTTGGGAAGGGGGTTTTGTCAGGCTAGTACACAGACTAATGAGCTAAAATCTAAAATCAGTCATGCAATAGTTTTGTAGCCAAGCAGCATGAATTGCACAGTGTTCCCCCTCTGTGAGGGTGGTCAGGTCAAAAGATAATGAATGAAACTTTGCATCTTTTCATGTTATGATGTATCACATGATTAAATCAATGGCACTTCGATGATCACAATAGAGAACAGAAGTAAAAATACCTTAATACCATATTAATAACATAGTTATGTCCCTTAAACTTTAGTTTCATGGATAAAGCGGGGGTTTGTTAGCGCTTACTGAAACATGGATACTGTTCAGGCCTCGGCCAATTTGAGAATTCAGATTGTTTCACTGCACTTTTCTGAAATATTCCCAGAGAGGTTCTGTGGGGGTATTGAAACTGGTGAGTGAATTGGAAATCCATGCAAGTCAGCAGCAGTTGGTCTGTATGGCCTGAGGTTGCATGCCAAACATTAAGGCTGAATTTTGTTAAGAGAAATTTAAAAAAAGAGCACCATATTAATTAAATCAATAGTTTCTCCCTCCACCCAGGGCCCTTAGATAAGTGCAGACCATTGGCAAAAATCATCTGATAACTATGCAGAATTGTGTTTTTCTCTGAACATCATTCGTCATGAATGAAAATGTTATTATCAGAACCGCAGAAAGTGTTTTGAGATGTGTGTTATTTGATGTTGTTGTGGGTATATCATTGTAAATATTTTGCTGAGAGAGAGAGAAATAAAGTTACTATTATGTACATGCGATAAAGGTTAAATTATAATTGAGAAAGCCAATGGGAAATCAATAGTCACTCACTATGGAAATCAATATTGAGTCGCAGAAACATAAATATGCTATAGGACTATTGTAAAATTTAACAGTAATGTCACTACAAGGTCACTGTGCTGTGCACTAGATACGCTGTAGGCATTACAACACACATTTCCCCATAGTTATGTCCCTATAGAGTGTTACAGGGTAAAAATGTACTGTAATAATAATAATAATAATAATAAATATTTGTGAATGTTGAACCGTGAATCAAAAAGCTTACATCACAGACTGGATAACACATCTATTAAGACTACAGATTGCAATTGGTTGAAACAATTACATTCCAGTGCACATGTTTTGTTGTAATAATGAACAATTTTGCTTTTGATTATTGTTTATGCTTGAGCAAATTTAAATGATTTAATTAATTAGAAATTCTGCGTGAATGAACGTGATGTGAGTGATGTTTTATTTATCCCCTCGTGTTCCGCATACATTATATATCTTGCGGTATACTTACTGCAGGTGAATGGGAGTACTTGTTCAAGCCAGCACAGCTTATTGGCTTTAATTAGAGCCAGTGTTTAGTTTCCCGCCTGCTACACTGACTCCGCTGCCGTGTTTCTTAACATTCTATAAATGTTGATTTCCTTCTGTTTTATAAAATACATGACCCTGAATAAGGAGCAATGACAAACTACAAAAACGCTCTGATTCTTTTTTTTATGTTTTTCTTTTTTTCTGTGACAAATAATGAAAGTGAGTAGTTCTTGGACCCGGTGTGTCAGAACGGCGAGAAAGAAGTGACAGCCCTGGCAGAAAGCCTCACAGTTTAAAAGTATGATGTGTTTTCTTAGCTGTCCGCCAGGTTTCATGGGTGATTTCTGTGAAGTGGATGTTAACGAATGTTGCTCAACTCCCTGCCACAATGGTGCCATTTGTCAAGATCTTATTAATAGCTACGTCTGCCACTGCAGGTCAGGTGAGTCACTCCGACATCCTGTGAGTTTCTCTATATACTTTGAAATGAGGCAAACAAGTCTTTTTTTTTTCTTCTTTTTTCCCCGTGTTGCTCATGAACAAGATTAAGACGTACAGTAGTCTTGACGGTGGGATGTGACATGAAACGACAAAAGAAAGGCGCCTTCTCTCACTGTGCCCCAAATGTGGCAGAGCAGTTTTTCCATATGTAAACCACTTTAATACTTACACACCTCACATATTGGATTGAAAGGGGGGTTCCATATAAAGCATGACTAAAGGTTACCATAACGCCTGCATGTCTTCTTTGCCTCATTCAAAACTCATCCACTTTTTCCTCCAGGGAGAAATTTGTAGTTATACAGTGGGAAAGACAGTGATAAAAAGACGATACTGCCGCAGCTCATTAAAATGTATGTGGCAGCTTACTCTTTAGTGAAAGCCTTTTCTTGTCTGTGTATGTGTGCGAACCCAAAAAGAAGCAAATCAATGTAGGAGAATCTGATTGATATTCACTTCAGAGGGTGGAAGTGGGAGAGCCTGGGCTCACCACGGCACTCTGTGGGCTTTTGTTCCTGGCAGGTTGGACAGGCCTTCACTGTGAGGATGACATTAATGAGTGCCTTCCACAGCCCTGCAACCAGGGGATATGCATTCAGAATGATCCAGGCTCTGGCTACACCTGTTTCTGTCGTCCTGGATTTGTGGTGAGACTCCCCACCTTCCTCATTTTTTTTTTTTTCCTCAATTAACCTTTACCCTTAAACTCTTGACTATATACCACCGAGTGTCTCTTTTTAAAAGCCTTTTTTAATTGTGATGTTTATATCTTCTAATTGACTTTTTTATTTAAATGATATATTATAGATGGTTACAGATGGTTTATAAAGCCCTGTTTTGTTACATAAGGCACATATGCTCCATGGTGAACTTTATTATTCAAGCTAAAAACAACATGCCCCGTTTAGCATTTCTCATCCCAGTTACACAACAACATCTATAAGGGCATTTTATTCTCCGTGCACAGGGGAAGAACTGTGAGCACAACTATGATGATTGCCTGTTGAATCCATGTCCGGAAGCATATCTCTGTATAGATGGCATCAACAAGGTCACCTGCCTTCTTCCCGATACGGATTCCGTTCCCTTGGCGACTGTAGTCAAGAACATTTCTCACGGCTCAACACCCGGACTGCCAACAACAACACTCAGCCCACCACCGCCGGCTGAGCAATCCACAGGTACTGATCACAGCATGCTGCACTGTCTTATGCTCTCTTTTAACCACATGGACATGCAGTTGACTCTAATTCCTAATTCCTAATCAGCTGCATACTTGTAAGGTATTTCAAGTTGGTTCTATAATTTTTAAAGCACAAGTGTAACGTTTTGACAAACATGCTTATTTGATTTTTCGTCGGGATGTAGATGCAAATATAATGCACTCTTGTGTCTTTATGGTAAATATGTATGGCAGTAACTTATCTTAGCACAAAGCCTGGTAACTGGGGGGGAAACTGCTAACCTGGTTCTGTCAGAGGTTTACGACTACAGGCCCAAATCAAGTGTTCATAATTGGATTTTTTTTTCTTTGTCAGAATGAAAAGAGATATATTACAGTGCTCATTATCAGTTATGCCAGTTATCCTGGAGGGACTTCATCCTGTGGCACTTGGACCAGGAAAGAGACAGAAATTGTTGATTTAAGAATGGAGACAAAAACAGAGAGAGAAGATGCACACAAAAAAAGCCATATATAAAACAATAAGATCCAGTACATGCACAAATATGTTTGGTTTTAGATACACAGTATGTAATAGACATCCCCAAATATTTATCGTACAAACATTCATATTTGTAAAGCCAGCAGTGTCCGTTTCCAACCCTGTTTAAAAAAAACAAAAAAACATGAGAAACCTTTGGGAAATTAAAAAAAAAAACATACTGACAAATGCATTGAAGTTTACAAATGACAGTGAGTTGTTTTTAAATGCAGGTTCAACAGATTGTATATAAATTTCATATAAAATAATATGTGTGGGTTTATTCTTATATACAGTATACAGTACTGTATTTAAAACAAGAAATATGTATGTGCATCAGAAACACTGATGATTTGTGAACCTTATTATCATATGTTTTTATTTACATTTATATACATTGAAAATATTTTGTGTGGAGAGTCATTCATCGTTCTGTGTGCATTCATTCTATAGAGACTGTTCTAATCTAGACTATTCAATCACCTGCACTTCTGACAGAAAATACTGGCGCCTTAAGGGTCACTACTATGATTTGCATCTTTACATATTGGATCCATATGTTTAATTTATATTTTTGTCATGACTTTAAGACAGGAAATCTTTTTTCATGGACAAGCATTTGCTGCAAAAGATCAGTTTACATGGATCACTTTTTCAAAATATGGCACTGTATTAGTTTAAATTAACATTTCAATCAAGTCATATCTCCCATTACTTTGCTATCACAGCACATCCATTAACATTATGCCATCACACCAATCGTAGGTGGTCCAGGATTTTCTTTTACAAATTATAAAGCTCTCCTTCCACTGTCCTTCCCACCAAATATTGTTGCTGTGCAGGGTTTGCCAATTTCATCTCACACTGAGTTTGCACTCAGCGATTTTAGAGCGTTTGGCACATAGGCGATGACATATATGGTTTGATCGGGAGATTCATAGCTCGTGCAGCTGTGGCGGGGGATAAAAAATAAATCCTGTTAAATTCTAGTTTTGGCTTTCGCCGCTATAATGCATTTCTTTTTTTCTATTTGAGAACAACACGGAGAGTGATACGTCCAATCATGATTTGGGCTATATCCTTTAACACTCAAATGAAAGGCACAAGACACAGTATGTTATCCATTACTGGCCTTGGATTCAGTCATCTATGTGAGAGGAGGAATTTGGAGGACTGGGCAGATTGTTACTTCTTGACGGATGAGGTCTGCCTACCTTTGAAACTGTTCACAGAGCTGTAAAACAGACCTATTGAACACAGATGAGCTTGAACCAATTCAGCGCGACACTCTGAAAATCACTGTGGGCCAGACATAATGGGAGTCCTCCCCTCTGCACCTGATCCAGCCCTCACCCAGTGCATAATGCAAGGTATTAGAGATGGTTAAATGTATAGACAAGACACCGGTGGAGAAAAAAAAACAACAACCCGAGCACCTCCATACCGAAACGTCTCTTTACTTCTTTACACATAAATGCACGATCAAAGTAAATAAGTTTTAAAGTGAGAGGACCCAGAAACTCATGAGTTTATCTAACTAGGTCACCATCTAAAAACATGCAGTGCCCTTGGTGCTGCTTGAAATAGACTCAGACAGTGCTCCTTTAAACCTAAGACTCCTCCACAACCTTTGAAATATACAAAGTCAATGGGAATTTAAACATACAGAGGGGAGTTAATGTGGTGCCTTGCCTGTATAGGAAACTAATGCTAGCATCACATTAGTGTTAAAAACTAAAGGATATGTGCATATGGTCAGAGTCCAGGTATTTCCTCAAAATTTTCTGATGCAAATTTCAAACTAGAAAAAAAAATGACCCCTCATTACAAGGACACAGGCGATCGTCTTCATGTGTTCCCCCTTCTTTATATAAGCGCGCATGCAATGCTGAGCTCCACAGTATTTTAGCTCTCTACGGTGTGAGAGTTGATGGGAATCTGGAAAGGACACTGCCGGTGGAGGGAGGCTTACGACCGTTAAGCCAAGACTTGGAGTGATCACCACAGCAAAGGTGAAGCTGTTATCTCGCAGCCAGGTGTAGCAGAAATGAAATTACTTACACTCCTCAAAAATCAACTAGATGAGCACAAAGGTAGCCTCAGGGTCATTCAAACCATGCGCGACGCACCTTTGTGCTGTGTCACCTTGTTAACATTCAGTTTAACATGCATGCATTTTTTTTGTTGCAGCACTAGTTTATGTTAGTGTGTTTGTAATTGCATTGCCGCCACCTGATTATTGCACCTGTAACCATTTTAATATATTCAGTGGCACAACTTTGCCAGTGTGTCATGATGACATTTGCATGATGAGTGCACCAGCATGAATATGCATGAGGTGAAGGCTTGGCGAGATAAAAAAAAAAAAGGCAGTGTCTAAATTTGTCGGTTCAGCAGCAGTTTATGGCGTGTCTGCTCCTGTACTGTACCTGTCAGCGCTGCACGCTGGATCACATGTGAATTGGGAGTTAAATCATCGGTTATTTTTAAAAACTGACAACAAAGATATATAATTAGATACTTTAAAAAAAGCCATATTATATTTAGGATTGAACTCCTTTGTGTATATCAGTGGTATAATAATCTTTTTACATCACATATCTTGTGCATAAGACAATTTTCCTCCAATTTCATAGGTAAGAAATGACCTTTTGCCTCCCCCCAGGGCTCAGAAATTGCAAGGGTCCAAGAATGGGTCCTCAGCAGTATTTTATCTCTGTCCCATGACAAGTTCAATCAGTCAGTCTATTACCCTATCTAATAAATCAGGGACAAAACACGACTTACGCCATGTTTTTTTTTTTTTCCTAATAAATGGGGCATTAAGTCTATATCAATTAAACGTCGCCTCCCAAAGTCTTGTCCTCACATTTATTGATCTTAGGTTCACATTTCTCCAAATATATTTTTCTAGCCGGAATATATCACGCTTTAACCTGTCTGACATCCACATGCAACATCATGCTCCGCCTCCCTAAGTTACATTAAATATGATTCATATCAATTTATCTCTGCTTTTTTATGGACATGTATTAAGCCTGGCCCTAATTAAATCAGATCTGAAAGATTTATATCATGGAATATTCCCACAGAGACAACTTTCTTCCCCTTTGAGACGTTCAACAGTACAGTACAGTAGTGACAAACTCCTTGGTCAGCATTATGTTAACCTTCCCCTTTTTTACACCCAAAAATACAGATTTGAGGCATAAAAAGATTTTTAAATTTATATATTTTTTTATTATAAATAGCCGGATTAAATTGTACACATTTACAATTTAGATTCAGCCCAACTAGTTTCTTGAGATGTGCAGATAAAAAACCCTAGTCTGAAAATGTAAAGTAGTGGTAAAAACATGAGACCTTTGAAGGAGAGACTGAAGCTAACTGCTAATGAGGCATGATACTGCCTCCTGGCAGCAGCCGCAGACTGCATCAAAGACTGCATCAGACTAAACAAGGCTTTAAAATTAATGAATAGCTTTGTCTCTGTGGGGTAATTTTCCATCATCAGCATTGGCAAACCCCATTGTCAGGAGCGAAGCAGAATACAGCGCGGCATTGTTGCCGGGCGCATTTATCCTCATTAATTCACCGATCACAGTAGGTCTGCTCCTGATAATCCTCAATTTTTTTTGTTAGGGGGATTTTCCACTGGGTTTTGGTCACATTGCTCTCCAGAGATAACGGAGGTATTTAGGTTGGCTTGTTTGCCAAATGCCCTGAGGAGCCTCACCGTCGGATCAAAGTCTGGCCTATTAGGACCTGACGTGTAACAGAAATTGATAAAGGTCTCTCTCGCAGTTGCCCGATTAATCATAGCAATAACTTTGAAAGAGATTCGCTGATTTCTCCAGTGTAACGATTTGATTCCTTTTCTTTTTCCCTCCCCCTCACATAAGAACAACCAGAGCATGAGACAGGTGTATCCAAGAATGCTTTCCATTTTAACGGGCTCTCCGGTTTGACTTTTCTACAACAAATTGCACTACTTCCTTCAAATGAGAAATTTATTGAGCATGGGCATCGCTAATGCTTGCCTTCAATTGCAGTCTGAGTCAGTCTTTTAAGTCTGTCTGCGTCACTACCCCCAATAAGCTTGCGGGCAGTGGGATTTCACTGAAATATCCCATAATTGTCCATTCTCATGGATGATATAAGCCAAGTTATTCCACTATAAAATGAAGCATGTAATAAACTTGTATGAATGTGTTCATTTCGGCCAAGACTCTTCTCTTGCTTAATATGGTGCCATTTGCATGCTTCACAGCATTTTGGCAAATAAGACTATTTACACTGTGCCTGTACAGTGAGCAAAAGGGAAAACTGAGTCCTTCAAGTCCCTTTTTCGTCCCTGACCACAGTAATAATGATCTACTTTCTGCCTCTGCATCCCGCACTAACACTGACGCGCACTGTGTACTGCGGCTGTTTAGCTGCAGTCAATCCATGTTGCCAAGATTATTTGATGAATACAGGTGACATTTGCATTTTATGCCGCACCAGCAGGTGCACCACGGAGTGGCAAAACCAGAGGAAAAAAAGTCACGCATTTAAAGCCTCTGCAGCAACACGCATCCTGCCTGCTGAGGACGGACGCTCTTTAATAATTCTGAAGGTGCCATCCCGCGTCTTACCCCGTGCACTGACCTTCCTGTAGGAGGGAGCCGGTGAATGGTTGAATTTCAGGGCTCAATAGAGAACCTCGGCATTTACAGTAAAAAGTACTTTACTGTAAATAGCAGGGTGTCCTGCTTTTGTTTACCCTTTCCCCCTGCATTTCAGATTTCTGTATTTGTTTTCTTATCTCCTAGATGCAAGCTATGTTCAGTACTTTGGGGATTCATACCTGGAGTTTGAAGGCATTGACCTCCATGCACTCAACAACATCACGGTGCGATTTCAAACTCAAGCAGCCTATGGAACTATACTGTATGTGGACCAAGGAGCAGCTAATGGAGATTTCCTATTCATGAAACTCTTCATCATGGATGGGATTTTGCAGGTAAAATCTCAAGTTAAAAAGTTAATAAAGCTTGATTTTTGTTAGGTTCGTAGTTCATAGAGATGCAATTTGTATATATAAAAAATAACCACTCCCTCCCCTTTATTTTTCAGTATGCCTTCTGCTGTAATGAAGAGGAGGAGGTTACACAGATCAGCACAACAATCCATGTTGATGATGGCAAAGTACATATTGTTAATATCAGGTATTTTCATTCTCTTTTCTAAAATTATGAAAAAAAACACCTTCTGTGAAAAGTAAATAAGTGTGTCATTTTAATTTGTTTTTTCTTTTTTTCTGGTTGTATTAATGTAACCCACTACTGGATATGTACACGTCAATGATAGGCCAATTTCTTAATACACAAAATGTGAGACTCTAGGCTACGACTCTGGAGAGAGAAAAAGAGAGCTGAGTGCAATAGAATAACACCACACAAGTAAATATGTTTTTCTTTCTTTTATATGAAATTTAATTATTTACAAAATACCCAAAATAAAATATTGACTCTTTAGAATAAAAATAAAAATACAGTTTTTCCTTTTCAAAGGTTGGGCAGTGTCCTTCAAGGTTTTAAGTTCAAGAGTTCCTTTCAGTTGTCAATCTCTTCTTCCCAAAACAACAAAAAATTGTTCCTTTCCTGTGGTTTCAGTTTGTAACGTACGTATAATAGTCAGTAAGTCAACAAGTCAAAGTCAGTTGTTATGACCCGTACTGGCCACAACCCTACCAGAAACCTGCCATGGGAAATGACAGTCAGGCATCACAGGGCTCCCAGAGTTCGAATGGGTGGCTCGCCATCAACGTGAAGACCTCAAATCTTCAAGGAGATCCTGGTCCATGCTAAAAGACTTGACCGAGACAATTAAACAAAACTCGACAAAACGAAGCTTCAGGTCTTCAAACAGGCATCAGTCACGGAGCTTGTTGCTCAGTAAACAAAACGAAAACTTACACATTAACTTAAAAATATTTTCTTTCAACCTTTTCTAATTTAAAAATTGGACAGGAGAACTCGAAATCCTCTACCTCTCCGTTTTACTCCGCTCGTCTGACAACAGAATGGCTTCGCGCCGGATGAGGCAAAACAGCGTTTCAAAATAAAAGCACCAAATCTCAATCGTCACAATAAAAGTACTTGACACAACAGTGCATGTAAACCATTTTTTTAACCATTACAACCCATCTTCCATGAATTGCATCATCAGAATTATCACTATTTATTATCCCATTTTACTATTTATGCTATTTATGCTTTTTAATCACTATTTATTCACTATTTACCATATCTTCCTTTTATGCATTTGTCACCTGGGTTACACCCTCCCTCTCTAAACTGGCATGAGTCCCTTCATGACGTTTCCAGCTGGAAAGCGTTACCCTCAAACGTTTCGACTAAAGCGTTGTTAAAAGCTTCAAGAATAGTCTGAGCAAAAGAAATGAAAGGCTTGCCTAATTGGGGATAAGTAAACCTTCCGGGAGCTTTTCTCTGACGTTCAGATCTACGCAGTGTATCATGGTCTGGCTCACTAACATTGGCTGGGCCTTCTACAGAATTTGACTCCGGACAGGAGTTAGTAAGTGTAGGACAGGGTTTGTTAGTGTTAAGAACGACGGTTGAATCAGATAGATCCAGCAATGGGGTTTCATTTTCAACTCTTCGAGGTTGAACTGATACTACAGTGTCACTTGGTTCTTCAGAGGAGGTAGTTGTGAACTTTGGCTCACTCTGAGTGATTGTTGCTTCCTGATCATTGTCTGTGTGCTTGGTTTCTTTACGTTCAACTGACGACTCAGGTTCTGCATTCATGTTGTTCTGGTTCGAAGGCGATTTTCTCTCAGCAGGTTCAGTATCAACTGGATCATCAGGTGGGAACTGAATAAGGGCAATTCCTTCTTCATCAGGTGGGAACTGAATGAGGTCAACTTCTTCTTCTGCTGTAGAGGAATTTGGTATTTCAGAGCGTTGAACTTCAGGAGTGATTTCAGGTACAGCTGACGAATGACTGAGAGGACTTGGCTTTGTAACATCTGGAGCTTCCTTGGTCGGATACATCACTTCAGGACCAATGACTCTTGTCTCTACCTCAAACCGTAGAGGAAATGACAATGAATAGTCCCCTTCATCAGACTCATCAGGGTTTTCAGCTGGCTGAGGAGTACTTTGTCTGGTTCTGGGTCTGGAGACTCGTACCGGCTTTTCAGGCTCCGAATCTTCTTCAGCAAGAAATCCACATGGCAGTAGGAGATCCCTGTGTAGAGTACGGGTGGGTCCATCCTGACCTGCAGGACACACCGTGTAGACTGGTAGCTCTCCTGCTCACTTCCGTACAACATACACAGTGGGCTCCCATCGATCAGCGAGTTTATGCTTGTTGCGAAGTCTGAGATTGCGTACAAGAACTCTATCCCCTATTTCCAGACATGACTCTCTCACTCTCATATCGAACCTTTTTTTGTTTTTGTCAGCTACTTTCTTTGCATTTTTGATAGCAATGCTGTAACTTTCCTTCAAGTAGGACTTCAAGTTTTTCACATACTGTGAGTGTGACGTGGATGAGGTTCCTTTGACTGGTAAGCCAAAAGCTATGTCGATGGGCAACCTGGGCTGGCGCCCAAACATGAGCTCGTATGGGGAATATCCAGTCACATCATTCTTTGTACAATTGTATGCGTGTGTTAATGGCTTCACATACTCTCGCCATCTGGTCTTTTCTTTCTCCCTCAGGGTACCCAACATACTCAGCAGAGTACGATTGTAGCGCTCTACAGGATTACCTCTGGGGTGATATGGACTTGTTCTGACTTTCTTTGTACCCACTAAGGCACAGAGCTCTTTGACAATTTGTGATTCAAAGTCACGACCTTGGTCGCTGTGCAGGCGTTCTGGAAAGCCGTAATGGATGAAAAACTGCTCCCACAAGCAACGCGCGACAGTAATGGCCTTTTGATCTTTTGTGGGTATCGCCACAGCATACTTTGTGAAATGGTCAGTTATTACCAATATGTCCTTTGTGTTGTGGCTATCCGGTTCGAGGGACAAAAAGTCCATACAGACCAGTTCCATGGGTCGGCTGGTTTGGATACTGACCATCGGCGCGGCCTTCTCTGGCTGACGCTTGCGTTTGACACACCTTGGGCAGGTTTTGACTTTGGACTCGACATCTGCTGACATCTTCGGCCAATAAAACCTGGACCTGGCCAGCTCAAGGGTACGTTCGATACCAAGATGACCCATTTCATTATGGAGACTGGTGAGTACAGATGGCCTCAAAACAAGGGGAAGAACAAGTTGGTACTCGGTCTTATCTTCACACTGTCGCTTGCGATACAACAGTGACTCTTTGACTTCAAATCGGCTCATCTCTCTAAGCATAAGCATCAGCTCTGGTGACTGTACGTCCGTTTGAGGTGCAGGTTCACCAGACTCAAGCGCCTTCATGATCACACTGATAGAGGGGTCGTTTCGCTGTAGTCTGGCTATATCATCCTCACTGTGCTTTGGAACAGAGCAGAGCCCTTGCAACTCTGACTCCACATCCTCGTACACAGGTGGAACTGCATCAGGGTGGATAGCGAGTGACTCTACGAGACAATGAGACTGTGACTCCGTGTTCACAGCTGCATGGTACTGACAGGTGGCCTTGACAACATCCACAGGAGTTTGGTGATGAGAGGTGAACTGACTGATTCGCAGACTCTCCTCCTGTGAGCAGTCGTCATTCACCAGTGGTCCGTGTGGCCTCCTCGACAGACCATCAGCGTCTTGGTTTTGCTTGCCTGCACGATACTGTATGTCAAAGGAGAAAGTGGACAGGGCAGCTAACCATCGATAGCTGGTCGCGTCTAGCTTCGCCGTAGTGAGTATGTACCGAAGCGGATTGTTGTCAGTCACAACAGTAAACGAATGCCCATATAAGTAGTCTTGAAATTTTTCAACAACAGCCCATTTTAAGGCTAAAAACTCCAACTTATGAGCTGGGTATCTGGCTTCACTGTGCGACAGGCCTCGGCTGGCGTAGGCTATTACACGCTTCCGTCCATCCTGCTCTTGATACAGGGCAGCTCCGAGTCCCGTAGTGCTTGCGTCTGTATGCAAGACGTATGGCAACTCCGGATTAGCAAAACCCAAGACTGGTGACGAGGTAAGTCTTTCAATTATTCGTTCAAAGGCATTCTGACAAGCTGGTGTCCATCTTTCCCCGAATGGCTCCTTTGGATGGAAATACTTCACGCCTATCTTTGTTTTCTGGGCGGACTTTCGTGCTGGTGGGTACCCCGCAGTTAGTTTTGTCAGCGGCTTGACTATCTTTGAGTAGTCCTGCACGAACCTCCGGTAGTAACCAGAAAACCCGAGAAAAGAACGAAGTTCCTTCAAGGTACGGGGTCTCGGCCAAGTCTTGAGAGCTTCGATCTTCTGAGGATCGGTCTCCACTCCTTTCTTTGAGACAATGTGCCCCAGATAACGGACAGACATCTGAAAGAAGCGGCACTTCTCAGGAGATAACTTGAGACCATTCTCCCTCAGACGATCCAGGACTTTGATTAGACGAGCTTCGTGTTCCTCCAAGGTTTGAGAAAAGACGATGATGTCATCAAGGAATACTAACACTTCACGCAGATGGATATCTCCCATGCACTTCTCCATTAAGCGCTGGAACGTGCTTGGAGCATTCGTGATTCCTTGCGGCATACGATTCCATTCCCAAAATCCGAGGGGACACACAAAAGCAGTTTTTGGTTTGTCATCTTCATGCATTTCAATCTGATAGTATCCTGATTTCAGATCCATCACAGAAAACCACTGTGATCCGCTTAGTGCGGAGAACGACTCTTCAAGGTTCGGTAATGCATAGGCATCTTTGATCGTTTGCATATTTAATCTCCTATAGTCGACACATAAGCGTACATCGCCATTCTTCTTTTTCACCACAACTATAGGTGAAGCATACGGGGATTCTGATTCACGGATGATACCGGCTTCAAGTAGGTCCTGGAGATGTCGTCTCACAGCATCGTAATCCTTAGGATGGATAGGACGGGGTCGATGCTTAAACGGCGTCTCATCCTTCAGTTTGATGTGATGTTTGACCTTTGTCGCGTGGCCATAATCGAGGTCATGCTGGGAAAATACATCTGAGTAGGTGTTCAGTGTCTGTGTTATTCGTTTCTTCCATTTCGCAGGAAGTGGCGAATCTCCAAAATCAAAACTCAGGCTGTCACTTTTCTGTTCATCACAATGCAATTGTTGCTGACTAGAGCACACAGTGGATGATGACCACAAATGACTTGGGCTATAGGTGTTGTGGGTCTGACTGATTTCATGGGGAATACTTAGTTCTGCAATGACAGAATGAGATGGAAGGACAATGTCATGGCTGGTTTCATTTCGTAGCACAACAGGTACTTTGTACGGGGAACGTGCTGGGATAGAGATCAGACAGCTGTCAATGAAGATTCCCCCTGGCAAGGACGACATGGAGGGCTCTTCAACTACTGCCCATCTCTCATTATTTGCTTCACTTCCAAAGAGAAAGCCTTCCAAGACAACTTTCTGTCCAGCAGGGATGATACATGGTTCATGACGACTACATTTCACAACACCAATCTGACCCTCTGAGTTTTGTTTCCGCCTGATCTGCAGGGTTTTCAGAACTTGTAGGTAGCCACAGTATGTATTGCTTACCAGAGGATTTCCTTCACAAAATTGTTCATAAAGAGGATCTAAAGTATTCGTACCAATCAGAACAGGTACACTGCAATTGGAGCGAGTGTCTGGTACTATCAATGCAAGAGTCTGAACTTCAGGCTGTGAAGCCATGAATTCTTTGGGGAACTGCATACTTAGTTGTATGTAGCCTAAGTATGGGACTGTCTGGCCGTTTGCACCTTCAACTTCCAGTATGTCACTCACTGGGTGTATCTGGTAATCAGAGAGGTGTGAATCATAGAAAGACTGTGACACAGTCGTTACTTGCGATCCAGTATCGAGCAATGAGTTACATTCAATTCCATTTACTTTGACATTTGCTGTGCTCTTATTTCCCACTAAACCTTTAGGCAGTTCAGCAGCTCTTACTGCTCTGTGTTCTTTGAGTGATACTTTTTTCTTAACTTTCCCTGTCGTGGTGGGACTGTTAGTCAACTCTGTTCCTATTTGTCCCTCAATAGAAACAGTTATATGTTTAAAGAGTGTTCAGTACCAGGGTTTGCCTTTTCCCATGCTCGCTGTCTGTCTTTCAGCTCTTTTTTCTTTGCATTTACAAGTGCAGGGTTCGGTGGATCAGTGCAGCTGCTCGCTATATGTCCATCCTCACCACATTGAAAACAATACCACGGTTTGGGTTTTTTTGGGGTGGTGACAGGTTTTTGTATCTCTGTTTCAGCACTAGCTGGTTCTTTTGGTGTTGGTTTCAACTTTTTCTTTACTGTTTGGGGTTTGTTTGGTGGTTTGTCATTGGGGTAAGAGAGTGCTGCAATCTGAGCTTGGAGTTCAGCTATCTGCTTTTGGAGCTGATTCATCACTGATGGGACAGTGTCAATTGGAGGAGTTAAGTCATACTCATCAGAGTCGCATAGGTTATGTGCTTGAACTTGAGCTTTGGTCTTTGTGAAACCGAGATGCTGTTTCATTCTGTTGGCTTTCGTTGTTTGTTTATCTTCCTCAGTGCGCAAAAGCAACAACAGCTCTGAAAAGGTGGGTGGTTTCTCCTTTTGCTTTTCAAGCTGAAGTGTGCTGATCAAGGTATTGTTCCAGCAGCCTCTGCAGAATTGTTTCAGAAGCTGTTTGTCTGAATCGGATAGTGATATTGCCTTAACCTTCACAATTTTGTTCAGAGCAGTCTGAAGACGATGGAGATAGCTGGATGGTTTCTCACCGGAGTTCTGGTTAAGGTTAAGAAACTCTGCGAACAGATCATCTCCATCTTTCACTATGTCATAAGCAGAATCGAGCAGGTCAAGATAAGCTCTTGGAGAAACATAGGGACCTAATGACTTCACTACTATAGCAGCAGGGGCTAAAAGACTGTCGACAATCTTTCTTACAAGCTGTCCTTTCGGGACAGAAGGATCAGCCAAGTAAAACTCTACACTACTTCGCCAAGTATCGTAGTCAACTTCAGTGCTAGGACACGGTACTCTCCCCGAAAAAGTCCTCAGCTTCAATGAGTGTAGGTCTGAGTGAAAGTTGGGGCTCTTCATTACATGTTCAACAATGAACCGTTGCATCTCAGGCGGGTTCAGGTGATCAGGTACTGGTTTCAGTTGTGTAAGTGATTCGGTTTGGCTTATGTCAGTAGTAGTAGTCTTATTAGGCTCTTGGGTGAGCTTGATTTGAGTTTGGCCTGATTCTGCATCTTTGAGATTGTTTTCATGTTCAGTTGATTCATTATTCATACTAATTATCACTGGCTTTATGCTGTCAACTGCTGGCTTTGTCTGGCCAACCATGTCAGAGATTCTGGCTAACTCGTCTTGCAAAAGGGTTTCAAACGGTTTCCCACTATGTTTGGCAATGTCTCTAAGCTGAGTTATGAATGACTCTGTTAAACCTGTACCTTTTTCAGATGAGTACACATTAGCAAGAACATCAATATGGTAAACAACATCATTGTTACCTTCACAAACTCTGTCAAAAGGTAAAGAACCTTTTAGTGTTTCAACAGCTAAGCCAGATTCAAATTCGACAATAACCTTGCTATTATCGTCAGGCACCCTAAGTATTCTTGAAAATTTGCCAAATTGTTTCAAATACTCAAAAACTTCTTCATCATCATCAGTTTGAGATAAACCACTTATAATAAGTGAGTTAGGCACTTTCACACTTTCAATCGTAATAATTTCCATTGCAATCAAAGCAGAAAGGAAAACGTATGAAATGTGATGTTCAAAAATGGAAAAATATGGTGTTTGCACTCTCAAAAACACACTCTCTCCTGGCTGGCTCGCCAAGTTTTACCGTGTAACCCACTACTGGATATGTACACGTCAATGATAGGCCAATTTCTTAATACACAAAATGTGAGACTCTAGGCTACGACTCTGGAGAGAGAAAAAGAGAGCTGAGTGCAATAGAATAACACCACACAAGTAAATACGTTTTTCTTTCTTTTATATGAAATTTAATTATTTACAAAATACCCAAAATAAAATATTGACTCTTTAGAATAAAAATAAAAATACAGTTTTTCCTTTTCAAAGGTTGGGCAGTGTCCTTCAAGGTTTTAAGTTCAAGAGTTCCTTTCAGTTGTCAATCTCTTCTTCCCAAAACAACAAAAAATTGTTCCTTTCCTGTGGTTTCAGTTTGTAACGTACGTATAATAGTCAGTAAGTCAACAAGTCAAAGTCAGTTGTTATGACCCGTACTGGCCACAACCCTACCAGAAACCTGCCATGGGAAATGACAGTCAGGCATCACAGGGCTCCCAGAGTTCGAATGGGTGGCTCGCCATCAACGTGAAGACCTCAAATCTTCAAGGAGATCCTGGTCCATGCTAAAAGACTTGACCGAGACAATTAAACAAAACTCGACAAAACGAAGCTTCAGGTCTTCAAACAGGCATCAGTCACGGAGCTTGTTGCTCAGTAAACAAAACGAAAACTTACACATTAACTTAAAAATATTTTCTTTCAACCTTTTCTAATTTAAAAATTGGACAGGAGAACTCGAAATCCTCTACCTCTCCGTTTTACTCCGCTCGTCTGACAACAGAATGGCTTCGCGCCGGATGAGGCAAAACAGCGTTTCAAAATAAAAGCACCAAATCTCAATCGTCACAATAAAAGTACTTGACACAACAGTGCATGTAAACCATTTTTTTAACCATTACAACCCATCTTCCATGAATTGCATCATCAGAATTATCACTATTTATTATCCCATTTTACTATTTATGCTATTTATGTTTTTTAATCACTATTCATTCACTATTTACCATATCTTCCTTTTATGCATTTGTCACCTGGGTTACATTAACAAAGACATCAAACCAGATGCAGATATTTGGAATGTGCTTCAGGCAAGAATACATTTTCTATTGAGAGGAAAAAAGAGGCATATTCATAACGATAAGCTTCTTAGGATTTAGTAACATGTACGTTCTGTTCATATAGTGTTACTGTAGCTCCTCAGGAGTTACTAACCTGATCCCCCCTTATCTAATATTTCAAGTGTGTCAGAATTATCTTTATAAAACATTTGTATGTATTACACAGGGTAGGGGGATTTAGATTTTATTACAAATTGGCAAATGGGTCTACATTTTAAAGAACTAAAACAAACGCAAGAATGTGCCTATTAAAATGCATTAGTGATCACTGACCATGTTTTATTGGTTGTTCTAAAGTCTTCATTTGCAGTTTTTCATTACGAAAAGATTAACAAGCAAGAGCCGAGCACAAAATCAATGTTTAAATGATTTAAACCGAGGCTGCAGCCCCTTTAGTTATATTGTTCCTAAGCCCATGTGCAATATTGCTGCCAGCCCTCTCCATTATAGTCTGACATGAGAGAGAGATTGTGGTTTAGTATGAAGCCGCAAAGTTTATTATGTATGAACTGGAAGCTGAAACAAAGTGGCTAATGCACAACTCAGACTAGATAAGTATTCCACAAAGAGGTCATTTCTCTTTTTTTTTTTTTGTCTGAAGTTCTGTTTGGTCAAAAAAATCATTGTTATAATGTTTTTTTTGTTATTATTTAATTAAAAAAAGAGGACTGAGATCACAAAACTAGGAGCTGAATTAATGTTTTCTGAATTATATTATCCTAAAAGATAAAAGGAGACACAAAGGTGAGGTAATGAAGGTAATTATGAGCATAATGTGCCAGAGGTGAGCAAATGATTTCCTGTTGAAGCGAAGCAGACTGGAAGGTTGCCTCGTGCTTCTTGGCAGAAGGCAGCACTGCCCCAAATATGTGAGTGCATCTGGAAAGGCCAATCAGGTTAAGGGGCTACATTGCTCCACCTCCATTTTTCTTTTTCTTTTTTTGGGGGGTGGGGGGGTTCTGCAAGAAAAATACAGCAGCACAATGAATCAATCATAATGTTCCGTACCAACCCCTTGGAGACATTGCGAGAAAGAGAGCTGTCATAACTAGAGGGTTGGGAGTATGGAAAAATGGTTTCTGGTGTCACAAAGCAAATACTTTGTAATTGTCTGATGGCCGAGTCCGTCCATCTTTGTCTGATTTGACCCAGAGCTACAACACCACGGCCATCCTCAACGTCACCACCTAGCTCATTATAGACTTTTAATATATCTTCCCGTCAAAGACGCTTTTCAATATGTTAAATAGAAACCCAGTGGGGCTGACTTCTCAAGGACAGTGAGCACGGTGCCCTCTGGCTGCTAGCCAGGCCGCTCTGGCAGACTGCTTCTAAATTAACCGCTTCTCCACGCCGGCTCTAGAGGAAGGACTTATGCAGCTCGGAGTTAGTGCCCCGAGTGTTTAGCCGGCATATGCAACAGCCTGCAAAGTACAGGCTTAACAAATCAGACTTGATTGCTTTGTGGACCTCCTAACTTCCACTCAGGGAACAAAGGGTATCAGGAGACACTGGAGAAGAGACAGTGCATCTGTGGCCCGAGTACCCTCGAGCTGCAGATGGTTAGTCCAGAATCTGCACTTAGGTAATTATCTGCTCTCCCCTGTTGTTTCAAAGTGGGGAATTGGTTTTTGAAGCCCAGGAATGGCTGTGGGGTGGTTTCCAAAATAGTGCATAGGACACCTAGAGAAAACAACAAGTAGCTCCTAAGAAAAGTATAGTGACGGAGAAGGTGTCGACAGACAGGGGAAAACAATTAGACACATTTATCAGGGTTTTATAAAATCCCAGCAGCCTGCTTCTCATGCAACTAGTAGGATTCCTGGACGCCACACGGCCGAGTGCTTTTAAAGACTGATTGTTCAGTCTGTTACTAAAACATAGACATTTTACTTTTTATTTCATTTTCTGGCCGTATTTAAAATAAATAGAAACGTTAGGATGCCTGCTTAACACTGTAAATGTCTATTGCACATCTGACCCCAAATGTGTGTCTTACTGCACAGGCAACATTTGACCCCATGCGAAGCCGACATAACTCTTTCTGGTCATGAGAGAGTCAAAAGTGCAGCTAGTAATTACTGGCTGGGACACATGATTCAGAGAACAAACCACATCTTCACAGGCGGACTGCCACAGCAATATCTGCCAAATCAGGTAAGACGTCGAGGATTGAGCAGGTCCTCGCCAGCCTACTGCAATCACATAAACATACAAGGCATAGACGTAAAGGTTAGAACAATATGTCATATAAAGTGGCTAAAATTGCATCATAATAAAAAAAAGAATGAACTGCTCTTAGTGAATCAAATGTCTAAATAAAAGATTTTTTTTCTCCCTCAGAAAGCGGGGCCTTTCAAAAACTACACCGGCTGCATTGAGATAATTGAAATAAACAATCGGAGGCGTTTCTATACGTCTGATGCCATCGACGGCAGAAACATCAACCGATGCAGGTAAATCTTGCTGCTTGCTTTGTTACGTTGGGCTTTACTCAGCACTAAAATTCAGTCAATAAAGGAAAAAATTAAAATGTGATTCATTTGTCAAATTTGGCCTCTCTGCCTCAAAAATACATCTACATAGGATCAAATAACACTGCATTGGATTTTTATTGTCCATTGTTGCCATTCACACTTTTGACCAATTTTTCAGATTTACATTTTACGCCATAGAAGTCTCCACCAGTTCCCCGGGTCCGACAACTCAATCGACACCCCCCGGCACGGGGAGCACGACGGCATCGCCGGCCCCCACCCAATCACCACGGCAACCCCCACATGACCCTTGCCCCGAAGGCCTTTGTCGCAACGGGGGAACGTGTCATCAGCCACGGCTGCCAGCAGCAGCCGGGCCTTCCTGTCACTGCCCGCTGCATTTTACTGGAACTCACTGTGAGAAAGGTAGGCCTGGAAATGTTTGTTCTTCGCTGACAGTGTTTCCCAGGATTATATATATATATATATTTTATGCTGTAACACCCACCCGCACACACACAATAAAAAGCTTAAAAACCTACTATACTATGACCTCCTTAGTGGTATCATCAAGAGCCAGCCAACAAATTATGTGAGTTAATATATGCTGAGCCTCTTTGGCTAATAGGTTTCACTATGAGGGAGAATAAAGTCAGAATTTTGAGTGATGTGAATTATTCAGGATGAAATGAAAGATCCATATAAGCAGCTTGAACCATCGCCGTGAGTCCATGTTCACCTCCAATGCTCATTGAGAATGAGAACACGACCTTGCAGCACTTGCTCAAGCTTCAGCCAAAGCTCTCACCCCGTCCTCACCAATATTAATTTTCTACCAACCACTCCGAAACTAATTCTGAAGGAGAAGGCAGTACTAGACACACATACTAACAAGTTTTTCCAAAGCAGGATTTTTTTTTTCCCAGTGCCCTTTTGATGTATGTTTCTTTCGTCTTTCCATGCCTGCTGGTGTATAAAAAAAAAAAAAAAAAAAAGACAACTGTATTTTCTACTGTAATCATGTTTTACATTGATCATGAAAGCATAACTGGAGAACTATGGATTAATTGTGTGTGTGCTTGACAATGTGAGTTTATGTTATCTGCTTACAAGTGAGGGATATGATGTGTGTTGTGATAGCTGTGTTCATTTTTCTGCTACATTATATAATTTGCTCTCCATCATGGATTAATTAAGAAAAAGTACATGGTTAGAATAGATATGTTGCTTGCTAATTGCAAGTGTTAAAAGTGCTATGGAACATATATATATGTTGTGTCTGTCTCTTCCAGTAGAGAAGGTTTTATGATTTGATTGTTCAGTAGTAGCTTAACATTCATAATGAGGCGCGGCGGGCCTGATGAGCTTTGGATTTTCTCGACATGCAGACCACGTGCAATTGAAGAGATGCATGTTTTCAGGCTCTTTTTTATTCCCCCTTCACTTTTTTAAGGCTGTTCATCCCAAAAGGCATTGCAGAATGTCTGTGGAGAACTCTCAGCTTATCTACTCAAACCTAAGAACCAGCTCTTAATTTTTAACAAACTTTTAGAGCTGAGAAAGGCACATGTGACTGCACCTTGAATACCGTGTATTGCCTGCATGACAATATGTGATCTTAAGGCTATCCTCACTAATTGGAAATTAAAGCAGTATGTACCTTACCGTGAGTAAGTAATTACAGCCCTTCACGTTTTGTTATGCTGCAGCCACACGCTAGAACGGTTCAAATTAATTTATTCCCCTCATTGATTTACACTCTATAAACCCAAAATGACAAAGAGAAAACAGGATTTTAGACATTTTTTTGCAAATTGATTAAAAAGGGGAAGAAAAAAAGCTGGAACATCGTCATGAATATTCAGAACCTTCGCTCAGTATTTAGCTGAAGCACCTTTTGGCAGCGATTAGAGCCTCGAGTCTTTTTGGGTATTACACGACAAGCTTTGCACACCTGGATTTGAGGATTTTCTGCCATTCTTCTCTGCAGATCCTCTCAGACTCCGTCAGCTCTGGCTGCGGCTGTGGCGCTGGCAGGGCCACTCAAGGACATTCGTGTCCCTAAGCCACTCCCGCGTGCTCTGGGTTGTGTGCTTGTGGTCATTGTCCCGTTGAAAAGGTGAACCTCCGCCACAGCCTGACATCCCCGGCACGCTGGACTCAGGTTTTCATTAAGGTTATCTCTGGCCTCTGCTCCGTTTCAGCTTTCTTTCAACCTTGACCAGTCTGCAATCATTACGGGGTATTGAATGTAGATTGATAGGTGGGAAAATAATTCAAATGGTTTTAGCATAAGGCTTCAACCAGTGGTGTGGAGGTGCCTGGAGAAGTTGGCACACTCTTAATTTATGCTCCCATTTTTTGTTCCTTTTTTTTAAGCAGCCTGTCCAGCAAAGGACAAACACCCTGTTATACACTTTAACATGTAAGACTGCTTTTATATGAAGGCATGTTAGCTCACTCAAAAATTATTTTAATAAAATCAAACATCTTCAATGTTATTTAATTTATGAGATTTTGTTGCTGGCCACAACATGCTGTATTTCTGAAACGTCTATTGTAGGGAGGCTTCAATTATTGTAATATTATTCAATAATAATTATTGAATTGATTTTCAAACTAGTTGTAATGCCACAAATCATGTACAAAAATATAGAACTTGAAAAGTATGTGGCATCATCCAGGACTCCGTGCTGCAGTCTCTTGCAAAAAAAGCTATGGTGGCTCCAATAGAAATTAGTGCTAATGTTAACATAATTAGAGTAAATGCAGCCATAAGTGCAGTTACTGCAGAAATAGACTCAGTAACAAAACAAAAGCAGCCTTATGCACTAGTGGAGTTTCTTATAGGAAAATAAAATTAACTAGAATCAGTTAGCAACTTGCATGCAAGATGTCCCACCCACTGAAATCACTATTTATATATACTATATGATATATCAGATGTTACTCTTGATTTGCTAATACATTCTCATGGTTGCATCATCATTTTTTTATGACCAGTTATGGAAAAATCAAGAAATTTGACTTCAACTTGTTCCCCTCCCCTCCCTAGCCTTTAAGTCATGTCCCGTGAATCCCTCAACTCTTTACACTCATAAAGGTTCCTTTAAATAACCAGCAGCGGCCTTTTAGATTAACTTCTGCTGAGTTCGAGGAATCGCTCCTCCTCAAAAAGCAGCTCGCTATTCATCATATCCACTGATGTGCTTTGCAACACCGGTCGTGATGGCCCCCGCAGGAGGAAATCCGCAGGCTGTTTACGTGCTGACAAAGTCTCTGATCGTGTGCAGCCGTGGCGAGTTCGCCGGGTGACAACCTTGTCCCGGCATCTCGTTGAATTAAGTTATAGCCACGAGAGAAGAATAAAGCAAGTCACCCCCGCTCTCAGTTGTTTGCATGTCACCCCACCCAGAGACTAATGATGTGGACGTGTTTGTGTCCTAGATGAAATGCTGATATGTCATGCAGGATTTATCCAAAGCAAATAGCAGGATTTGCACAAGGAGCTGCTGCCACGTATATTATTGTTAACACACATTAGGTTATATCTTATACATAATGAGACATTCTGTTTCTCCCAGACTATCTACTGAGAGATAGGTAGGTACACAGGTATCTTTCTACAAAATCTAATTTTTTTTTCCAAAGTGACTGTCAGCCTTTTTTCTTAGTCAGATTTAATTGGTATTTTCCATGCGACCTTCAAGAAACTAGACATGTGCTTTGAGTCTCATGTTCTCACGAGGGCCTGGTAAAGGTAAGAATATTTGTATAGCGTTTAAGAACAAGGCAATTTAAAGTGCTTTATGCAAGACCCTAAAAAGGGCATTGAGATAAAATGTAAAGGCAACATGAGGCAATTAAAAATATATATATATTCAAATACAATTAAACATAGGAAAGAAGAATTGAATACAATAGATAAATCGGGAGAGTAAAAGTGACAGTGTAGTTGGAAAATATTAATCAAAGGGCAGAAAGAAAAAAAGACAGCGGCAAACAGAACATTTTACCTTGCCTTGATTTAAAGTGAACTGACAGTTGCAACAGAGCTACACTTTTCTGGGAGTTCGCTCCCGACATGTGATGCAGAAAAACTGAAAGCTGCCTCTCCATGTTTAGTTTTGACTCTGAAGACCGAAAGCAGACTTGTACCCAGACAATTCAGCGGTTTATAAACCAGCGGCAGAACTTTAAAATCAACCGAACCATAATCCGGGCCAGAGACTCATGGTGAGGCGAGTGTTTGATATCAAGTAGCCAAGCGTAAAACAGGTTTTGTCAAGATGAAGCCAGTTCATCTGGGCATGTCAGAGTTTTAAGCTATGATAAATTGTCTCTTCAAAGACGACACTGTAGGTCACAGACCTTGCCAGAGACGTTCCGTCAGGTATGTAAGCATCCAGTTGAAAAGGTAAGTGATCACAAAAATTATCTGTGGAGTAAATGACTGCGAGGTAAGGAAGTAGGCATGAAAGACGAAAGCAGTGAGGCAGCAAATTATTCAGTCTTGGTCTGTATTGATCATGACCTCCTTCTACAGCTCATTGCTTTATGTCCTTATTTCTCATATATTTGAGGCTGTGATGTAGGAAGTTCACCAGAGAGGAATAATAAAATGAAAGTTGAGAGCGGAGTTTTGTCCCATCCGTCTTTTCAGCAACTCAGCTAACTGCAACATAAATCTAAATAGGAATGTGCATTTGCAACTCTGTTTAACCTTTACTCTGCTCTTTTAACTGTCGTCATTATGTTGAGCCTTGTTCACATGCACCACATGATCCCTGCTACTAACAACGTTATTTAAAACAATGCTGTATAAATATAATATTTCCCTCAATTTCATTTTAAAATGGTTCTCAGTGTAAAAGGATTATTCTCACAAATCAGGCCCTGATAGAATCTTTTTTTGTAAACATCATCAAGAGAGATCATTTTTAAAAAGGAAAGGGAAAAAAATATTATTTTTTTAAGGGTGCTGAGGCTCTCTATGCTTGTGTCTGACATTAATGGGACCTAATAAGGGGTTGTCAGTTTCCTGCTTTGCCAACACACTGTCTCTGTTCTGCCAGCTCTTTTTTGTGGGCATCCAGTGTGTTATCGCTGTAATTGCTGGTGCCTTTATATGAGCCAGCACAATCTGCCTTATTTCGAAATTGCCAACAAACATTACAGGATTGATTCATCATTTCAGCCCAAGGAAACCTTCTAAAGAAACACAATTTTTATTTTTCACTTCATAATTTGAAGTATTGGCTGTCATGTCTGCCCCACTATTTTTTTTTTAGACTCACCCACTCTCCGGAGTGGGAAAGTGGCAGAGTGAGCGGGCAGGCATGACACAATTATGACCATTTGAGGAGTGGTACAACCAGGAGCCTTTTCTCAGCCTGCGTGGTGACTGCGATTCACCTTGCCGATTTTATTTTTTCCCCCACATATTATATAACAGCTCCTGTTCAAAGCTCTGTTCAAGGCCATTTTTTAAAATGGGCCATCGATACGAGAGATAACACATTTGATTGGAAGGATGACAAAGTGTGTATTGTTTTTCATAAACAGCGACGCTGTGTAAGAGAATGCAATTTTGAGTTTGCCTAATAAAATGGGAAAAAAGGCCAAAAAATGGCCAAAATGGGAAAAAAGACTAAGGCAACTTCTAGTGGAAGAAGTAAGTGAAGAAGAAACTCCCAACCTTGAAACCTCAGTAACAGTATCACATACTAAATATATCAGACTTATCAGTATTCTCTGTGTTGCTTTTCTTTTACTCTTGTCTGTCCTGAATGTCGAAAAAATACATTTGATGCAACACCAAAGCACCAAAAAAAAAAAAGTGAAAGCAGGACAGGGTATTTCTCTTACTCTTAACAGTGAAAAGTAGCTTATTGAGCCCTACACATACAGTTTATCATGAGTTCTCAGCTGAGAATAAACTGCACTTTTTCTTGAGCCGGTGCTCTGAAGGTAGAATCCCCTGAGCAGAGGCCGGGGTGGCCTATTTCGAATCGACTGTCATGCACCCGAACAGCGAGCTGTCCTCCAGGTGTACGGTGTCCTTTGTGGAAAAAAACTAACAGATCATCACCGGCTTGTGGAGTTGATGACCTGAGAGGGTACCTCCTCCACCTCTCCGAGTCATACCCCTTTGTCATCCGGTGGGAAATAACACACCGGCACACAGCCCTGACAGGGCCCTGCTGACTCCGCTCGCCGCCTGCTCTCAGCGCTGCTGCGGCGCCGAGCGGCCGGTTCGCTGCTGCTCCATTCGCTACCGCACGCCATGTCGGCTCTGCTTTAACTGGATACGGCATTTTTTTTTGCAACATGCTTATTGAGTTTCTAATTCCTTAAATGTAATCAAGACTTCCCTGTTACCTTTTTCAGAATTTTCCTTCTCCAACTACACGTCTTTACCACCCCCCAATTTACTCCTTTGTTGTACATGCAGCCAACTTTACATCAATTTTAGAGAATCAAAATACTGGATTATTTGGAGCTTGGCACTCAGCACAGCGTCTTATCAATGATCTGAAGGTCACATCCCTTTGACTGTCTGACACATCTTACTACTGTGTTAGATTTAAAAAATATATATATATTTTTTTTTCATAATTGTGTTTTTAATTATTTGTCTTGAGTTTTTTATCATGTATTTGTTCATCTTTGCTTTATCTTCTCGTTTGCAACATAAGGGGAAATAAACTCACCTTTTGCCTCTGAGCACTGTCATTTCTACGAGCTGAAGAAAGTAAACATATGTGTATATAAATATATATATATATATATATATATATATGTGATATTTATGTGTATGTGATATTGTATTATAGCTCAAGTGCAAATGTGTAAAAATGCTTAAAAAGGACTGTTATGGTTCTACATGTTTTATTAATGCATTGAATTAATATCTGCGTGCTTGTTTTACATTTCCAGATACCACGGTGTACATCCCATCATTCAACGGGACATCTTATTTGGAGCTGCAGCCGCTCGCCTCCTTCCTCCGGTCTTCTGGTGCCAGCAATAATCTACCTGCTGCTGCCAAGGACACCACTGTTGTTCTCTATTTGACAGTGAAAGCAAGATCAACACAGGGCACCGTCCTGTACAGTGAGTGCAGTCTCTTTTCATCATAAATATTTGAGAGCACCGCAACACTGTGCAAGCATGTATAGATACTGTTTGGGAAAATATGCATATACATAAATATGCATATATGACCGTTCTGTTGCTGAGATATTATGACTACACTTGGTAATCGATATTTGTACTCATTAAGCTGGGGGCAGAAATCTTTAATTGAAGAGAAACACATAGGTTAAATAAAATTATTAGCCTTATATCTGAAAGTGATAATTCCTCAGATATGGAGATTTCTGATTTGCTTTTTGATTCGCACTCACGTACAATAAAACTGAACATTTACTTAACCACCCACTACTGTATGCCGGCGACTGTATTCCTGAACGTTTTAAATATCGCAAAGTTTCTGAACGAACATAACTTCTCATTAGGCAATTTTCTTCCTGAATGCCTTTTCATATGTCTTCTTTATCCTTGTGAGTGCACAAGGTTGTTTATAATAGCCCACAGTGCACGCCATCATCCCCTCATACTTAATGATATTTTAGTGACTTGTGTTGCTGCTTTGCCGTGTATGAAGGATAAATCTACATTTTGCATCTGCAGGCTATTGTGTGGTCAGTGTCAAGTATACAGCAGAGAGTAGTAAAAGTTTGTGTTGTACGTTATATCTATTAATCTTACCCAGCAACATTGTTTTTTTTTTTTTGCTTTTTTTATATAATTATAGCATCCCTTATTTATTTTCTAGCAGAGTTACATGAAAAGATTGTAAAGCATTAAAAGCACAATGCTAACCCTAAGATAATGTTTCATCTATGGAATAAAGAAGCTGAAAGTGTTAATAAGTGTGCTTTAGTGGTGTTGCTAGGCAGACATTATACATTTATACAGGGCATTCGTCCGCTGCTATCAAACGTCTTAGAAAATGAAAATTCCGATTTACTACACAACCCCGGCTACAATACAGTTTACAGTTCCCAAATAAATAGGTGACCCAAAGCATGATTTATGTTGTAATGTAAACCCTTAAAAAGAAAGAGGCTTATCTATTCTGTGAACGTGGGTGCTGTCTAGACGAGTTCTGAATAGGGGACATTTTGTTGATTGAAAAACTTTCCCCCCTCGCCCCATTGCCGTGCTTGTTATCGCTATCATTATTGCTCTCCACCTCTTGAGTCTTTGGATGCTAATAATTCAGAAACGATTTTCCCAGCCCGCGCTTTTGGTTATCATCAGCCGCTGATTGCATTGAGACTCCAAAAAAATATGACTATGGTGATGTAGAAAAGCCATCAACAAACAAGAACATACTGAATTGATCCGAGTTCAATGAGATATTGTGACGCTGAGGAAGATTACACGGGAGACGGGTAAAAGGGGTGGAGGAGCTTTCATTTTCACAAAATCCCTATCTTATCATCCTAATTATTAATAGGAAAATCACTGGACTAATACAAACTGAGTTGTTTAAGGACAGCACCTTGAGTATTTTATTTTTTTTTTGCCGCTGCTGAGAATTGGGCGACAGACAAAGATGCTTCTCCTGTTTCCAGGGATACTGGAGAGGTGCTCGGAAGCACTAGGAGCCATTACAGAAACATTCCTAAATGCGAAGCATCTCCCAGTCTTGACACGAGTCACCAGATGTGCAAGGAAACAATGTGATTAGATTTTTTTTGTCCTGGTGTAGGGCAACAGAGTCCCGCTGTTGACAATTCGACCCGTAACAAAAGCGAAGGCACAAATCCTCCAGAGGGGCAAGAGCCCGTCGTTAGCATGGGGAACGAGGCCTGAACTGACCCTTCACGCGACCTGTGGCCGTGGCGTTGCACGGCTACCTCCTGCCGCCTCTTTTATATTCCCACACCTGCACACAGGCGCTCTTTTGTTATAGGGGGGAGATTCAGACAGGTACGCCAGACCCTCATAACAATGAAGCATTGTTTTGGGAGGGAAAAGGAGTCTGGAGCTTTGTGGATCGTTTTTTAGGGGGTTGGGAAAGCTGAGCCATGAGAATTTTGTTGCATTTATCCAGAGGGTCTTTTGTATGCATACAGTATTTTATGTAAAAGCCACCTAAAGTATAGACGCGGATTCAATTCAACGCAGTGAGCTTTAGGCTCTGTAATAGATGCAAGGGGAGAGTATCAGTGGAGCGTGGTTGCGGCTTCTTCCTCTGAAAGCCGCAGCCGCGTTGGTCTTTTGAGGCTTTTGTCTGTGAGTCAGCTGCTCCTCCAGCAGAGCGGCAGCAGCCACGGGTCGCGCGGCGATCACCGCTGATCGATTCTGCGCTAAGCAAGGACGAAAAAAAAAGGCGTCGCTGCATTCATCTTGCTGGTGTAACCTAGATAACCCTATCTGTGACATCATCGACAGGTTCACGGCCTACTGACGTATTTCGCATTGCAGTAGATCACAGGACTCACCCACACCACCTCTCCCCTTTGATCAAAATTCAGTGAGCTGTACGCTCAAAATCAGACTTCATAATGTTCCTTCCTCAAAGTGTGTGATGTATACTACACTAAAGAAATGTGCAATTTCATTAAATATAATATTTTCCAGTCTGATCTACTCCCTTAAATACAATACATCAGAAAAATCTCATTTCAGTTTCTAAACGCCTTGTACCTGTGTAAGCCGTAGTGTAAAGACACTAAAAAGTGTTCTGTTCCTCAGAGTAATAATAGTTTGACTTTTCTCTCTCTGAGCTGACATTGGACTCCTATGATGGCTGCTGAGTGCCGTGGTGTTCCGCCAAAGACTTTAAATCTTTGTGTTTAAGGAGCTATTAATTAGCCAGGCCTCTGAACCTGATAGGACTCTAAATTAGTGCTTCATTAAAGGTTTGTGCACTTGAAAGGTCAACCAGCTAAGCCTTAAATACAGGTGGACGATTCCAGTGTAGACAAATATACAAAATGCTGTCTGTCACAGCCTTTCAACATTAACAATCAACACATTCCCAATTGCATGCTTCCAATCGAGCTGTTTGGGTTTTTGGCAAGTTTAGGAGACGATATTCTGAAAATATTTGAAACAGTCCAATGATAGGTTTGAGAACAGAGCAGCAGGATAATTGCAAAACAAAGTGTTTTAGTTTGCTATCCCATAGCTGAATTATGGGTTATGCTTGTTTTGTGTTTTTTTTTTTTTTGGAAAAGCAGCACATTGCATGAACAAAAAAAAGGAGGAAAAAAACACAGCTGTGAGGAACTGAGGTGCACATTTTTCAGTCATGTCACGAGTATATTCTTACAATCGGCCAATAGTGCCATTAAACAGAAGATTTAGTGTCCCGCAGGCTCGACTGAACAGGCTGCAGAACTCCTTTGTTCCTCACTGTTAAACTGGGAACCAGTGGGATATCATCACATGGTATTTTTTCAATCTGTAATATATATATATATATATATATATATATATATATATATATATATAATATATATTTAAATGTATAAATTTCTGCAACTTCTATGTGCAGATATCCCATCGGCTGTGTCTCAAGTGAATTAAATTTTGTCTGATGTCAAGCTAAAAAATCATTTTAGTTGCCTCACATGTCCACTGCCTCTAGTTATCTGGCTGCATTGATCTTAAGTCACTACTTGTCTAAGTCCTCACAGATTTACTCTGTAGATTAGTTTGGAAAATAATGACTGCTGTGACAACCCAATTGGCATCATTTCTTCACTCCTAACCAGCTTCCAGCACTTTTAAGATGAGATGTGAACGCTGCAACAAAACCTAATCAAACATTATCACTTTAGGTTAATTAGGAATATTATAAATCAGTATCCATTCTGTTCTTCATTCTCATTCATATTTACAATATTCTGCAGATGCGGCCAGAAAGCAGACTGAGTCTTCTCAGGAAGAGAGATGAATGTTCAAGCACATATAAAATTTTGAAGGCACAGCGCCTTTTATCTAAATGTTTCCTGGCTTATATTGCACCATCTTTTTTTTTTCACATCAGAGGATAGGAGCTGAAAGGAAAACTCCAGAGATCAAACAGACAAAGTTAATCAGAAGAGAACCAAAAGACATGCATTGAGATGCGGAGAATCTCGTCACCAGACCGGCTCCTTATTCTCCCGTTTTTTTTTTTGTTTTTTTTTAAAAACACCTCTCCCGGAAGCAAACACGTGAGACTCCCACTGGACTTCAATTGTCAGCTTGAGAAGAGAAATGCGAGAGGAGTTGTGGTGAGGGATAGAGGAAGATAAAGAGAGAGCGGGAGAGAGAGCAGGTGACAGCGCGGACAAAAGGACGAACGCTCCGTTAGGCTCGCTGCGGCGTAACAGGGCCATGGGGACAACACGGAACAATATCCTTACAGAGGAAAAATGGAAAAATAAATGATGGGGCAACATTGACATCTATAGTAAACAATATTTGTCAGCAAATGAGTAATGGTGCTAAGCGGAAACAACTGCTTCGAGCAGAGACAAAGGCTCAGTGTAGCAGAAGGAAGTTGGCATCTGTTAGGTTTTTGTCATCTTCGCTGCTATTAAAATGAATGCAATGACATTCTTTGTCTACACTGGAGTCTCCACTGAATCTACAGAATAATGATTGTGCCAAGAACAATTATATTTTTTTTAACTGCAACTTATCCACACAGGCACTTTTTTTTTTTTTTTCTCCGACTATCAAATTGTACGATAACAAGTTAAAAAAAAATTGCATGCAGTGGAGTTCAACATTTTTTGTCAAACAGTGAAGTGGGGCGCAATAATTGAAAAGAAACAGATTTGCATAGTTCAATCTCTCCCACAGATCAAGGACTCCAGTGGCTGCCACTCCATTCCCAGCAGTATCACAAACAACTTGGAGAGGCTCGCCGCTCGCTTGAGCGTCATAATCTCCATCTAATCTCAAGTTTCGCCTTTTGGCCACAAGAAATTTTAAGCACTGTTGAAAAAAAAGACTCTGAAGGAATATTTCCTTCACTTTTTTCATTACGTCCCCATCATAATAAAATGTTTCCTTTTAACAGCATCAGAAAAACATTGATTGTCAAAACGTAACTGTTTGAGACAGGGACGTCCGGGTTGTGATATAAAGCAATTTCTTTGAATAATAGATGCCCTCACTTTTTATAAGGCAAGGACATGAGAATTTTTAGTTACGCGTGCTTTCATAAATTAAAGGTTGACCATTAAAGGACAAATAGCCATAATACAGAAGGATGTTGTACAGAAAGCAAACATTTAGATTTCAAAGCAGAAATACATGAAATAAACATCTGGTATTAATCCCACAAGGTGTGACACAGGATTGTAAGCAACATAGTATGCTTTGTGTAACAAAGACAAGTGTTCATGTGGAAGCATACATGTATAGATGTATATGCAGGACTTTAATAAGTGAAATTCCTTAAGGACAAAAGGACCATATAGATTCAGAAGCTTCTGATGCAACCCATGGCAAATCGTGCCAGATTAATCTTGTGATACCAGGCAATCAGAGATCTCCCCAGCTGACAGTTGTCTTGAGATTTCCAAATGCAAAGTATTTGCTCCAATAGTGAAGATTACAGCTGCTAAAGGTTAGTTAAGGTCACCCATGCTGGAAATCATGTGCTCTCTATTGTTCAGTGTGTAAAGACGAGTGTGTGAAGAAAGACACACAGTTACCTTTAGGAATATTTGGCCAGATGGGTTGATAAATATTCCACATTGGGGTTGTAGTTTATTTTCTATTCCTGTCTTGAAAGAAATACTGGATATGTGCTAGGTACAAAAAAGGCCAAAAGAGGTCAAAAAGCCTGAAGCCTATGTCAGAGGTTGAGAGCCTTTTGATATCTTAAGGTAATTGTTTCAAAAAAATAGGAGCTAATGGTGAGTTGGTCTTACTGGATTTAACCACAGTGTATAAAGAAGATGTTTGGGATGAAAAGGGAGAGGTCTCAGATTGGCTTTGAAGCTTTCCAAGATTCTGCATTATAGAGAGCGGTCTTATATTGTCACGAGAGACTCTCCAAGATTCAGCATAATGAATAGAGATCCACAATTCAGAGATGCTCTCAGATTTGGCATGTTTTTGATGCTGTTCTGTTCAGAATAAAATTCTATTTGCGCAAGAGAAGACATGTCGGATGGCGACTTCTTTTCATCAGCATATCAGGAAACAACAGTGCAATGCAGGTTCTTTGTAAAGTCACTTATTGTTTCCTCCCACTCGGGTAGCCTGAGTCGCTAGGTGAGTGGCTATTCTCGTGGCTGACTTGTAAGTCCAGACCAGATAACCTCACAGCCCCGATGCCCCTATAATCATAGGCATGTTCATGCAGGGTTTTTTTTAGCCAAACAACACTATCTATCCATCTATAATTATAAGTATGTGTGTCTGTATATCTTTGTGTGTGTAGCTCCTAAATCTCTCTTACTGTGTTTGTTGGATCAACCTTAGTTTTCAAATATACCTTGCACATGGCACAATGGTGTTTCATCCTTTCTTGTGAACTTTTTTGGATGGATATTGATAACATTATTATCTTTAAAAGTTGAAATCCTTAGCGACAAGTCTCTCCCACTAATACGTTCATCATAAGTTGATTTTACTTGTTGACTATCAAAAAAATTGTTGAACTGATATGCAGATTGAGATGCATCCTTTCAACCTAAATTGTAGCTTTTACCTTACAATTTGTCCGTTAAGAATGTGTACTACGTTAAAACTATGACTGCTAGGGAGATTTCTCCCTCTTGGTAAAGGGATTACATTTTTTTTTTTATTTCACCAATTTCCAAGTTTAATATTTTAATTTCATGGTCTATAAAACATGTAATCACATAAACCTATAGAAGCAATGCAGTCTGCCTTCTTACACACAAAAAGCTCGTTCTCTACCGAAAAGCCTGGGGTTGGTCAGGGAAACAGAAGTCAAGTACAAGCACTCCAGGAGAACTTGTTATATTAAAACAATACACTGTCTTATTAGCTATGAAGCTGTTGCAGTTGGAGACTTTTCTGCATCTTAATTTTTTCAAGTAGACTTGAGCATGGTGCAAACCGGTCTCCCTGGAATATGAGGTCAATATAAACAATTACACTAAGATTTCTGGTCTGTGTGGCGCTTAGCGCAAGAGAGGTTGTTGTTCAATTACAATAAGTCATTTTGCAGAAGAGTCTGAAACATGTGTGACAAACTTTCATCAGAATAATTAGAACAATGAATGTGTCTGGGCCTGATACAGCCCACTGCCAGCATGTGGAGCAGAGGACACGCTCTGTTCAAACTATTTTATTCTTTCAATAGGATACCAATTAACTACATGCTCACAGGCAATTAAACATTTTTTATATTTCATAATGGTTATTTTTATATTACTGTAATGGATAACAGCTTCCCAAGTTGTCACCAGTCCTGTTACTTTATTGGGAAATAGGAGTCCTTCTGCAGAACAAGGATAAGGAAACGGTGGATTATCTGAACAAGATATTCCTCCTGTGGTCCATCCAGAAAGAGCGGTTAATAATATGGCACTGTTAAGTGCAGCCCTGTCGAGCCCTATGACAAGTAAGACCTCGAAGTCTGCTTAGGAAATGTATTATCAGAGAGCAGCATATTAAACTAAAGTATAGCCTCCCTGGGGACGGGGATTTTCTGGATGCCCTTCTTACCCTGGAGGAATTGTTCAGAGCTTTCATATCAGTTGCCATGCAGCCATGAAAACACAACCTCAGCTTTTATGCCATTTCCTCCAGTGTCCAAGTCCTCCACCTTTGCTTCATGATAACTGGAATACAGATTATGACTTAATATAACCACCTTTGCAGCGTACACACCTTTTACACACCTTACCCCATCATATTGCATCAGTTGTGCCTCTCTTGGGACAACACCCTGGCTCAATTGTTTCCATCGGCATTGTGAGATCCAAGGGGTCAACCTCATTGTTGCTCCTACTCAGCATCCTGCGGATGCTCTGCCTATTGTCACTCTCGATTACACTGAAATGTGCATTGTTAGAATCTCCGAAACAACCTTCTAACTTGTCTCTCTTACTTACAACTAGCCCTCCTTTTGTATTTCACTGACTGTGGAGCCCAGACATAAGCTGTTATCCATCCATGATCATAATCCTGCTTCACAACCAAATGAGCTCAGAGAAAAGTGACCAAACGCACCCATGTGGAGAAGCTGTTTACCCAGACACCCTTCCCAGCCATAGATTAGGCAAGGAAGGAATGAGTTGCTGCAAATCTTTGCCAACTATTCTTTTTGCCCAGCTAAACAGGAAACAACTCTTAAATCTTTGGATTTTTGTCTACCATTGGCTCCCTGGCTCTGATTGGACCTGCAATATCACAGGACATGGTAGCCAGGTTGCCTTAACCCCCACTTCCTTACTTTTTGCATCAATTACTAAGGTGGTAAGAGCAGTCTTAGTGAAGAATAGAGTCCAATCATTCAAGATCCAAAACTATATATAATTTCTTTTTATGAGGCAAATTGTGTGGCTTTTTTTGCCTTTTAATATAGAAGTGCATCAGTCATCTCCAGTTTTTAAATAAATCGTTTCACAAGTCTCATCTGAATCTTTTTTTACTCTGCAAAGTCCAGGTATCAGGAGAGAAAGGTCATCTGTCCTGGCCCTCAGTAAGAGGTGATAACAGGCTTCCCAACCCTCTAAATGAGCTGCTGAAGCCCTCTGGGTTCCTGGATTCCCCTGCTTTTTGTTGTCCTTCTACTTCTACTTATATACTTTGGTTAAGAGTGACTGACTTTTTTACCATCCAAGCTGAATGCTATAAGAGGATGTTATGGTAGTGTTTCATGCAAAAAATATAAACATATATTAGGTCTGGGACATTACTTGCGCTCAACCGGCTAATTGTCTAGAAATATGCACAGTTTCTCTGCACTAGGACTGACTAGTTCACTAGTTTGACTAGTGTGGACTAGTGCAGAGAGTTGCCTTGATTCATGTTGAGAGTAGGAACAATGACCTGGATGAAGGAAAATATTCACAGATAAACGTGTGGTACAGTGCAATCTCAGGACCCATTAGCAATTATTAGATGGCGAATGAGTTATGCACCAGTATGGCTAAACCACAGCCTTGCTCAAGCATGATTACCCTGACTGAAAATGGAGCTGTATTCGGTCAGAAAATGTTTGCCCTTTGCCTACAGATTCTGCATATCCACATGTAGGTCTGTTTCTAGAGATTAAGGACAGTACAGTGTGATGTATTGTGCTTTTGTTTGTTGGCATATGGAATGTACAGTGGCTCAAGTGACAGAAGGTTCTTGCTCAGCTGCCGAAACAATAGCATACGCATCAGCTGTGAAGCAGATTTGTTGACAAGCATTCATCTTTCATGTTTTTTCTTGTGCCCCCGCCCATGATGATCATGGGCTCCTGACCCGTACATTAGTGTTTATTAGGTCCTTCTAGCCTGATATGTTGAGGTTCCTCTGAGTCCGACTTGCCTACATTGGCAGAATTCCCTACTACTGAATGTTCTTGTCAAATTACTTTCCAACCATGTCTCCATCGTCTTCTTGTAGACACACTTTTTTTTCTATTTTTAAACTTGAATGGACTCAGTTTCTGTATTCAGTTGAGAGTTAAGCCTGAAGTAATGCGAAATATAGTAGCTTACATAATGAGCTGGACTTGATAATACAGGAGGAGAGACTCTGTACTAAGCACATTTCTTTATTTTTTTTAGCCCAGGAGCAGAACTTTGTGGATAACTTCCTTCACGTGTTCCTTCAAGACGGAAGGCCCATTGCTAAACTCGCTTGTGGTGGCAGCCATGTTTTGTATGCAGCTGCTGCCCAGACCATCAACAACAACAGATGGGTGTCAATCACAATCAGGTATGATATGCATCTCTTACTACCCCGTTGTCTAATGTCAAAGTCATTTTGTTCATCACCTTTCAAATGATTTCATTGTCATTGTCAACTGTGATTTTTTAATACAAATGAGACCAGTAGTCTTCATGAAAGAAATTGTCATTTGGACAGATCTAAATACTAAAAGTATTAACTTTTTAATCTCATCCTTAATTTGAATGAAAAATTAAAAAGGGCTTATCCAAGTACCATAAACATATGGTCGTATGTGCATATGTGCATGAATGTCTTTGTTAAAAGGTCATATTCTTGAAAGAAAAACAATACTCAATCAATTGTACCAATTTAGTTTTATTACTGTTGTCATATGTTTTTCAAAGCAAAGCAAAAGAAGGGATTTTAAATGTTTCATGTTTACTTTCTGAAACTCATTTTATAGTAGTAAATTCATCCCCTACTTTGATTATGTTCAATGGGATTATTATTGACAAGCATGCCATGGCCTCTTTGATGAAATCCTGAAAGCTTGTCAGTCCAGTTGCTGTCCACATCAGTGTTGATCAGAGAATTGATTCCAGAGTAATCCATCAAACAAATCCCATCCTTCATGCCCTGGATCTCTGTGCACCTCAGCAACAGTGCAGTCTCTGACATGTGTCAAAATGTCAAAGTCAGATAAACAAAGAAAATTACTGTCTGATACTGGCAATCTTGGTTTTGGCATGGTGAGTGCTTACAGCCAGCTGCTTCCAGCAGAAAAGAACAAACAGAGATTGCAATCACATATTTAGGGTCTAAGCTGAGTGTGCAGGCACTCTGCAAAGCCCTATTGTTTTGGCTTGCGGTAAAAATGTCATTTTCCACTTCCTTGGATGCACTTTTTCGGGGGACTCGCAAAGGTGATAACGTCATGAAAATCGGTACACGCATCAGAAGTCTCGCAAACGTGAAAGTGTGGCGGGTTGGCTCCTGCATGAACCGCGGGCTGCATAGCACCTCTAGAAAGGAGAGATTTCTCAGAAAGTATTCATCATGTTCTTAAAACGCAAAGATTTTTGTGCTCATCATTGGACCCAGCATCCTTTTTGTTTTTAACTTTTTTTTTTAAATCAGAAGGAAAAAATCGAATTTTATTCAAGCAATGATAAGAAGTTAAGAAGAAAAAGATGTCGAGCCAAATTTGTAGCAGTCAATAATACTCCTGTTTTACCATAGAGTGTAATATTTGTTCCCTAACGCTTTTTGTTTGTAATGGATGAAGCTTGTGCCTCTAAGCTGCAGGTGAAGATTTATCAAACATTCATATAAAATTGTGAGTTTATTGGGATATATTTTTACAGCAATTATTTGTGAAATCATCTGTGAAATGATTTTATTCCACACCATAACAAGGGCTGCAACTAACAACTATTCTGATATTCAGGTGATCTAGCGGTTATTTAAATGATTAGTCTAGTAGTTGTTTGGTTTATAAAACTGTGTCTAACTGTTACCCTGTTATAGGAAACTGAAGAAACCAAAAAAATAATCAAATTTGGGAAGTTGGAACCAGAGAATTTTGACATTTTCTCCTTCAAAATTAATCAAATTGATCATCAATTTGATTAATTTCAATCGACTCAATCAATCTACTAATTGTTTCAGTTGTAGCCAGTTAACTTCACTCCTACACATCTGGTGACAGATTGGATACCACACGTTGAAACTGATGCAATCGCACTACTTTTTTGTCTCATCCAAACGGGTCTGATCGTGATTCTTCCCTGTGCACAGCTGATCTTGTGTCTCCATGTCCACAGTGCTCGCACACACTGGGCTGCTGGAGCTCTGTGGGGCAGAGTGAGCCGGTGGGAGTAATGAGAGCGGGCCCCCGCCGCTGAGCTCTGCCCCTATTTATTCTTGATAGGTTCAGCAATTTTATTCATATGCAAATGAGTGCATGACATCATCCTGTGATGTCTGAGCAATGGATACCTACATTCCTTGCATAATAGTTGGCACCACTGAATGAATCCGCTTGAACTTGCTGGTGTCAGCATCTCTGCGGCGCAGGCCAGTGGCGATATTTAACCATAAATAATCCGAGGTCCAATGACCAAACAGGGGAGCTCCAAATTGCCTGATGTTGCTGTAACACAGGCTCATCTCCCTCTTTATTTTCAATATGCTCTCCTATTCTATCATTCACACACACGTTCTTATTTTCAGCCCACCAGTCTTATTGTAATTTCATGCACTGTTCTGCTGATGCACAGGAAATCAGACTTTATTTGCCTTTTTGCTTTCATACCAATATAGTTATACAGCTTGTTTATGTGATACATATATAGCTGGTTGAAGTGACACCTCTGCTCAACATACAGTAATGCACTGTGAAAAAAGAGGCTCCTGACTTTCTTTGATGTTTATCCATGCATGGGGAGCTATGCACTGCGATTTGGATGATGACATAATTGCTGCCACAAGTAGTTGGAAGGATGAGTGCAAAACAACACATTAACAATATGGAGGGTTTATTTAAATAAAATTAAAAGGCCTCGAGTGGGTGGTCTGCACAGCTGCTCATATGTTGGAGCTCCACATCACTTCAATTCAGGATCAATGCTACTTAAATAATACTGAAAAAAATATATATGCACACTCCAAACAATCAGCATCAAGTCCCATGAAGGATTTTTTTTTCCTGATCTACCCCTGTTTGCAATTCTCTTAGATGCGCAGAGTGCCACTGTTCAACAGTCTCACACCACTCAATCATGCTAATCACCCCCACAAAAGGGATGAAAGACATTGTGAATATTTAATCAAGAATTTAGCAGCCTGTTCAGACAATAAACATAATTGAATGAATCACATTTTCCTTTTGTACAGAAATATTACACTAAAGGGATCAGAGCAATCCAAATAGGCTGCTAAACACATGCAACATACTGTAAGTAGGACTTTCTTTCAAATGAGCTAGCTTTGATTGTGATGTAGATGAATCTATTTACTCAGGTGCATTGTCAGTTTTTTATGTTATGGTGCCATGTGTGTTTTTCCAGTGAGAGAGATTTGATTGCTAATAGATTTCAAGTGCACATAATATCATCACAACATATTATTGTTGAAGAATAGTTTGGAACTGTTTAAAAAGAGTTAATTAAAGTAACTCTTTAACACCAATGGGCAGCAGAATTCCAATAGAAACTGCTGAAGCTGGCAAGACAAAAGGCCAGTACTGTAATATCCTGTGCTGCCATATAATTGCACTATGGGGAGTGTGCGTGGGGGCAAGGGCTCAGATTTCATTACAACTAAGGGGAAACACAAACAGGGAATTTTCCCCAAACTCCCAGACCACAACAGACTGTGCCAACGAGCCAGCTATAGGCTCAACCACCATGTCAGGGCCAGCGAGTTGGTAATCAATAATATTATTAATTTTGGCTATAATTATTTACCATAGCTTAAAATATACATATGGATCTATCACTTTTAGACCCTCACCTGTGTGTGACTTTATATTTTACCAACACTCTAATGTATATGGGTCAAAACCTTCAAAAGAATATGTGTGTATAATGTATATGTGAGAATAATGTCAAAAGTAGAGTTGGCTTCTATTTAAGAGACACACAATTCATTCATAAATAATTTATTGGGGGGGACAAGTTTTTCAGAAAATGGAGTGGTGTCAATTTCCATTTTCAGGTGTTGAGGCAGTGCGCCTGTGATTAAAGTGTGAGTGGTGCTCCCCTTGTCATTTGTAAGGCTGTGCACACATTACTGATTGATTCCTTTTTTTGTGACGTAAAGGATCAACCATCATTTTTTTTTCCTGTCTAGCGAAAGAAATAGTGTGTAACTTTCAAGTATGGTTCTGGCCTACTGGGAATAGATTACAATGCATTGCTTGTTCACAGAAAGGAAGGACACACGCGTGGTGCTTTTTTGATGGTGATATATCGTGTGTATTGCTTTTTGGATGACTCATTTTTGATCATTTAAACTTCATTCCATCGTAAAAGCCATGGTTCTAAAACATTAGTCCTACAGAAAAAAAACAAAATAGCAATAGTATTTCATAATGAGATACTTGTATTAAATTTCCTTATTTCATTATTTAAATTTCAATTATTTAAAAAAATAATAAGATCTTTTTAAGCATTTTTTTCTTCTTTTTGTTCTTCTTTTTTTGTCCAGAGTGAACTACACTCAACAGAAACAATTTGTGGTTCGGGGTCTGCCTCAAGGATGCTTCAACATGTGAAGAGTATGAGTCAAACAATCAGTGTCCCAAACACCCTATTTAACAAATAAGAGGAAATCAGCCAAAATGCTCAATTATTTAGACAAAGAGGAAATATAATAAGATAATATATGCACTATTAAGTTTTCTTATAGACAGTGTTTTCTATTCATTTGCACAACAATGCATTGTGGGTTACCTTGAAACCTGACAAACACATTGAACATTGATATTTTCACCCTCATAAAATATTTCAAATCTGTTTTTAATAGATATTGAGGCATTATTTGCTTCAATGTAGTCTTTTACTTCTTTATCTGTCATTTTTGACACATAACTATTATTGATTGATAATTATGATCATTAATTGTAAATAGAAATTGGTCATTGATTGAGACTCTGAAATAAGTCCATTCATAAATGTGTGTTCTTAAAAGGTGTGCAGCCAATGTTTTTCCCATCACTTACATTATTGAGTCATTCAGTATCCCCTTGCTCAAAGTCTCATCCAAATCTCCTGTAGCAAACATGCTCTAGCTTCAAAGATTAACTCCACACAGAATAGCACATCTAAAACATTGAACCTGCTCGTGCTGTGAGTGACTTTGCACATCTATATAATGAAAGGCATTCTTGTACAACACATAAGATGAAAAAAAAATACTTGCATTGCATTTGGAATTCTATTAGCTATTTCATTTTGCTTTTAAAATCTATATTTAATACAGACCATTGGATATTGTTTTGATATCAAAGAAAACACATGTGGATGGAAAATTGTTGCCTAGCAACAGCTGTTGTAAGGGGAGGAAAACAGACGAATGATGTGGAGCGAGACGCTGAGAGGAATTTCAAAATAGTTGCAAATATCAGAATGTCTGAGAGTAGACACTTCCGCCACAGAAAAACAAGAAAGTAACACAAGTTCTGTGTAAGATCCGCGTCAGAGGCACCTGTTCCCCTCCATCACCTCGCCCACCGAGACATGCCTGAGACGGCCGTTAAGTGCTCATTCTTTCATTTGGCGTTTTAGCACACACGAGTATTTAATGTCTAAAGGGTCACAGGTAACGCAAACATAAAGTAATTGCTGCTGTAATTAGTGTTTATCTGAATCCTGGGTGAAGTATTCCCTTTGCAATTCGGAAAAGTAATTAGTAAACAGCAATCAGTTACTTTTTTCTGAACTATGCCAACAGCGGACAAAACCGCTCTTTAGCGCTTTCCCACCGGGTTTTAACCACTGGATGATTAATGGAGGGGGGGAAAAATATTTTGGAGGAAGTGCCATTCATCATGTGCAACTGGGTGAGAAGCGAGGTCTTAATATTGAGCATTTTGTTCTGAAATCCTCGTGCTCTCGACATAATGCCAAACGCACAAGACTGTATGTTTTCCAATCGCGCTGTGTCCAATGTTGTATTGACAAATACTTCTTCCATAAAAGATTCATTGGAGACGCCGGCAGCAGCAGTGCCCGCTCACTGATATTCCTTGTGAAGCCCCCACAATGCCAAGAGGCTCGCTGTGCGCCGTCTAATTGTATTGCCGGAGATATAACGATAGAACACAGGCTCCCCAAATTAATTGAGGCTTGCCAGTCATAGCACAAATTATGCAGCAAATGCTGCAGTGCCGCGTGTGAGAAAGTCACTGCACCAGAGCCAGAGCCAGAGCAGGCATTACAGTCAATGTAGGTGTAGATTATGTTATGATCCAGGGCTTGTTGCGCCAACAGTTACCTTCTGGCATATTGTGCTGTAGTTGCTGTGGGGTGACATGACATTTTATGCCGTGATAAGACATGATAATTACCATATGGAAGTTTATTTTCTCTCGTCTTAGTCATTCCTGACAGTAGTCTGCAGCGGGTTATGTTAGGTAGAATAACCAAGTAACAGGTGTCACCAGCCTTCCTTATATATATGTAATATGTGTGACCCATTTAAATTCTGCATATCCGCTCGCAGGTATGAAACACTGCAGAGCCTCACAACTAATACAGCCTGACTCTAAATCACTAAATGTGTCCCAAATTATAAATTCACCACATAAAATGCTCCACATTTCATTAGCTTTTTGTAAGGTCCTGAAATATGGTTAGAATGAAAAGCCGTTTAAAAAAAAAAAATGTACATCTTGCCTATCAGCTGGAGAAAACTGTTGCAAGAGCACCAGCCCAGTGCATGATGTCTTACTGCCATCTGTTGCCAATACTTTCAGATGTTTTATGCAATAGTGATGTTTTTATCATGACACACACACACACACACACAAACATTATATATTTCCTGCTGGGTATGGAGAAAGGAGGCGTGTTCAAATAGGATTTCAAAGACATAATCCTACCACCAGGTTTTAACAAATGCCGTTGTGTTAAGGTGCCGTGCTGGAGATACCTGCAAGGTCCTCTAACATTGCCAGTAATATTTCAGTGAACCTCGGGAAAAGTTGCAGTCATGCAGTTGCACTGAATTAGTCACACAGCAGACAGTCTAAATGAGGACGTTAGGGATGACAAATCACTTATGATTAGAGCATTAGCCAGATGAAGAAATGCATAAATGATGACTGAGAAAGTAAAAATGATCAGAGCCATATTGTGTTTTTTGTGTGTGTGTTTGGAGAAAATGAAATATTCATACGTTTTTGGTTTGTTTACCTCAAGTTGGGAATATGCTATTGTTGGCCCTGTGAGACCCGGCGATGAATGGTGCAACAGGAGCCACACACACCAATGCCTCATCTCTGTATTAGACAAATCCCGGCCTCTTTCTCCTCACATTTACTCATATGTTCGTTTGTGTAATAGAATCTATAGCAGTTCTTTTTCTATATTTGTGTGTGTGTGCACACGTGTGTGTGTGTGTGTCTGTGTGTGTGTGTAGCGGAGATGACGACTAGAGCCTGGGGGGCATACTTCGTAGCTATCTGACTACTAGACCAAGTAAAGAAGTCATAGTCATCTTCATAAATAGTCATCTTTGCCTCCGAGCAAGACCAATGTAAATTAGTGTGGTGGAGCATTCACTGTGCTCACGACAGCTCATCAAGTAACATCATCATGTTTGCTTAGTGAGCATGCTCTCCATTTCTCACAGGGACAGTCTTTGCAGTATTAGCAGACCACAGAAAAAGCTACTGTAGTAAGCACCAAAATATGTTCCAACTGCCCCCGGCAAGAGGGAGCATTCTAATAATATTGTGACGTTTCATAGCTCACTGAAAAATTCTTCTTCTTTTCTTTTTTTTTTGTTCATATCGTCGCCGTATTTCAGTCCTTTTCCTTTAGGATCTTGTGTCTTGAAAATCAACAGCAGGGCAATGCAGTATCCCTAAATCTCTCAGTGAACACGTAGGGTTGTGTTCATGTCGGGGGAGTTGACCTCAGTCACACACCACGCGCAGGGAGGATGCTGATGGATGTCTCCTCTGGACATTAGGTTTGCCTTTCACGTTCGCAGGCTTAAAATTTGCCTCCATTTATCCGTGCACGTGTGTGGACAAAACAACTCTCCATACCAGTAATTAGTCCTACCTGAAGTTGTGTGCATGTGATTGCCTCGGGGAGGCGTCCTGGAAGGCTGTTTATTAGCAGGAGGGCGATTGCCCTGATTGTTTCCATCTGGCCATTAGAGTAGACATTTGAGTGTTTTTCCTCATCAGCACTGATACAATCACAAAGAATGGATGAATGACTTTCACAGATTTGAAAATAGAATAAACATCATGTGGTTTGTGTTACAGGTAAACGGAGAGAATAAGAAACCTTTTGGAACAACTGTGCATTTATGTGGATTTATCTTTAACATGAACTATCCCAGCTAACGCTTTAAATCTACATAGGATTCCTGGAATATTCATTCAACTCTTCCTCAACTTTCCACAAATGATTTTGTTCAACATAAAAATCCCAAAACACTATAAAAAACACCAGAAGTTCTGTTTTTTTTTTTTTTTTTAGGCATTCATTTTTATAAAGTCCCCTTTAGGGTCCCTGCTGGTACCCTTTTAGTTAACCCTCCTTATAACATCTAGGGAAGGTTATGCAGGTTCATCCCATAAATGTGCTCAGAACCAAAAATAAACATTTCCCGGAACCTTTTGGGAACCAACTTTTGCTAGCCCGGGTCCTTATGTGTGTGTGGTATGATGTGTGCAACCTTTTGCATAATGAGGCTGCTATTGTTTACTGCGGATGTAGAGCCAATGATGAATTGGGGAGAGGGAATCACTTGACTTTGCCGAAGCCGGAATATGACACAAGTAGACCAGCTACTTAACATTATGGCTGCAACATTAATGGCTGGTACAATTGTATATTTCCCCAGAGACACCGAGAGGGTCAAATGATAAAATTGTCGTCCTACTCATTAGGTTTATAATGTATATCTAGTTTGTGCCCTAATTTTTGTCATGAATTAATCCTGAATGACATAATGGGCACTTACACTCATGATCATGTTTTTTTTTTGCTGGGATATTTTTTTCCTCATTATTATTCATTTTTATGATAATTATTATATCTTTTATTCGGAGTGTTATCAAGGATACTGTTTCTGACTGCTTATCTGACTCCATGGTTTGTTTTTAATGTATTTACAGGCATGATTATGTGAATTTTCATATCTGCTAAAAAAAAGCGGCACCCGAACGGATATCGCCACAGCACTGAGCAGAAACCTATTTCCAGTCTTATTATTTAAATCCAGCTGTGGAAGATGTTCTCTATTTTCTGTTGTCTCTCCTGGGTTTTGGGTGGTGTCGCGCGGGGGGCACGAACGCACCATTGCCTCCAACCCAATCTGCCAGTGCATAAAGTTTCACATAAAATAGTGTATAATGTATACGTAGCCATACACAGTCAGTTTATAGTATAGTCTCGATGGTCACATTAGCAGCTCCATTACTGGGACCGCTCCGTCTCTGTCTCCAAACAGAATATTTCTCATGCTTTGTTGAATTTATAGCGAGTGTCGCACGTTGTTGGGAGCTAACTGGCGTCTCTCTCTCTCTGTGTTCTCTCTCAACAGATACAATCTGCCTGTTGGAAAACAAGGAGGGTCATGTATGATTGAAATAGCTGTGGGTAATGAAACAGCCCAGCGTCTTCAGGAGCATGTGTCACACCCTGCGTCAGAGGTAAATTGACCTGCCTGCCGCACATAGTGCCATTAGCTTAAATTGTGTTTGTACCTTATAATCATGTCTCTGGCGGTTCTTTCTCTTCTCCGTATACAAAGCAGTACACTTACACACATGTATAATTAAAGCAGACGGCGCGCATTACTCGCTATATCTCACTGTCAAGGGAACCGCATCAGGTGTCATTTATTCTCACGGAGACTTTTGCAGAGAATCAATATGACAAGTTGTGCACCAATGTGTTCATGAATATCAATGAATTTGATAAAACTGCAGTTATTTATCAAACCGTTTGTATTAGTGTTGTTTCCTCGTTCTGGGGAATATATTTCAGGTTCTTTATATTGTCATTCAGCTTTGTTAAAAGGCACAGGATGAAAAGTGTTATTGTGCAGTAGTAACATAATATAACTTTTCTGGGATCAAGTGAATTTGTGGTCACATCTAACATCTAGTACATAGAAAAAGCTGAAATGGAGTAAAGTAGTGAAAGAAAATTGAATAAATCATATTCACTTATATGCATATTTGTCTGTTTATATTAGCTAAACACTGAGCTGCTGCCTGTGGATAGACAGTCAAAATATAGGCTTAATTAATTTATTTGCTATTGCATTTAATGACTTACAGAGCTCATAACAAATCCTTCAATAGCCGATTTGTTTTTATGTTATCAAAGTCAGCTTTACCAGCTGTAACTAACAGCTCTTGGTTTTATAAATGAGGCACGGGAGCCCCCACTAAAAGCATGTTGCACCCGTTCCATTATTTACCACCAGGATCACACTTGGCAAGCATGTAAGTAGCACTAAGCTAGGTTTCACTTGTTAACCACGGGCATGTCTTTTTCACTCTGGCTCATTAGTTTGATTAACAGCACCTATATTTGCTATTAAATTATTAATTTTGCTTTCTACTTTCAAAGACGCAGAAAGGGTCTCAACCTTCCCACAGGCTCAACATGCCTCGCCTCCCTCAACGTGATTTATGGTTTTCTAATTTGAGATGACCATGGTTTATTTTTGTTAATAACACATCCATTAGAACAGTACTAGTTTGCCACAATTTTCACTGCAAACTGATCGTCTCGTCAGCGTACGCCGCCAGCTTTCGTGCAGGTCTAACGTGTTACAGGGATATGAATTGGGTTCGTATTTCAGTTTTTTGGTCCAATCAAACAAAATTAGAATACACAAAAGAGTAGATATGCTGACAACAACAAATGACTGGCTGGCTACAGTATGTGAACGGATCTAGGAACTGAGGGTGAAATCTGTTATTTGTCATTTGGGATTTTTTTCTTTTTTTCATTATGCAAAAAGATTCAGTGTCCTCTTTCACAATTCAATCTGTAGTTAACAATTCAGCGAGTTTAAATGTTGTCTTCAATCTGAAAAGCTGGAGAAATAGGGACATATTCATTTCCTTTTTCTTTATTTCCTTAAAAGTGTTACTTCTGCATGTTAAGTGCTGCAAAGATTGTGGTGATGATTGATTCCATTTACTACACAGTTATACTGTGAGAATCCTGAACACATATTTCCACACATGTGCCACTATGGATAGAAGAAACAATGGAACGAAACGGAGAAAGTGCTGGAAATAGACTCGTGTCACCTTTAAATAGAACTTGAAAATTTGGATCCAGCACTCGAGAAACTCTGTGCGAGGAGTCCACTTGCAAAGTCATGAATATTACATCAGTGAATCCTTCAAATGAACTCTTCTCATAAACGCGGTAAACAGACTTGAAGGCACCATAAAGTCATTCCATATTAGTCTGTAGTCATCATGTGGCTCCAGTGGCTCATAGCTGGTTGTGCCACATAAAATAAGGTTTGGCTCATTGTAAAAGTGTCCGGCGACATCATTTATTTGAACTTCCAGCTTTGTTGAAGGTAGTTTTAAGGCTCTTAACTTTGCATTGATATTAAGGGCACATTCATGTGAAGCCTGCCACCAGGCTCTTTTTATAGGCTTTCAAATATCAGAGCCACTTTTGTTGTTTAAAGGTGGGGTCTACGACTGCAGAGAAAGGCAGAATAGATCTAGAATGACACTTCTAGGATGTACCTGATTGGAGGAAAGTTGTCAATAGTTGGGGCTCTACTCCCAGATTTCGAAACTGGCTACCATCCGTTTTTTTCTTTAGATTTCAATGCTTTATGTTTCTGAAATAGTCTTTAGGCTAGAAGGGTTGTTTTTTTACTTGCCATACCCCCCCTGTGCTTCCCTCAATTTTATTTACCCATTTCCAGAGAAGGAATCGGGGCTATGAACACCAAACTTTTTTTTTTCAGTGCATGCACACACACAACGCAGACAGCTTGCGGGTAATGAGGAGATATTTGCTGAATTTGACAAATGTATCGGATCAGAATTACGGACCGGACTTTTAAAGGCGGCATTCCACATGATAATGTGGTCTAACAGCATACTGTCCCTCCAATTAACACCTTTCTCTGCAGCATTCCACCACGTCTCCCGAGAGGCGCCGGCACAGACTTGTGACACACGTTACACTGAGGGGACGTCTACAGGACGTATGGAGTCAGATCAATTAGTAGAAATGACAGATGTGAAATCAGAAATGTCAGCTTCAATGTAATTTAGTGAATGCCATTTCGAAAATGTCTTTTTTTTTACAGTATATTCCTGTAGAAGAAGAAAGGTGGATATCATTGGCATAACTATTCCCTCAAAAGGAAGATTGTTGAGGAAGAAGCAAGGACTGAGCATCAGAGGTTTTTCTGGTTTTTCACACAGCCTCCCATAACAACAGAACCATGTATTGTCAAATAAAGCTTCAATAAGTAACATAAGAGGTATTAAATGTAATAAGTATCAGCACTCATATCAGCCATGACCAGATATGCTAAAACAAAAGTACCCATAATAACACGCTTGGAGTGTTGGCAACTGTCTAAATAAAAGCTATTGTTTTCTTAACTGTGGTTTCATCGTGGAGTTTACTGTAGAATAAATGAAGTCACAGCAACGGGAGCGGACTTTGTTCCTGTTGAATATAATTTTGAACGTGTTATAATTATGCTGGCAGGGTTGGTGCTTGTGATCTTCATTATACAAGCTAATGATAAATTGCAACATCCAGGTGCATGCATTCATGCATTAAACAGAAAACCACTTTAACTGAGGGTTGTTTTATTTTGAAAGTGCTGCCGCCACCATGATATATAATTTGAGTATAATGTAATTTGAAAGAATGTGTAATAGAGCTGTGATAAATGTTGTTTTATGCGTCATAAATTAATCACCATGCACTGCAGGAGTACGAGTGTTGTGTAAACCCTCTAAATAGAAAGCCGTGTTCAATATTCATATTAGGTGGAGGTCACCACTGTGACGGAGATATGTGTAATATGAAATTATATGAAGCTCTCTTGTGCTCCATTTTTTTCCTTCTTTTTTTCAATGCAGCTTCACATTGGAAACAGAAACAATTACGCCTTACTTGTTAAATTGACCGTTATGCTAGGATCAGCTGCAAGTCCTCAGAATTTATCTGCATTAATTCTACCCAATTACCTTCACATCAAAGAAAGCTTGCAACTCTTTTCTTTTTCCTCAGATATTGTACCTCTCTCTAAGTAGGACTGAAAAAGAAAAGATATCACTCTAAAACCACATTAAGCTGAAGACTACAGTAGCTGATGGTGTTAATCTTTCTTGTTCATCTTAATATACAGTAAGGTCCCACTTGTGCGATATTAATCTTGATATATTCTCTAACACTGATACTGAAAATCTGTTTTTTTCCAGGAGCTGCAAAGGCGGTAGATGAAGGGGGACATACACTGTGTATTGCATGATTTACTGTCGCGTGATTTAGTAAACGATAGTGTTGATTACTGGCCCTCCGCCGTTTTTTACAGGGAACCTTTGGGCCCATTTTTCTTGGGGATGTTTCATCCCGCTGGGAGCTGCATGACGGGAGCGCAAAGGGAGCGCAGAGATTCATTGGATGTATCAGGGAACTTCGGGTCAACTCAAAGGAGATTTACCTGGTGGGCGAAGCGGTGGGAGGGAGAAACATCAAGAACTGTGACCCGCCTGTCTGCCAGCACCTTCCCTGTCGCAACGGAGGAACCTGTGTCAGGTAGGAGGATGTTCCACTAATTAAAAATGACTACCTTTGAACTCGAAAGCCACGACGAATGTGAAATACGGTCTCTCTGATACATTATTTTCTTCTTCATTACATTACCCCGCGTGCAAGAAATTACCCCAGGAAATGAGGCGAGCCGCAGCTGAAAAGAACTCTGAATAGATTAAAAAAAATAAAAATAAAAGGTATATCGGTATATCCACACATTAGACCTGCTGTTTCCCACGCCCACGCTACCTGGTATGACGCAGGGCTGTGTATCCGATGCAGGAATTTATATTCCATTTGAAAATTGTTTTCCCAATCTCTACAAACATAAATGGAGGTGCTGCTGTGCAGCGGGAGCCTTGAGCGCACGCTAAGCCGAGCAGCAAGTTAGTGGAAAGACATCTGCTCTTCCACGCACACACACATCGCTTCCTCCTGCAGAGCTGCTCTATCGTCTCCAGCTTATTTTATTTCTATTGGATGCACTGTGCTTGGTTGAATGCAGGCGTACAAAGGGACAATTGTGTAATGGAGATGCATGTATTACATGTATTATATTCAGATTTCTTACTAAATTACTGTATGTTAAATATTTAATCCAAATGTTTCTAACATTGTTTAAATATACATTTTTTTAATGAGACATAATCAATGATTGTTATTATTATTTTTTATATATTTGATCACTTTTAAACTTAGAATTTTATTTATCAGACATGTGAGTCTTAGAGAGAGCAAACCAGACACACCATGTTTTATATATTTAGGAATAAAACTTTTTTTTTATTTTGAGTTTTTCCTTTTATTAGATGAGGGCTTTCATTTTAGAGAGGAGGAGCACACATCTGCAGATAATCCAGAACATCTGGATCTTAGCACATAGGAGACAAAAGCTGAGCTATTGTTACCACAGCCATTAATCTGCCATTTAAGAAACATATTTTATGTAACTGCGTGCATCTAAAACCTCTGAGGATAAATTGGCTTCCCGGAACATCCTACTAGTTTAAATAATTCAGTTCTTGGTGGTGAAGTTTGAAGCGTGTGAATCTTTTTTGTATTTATTTTTTCAGATCAACATTAAGAACTGTTACAAAAGGTCGGTTAATATTTCAGTTAGTTAGAGTTATTGAAAGTTCGTGTTGCTCCCTCAGTCCAGCAACACTTCTGCTACCAGCCAACACAATGAGAGAGAGGTCAGCTCCATGTTGACCATCTCCTGCTTTTTTTTTTTAAAAAAGCCTTCTGCTCAGTCCAAAAGCTTCAGTCCACCCCCTACTGTACTAATTACTGCAGGTTTGAGTTTCCATATTAGTCAATAACAAACTATATTGGCAAATTTCCTTCAGCCGGTTTCTGGCAGAAGAGATATTGTATAACATTAATGCACAGTAAACTATTTGCCAAATCAGAGAAACTAAATGGTGAAATTATCTTAACTTGAATATCAAAGATTTTGTCACGATTTTCTACATTTGAGGAGTTGAATGATTAAACACACATTAAGAGAAGATTCATAACCTGTATTTCCAAATAGATGGACAGTGCACAGTAATGTGAATAATCCAAAAGGTCTTAATTCTACTGAGGCTCAAGCATATGAAAACAGATATTGACAAAAGTCATAGATGTAAAGAAGTAGCTGTGTCCCCGCAGCAAAGTGGATCCCTCACGCTGGGCCAAACACGTGGAGATCCATCCCTCCTACGTCTTTATCTCACACAGCTCATCAGACTGCCATCACACCCCACTTACCAGCCATTCTGCCCATCTTTTTAAGTATGCATTAACTACATAGATGCTCTTTCACCTTGGATAATCCAGAAAATAGCCGCTCTAAATGATTTCTTCATTGTGTTATGACACTATCAATTAACAGTTGCATTTATTAGACCAGAAATGACAAAGGCCTCCGAGAATATTGGAATATGAATGGCTCCGAGGATACCAATTAAGAGGCGGTGGCATTGTGGTCACATTGACTTGTCATGTGCCGGAGAGTGGCCCTTACAATTATCCGTGTGATGAATATGCGTTAGTGCAGTAGCCTCTTGAACCGCACAGCATGCGAGGGTCACCAGAAGTTCACGCAGCTCAGTTAGTCGCTCACAATATAACGGGATGAATGGGGATTCTTTTGATTGCAGGTTCAAATGAATGGGGTTTTTTTTCTGTGTGGGGTTCTGTTCACTTCCAGCTGTAGAAATATCAATTTCAAACATAAGAGAATAACGGTTTGCAGTTGGTTGGTGATGCCTATATATCAGGTATCTAAGTGGCAGCAATGTGAAAAGACAATCAGCAGGAAGGACGTTGGCCTTTGTCTTCTTTAGTGCCAGATCCATGATGCCACATATGTCACTTATAAATATCCACTGCATGTTGCACAGACCATAATCGACTTACTTGCGAACATACAGCAGATATAGATGTTAAAGCAGTTCAAAGTATCGATAAAATAACCCAAGGCCTGACAAACAATTATATTGCATCAACATGAGAAACAAACATCGCTATCATTCTGTGTGGGGTTGCGTTCCCTGAAGAAAATGTTCTGAGAAAACGTGCTCATTAAAGCATTTAATACAGTGTCCTTTGAATTTTGGAGGACACGTGTATTCAAAGCATCTCTGCAATGACGTCTGTTTTTTTTTTTTTTTTATCAAACTGATTGTCTCATACGTAGTATGGACATTTGCCTGTTTATATGTAACCGTGGCCTCCTTAAATGTGACTGAAATTAAATTGCCATTTGTTAAAATGATACAGGGACACGTCTCATTACTGAAACTTTAGACCAGACCTCTGACTCCAAAATAAATTAAAAATACATCCAGTATTCACTTATTCTCTTTCTGTAGAGAATAAGTGAATGACTTTTGGTTACCCAGCATGTCATTCTGACTCAGTTAGGAACTCATATAAGACAGTTAGGAACTGTCTCATATGAATAGTAATGAGTGAAAATAATAGGAACTGAAAATAAAAGTCATTTTTTTTCCAAGTGAGGGTACTTCTAAGGGATCAGGTCGTCTTTCTTCTACATTTTCATCCTCCTTAACAAATTCTATTAAAAGGCTAGAACCTACTGTGTTTTAGTTCATCGCTCAGTATTTCATGATTTCCCTATCCTGTCTCCCTGAAGCACATTGTTTCCTACTAAATTGTTTTTTTAAAAGGAAAAAAAACAGGAACACATGTTTGATTGTTAAAATACAGGCTAATTAATGTACTAAAATAGTTGACCACTGCAGTTTTTATATTATATAAATTACAAAATAAAAGACAACGATCATTGAAGAGTAGAATATAATACGAATATGAAATAAAATAGGGACAAAAAATAGAACAATGGGGGGACAAGCAAATACAGGCATGAAAAGTGACAGTATAGTGCAAACAATGAGTCATTTGATTTACCCAAATACATCCGCAAACAAAAAAGTCTTCAGTCTAGAAACCGGCTTTGTGAGATTTTACTAGAATAGAGTGGAATAGTACAGAGATTTATTTATTTGAACAAAGCTGTGAATGGGAGCTGTATACTGCACATTGTTGACATGGTTTTAATCTATGCTGTATTAGCATTGTAACCATTCATTTTGGTAGAAAACACACACACACAGAAAACATTATTCTGTGACCTTGTTATAATCCAGAAAGTCACTTTGTAACAAAAGATTTGCTGGACTTTGTATTGCTAATTATACAGTGATCAAATTATAAATGCAGGGCAGCACAATAAGTCTTTAAACTGGTGGACTGCACAACCTTCATAGGGGAATATTTCATAGAAGGTATCTGCTATAGGGTCAGCTCACGGTTCTCAACCAAACCATCATGATATTTTATTAAATCCATTCATCAAACACAAACCAGCCTCATTGAGTTCCCCATTTTTCACATAATGTTGGCTTTTTCCTTTTTTTCCCCCAGACCTTTTTCCGCCTCCTACCTTTGTCGTAGTTTCAGCTGTTTTCTTGCCTCCTATTGAAGTTGCAGTTGTGAATTTCCGACAACAATGTGGCTCAATATTTTTTGCCTTTATACTTTTCTTGGCAAACGCTGCAACTTTTCAGACAAGTAGGTAGAACCTCGGATGATTTGGCCCGACAGGTTGCTTTTTTTTTTACAATGTATGGGCTGGTGGGGGGAAAAAATCAGTGATTGTATTACATTGGCATGCAGCACTAGAAGTATTGTGTTCAAAGGGAAACCTTACTCATACCAGTGCATAATGTTGCCGGTGGAACTGACAGTTGACTGCTGAACACGGCCTATTCTCACTCACGTCTGAAGCTTATATAGTTTATCATTTTGGATCAATTCTTCCATTTGAACCCATGAATACACACAGTGAATTATAGGGCAATAACCTAAAAGTTTTTTCTTTTTCTTTTTTAGTCAAAAAAAAAGGAAAAACTTGAATAGATGCAAAAAATTGAAGAAAGTGGAGTTTAAACGCATGAATATATTTTAGAAGTGTTACAGAAAAAGCTGAAACGGTTCTGCGTTGGACTGGAGAGATGCCTAATCCCTGGAGGAATATTCCCTCGCCCTTTATTGCCTCCAAGGATTTTATTTCAAGTATCATCTAAAGTGTGCTGTTTCCGCGGCGGTACGTTTCAAAGGGCCCTGTGAAGGAGACTTAGCACACGGCACCCTTTTTCCTCGCCGCCAAGGAGAGATGTTTGCGAGGGCGGCCAGGAGAGGTCAGGGGAATATTGAACGGCCGTATGCTCCGACAGGAGCCGAGTACGTCAGGTGAGCGAACGCCTGCCTGTAAATTCCACTTCATCCCCTCCGATGATAATAAAACTTCCCGATGACAAACAATTGAGTGGAGGCCTGTAGTCGACGTTTAAATCACTCCCCCTCCCACCAACGAGTCACGGCGGCGTAATGATGCGCAATTACACTACTGGAAAGCAAACGGTGTTTCCGTCCCAAAGCGGTTCTGCTCTATAAACAAGATCTGCTCGAACCAGTGGTCCTTTTTATTTTAAACAAAGGGCGGAGCGAGCTTCATCCTGCAGGCTCATCAGTGGCTTACTGTAGGCCGCAGCATTTGCATACCAACGAGCACGTAAAAAAAGGAGCGTTCCGTAAATAACTTGCAAGGGATGAGTTTTGGGAAAAGGCATGTGGCCACGCAGTTTATTGTCATAGCACACAGTCATATCATGAGCTCGCTGCTCTATTATTCATCATTTTATCCCGTACTCATTACATTAAAAATGTAGCGCGTCCTTAATAATGTAGACGTTGCGTGCTGAAAAGCGGCGCCGTCTTTGAATGGCGGCAGGGGGTGGGGGTGGCGGTGGAGAAGGGGGAGGCAGCTTTATGCGTTTGTGATTAACATATTCAAATGAGTCTGCAAACATTACTAGGATTCAGTAATCCGAGTGATTGCCTCAGGGAGATTAAAATGCCCTTTTGTCACCCCACGCATCAAGTTTCTGATTAGGCCAATTAAAACTCAAGTGTTGTGGACCCGCTCCCGCCCCCTTCTACCTACACCTGCACCTTTTGCAGCCAGAGGGACATTGTTACATGTGTTGTTTTTTTTTTTTTTACTCGGAAAGGGTTGTGTGGGATAGACTGTCTGTGTCTCAATTGCTGTTAAAAGAGAATCGTTCTTTATCCGATGAAGGTATGTTGAATTGCATTTTGCTGTGTTTATATCCAGAATCGCATGTGAAAGGAACACTTGAACCGGATTCCATGCGAGAAGACATTAAGGATAACAAATTCAACTCACCTCCGCGCATTTAGGGCCGTGGGTGGAAACCGGAGCATCTGGAAAGAAACTTCACCCAGAAAGTGCTCCTTTAAATAAATACGCCTCTCGCTCTCCTCTCGCCTGTTAAACATTACACAAACAACGCTGCATTTTTTTTTCTGTTTTACCTGTCTGACAGTTTCCCTCCATGACTGCAGTTCTGCAGGTAACAGGTGCAGCCATACATCACTGTGTCTTAGAATGTCTCAAAATTGACATTAGAACCTTTTAGTAATCACCCACTTACATTTTTTTTTTACTGCACTACGCAGTCATATCTAACAATGCTCAACTCCGGTGACAAGGGTGTAAATATTTCATTTCCAGAAGCCAGTTTCTCAAGGAGCAAAATACCTCCTGCCGCGCCTCTGCTCCAATCCCATTATTAATGTATAGATTTCCTCTATCTGCTATTATACCTTTCAGAGTCGTGCGCATCTTTAGAGCATTTTATAATGTCTGGATATTATTTTGCATGCGAGATCACCTTCCTCCCCTCGACAGGAGCAGGAGCACATTCGTATGCATTAAGGAAAGCAGCATGTACAAGTCCTGGTTATGTGTTTTTTTCCTCATGCACTGTCATCTGCTATTGCTGTTGTTGTTTTTTTAAGCTCCGAGGGTGTTTGCTTTCACCAAAAAGAAATGTGCCTCTGCTGCAGCCACTTAGATGAATAAATCCATAACAAGATTATTCTCGCATCACAGTTGCATTCCTACGAGCAAGCGGCAGATCTCGCACGTCCCCTACATCATTCTCCAGCAGGCTGGAAACATGATGAACCATTACGGGGTCGGGCTGTTCCGCAGTCACTCCTCTCCCCGTGTACCCTTGTAAAGCATCTGGACATGTTGCTACAATGTCATGGTCCATTTTCACCTCTGGCCTAACGATGTCTCCCCTCTATGTGTGTGTGTGTGTCCGTGTGTGTGTGTGCGTGCGCACGTGTCGACAGCGATGCTGACGACTGGTTCTGCGAGTGCCCCCCGCCCTACACGGGCCGGCTGTGCCAGTTCACCGCCTGCGAGCGCGACCCCTGCGGCCACGGCGCCACGTGCATCCCCAAGTCGCCGCTGGAGGCCGTGTGCCTGTGCCCCTATGGACGCCAGGGTCTGCTGTGTGACCAACGTAAGTGTGTTGCGGCACAGATTCAGCAGCTTTATTAAGGGGCTGATCTGCATACAGTGGAGCCCGGAGCGGTGGGTTAGAATTAGAGACTGTTGTTAAGTAAAGGGATTAATAAATAAACTAAATTCCTGCTGAAGACGCAGAAAATGTCTTCCTCCAGCAACGGAGTCACATAGTCGAAGTTCACAACATCTTGCAGCAACTTTTCTGAACATTTTTTTCCCCTTCCCTTCACATGTCAGACCTCTGCAAGGTGTTAATGCTTTTTCCCATTAACAGCAATGTTACTAAGCAGCCTGCCGCCCATCTGTGGCCACTTATTTTCAATTTTTTACTATGAGCTACTGTATAACACAACACCCTGGTGTGCAATAACATTTTGTTTCTATCACAGCTATAAAACCCCTCCAACCCCAAAAAAGTGATTTGATCAGAGATCATAAAATGCTCATTGGCTGAACAAGACTGATGATAATAAGTGTTTCTGAAGGTCCTACCGTAATGTTTGCCCTTTCATCATAGCAGCTCATAATAAGAAATGTCAATCAACCTTTATTGTGGTAAATTGTAAGAACGGCCAACTCAGGGAGGCTGAGTCATAAGCACCGACAGTGGAATTAAAAGAATACTTCTTCTTTTATGACTCTTGTTGCATTTGACCGTAAACGCTCTACAGGGATCCCCACTTCATGGTCCACGCTGAACTACCAGAGCTCAACAACTGGTGGATCGATTGCCAAGAAATTCAACTCCGACTTTTATGGTCCCCAGAGGGTGAATCCTACTGACGGCTGGTGATCAGTCTGTAACATCTGTGCAGAGGCTTCGCACATCCTCATTAGCTCATGCTGTGATGTATATAAATATCAGCAAAGGAGCTGTTGTTTGTGTTTAATATTAATTAACCTGCAAAACATGAAATAATCAGGTGACAGATAATCAGGTGACTATTTTTATTTTAGTACAATTATTCAAATATTAAGTTGAGTTATCTTGGAATATATATGTAATGATATCATTAAAATCTTTATCATTACTTAAAATTATATTGATTGATTTTTTTTTTATAAAAAGCATTTGCTTTATGTATCTTATTTAATTATGAGATGAAAATATAAAAAATATGCAATTAAATGAATCAAAAAACTATCAGTGAAAAATATAAGACAAAAACTCTAAATTATGATAATTGAATATTTAATTGACAAAACCAAACGAACGAAACAAAAAGCAGTATTATCTGTCAATGGACTAAGATGATAGAAATTCTGACTTGTTAAGATTATTTTTTTTTAAAGAGTCGACAGCATGTGTGTCTTCATCAGTCAAAGTCGTGAAAAAAAAGAACCAAAAAGACCGTTGGTGGGCTGATAGACTTTAACTCACTGTATTCAGAATGACCCAGAAATGAGAGAAAATTGGAATGTCTACTCTACAGTGGTCGGGTAAAAGCGGAGGCTCCTTTAGGTCACGCTTCTCAGAAACAATGGGTTTTGCTCGACTAGACTGACTGTGGGAGCAGCGGGGGGGGCTCGGCAGATAAAGTCGCTCAGCCGTGCCACAGCCTCTGACAGACTCTCAGCAGCCACATGCCAAACAGATAATCTAACCTTCCAGTGTCACACCACATATATGGCTGACATTTGAATTTTAATCCTGATAACATCAGATAAGATCAGAGTCAAAGCGGATCACTCCTGAGGTCTCCCTGCCTCTTGGAGCTTTTTTTTTTTTTGGTGTACGAGACGCACGCTTTCCCCCACCCCATGTGGCGTCTTCAGAAAAAAATATGGCGAGTTTGGCTCGTAAGTGCGCTTTAATTGATTTGGGAGCAGAGGAAAAAGGAAGAGCTATTGTAGGAAACGCTGGAACGCCTCGAGAGTCGCGCTCCTGAAACATTAATGGATATTTGAATGACTTCACTCAGAATTATTAATGGTCTACCTTTTGTACACAAGTTGCCCGTGCTTCCTTAAAGATTCATGTTAAGAATGAACACAGGAAAAAAACGAAAAAAAAAACAAGTGAAAACAATGCCTTCTCGTGCCTGTCTGCTACATTTCAGTTTAGTTTACAAATTAAAATGACAGTGGCGTCATCTTTATTTCTAACATAGCCCCTTTAAGTCGCAGAAGGATGCAGGAATAGTGGTGCGGAGTGCACAAACGGAGCTAAAAAAAAAAAAAAAAAAAAGAAATTCACACAATTTCACACAGACACAGCAGCCGGGTTTAGAAATACAGTTATGTAATGCAATCTTTCTTTCAGGACATTACTTTTTCATAGATTCACACGATCGATTTTCCAAGGTTTTTGATCCCTGTGCTTAAACACTGTGCAGTATCGTTCTACATCAGCACTTCAGTTTGAAATTGATGCAGTGAAGTTTCTGTTAACCTTGCATTGTTGGTGGAAAAGAATATAATAGGAGACAGTATCTCCAACTCAGGAGAAGTGTTGTTTTCCCAGCTGATCCGCTGTATACTGTACAGTTTCTGTCAAAACGCATTTTACAATGTGATGCTGCACACCGTTCTGTTTTTTTGTTCCTCTGCCGCTGCTGTTCATTTGCAGCCCCGTATTATACTAGGTAGGCAACATTTATTTGACAGTGTGTTGCTATTCACTTATGCAGTACATAAGACTCTTTTATAACAATGCTTCATGTAACAAACCGTTGCCTTCGCCCTGCCACGGCACACTATATCTCCGTGTTGTGCAATCACAGCTTAGCTAACAGAAGTAAGGAACAGGAAGCTAAATATTTACTCACTGCTGTAATCATACCGCCTGCATCATATGAATTATTATGGGCCCTTCTGTGGTTCCGAACGTTTCCTGTTCCAGCACATCCAAAGACACCTGATAGTAAAGTTTTTTCATACGCTCACAGTGACTGTATCAAAGAGATTAAACCTGACTCTAAAATATGGAGCTTCAAAGTTTTCAATACCTGGTGTTGTAGTAAAACTTTATTTTGTTCCTTCCAATTCGGTATAATTTTAAAAAACGATGGCCCGAAATAAGCAACATCTGAACGTGAAATTAACGCTTTCTCTGACTTTCTCTTGACAAAAAACTTCTTTGTTGAATACAAATTATAAGCCTCAGCGAAGTTAATTAAAGCAAAGCTGTTTTCTTGGATTTAATAGGATTGTGCAGCTCATATTGTATTATGCCCACTCCCTTGTACGAAGAGACACGATGGGGAAAAAAAAAAAAACATTCTTCATTCATTCATTCAAAAAAGAAAAAAAGAACGAAAAAATTCTCTGGTAAAGTGCTGTGATGTTAGTGCCACTTGATGCGTTTAGTCGTGCAATACCATCAGTTCCGCTAAGAAATCTGGATGAAAGTGTATAATGACAATATCAAATGTTGTGCAGAATACCAACAATTGCTGATCAGCAGCATAGTTGTGTGTCACAGTCGTAATAATAATTCCTGGCTATCTGAAATTTTGCTTATATTTGTTCCATTAAATACCTAATTTAATTATGCAATAGACTCAATTGTGAAGGAGGCAAATAGGCCCGCCATAAACAAAACAAAAGGCAATTTAATTTCGCAATAATGGCTGACATGTTTGTGCTTTGTGGTGTGAATAGGTAGCAGGGCCGACGCGGGGCGAACGGATCATCGCGTGAAGTGGGCACGCGCCTCGCACGTGTGAAAGGGACGGGGTCAAACGCAGGGGATGGGTTTAATTCCAACAGCACGCTAGTACCGAGTAAAGGACAACCGAGAAATCCTAATCTTAATAGACAGGGCTGCGAGCTGCAGAAAACAGGACGGGCTGCGGCCGCAGCGACCCAACATAGGCAAACACAGCTCTCGCCGAGCAGAGATGATAACAGAGGCATTTCTGGCTTTATTAATAATTTAGCAGGAAAACAGAGCTGAGGGCAGTCACAGAGGGGAGCTCTGAACCCCTCTTAGACATCGCCTGGGGCTGCAGGAGAATATACAAGGTGTCTCCGGTGAAGGGGAGAGACGATTTGTGTTTGAATCCTCGCTGCTGTGAAAACACACACACACACACACACACATAATAGCAGCGTGTAATTTTGAGTGAGCGTGGGGAAATTTACATTGAGTCCCCGGTGTAAAATCAAGTAGATGGGTGTGCTGAGATAGAATACGAGATAGAGCATTATTGAATCAACCATGCATTCTGAATGAGTAGAACCTGAGGTTGTAATTGAATATCGCTCAGATTATGGCGCTACACTTGTTAACACCGGGTATGAAGTAATGCCTGCTTGCCAAAAAAAAAAAATCCTTCCTAAACAGTTACTAATGAAAATAGAGTAGGAATGAAGAGGTGATAGTATTTTGAAAAACAGGTCATGGTGTAGCAGTGCTTCAGAAAAACAAGAGGAGACCTCAGCAGGTTCCTGTGTGGCAACACTGCCATCTTTTGGCGAGCCGCCTGGTCTGGGGACCAGTGAGGAGGTGGCCATGGTGATGAATCAGAGCTGATTCATCCGAGATGCGAGTGTCACACCAATAACACAGGGGCGGCCGACACGAGCCGCATTTGTACGTGATCTCTGACCTTATTGCCGTGGCTCGGTGAACGTTTTTGAACGTGAACTTTTTGTCCTTCTTTCCCCCCGTTTGGCAGCCATCAACATAACCCGAGCCAGGTTCAGCGGAAGCGACGAGTTCGGTTACACCTCCTTCGTGGCTTACTCCTCCGTCCCCAGCCTCAGCTCCTTCTACGAGTTCAAGATGAAGTTCATCCTGGCTAATAACTCGTCGGCGGTGAGAGACAACTTGATCCTGTTCGCGGGACACAAGGGAGAAGGTGAGCTCCGCCCCCCCTCCCCTCCACCCACCCAGAAGCAATCTGTGCGATGCTCATGGTCAAGTAAAATAACACCGAGGTGTCCCCCTTGATTGCATTTTAGTTGTCAAATTTCATTAGGGATTCTCGAGGAAATGCAATGAGGGTTCACTCGCTGTTTATGGTAATGTGCTCTCTAATAGATTTCCCACTTTCCCTCTGATCAGAACCACTCCCTGAGGGCTCCATCCTGGGCGGATTTGGAGATGTTAATAATGAGTCTCCGTGCCGTCCGGCAATTAGTTGATATCAAGTTAAACTGGTATTGTTCTTGACTTTCAAAAGGAGCTCGTTGGCAGAGCTATTGTGAGAAACCCGAACATGAACACGCGAACGGAGCATCTCGAAAGCATTAGTGTTAATTGCATTAAGCAGTCTTTGAGGCGTCGGTGCCGTGTGTTGCTGTCAGCAGCCGTCACGTCCAATCAGGCTCCTCTTTCTGTGGGGTGGGGTGGTTCTGGTAGCAGGTAAAGCACCATGCTGTTGTCATTTGTGCATTTCATCAAAAAGAGGAGAATAAAAGTCTGATTGTGGATGTTTTTTCCTCTTGAAGAAAAACACAAGCAGCAGTGTGGATTCTGAAAACTGTCAGCAGAGCGAGCAGCGCCGCTGGAAATGGTAGAAATTCAAAGAAATAGATAGAATTGATATGAATTCGCATGATAATTAGATTTTTAGTGAAGTGTCATCTTTGATCAGTGCCACCAAGGAATACAGCGTTTATTTTCTGATGGCAAGTTGCATGAAATTAATCAAAATATATAATGAAACAAACAAATTGTGTTGTATGAGGTGTTTTTACTAAGAGAAAAGAGTTTTTTTTGTTTTTTTCTCTTCTGATTTCCTTTTTTAATGTTTTTTCAGGCAATGACGGCGATGACTTCCTGGTTTTGGGGATACGGAACGGGAGAGTTGTGCACAGGTTCAGCCTCGGATCAGGTATAGCAACCATTGTCAGCGATCGCCTGAACCAGCAGATCAACATCCACACGGTTGCATTCGGACGGTCCAAAAGAACAGGATGGCTGAAGGTGATTAGATTATTACACATTACTAGCAACTTTGTTTTTTTTAAATCTTAATGCAAAGGGAGCTATACAACTTTCAGCACGGCCTCAGTGCTCTCAATAAATGTTGAATATTCTTCTAAAAGAATTCTAAAACTAGGGGGTCAGGACTGAAGGTCACCAGGTGATTTAAAAGGTAAAACACTTGCTTAAATACTTAAGTCAAAATTACAACAAAAAAAAATTAATATCTCTATAACCACAAGGGCTATGTACTTAATCTGGTGACATGTGAGATGATTACAAAAGTGTTAGAATCAATTAATACATAAAAATACAAAAAAATATCTGTTTTAGTACATTAAACAGGACCAAACTGACCCAAATCCCGAAAAAAACATGAAATAGGATAGATTATCTGCAATGCAAAGTTCAGTGATTAATAAAATCATTAAAAAAAATTAAATATGAGAATTGCCAAATTAGGACAGCCATCAAAGATTAATTATTTGTCAATACAATCACAGAAATCTCACTGAGGATCATTAAATTGAATATATTCTGTAAGATGTTTAAAAAGTAGATTATAAAGCAGCCGATTTAAATAATCACACAAACAGCTAACAAATCTAAATCTAAATTAGCTGTAGCCCAACCTAATCTATTAAACTATTTTGTTATGTTATGTGGATATCAACAATTTCATGTTGTAGCTGAGGCTATGCATAAAAGTCACTGCAGCCCCTGTATCAGGGGTTTAAGTTTTAACAGGTCCTTGAAATAAGTCTGAGTCCTGTACACAAATACTGTATCCACATGTAGTGAACTGTAAGAACAATGCTTGTATAGATTTATCCTTCCTGGTGTCAGCGGTGGTGTGGGCCAGTAAATGGTGTTAAAATTATGTTTTCTTGGAACACATCCCGCTCCAACTCTATTGTTTTCGCTCCAGCGATCAGGTAGAACAGGATGTTCGCATCATCTAAGCGCGGCTGGGGAAAAAAAATAAATAAATGAATTATTAAAAAAAAAAAGAAATCTGCTAGGACAGTGAGATGCTTTGGAGATCTCAGCGGGATCGATGCCCTGAAGAATTTATTCTGAGGCGAGAACGTGCCGACTGTGGCCGGCCCGTCCGGCTAATGAGAAGACACGGATCAATCCGTGGTCATGTTTATCGTCAGCTTTTGAATAAATTGTCCTCCCACGCCGACACCTACAGATGTACGACCCCGTGTTTGCGTATTGACACCTTACCGCATCCTCCTCAGGTTGACGGCCAGCGCAACAGGACCGGCTCGTCCCCGGGCCCACTGGTGGGCCTCAACGTCTTCAACCGGCTGTTCGTGGGCGGATACGACGAGTACGCCCCCGAGCTGCTGCCGCTCGGCTCCAGGTTCGGCCACGGCTTCCAGGGTAAGGGGCCGCCACGGCTTCATCGCCACCCAACACTGGTGCATTAGGGGGCGGGACTTCTGGGTCTCTGCCAGGAGGCGTGCAATTAAAAGGGAGTTCCAGGCCCTGGACTTCCAGAACAGAGCTTCCCGGTACATTGATTCCCCACCCTTTCATCACCCCCCCCTCAGCTCGTGTAGCCGGCGCCGTCTGCAAATCCATCCGGCTGCCGATAAGTCACTTGAACGAGGCCGCAGCGCAAATAATCTTTGTCATCATCAGCGTCGTTTATGGTTTCTCTCAGGTGACCCCCCGCATTGAAAATGTATTCTGGAGAGCATCCATTGTGCCCGCTAATGTGCGGAGCTGTGGAGCAAAATTGCCATAACAGTAATAATGACAACAGCAATGAATATCATCATAACCATATTCAGCGGCGTCGCCACTACAGCGGTGAGGCCTGTTATTGTAAAATGTCATGCCAGATCCGTTCGAGGTGAACAAGAGCCTTTTCATGTCTATGGGCTGAGGCGATTTTGCGTATTCTTATTCTTTCCATGATCGCATAATTCATTTCTCATCCGTCCAAATAAAGCTTTGCAAACGACATCAGCGGTGGTTGAAGTATCCGTTCGCCCAACGCCACTCCAGACTGTAACAGTCCGCCCGTATTGGTGAGCACTATCTGAGCCGGGCGACACCGGTGGAACCATAACCTTTCTGCTCGAGATGTAATGAGAACTCATGAGCGTCTAATCAGATCTGTGTGACCTTCCCGGAGCCCTAATCATGATGGCTGGCAGTGAACACACTGATAATGCACTTCACTCCCAGTTATCAACAGATCCACACTCCCCCTGTGGAAAAGGTGGCGGAAGAGGCGCCGTGGCTGCTGGGGGGGAAATAAATAAATAAATACAAAAAAAAATTGGTCTCAATTTAAGCTGTTGATCAAATAAGAAGAAACAGTGCCCCGTTTCTTGTTATTTGATCAACAGTTGGTGTTTGTTGAGATGATCTCTTGAAACATTTTTATCAGACTGCGGGTCAGTCGTTTTTTCCAGTTGACGCCTCGTCGTTTATGGCTGGAGCAGCGGGTCAAGACTAAATGTGAAGGTCTGTCCACGACTGAATGACTGAACTAGGGATGAAGTTACACTTCTGGTCTGGCAACGGTCAAGTGGTCTTGTGATCTTCCCGTCTTGTATGAGGGACAATACCAAAACTGCCATGCGGTGTAACTATAAAAACTTGGTACTAGATAGTTTAATTCTATTAAAAAGGGTCCACAAATATACATCCCTGAGATTTTTGCAAAAAAAAAAGGTATAAATGGGACTTTCAAATGTCATGAAACCAACATGAGCACAAAATGCACATTTTGAAAGGCCCTTTGAATGCTTTTAAAACTGTGTTTATTTTATTGTATTCTTTTTATTTTACTGTCTCATCTTGCCAAACATTATTTGTTACTGACCGGTAAATGCTAACCTCATCAACCGGTCAAGTATCATCACTTCCTGTCTTGTAGCCGTCATTTCAAATTAAAAGCCCTATATTGGTTCATACTTCATACTAGATTTTGACCTAGTCTTTTTAAAGAATAACACAATATATAAATAATAATATTTTTAGTATCGTTATTTCCTTTGTTGTAATGTGGAATTTTTTTATTTGATAATTTAAAAGATTTTTTTAAGGTTGGAACCATGTGGGGCGACACGGTGGTGCGGTGGGTAGCACTGTTGCCTCACAGCAAGAAGGTCGCAGGTTCAAGACCGCCTTGGGCCTGGGTCTGGGGCCTTTCTGTGTGGAGTTTGCATGTTCTCCCCGTGTCTGCGTGGGTTTTCACCGGGTACTCCGGTTTCCTCCCACAATACAAAAAACATGCTCAGGTTAATTGGTAAACTCTAAATTGCCCATAGGTGTGAGTGTGAGAGTGAATGGTGTGTGAATGGTGTGTGTGCCCCACGATTGGCTGGCGACCATCTGGGGTGTATCCCTGCCTCTCGCCTTAACGCGCTGGGATAGGCTCCAGCAGACCCCTGCGACCCCGAAAGGGAATAAGCGGGATAGACAATGGATGGATGGATGGATGGAACCATGTGATGGGGTTGGATTTTGTAGCAGAAAAACAGAAATACCAAAAACTGTATTAATGCTGACGTCAAGACGAGAGCAATAACGCTGTGGATAATTCACCCTAAAACAAATTGAGAGAATTTGAATATTTCTTGCTGCAAAAAATTACTTTCCTGACAATTTTACTTAGCCCTTTTCCCCTGAGTGAGTGTCATCGCATGTGACTTCTCTGATTTCTTGTTCCTTTTCGAAATGGCATGTGCAGCTAAAAAAACAAATCAGCAACGCTTAAAATCTGCCTCGTGCATCTTCCTGGCTTTTTGATGGTCTATGTTTGTGGTACCACAACCATCACTTGAGTCTGCCAAGTAGACAGCATCATGCCATGAATATTCATGAACGAGCATGACATTTCCCCTGCATCAGGTTGGTTTATGCCGGTGACTAATGCAGCAGAGAGACGGGAGCCGGCATGTGCAGATGACTATGAGCCCTTATGTTTAGAGAAGGTACAAGCCAAAGCAAATATTGCCTTAATCAAATTGAATTATGAAAGCATAAAGCCAACACAATGAGGGAGATGTGTGATGACAGGGGAAAGAAAAGCTGGATTCCAAAGCCTGGGACATCTTGCATGTGAACTGTAGAGATTTGTAGAGATTTGCAGAGATTTTATTATGTACGATTCAAGAGCTGCTTTTTAATAAAGATGTGCAGATTGAAGTATGCAGCACTTGATATAATAGGAAACCTTCTGTTTCAATCTGGGAACACTCTGAGAGGAGTTTTGCTTTTATTGGCCTTAATTTGTCTTTCAAAACACTATTCAGATCCTAATCACATTTTAATTTACGCATCTTTGATCTTCCTGCGAGGTAAACCTTTGTGTTGGTGTGTTTTTTTTTTCCAAAAGGGTGTATTTTTGATGTGCAGTTCCGAACAAGAGCAGAGCGTAAGTTCCAGGTGCTGGCGGGACGTCCAGCCTTCGGCCGCAGCGTGGGTCAGTGTGGGGTCACCCCGTGTGTTCACGTGCACTGCAGGAACGGAGGAACATGTGTGGACTCCGGCTCGTCTGTGTAGTGAGTGGAAAATAATTCAACATTTAGGCCTTTCATGACTTTGTTCTTTTTTTTCTATAATTCATTATATTATAATTACAATTATAATTAATATTTTAACAGCAAAAAACAAAAGAAAGGAATATTCTACTATTACATTGCATATATTGATATATTTGCAGTGTTACCTCTATTTTTTTTATTACTTAGTATTATTTTGTTGAATATTTATGTATTTATGTTATATATTATAGAGTTATATATTATAGACGAGTGTGTGTGACTGCTGCTTTAAAATGCATTGTCTGTAAAATGTTTTGGGTCACTAACTACACATGAACTATTCTGTAGTTTAGCATGAACAAATAAATGAACTTTGTAGTTCATGTGAATTTCATATTTAGTTAATCCAGGCGATCATAACTATGTTCATATTTAGTTTATATATAGGTCATATCTGTCATATTTAGTTAATAAGTGTTCATATCTAGTCCATATGTATAAAGAACAAGCAGTACAGTTTATAACAAGAAAAATCTATAAAATACCCAAATACAAATAAAAAAGCAAATATTTGAGCTTATCAATACTTAAATAATAATCAATATTTGAAAATTTGTCCAGAGGTCTGATCACTTGCAACTACAGTTATGTATTTTATTATTTATTGATTTTTGAGCCTTTAGAAAAAGCTAAAAAAAAAGATAACAAAAACATATATTCTAAAACTTGTGTTTTTATGTTTGTGAGTACAGTCAGAGGAAAGGACTCATTTTTTTTTTGTCCCTGCCGTGTGACCGTGTCCTTCTGCAGTTGCCAGTGCCCATTTGGATGGAAGGGAGCGCTGTGCTCTGAGACGGTGTCGGTGTGTGACGGCGAGCACACGCCCCCCCCTCTGTGCGCCCGCGGCTCCACCTGCATCCCTCTGCCCGATGGATATACCTGCCAGTGCCCCCTGGGGACGGGGGGCCTCTACTGCCAGAATGGTCACATACATTAATTCTCCCTGCCTCATTCCATGCATTTTTTTAAATCTATTTGTATTAATTATGTTATAAGACAAGGCTTTCAATGCTCGCCTGTTTGTCCCCCCGTTCAGCTGTGGCCATCACTGACCCGTTCTTCAGTGGAAACCAGTCCTCCTGGATGTCTTTCTCTCCTATGAGCATCAGACACAGGACGGTGGTGCAGCTGCAGTTCCAGCCTCTATCACCTGATGGCATCCTGGTGTACACTGCACAGCACCTCAGTGCCAGAGCTGGTGGGATTTATTACATGTTACATGGGTTTCTGTATTACGCTTTAGAACAGGTGGCACGCAATAGGTTTGCAATTCAAAATAAACTACATTTGAGAGCAAAGGCATCAAGACTGCGATCAAAACTGCTTTTATTGTACTCAAAGTAAGGGATTGATTAGAATAGTAATAGAAAAAGGTTTATTTTCATGACCAAATCGTGTGTTTGCATTTGTAAAACTGCAAATCCAAAAGTTTTGTATGTTGCTTCACCCAGTTAATTTTGTGTCTCCATTATTTAATTAATTTTTTTGATTTCTTTTGGCAGGGCTGTGTATTGTATATGAAGCCAAAAAAGAATAGAATAAAGAAACAAAAAATAAATAAATATAAATAACGATAGATAATAGTAGAATAATAGAACAATATTATTAAAAAGTATTATTTAAAAAAATTGCAAACAAAATAATATTTCACAAACAAAAATGCATTAACATGTATATTTTGATTGCAACCTTTTTAGTAAATATGTTAAAAAATATATCTAACATGTTTTCATGACAAAGATACAAAGTTGCAATCAAACTATAGATGTGAGAATAAAAATGTTTGGTCTCAAACCAAAACATTTTACTTAACATCATTTTTATTTGTTTGTGATTATTGTTCTTTCTTGTTAATCAAAATGCTGATCCTTTCCTCCCCACCAGGAGACTTCTTCTGCCTCTCCCTGGCTTCCGGGTTCGTCCAGCTCAGGTTCAACCTGGGCGACGCCACCCGCGTCCTGCAGTCCTCCGGCAGGGTGGACTGGCGCGGCGGGACCTGGCACACGGTGAGCGCGGGACGCGTCGGCCACGCGGCCTTCCTGGGCCTGGACGACCAGGAGGCGTCGCGCGACGCCGGGGAGGGCATGGCCACCCTCGACGTGGCCACGGACATCTTCGTGGGGGGCGTCTCGGCGCCGGCCTCGGTCCCCGCAGACGCCACCGGAGGGGAGCCCGCGGGCTTCACCGGCGGCATCAGGGAACTGATCCTCAACGGTCGGGATTTCGAGCTGAGCGAGAAGGGCGCCGTGGGCGGAGCCAACGTGGGCGACTGGGACGGAACCGCCTGCGGCTACAAGGTGTGTCGGCAGGGCGGCCGCTGCAGGCCCACGGGAGGCGACTCGTTCGCCTGCACGTGTCCGCCGTCGTGGACCGGGGCTGTGTGCGACCGGCCCGTCGCCTGCGTGGGCAACGCCTGCGAACACGGCTCGTCGTGCGTGGCGTCCGGCGCCGCGTCCTACGCCTGCGTCTGCCCTCTGGGCCGCGGTGGGAGGTACTGTGAGGCGGAGGTACCGGCCAACGCCCTCCGGTTCGTGGGGAACTCCTACGTGAAGTATACGGACCCGAGGTACAGCGTGAGAAATTTAAAATACGCCAGAGTTTCTTTGACGTTCCGCACGAGCGCAGACGACGGGCTGGTCGCGTGGGTGGGGAAGGCCGAGCAGGAGGACGACGACTACCTGGCCGTCGGGGTGGAGCGCGGCCGCCTCAAAGTGGCGGTGAACCTCGGGGAGAGGCTCAGCCCCCCGCTGGTGTTCGCCAACGTGACGCTGTGCTGCGACACGTGGCACGACGTGGGCGTGTCCCTGAACAGCACGCTGCTCCAGGTGTTCCTGGACAACAGGAGGGTGCTGCTCCAGGACGTGGACCCGTTCGAGCGATACGTGGCCCTGAACTACGGCGGCCAGCTGTACTTCGGAGGATTCGAACTGTACAGGAACGTATCAGAAGTGACATCCGGGCTGTTTTCAAAAGGTTTCGAGGGAACTCTCCGAAGGGTTTTTCTGTTTGAAGACACCAAGCCACTGCAGTTCCTACAAAATAGCGAAGGCTTTAATGTTCGTGAAGGAAACGAATAGTGGTAGAGTAATGTCAGTCATATCAGACACGTGAAACGTGTTAGTTGTTTTGTTATCTGCAGTGACGAATCATAAGACAAAATACTTTGTTCTTTCAAGTAGTTTTAAGAAGCATCCATCAGGTCTCCCTAAATGTACATTTAGTGTTCTTGTCCGTTTTTTGTCATTTAAATCCATTTGCATCTTATTTTTTTGTTTTTTACAAAAAATTATCATTTTTTGTTTAAAAAACATTTTGACACAAAATGTTTTTGACACAAACTGTGTAACCAAATAAATTAAATATTAAATCCACCTAGAATAACTCGATAGCATGTTTTAATTTGGCATTGTCTCGTAAATTCATGTTTTTGTAGGTATAGTAGAAATTAAATCCAGAATTCAGTTGTTTTTGTCTTTAATCCATTGACTGTACAAAGAAAGAAAAACGTTTTTTTTATAATCAACAATAAAAAAAGATTAGCTTTATTACGAACTGTACATAAACACTCAGTGCAAAGGCACACTTCATTTCTAATGTATATTACAAGCCAAAATGTACATACATCTTCAATAGAAAGTACATTTAAAAAATATTTTAAGCAATTTAAAAAGGAAAAAACAACACAATCTGCTATTTTTGAGCTGTCTTCAATAAAATGTTCTGTGTTACATTCATGCCAAACTCCAAACATCCACACACACACGAGTCGTGTTACCAGGAGACTGAAAACATGAAGTGATTGATTGTGGTCAGTCAGCAGCTCAATATGAACTATATATACACAAACAATAAAAGGTTAAAAAATGTGAAATTGAAAATGTGCCAATATTGAGTTGGTCTGAAGAGAACTCCATAATGAATCATTTTGGCTACATTGTAAATAACATAAAATGGAACTTCTATGAAGGAAACTGCTTATAAGCTGCAAATCGTGAATAAAAAGAAATTAAAAAAACCTCCTGGCAGCTGAAGTGGTTTGAACTGGTTTTTGACCAACCAAAGCTTGACAGTCTTTCTTTATTAGAGCTCCGAGCACTCGCTAGCAGGGCTTTTATTTTTATTTTTTTAAATAAAATAAAGATAATAAAAATAATTACTTTTAACTGTCTTTTGAACTTCTCCGGCCGTTCTCGTGATCAGAGTCCCGGCGGTGTCTGTGTCTGTCCTTGTGGCGGCTGCTGTAGTCGTCGCTGTAGTGCCTCTCTTTCCTCTTCTCGCCGTAGCGGTCGTCCGAGTGGCCGTGGTAGCGGCTCCTCTCGCGCTCCCTGTACTTGTCGTCGTGGCCGCGCTCGTGCTTCTTGTCCCGGTCGTGGTGGCGGCTTTTCTTCCCGCTGTGGTGGGAGTCTCTGTGGTGGCTGTGGCGCCCGTGGTCCCGGTCCTCCGTGCCGCGGGGCCTATCCCACAGGTCGCTGTGGCGCTCGTCCGGACGCTTACCCTCTTTGGCCAGGGAGGAGGGCGAGCCGGACGGGTCGGGGCAGCTCTCGGGGGGCTGGGACTCAAGGCCGGGAATGGCGTGCGGGACGCCCTCGTGACCCCATGGCGCGCCGTGGTTCTGGTCCCGCGCGGTGGGAGGAGGACCGGGTGGATAGTTGTAGCTGCCGGGTACCTGAGGCTGTTGTGGTGGGAAAGGGGCAGCGCTGTTGTAAACTGCGGGCGCCGCCTCAGTTATCGGGTCACGCTGAGGCCCAGAGGCAGTGGCCGTGAAACAGGCCGCTTGTGGTCCCTGAACCGTGGGAGCGTAGCCAGTCGGAGTAGCAGTAGCACCAGACGGGAGCGTGCCGGGATCTTCCTTCTCACTCAGAAATGACCGGATAGTTTGGTTTTGCTGCTCGGCTTTTTTCTCTGAAATCTGTAAGAACCCTTGGTGGAACGTTGTAACCGGATTATTTCTGCTGCTGCTCAACACGGGAACAGGTTTGGGACTCGGAGGAGCCGGCTGGCCGGCTTTATTCTTTTGTAGCACCGTTGTTTTATCTTCAATCACACTGGAATAGGCAGAAGATTTTTTCAATATTCCACTTAAAGGAGGTTTGCTTTCAGTCTGGGATTCTGCCTGCGACGAAGAATTCCCTTCAGTCGTTTCTTTTACTGTTTCAGACAAAAGGCTGCCGTCGCCTTTGTTTGCCTCCGCCGAGCTACTAGTCTCCGTTGCGCTTGGAGCTGTCGACAAGCTCGCCAGGAAGGCTTCGGTCGATACATCCGGAGGCTTATCTCTCAGAGAGACGGCCGTGCCTTGGGGCGGCGCCGCTGCGTCTTTTCCTGTCGGCTTGGTAGCAGCGGGTGGATCAGTCGGTTCGGCTTTGGCGACAACTGGTTTCGCTTCTTTCTTCTTGATGACAAAGCGCTCCCGCGGCGCCGCCACCGTCGGACTTTTGGAGGCTACCCCGGCCGCGGCCTCTGTTTTCTGGGCTGGCTGGATTTTCGGCGCGTCCTCCGCTAAACCTCCGGCATCCGGCAGAAGCGGCAGCTCCCCGCCCCAGCCCACTAACACGCCGGGAAGGAAGCGTAGAGGTTTTTGGGATCCCTGACTGTTGGTCTCCTTGGAAACGGATGGCTCCTCAAAAATCTCCTCCGTGATGGGCTCGTCAGCCTCTTCAGTTGTGCTCGGTGGTTTGTCCTTCTCTTTTTTAGGCACAGCCGTCAAGGAGGTGAGGTACAGTTTCTCCTCCTCCTCGGTCGCTCGGAAATCTTTCATGGAAACGGGGACGGGGAGGACCTCTGGGACGATCCTCGCGGACTCGTTCATGTCCACAGGGAGGAAATCTCTTTTCAGTCTCTGGCGGATTATCAGTCCAAGGAGAAGGTTCACGCGGTTGGTCTCCAAACCTGTCAAACCATAAAATCAAGTCTGAATAATAAGAAATGTCTTAATTAATAAATAAAAGTCATACACCAGCTCTTGTACATTCAGGTTACCTGGCCCATCAAAGGGAACGAGCTGATGTGGTACTTTTTCAGTGGCACCCAAGGGAATGAGATACATGTCCTTCACTTGTTTCAAGTTATTGGACACCACTCCAAAACGCCTACGACTGCTGAAGTAGGCGTACAGAAGAGTATAGGAGATCTCGTCTTCCTCAGTCTCTGGGGTGAAGCGAATCAGGCACACCTCCTTTAATAAAAGAAAGAGCATGTGTCAGTAAAAGTTGAGAGAAGTGGTTTAAAAGCTGGGAAAATAGTGATAACTAACTATAGGTGGAAAAGACTTTGAGCTCTAAATACTACATTAGGGTGGTTGCATAATCACTTTAAGAAGTAAGCTGCCAAGAACTCACTTTGGTTCCAGTTGCTCGTATCTTCTCCAAATAGTCCCAGACTATCTGTGGACTTATCCTCCCGCCAACTTGAATACTGTCTGGCAGATCCTGTTGAAAGAAATAAATCAAAGTAAAATTACAGTAGTTGTTGCAGCAGCTGTTTCAAACTTGTGTTGGGTCGTGTCCCCCTGACCTGAGTCAAGTTATCCAAAACGCCCGAGACCGGGAACGCCTTCGTCACCAGCTTGGCCACAGAGTGCATATGAATGAAGCCTCGCCACAGGGACTTCAGGCCAGAAAGGAACGCCGACTCGTCGGCTCTTCCAGACGTGTGATCCAACCTGTGGTGAGTACAGCGGCCATGCAGCGCCTTGTCCATAAAAAGAGGTTGCAGATAAGAACCGTACAAAGTGTCAGAGGGGAGGGCTTACCTTCCTTCGTAGCCTGACTGAGCGCTCCGGAAGCTCTCCTCTAAAACGGTGAGGTGCAGGTCGTCGTCCGTCGACGGCGGCAGCTTCGTGCTCTTCATCTCATCTGCTTTGGTGGACTGCCTCCTAATCACTGTAGTAGCGACTTTGACCACTTTGGTTGGTGCTTCTTCTACAGGCGGCGCCATGCGACCTTATAGGGAGAGAGTTAAAAGAGTCGTTAAGTGAAGATTAAAAACACGTGGCGTTAAAGCAAAGTTTAGCGAGTGGGCTCAGGATTCATACCTGTGCAGATTTTGCAGTGTATGTCGAATAAGTGAGACTTGTGCTGTTTGGTAGTGTCTTTCTCTGTATTGGCAGTTTCTTCCTTCTTCTCTGGGGATTTTGGAGGTTCTGCTGACACTTCTGTTGCTTTGGGGGGAGGCTCAAGCTGGAGGAAAAAAAGGAATTTAATTAAAACACTGCATCCTCTTTTACCTTCCTGTACAAGTAACATGTACATGTTTGACTTGCCTCTGCAGGTTCAGGTGCTTTCAAAGGTTCTTGGCTCTCAATTTCAATTTCTCCTTTGTGCGTGATCTTGGTAATTGGCCGTCTCTCTGCCTCTCTTTGCTCCTTTTCTATCATTTCAATTGTCTGCAAATGAAAGAAAATACAGACAGCTATTAAAAAAAATATACCACCAAAAGGCAAAGGTATTAAATTGTTTGTTCACTAAGAGCTTAAGAGGGCAATTACTGGAGGATCAAGCTTTCACTTCAGAATCATTGTGAGCTAATGGGATGGACTTTATGGAACAGATTGTGAAGTAAACAAAAAGATCTGAGCATTACTCACATGTCGATTCTCTCTTTGTCGCCAAGCAGCCAGTTCCTTCGAGGCCAGTTCCTCTGGACTCATTCGGATCAGATTACTGGGAGAAATTTCCCCCTTGAGAACACGCTTAAAGAGAACCTAAATAATTCAATTACAATAAAGAAAAAACGTGTAAGTAGTTTTGTAGTAAATATGACATCACAGAAAACCTGATTTTACAAAGAATTTGTACAAAATGGTACTTACGTTATTTTTTGTATCTTTAAGGTTAAACGTTAAGCTTCTATATTTGTTTTTGTATTTGTTTTCAGTGTCTTTATACAAGTGGAAAAGCTCTCGCTCCGTTTTCTTGGCAACTTCAGACGCCCTCTCGACTGAGACGTTCAAATCGGACTCCTTCAACCTAAAAATGAAGAAAGCGAGAATGGGTAAAATGTAAAGCTTTAGAATCTGTGTGTTTGTGTGAACGAGGGCTTTTTCCTCATCTTTATTTCAGAGCTGGAGGATTTGGCCTAAAAATAAAATCTATTAGAAAATATTATGTTTCTCTAAACAAGGCGAACATTTTTTTATGAACACAATAATGAAGGATTACCAAAGAAGTTAGGGTCTATGTAAAACAAATCCTAAAAAATAATATTTTTTTAATTGTTATTTTTGAAGTGTTAAAAAAGAATAGGATTCAATTTCAATAATTGTTTTTCTTACTTTAATTTATCTTTTTCATCTGAGGTTGTGCTGTCATTTATATTTGAATGTTCTTATAAATATCTTATATGTACACAAGATTTCATGGTTAAGCTATTTCAAAAAACATAGGAAAGTAATATGTAGTTAATTTATTCAAAAAAGAAATGCACATCCCTAGTATAATTTAATTATTGGAATCCCAAGCAGACATCACTCACTATGACATTAGTCAATATTGAGATCGCAATTATCAACACAGTTCCTTATTCAGTTTGGAAACTTTGTAGATTTCTATGAACTTTGAATAAAATTTAACTGAAAAGTAGGAGAGAAAAACAGGAGTATGTTCACTTGTGGTCATTCCCCTTATGCCCAGTAGGTGATGCTTAAATCACTTGTAATGTGTTGAACCATTTGTTGGATTCATGCAATTATTATTGGATATAAGTGCATAAGTGGATGTCTGTGCATTAAACTGTGGTGTGAAATAAATTTGAGTGTCAACTAGGCAATATCCATAAACCCCTGATTAGCTTATAGTTTTTTATTTTGTCAAAATCAAGTCTCTACAGCCCTATTTCTGTCATCTACACCAAATTCACCACCAAATTCAAGGACCTAAAGTAGGATTTTTATTTCAATGATACAAATGCTTCATTCAAATAGAAAATTTTAAGTCGTATTTGAGGCACAATAGCAGACCCATAATATGCTGAAGGGCTGGAGCAAGAAATCTGTGCAAGCAACTATACACGTATCTGACTTCAAACATACAGTCTGAGCAGCAGCAGAACAAATCTGAGCACAAGCCGGGGCTATTTGAGTGTGAGGGCAGGGTTTGAGGGGAAGAATTACCATAACCATAACAGAATCTGAACTCAATACATCATGCTCTCAAATTGAAAGACCACACACTCGAAAAAGAGAGGGGGGAGAAAAAGACCCATTTTATATCGCTTTATACAACTCTAAATAACTCGCTGATAAAATACCCACCTCTGAATAAGAATTTCTTTGAGAGAGTCACGCACACTCCGCCTGATTTCTTCCACAGACGCAGGTTTCTTTGAAGCTGAAAATGCTGTCTTATTCCTTGTCTCCAGTTTGACGTGAACACCTATGAAGACAGAACAACAATATGCACTGAGCACAAAATAGAACACTACACACTAACCCTAACATGGTTGAAATGTTTGAATTTTCTGCTGTCTTTTAATGTCTGACAAAGAACAGAATGCGAACAAATTAAGTTGTGAAACTATTGTTAAAGAATTTTAAGAGATCTTTAAGAGATATTTCCCTTGATTTTGAACAGCAGTCTGAAATGTCCTCCTTGGTCTCGCTCAACAACTTCTGTTTAAATGGGTTAAAAATGTAGTTCATGTGCTTCTTTTCTAATGATGTGAAGATATACAGTGAAATTAGCTAAAGTCCTGAGGCATATTTGTGGAAAATGTCTTAGCAACTTTTACCCATGCTATTTAAAAAGTAAAAAATTCAAATGAATAGAAATTACCCGTTTTCTGAGGTGCTTCTTTCAGGTCCATGGACTGCCTTCTGTAAGGCTCCTATTTTAGGAGAGATAATGAAAAAGCCCAGTTATAAATATTGCCATATAATTTGAAAGCATATTTTTTTTAAATGTAATTAATAAAACAGAATACAATGACTTGCATATCATGTTAAACCTCTATTCAACTAAATACACTACAAAATATTTAATGTTCAAGCTTAAGCTGATAAACAAATAATCATTAACCTAAAAATGTATGGCTGCAACACATTCCAAAAAAGCTGGGACAGGGTCATTTTTTACCACAGTCTTATGAATTTTTGAAGCTTTGTAGGTGGAAATCTTTTCCATTCTTGATGTACATCTTATTATGCATGTTTGTATTTGTATAACTTATTATAAAGCAACACCGTTATCACATATGCACAATGTGGTTTGGTATTGTCTTGCTGAAATAAGCAGGGGCATCCATGATGAAGTTGGTCTGATAGCAGCATACGTTGCTCCAAAACCTGTGTTTTTCAGCCTTTATGGTGCCTTCACAGGCATGTAAGTGACCCACACAACCCCATACCATCACAGACGCTGGCTTTTAAATTTTGCATCGTTAACAGTCCAGATTGTTCTTTCCCTTGTTAGCCTGGAAGACATGACATCCACGAGTTTTAGGTTGCACTTATGGATGTACTGACAGACTGTATTTACTAACAGCGGTGGTCTGAAGTGTTCCTGAGCCCATGTGGTGATATCTTTTACACATTGATTGTTTTTGAGGCAGTGCCCCTTGAGGGATCGAAGGTCACGGGCATATAATGTTGGTTTTCTGCCTTGGCGATCATTGAACCTTTTGATGATATATAACGGACCGTAGATGATGAAATCCCTGAACTCCTTGCAAGGTAAGTTAAGAAGAATTCTTTAACTGTTAGCCCATTATCTCACACAGTTGTTTATAAAAGCAGTGAAGCCATCTTTGCTTGTGAATGACTTTTGTACCCAATCATGGCATGGGATGTTCCAAACAGGTGGATGATAAGCTTTTCCTCAACGTTCTCAGTCTTTTTTGCTACCTGTCACAGCTTTTTTGGACTTACCGACAGCCTCTCAGAAACCATTGTGTTTGTAAGTCGGGCACTGTCCGTATATACAGGTCGGGTTCTTTATAAAAACAAGTGAGTTTTGTGTGACAACCTGTACTAGAGTTGGGTGAGGATGCCACGTTAACCACACACCCATGTGCAGGCAAAGTAAAAGCGAAAAGACAACAAACCCTTGTGTGGTGGTAACACTTGCTATGATTAATATCAGAGGATGAATTAGCTGGGGGAAACAAATACAAATTATACTTTATAAATCATAGATTTACAATTATTTGATAAAGAAACGGCTTCATTTATAAAAAAATAAATAAATAAAAAAAAAAACACTGACATTACCTTTCTTACTGGTCTGACCCCCCCTGATGTGAGTGTCTGGGAGGGTCCTGGCTTGGGTTTGGGTGGCACCTTTTGATCCTGTACTTCAGTCTTTACTTCCGGCTTGGCGGCGCTCGGGGCCTCGGGTTCCACCTTTTTGCTTTCCTCCTCACAGCACTTCAAGCACACGTACATCTGGTCCTCCTCCTCCATTTCACGCACTTTCGTCAAGTCAAGTCCAACGCAGTCACCATGGAACCAGTCGTCACAGCGGCCGCAGCCCACCATGAACCTGCAAAAAAAGACATTACAATAATATGTAAATATATTTATATGTAAATCCCTTTTATTCGTGTATTCAAATACCTGCTCATTTGACTGTAAAAGTCCCTCCATGTTTTGTTTGAAAGAAAATGGAATTCCTTATAGTCTTCATGACTGTAAATGCTCATTCACTCTTCTTTTCGTGATCATAATCATTAGGGTTGTAATTCATTAATTATTGCATGAACATTCTATCTTGTTTTTTCCAAACACAAAACGCTAAATGCTGTGGTATTGTAGCTTCTCAAATGTGACACTTTTCATCATTTTACATTAGTGAACTCAAACTCGCAGGTTGATCACATCCACAGAGCAATATCTTGTAAGCTACCATTTTTCATGGTTTCCTAATGTGCATTTTAACTGTAAATATTATACAATATAATGATCACATCTTATCTCATAAGTCTTTTTTGTATTTTTCAGGCTTCTGACCCACGTCTGATGCAGGATTCAACCAGAGCTGCCGGCAAGGACTATAGCTTCTGTATATGGGGCAGCCATCCTACCTATTGTGTTATAACTCTTAGTAACGCTCAAACATTCTATCTATCTACACATTCTGTCTGAATAATTATATTTCCTAGACAAGAGCTCTGGTGTACTTGTGCAATATGGTGAAGTGCAACACTTACATGTTGTTATGGTGTTTCTTGCACAGACCACAACAATTGTTTCCATCCCATACGGTCTCACTGTTGGCCGGCTGCTCGTCGGCGCTTTCCCTCTTCACGACTGGAGCGTTGTCCGGGATAAACAGCTGCGGCTCCTCCACGGAGATGCTTCTCACGTTTTTACTTTTTTGCCTTTGCATGATCTTTTCTGGCTTTTTCATTTTAGCCTTTTCCTGCCCTCCGTCCTCGGGTGTTTTTAACGGGGGCCCTGGGCGGCTGTGAGGGGGCTGAACGGGCTCGGCCTTGGAGCTGTTGTGTGGCTGAGCGGGTTTGGTTGGACTCTGCTGGTCATTGATGCGGCTGCCAGCTGGTGGAATCTTCTTGCCTGTTGGACTCGGGGTACTTGGCAACTTTGGCTTCACTTTAACATCTCCCGTGCCTTGTATTTTTTGCACTTTAGTAGCAGGCTCGCTTTGAGTGCTGTCTCCCGGCCTTTTTAAAGGTGAGACGCTTTTCTTTTCCTTGACAGATTTTAATTTGTGCAGGTCTCCTCTTTGGATGACTTTGGATGGCCTATTTGGGGAAACTTTAGATCCCTTAATTATGTTGCTTGGTTTACATGAAACCAAACCCTTATTCTTATTAGGTGTCAATCCTGGTTTAAGCTTAAGCTGATTTTTGTCCACAGTCTGTTGCTTTTCCTTAACATCTATCTCATTACTGACAGTAGTTCCGTTGTTTTCACTGTTTTGTAGCTTGATGCCTTCTTTTTCTTCATTAGCTGGCTTAAGCTTTTCAGACGCACTCTGATTGTCATGTTTCGTCTCTTCTGTGCAGGCGCTTTCCATTACAGTGCCGTTGGCTGTCTGTACATCATTAGGATTCACGTAGGGGCCTAGTCCAAGAGGTGCCTCTTCGGCAGAGCTCTTCTCGCTTACATCCTTCTCTGCCACACTCTCCGGGATGGGATTCTGTAAGCTAACCGTATCATCGGGCAACACGGCAAACCCGATGTCTCCAGCGTACGCCAAACCATCCTCAAAGCTTGCATCAATATTTTGTGTGTAAGAGGGTCCTGGAAGTAATTCAATCTTAAATCCTCCAATGGTGACAGTCAATCGTCTCAATACAACTGAAGGCTTTAACCATAATCCTCCATCGAGATCATTAACATTGATTCGCCCTCCCAGATTTAATTCTTTCTTGAGCTGGGCACCTTTGACGCCTTTCTCAATCAGAAAAGTCTTCTGTAGCCTGTTGGCTGGTTTTCTTACTGGCCGTGCTCTGGGCATGGTGTTGGTGGGCGTAGGAGCAGGTTCTGGGTCATCGCTTTTTTCTGTTTTGAGTGGTAGCAAAAACATGGAAAATCTTGTCACCCCATATCTAATTTAAAATGTGTCATATGTGTGAATCTAAATGAGCAGAAGCTTACCTAATTCTAAATTCCGAGGACGCTTCCTCGGCCTGCCACGAGGCAGCTTAGGTTGTGTGGCCTCCGCGACAGTCACTTTACTGCTGAGGTCCGTGGATGCCGAACTGTCATCAGGACCTGCCATATCAACAACAAATAAGTCAATTAACCATTTTCAACTGGAAGACCTTCTTAAACAACAATAGCCAAATGAAAAAATAATATTGTTATAATACCACATTAAATAAACTGAAACAAACAAACTGAATTCTTAAGAGTAAATTTTCCTTCAAATCCGTCATATTAGTACTGGCATTAAATACTTCTAAAAATGATCAAGTAAAACAAATATTGCTTATATGTCATAATATATAAGTTTGCACTTAAAATGTGTACATATAGGCATTTTTTAACAATGTCAGCATTTTGCCTGACTTTTTGACCACCTGTTGAGCCAGCAACTGGAAAAGCGGGTTCCTCATTGTCCAGCAGATTGAACTGAGCACTTGCACATCCAAACATGGGATCTTTGTCACTTAGCATGTTCTTCAGTGAATCTTCCAGTCGGTGTCCTGGCCCAAACTCATTACTGGCTTCACATTCCAAGTTCTGGCCTATTATCAGCGAGTCGTCCAACTGGTCACTTGGTATTAGATGGTTAAAGGTGTCCACAATATCCATGAATGCTGCTGCCTTCCTGTATGGAAACAACAGTGGGAGAATCTTAAGTCATCTTAATGCGGAGCATGTTTTACACACACAACACAGTCTTCAGAAAGATATAAAAGGAAGGTCTATTAACAGGTAAAAATTGAACATTGCATGAGAAGCAGGCATCTAATAACCCTTTTTCTCCCTTTACTGCTAAAGACAGCCACCATGTGCATCATCCCAGCAGCACAGAGTGCACCATTGTGCTCTAAACTAAGCTGAGAGAGAAGTAACAGTACTATTTGTAAAACCATGTTAACTACAGCCAAACACACTATGTTACAGGGTTCCTGCATATTTTCTCTTCCGAAATTCCAGACACAAATTATAAGACTTCTCTGTAGATTTTCAATATAACATTTGATGTCATGACTAGCCATGTTCCCTTTACAATCTGAATAAATAAACGTCTAATATCGTTCTCCCCAGTCTTTCTAGAACCGAAAATTAGTCTTACAAAAATACATAATTTAATTTTTATAGGGTCTGTGTGGCCTTAATCATCCATGCTGTCTATACAGCCAGGCATATGGTTTGTACGTTTATTTATGATATCTACATCGCTACATACCTCATGATCTATCAGACAAGCTTGATATTTAGGTACTTGTGATGTGTACTCAGCTCAAAGCAAATTAATTTCATTTTAAAGCCATGAAAAACGCTTGTACGATCACTTACTTTAGAAACACATAATCTTATATTTCAGGAAAAAAAGTAGAACAGTCTGGAAACGCACTTTTCCCATACGTTCTTTTTTCCTTATATTTATCCAGACATGGAAATTAATCAAATAAAATCCCATACCGTACAAGAACCCTGATATCAATTAAATTAAATAATTTATTGAATTACAACCAGCGTTTCTATTATCTGCAGAAGACAGCTGTATCATTAGATAAATAATATAGCTTAAATAATAAAATAGCTGTAAACAACGTTTCGCCTATAACTTTAGCTGAAACTTCCTAGGTCTGCCTGCATCAGCTGTAACGTTAGCCTCCGTGCTACATGCTTAGCTCTCCTGCAACGTTGAGCTAACGTCGTTATCGGTTCATCGTGAGCAATTATCGTGGGATATCAACGTTTACCTAAACTGGAGCAATGCAAATATCATGTATTGTAAGTGCTACTGAACTTTATTTGTGTCAACTTTAAGACAAATGACCTGCAACTGTAACGTGTGGTTAGCAAGCAGTGTTTAGCCTGCTAACGCTGCACGGCTAACAACATTCGCTCATATGTTAGCGAGTCAACGGTTAACTTGTGGAACCAAGAGCACCTGCAGCACCTCTCCACCCGGCATCATCAGCTCCGATTCTACGCACACTGCACCTACGTGTGCCAGAAATCCTCAAAGCGATCGTGCAAAACGCGTTAAATAGATAGTTAATTCAGCTCAGCGCTACACCGATCAAACAGGCTGCTAACTCGCGTTAGCACAGGCCTTGGATACAGTTTGTTTGACGCCTGCTGCTACTGTACTAGCGGCGTTAGACGATCACGCCCACAGGTATTAGCTCCAACTTTCTGCCGCGGGGCTATTTTCGAGCTTTTACACATGTAACGCTTTACCTCTCCCCTCGCTGCAACGCTGTGTCCGACTCGTGCAAAAGGTTACATGCTAACACAAGTGCTGCCAGTAACTTCCTCTAACTCCGCCGTCACTCGTCCCGCTGCCGCCGCCGCTGCAGGCCTGACAGACAGCCTGCCTGTCACGTGGTTTCTGTTTACAGGTAGCGAAGCAGCTGATAGCGGAGCGCGCGAGCACGCGCGCGTTAGCGCGATATTTCTTTTAAAAAACGATCGCGTCTTGTACAACAAGCTGACTTTGAGTGGGTTAAAATCCTGCAATAAAGGGGAGAAGTTGGAAAAAAAGAAAAAATATTAATATTAAAATATTGTATTTAGATATGTCTGCTATAAGACAAGAAGTACGTTAAATAATATACATGTTGCTAACTATACTTAAAAGTAGTAAAGTTAAAGTATGTGTCTTACAAAAACATTTAAATGTAACCATTTTATTCATAGCGTTTAAAAAATTGACCCTAGTTTATTCGGGTCACAAATCTGAGGGATCATAGGATAATAGATTATGTAAAAAATAAGGGAAAAAAACATAGTTCTATTACATACATTAGGATTTTTCTTTAATTTTTTATTTTTTTTAATATTGTGGAGTTCTGCTGCGCCACAAATGAAAAGACACAAGTAAAACCAGACATAAATGCAGAAAAGTTCAGTTAAAAACGACTAGAGATATAAACATTTCAGTTCAACACCTGTTATACATGAATTTTCAGATATACTGGCACCATGTCCATCAACCATGTGACCTTGTGTCTATTATAATCTTTACTCACTATATTTAAGATTGTCTATCTGTGCTTTAGCTTAAAGAATGTGTCCTACATTCTACAGAGGCACACAGCAGGAGCTTTGTTTCTGGTTGAGCAGCCATTGTTTAAAATGCAAGGCCGATAATACTGAATGAAGTAGAGGCTTATGAACAAGGCCATCGTTGTGTAAACAACCCAGTAACAGTCCAATTTACTAGTGGTGCTTGAGGAGAACCAAAAACCAAATTCCTATTACACTTAAAAAAACATTAGGTAAACAAAAATAATCAGTTACAATAATCAAACAAATCAAAGAACATTTAAAATCAAACAGAAGTAGAATATGTGAGCCATAAATGTTAAAAAAACAACAACAATATGTAATCTGCAATATATGATATATCATAATCATGATTTATAAAGGCTAAATATTGAAATGACTTAGATCATGAAAATTGTAGCCTATTATATTTATGAGCTCTCATTTTTAAAATAAATGTGTGATAGTACGCATGAAGCCTATCTGGGATTAGAAAGAAGATAATTTTTTTAGGTTAATAATTAGTAGTGAATATATGTGAAATACATTTTGTTATTGCTTGGATAAAGTAGTATAAGCCATACATACTGCCCTGTGGTTGTATGCCTCTGTAGCCATGACAGTAGACAATGTTACAGCAGAGAAGCAACAGATTTAAAAATAATGTTCCAAAAAACACTGGTCTTCAACCAGGAAACACAGGTCATCTGTACAGTCACTATAGTTTCAAGTTGATTAGTGTCACCAATTCAGTTTCTGACCAAATATGAAATATGGTAACAATCTCCTATCCCGTTCCTGAGTTATGGTGTTGAATAAACCTCTAGAATACTATGTCGTCACAGTGAAGTCAAGTTCTGGGATAATTTTTATTCTATGGATTCTTGAGTTATAGGCAAAACATGTTTCCTGAGGTCACAGTGACCTACTCTTCGGCCAAGGCCAGGATGCAGAGGTCGTTGGCTACTGGGGCAGTTGCTCTTTCAGTCTTTCGCTTGGATCCAATCCGTACCACAGAGCATCTTGTTCCGCAGCAGCCCAGGCCATTCTCTCTGTTGAAAACGTGGCCGCCCACTGCCCCGACGGAGAGACCACAATGGCTCCTCCGTTACCGTGGACACGATTGCCCATGTAGCGCAGACACAGATGCGAAGCATCTGCAACTGATTTACCTGCAAAACAGCGAAGTATCAGTCAACTCACAGATGACAACGAAGCAAAAGTGAATGTGTGGTCATGCCAAGACCATGATACGGAACCTTGTTCTATATGTGACAGAATGCGACTGGCCAGCGTGACTTTCAGGATGGACTCTCCATGGCCGGTACACGACACGGCACCACTGACGTTGTCTGCGTATCCTCCACAGCCTTATTGATAACATGAAGAGGACACTAAATCAACTTTTACCTGCATAAGGCATTTTGTAGACATTGTCATCCCCTAATGGAGGGAAACTTAACAAAGATTTAATGACACCAGATTTAAGTGATAATTCAATTTATTTTATTCATACATTCAGTCTGTTTTGGTAAGCAGTGTATGACCTGATGAAATATGATGTGATTCATAAAACGGTACACCCATTATTTAGAAAGAACTTGACTGATGAAGCTCTTCGTATTATTACAACTCCCTTTTTCATTTTTTTCCATCTAGGCTATCGCCTGTGTGTGTGTGAGTATTTATAACCGGGTCTATCAAAATCTGCGCCCTGCGACATCCGTCACAGTTTTCTGTGATGAATTAGTACATCTTTTTCTAAACTGCGGATGGAGTTTGCAGCATCATTCATTGCAGATGGCCACAGGGCGGCAGGGGAGTGATGACGGAGAAATGTGGTCAATTTATCCTATGAAAACTTCTGCAGTGGTCCAAGTGTTACATCAGCCTTCACTACCACCATCACTTTCTATATTTATAGATAAGCAATAATAACAGCTACAATTAAGCCATTGCAGACTCATGAGGGCTGAACTCTTTTCAACTAATGCTGAGAGTACTATTATTTTACAATTTTTAGAGGCAGTTGAAAGCGGTGAAACCAGTGGGGGGAAAAACAAAGCTTAGACAAAATCTTACCAATTATTGGAGAATCTCCTACTCTGCCAGCCATTTTGTTTCGGATCCCTCCGGTTGACGTAGCACATGCAACATTCCCAGCACAATCCACAGCAACCGCACCAACAGTATCATGCGCCCTGAAATGGGGAAAAGTTATATTATCAAATAAAGTATTCACATTAAGGCTGAACAATTATCTAAAATATTTTTTTAACATATCACACAAATAAATCATTAAAAAATCATGCATTGTGATTTCTGGATTTTTCTTTTTAGTTTATCTCTCTCACAGTGGACATGCACCTACGATGAAAATTTCAGACCCCTCCATGATTTCTAAGTGGGAGAAATAGCAAATACTTCAAATACTTATTTTCCCCACTGTATATTGTTTTTTATATATCCTAAAACATGTCTATGTAAGATGTAATATTTGAATTTTTAAGTACGATAACACAATGATAGAATGACAAGAATTCATGCACTGCTATACAAATTCTCATTTAACAAGTAAGTGGATGTTTTGTAATTCTATTGTAGCTGTAGTTTTCTTTATACCTGCTATTGATCCATGTAAAAGCATTTTTTATAAATAAATTTTACAGGGTCTACTTCAAATTGAGCAGGCATTTACCTAGGATCTCATTTAAGAAGGGCAGCTCAAGGGCAGTACAATGTGATCCAGAGTTATTGAAAGCATTCGTAGTGTTAGTGTCAGTTTGGCGGAAAAGTAAAAATGCAAATCCAGTTCTTGTGTATTGAAGAGGACCTCATGCAATCTTGTTTTTTATGCATCCATCGCATGCTCGGAAAAAGGCAGCGAGTTTACATAAATCCTATTTCAGGATAGTGTCAGCACCAGGCAGGCTGAAAAGGATGTTTGCCTTGAGATTTATGAAGAAATGTAAGTGCAGGCAGGAAGGGGAGGGGGGGGTCAAAATAAAGTCAGGACCTACCACTGAGAGCTGAAATCTTCCATTACACCAGTAACGTAATTATTGTGCTTCTCCCATTCTTTCCGCTCATACTTGTTCACCAGCGTGTCGGCGGGAACTGTGAACATGCCGATGCTCTCTGCAAACGCGTTTGCACCTCTGCCTGTCAGCATGACGTGGCGAGTCTGAGATTTCCCTCGGCGGCAAACATATGTTCGGAAACAATCAGAATTGATCATTCATCGGGAATCCAAATAAGAAGTTGCTTTTTCTCTGTCATACAATTCACCAATCAGGTGAATAATTCTATTTTAATAATAGTAGTTGGACTATTTGATTCAAACACTGTTCGTTATTATAAACACATAAAATGACCTAAATCACCTTTTTCTAAAATACAAACATAAATCTATTTCGACACCTTTTCCATCACTGCCCGTGCCAGTGACACAGGGTTGGCAATGTCCCTCACAGAAGACACAGCACCACAGGCCAGTGTCTTTCCATCCATGATGCTTGCGTCCAGCTCCACCTCCCCCTCCTCATTTAGTGCTGCTCCGTGCCCTGTAATTACACATCACGTTTATTCGCTGACATGAACGGCGAGGATCTCAAAAATGGATCACCAAAGTGTATTTGCTTGATCGATCTGTTAATTAAATTTTAGCTAAATTAGGAGCAGTTATATCGGGCTCTGATAAATCAAATTAAACATTACGTCTCGTTTCCTGTCCTCTCACCACTGTATTTAATACTAAAGGCTTAAGACCCTTTTAAGAATTGTATTAAATTCTGAATTCAATTGTATGTTGCATGCTACATCCTCACATGTCCACAGGGTGGCGACAAAACAATACTGAAGCAGCAAAAAAGCATAGTATGAGTGGCTCATATGACTTATGTATATAAATATGCTCTTTGCTGATACCAAATCCACCCCAAATTAAAAAAAAAAAAAGCTTGACACATCACCACGCTGTTGTTATTGCATAACATAAATTTCAGTTAGGATGCAGGTAGCTTCTAAGATTTATAATGTATTTTTTGTTTAATTACTAAAAGAAAATGTAGTAGGTTTTCTCAAAAAGTTGTATTATTTTAATTTATTTAAATGTGGAGTTGTGAATGTTGATGGTATCTGTTTAGTATTTACTGAATAGTGTGACATGAGGACTAAGCTTTGTCAAGCAGCTATTTAGAGATGGGAGTGGGATACGATGTTGTTGTTGGAATCGGGCATAAAAATATACAAACAGGCCAATAGATTTATCCCTATAGGATCAAACACCTATTTATGCAGCAGCAGTGTGTTATTTTGCAAAAGTTTAGCTTGTACCTGTGTAGGAAAAGTCTTGCTATGTGTTGTTTAGGGGGCGGCTGTAGCTTAGAGGTAGAGCAGTCATCCATTGGTGGTTCGATTCCCTGCTCCTCCAAGCTGCATATCATTGTATCTTTGGGCAAGATACTTAACCCCGATTTGCCTCCGATGGCATGTGCCGTCGGTGTATGAATGTGGTGTGAATGGGTGAATGGACAGTGTAGTGTAAAGCGCTTTGAGTGGTCAAAAAGACTAGAAAGGCGCTATATAAATAGATAAATGCAGGCCATGTTTAGGGAGAAACTATAGCATCTTCCAGACATAATCTAAAACATAGATTAGATGCTGTTTGCACCAGAGAGATGAAGACAGCATGCTGTCGATTAGGCTAATTCCATTCAATAAAAAAGAGGCCGGTGATAGGTCAGGGGAGTAGTCTGCCTATTTCATTTATCAGAGTCAAGCAGGCGGTTTTAAACTAATCAGAGATAAAAGAATAGTTCTGTATACCTGCATTAAACACTGTGTTATCTTCCAGTGTCTTCACAGCTGACTCCACAGCATCCAGTGCACTCCCTCCTCTTTTCAGCACCGAAAAACCTTCACATGCTGCAGCCTTGACTCCATCAACGGAGGCCTTGGCCAGCTCATCCGGTATGGCCCAAGCCCCGCCATGAACAACCACGACGGCTGTCATCTTTACGGCCTTGTGAGGAAAAAAAAGACCAAGTGGGTTTTGGGCAAAAAGTTCATAGGAAAAGTAAAACTGTTTTTACTAATATCTACACAGCTGTTTCTGTGCCGTCAAGCTTTAGAAACACTTTGTTTTGTTCCAATTAATGCTGAATGTCTCTCGATTAGAGCAATGAACAATGCATATATAATTACAAAAAAATAAGAACAAAATCAATGAATAAAAAGGTATTTAATGTAGAACTGTACTGGTAATTCAAAATTAGTCATTTTATTACTATTGCTATAAATGTGGAAAAACCTTATGATACCTTATGAGTCATAAAGCCTTTGAGCGTTTGTCTGAGGGGCAAGGTCAAATTGTTTTACAATGGTAATTTTGTGCCAAGGATGTCAGCGTTAGTTCCATTATTCTTGGCTTTTCACCATGGCAACACACCCACACTGCAAGTTCAGGCGTGATAATATCAAAAGCTCTGGAAAACAAAAGCTTCTAAAATGGACCTTGAGGTTAGATTGTGCTCTCAATTACCGTTTCAAAGGTCAGTATTTAATTTTGAAATATCAAACTTAAGCCTCAAAAGTGTCTGGAAAATAAAAGAGAAAAGAAATCAGGGGCTGCCACATGGTTTGAGACCACACATAATTGGATTTATCTTAATCAGATCTTTATTGTCTTTTCCTCTGCAAATTAAAATCTTTATACGTTTCTCAAATTAACCTTTTGTGATTATAATTATTACCATATAACCATTATAGTTTGTTTTCTCCTCCCCTTTTTACTCTATTCCAGACAAAAGGCTACAAACCCTCATGATGAACTTGTCATAATGTTTTTTAATCCTGCCCTGCTGCATCACCCCCTTCCCTCAATATACTATAATGATACTGCACAATCTGCATAATGAGCATTTTACTTTTAATACTTAAGTTTAAGTTATTATTATTGTTATTACCTAACTGTATTCATACATTTACTCAAGTTAATAATCTGAGTAGTTCATCCAGTGTATGGGCCATGAAACACTGTAACAGTTATGAGTAATATAATCACATGCAGGCCACGCTTTGATTAATGTGATTTTTAAGTGCAGATTTAAAGTGCCGATCAGACCACATACATCTGAATTTATCAGTAGGCATGGACGGTGATGAAACTTTTCTTACCGTCCCTGATCGTCTCTTTTTCCTCTCCGACGGAGAGACGTGTGATTCAAGGCTTCTTTGGCTACAGTTCCTCTTCCCTTTCAAAATAAAAGCGTCGCAAAGCCTCGCAAATAAGCGCGTGCAGTTCAAAACAGCAGCTGAATGTGCAAACATTAAAGGAATCAAAAGTCACAAAAGTCACATAGTCACATAGTCCTCAATAGTCACATAGTCCTCAATAGTTTCACTCAAAATAATGCAAAAATATATTTTTATTAGTCTCACTTTGTAAATAGATAAATAAAATTAAATAAATTGTGGAAATATTCTGTATATTTAAGAGTAAGGCTGTAGTATAACCCTGCAGTGGCTTATATGAAATACATACCTAAAACATACAATGTAAATACAAATATACAAAATCACAGATACATTTTGAATATTAATGTTTTAAAGTGCATTTTAAAGCAAGTCTCGAATTTTAGGGTTTAAAAAAGGAGCAAAAGTACTGTATTATCTACAGAATGAAGAAAAGTGAAGTTATCAAAAGTCTTCCGAATCAAAATGTATTAGACAGCAGGACATTTCTACATGTCTTCTTGTGCAAAAGAAAAAAGTTTAAAACTACTGTAATTTAAATGGAATCTCACATTTTTTAAAATAAAGGCCTATCAGAAGACCACCTGCAATTTTCACATAAGGAACATTTTAAATGGAACTATAATCCTTGAAAATCAGCAGCGAGATGTGCACCGCTGCACTTTGGCCACTAGAGAGCTGTAAGAATCTGTGGAATCAACTGCAACACTTGGAAAATAGTTTCAGCATTGTAAAGTTGTTCTTATGGTCTGTTTTTTTTTTTTTTTTGTGAAGTCTTTTCTCTACTTTTATCGAAAAAAAAAAGTATTTTCCCCGTCCCCGTTTTATATATGTAACTAAATCTCCATACCGAACATCCTTAATGACATGATTTATGTTTATTTGTTTTTATTGCTTTGTTTAAAAGATAAATCCATACAGGATTACAAGATTTAAACACATTGGCAGCCCATTAGTAGGCTCTGTAACAGCAGCAGGATTATCATTATCATCATCATAAATCATTTCATGGGAGAGAATTAAATCAGTGAAGGTTCAGTGAGCATGAAATGCAGAAATAGTACAGGCCACTGAAAGCCTGGTTGCTGTTCGAGACTATCATACAGAAGGGAAATAAAGTTGTTTCTCATTTAGCAAAGAGACACACAAGACAGCGTCAAATCAGATATTAATGTTCCTAAAAAACATGTACAGCTGTACAAAGAAAACACATTAATCTCCAAAGCAAACTATTGTTACATTTAATATTCACTTGTATCCCCTTGATGCTTTATAGGTCAAATAAAAGAGAGCTGCAATTACACTTAAAATGAATCCAGCAAATTATGAAGTAATACAAGTTTCCTGTTTGTGATTAAAAGAGGATGCTGGTATCATAATGAAATGTTATTCAGTTCATTTACAGCACCTGGGTCTGTAATTTCCCCACAGGCTTTCTGATTGTGATCAGCGCAGTCGGCATTGACTCCAAAAGGTCAAGTAGACTAGAATTGGTCGTTCGCCAAACTTCTTCTGCTCAAAACTCATTTGTGAGTAAGTAAAGCAGCTTGCGTGCTGCGCTGACATTGCTTCCAATGGCACCGTCACGTAATTCACTTTGCAAGCAGGACAAAACTTGACCCCATTTAGCCACAATTAGGCCATCGCACTTAATGTAGAGGACAGGAGGTGATAATCTTATCTTAAAACATTAACCTGACTTTAATGCTGTCTGTTTATTATATCAGGGGCTACAGTTCTGCTCTTTTACTAACCGACAAATAATAAGGTAGGATGCTTAAAACTTCTTGTATCAATTAGTGTGTGTGTGTGTGTGTGAGAGAGAGAGAGATAAAACTGATAAAATAAGATAATACTTTATTATCCCAGATGGAAATTTGCCCTGCTGCTGCACTGTACCAAATAATTCAACAAAAAACTGGAATGCAAATGAGTGATAACTCAAAAACTCTGAATATGAAAACCCACAGCAAACAGGAAACAAGAAATGAGGACACAGATATCGCCTTCCCCTACATCATCCAAATGGTGCATACAACTTATTTACGGATTGTTAACCAGAGATGGGGGGGGGTGCAGATAATAGGAATAGATAATAGAAACTTATTGTTGTCTGTCCTCATAGTACACATTCAATCCAGTTGACTTCACATATGCACCATCGTGCAGAGAAATCGCAGGTGTGCAGGCGATTTTCTGCACCACGGACAGCGACACAGAAACCAGACGAGTGTTTCTGACTCACAGGCTTCACTGCAAGATGCACATGTGGAATATTGTTCACAGTTTGCCAGAATACGAGCACACTGTGGTGAACTCTGGGATGCAGAGAAGCCACAGACAACAAGAGTATATTACAGTTTGCCTCAGGGGAACTAATTGGATAAGAAAGGTTTTCTGCTGATAAGCTGTTATCTCTCTACTGATATGGCATTACTTATTTAGCTGTAATTACATTATATCTTAGTAAAGCTCTGCTGATAGCCTTTTTAATCCCTTAGCTATCATGATAGCCTCATAGCATGCTCTTAAAGGGACCTGCAGTCTGCCTACCAGGAGTAATGTAACTGGTGGTGGGTGAAGGAAGATAAGATAAAATAGGATGATATTTCCTCTATTGTCCCTTAGTGGGGACATTTTCAGATCCTTTACTTGAGTAAAAACAGAAATACTAGCTACTTTACAAAAGAAATACTCAACAATTCAAATATATACATATATATAAGTGCAAAGTATTACCAAAGTATTATAGTATATTCGATCGTTGGTTGTGATCACTGAATGCATGTGAGAGTATTTTAGGTTTAAATAGTTTGAGTTGATCAATGTGGGGCCAATTTAGGATGCTTTGGGTGTATTTATGCACATAATGCACAGCAAAGTTTCAATAGCGAGAGCAAAAAATGAATAGAATATAATAGATTATTAAAGCAAATACATTTAGAAAAATATTAAAATCTGCTTCTGAAGCATAACTACAGCTGTCAGCTAAATGTGTCAGAGTAGAAAGCACACTATGTCCTGACCCTCTATTACATAGCATTGCCATATGGCAACAATCACTTTGGCTCACCAAAGCTTTACTGTTAGTGTTACTCTTCAGTTGTAAACATTGAGGACAAAGGAATCATCACAGTAAATATCAAGGAAATATTGTTTTCACTTCTTTTTACATGGTTTGACAAAAATCTCCAGGGCACATTTGTCGCAAGCGAACCCGAACATCACAGCGAGGCCTGGGCCCGGATTTAAAAAGAGCCCTATAGGACAAAATCTGCATGGCGTTGGCATATGGAGGCATGCCATAGAGGGGCTAATCAAACACAGTGGACTGGAAATGGAATGCTATTAAATGGGAATAGTCAAAGTGAGGTATAAGTGTCTCAGAAGTCTACTAAAGCGTAGTGCTTGGGTAAATGTACTTTGTTACTTCCTAAAGTCTACTGCCTGTAATGTAACGACTGAACATAACAAAACCTGCTATATATATATATATATATATATATATATATATATATATATATATATATATATATATATATATATATATATATATATATATATATATATATAGTAGTCATTCGCTCCAAACACGTTGGCCAATTGGCGCTCAGCGGGGGGCGCCTTTGTTTTCCAGCAGCGCGGGTCCCGGAGCTCGTGGCCAATAATGGAGCGGAGGGGCGGGGAGCGGCCGGGGCTGCGGACCCGGAGCGTGTGAGAGTCTGGCGGGGCGGAGAGGAGGAGGAGAGGCAGCGGGCAGCAGGGACGATGATGGGCTCACACCTCCTGCACCTCTGAAAAGCCAAGGAAACTCTAAAGCACCAGTCAAAAAAAAAAGCACATCGGAGAGCGCCCCGGGGGAGGAGGACGACTTTTCTTCTTTTTTTTCTCCTTTTTCTTTTTTTTTTCTTGTGTGTGTGTGTAGTTGCTGCCGGTGGAGGGGCTCGTCCGCAGGCAGCGGGAGCGGGAAGGTTCTCCAGTCGCATCCCGACGCTCGGCTCCTGTCGCCTCACCTGCGCGGTGGAGCTCCGCTGTGATAACGATGCATCCAGACAAGCACTTACCTGAACTGGTGGCCGAGCAGAAGAGCCTGGACCCCTCCTTTGTGCATGCGGTGCGCCTGATTGCAGAAGGTAAGTGTTTTTTTTTATATATTATTTATTTTTTATAAAGAAAATCTACTCTGAGCTTTTGTGTGTCAGGGATTCATCATAGGCTCTATATAGGAACAGCATTGCGTTTTTGGAGAAAGAGCTAGAAGAGTTGTAAGATGATCTTTAAAACACGGTCATTGACTCCTAACCACGAGCTGTGTGAGTGTTTAATGGGAGACCTGTCTAGAACTTTTTCTTTATTAATTCCATCAAACGCTGTAGTGGCCAGTCAAAGTGAAGTGTGTAAAGTCCTGGAGACAGATTCCTCCTCCTCTGGGGCTCCTAACCCCGCTTGTCCTGCAAGGTCAAGCACTGGTGCACAACACAGAAAAAACAATGTGAAACTGTCCACTGCTCTAATCAACTGACTCAACCTGAGAAAGGTTTACTTTATTTCATATTAAAATTGGTGTTTTTTATCCAATTAAGACAAACTCAATATCACCAGAAAAGACATTTAATTGTTTTTTTTTTATGAAACACAATAACCAAATATGATAAATATTAGATTTGTTCCCCTTCTGAGTGGGATAGTGACATAACAGGGAGTCATACATTCTATTTTTCTTAAAAAACACATTGAATACAGTATTAAGTGACTGTAGTGAGGCATCTGAATTTCCTCTTGTTGCCAGTAAAGTGACAATAACTGTCATGAAGAAAACAGAAAGGACTTATGCCACGGAGACAGATGTTCTACAGTCGTTCCTCTGACTTAACGTTATGTGTTGCAGGGCAGTATAATCAACCTGAGTGTGCAGCATTTAAAGTACTTCACACTGCAGTGATAGCACTGGTCTCATTCACATACAGAGAAGGTGTCACTTTTAAAATGGGAAACTTGTCGCTGCGGAGCAAACACAAGAACTCAGCTCGGTTAATTCAGCCAGGGTAAATAAAAAAGGTAGAAATAATCCTAGAAGAGCACCAACAGAGGATTGATTGAGTAACATGGCACTGTGGTGAATAGATGAATAAAGGAATGAATGAATTCTTATTCTAGTGTCATCATACACACAGCCACAGTCCATGTTTCAAAACAAAGCAGGAAAGTGTAAATTAAAGTCATCAATCATCTTCTAAACATTGACTGTAAGCCTTCAATAATGATTGTTTATAATAAGGTGTTATATACTATACAGGTGTTATATACATGTTTCAAAATGCTCAACAACTCTACAGTCAACCCCTATTCACAGTCAGTCAGAGGCTCATTGATGGCTCATCAATTAGAAAGTCTCACAAAAACCACAAACATATGTTGTTAGGGATATCACAATTTCAAACAAATCCCAGGAAACATGTGCCACATGGGACCATTAGGTCGACACATGTCCAGGTCGACCACGGCTAGTCGCAAAGACCACGATCAATTGGGCGGTGAAAAAAAAAATGCGTATAGAACACAACACTTAACTCCCCCCCCCCCCTCTCGGGACAGAAAGGAGGCATCAAATTTCCTGTCGAAACGTGTTGATGAGACACCTGACGCTCCTGCCCGTCTCTAACTGTGATGCAAATGGGATCATCCGTCACACACACGGTGCACATTCACTAAAGGCCGGCTCGCAGACAGGATGCAGGCAAAAGTGCTGTCCTTATACCAGGCACAGCGTTTCGTATTCGTTCACTTGTTTTACTCAGTTAAAGTAGTTCCATTGTGAATTGTTGACAATTGACAGCAGATTGGATCCAGTTTAAAATCGGCTACGGTTCGTTTTACACAAAGTCATTTAGTTTCCCCTGATATACAACACAGTATAATACATGGATAGTAAAATATAGCTAGACTATAACATAATACATCGATAGACATCTAGATTGCAAAGTCAATACAGATGATAATATGCGTCACACATGCACGTCGGTGGTCAATCAGTATAATAAACTGTCAGTGCCATAATGTCAACTCTGAAAACCTCCAACACAACGTGCCGCCGGCAGGATGTGAAGTAATGTTCATAATCTCGACCACTTCTGTTATCATTTTGTCAGTCTGTGCTCATGGATAATGCACATCCGTGCATATCAGTGGACAGCAAGATAAACTGCATTTGCAGATGTATGGATTTACAGTGATGGATCACCTAACAGCACACTTCTTGCACAATCATAGCACGAGCTTCATATTTATGAAACAAATTAGTTATCTATCCGGGGGGATGTTGCTTCCTAAATGCATGCGTCTTTATTTTGGCAGATTTAAAGCTTCTATTTAAAAGTGAAAGTAGCAATAACATTCAAGGGGTGGATGTGACAGATGTGCCAACAGGGCAGCTTTTAGACCGCTTCTGTATGAATCAGCCACACTGATATTTTCTTTCTGGTAACCAATAATTAGAGAGAAAGTAATTGGTACACACTATCCATGCATTTTACATTACTGCTCCTGCACGCACTATGTATTTTTCCTCTCCTCATCTTAAATGGCTCTTAGCTATCTAATTCTCTCTTCTTTTTTACATTAAATGTCAAGTCTGCTGTTTTTAATGTCTTTCATTTTTTTCAATGAAAGACGCTATACAAATAAAGTTTGTTATTTGTGCAGATCGACTGAAGCCAGTCATCTCCTTCATTTGTTTCACCCGAATTAGCCCCCAACTAAAGTAACACGTCGTGGTTCAAAAAGCGGTTTGAAGTTGCAGACAAGAAGAGGAAGCCTTTAACAGATCCCAGTGGTTTTATTTGAGAGGTTCGCCTACATGCCATGTAGCCCCGGTGCTGCCCAGACAACAAAGGAATCTCTAATAAGGTGAGAAGGGAGCAGACAGGGAGCGGGGAGGCAGTTGATGGACAAGGAGGGGAACATTTGACAAGTTCGGCAAGTGAGTGAGTCAGACTTTCAGGGTGAGGATGGCATTTTACTCCGGAGGCATAAAATCATGCCCTCACAAATGGCAGACATAATGAGTATGGAAACAAATCTGCATGATGTGTATGATAGCCATCTCTGAATAAAAATAGAGTGTCTGTGGGGAATATGGATTAGTCAGGAACAACGTCGCGGCACATTTCCGGTAAAACCTAACAAAGCGAGAGCATTAGAAAAAACCTTGAATCTATTAACTTGACTTCAGGATTTTCACTTAAGGAATTTGTAGATTTTGCCGCTTTAATGCCCCGTGGATCTTGGCTTAAACTGCCTTTGATGTGGAACACCACATTGTACGAGCTCAAAACACCCTTTAATCCACATCTTATCCGAGTTTCGTAACAGTCATACTCATTTCCTCCCTACATTAATCATTCTACGGTCTGAACACTCAAGTTAACACAGAGCTTCGTCTTCCCGTGTTTGTCACGGTTACACGTGGAGGACACGTGTGGGGAAAAAAGGTGCTGCTCCTCGATGTGTGAATGGAACAAACAAGGATATTTTCTTTTCCTACTCCACTCTGAATAGAATATAACAGATTAGACTAGATTTGACACAGATGCCTAAATGGCGACACCTTTAATTAATGACAGAAATAAATGAGATGATGTAGGCAATGTACTGCCACAGGTTTAGTTATAGCCAGTCAGTAATGGGGAGAAATAATTACTGAAATGACAAACCTCAATGAGGGACTAATGTAGAGCTGCAATGATAGGTTGAGTAATCAATTGACATAATTAATCATAATTAACATAAACACCGACTTGAAAAAAAAGGTAAAAACTGATATCCGTCATACTTATACTGTGATTGTAAGACTTTGACTGTGCAGAATATGTTTAAGGTCAAATGCATATAATAATATTTTCTGAGCACATAAGCAGGCAAGTTGTCTGCTCAGTGTTTGCAGAAAAAAATCTGTAAGGAAAAAAAGACCAGCCTTATATACATAAATTTTATTCAGCTGATGCTTCACTGGAGTGCAGCTCTACCCATAAATGTAGAATTGATTTTGACTTTATCATATCCGTCTCTCTCTCGCTTATAAATTGTTGATCACATTTTCAGCGTCTAGAATGGCCTGCTCAGTATCCAGCAATGACCTGACTCGTAGTAACAGAAAAACAGCCCCCCCCCCCCATGTGGTTTGACCTATCAAAAGGACACAAAAATTACATTTCAGGAAAGTGATATGTTGCATTATATTTTCAGCGTTTAGCCGACACTCTTATCAAGAGTGACTTACAATGAGTACATGGGTCGAATACGATTAAATTCCAAGGTCACGAGCGTTTCAAGCAACAGAAATGAGTGGCTGAGCCAAAGCCGAAGCACTCAGACAATAGATACGAGATATCAGATTACATTTCTGTGCCTCTTGAATGATCACATATAATAGGAAAGTTCTATATAAAGAAATGGATGGATAGAAATGGGGTTTCTAAAACAAAGCAGGAAAAATCTTTTTATATACTGTGGTTATATTGGAATATATTTAGTCAACTACTTTCATTCCTTTTGCAAATTCTGACCTATTTGGTCCTTTTATGCAGCAGAACATCCCTCTAGAACTACACGACATGGTGTGTGGGGCACATGCAAAAAACTGCCACTTTAATTGTGATAATCCATGTTCTTTCTTATTAAATCTTTTTTTCTGGGGCCATAAATCACAACATCCCCAGGTTGAGTTTGGTCAGGGACCTTTTTTGCATCTCTTCCGCAGAAACACAGATTGTTATTATGAAGCTGATTTATTCAGTGTTTTAGTTTTAATCACTGAGTATTTTTGCTTTGGAGAAGAGGAGGAGACATCAGCAAATAATCTGTCTTTCATTAAAACCATACGAGCAATTTGATTATATAAACATAAGCACGGCTCCTTTTCATAATACATCCCTATTGTTTTTTTATCCACTTATAATCAGTGTGAGTTCCTCCTTATCAAAAGATGCCCGATTTGCTCAACATATTAATTAAAATGTGAGGAAAATATGTAAAATAAGTCAGTAATATCATAAATAAATTCTTACAAACATAAGACTTGCAGGCTACCAACACAGTTTTTATACCATTTATATGAACAATAATGACTTTTTTTAATTTCCTCCATCCCATATTCAGAGTATTTAATGACAGCATTATAATTAGATACTTTAATACTTTGTCAATGGCTGAACGCAGTTTGCTTTAGCTAAATCACACAGACAGCATGTGGGCAAACACTGGCACGCATTTCCGGCCCCATACGTTCATATTCCTCAGCCCCAAAGTAGAAAAGGTCAAAGCTAATTGCACGTCTCGGAGTCCAATCCCTCGCCAGGTTCACCGCGCCGAGCAGGAGTGCCAATACGACCCCTTTCTGTGTTTGATGTGAACAAACAATCAGTTATCGCAGAGTAATTAGACTGATTCATTTTTGCTCCCATTGTGAGCCAATTATTGTAGATAAACTATTCAGTAGGTAAAACAAATCAGTGAATAATTTTGCTGTCTACGGGCTAATGGCAGCACTCGAAAAACATTTTTTTCCCCCCTTTAGCGCGGTTGATGCAAATGCCCAGACTGCAATAAAGCAAAATAAAATCATAATCACTGGATCCAGTAATGACCCACTCACTGCTACGTGACTCAAGACACATTTTTTATTTACAATGTTGTGTGACTGTCAAAAAAAAAAATCTAAATAGCAGCATCTCCAGCGTTGGAAAGTAGTTTATCCGGTTATTTGGAACCTGCAGTTATTCTGTGATGTTTTGTAGGTTATTCAAGGTCGCCAGCTGTCCAGGACGTCCTGCTCCATTTTATCTAATCAAATATCTTTGCAGTTGGACATGGAGATAACTCAAACCAGCAGTATGTTGAGTAATGAAATTCATCATTTAAAATTGTAAAAATTAAAAAAAAAAGAATGGGTTTATGGTACTTATGTTAATAGATGTTAGAGCACAAACAGGTGAACATGAAAAATAAGAACATACTGTATAAAGAAAGCCAGATTTTCTAACAGAGACTACTACATGTGACTTTATAATAGTGAACTTGTTAGCATTTACACGCTGTCAAAGATGAACAAACTTCAAACAGCTCCTGTTTGTGTTGTTGCTCTGTGTGCCGCATGCAGACACAAGGCGGATGTATTTACCCTTAAGCCACTCCAGGCTGACTGAACACTTCTTCAGCGAAAACCTCATCTCCTAACTTGTACAGTCACACACATTTATCTGCTAGCTGCCCAGATAAACCACAGTTGCTTTTCTCTTTTTCTTTTTTTCATCCTCGGCTTCTGAGCAGCTCTGCCGGAGCAGTTTGGCCAGAGCAACAGAGGGGATGAAGAGCCCCGGAATAGTCGCCCAGAGTGTTTCACTCACTCACTTTGCCCAATGAAATTGTTTCATCCTGTGCGAGGACTTAAACGCAGTGACCTTCAAATCACATTCTTACATCTGAGCTTTAGGCTCCCTGCGTTTTTTTTTCCACATACGTACGTTGTAAGCTGATTTAACTCTCCCTTTCCCCCTCCCTCCCCTCTCGCTGTCGGCCACACAAACACAATCTTCTTCCAAGTTCACTGGCGGGCTGCAGACCAGAATAAAAAAAAAAAAAAGGTGTTTTCCATTATGCACTGTTCCAGAGGATGATCATCCTCCATGAAGCCCTCATTACTTTACAAAAATGCGATGCATTCCATGCCTTTTTGAAACGTGAAAGCCAATGTAAAACAATCAAAACTAAATTCTCTCCCACATGCAAAAGCTGTGACATCACAAAACAAATCCTGGATTAAAGCTAGGACTGAGACGATACTACAAACAGGTGCAGTTTATTTGATGTGGTATAACTTTTCCAAAAAATTGTAGCAAAAAAAGTACAATACATTAGTACACAGAAAATGCTCACAATGCTGACATTTAACAGATATAAAGTATTGTTCGAACACTTGATAATTAACAATAAACAAACGCTGATGGGAATTTCATTAGTCCTGTATTTGGTTATAAACTATAAGGGGAAATTTTGACCTGATGGTGGCACTAGATAAATAGTGAGGAGACCACCAAAGTGATTACAACCTCCACTCCAGCACATAAATACTCTTCAGATCACATGTCCTGTGTTCTTTGAAAATAAATCTTCCACTGCTTCCACAATTGTTGATAGAGAAAAGAATGAAGTCTTTGTTTAAAACTTGTTAATAGGCAAAAACAGATGGTCACACCGAGCCTGACTGCATCCTGCTGCGTAATACAGGAGCCACAGACCCCAAATTGTAACGCACATCAGCTTCTTCTGCAGTTTCCTCATCTAACGTTATAACATGAACACGCCTCTTGTTCTGCAGCGCAGCTTGTTGAATGAGCCATCAAACCAGGCAAAATCACATTGATAACGTGAGTTCAGTCATTGTGCTTTTAAATCCCTGTCTGCCCATGACTTGTAGTCACAGTGTAGTTTTGTTGTAGTTTGTGAATGTTTGACATCAGAGATTTGCCCAGGCGGTCAAATGATCATTTAATTATTGTCCATAGTAAAATTAGCATTATTTGTGGTCAATTCATGTCATTCAGCAAGCAGCCATGGTGCTGGAAAGTTAAAGAAAAGAAAAAAAAAAACGAAGATTCAACAAATAATAGATAAATAATGTAACAGTTATAGGCCCCATAAAGAGCTCCACAACACATAACTACTGAACACTTATGGTACCAAAACACACATTTACTCATCCAACAGACCGGACAGAATGAGACCAGAGGGACAGACCAATAAAGACACACAGGGGAGTACAACGTGGATCATAAATAAACCGCAACACATGAAACTGTGAAAGCTTAAATAAACCAGTCAGCATCCTGGCAATCGAATGTAAAACTAAATATTTGTACTTCGTCCAGACAGAAGTGTGTTGTCAAGGTGTTATTAGAAAAATTCTAACAAGTCAGTCAAAGCAACTGAACCTGCAGTAATGATGTGGGCATTTTGAACTAAATCTTTAACAGTCTGACTGTGGTCAATAAGAAAACTACTAAAAAGGCTTTTGCAAATTTTTGATTACGTATTCCAGATAGTACCCTGATTTTTCATCGAAACAGGATAAGCGAGATCTCTGCTCCTCACCATGGGCGCCCATACTCGCAAACTTCAGATTTTCCCCTTTCGGGTTTATGTCGGTTCAGGAGGAAACGTCGGTAGAATTTATAGTCTGGCAATAGAGAATGTCTACAAAATGTTGAGCCAATCCATCATGTAAATATTTCTCACAGGAATGCTGATAAATCCGACCTGCTGATGGCACCCGATGAAGAAGTGTACTGTACCCGGTCTACTGTATTGTAAAGAACAGCTGGTTAAATTATGCATGTGTTTGCACAAAGGCAAGCCACAAAAATGCTATTTTTAGAAAGGCACATTTCATAAGCTCCTGCTATCCTGGGACACCTGTCTTGTGTAGAAGTGTCACATGAGGAGGACCGACTCAGCCGGGTTGAGAAAGAATAAGAGGCTAAGGGGGTCGTTCAATATGTTTACTTGTGATTTCGGCGAGAGGTTTTCAGGCAGCCTGTGCCCAGTGAAACAGAAAGTGTGCAGAGTTCACTGGGTTTAAATGAGAGTCTTTCCCATTATAGTCTCACTGGGTGAAAAAAAAATACATTCTAAACTACATAGTATAAAAAAGCCTGATTTGATCCAATTGATTCTTCCATTTGGCACAGATTCTCCCATACGGTCTGCTTTATAACCTCAGAGGCATTTTTAAACATTGATTCATTTCCACTCTTCCATTTAGATGGCCTCTAATACTGAGACAACTTTACAGTGGTGATGAGACAAACTGCAGGGGGAGGCGCGTTAGAATTTAAAGGATCTTTCTCGGACAGTCGGGCACAATCAGAGATTGTGTCAGGCTGAAAGAAAACAGTGCATTTCAAGCTGTTGGAGCAACAGTAATATAAAACAAATGGTTGTCCTCTGTGTAAAACTAAACCCGCTGGCCATTAGAAACTGTAATGAGTGAATGTTGGAACAGCTTGGAACAGAGGCATCATTAAGCTGGAGTTATGGATGTCCACAAGGTCACACAGAGGAACAGCCTCAGTAGGATTCTTCATTAAGGAACAGGATTCCTACGCGACTATAAAATCTCCTCACAGAAACTGTTCAATAGACAGATTAACATGGGTTTTGAAGCGCCAGTCATTAACTCTCAGCAGTTAGTCCACTTCCCTTGTCAAAGTTGGCAAAGAGACAGAAATACCACACAGAGACAAAATAAAATATATAGTGATGCTTATATATATAGTGAAACTTTCTTATTAGTCAAAGCATCTGATGTACAGTCAAACTAACAATGAACGTGCAAATGTCCCGTGTGTATTCCGAAGTCTGATCTTATTCCTTTTGTGTTCTTAAACATTCATTGTTGTCCAAAAAATAATTAAAAGCACAATCTTTGAGTGACTTGTTCCCTAGCCCCTAAGATTACGGTCACTTTGTTTCAGGAAGTGATCATGTTTTGAGTCGTTCGGAGTCATTGAGTGTTATCTGGAGGCCACTGCGCGTGCACTCTCCCTTCCTTTTGCTAGCTTGTTGTGCTACATAAAACAGCCCCTGACTGCATTCTGAGGTTGTGCAATCTAATTCAAAGTCAAGAGGTTGTGATTTGTGGCCCTCAGCGAGCCGTTGACCCTTTAGCTGAGTGGTTCGCGCAGGGCAGTGGTGGTGGTGGTGGTCTGGGAGTTTGGGGGTTTGGGCCCCAAATTCACTACACATGCGCGGTGGCGTCTGCCTGTTACAAGGAACTACTCCCCGAGGACTGAAACTGTGATTGCTTCTAGTCCTGAGTGCCGTTCCTAAAGAAACTTTTCCCTTCAAGGCCATTGAACACGTCAACCAGTGCAACAGCGTCGTTCTTTGATGTGTTTAGTAGTTTTTTTTTTTGGATACCGCTGGTGGTCTATGTCAAAAGCCTTATCCTCTAAGTCATTTCTTTGTCTAGATCTCTGCCCCAGAATGAATCGTTCGACTGGCCAGAGCCGGTTTTAACCTCACAGCTTTGTCTACTGCAGCGTTGACAGCTCAGATAAGGGTGAAGTGCTCCAGTCTAAATGAGCTCCAGAGTTTTAATATAAGGGCTGTGGAGTGGTCAGTGACTTATTCTCAGTCTTGTTCAGGTCTGACTTTTATTGTCGAGCAAGTGCGCGAGGCCGATAACTGTAAATCCGCCGCGTATTAATTACCGACGCCCCTCCGAGGTGAACAACAGATAACTTCATCTCTCAACCCTTTAATGTATTGTGTCTTCTCAATTGCTATAAAATGCGCCATTCAAGAAATAGGCCTTTCATTGTTCAGGGTGTTCATCTTCTTTCAATAAGGCTGGGAGACTCACAAGTGTACTATTGGGGCAATTTGCGAGATTTGCCCAACCTGCAAATTGTAAAGAGATGTACTGCGGCTTGATTGGAGCCAACGATCTGCAAATATGATCTTAATGTGGGAGTTCACAGATCTAATTTTAACCCTCCCAAATGGATCTTCGCTGATAATATCAAACGTTTTAATCTGACAAGTGTAAATCCGGAGCTGTGCAGGGATCAGAGGCTGCTAACAGCCCATGAGAGCTCCGTTTGTAGTGAAGTGAGGCTTAGCAAGCTGAGGGCGACTGTTGTTATTTTGTTTGGAATCACTGGCTCATGAGATAACAGGCACTGATGTAAGGATGTATCGGGGGGGCAGCGGGATAATCTCATATCAAGCATGCAATTTGCGCACATTAAGTGACCCAGTGTAATCAATAATTGTGTGACGCCACGCGAGAGTTAAATTTCTCCTAAATTCGGGTTTCTGTCATTTCACGCTCCCCCCCCCACCGGAGCAGGCTGCTTAAAAATGTTGACTTATGCTCTTTCTGCAAAGTTACGTGACTTACTGGGTATCCATCTTATCTTTCCTCCATTTCTCTTCTGCTGCAGAAATTGAAAAATATGAAGGTGAAGAATCGAGAAAAGACGGGGACGTGAAGAAATACCTAGATATCATCAGCAATAAAAATATCAAGCTCTCCGAAAGAGTTCTCATCCCGGTCCAACAGTATCCAAAGGTAAGGCCTGACCAGTTCCACTCTTTTTAGGTTTTATACACTCATGAACAGACATCTCAAAACACCATTGGATGTGAAACCACTTGCATAAACACCTCCGGCGTTAAGAATCACCGAGCTTCCAGCAGGCTGATAGAAATTCATCGGGCAGTGTCTGTTTATTTTTTGATGTAGTCATCAAAAAACGAGTTTTTTAGTGCACCGCACTCAAGGGTACAGTGAGGAACAGTGACCATAAATCATCGCGCGACGCCGCGCTCGCTATTCCAGCGATATGCAACGTCAGTACTGACAAAGTTTGAAACGCGGCCTAATGAGGCCGCTCCGTCAGGCGGCTGAACGCACAGCTGCTCCCGCTGAAGGCTTCACTGCCGCCGTGGTCGGCGGGGGGGGGGGGGGACGTTTCCTCCGTGCATTCATGCAACAGGCAACAGAGTTATCAATGTATCAATATGGAACGCGGAGCATATTTCAGAATGATACGGGTTATTGCTTCTGCTGTTGGAGTAAAGAGCGTGAGCAGAGATGTCAACATTTTTGTGAGTATTTTTCAAGCACTATAATGTTGTACATCTGTTTCCATCCTCCATTCAATTTACTTGTCATTTTCAATATGATATTCCCTCCTTGTAGTTTTAATTATCAAAGCAAACCATTATTTAATATTGTCCTTGATATAAAGACATTCAGATAATAATATTATTAATTCCATTACCGTCCTGCTATGACGTGTACTGTATTTTCAGGTGTTGAGGGGGTGGTTGGTTTATTCTGAGGAGGGATAAAAAAACAAAGCCCCCCCCCCTCCATCCTGTGATATTCCAGAGAGGAGACAGGACTCCTGCAGGTGCAAAGCAAAAGCCTCTCATTATAAAACATGCAGGGCCCCTTTCTACTTTCTTTGTACTTCGACCCATCATCATCAAATATGTGTGTGCTTCACTGTCACCCAGCTACGTTATTGCCATCATCAGCGGCCGCTTCTCCTCAAATATACAATTCATGGTCAGTGATTGCTGCGATCTCTCCGACGGTCCCTCAAGCACTCATTAAAAATGAATCACTTCTGGTCACTTTGTCTCTTGTTGTCACTGCTGGTGTTAGTGCTCAGTAAAGCGCGGTAATGGAGGAGCCGCCACAAAGCACTGCACTGTCAGTGGCCTTTCTTTTTTTTTTTTTATTTTAATGTCTCGGCCCCGCACGCTGTCGTGTTTCATGATCTCAAAGATGGTGTATCCATCTCTGATTTTTTTTACTTGCTTTGTGTTCCGCGGTGTACTGGAGAATGACTAGAAAACAGAGGATGTCAGAGGAGATGTAGAGGAACATTTAATTGCGCCCCAGGAGCCCGGCCGCTGTACTTTCGCCCATCGAGCCCCCTCAGGACAATCCATAGAAATCAATTTGCTATTTCCTCCTCTGGATCAGTGTTGAAAAAGTAATTAAGTTGTGCTCAGGAACTCCACACTCTATTAAATTAGTTTCTAATCTATACAAAAATGCTCGTCGGCTCAGGAACAGAAGACCTACGGTGACTCAGGGACATCTTTCTGTTCTTGTTCCCTCATTAAATTGCATTGTTTTCTGTCCTTTTTCTGGCACATTGTTTCTTTTCTTTCCTCGCATTAAACGCTGCCGAACATTGAAGTCGGAGCACAGATACTGTCTGTAAAGCCGGGAATAAAGATAAAGAAAAAGAAACAACACAGAACAGTATCGCTATTTTCTTCTGAGGTAGATAAATGGGATGTAAAAATGTATTCACAGGTGGAGGAAAAAAAAACAGAGCCTCGGAACCCAGGTTCTGGATAATGAACACAATAGTGCCGGCTCTGCAAAGTAAGCAAAGCAGTTCAGTCCAGTGGGACGGATTGGTGGTCCGACTGCAGCCTCTGTGACCTAATTGCACAGTCAGCACCCCACAAGACTGCAGTGTCACTATCTTTAACATCTTGGTAACACTGCACTTTCCGTTAATGGTAATTAGCCACATGAAGCAACACTTTGATCGGCCCCAGCGAACGATGAGGAAACGGACGGGACGTGCGGCGCTGAAAAGTTTCTCAGACGGGATAAGTCGCGCGGCCAATTAGAGAACATATTAATTGTAGAATCGGTTTTCCTTTAAGCTTTCGGCACAAAGAAATACGCTTGCTTCGGGGCTACAACAGAAATATAGTAAAAATCAAATACAACAAATCAATATTGGCTTACTGCTGTGAAAAATGTTATTGTGGCTCCACAGGTATTAATTCCTGCCACTTTTCATTGATCAATACATTGACTTTTCGCTCCAATGACATCTGGGCCTACCGAGAGGCACAAACGGATTGGTTTTATTTTATTTCACGCTGGAACCCTCACTTTTTTTTTTTGTGTCACAGCTGTTTGTTCCCTCACATGTAGTTGTCAATAACGTCCCATCTGTCTTTCAGTCACCGGCGGGCGGAGCGAAAATAAGAAACGCTATAAAAATCCGCTCGTCCACATTTCTGCAGGCTCACGGCGCCCTATGCGCTGGAAAGTGATTAAATGCAAAGTAATTAAATTATTACTTGGGAGAGTTCTTCTGGCTACTTTCAGATTAGACGTGAGTGACGCACGGAAGATTAATGTCATCTAGCAGGGAAACAACCGGTGCTGATGAAATCGTTCCATACAGTGCGCTGCAGATATCTGGACATGTTACAGCAAGAAAGGTGCAGGTCTTATTAATGACATAAATCACGACTAAATCCTTCATTAGTATAATGCATAATGCATCACCAGTATAGAGAATTAGAGACTTGAGTGAGACTTTTTCACCTGTATTTCCCCTGAGTCTAAAAACCCACTGTGAAAAATGTCCTTTTTTATGTTTAATCACAAATTTTATGTAGTCCTTCATCCTGATTTATAAGCCGAAATTATTTTAGGCAATATATGATGACTTTGCTAAATAAGAATTCGAAGACTGATATTCATCTCTCCTTTTATATATGATATGTCTTTATATTGATATATATCATTATGCTGTATATTAAAGTTCTGGAAAATGTATCTATTGAGAATTTGTTTATGCACAATGATCTTTCTTTTTTTTTGGACCGATCCAGTGAAATAAAATACATGACGAATAATGTTACTTTATCACACTGATGTAAAAAAAAACCACATAAGATTTAATATAGCCATAAAAATGTTCTATTACTGGAAGAACTAGAATTCTGTGATTAGTCGACCACAGAATGAATCAGCAGATATTTGGTAAATAAAACAGTAATTCAATTCCTAATCCTATTTCTCTATTTAAGATGTGTGTAACTTGGATAGATTTGAATAGAATTCTTGTAGTTTTTAGTTTGACTATATACCTCATACCAAACAATATTAAGGGGACCTTTATTTTACTTTCTTATCCTCCTACCTCTTAAAGGTTTAGATGCCATGTGTTGTAAAATCTCTAACTAGACGAATTATATACATTTTAAAGACTATACTTATATAGACCTCCCCCACTTACTAATTAGATGAGATAGTGATATCAGGAAAACCAGTTTCTGGACTATAATTTCTTTAAGTTACCCTGAGCAGTTAACATGAATAAGGCTTGTTACACTGCCACAAATAGTAAATAAGTGGAGGTACTAACTCATTTGAAAATGATGATTCCCCAATAAGGCAGAAGAGAAGGCCAAACCAAACTAGTAGCTCATTCATTTCAATGTCCCCATTCCAAATGCTGGAGAGCTGCAAGAAACAGGATTTGTATATATTGTTTAACCTTGCTGCTGCCAGTAAATCTGCAGGATTACATTACCAAACTTCTGTGTATCCATATGTATGTAGGTAAAAGTCCTTTTTAAATTCAATTTGGTGAAACTGCAATGGAAGATGTGCTCCGCTGTTTGAATTTGGTTCACAGGGTGCTGTAATTGGTTTAACTTTCAAACTCCGAGCGGGCTGCAGCTGCTACAGCCGCGGCTCTATTTGGATTAAACCTGGAGGGATGATGCTTGTCTCCTGTCACAGACCCGGTCGTACGCGGCCTTGACGTGGGGAGGACTTTGTGCACCGTTCTCCGTGAAATCGACATGAGCCTTTCTGTCATTTCACAGCCTGTCAAGATAAATGACCTTACCATCACTCCCTTTTTTTATATCTTTGATCTCCTCTGAAAAAGTACTGAAACCTTGAAAACAGGCTTGATTTTTGGTTAAGGAGAGATCCCAGGCACAGTACATTTGTATCTGTCCCGTTTTTTGACATGTAAACAAATGACACGCTCCCCAGGGGCTCTTATGGAAAGTCTGGGAACTGGAACCGCCGATCCCTATTTACACTTAAAATATGATTAAGATATTCAGCGTGGTTATTTGTCACTGTTTAATGGGGCAGCTTGATTTGCATCTCATAACCTTGAGGGCATGAAAGTGATTTTCGATGACGGGCGCTGCCTGTTTAGTCTGGCGCTGGGACTGTTCTGCATGTCTGCACGTGTGAATGTTACCAAGCATGGTTTCCGCCCTCTGACTGGATGAATTTGATCCGGTTAAAAGCAATATGGTCACATTTCTGGTCTTGTCACACATTATCAAGCTGTTTTTTTTTGTAGTTGTTAGTCATATAAAGGGGGTTCCGCCACAACACATTCAATTGTGATCAGCTTATCGCTCTCAGGTTTTCGTGACCTTTATAACGCCACGGCCGTTCTCTGCCCATGGAGAAATTACTTTTTTTTTTTTTTGTTCAACCAGTGATGTCACCGTCCTGAAGAAAAAGGGCTATCATGTGTGAATGTGTTTTGCTTAGATAAGTGGTTGAATACAGTAGAGGCGTGCGGAGCGCGAATTAAAATTAAACACTCCAGCGATAGCATCGTGGTCCCACTCCGGGATCCCGCTGAGCCAGCGTTTGTGTGATGACTTCTGTCTGCCACAATGCTGCTCAAAATATAATAAAGATAAAATGCCTCCGCGTTCACAATGCTCAGACTCCATACGCGTTTTCATTATACGGTGCACTCAGTACAGAATCAAGCGACATGTCAGGATTCCAACTAACCTTGGTTTTTGGAGTATGTTGCTGATTGACACTATTGTCCCACAAGCAGCACCTAACAGAAACTATGTAGCTGCTGCTCACAGATAGAAAAAAAAATGTTGCGAGACAGCGTCAGGAATAAGAATACCTATTCAGAAATAGATTTTGGGTTTCTCTTTAAAGAAGCTGCAGACGTTAGTGTTGTTTTTGTAATCGCATGGCGTGAAACGACAGCGTGTCACGTCGGAACCGTCCCTCGCGGTGATGAACCTACAGACAATTATCACCCGACGCCGCGGCTCCCGCTGGAGGGAGCCGCTAAAGTGTAAATATATTTCCCTCAGGAGTTGATAGGAGACCACAGATAGAACTGAAACAGAATGAGAATCCACCAGGTGGACAGACGTAACACCAGATGGATAGAAACGCTACACCAAATGAATGCAGATAGGGGCCCACAACTGCTGGATGTCTAAACAAGCAACTGTGCGCAAACAGGTTTAACGTATCACCTCTGAAATGTAATTACTCGACGACGTTGTGTTCACAGTTTGTTTCCAATGCCCCTAGCCAACAACAAATCAGTTAATGCATGATTAAAACTGCCCTGATCAATATTTTTATATCAAATGACTACGAGTAATGTGAGAGCGGCTGCACAGAGATTTATCTCCCGACTCTGTTCAGCGCCCTGTAGCCTTTTAGTGCTGGATTAGCTCAGTGTTTTTTGTTTCTTATGACAACTTAACAGTTTTGTTTCTCTCTCTCTCTCAGACAGCTGATTTCAGGCTTTTTTTTAATTTAATCAGTACATAATGCATATAACCTCACTTTGTCTAGTTTTTTTTTTTTTAATTTGAGAAGGATTTATGAAACTTTTCTTTTGAAAGTGGAAAGAAAAGAGATTCAACATAAAAGGGGGAGAAGAGAAATGCCTTGGTTCGTTAGCGTCTCGCAAGAGGAGAGCTCAGATTGGATGAATTGATTTTTTTTCCTTTTTGCTGCTGGTCTGACAGCAGAACACAGCGTGTCTGGAACAGCTCATGGTCTTAAACAGCTTTTGTTGCGCTGCATCACTTTGGCATCGCCGGCTGCTTATCTGTATTGATCTTGGCTCAAGTTGTTTGTCACCTGTTGGAATTTACAAGAATGATATTTGTTTGGTTTTTTTTTTGAGTTGCCATCTGTGTGATGAAACCATCTGGGCAACAAATCAGGGTCCATGTATAGTAGTAATACTATAATAGTAATATTTACTATTAAAACCGCAACATGTCATTTGTACTATTAGATTGTCTATGAACAAGTCAGCCTTTGTTACATGTTTTAAATTGTGTGCTTTCATTAATGCAAAATTATTATTGCTTCTATTTTAAGTAAATTTAAACTAACTAAGGGACATAATATATAGTCTATTAACATGACACCCTTTGCATGTGTATTAACTGTACACGTAGATGTACCATCATATCATGTATTGACTTTTTATCCAGTTGTAGTCACATTTTGATGTATGTGTATATATATATATATATATATATATATATATATATATATATATATATGATGCATTAAGACATCCTGTAAAATGAAATTTTTTTTTGCTGTTTATTAGGAAAAAAAGAAAAAAAACTCCCATGATGCCACGCCTCTTCTCTTATTGTTTGGATTGAGAGATCCCCAGCAGCAGAAAATGACAAGTTGTCTTTATATTTAAGCATTAATATGATATTTCAATTCAAGCAGCTTTATTGGTTTGTTTGCTAAAGTTAACACTAACTACACAATCATAATAAATATAAATAAACAAAAACAAGGATACGAAAGGGTGTGGGGAGTAAAAAGGGCGAAGGAAGGCAGGTGAGACTAACAGGATGTATAAATATAGAACAAATCAATTATTCAATAATAAACATGAATTATTAGCTGTTTTGGATGCGGGGCTCAGAGGACTGTGGAGCTTGTCGCTGCATATTTAGCCGCCAGCCTACAGCAATCCTCCCCCTCTAACACTAGGTCCCTTCAAGTCACACAGATATAGGAACTCTGGGATTTTTTTTTTCCTATTATTATTATTTTTTGTAAAATATTGTTGTTGTTTTTTTTAAGCCACTGATATTGGATGCAGTGAGTTACTGCAGCTTTCTCCTCCACCGTTGCCTCGTCAGAGTTAGAACACAATCTCTCCCCTCCGGGCAGCCGGGTCTGCAGCGGTGGCCTCCACCAAATTGGTGCCCTAGGCGAGATTTGAGCCGCTGCCCTTTGCATCGCGGCCGGTCCCACCGCCAATCGCCGCGCTCTCGCACAGAGAGTGCAGCAGAGCTCACGTCTTCGAGATTGTCTCCAGTTTAGAAACAAAATCCACCACGAAATAAAAAAAAACTGTATAAACGTTCTGTAAATCTCTCGTCCAGTGAAGAAAAGGTTGTGTCACCAATAAGCTCATCTGGAGCCTCGTAACCAAAAGGCCTTTTTTCTTTTATGATTACAGCAGGTGAGGGAATCTCTGCAAGTCTAGTGTGACTGGGATCTGGTTGAGGATGTCTGTTCTCCTCAGCCAAAAACTGGGCCTCCATCTCCACAATTGTCAGATATTAGACCGAAGGAAGGAAATTTAGACATATCGCCCCCTTCGATTCCCCTGCCGCATGATATGTTCTTTAATTCGTGTCTTCTAGTAACACAAGCACGACAGAAATACTTTAATGTCGCGACCTCTTCCACTTTCTGATCCTTAGCCCGGATAAGGTGCGACTGTAACCCCGTTTCCAACTCGCCAGCATGCTGCTTCATTAACCAGAAAAATCTATCCATAAGCTCCACCTCTCTGGAAAAATTAAAAAAACATTGCCATTGTCTGTTTTTTTTAATTCAGTCCTTCCTTTCAGCGGAAGACTGAATTACTGCCACCAATCTAATAAGAGCTGCCCACCACCTGTGTCTCTCAACCCCAATTGGATTCAGTTTGATTTTATTCTATCGATGCAGCCTTTTTTCCTGTGGACGCACGGTGCCACATGGCGGAGGGGACGGGAACAACCTGATGTCGCATCGCTGCGAGGTGCTAAGGCGGTTAGGCCGCCTCAGGATTCACAGGCGTGGGATTAAAATATTAAAAAATAAGTTCATCTGAAGAGAGGAGTATATGTGACCACCGGGTATTACATCATCCATCCATCCATCCATTGTCTATCCCGCTTATTCCCTTTCGGGGTCGCAGGGGTCTGCTGGAGCCTATCCCAGCGCGTTAAGGCGAGAGGCAGGGATACACCCCAGATGGTCGCCAGCCAATCGTGGGGCACACACACCATTCACACACCATTCACTCTCACACTCACACCTATGGGCAATTTAGAGTTTACCAATTAACCTGAGCATGTTTTTTGTATTGTGGGAGGAAACCGGAGTACCCGGTGAAAACCCACGCAGACACGGGGAGAACATGCAAACTCCACACAGAAAGGTCCCAGACCCAGGCCCAAGGCGGGTCTTGAACCTGCGACCTTCTTGCTGTGAGGCAACAGTGCTACCCACCGCACCACCGTGTCGCCCGGTATTACATCATATTAATGAAAAAAAAAAGATGCTGATGGTAAAACAGCCAATAATAGCACCTAAGCCACATTATAACCAAAGGACAAAGGGGATGGGACAGGAAAAGCATTTAATTGACTATTAAAACAGGGCTAATGTTGGCTAAGTACACTAAGATGTCATAAAAACAAGTATGACCATGGCTTCTTTGGCTGGATATTGGATAGTTTGTCACTAAATAAGATTCTACAAGTTTTCTGAGGCACCCGTAGAATCTCTCTTAGTGATAAACTCCATTCATCCTCTCGGTTTTAGCCTTATTAGGCCAACACGGTGCTTTTTCAAGTTGATAGTTGTAACACCTCGCACATCTAAAAGCCTTCATCTGCATGCAGATAATTTAATATTAACATCTATGAAAATGACTTATCAGCATTCCTGCGTACAGCGTATCATGAGGTGAATATCCAGAGACTTTAGCTGCAACATTTATTCTGTAAACATTACATGTGCTCTAGTTAAACTCAGAGTGGAGTGCATGTAATATTTAGAGAATGCGCGGTGAGCTCATGCAGTCGGTCACAACTCTGGATATATAAAGAACACTAGACGCATTCTGAGTTACTCTGTCTCCACTCTGGTGACTTCATCCCTTCTGTACAAGTGCACAGAAGTGCACTACACACAAGGTCTTGTATTGGCTTAAATAGATTAGCAGATTGTATTTGGTTGGCAGAGCTTCATCTGCTGCAATATCAGATTTATGAAGATGATTATGAAGGCATTTGTTCTATTGAAAGTTCATATATAATGCAGTAATGAATAGATGGATATAAATGGCAGATCACCATTGTTGCTGTTGTAGGATGTTAAAACATTGTGATTGGCTAATGGCCTCAGGACATTAAACACAGAGGGGTGGGTTCAACACAGGACTTCCCAGGAAAAGTAGAGTGGGTCACTTGTTTTAATGGGATTCCATAAATTTCGGGCTTGTTTTTAAATATTTAACAGTGGAGGACGTTGGCCCATTTCAGCTGTATATGCAGAGTTGGAAGGACACGTTCTGCGTGACTCTGAACGCAGCTTTGTCATGTCCGGTCCAGGCTTGTTGAGTTTTTGCGGCCCACACCTCCCTGCGTATAATGCACTGGGCCCAACGGTCGATACCAATATTTTAGTTTAGTGTTTATTAATCTCTCTGCGGCTGTTAGGTGTGTTTTTGTTTCATTCTGTTTCTCCTCTTTTAAAGGACGTACCTTCCTAGTATAGCTGCCTGAGTGAGCTCAGGTGTTCACAAACAACCTACCCCCCCCCCAAGAAACACACACACACACAAACACACACACACACACACCCTCAGCGTGTGGTTAAAAGCGGCAGGAGAACATGAGACGTGGCCAGTGAGCCGTCTGACAGGCGTGCCGTGTTTATGTTACACGGCCTTTTTGCTTTGTCTTTTGGTGCATTCACAGCCAATTTCCTGTGTATCTTTTTTTTCTTTTTTTTTTTTAGTAAAAACTTTGTATGTAATATAAACATTGTCCCGGTATGATGTGTTTGTTCAGCAAGATTGCCTCCTATTGTGAAACTGGTATCGTTTCTCTGCGGTGTGGATCCTATTGGTTGGTGTGGTGTTGGCTGGCTGACCCAGGACTCAGTGTGTTGGTGTAACCTCACAGCAGGACCAGGTCATCACCATAAAAGAGTGTGTCTTGTTGGAATGTGAAATTTTCGTCTTTTTTCTCCAGCATCACTTTTGGATAATATTAATGAAAATATTGTAATTATTAATTGCTATGAATGTAAGTAAAAAAAAAAAGTGGACAGAGAAATTAGGTGGAGATTTAATTAGGTTTTGTTCTGCATTGAAGTCAATGCAATGATCATTACAATCATTTATAAACATCCATCACAATTATCGTAACTTTATTGAACTACATAAAATCTTGCCCAAATAGGAATTTATGTAGTATTTTGCAAGGGGGGGTTCAGTCGTGTCTTCACTTTTACACATGATGCATGTCTTAGGAAAATGGCTTGAAAAACTTGAAAGTTTCACAATGGCTGATTCAAATTTACAGTCTCTGTCAAAGCATCTCATTAAACACGATGACAGGTCGACACGGGCCGTTTTCGTATTGATTTAGGATAGGAAGGATTTGTTTGTAATGGGATCCATTGTTCTTGTATTTGGACTTGCTTGGCTGTTTGTGCTTTGTGGATACTTTTACTCCTTAATTACTGTGCGGATACGTGTGGGCCAGGAAAGAACTGAAATGCTCTTGTGTTCCTGTGGCTGCTGATGGTTAGGTAATCTTCTGCTTTGCTGTTTGGTTGGTGGTTAGTGTGTGTGTGTTCCATCCTGATCTGTTAACGGTGTTTGCTGCCTAACTGCGAATGCTCTGAGACACAAAGAGTCCAAATCTGCTGAGCTGCTGCCAAGATCAGAGAGCTGTAGGTGAACAGCCAACCGAGTCCCTCCCCACCACTGACTATGTACAGACTCGGGGCCTGGCAGAGCCGTGCTCGCTCTTTCCCATTTTTTGTTTGTCATTTTATCATAATTACTCCTCGGGGGTAGAGTTAGACAGGTGTTAGTTTTATTATTCATGGGTTTTGTCTCCCTTTGTGCTAGTTGTGTCTGATTCTTCTGCTGTGCGTGCGTTCATATCGCAGACAATTAAGATATTTCCCCCAAGTTTGGAAAGGGCCTGACGTCTCTTTCGTGAGCAGTAAAGGTTTGATTCTTAAGGCCTGGAGATTTAAAATGGGATGTAGAACGATGTTTTAGTTATTGGCAATCAGATCTTTTGTTTCCAACTTAAGCCAAATATCTTTCTCCATTTAAAATTATGAGTTTTTTAATTCATCAATAGACTTGGTTATTAGATTTTAGCCTAAAAGCCAATGATCTCAATCTACTTGATCTAAAATATTATTAAATTTGTAGTTTTCCTACAAAACCGTTCATTCATACAGTTTGTACACACACACACACACACACAGCTGCTGTCGTCCTTAGTGGGAGACAGTAGAACAAGGTTATCAGCATAAAACAGAGACTTTTATCTAGGGGGGAAATCCGGGAACAGCGCATTGATCCAACTGAACAGCAAATTCATTTATATACGCATTAAATAAAGTCTGACTTTTATTGCAACCCTGACGAACACCTCCTCTCCGGGGGGAAGAATTATGTTTGTTTGTCTCCAACTTTAACAGTGCACCTGTTTTCCAAACACACTGAACTGGATCATACATTTTGTCCAACTATACCACAATGCAGAAGCCTCTATTAGAGCCCTTCATGCCAAATGGCCGAGAGGTTTCCAGAGATCAATGAAACAAGTGAATATCTTCCTATTTTTTTGTTTTTGCGCGGCGAACAAATTTGTTAAAAAGTGTGATTGGTATGCGACCGGGGGCGCTGTGTTTTGGGATGAAAATCAAAATAGATTGTTTGTCAGGGAAATCTAGTTTTAATTTATTTAGAACACCACGGAATAATTCACCGAGACAACACAAATGCCACAGCAGATACAAAGGTTTGCCACTCTTGCGAATGGGACAAATGAAATAAAACCGATAAAGCACTGAAAAGCGTGTGTTGCAATCCTGGCGTTACTGTGACGTCCATGTAAAATAAGATTAATGTCATTAATTTCTGTCACCTCCTTTATACAATTTTGAATTACTCGGGTGGATTTCCACAACGCTGTTGAAAGCACGCCGGTGGTGATAGAAAGATTAAATACATCACCGTCGAACTCTGTGATAATTGCTCGGCGATAAATCGAGCAGCGTCTCCGGGATCCAATTGGCCCTCTCCAGTTGAACTCCTGGTATCAGTTCCTTGCAATGCTTCGAATACATCAGCGGGAGGAGAGGGGCTGAAAGCGCGCGGTTCACGCCGCATACACAATCATTATCGATAAGAGGCTAATCCTCTCCAAAATAAATGCCTGGCGTCGGCAACGTGGTTTACACCGGTCGGAGCTTTTCATTGGATACGAGCGAGCAAATCGAGTCTAAATAATAATTAAATTTTTGGTGTTTCTCGCAGATGTGCATTTGTTTCTCATGGGACGGCAAGTGGCACTCAGGGGGTCTATTTACCAAGTGAAGGGTGAAATCTCTTGCTGTCTCTGGCACACACACACACACACACACACACACACACGCACAGCAAACAGCCACTCATCTGCTTTCTTTAATGTCCGCGGGGCTGATAGGACACCCTTGTCTGACACGCTCACAGCCCAGTCATCCCTGGCTGTCATTAAAGCATAAACCTCTACCTGAAGCTTTAATCCTCCTATCTGACACAACCTGGATTTTGCCAATAGCACAGCTCGCTAACCCGGCAGTAAGCGCCTCAGGACACCTTCAAGTCTTAACTGGCTCCAGTGCGCTGCGTTAAAAGGCTGCTCACCATGCACAATTTTCCAAGCTCAGAGCTGAAAAGTTTTTTTTTTTTTTTACAGTATTAGATTCAGCGATGAGACAGCGCCTCGTGGGTTGTTAAATTTCAATATTTTCTCGCTTTCCACGGAACTGGCCTCATAGAAAAATCACAGAAATATGCCGCTTTTGTACAGAAAATCACCCCGAGGTGATTATTGACTATTTATTACATTTTAACGGGGCTATTTTTTTGGCTCAAAAAAAAAGGATCAAGGTTACAAAATGTGTGTAGAAGGACTTCTCAAAGGAATATTACTTTGAATTGATGACAAAGTACAATATATTTGTGAATCTCTCTCCATCAGGTGACTCTCGACAGGAATGTTATTGTGTGTTTATGGATCTCCGGCTTTGTCGGGTGCATCAGTGCTTTCAGCAGAAGTGATGTTCCTATCAACGAATAAATGAATGATTTTTACACCGAGCAGTGGTTGTTTTACGACAAACCCTGTCACTCGCCACGCTCGCCGTGAATATTAACAACATTATGGCCCAGGGATGTTGTTCCGCATTACAGGTGCAGAACCGTTTTCCAGCATGAATTTCTTAAATAACTAGTGCCCATTTTACAGTATTAAGGTTACAAATGTTAAATTATATTTTAGCATTTTTTTTTTAAGCATGGGATGGAAGAGAGGGTAGTGCTGATGCCTTACAGCAAAAAGGTCACAGGTTCAAGTCCCTGGGCTGGGACCTTTATGTGTGGATTTGCATGTGCTCCCCATGTCTGCGTGGGTTCTCCCACTTCCTCCCACAGTGCAAAATCATGCTGAGGTTAATACGAGACTCATATTGCCTGTAGGCATCAGAGCGTAAGTGAACGGTGAGCGTACCCCACGGTAGGCTGCTGACCCCTGTGACCCTAGTCAGGAGGAAGCATGTATGGAGAAGTGGGTGGTTGAATGAAAAAAGATGGCTGTACATTTGGATCCTGTCAGTCACCGGTTCAACACTGTGTTCCTGCTTCTTCTCCTACATGTTTAGATTTTCCCGTTGTAGAAATCACTGATATTAGGCAACACATTTTTGTGCAGGCAGACTCAAATTAGTCTCAAACCAGATTCCACATGCAGTGAGAACAATCACCTTCAGGCTGGTTGTGAGCTCTGAAAATAGCACTTTTTTTTTTTTTTTTGCAAATTTTAACAATTTGTGCCAAAATAAATGAATAATTTATTAGCTTGGTAATACTCACTCTTTGTCACCGCAAGATATTCAACTTTTTAGACTTAGGAACTTATGAAACTTTTTTTTTTCTCCCATATATCATTTTGTTTAAAAGTGCGGGTGAGTCTTTCAGGTCAGTGGCTGCGGTTCTTGTAGAAAATAATTTGCAGATTCACATTAGTGTGACCCAACCTCCACCACCTGTGGACATGGACGGTATGCTGCACAGAACTTTATATATAAAAATGCCTTTTTCTGAATCCGTGCAAATTCAAGTCCATACCAAATAGATCAGTCGTATTTGTGAAAAAAAACAAACAAGTAAATCAAAATGCCCAGTTTATCACTAATATGATTTTTGTTTAATGTCTAAAATGTACTTGTGCATAATTGTTGTGTTCACAACACCCTTCCCTCTAATATCCACGCAGCTATCAGTGTTAAGACTGCAGGGGCACATTGCATCATTTCAAACCTCATTTAACAGCGAACCGTGCCCCTTTTCTAAAGCCTAAATTGCCCCGCCGCGGAGGAGCGGAGTGGCTCCAGACATTCATTAGCTTAATGAAAACAGGCCACTCTCCCGCTACCGCCCGGCGAGCGCGTTCTCGACATCGCCGCGACGACCATCTGCTCTCCAGCTCCCTGCCAGCTATAGGATAGTCCTGTCAAAGCAAACCCCTGTGAAGAGAGACATCCACAAAGGTGCCTTAATCATTTAGATCAGAGGACGGGCAAGGACAGGGATGGATTTTTTTTTTTTTAAGGATGATTTCATCTTGGCGTCCCCTGGCTCGTCCCCTACCCTCAAAATGTAGCATTCACTCATGATGATAATGATGTCCATGAAATAAGCTGAGTGTGCAGTTGTGTGGTGTGGAGTGGAGCTGCAGCAGCCGTGCAGCTGCCAGTGAAGTTATTAGCGGGAGACGCCGCTTTGTGGGGAAAGGTTAATATCGTTTTCAGGGGCCGGGGCTGGAGCACCGTTGTCGTCATGATGGTGGGCGGCGGACCACCTGCTCGGCCCCCAGGCGCACGGCGTCTTCGTCGTCCGAAATTATGTATGGCAATTAAAAGGGAAACGGCGCGTGAGACACAACAAGATCGCATGAGTTTTTCTCCAAGCGTTTTCTAATTGATTCTCCCTCCCCTCACTCATATTTTCTCCCACAATGACCCTTTAGACCACAGTTGGGATATCACCACTAATCTCCCCCGGACTGTGTCTCCAATAACCCGGAGCTACTTTCCTCAATATGAACACTAGCTGGTGCACAGCGAGTGAGAAATGATAGTCAGAGCCCTGAGGCTTGAATCTGATAGTTTGTCATCTGGATAGTATTACTTAATTTCCCACTGGGAAGAAACTCGTTATTTCTGACTTTATCTCAGCGCTGACCTCTGGAGCAGTCTCGGGAACGTTATTGGTTTGAGCCCCCGCTCCCCACCCACCCCCACCTAACCTATCCTTTCCCTTTGTTTCTTTCTATCTTTTTTTTTTTTTTTTTTTTTTTAACCCCGTACGACAAGAATGACCCTAAACGCCAATAAGACACAGGACTCGCCGGGGCACAGTTCAAGCAAAAAAGGATGTTTGCGTACGTGATGCAGGACGACAGATGAGAGTCCCGTTCACCTTTTAATATGCAACACGCAAAAGCACAATTATATTGATTTATTACCGTCTACATTACAGCTTTTCCTCGCATGATATATGGCAAATGGAATGTGAGATTATATTGATAATAGATGACTAATGGCCGGCGAATATCGTTTATGTTTAACCTTTTCTCCAAACGGATCAAATTCCTTTTACCTCAAAGAAGATGCCAGAGCAGAAGTATTTGTGCTCATATATAAATCATCAAACTCTTTTTTTTTTCAGTATTTTGTCAAGCGTTGATAAAGATGTCTTATTGTTTTTTTTTAACTCCTATGTCACAGTTTAATTTTGTTGGAAAGCTGCTGGGACCACGGGGAAATTCCATGAAACGATTACAAGAGGAAACGGGAGTGAAGATGTCTATCCTTGGCAAGGGGTCCATGAGGGATAAAGGCAAGGTAAGGAATTGATTTGTGGTGAAAACGTGGTTGTTTGGCCCGCTACAAGATATTGATCAAAATGGAAATATTTACAGAAATAAAGTGTTTGAAAAGAGATCCACCAGCGCGCAGAAAGACATGCCAACCAAACAGCATGCAAGCAGTAAAGGAGACAAACGGCAGCCCATGTCAAATTAATTGGTTTTTAGTTGACGAACATATGTAGGAGAAAACGTGGAGTGTGTTGTTTAATAGGATATTCTGTAATAGTCAATTACAGATGCAAAGTAGTCACTTTCTGATCTAGAGTCATTCATCCTGCTGAGCTGAGGTTCTCCCTGCACACACACAGCCGCTGGAACAGGTTTCACTGCACTGCCATGGAGTTACTGCACTATTATGACTGGAGCCTGCAACTCAGACACAGAGACATGACAAAAGACCTGCAGCCTTACCGCCCGTTAGTTGGAACCTGAGCACTATTTCAATGCATCAAGAAGATATAGACAGGGAAATGATGTATTAGTTTTAGTTCTAGACATCAGTACACAATAGTTGATTTTAGCTGGAAAAAAAAGGGCTCCATTTAGTAGCTCTTCTGGAGCTTTTATTTCACATGATCTGCGTCCGCCAATTAGAACTGCAACTAATGATAATTTTGATAGTTGATTAATCTTTGCATTATTGAAATGATTTATTATAAATATCGGTTCATGTTATCCAAAGCTGAAGATTTAACCTAAAGTGTCCAGAATAGTCCACAACCCAAAGAGCATCAGGTTACTATTATAGAAGACTAAAGAAACCAGAAAACAATAATGAATAAATAATAAACAGATTGAAGAGGCAAGAACCAGAGAATTAAAGATTAATCACTTACCAAAATAGTCGATTTATCATTGCAGAAAGAAAACAACATTGTTAATTTCTTTTAAACAAAGAAACAAGATTTTAATTAATAAATGGGATTTGTAAGGTTATTTATATTTCAGATAGGGTTGCCCATTTCACATGAAAATGAAGACTAAGAGGAGACTTTTTGTGCATGTTGGTGTCAGTTAGTTAGTTAGTTTAATTACATTTATGAATATTCATTCTTTAAATAATGTAGTAGCGAAATCTTTCCCAGCATCCGAACCTAAAACTATAAAAAGCTTAAATTTTTGGCTGAAGCAATGTTATTGTGGTGGATTCAATTTTTGGACTCAATAAAAAATGTGCAACCCTTCAGGAATTATATGGCTCTGTAATTAGAAATGAATACCTTTCATGGGGAACTCCAGTCACGCCTGACTGCAAGGCCGAAAGTCTTCGCTCGGACAAAGACTGAAGGCACTGAGACGTTTCATTGGATTCACATTTTTTGGATGTGCCTTGGCCGCCGCAATAGTTAATTTAAAAGGTTGGCGTTCTGCCACTAAGTCCATTCTGTTTACTCATGTGCTGCTTTAACTTGTTCTCCGAGGGTTGAATTAAGCAAAGGGGCACTAAAACCCAAACAATCACGAGCAAAACCCCTATGCGTCCGGTGCATGAGTTCCAACGGTGTTTGAAGAGTAAGAGGCAGATGTACAGAGCAAAAATAACACACTGAAGGCCAAATACGCACATTTAGCTCGGTGTTTTGTGTTCCTGATATTGATTTTTGTATACAGTCTTGGAAACTCTGGCTTCGGCCATCAGGCTTGACACCTAAAGGTCATATCTGACAGTCCCCGCAGCTCGACATAAGGAACCAAAGTCCCATTAGACGCCAAAGCACATTGTCTATACCCGTTTCTGCCGTCTCATCCCGTTACTCAGGCAGCTCGACACAGCTTTGAAAATCCTCACCAGAGCAGCCCACCTCTATTAGACCATATGGTGCATACTGTGTTATAGCTTGTGCCTAATTCCTTAAAGCTGAAAAAACCATACAGCGACTGATAATGACACAGCTGTACTGCAGTGGTGGGATGTCGTCTAGTTATGTGTATATGTGTGTGTGTGTGTGTGTGTGTGTGTGTGTGTGTGTGTGTGTGTGTGTGCTGTCGTCCTTCCTCTTGCAACACACAGTCCCTCAAGTGTCTCCGTTGAAGCGTTTCACGGACAAAGTCTTGGACACCGTCTATGTTTTTGATATCATCCTTAATAACCTAGGCTCGCTGACAGATAATGTGACGCCAGCTCAAATTTTAGGAGGTTTTTTTTTTTTTTTTTTTTTAATTAAAGCTGACTTGTCCTGGAAGGTAGAGAAAACAACCCTGTGATGCAAGGACGAAAGTTTGAATCCAGGGCTGCACTGGAGAGTAACGCGCATGAGTGGCACGCCTCCCTTAACAGCACATCATCAACGTGTCCTTGGGTGAAGCACTTCCCACACAACTGTTGCACTGTCAGGCGAATGAAGGAGGGGTAAAGAAACTCCTGATCTGCCTTTAGTAACACTTTATAACATAGTCTCTAGATCGGAATGCTGCAACTGAATTTTGACTTGCATGGTCAAACAAAATGACTCCATTCTAAGTCTGGCATCTTCTATTCCATTTATTCAGTAAAAAGTTAATTACACGATCATGCAAATACCGGCTTTTCATGCTTTTCGCAGTTGGCTCGTACTTCCTTGACTTTGTGATGTCACTCAGTACCTCCCTCAGCCTGTATAGTCTCCCGGTGCGGCCCCCCCTCCCCCGCCCGCCACCGTCACACCCACACTTTTCAGTCGTGAAAACCATCCAATTAGCGGAGAGGCTCGTGAATATTTATGAGGCGGACCAGAAACGACCTGTGCTTTCCGTGGGCTCCGGCGAGACGCTTGAGAGAGCTCCGTAAAAAGTAAAAAATACACTGCTAGTTCAATTTCTGTACTTTAAATTGCAAATATATCACATTAGGGGTATCAAAACTTCAAATAAAACTCAGAAAAGTGCATGATACGGGACCTTTAATGATTTAACAAACAGCGGTGCGCGTAGCCTGGAGGTAAATTACAGCTCTTTTAAGCCTTTGAAGCCGGCGTGCAGCCCCGGGCTCAGCCCCCCAGGGCCCGGCTCAGGACTAAAAGGTGATTGGGTTTTTCTCCTCGAGTTTGGAACAGTTTGCATTAAGGAGCCTGGATTGATACCTTGTGTTTACCTCAGCCCTTTCTTACAACCGGCTTTTTCCCGCTTGTGGAACCTTCTTGTTTTATGCTTTACTGCTACTGTACTGCCAGACCATGCTGCACTAATAATATGATCTAGGGCTGAATGATTAACTATTGCTTGTTGGATTGTTTTGTATTTCTTTAAAGCATAATGTCTATGCAGCGACAAGCCTTTCTAGTCATTTCCACCACTCAAAGTGCTTCAGACTACAAGTGTTCATATCTTGCCCAAGGACACATCGACACGGAGCCCGGAGGAGGCGGGAATCGAACCCGGTGCATGACTGCTCTACCTCTGAGCCACAGCATTAAAACAGCTGAATCCCTGCAGAAAGAAGCATCGCATTAAAAGACTTGATGTACAACTCTAAATGAGGAAACACACAATTACAAAACACAACCCGGCGTGTAGGTTGCAAGGTGTTTCACGTAGAGCAGGGGATTTAAAAATGCTAGTTAGTGGATGGGGCGGCACAGCGGCAGGCGACACCTGACTGAGATATCACGCAGGATGCTACATACTTTCCCAATACGCTTGCGTAGGCAAGTCTTTGCTATAATAATATTTCACTGCTGCATATGAAACCCGAGCGTTTCTTCTGTGCTTCACCTTCCTTCACACGTCTTCTCCCGGCAGCAAAGAATCATCATAATTACTGCATCCGATGGAGGGTGTTGTCACAGGAACGTAAACATATGTCTTTTTTTTGAGGCGTTTGCTGGAATGACTTGAAGCTCTCGTTTCTCTCGAGAGGACGGTCTTGCTAATCAGTCTCCAGCCGCCCCGGCGCCGCCTCGTTCCCTCGTTAGTCTTTTTTTTTTTTTGTACATATGGCTGACACGTTCACTAAATCTTGGCAGGTTGTCTGAGGTTCCATAGTTCTGTCTTTTTTTTTCTTCTTTCGCCCGCGCCAGGCTGACGTCTCTTTAGCGTTTTCTTGGTTTCCGCGCTGCCCGTCGGCGACACCGAGCCTGTCTGAACAAAGTAAAGAAAGACGTTTATCTGCATATACATGTCCCCCTGCTCCGTCTTAATGTGGTGTCAATTTCCTTTAAGTGCCTTTTCGAGAGCGCGGCATGTCGACTACTACATTCCACGTCACGGGATCCCGATCCATTTAAATGTTTCAACGAGTTCTTCTGGGCCTGCGGAAATGATAAAACGCAATCGCAAAAAAACAGCCTCCTTGCTACGGGAATCTATCACTTCATGAGCTCGACTATCTTTTTTTTGTGTAGATGTCAGAGGCGCAGTAATTATTCTCTAGAGGTTATTCCCTCGCGCAGGAGAAGGAAAGGCCACATATCATTCAGAAATGTGTTTGTATGCGGTGCGGAGTGTCTTTGCCGCTGATGAATGCAGCGATTGTTCAAGTGTCTCCTCACCTTGAAACAAAATCATAAATGTGAGATTGTAGACTGCATGTCCAAGAGATGCTCGTGATGAGAAGGGGGGGGTGGGAAGTTAAGGTCGCCACTCTGACTTCTCAAGGGCTCCTCCTGTGTGTAGCTTTATTAAAGTGTCTTCAGCGGCGGCCTTCCACAGGTAGTGGCCTGCTGCATGATACTGATCAAATAGCAAAGCAATTAAATTACAAATGCTTTCAAACTATATGTTATATGTTTTGACGATCCACCATGTGAGGAAAACTTTTTAAGTTATTCCTATGTGTTATGTACAATTACCATAATATAATTGCATTATTAAATAACACATGTCTGAGATCCTGAATGCACTCTCTGTTTTTTTTTTTTCCACAGGAAGAAGAATTGAGGAAAAGCGGCGAGGCCAAATACGCCCATCTGAGTAACGACCTCCACGTTCTAATTGAAGTCTTCGCCCCACCTGGAGAGGCCTATTCCCGCATGAGTCACGCCTTGGAGGAGATAAAGAAATTCCTCGTTCCAGTGAGTCCGCTTCGTCCCCTTCGTCCACCTCATCTTCGTCCTTTTCGGAGCAGTCGCCAGTCACCGTGGCATCGGGCCCAGTAATTTCTCCCGAACACAACACAAACAAAGATTACAGTATCCGTAGTTTATTTACATAAACATAAGACGGACGCAGACGGTTTTTCCTCTGCGCCGCGTTCACGGCTCTAACGCGACGTAATAAATAATGTATTCAGCAATTAAACTGCAGTATATAACAACTTGCAAAGGCTCGGCACCATATAGCCCGCAGAAGTTAGCAATAATTAATGTGCAAGTTTTGTACTCTTGCTGGGTATAAGCTGTAAATATTAATCAAGCTTTGCCACTGTGACAGGCTTAATAGTGGAGTTGTGCTACACGTGCTGCTTTATGTAGTTCCTGCTTTCTCAACCCCATGCCAGAGACGATTTTCTCACGTTTTCTGCTCACTGGATTCATTCAGTTCATGTCCTTCTGAAATAAAAATGATTACTAAACACTATCAGCTGAAATAGTGAGAAGATACATAGGCTATGAAGTTATTCATCTGTTTTCTAACATTTTAACACGTTTTTAGGGAAAAAACATGATATATGACAATAAGAGTCGAGTTGAGTTGAATTTGAACGCTGTTATTCGCAGTGTATGATCAGTAGCGAGTGGGACACGTTGTTTTCCCTCGTTCCCGTTGTCATCCATTAACGCCGTCCTGCCCCCTCTCCACGCCACCCTGTGACCACATGACTCGGCATCTGCTTGATATGTGCTGAGCCGACCGATTTGTACCGAAAACGTGTCTCGTTTGTGCTCCGCTGCACTTTGCGCCGCGTCTGTTCTGAATATAAAGCGGTCAAAGGGCGCCTCGTGCTTTTTCTCAGATCAGCGGGGGCTTTAATGCATGCGAGGTGTTGAGGGGGTTTTCAGAGTATACACTTTATAAAGTGTGATGGTTCATTTCCACACAAATTCTTTCCACTGCAGTAAATATGAAGAGTCTCACTGCTTTGTGGTGCCTCATGAACAGATGAGCTACTGCAACATTTTATGCTAGTGACCACAATTACCAGTGTAAAATCAGTATATAAAGCAATACTTGTTCGTTAGTAATCAGGTCCTACTGTGCTTAAAAATAGCTGCAGGATAATTAAAACATACTATTTAAGTACTTTAAGATTTTTTTGTAAGAATCTAGTATGTGGAATCAAGTGGAAACATAGGCCTAAAGAACACTGATATTCTGAGGGATCTATAGGGTAATGGCTGTGGTGTGATGTATTTCATAGTTTTAGTGCTCCTAAAATAAAGAACTATAGGGTAGGTCACCTGACAGTGTACATGCCATCAAGGAGTCTTTACCACCAGGTTTGCAACTTGTATGGAACCCAAATTCATCAGTGAATGAACATGTACTGTAGAAAAGCATTGAATAATTTTGCTTATTAAATGGTTCTATTTAAATGCAATCCTCCTATTAAAAAATAAAGCAAAAATGCCTAAATGTTAATCCTTAAAAAAAAAAAAGAATTATTCAATATTCAAATTTTCTTTTTTTCTATAGGTTGTTTTCTCTGCACAGCAGGTATTAGTAAAATAGTATTTTCTACTTTCTTTATTCAATACAATTACCCTGTAAATCCAGGGCTGTGTTGTGAAGTGTTACAGAATCGTTGCCATAGAAATGCAGCGTTGTTGTCTAAATAGAGTACACAGGTTTTCGGCTGTGAATGGGTTTTTTGAAAATCTGCCAACGGAAGTGAAAACGCAGGGTGAATGTGGACGTGCCGATTCAGCGGGCATCAATCCAGCGGGATTCACAAAAAGGTGAGATATGCTTCCAAACAAATCCTCCTTCTAATGATTGGTTTGGGAAAAGTCCCATTGGCAGGCAAACAGCACATAACGTCACACAACCGACTGATGTCCCCGGCACAGAACGACAACGTGTCCTGCTGTTTCCTTTTTGTTGTTTTTTTAATGATGCGCTAATGCACGGCGGTTCTGGCTGTTAAAAATCATCAGCCACTTCTTATTGTGAAGTCTCGCATACCTCTACCGTCGACGGTTGGAAAACAAAACACATCGTTTTTGTTTCGCGCGCAGCGTGTGAAAGGTCAAATTTACCAGGGGAGAGACGGACTGAATGTATGATCTTGTTAGAAACACGCTCCGTGTCGAGCCAGCTGGTGCGCGGCACAACGGCGGAGAAGTGCCGCTGCTCCGGTGGCCAATCTCCTCCCGCTGGTGGGACATTATGCTCCAGAAACCAAACTAAACTGCGAGTGATGCGGCAGATGAAGCGTGCAGCCGTTTCCCACGCAGCCACATGTGTAGTTAAGTGACTTAAACTGCGGGTTGCCGCCGAAAAATCCCCGGCATGAATCAGAGCGAGTGCGCTGAGGCGGGAGACTTGTGCAGCTTCTCTCTCTCTCTCTCTCTCCATCTCTGAAGAAAGACTTGTGAATGTCCGCTGACTTCTATCAAAGTGAAAACTCGCTTTATTTCAGCATCGCCCGTGACGTCCTGCTTCCCAGCTCTCGTCTACAAAAAAGGAATGAAAAAAAAAAAAGGAATATTCCTTCATCTGATAGGATTAAACCCTCGGCACTTTTCCTCGGTTTAAATTACAATTCTTCAGAAATTACAGTCACATGAACAATTTTTATTATTAACAAATTAGCGTATATAATCACTGTGGGCTATGTGGTTTCTATTCGTTTAGTCCTGAGCAGAAACAGAAGCGCGGGCCACCAAGAAATTCCACTTTGTCTGAGTGAGCCGCCCTTAAAGCAGATTTGGGGGGGAAGGGAGATTGTCTTCGCCGTCAGCGCTCGGATCTGCTGCGAAGAAAGAATCTGACTTCAGAGATGCTTTCGGTGCTGTCAGCTCAGCGTGCGCCCTGGAAGCAGAGAGGAATGCAAACGGGAACCTAATCAGCGGACTCTATACGGGCTGAGAGTGAGAAGGACAGTCGATCCCGCTCTCAGCTGGAGGGGCATGTGGCCTTCATCTCGGGCCAAACTGCAGCAGGGGGCGTTTTGGCAAAAAAAAAAAAAGAGGGCGGCACAGATGCTGGAACAAGATATGATGATGTGATTTTTTTTTTCCCGCTGCATGAAATCAAATTTGAAGTTGCTAATGTCAATAATTTGATCTAGGAGCAGGGATCCTTAACACAGAGGCTGCAGAGGCGAGTATTTATGCACAGCCATCTATTATCCTCAGCACAGGCCTACACTGTGTAGGTGTTCTTCACAATGCCGAGCCAATTTAGCCGGGGAAATGAGGAAGGAGCACTTTCAGGGAGCTTGTCAAGTGATAGAATACATTCCACTACCCATTCCCGGATATATTTCTCTAATGGCGTGCAAGATATACACATTTCAGGTGTGGAAACGGCAGCTGGTTTCATTATGTTTTTTTTTGCCGTGGCAGGAACACTGGAGGAATCCTGATTCTGCCCCCGAATTCATGGACAATGTCAGAAAGCACACATGAATGACGAGATTTTTTACACAGCGAATTTCGGCCACGTCGAATACAGAATCAGGGTCTGGACCTGCAGCACGCTGGCCTGTTATATCGAGTTCTGAAACCACTTACAATGACAAAACTATGCAACCATATCAAGATGCAGATTAGCAGCTGGTGCACATTGTGTGAGGCTCAGGATCAACTGTGCCTTGGGAGCATATATAGATAGATATAAAGATAGATAAAACATTTTCTACAGACACAAAATAACTATTTTTCTTAAATGTTGCTCACAATTCTGTCTAAAGGTGTGAAAATGAGCGCTTCTCCTTTGCCGAGATAATCCCTCCCCCCTCACAGGAGTGGCATATCAAGATGCTGATAAGACAGCAGAATTATTACAGGTGTCCTCAGACTGGCCACTGTGAAACATGCAGTTTAGTTCTATTGGAGGGGACTCAGAACACCAGTCAGGATCTGGTGTGACCTCCATTTGCCTAAAGCAGTGCAACACATCTCTTTCATAGGGTTGATCAGGTCTCATATTTGAGAGAGGTGTTTAATTTGTGGACCGTATGTAGAAAATGGTTTAGCTCTTTGAGATTATCTCATTAAAATAAGAGAATTATATATAGCATATTATAAATGTATAGCATACAAATTTAAGTGTCATCTTATTTAAAGTATCATTCTTCTGCTAACTTCTGCTAACTGTTAATATAGTGCATATATTGTTATATAACAAACCTGTCACCTGTCACCCATACTGGTTGTGATTTTATATATGTATATGTTTTTTTTCTTTTTTTTATGCAAGTAGTACTCAGTATTTAAATGGACTGTCATAGTGCAGTGGTCCGTGCCCTCCCTGCCCCTCTTGAGCAGGGTTTGTGGGGCCTAATGGCTCTGGGGACAAAGGATGTCCTTAGTCCGTCCATTGAGCAGCCGTGTGACAGCGACCTGCCACTGAGCTGCTCCTCTGCTTCATTATGGCGAGCATGCAGTGGGCGACTGTCATTGTCTGTGATAGACAGCGGACGGCATGGGCTGCTGATTCCAGTAAATCTACTCCTCTCTTCTTATATTGTATATCACCACTGACATCTCATATGTCCGTGTGTGATAGTAGGCATCTTATGAGGAAGTACATGGGAAATAGTTCCTGTAGCTACTTTTTAATTGACCTAAAAAGCCTCATACAAGTACTTACACTGCGCTAGTAATTCAATGCAGGCCACAGGATTTGGTTTCTTTTATTTGCTTGTTTGTCTCTTTAATATTTAGTTTCTGGTGGAGAAATATATTTACTCAGTAAAATCATATCACTTCATGCCCCGGGGCCTCAAAGGAAAAGCTTAGCAATACTGAGTTTTATTATTCAGGAAAGCAGAGTGGATGTTTCGTGTGTTGTTTGCCACAGAGACTTTCCCGAGGATCCGTTCTTTCATAAATGGTCCTTTTTTAGCCGAAGAACGCATGTCGCCGTGATATAAGGCAACACGCCGGTTCAGACATGACCCGCGTGCCACTTTCACGCTATAATAAATCATCTCGATTGACCGCATCACCAATTAGAAATCAAACTTTAGCTTTGCAAATGGCGTTATGTGTGTGTGTGTGTGTGTGTGTGTGTGTGTGTGTGAGTGTGTGTGTGTCCAAGGTCACGCATGGTTAGAATTAATCTCAGTGAGCAAAGAGTCTGACCCCAGAAGCCTCAGCATGGGTTTATCTCTGTATACTCATGCTAACGCCTCTGTCAACAGGCAACTTTTACAGGCGCTGGCAGATTTATTGTGTTGTGGACCAGCTGCCAGCGTCCCAGTTACAAGCCCCGCCGCCGTCTTTACGTGTGCAGACGTGTGCTTTGTGCCACCACGAGGAGTTGTTGTCGGGTCTTTTTTTTTCTCCTATATACCCAGTGGTGGATAAAGTATTCAGTATCCCTTACTTGAGTAGAAATAATGTCATGAAAAAAGAAAATCCCTCAAAAACAAGTAGAGGCTGTGAATTGAAAATCTGACTTAGGTAAAAGTAAAGACGTGCAGCCAATTCATGATGTGACAGTGACGTTCTGACTAATTTTGCTCTGTATTTGAGAAAATCAAACCATCCCTGCGGTTATGAAACAGCACAATGAACTGAACCTGCAAGACCTAATAACTAGTGAAGTGAAGAGCTAGGCTATAATTTAGTCGCTTTTAAAAAATAAAATAAAATAAATTGACTAATTAGGAGTTTGTTCACACATTCTATTTGATTTAATTCTAGTTTGATTCACACAAGAAGAAGAATCCCTACGGGGCTTGTATTAAAACTTCACAAATTAAACATTTAGATCATAAAAAAAAGAGGAAAAAATAATAAAGACAAATAAAGTAGAGAAAGACAAGATTTAAGTGAACTAATCAACCAAATGCTAAACTAAATGAAATGCTTCCTATATGGACAGGTAATTTTATTTTCTTTCATACCCCATTATCTCAATTTAATAGTAGCCCTGCGTTGACAACCCAGTGTTGCACAGTACAGAGAAGGCCCAAACATCCACTGTAATGTCTTCATGACTAATGTTGTTGCAGGTGGGTTTATAAGATACAAGAGGAAGACATACACCAGAGTGGAATCAAAAGGAGGGTGTTCAAAAATATATATATATATATAGGAAGCAGAATGTTAGATATAGGATGCCTGAGCTGTAATCTAACTTGCGCAGAGCGTGCATAGCCATTATTGTTATCCAGTCCTTTGCTTATCTGTATGCGTTCTGGACAGCATCATATCTAATCTATGTGCAGTTCATTTACTGGTTGGATTAATGCTCCCAAATATGTCAGCGACTCCGCTCCGATAAAGACTTTCAATAGCTTAGGAGTGATGATTAATGTCAACCAGGAGACATTGTTTTCTACTCTATAACGTCGTGTCACATTCATAACACCTTGAAGAGCAAACTGGGTCAAACCCGACATCGCGTCGGTTTTTCTGTAGCAAGTCCTATTCGTTTCGGAGCTGACAGAAGCTTTTTTTGGGGGCTTAATTGCTTTCCTTTCAATACGTGACGTATAGTAAGAAAAACAAAATACATTAAAAAAAAAAGGGAAAAAATATCTATATAAACTTGTCAAAAACACTGTCAGATGAAGGAACAGGTTGCTGCTTCCACCAATTCGTTATCATTACAAAAACCTTTCTCTGGACCAAATTTTGTGAGGTTGGCTCAAGTGTTTCTGGGAAATAAGGTTATTTATCTGTCAGCCCCCGCTCTCGTATCTGCTGTGTATCGATTCCTATCATGTTTGACGATGGGTCAAGAAAAAGAAAAAATGACATGTTGAGAATCACAAGATAAAGATACACCCTGAAAAGTTGTGGAGACTGTCGATCACTGCCACTGACAAGATGAGGGACTCGTGGCCTCTTCATTTCCTGCCTCTTCTTGTTATACAGGTTTGTTTGTAATTATTAATAAATCTTCTCCCGGGTTTTGTGGGTCTGTCGCGATTCAGGAGCCAATTTGTAATTAAAAAAAGAAGAAATGCACACTTTTGTAAACCCCTTAAAAGAAGCTATAATAGCTTCCCTCTTCTTTTTTTTTTAATTGTACCACTAACAATGAACCCACAGCTCTTTTGATGAATATTTATTTCCTCCTTCAATAATCTCTCCCCCTGCATTTTGTGTCCAAAACAACACATTCTTCATTTAGTATTCAACGCTGAGCCGCGCCATGTGTTTCCTGCGTGTGTGTCGAGATAATTTTGATTTGATGACATTGTGCTGCTGTTGCGAGCATCTGTTGCGGTCGTAAGACAAATGCTCTTGTCCTCTTTTTTTTTTTTTTCTTCCCCCCCTTTCTTTTTTTTTTTTTTTAATATATGAGGCATGCCACATTTTGTTTCCCCCAGGACTACAACGACGAGATCAGACAGGAGCAGCTGAGGGAGCTCTCCCTGCTCAACGGCTCCGACGAGTCGGGCCGGGGGAGGAGCGCCCAGGGAGGACGCAGCACGCGGCCCGCCACCGCGGCCTCCGCCAGGTAAGGCGCTCATTAAGGGGTGTGTGAGACTAGTGTTCTATTTCTTTTCCTGTGACAGATTTCCAAAAGAAATCCTTCGCTTCGAAACACTTCTGCCGTGAAAAGCCGACACGCACTTGTAATCTTTGTTGGTGGGAAAAGCTGTTAAACAGTTTTTTTATGCACAGATGAAATAAAAATTTCCTCCTAGAGGTAGTTTTTCCTGCTGCATGTGGCATAAACATGATTTAACTGAGCGTCCCAAAACACACGTTGTGTTTATTCGGCGCTGTAATGGGGTAGCCACTTAGTGTTAAATTAATGCATTTAGAATGAAAATGGAACAACCACCTCCGCTGTGAATAATATCTTCACACAAAAGTGTATAAGCCTGTCGTCTGCAGCCAGAGGGAGTTTTCTTTAGGATGGAGACAGGACCAACCGGCCGCGGAAAAACTTAATATCAGCCTTTGATTGGCTTAGCCATGCATGCAGCGGCTCCTGTGAAAACCTTTCACGGTCCCCCCTTTGAGTTCGTTTCGAGAGCAAATAGTCCATAATCTACCTGATCCGTGACGGTCAGCAGGTACGTTTCGTCCTGAAGGCCCACTCCGCATGGAAAGCGCTTAATTCCACCCGGGACGCTCCCGATTTTTAAAGTCACCGCTGCCACTTCCTAGATTTCCCCTTTTTTTTATTGCTACACACTGATAAGCGATTATTGTAAATCTCCGTGGAAAAAATATGTGGACCACTAATTCCCCTTTGAGCGTCTGTATTTTTGGATCACAATGGGCCGCGACCTAGTGGAAAATGTGCATCCTAGCACCACCTACATGTAAAATGTATGTTTGCAGACAATATGCAGCTTTCTAGGGATAAATCCACCCTGCAGCCGCCTGTCGTCCCGCCGCTGGACATCCAGAAAACACGACAATCCGTCCAATCGCCCAAAGTCAAATCACATCTTTGCTTCTCTATAACAGCTGAACCTGCCCCGGCGCAGGTGAAAACCTACAGGCTGATTGTTTCAGCAGCTTCAGGCAGGTGTGTTCAGCGCCGCTCCGTTGTCTTGTTATAATAACCACACTCCCCACAGGCGCGTTTGCTAAGGAGGGAAAAAAGACACAAAAGTGACACTTTTCAGCAACGTAATCATAAGATCTACCTCAGCGCTGGTGGAAGTCACGCTCATCCCGTGTTCCTCCCAGGCATATACTGTTCGACATCCATCAACGGCGGCAGCCTGCGTTTAATGCGGCGATAAGAGGGATTGAACCGATTTCCCGCCGAAAACTGCGCGGCCTTATTTACAACGGCGGGCGGGATTCCTGCGACGAATTGATTCCACGCTTGTCTGCCTCGTTTGCTTTACCAGGGGCCACAGAGGAGCTGGGAGGAGCGCGGCGGCGCCTCGGGGGATGGCGGCCGCGACGCACGGCAAGCCCCCCTCGACTATCTCGACGAGGGAGGTACAAGCCCCGAGAGCCAGGGGGGCGGCGGGCGGCGCCGGGTACAGGCCGCCGCTGTTAGCAGTTACACACGAGTCATACGACGACTACGTAAGTTTGCATTATTATTATAACTTTTGTTTTCTAATACAATGATGCATCTTATTGTCAGCTGCAGGATTTTTTGCATGGTTAAGCTTAAATAATGCCTTGTTTCAAAAGACAGTACCACCTCAAATCACCACCATTTAGCGCAGTGCATCAATGTTTGGTTTCAGGCTTGCTGTGTTTCCAACAAGAATTAATATGTTATTAATATTCAATAAAATTGATATGACATCATAAGATGCATGTGCAAAACCCACGGTTACGTACTTCTCCTGCTGCTTGGGGTACCAACCATACACAGGATGACAGAACTGCATTGAACATAAAAGATGCAGACTAGAGTTGTGGCGCTCCATATTTGCCACAGATTGGTCTGTGTGTGGTAAACACTGTGCATCTTTTGGTGGATTGCACCCAGCGAATAAGTGCAGCTGCGTCTTGCTGCTACCTGCTAATTAAAGTGAAGAAGGTTCAGCCTTTTCTTTGGGACAATGGCTTAGTACTAAACTATATAAACTATACTCTAGTGGGCAGTGTTGCAGATCATCTGTCACCAAAGCAAATTGGAGAAGCGATGTTTCAGCTTATGCTACACGATGACGTGGAGGACATCTCCAACCAGCCGTGCCCAGAAAAATGCCCATCGGAAGGTTTGCAGCTGAACCAGCCTCCGGTACTATAGATGCGTTCGGACTCCGCTCATTAATTTTTCAATCATGGAAAAACGGGACACGGAGATGCAGCCCCGACACCTACAGCTGCTGTTGCCCGCTGTCGCACAGACGGATGATGGGAGCACCAAATCTGTGGCTGCAGACACTAGACATTGTGACTCCAGTTCTGATATTTCAGCTGCGTGGTCAGGCATCAAGCGATTCAAGGTCCAGGTCATGTTCTCCATCCCCACTGGCCAGAGATGATAGAAAACCGTTTTTATTTTCTTACATGGAAGTGAGGGAGGGAAAAAAAACTTAAATAGCAATATTTGAATTAGATATTCTACTCTGCAGTTGTTGCAGTTTTGGTCTGGAAAGTGGCTTTTTCTATTACTGAAATAACCTACGTTCAAGTATTTGTAAAACTAGGACATCTCTTCTTTCTGTATCCCCTGTTTACATATTCATAGAACACAATATTCTGAGGGGTTGAAAGATCAGTGAGTTTAGTCAAAAAATGCTGGCAGGGAAATAGTTGCGGGGGGCTGGTTTTTTAAGGTGGACCGGCTATTCTCATTTCAATGAAAATCTCAGCCCTCCGCTAAATGGAGGAACAGAGAATTTTTTTGGCCGCCGTCTCTCCTCTCTCCCGAGCTTTACTCCGCGCCGCCCCACACGCGTATCGCCCATCGCCAGTTGTTGGGCTGACGGTGGCATTTCGCCCAACACTAATGAGCACTGAACAGCTGCACCGTTCCACTCAGAGTCGCTGAAAAATGGCCGGGCAAAGTCCTCGTTCACATCACTTTTTTTTTTATTTTAAAGTGGGGCAGGGATTCTTGCTCTGTAAACATCTCAAAGCCGCATGTTTGTCCTCAGATCCAGGAAATTTCCAAGGTCGTTTAAAAAAAAACAGGAAAAAAGGCTGCACGAGGTGAGCCCTAAGTTTCATCCAAATGAAAAAAGGCAACACTCGTACCAGTCTATTTCCTCAGAGCCTTCCTGCTAAGCAAAGCCTCCATGTGTGCTGGAAACTGAAGATTGGGCTGTCTGCATGGGGAAATGCACAAACGCAGTCTCATTACCAAACCAAATTGAGTTCTGATGTAGAGCCTGTGTATTTCTGAGGAGTGAAAAAGCGGGGCATTTCTGCTCTTTGTAATTGGAGGTTGGAAAAGGAGCGAGGGAGCGCGGAGACCAGGGATTATGGAAAGATGAGTTTGTCCTGAACATTTTCTCCCCTCATATCTCACTTTGCAATTTTTTATTTATTTATTTATTTTTACTACAGGACATTACACAATTTCCTTCGAGTATGTTTCCCAGAATGTAGCAATGGTTCTCTTTAATACAAGGGTCCAGGTTTCCTTAGTTGTCTTTTTCCCCCCCCCAATTCTTTCAATTAGAGGATACAAGATGCCGCCATTCCCCTACAAGAACCCTGCACCATAACAATGAAACACAATAATACTTCAGCAGCTGTAGATGCATCTTTGTTGCTACATCCTGTATTTGTCTTTGGGAAGACGTGCACGTTTGTGTGTATGGGGTATCGTGTAGATTTCTCCAGAGGCCGTGGATTGATGGACTCTGTCAAACTGTCAGTCTGTCCCATAAAAGTGATACTGTGAGAATGTCCATAATTGTACCTAATCGTGGGCGGTATTGATTTAAAACTTAAATGGAGAGCGCGAAGGAAGCCGGTGGTTATCATGTATCATTCTTCGCTTTTATAATTTATGAACTCGCCATTTTCTCTTTATCTTTCTCCCACAAATCTCACCTTGCTGTATCCTTTACGCCGACACTCCATTTTCTTTGCTCCTGCCGGATTGTTGCTCCTCGCGTTCAGTTTTTTTTTTTTTTTGCGAGTGTTTTCTTCTTTTTTTTCCTGCAGCTCGTTTCCCATCACTCACTGGGCCCACATAGAGAAGGCCTGCCAAAAGCAACACACGGCCTGGCGCTGTTCGCGGTTTGAATGCTACTCTGTGTAGGAGCTGTAGGCCAAATCGACTGAGCTCTCTTTGCATTCAGGGTGTTAGGGCCCCGCTAATATTTAATATTTGTCTTTGTCAACAAATCCCATGAATAAACCAAAACCAACAAAGATTTGATCCTGCGCAGAATACAGGGATGTGTGCATCCAACGGCTGATATACTGCAGATTGTTCCTCTGTGCTACAGACCACCTTTGTTGTTCCAAAACTACTAACTTAGATCACAACCACCCATATGTTCGTGAGAGCCACTTGGCTCAATGGATCATCTTGTCTTTGTGTGAGGTCACTTCAGGTCATATAAAATCCTGCTAATACAATTTTATAGAATTAGCAAAGAGCAAAGAGATGTTAAGCTTTCTTTTAAAAAGTATCTAGCGGACCAGTGTTCCTGATGTCTATAGCAGCAGATGAGCTCTGTAGCTAACAAGGGCGTTGGCAACTCACAGGCTTTTTATATGGCAAGACAAGACCTTAAAATCAATTGTAAAGGTCACAGGAAGCCAATACAGAGCAGCTGAGACTGAACTGACGTCCTCTCTCTTTATTCTGGTTAATAGTCGGGCTGCAGACTTTTGGATGAGCTGAAGTCTGCCTGTATATATTTTCAGGAGGCCTGTGAAAAGTGCATTTCAGTAATCTATTCAGCTTGAAATGAAGCAATAACATAACATATGATGTTGTCAGTCCATTAGTTGGGCATTCTATAACAAGATTTTTCTTACATTACACACTCGCTGCTGATATTATATCAGATTTTTTAAAAATGTCAGTGTTACAATCTATTACAGACAGTACTTCACTGAGAGCCTCCATAAATAGCTTTTGTGTGAATAATCTTCAAATAAAACATTAAAACCTTATTACAGAAATCTGTCAATCACATGACTAAATCCTTAATGCAGCCTCTGTTGTGTTTCCTGCGTTACAGCGTACCAGAATTGGCTTGTCCCTCATCCTTTAATGCGCAGTCGACACAACAAGTTTTTAACACCGCTGCACAATCTTCTGGCGGAGAAACCCAATTTGCATACGATTGCTTATTCATGACCAGCACACGTGAAGCTCTGCATGCATCCTGTGGTGTACAGTCGTTCTGTTTAGTGAATAAATGATACGCCGGTGTTGTTCCCCTCAATTCGTGGTGACTCCCCACAAACACCTCTGTTTCTGCCGCGGAGCAGGTCGTCATGCACCGGGGATTCCTCCGGAGACCCTAGTGATTAATGGACGCTGTCAGGCTGTCAGTGTTGTAAAACTAATACAGTGACAGTGACCATTATTGTACCTTTACGATTGAACAGTAGAAGAGGATCGCGTGGCGGCCTTACCGTTAGAGCGTCCACGCCCGGAGCTACGACTGTTTTTACATGTTCCACTCAGTTCGTTTTCATCATTCTTCACACTGTTTCGCGGGTTGATTGTTATTCCTCAAGTGTTGAAGGGTTTCGGTTGAAAGACGTTGAGATAATACAGCGGAATTGTAACCAAATCATCTATTATTCGTCTGCGAGATATATCTGTCTCTTTTTTATGCTAATTTAACAGCATACTTTTTTTTTTATATTGTTAACCGATTTTTATCTGCATAGCCAAACCACATTTAAGCTGATTCCTACAAGTCGGATGTGTGCACCCAAAGTAAAAAAAAAAAAAAACACATCCCTGAAGCACATTGTTTGCACTGGGTGAGATGTTCCTTCCTTGTTATGAATAGTATGTGGAAGATAGCTTGTGTAGAAATGGCTCCCAAGACTAATAACTGTGATCACGTTTTCACTCCCCAGGGAGTACTTCCATCTACGGTTTCTCTGGGCTGTTGTGTTACAAATCACAATCTATTGACTTTGTACTTATTTGTACATTTCTCAAAGAACCTCAGCACAAAGGAATACAATATATCAGGTTTTGTATATATACACACACTCGTAAGTAGTTTAATTCATTCTCTGAAAAGAGGCCTGTTTTCCAGTGATAAGTAATCTGCTTTTTTTTCCTGCAATCAGTGTAAAAAACGTATTATAAATTCTATTAGAAAATGATTCTTACTACCGGGCCCTTACAGTGCGTGATATAATGTGGCATTTTTGGGGCATTTTGTGTGTTTTATGGTTTCCCCGCATAAAGTGCAGTTGGAATGGGAAAGTTTCTGCAGGTTTTTTTAGCTGAGTAAGGCGAAACAGCAGCCGGGTCTTATTTCAGTTTGCTTCACGCGATTCATAATTACCGTATATGTGATTTCAGGTGTAGGTATACTTTTGTAGATGACACTGTTGAAGTCCTGAAATGACCGATAATAACCATGAATTTGTGCCTTTTTAAACATGCATTAAATGAATGTATCTAGTCTCCTAGAAAAGAGCAGCAGGAGACCTTTCTGGAAGTGCAAAATGAGAGCGGAGGGAGATTAAAGAGTGATTGATGGCATTTTGTATGGAATGGGACCATGGCTTCAGTTTAATGTTAAAGATCAAATCCCATCTGGATCAAATCTTATCTTTAAATGTCAGAGCTGATGATGGAAGGGAGGCCCCTGATAGTGATACAGGATTCCCTGAAAGCGGCGGCCGTGGATTGTACAAATGGCTGGTCAAATTTGAAATGCGTGGCTTTGGCTTTTTTAAACCTGAGCCCTGCAACCATACCAAAGCTGTGCGGGAAATGCCATAATATGATTAAACACAGAGCTTTGGGAGGCTTTGAAGAAAAAAAATATTCCAATCTATCTACTATGGAAAAAAAGTAAAAGGACACTCTTTTGAAACTGAGTGGAGGGGGGGGGGTGATCCCATGTCATCATTTTCATGAATGCAAAAGTGAGGTTTGTGAAGTACAGGCCACCTTCCATGACACCCATATCAGCTGCTGAGTTCACCTCTTTTTTTTAAGATTAATTATGGAAATGTTCCATGTAGAACTCTCCTGTTTATTAAAACAGATACATGGCACATTTCCACACGATTCGTATTTCATTTAATGGAAGAACAAACTCTGGTTGAATGCATAATGGCTCCACTCGTATCTTCGGGGAATGAGACACCGCCTGTGAGCACAGAATCTCACAAATGCAGCAACGTCTATTGCTAAACTCCACATGCGCACCAAGTAATAACATTTGAACACTCATATTGAATTGCTTCTTTAGATTTTTCATCTCTCTCCTCAGCCAATACAACAACGGTGCCTGACGCCATAAATCTTGCAGGAAGTCATTAATGGATAATCATGACACATTTTGAGTAAAATTAACCCCATAAATAAAGAATATAACCGACAACAAAAGGTGCACGCTGATTGATTTTGCAAAAGGTAGAAAACAGGGAAGAGCAGAAGCTATTCACTGAAACAAAAGGCTGCAAATCTCATTTTCCCCGCATTCTGCTGTGTGGAGAGGCATTCACATGCAGCTCCCCATGAAGATCCGTCACTGTCAGGGGACATACAGGTTGTCAATTGATAATGAAGCACATTGCTAGGGGCCTTTAGGTTCTCGCTGTCCTAATTACACTGAGCGAGGACTCTCCACCTTTAACACTTGATTTATTTCCTCTGCCTTGTTAGGAAGCACCTGTGTTAATTGTTTTTACAAACGAGTGTCAAACTCGAAGAATCCAACCTCATTAATTAGGGGCCGGACTGTTTACACCTACTATGTTGTCTCATCTGAGTGCAGCTTGTTTTGTGTGTGAACTAATACTGAGGTCAGCATAGAGCTAAGCCAGAATGCCATTAACATTTTTGGTATGTTGTTTTAGCTGCAGTGGGTAATGAATCATATTCATAGCTGGTATTTCACATTGAATAGCTATACAATTCCTCATTGTTAGAAAAATACAGGTACTCGATAGCAGATTTTCAAGTTTTTTCATTAGAGCTGTTTTGAATTTAAAGTATCGTTTAACGTAGCTTGTGAAAATCACTAAGCTTGGTTTGTCCTCCTGAGTAGAAAAAGAGCGGTTATGGCCAGCCTTATATAGGGGACCTGTGCTCAATGTATGTAAAATGGTTGGATGGATGGATTTAATTATACACTAATTAAATTATTATGAATATTATATTCTCTTTCTGCCAAGTCTGTTCTAGTAGAAACCTAAACGCTACTAAAAAGTTACCTAATGTACCTTCCTTTAACATTTGCTTGGAAGTGATGCCTAGACCTCAGCTCTAGGAGTGTTTTTTTTTTTTTTTTTTTTTTTATCACAATGTGACATTACAGCCTAAAAAGCAAGCAGACGTTCCATCAGCTGCATCCCCGTCCGAACGGCCAGACATTCCAGTCTCATACATAGTTTACAATGGCAGATGTAACATTTGAAATTCATAGTCATTTTCCTCTAACAATAGCTCTTTCGTTTCACACGGAACTGAACAGAATTCTCATTTCTAGGTGACAACCATCAATTTTAGTCAGATGAAGTGACAAATGTTTGAAGATTTGATCATCCCTAGCTAGTTAATAAACATGGACAACTTGGACTTGAAAATTCAGTTTTCCGGTCCAGTAACAATAACACATATCAGTTATATTGACTTTTTTTGTGCATTAAACATTTTAAAATGTTTTAAAGAGATAAAATATGATAACGCTAATTACAAATTAGCTTTTGTTTCTTTTTTGGTTAAGCCATTAGACCTTTTGTGTTGAAAAATCACAGAAAATCATCATTTTTGTAAAAAGAAATGATAGAAATGGACTTTTAAATGACATGAAACCAACCTGGACACAAAATGTATATTTTAAGAGACCTGATGAATGCTTCTATAAATTATTAAATTAAAAAAATGTTTTTGACTGTCTTATCTATATCTTATACCTAACACAATTTGTCTGTTTGGCTGTCTTACCAAAGGTAAAGGTCACTAAAATCATCTATAAAACATCACCATTAACTTACTATCGAAAGTAACACTAGGTTACTACTGCAGAGGTTAAGTGATTGACAATTACTAAGAGAAGTCAAACACCCTGTTTAATCTTTACTTTTTTCCCTTCCTTGAGTTTTATTGTTTTGGAAAGACTGAAAAAAAAGACTCCAGCCTTTTTTGTGTGTTGAGCACTGGAAAGTTAAACAGTAGCAAGACACTGAGATAACTTTATCAATAGTCTACCACCTTCATAGTGAGCTGAGCACACATACACATATCTCCAACAAACAAAAAACTGCAAACTGGGCTCTGATATTTTAGCCTTCTTATCCTTTCAATAGATATCCATTATTTTATATCCAATTCTCCCATAACAACACTGATATTTTTGTGTATGCCTGAGGACAGCACAAATATTGCCCATTGGTTAAAATCCTCCCCTTCATATACTGGAATACATACTAAAAATAACGGATACAGAAGGCAAACCTTCCCGTAATTCTTTCTTATGGAGAAAGGTTTTAATTTCATACAATATTACTGAAATTAATCCACTGATTGCTTTACTGTAAAGGGCCCGTGTGGACAGTTTTGTCATACGGGATTGCCAACAAAATGGTCAATTACTGATATTACTGCCTTTGTGGGTAAAAACTTGCATAAGAAAAAAAAGTAGGATTTGATCCCCTGAACAACTTAATCCCTGACATAATCCCTAACTTCAATTTAGTCAAATTCATGTTCGCATGAAAAAACACACACAAGCACCAGTGCTGAATTAATATTACCCAACAGGAGAGTGTGTTAGTGCCTTAAATGTAAGTTCTAATTTCTGCACCTGATGTCCTTCATCCCGTTTTTTTTTTTGTATCACACAGCATTATTATAAGCAGGCACACCTAAGGCAACATGTCTTCCTGCAGGCAGACGTGGAGGAATAATGCATTGTTAAGACCATGTCTGGCATAAATCACCTTTAGAGAGGGTTTAACTGTATCCTGCTGATTTAAAACATATTTGGTAAGTATGATAAACTTGTAGGGTCTCATAGTACATTTGATTTGAATTTAGAAAGGATTAGAAGATATTCCATCATCATTGAACGTAACATGAACACCTTTCAAAGAACTGGCTCACAATTGTTTAAGTCTGTCTTGAAACAAAAGTCACATGGCCACATAACACTGTAGGAGCTTTTCCTCCCTGTAATCAAAAGCCACAGTCATTTTGTGCAAAAATGCATTAAAATCTTTATCTGAAGGTTTATGCTTTAGCATTCTGAGTTTGTCATATTAAGGAATATCTGCCACTGTGTCATTATTTTTAGCATCAAATTCTTTAAAAATTGCGGCCCGTCCTCTGAACTCCTGAAACTCTATTTTGAATAATAATAATAATAACTAGAACACTTGAACTGGATTCCGGGGCCTACTGCTCAAATGTGCACATTATGATTTTTTCAGGTATTTGTTCCGCAACCCATGCCAAGGTCTGTTAAAAATAAATTAATAAAATCATTTGCGAGTAGGAAATTAGTAGAAAGTAATAAGATGTGTATACCGTGAATTCATTAAGGTTTGATTGAGGTGACAGCTGCACTGCAGGTAGAGACAGAAATGTGGAGAAAAAAATGCATTATTCTCCCTCTGCGCTGGTCTCCCATTTCAGCTTCGACCGCCATCATCGTAAGGACTTAACTATTTTTATTTATATTTTTGGTATGATTTTGTGTTTCTACAATACATATTTTGGAGACAATAGGAAGTTCTGTATTGCATATCTCTGAAAGTCTTTGTATTGGAGGAGCACAGCCAGATGTTTCCGCACCTAAAGGCTTTCCATTAAAATGCAGTAAAGCTTTAAGATATTTTAACCACATTGTCAGAATCAGAACACGTGGCCAGGAGGAGGGTGGAAAGAAAAAACATTTTAGATTTCCTTTTTGTTCTTCTACACTGTAAGCCATAATGTCACCTACAGAAGCAGTAACATTCTGTCCCATAGGCTCCCGTTATTAACCGCAAATTTCTACATGATCATGGTCATTGATCAGTGATTGATCATCAACAGTATTACCTATCAAAACATGGAATAATACAATTTAGACAACAATTTGACAACAAGTTTGAATGGAGCCACTTGGTGAAAGTATGCCCAAGCAGTAGGCAAGGCAAGGCAAGGCAAGGCAAGGCAAGGCAAGGCAAGGCAAGGCAAGGCAAGGCAAGGCAAGGCAAGTTTATTTGTAGAGCACAATTCATACACAGGGCAATTCAAAGTGCTTTACAGTTACACAAAATCACAAAAGGAGAGCAAAACATACATAAAATCACAAAAGGAAAATCATTAAACATAGAATTCATCATTAATTTAAAAAGAGTGAAGAGTGTAGATAAGATACTTTCAGTTTTCATATGCACGGTTAAACAGAACTGTTTTCAGCCTGGTCTTAAACATTGTCAGCGTTGAGGCCTGTCTCACATTCTCTGGAAGACTGTTCCAGATTTTAGCTGCAGAAAACTGGAATGTAGCTTCACCATGTTTAGTCCTGACTCTGGGCACCTGCAGGAGACCAGTGCCTGAGGTTCTCAGGGTCCTAGATGGCTCGTATGGCTCTAACATGTCACAGATGTATTTTGGTGCTAGACCATGAAGAGACTTGTACACAAGTAAAGCTGTTTTAAAGTCTATTCTCTGAGTGACAGGAAGCCAGTGCAGAGACATGAGCACTGGACTAACATGGTCATATTTTCTGGTTCTAGTCAGGATTTGAGCTGCAGTGTTCGGAATGTTCTGTAGTTGTTTAACAGCTTGTTTAGAGAGACCAGTGAGCAGGCCATTGCAGTAGTCTAACCTGCTGGAGACAAATGCATGGATCAGTCTCTCCAAGTCTGGTTTAGACACTATATTTTTGATTTTGGCAATGTTTTTTAGATGGTTAAAGGCTGTTGATATTGTTGATTTTATGTGGCTGCGAAAGTTCAGGTCTGAGTCCATTAGCACCCCTAGATTTCAGTAGGCAGCAGTTAACAGTGGAAAAATTAATGATGTTTTAGTTTTTTGACCTTCATTCTCTATGAGAAATCTTACAAAGTTTATATTTTGAAGATAAAAGTAATAGCACACCTCTCCTGATCAAGACAGGGAGGATAAGTTATGTACCCAAATCTGTCCTGGAGATAATTAAGAAATGGTATAACAATAGGGCTTCAGCTATGAAATAGCTGTAGGAAGAGGGCTTGGTGTGATTGCCCCAAAGCCATAATAATAAAAATAATAATAATAATAAACTTTAATTGTATAGAACCTTCATATAAAAAGTGTATCTCAAATGCTTTACAACAGGCATAAAAAGAAAACATTAAGAAGGGAATGAAAAACCCCAAAAGAACATTAGACAATTAAAAACAATTTAATCTTAGAATGTAACAAAAAATGCTAACAACAAAATAAAACAGAAATGCATTGAAAAGAATGAGACACATTAAATTGCACGGATGTGTAACCATTTATTAAATCAATAAAATCATGTCATTTAGCCTCTGAAGCAGTGCATTAAGAAGTGCAGCAGTGAGCTAGGGCAAGCTATTAAAATGATATAGTGAAAATATATATTATGAGATTTATTTTGAATTCCAACTATTAAAAATAGTTGCAACTATTACAAATAAAACAAAACTAAGTTTACTGTATCACACTCTTTGCCCTTGCTCCAGTTAAAGTCTCATTCAGGTTAAGCTGTTGATGTGAACTTTGGTCCAGTGATTGATTCTCTCTCTGCTGTGACTAAACCATTTAACAGAATATTATGTGGAGCCTTTTTTTCCCTAGACAGATCAGTCCACAACCCTCTGAGTGTTCAATTATGACTCACATGTGGGAAACTATTGATGATCCTCCTGCTAATCTGTGAAATATTACATAAGCACTGGATTTTTCTTGCAGATGACAGAGCACTGAAGTGGGATGTTCACATGCCTCAGTAGCCCATTAAATATCAGAGTATTTATTATACCACTTATTATATTTATGCTTCTTAGCCGGTGCTCCTGTGGTTTGTACTTCAAACTGAGTTTACTTGAATTGATTCAAAACCAGGTTACTTGTCTAACTGGGTTGAGTCCTCAGCAGATATATACTGTAACTAACTGGATTAACAAACTGGGGAAAAGACTCTGAGGCTCAGAGATTCGTAATATGAGTAGCCACTCCACTGCAGACATTTGTGTCCCTTAGACACGAAATAAAATATATATTTCAACAGCTTTTTATCATGATACAATTACTTCAAATTCAGACGGATCATTCCTCTGTGTTTGAGGAAGACAACAGTACAATGTGTTTATGAGAAACACACAAACGAAGAGCATCTGCAATATCCATTTTACTGCTTTATAACTGCACGGGATGTGTATTATTTGTTCTTGAATGTTGCTAATAGTAACAGGTGAGCATATTGGCCGCTGCAAAGCATTTTATATGATTGTACTGTGGAACACTTTACTATATGCGTTTTAGCCATCTTTATTGCTATTGAACATTACTGTCATTACTTTCTGTATATTTGTGCTTGTTTCCTGGGTTGCTACTTATCAATAAATGAGATCCATATTGCAGTTTAAGACTCGTAAAGTGTCCATTAGGCTCCACATGTTTCCCCGCAAACCTTAATCAATAATCGCAGTTGGACATGAATTTTTCCTGTTTTCTCTCCTATTATGGACACAAAGTAATGGACTTTGCCCGTGGAACTAAGTATTGATTTTTTTATATCAATCTCTAACCAGTCAGACCGGATAGAGATGAGGAGATAAGTGAACTTTAATGCTTACAGCGTCCTCCTTTGCAGGGCTACGATGATGGATACGGTGGAGAATATGATGATGAGAGTTACGAAGCCTATGAAGATAACTACAGCAATCCATCAAAAAGGTGATGTTTACACACACACACACACCCACTGTGTGAAAACAACTTTTTCAGTCATTTCATCGACCGACACCTCTCCTACTGTTACATTACACTGTGTGTCATAAGACTCCAGTGCTGTCCAATAACTATTAAAAATACACTGATGAGTCCCACAGTCGCTTTGGATGATGTGTTCCTTCCTTATAATAAAGATGGGCACTAATACTGCTATAAATACTCACTCTGGCATTAGATGTGTATTAATCTGACATTGAAAATACTCCCTAACGAATGCACTGTTAATCCTTGTTTAAGATACATTGGTTAACAGCTATAATGTCCATCCAAAATGATTCTTTTTTAAATACAAGTATATATTTGTATTCTGTCTTTAAAGATTTGCCTCAGCAAAGTTGGGCTGAATTTTCTTGGTGCTTTTTGACCTTGAGAGAAGGAAAATACAAGGAAAATACCAAATTTCACTTCACAAAATATTTTAACATAAATCATTTTAGTAACTTTCCATATCCAACAAGAACAGAACTGAATATGTTCTTTATTGTGACTGTGATATTTCCACTCTGTCTGATTTAGCGTTTCAGAATATTATGAGTATGGACATGGAACCAGTGATGAATCCTACAACTACGGTAAGCACGGCCTATTTGAATGTTTTGTAATTAGTAAATTGATAAAAAATTTATAAAACTAGAAACACTTCTGGTATATATGGTTGTTAAATGTTTGGTTGGACAGAACTGATTGTGAGATATTGTGACTTTCTATTATTTTCTGGCATGACTAAAACAGATTAAACTATAATGGAAAAGGCAGTTAGGTGCAGCCCTAGACACTGTAATTTAGTTAAAATCATGAACATAGCGTTGGATTTTAAATTATTTTTTACTTCCTTGGGCCCTGATTCTTGGCCACGCATTCCTGGCTTGCTGCTGCTGCGCTGATGTTTGAAAGATGTTTCACAGCAGAGAAACAAAGGGAAAGCCTTGCGGTTCCAGCCCACTTCTAATCACTCTCATCCAGGGAACCAGTGCTGCATGCTCCACCGCTCCTACCTTCCTGGCTACGAGCTGCCTTTGACTAGAGCAGTAAATGTGCCAGTGGAAGCTCACGGGGGCTAACGTGTTGCCCACTGCAAAGGTGGAGTGTGTGTTGCCTTTTGGACACATGCCCTCATAGGCTTATTCTGGAAAAGCCGCTGCTATTGGCCGAGTAGCCTCTGCTGTGCACGCAGCACTGCTCTCAGGTAAACAAAAGATTGTATCCCCCAAACACCCCCCTGCTTAAGTTGCTTTATTTTAACATATGCTCTATTTTTAATGCTGAAAAGACATTTTCTTAACAGCTTTTATAACCTAAGGAACCATCAGGATTTTTTTAACCATTCACTTCAGCGTAAACATTAAAATGACCAAAAGCGGAGCTACTTGCTTGTCACATGACGGGCACAATAAGCCGGTTGTCAGTGTGGGTTTGCAGGTTAATTTATTGTCGGCACAATGAATTGTGCACTGGGGTGTTGAGGTCAGACCAAACCAAAACCAATGCAATGTCAATGATTTGATTTTCTGCTCCATAAACACTTTCTTATTTGGAAGCAGTGCAATGTGCCATGCAGCAGAGGTGACCATCTTTATGTAATTTCACTCTGAGGCTCTCGGAGACAGTCAGATCTCAGTATTGGTCCAACACAGGGCGAAGAGCTTATGAAATAAATTTTCTGTGGAGAGATGCCTCGGTAGTGCACGAGATGGAATTTGCTCCCGTAAATTTCCCTTGTCTTTGGTGGAATGGATGGTGAGAAGGTAGCAGCCTATGATAGTGCTCACGGTTCGACTCTGTGACATTGTTTTGTCTCGGGGCAGTAAATGCAGCTTTCTGTAACGTATGGTTTTCACTGTTGTTTTTTTTTTGCAGAGGAGGAGTGGCCCGCTACCCGTCCTGGTCTCAAAGCCCCAATTTTACGGCTGACAAGAGGGGGCTACAGAAAACATCCCTATGGTAGATACTGAAGGTGCTCCACATATGTGACCTCCAATTTCAAACTATTTATAATGTTTTTCTTTTCCTCATAAAAGGTTGTAACACCATTTTACTTTGTCCCTCCCCTCCTGAAATTGAAAAGAAAAAAAAAAACATAAAGCACATGAATCCATAACATTTTTGCTTTGTTCCAGTATGTTTTTATTCATAACAGATGGAGTCTTTTTTTAATACAGAAAATAAAGAGTTGTCAGCCCCTCCAAAAAAATAATGTAGCCTCTTCAGATTCTTGACATTAAACTGCTGTGTTTATCTCCTGTTATTTAAAATCTCTTTTCATGTTTTGTCTTTAATGCAGCAATAATCAAAGTTTACAAGCAAATCGCCATAACGCCCCACCCGACTGCACAATATTTTTGCCTTTGTGTTGAGCAAAAGTGGCGCTCACTCCAAATTTGAAATCATCGCTATTTGACCTCAAACACCTTCCTTTGTACTTCTCTGATTGGTCTGGCTTGCGGGCTCTGACAAGTTTTAAGTGGATGTTTTCCAGACTAATACCTCGGAGCAAAAAACGTAACCTCATGAGATTTGGACTGGCTGACATAAATGTATTCATTATTTTGCTCAGTGAAAATAAATCAAGGGCAGGTTTGGGATTAATTTGTGGCTTGAAGCTTCTGCAGATCAGTCTTAGAAGCTTTGTATGACTCCAGTGGTGGCATTAAGTTATTGCATGGTTTGCAAAAAAAAAAAAAAAAAAAAAGGTTAACAGATGCGGAGGAACCACTCTCTGAACACAATTGCCCTAATGAACTCCATTAAAGGAGATAGATGGAAACCGAACATTATGTATGTACATAAAAGCGTACATTTCCAGAATTGAAGACCCCGAATGCAAAGTAACTAACGGACCTATACATCTCTTCAAAAAAAAAATGTTTAATGTTCAGAAATCTAAATCAATCCTCCAAGTTCCCCAATGATTGCTATATGAAACTCTGATGACGTCATGTTTAAACTGAGTTGATAGCACAGACTAAAGTTAACCTAAGTTATAACGTGATTTTAAATATTCTAAGCTGTGACATCGTACTCGTGCAAAATCTTTTTTTTTTTCCTGGTTTGGGTTGAAAGCAATCAGCAATGTACAGTGTGTAATTTTTAACAAGTGCTTTGTTCTGTGTGTAATCTGTATTTGTACATATTGCATTTAATAAAAACAACGTAAACCACAACACCATGTGTAAGACTCTCTAAATAGGTTTTTTAAAGCAGCTTTAAATCTGTACTTTCTTTTCCTGCAGTACTGTTAACATAAATGACACGACGACCATCTGCCGTTCTTGCTTTTAAAAGCCGACATCTGCATGATTTCAGGTCACAGCTAACCCGTTTCGTAAAGAAAGCCCACCAGCCTGTCCCAAATGAATCTTCTGTTAAACAATTTATATTCCTGCTCAATCGTCCTTGAATTTCTTATTTAGAAACGAATACATTTTTTTTTGTTAATCTATCCTCTGAAGTTTTACATCATTAAACAGACACTCTGATTGACTGAGAATGATATGGAGTTAAAAGAGGTAAGAAGTCCTCATATATTATCATCATAATGCCTTAAATACACTCAGCATTTGAAGATGGCTCGTGCAGCACTTAATGGACCATACAGGATGTCGATATTGGTTATTCACACTCGTAAGTTATTGCTGAGTGAAAAACAGCACACTTTGTGCATTGTATTTGATCTGCAACTCATAATGTCTCTGCTAACCTCTTTTTGCATTCCTGTCATCTAACCTGAGAGAGCTGTATATTCACTGCAATGTTGCGTGCTTTAAACGTCAAAGCTGAAGTCCATTTTAGCGCTTTGAATTCTCTTTTGTGATTAGTACACCCGAAGCCCGGCTCTCATTAAGAGTGTAAATCATGGGACTGAAAAGAAGACTAAACTCTAAGCAGGTAACACTAATATTAATGCTAATTTAATACTCAAATCTAACTTCCACTTAAAAAAAGTAAACCTGCCCTCTTTAACCCCCGAATAAATGCACTGATGATTTAAAACCCCTTAGTATCTCTAACTAGATACTCCAGGAACATTTACAGCTAAATTATTATAAAAGAAATAATACGTTTCAATAAATAACACTAAAATAATGTTCGGCGAGCTAAACCTCACATCAGTGATATAATTAAAATCCCCAAATTTGTTCAAACTCCTGCATAAAATTTCATGGAAGTTTCCTTGAATTGGTTTACTTTTTTTCACAGTGATGAAATGTAATGACTATTTACTACATGGCATGCAGTTTGTGTTTGGTGCTTACCTGTTTATTAGTTATGCAACACGAGATTTACGTTTTCTTTATCGTAGTGTCTTGTTTTTTTTTTCCTTTACAGGTATAGAAGATCTGTAGTGTGATCGGGTCAAAGTGGAGAGAATTGAAACAGGTGAGTGGATCCCTCCCAAATTAATTATATGAGACACAACAGAAAACCAGCAATTTAGACAATTTGACCTCACGGATGACTTTATTTTCCACAACTAGTGATTAAAAATAAAACATTTTGTTTTAAAATGCTCACAGATAAAGCTTCGGCTAAATGCTGAATTATGCATCAATTTGTGTTATGAGTAAAAAAATATTCTTATGTGACTCACTGTGTGCACTGTTCATGAAGGATTAAAACATCATTTCCAGCTCAATGCGTATTCTCATGAATTCACCATTTACATGTTACAGTGTTTTACAACTCTGATTCATCTCATTAAAAAGAGGAAAAAAACAAGGAACCATGTACTTAAAATAATGGAAGCTGGAGGGGTAAAGGAAACACATTTGTATTAAAACTGTAATCTGTAATGTGATTAGACATATTTAATCATCTGGTGACTACAACAGTGGTGTTGTAACTATACATATGTGCATATATATAGTATGTAAGCAATTAATCGGAAGCACTTTTGGATTGTTTATTTTATCATATGATATGTGAGTATGTGAAGAGAACTGCGAAATTGCTCCCCACTGGTAGCACAAATGCATATTTATCTCTAGTTATTACTTTAATATGACGTTTTCTGAGGGACATACTATAGTATGACCTTTTTTGAGCGACATTGTATAATATGACCTTTTTTGAGCAACATATTATAGTATGACCATTTTTGAGCGACATTGTATAATATGACCTTTTTTGAGCGAAATATTATAGTATGACCATTTTTGAGCGACATACTATAGTATGACCTTTTTTGAGCCACATACTATAGTATGACCTTTTTTCAGCGACATACTATAGTATGACCTTTTTTGAGCGATATACTATAGTATGACCATTTTTGAGCAACATTATAAAATATGACCTTTTTTGAGCAACATATTATAGTATGACCTTTTTTGAGCGACATTGTATAATATGACCTTTTTTGAGCGACATACTATAGTATGACCTTTTTTGAGCGACATTGTATAATATGACCTTTTTTGAGCAACATATTATAGTATGACCTTTTTTGAGCAACATATTATAGTATGACCATTTTTGAGCGAAATACTATAGTATGACCTTTTTTGAGCGAAATACTATAGTATGACCTTTTTTGAGCGACATACTGTAATATGACCTTTTTTGAGCAACATTGTATTATATGACCTTTTTTGAGCCACATACTATAGTATGACCTTTTTTGAGCGACATAGTATAGTTTGACCTTTTTTGAGCGAAATACTATAGTATGACCTTTTTTGAGCGACATACTGTAATATGACCTTTTTTGAGCGAAATACTATAGTATGACCTTTTTTGAGCGACATACTGTAATATGACCTTTTTTGAGCAACATTGTATTATATGACCTTTTTTGAGCCACATACTATAGTATGACCTTTTTTGAGCAACATTGTATAATATGACCTTTTTTGAGCGACATACTATAGTATGACCTTTTTTGAGCGACATACTGTAATATGACCTTTTTTGAGCAACATTGTATTATATGACCTTTTTTGAGCCACATACTATAGTATGACCTTTTTTGAGCGACATAGTATAGTTTGACCTTTTTTGAGCGAAATACTATAGTATGACCTTTTTTGAGCGACATACTGTAATATGACCTTTTTTGAGCAACATTGTATAATATGACCTTTTTTGAGCAACATTGTATAATATGACCTTTTTTGAGTGACATACTATAGTATGACCTTTTTTGAGCGACATACTATAGTGTGACCTTTTTTGAGCGACATTGTATAATATGACCTTTTTTGAGCAACATTGTATAATATGACCTTTTTTGAGCGACATTGTATAATATGACCTTTTTTGAGCAACATATTATAGTATGACCATTTTTGAGCGAAATACTATAGTATGACCTTTTTGAGCGACATAGTATAGTATGACCTTTTTTGAGCAACATTGTATAATATGACCTTTTTTGAGCAACATATTATAGTATGACCATTTTTGAGCGAAATACTATAGTATGACCTTTTTGAGCGACATAGTATAGTATGACCTTTTTTGAGCAACATTGTATAATATGACCTTTTTTGAGCCACATACTATAGTATGACCTTTTTTGAGCAACATACTATAGTATGACCTTTTTTTAGCAACATTGTATAATATGACCTTTTTTGAGCCACATATTATAGTATGACTTTTTTTGAGCAACATATTATAGTATGACCTTTTTTGAGCGACATACTGTAATATGACCTTTTTTGAGCAACATTGTATAATATGACCTTTTTTGAGCCACATATTATAGTATGACCTTTTTTGAGCAACATATTATAGTATGACCATTTTTGAGCGAAATACTATAGTATGACCTTTTTTGAGCGACATAGTATAGTTTGACCTTTTTTGAGCGAAATACTATAGTATGACCTTTTTTGAGCGACATACTGTAATATGACCTTTTTTGAGCGACATTGTATAATATGACCTTTTTTGAGCGACATACTATAGTATGACCTTTTTTGAGCAACATTGTATAATATGACCTTTTTTGAGCGACATTGTATAATAAGACCTTTTTTGAGCAACATATTATAGTATGACCATTTTTGAGCGAAATACTATAGTATGACCTTTTTGAGCGACATAGTATAGTTTGACCTTTTTTGAGCGAAATACTATAGTATGACCTTTTTGAGCGACATAGTATAGTATGACCTTTTTTGAGCCACATACTATAGTATGACCATTTTTGAGCGAAATACTATAGTATGACCTTTTTTGAGCGACATAGTATAGTTTGACCTTTTTTGAGCGAAATACTATAGTATGACCTTTTTTGAGCAACATATTATAGTATGACCATTTTTGAGCGAAATACTATAGTATGACCTTTTTGAGCGACATAGTATAGTTTGACCTTTTTTGAGCGAAATACTATAGTATGACCTTTTTTGAGCGACATAGTATAGTATGACCTTTTTTGAGCAACATTGTATAATATGACCTTTTTTGAGCCACATACTATAGTATGACCTTTTTTGAGCGACATACTATAGTATGACCTTTTTTGAGCAACATTGTATAATATGACCGTTTTTCAGCGACATACTATGGCCTTTTTTGAGAGACATTGTATAATATGACCTTTTTTGAGCCATATACTATAGTAAGACCTTTTTTGAGCACATTTAGTATGACAGTTTTTTGACGACATACTATAGTATGACAGTTTTTCAGCGACATACTATATTGTATGGCATTTTTTGAGCCATATACTATAGTATGACCTTTTTTGATGACATACTATAATATGACCTTTTTTGAGCGTCATACTATAGTATGACCTTTTTTGAGCAACATTGTATAATATGACCTTTTTTGAGCCACATACTATAGTATGACCTTTTTTGAGCGACATACTATAGTATGACCTTTTTTGAGCAACATACTATAGTATGACCTTTTTTGAGCGACATACTATAGTATGACCTTTTTTGAGCAACATTGTATAATATGACCTTTTTTGAGCCACATACTATAGTATGACCTTTTTTGAGCGACATACTATAGTATGACCTTTTTTGAGCGACATTGTATAATATGACCTTTTTTGAGCAACATACTTTAGTATGACAGTTTTTCAGCGACATACTATATTGTATGGCATTTTTTGAGCCATATACTATAGTATGACCTTTTTTGATGACATACTATAATATGACCTTTTTTGAGCAACATACTATAGTATGACCTTTTTTTGACGACATACTATAGTACGAACTTTTTAAGCAACATAGTATGGTATGACCGTTTTTGAGCAACATAGTAATGATCTCTTTTGAGCGACATAGTTTAGTATGACCGTTTTTCAGCGACTGAAAAGGTCCACTCACGAAACTTCCAATGTTTCCGTGGCCTGAAACAGTCGCAGTGTAACAAACTATTACACTACGACACTGCTCCCTGCTGGCAGCACAAATGCGTATTTATCTGTCCACTCTGCCTCAAATAAAGCTTTCTGCATCCACCTTTCTTTTTGCAGTTTGGAGAATGCCATTTCTGTTTGAATCATGATCTCATCATTTACAGACAGACAGAAAAATACTCTCATACGGACCTCATGTCCTCGCTTTACTGTGTTGTCATAGTGACAATAAACAATCTCATATTTTGCTTTCTTCTTTTGTTGTAGGAAATACACTTAGAGCATAGCAATTTATTACACTTGAAACAATAATTCAGTTTAGGAATGTATTGAGAGGCATAACACCTCAAATGCACACTTGTACTGATAATGCATGAGGAGTTTTGTTGGGGAAATAGGCTCAGAAATGCAATAACATCATTAGTATTTTTCAGTGTTGTGTAATTAGATCCCTCCTGTAAGGCTGCAATAAGCTGCTATTGTTCACAATACAGTCATCAGTTTGTTTTATACAAAATTAAATTTACCACAGCAAATTAGATTAATTTAATCAAAAAAGCCCCAGAGTTTGTATCACATTTAATTCATATTTAAAAGGACTGTGATGAATGGATGGAAACAGACAGGCAATCTTCAGAGCTGAGAGGATCCTGTTTGCAAATAACCCGTGGAAGGGTTTCATCTATCTATAAAACAAGGAGTGTCTTGTCCGTCTGTATCTCGCATAGCTCTCTGACGGATGGATCAACCTCAACTTGGGAAAATATAGTTTACGCATGGCACGATGGGGGGCACTGCACTAGTCCAACCTATACGTTTGTTTCCTTGTTACAGCAGGCTTTAGATAATTAGTCAGCCATGAACAGCAGTTATTCTTAGCTTTGACACTTTCGGAAACAAATAGCGCTCCTTTACGACATCCTCCTAACATTCCTCTAACAAATGAACAGGTTCAACAGGAACATTCTGTTTTTTGGATGAAGAAAAGACTTAATGAAAGTCGGCACCTTTGTCTATTATTATGCAGCGACAGGACAATTGTCTGAACAACAGATTATTCAAACTTCAGACGAGGGAAAAATGAACTATTGCATTACCAATAAGCGTCGTTGTGTGAAATTGCGTGCCTTAGTAAGTTATCAGCTTCTGCTTAACATTCCATATGGTGACAAAAATAATAGAAATATATAGTGCTTGGCTTATTTCCACAATGCTGCAGTGCTGTTCACACGATACTGTGCTGAAGTACATCTACTAAACATGTAGGGCACATGGCCCGTTTGGGGTGTGTGTCCAAGTCATGCTGCTAATTAAATGATGGTGCACAGCGGGACACGCGGCCGTAAGAGAGAGTGTTATTAATTCATAGGCGTGTTTGGGGCATAACATGAACTCAGTGACATCTCCTTTTCCATTTTAAGCCGGGTCTCCTTGATTCGGCATGAATATATCTCTTTCTCATGATGATCAACTGTTACTAGCAGTTATACAAGTATATAATAAAGATACGCCACATTTTTGCATTTGAATATATAGTTTATAATTATTTGGTAAAAAAATATGTATTGAATTTAAGACTTGAATACATCTCAGTTCATTTTAAACCATTTTTTTTTTAGGTTCATGAGTTTCTCAGTCAGATTTTTTCACATTGTCTTTATTTTCCTGGGTGTCTTCTCTGCCCTGTGTGCAGAGGGACTGCGTGTGTTGCGTCATGCATCTTCTAATCGCGTCTCTCCTCTGGAGCAGGTCTACCTGTATTCGCTATTTACACGACGGGGGCTGCTGGGTGTGAAATTGACTCTTGGCGCCGGCCGTAACGAGCAATTACGACCGTGTTCTTACGCTACGACCATTATTGCGCCATCTACATAGAGGCCCTAGTTTCATTTTGCTGTGCTGACTCACATTATGCTTCCATCTTCTTTTCACACTTTTCTACTTAAACTTGTGCTTCCTTTCAGAATAGAAGGCACACAAATCTGCGTCCAGAGGAAAGAAGACTGTAGGAGATCTTCGGCTCCATCGTCAGCATGGAGAGCAGCTCGGTACGTATTTCAGATTCTCTGTCAAATGTCCAATAATCTAGCTATTTTTACCAATTTGAAATTATCAGTTGTTAAGGTCACATTAAGTATAATTGTGTTGATTAACATGATCTTTTTTAAATTGGCTGAAGTTGGAAAGAATTACCTTCCCCCATAAAGGGTTTATAAACTAAAATAATTCTGTGCAACAACATGGAAGAGACTACATCTCCTTGCTGTTCCAAAGCAGATTTGTGTTTATTTTTATCCTCGTCGGATAAAGGTGAGGAGATGACAAATTCTGGTGATGTAAGGACTACATTGTCTCATCTATTGACCTGTTCACAAGTGTATCAATATAATAAAATACAAAATATACAAAATAACCTACAAGGGTAATTATTGAAAAAAAATGAAACAATCAAATGAAAAAAATCACACATCTCTTAAGGTTTTTCCTTGAGATTTAATATTGGAAATCTGTGGTAATATTTCAGTGACTGAATCTGAAGCACCATTTCAGCCTACATGGAGGCTACGGAACTGCCAAAAGAAATAAAATGTTGCACATGTAGTTTTGAGTTTTCCCACACCATTTTCCCTCCTAAATGACTTGGTGTTTATGACTAACTCGTGTTTACTTGCACCTATGAGTTGGAAGTCATCAGCGCTGTGTGCCAGCCAACTGTGGGCCAGTGATGTTCCAAGCAGCCTTTGCCAAAGGCACTCTCAGATCCATTTTCATAACAAGTCCATCGCCAGCTCATACCCAGCCAAGAACAGACAAAATCCCAAAGCCGGCTATGGATGTTGATGCTTTTTTTTAAGTGCTTGCCACTGATATAACTCCTCACATTAAGAGATTACAGAAAGGATTTTAGGAAAAAAAAATTACCCTTTACATTTTCTCACTCGTGTTGCAAAAAAGATGAGTCTTGAAGTCGCAGTCCTCACGTCTCTTCGCCATCAGTCCACACGTGTCCACGGCGATTTGTGTCCATCAGTGCTGCAACCGCTTGTATTACATCTTATTTAGCAGGGTTTAGAGCTGCTTGTTTAGTTCACCTTTGACGACAACATGCATCCACATCTTTCTTAGCAGAATACATTTTCATTTATTAAGTGACGATTCTCTGCATGTCCGTCTCTAAAAACAACTTTCTGTTTATACTAACGGGTTGTTTATTGCACACAGATAAATTTGGACTCCAAGAAAAAAAAGATGAGAGAAACACAAAACATGACAGCAAATATAACTCACAGGTAAGGAGGTGGCTGTGTGTTTCAGCAGTTACTTTTTTACTATTAGTAGAACCTTATTCTTAATAACCAATTCAACTTTGTCTTTTATTTGTTTGTTATTTAAAGCCTGTTTCTTGTTTTCGCACTCAAAACCACAAAGGCATTTATTTTGCTTGATTTTAAGTCATTAAAGTGTCTTGTGAGTTGTGTTCCTTAGTCATGTTGCATTTAAAATACAGCCTTTGAGTATTTCTACAATGATAAAAACACATTGAAAAGACAGCTTTGCAACAGATTTAAAGGCAGAACATAAATCATTGGACTAATGGGCATCAATACACAAAGTAGTAGTAGCAGAGTTTGCCCAATCTCACATTTTGGTACCTGCGTATTTTCCTATTTGGATAAAAATGATTAACCCTTTTTATCTAATAGGGAGCAACAGTATTTCTGCAAATGTCAAATTATTTTCCAAAAACCGACCTAAATCTTAATCTGCCAGTTTCACTGATTTACTGAGAGATTTTTAAAAGTGTTTAACTAGGCTACATACACATTGACATATACATGTATGACTGAAAATACACATTGCACATCTTTAGATATCAACATGCATCCCGCGGTGACGTAATGACACCATCTGTTTATGTGGCTGCGAGAGGAGGCTTTACTCGCTAATTTAGTCGAGGGGGTGTGTGAACAAATATGTGACGGCTGCTCGGTCTTTTGTGCCAGTTGTCGCGCTTAGTGCCTTTATTTCCTTGAACAAAAAACACCTATTTTGTTCGCGCCGTGACAACGAGCGCTCACTTGAAAAGGTCGAGGCGGAAGGAAAAGAGGAAGCTCGGCTCCTTCCCGCTTCATCTCAAGGACGATGTGATTGTCTCCTGCTAAAAGCTGCTTCCTCACACAGAACATCACCCTGTCAGATGTGTGTTGACAGATTATAGCTGCGGGATTCATAAAGAGTCGGCGAGTGCATTGAGGATAATTACCATACAGTTTGATGCAAGGAAGGCTCAGAGGCTGGCTGCATATACAGACTTTACATAAACTACAACGTGCACAGTTTTCATTTGTGATACGTTTTAAAAATGATGAGGACGCGTCCTGCACGTGAAAAGCTGTACAGATGAGATTGGGAAACACGCTTAGTTGCATAGATATTACTGTTCTACATGCAGGGGGTGGTTAGCTTCTCCTAGCATGAAAAGAAACAGTCCAGCCTTTATCCCGCTAAAAAAAAAGCAAAATGTGTTTTTTACGCACTGGTTTTTGCACGGATTGAAACAAATGAGGTAAAATGTGTGAATGAGTGAGCTTTAGAGGTGCTGGCAGGCCTCTTTGCACAGAGCGAGGACAGCTGCTTCCAGCCGCCCCGCTAAGGCCGAGCGGACTGGCTGCCGGTCGTAGCTTCATGCTGAACAGACACGTGTGTTCGGGGATATCATCCCCTCTAACCCAGGCCGGAAAGTGACTAATTTTTCTGTTAAATATTTGCATTCATTTTTTTTGCTTTTATTGTCTTTTTTGTGTGTAACAGGTTGCTATGAAAATAAGTTGAATCTCTGGTGCACAATACAACTTATGAAGCTTAAGCATTATGGTGTTTTTTTATTTATTTATTTTTGGTCTCTGATTATCAAATTATCCTTTCAACCAAAAATTACAACAAATTATTGATCCTGCTGTAGTATGACCGTTTTTGAGCGACATACTATAGTATGACCTTTTTTGAGCCATATACTATAGTATGACCTTTTTTGATGACATACTATAATATGACCTTTTTTGAGCGACATAGTATAGTATGACCTTTTTTGAGCAACATTGTATAATATGACCGTTTTTGAGCGACATACTATAGTATGACCTTTTTTGACGACATACTATAGTATGACCGTTTTTGAGCGACATACTATAGTATGAACGTTTTTGAGCGACATACTATAGTATGACCGTTTTTGAGCGACATACTATAGTATGAACGTTTTTGAGCGACATACTATAGTATGACCGTTTTTGAACAACATAGTATAGTATGACCTTTTTTGAGCGACATAGTATAGTATGACCTTTTTTGAGCGACATACTATAGTATGACCGTTGTTGAGCGACATACTATAGTATGACCGTTGTTGAGCGACATACTACAGTATGACCTTTTTTGAGCGACATACTATAGTATGACCTTTTTTGAGCGACATACTATAGTATGACCGTTGTTGAGCGACATACTATAGTATGACCTTTTTTGAGTGACATACTATAGCAGGGGTACTCAACTCAAAACTGAAAAGGTTCACAAATTTCCAATATGTCCATGTTCCAAAGCAGTCGCAGTGTACTCTTAACGCGTACCTCATTTGTTGCAAGATTGCCTACGGGAAAATACACCCAGAAAAAGCATAACAATTTATTCCATTTGTCGCCTAAAACACTATGTAATAATAATTATTATTATAATAACAATAATAATATCAATAATTAAAGATTTTGTCTTGGTCCGGATGGCAATGCATTTGGATCCATTCGTGGACCCCAGTCGGGCAGTTGAGTGAGTCTGTTTTATTTTGTCTAGTCCTACGGTAAAAAAGGTCAAACCTTTGAAATACATAAGTAAATCACAACCATGACCTACCTTTATTTTTAGCCACGCTGAGAGGTGTTGTCATCTGGCTGTCATTACCGAGACCAATACGCTGTGTCTCTTCCCAGCTCACTAATGAATGGTTTACTTAGTGCTGCCAACACGAACATGTTAATTCATTAAGCAAGTCTGGCCCACTGCTGCCATTCTGGCCAAATGTCACAGCTACTTTACGGGCCCAAACCGCCTCGCTCCCGCCGGAATGCGTTTCAGCAGCCGCTCGTGGCTCGCACCTCGCCGATTTCTGAGTGGTAGTCATAATGAATGGAGCCGTCTGCAGCAGCCCTGCATATGGCGCGTGGTGATTAACGTCTGAGATTGATCGGGGCGATGCAGGCACTGTTCAACATAAAAGATCATGAATTTGTTTTTTCACATTCGATTTAGAAAGCACTAAATCGGTATCATTCTAAAGCAGGCGCATCACATCACGGTTTCTGCCGAGACATCCTCAACTTGAACAGCTTGCGGTGCAAACGAGTCTAATTCGATGCAGGAGATCATCCATTTCTCATCTTCTTGGATGGAGGGGGATTCCATAAATCTGCACGATTGTGCAGCGCTCTTTTCATCAAGGCCTCCGAAACCTGATCGTTGCATTTGTTTAAATTATTTTCCCCGTGACGTACGCCCTGATGGCGCAGCATTCATCATCCTCGATATCAGTGATCTGAATATTGGAAACACAAAAAGACACAAAAGTGGGTCAGGTGGTCAATGATGCAAAACGGTGGACGGTAATAAGTCTTAACACGGCCTCCCCTTCAGCCAGGGACAGAGGTCAGAAGAACCAAACTAGGAAAAAAGCAAAAGTTCACAATCACCTGAGACTTAAAAAAAAAAAGCTTCTTCACCATCGTAGCATTTTGTGATGAAATATTGTGCAAGAAGTCCTTGTGGCGTGTCTGATGATTTTTTTCCCGTGTTTCTGTTGTGACAGCAGGTCGGGATCTGAGCCTGGTGACAGAAGGTGAGGATGCACGGCTTCGGCTGAGGATCGTCGGGAGTCACGTCTGGAAGTTGTGACTACTTTATCTGATCATAGCTCTCTTTTTATTCAGAAAAACAAAAGCCTACCTCCCCCCTCCAGCTCATTAGAGCTATTTTTGGATGGAATGATGAGTTTTGACATGTTTGCGTTGCACCGTGCCTCTGGATAAACTGAGCTGCAAATACACTGGGCTAAACAGGGTTTCTACTGATGGAATCATCTGCCACCGCAAAACGTCTTGATCAATAAAGCGCTGGTGTGATTACGTGTGTCAGTTTTTCTGTGTCTGTTTGTCGGGGGGGGAAAAGAGCGACAGAAGCAAAGCTGCAAAGCCTTGTAGTTTTTTGGGTGTTATTTAGTAGCGAAGGGGCGGAGGAAGAATAAGACAACACGAAGAAATAGGGTTGCCACACTCTGTGCCCGTAAATCATTTCTCCAGTTTGCAAGTGAAATACTGACATTTTGTTGTCAGTGTTACATGTAAATTGTGTCGCGAATACCGTTCAGAATGTTTTGTAGTTTGTGATGGTATTTAGCAGCAGGGGGGCGGAAGGCAAAGGGGAAATAAGGTTGCAGCCTGCATTGCACACTGTGCTCGTAAAGCATTTTTTTCCTTTTTGTACACACCTATTTTTGGAGGTAATTTGAGCAAATGCGCACATGTGAAAAACACAGGCCTGACATTATGTTGTTACATGCAAATTGTGTTGTGGTTAGGATGCAGCATTCTTACCTGAATCTTCAGGAGTTTCCCCAAGCTCCAGACATTTTTCTTTACGCTTGGCTTCATGATTGCTGGAGAGTGATGGTCAGTTTTTTGGCTTGGTTGGAATGAACAGTTTGTCCCCACTCCTTACTGAAATGAGGAATAGTTGGGTGAGTTCTCTCTGAGTTAAAGACCAAGGTTAACATTAGTCATTTTCTTTTTTTTGTCAGCATTTTTTTCAAGCGAATTCATCCTAGACTCCTGAACGGTGTTTTGGCAAAGTTTGGAGGCAGACAGATACACCACCAGAAGAATGTTACACCGAGAAATACAAAATCTAGATCCATTATTAATTTTTTTCAAAGATCCCATATTGTTCACTATAAATCTGGATTTTATTTGAGGTTGCAATACGTCTAGAAAGATAGAAATTATATATAATTTGTGGTTTTGCCACCAACAAATATCATCTCAATATAAATATATATAGATTTATACTAGCTATATTAAAGAGATATATGTATAGTTTTATTTCCTCAAGCGTTATTCTGCAGCTCTAGGAAGAACAGGTCATTCTGTGTGTGTCTCTTTAATATTAATGAGCTTCTTCTCAGAGTAGCTGACTTAAATGTGGGATGGGCAGTGACCGTATATTTGTGACATCACATTTTTTCAGGGAAGTAAAGTTCAGTTTCTGAATACGCGCTGCGTGCATTTCTCTGTAGATTGAGCTTTGTGAAACCCGGAAGGCTATTTACATAACACATACACCTTCCCAATAACGAAGAAAAAAAAGCAATTAAAATCTTACTTCCTACGACAGGAGACCTTTAACAGTTTATACTCGAGGTGTGAAACCTGCGAAAGGAATTTTCCAATCAAAACTAAACCAATTCTCTGTGAATAATGTCTTTAAACAAACATCGGAGACTGAACTTCTTCCCAATGAGAGTGCTTTCATGCATAATGCAGATACAAGCTGCTAATACATCTCCATATTCAGATTACAAACAGCTATTTATGAATAAACATATGTCTTTAGAAACTGGGCTTCAGGGGCCCACAAAAGGCAGAAGTAAAGAGGCCGAGGTGTTTATGTACCTCAGTATTCTGGCTAATGAAGGTAATTTTCACCGCAACACAAATATATATGTTGTATTGTATATATTGCACATATATAATCTGTTCATTTACTCACATCCTACTAAAAAGCTCTTTTCATCATAAACTTCCTTTTCAAACACACACACTCATTTTAAATGTACAGATTTACTTCAATGAGATCTCTAGCCGAAAAGAGAACTTTATTATACCCCTCACGTATCTAAATTATATTAAGTAAAGTGTTCTCCGGCAGCCTTTTTCCTCATTGTCATTGTCTCTGACTCATAACCACCTGTCTGTGTGAAGCGGCTCATTTTAGAGCAACATAAAACAGCACTTAATGGTTTGTGACACATTGCGCTTGTTTTGAACATGTACTTTAGAATCACAGCGACCGGCGACTCGTAATAGAGAAAGTTGCAGCAAAGTTTTCTTCTATCCGTAATCCGCAGAACGTGGAACACGTGACATTCTGAAGCTGCAGCAGAGGTTTTGACCTGTTGGCCGGCCTGTGCACCCCCATGAGTACAATGAGGGAGCTGTCACCGTTCAGTCATGACATTCCAGTGAAGCCTTGTATTTGAGTTCTTCTATTTGATCTGGATGACAAAAGTAGTTGCAGTGACTACTGCTCAAAGGGCAAAGTCATCCATCCCGCCCACACAAACAAAAATCAGTCGACTATCGACTCAGAGTTTGGCTGTCAGTCAAGCTGATGTTTGCTCGGTGTGTTTGCCACCAAAGGAGTGTGAAAAAAAAAAAGTTCAACCTGTCACATCCCCACACCACAAAGAACAGTCAGCCGTTAACGTGACTGACAGGACGTAATGGGCGCTGTAGCCTGTAATTATTCTATAGATAAACAGGAATAATTTCAGCGTGAATAGTGGAGCGATAACTGGTGCCTTGCAAGAAAAATTGACTTGACTTTTTGAGTGCTAAATATCATTTTAAAAGTCAAACATGCCTTGATCTAATGTTAAATATAAACGGCATATAAAAGTGAGAAGAAAGCCATGCAGATGCTACACAGACATGAAACATTATCGTGAAATTAACTAACACATTGAGCTTAACGTGTACTGTGGTGCCTGTTTTTGGACTTGAAGAATTAATCTTATCCTTAGAGCTTTCTTATCACAGAGAGATGGTACAATCCCTTTTGCAAAAAAAAAAAAAAAATGCATTAAAACAAATCATTCATCCCACATTCCATACATCAGTAAAGCAGGTAAATAATAGAAAGTCACCTTATGTTGAACCCTATGTACTGTTTAATCAATTTTAACTAGTTTATTGTGGTTTCTTTCTTTTTCTGTTGCAAAGCTGCACCTAATATGATATATAATATTTTTTTCGTAATGTATAATGCAGATGATTTGATGCAAGCTGAAGACCGAGTTGTGCTTTTGTCCAATAAAGGTGGACAAGCTCGTAGGTAGTTCTGATTTGATTTGAAGGTTGACGGGTTGAAACTGCCAAATATGGTAAAACGTTATCAAGACGAGCCAGAAATAGAACGGAATGCATTAATAAATGATATCGGCAGCTGAATAATTAACACGTATGAAATCATGAAATGACTTAAGTTTTCCTACTTGTGGTCATAGCACACGTTGAATCATTTATCCATTTCCTGTTTTCCCCATGCACTGTTCCCTATGTGAATCTGTGAATCAGACGTGAAGTGAACAGCTCAAGCTGTCTGATGTCATAAAACTGGTGATATTAGCCATCAATAATGCACGTTCCGCTATACGCTGTAAAATGTTGATGTTCTCACACACTTCTGTCCATAATGTTACCTTCATCTTCGAAAGCAAGTCTCTATCGAGAACAATAGAAAATTATTCTTAGGTACTAATCATCTCATCCTCCTTTTGCAAATTATTGGCCCCAAAACAGAATCAAAATGAAATGCTTAAAGATGAATAGGAAGGAAAGTTTTCATTTATTTTACTAATTTAATGATGGTAAAGGGGGAAAAAATTGTTTTTTTAACCAACTGAATGAAAGTTAAAGCTGTTAAAAAAAACTCTAACTTTATATATCTTTATCCATCTTAAGTTTTAGATTAATAACATGTTAATAATATAATATAATTAATAACAATATCATCACATTCATTTAAAATACTTGGAGGTTGGACTTGACTTATTCACTACATTTTTTTAGGATTCCACAAACTGCAGAACATTAAAACACCTCTTATTTATTGTCTTTTAAGGAGTTTTGGATTTTAAACTCAACTTCGTTAGTTTTTTAAAAGTAAATCTAACTATAATCCCTTTTGTACGACATTTGGACGTGTTGATCAAACTGGGGATTGTAAGTTATCAGTTGAAACGAAGAGAAAAAAGATGTTGGATGGGTACAGGAAAGAAATAATTGCGGTGTTTTTTGAGCATTTGTCTCCTTTAAACCATGGCATGGATAGGTTTATATATTCACTACAGATAATTCATTTCAAATTAAAACAAAAAATTGAAATCCTGTGGATAAAGAAGCAAAAACGACCACCTGCAGAGGGAGACAATGCAGCTGACACTGTCTTATATGTAAATTGAGGCAGAGCAACATTACGTAATCATTTGGTTTAACTCACACTTTTAAGTTAAAACAATTCTGGCAACTTACAAAACAACGTCGAAGCAACTCGAAACTAAAGCCCAACTAGAATCTACTCCATGAACTTTCAATTCGGAGTTGAAGCGAAGGTAATCTTCACGATGAATACATTTGCATTTTTTAAGGCTGCGGGTGAACTGGAATTTCCAAGGTAAACCATGCTGAAACGTCTTACAGCGCAGTAGCCGCACCTCGGGAGAATCATTAACAGAAACAACAGTCGGCAGCCACGGTTCAGATATTACAGGTTGTTTTTTTCTCTACTGCTTTGTTTCTTTAGTTAAAAAAGGAAAAAATACCCAGAAGGGCTGCAGCAATAAGCCGTTGAAGTCAATTATGAGCTTACATTGACCTCGCCTTATCAGCCAGCAACCCGTGGGGCTGTATTAGTGCTTTGTCTCAAGTGAAAGCAGCCGAGTCCACATCATTTTCAGGATCGAATAAAAGGGAAACTGCAAGAACTGCATACAGCGCCACTTTCACATTTTTCTAATTAACACTTTTCTCAGTCCGCCACTTCAGACCTATTATTTGACCATCAACGCGATGACGTGAATGTGAACATGGACGATAATAGATCATTGAGAGAAAATCTGTTAGGATGCAATTAAAAAAAAAAAGTTAAATCTTTTGAATGTATATTCTGTTACACAGGAGCGCAGACGAAACTTTATTATGACAAATATGGACTCATCCATCTGCGTAAACCGTGTTAGGCATTGACACAATGCTGTGGGGTCACTCTGATGTAATTCCGAATGCGAGTCCAATAATAAAAAAATATATATTTTTGCAGCCTGCTGTGAAGTCTCAAACCGTGGCAGATGTGCACAGCTAAAACATCAAACTATAGAAAATTATCAGGCTCAGGGGAAAAAAAAAAAACCTGTAGCAAGTGCTGCTGGAGACTGTGAAGATGAAAAATGCATGTCCGTAGTAAGAAAAAGAAGAAAAAAATCCCAAAGTCCCCGAGGGGTGCTGGAGCTGTGAACCACACGGAGAGATTAAGCAGGGCAGCTGAGACAGGTGAGTTCCCACTTCTCACTCCCTCCCCTCCTCCTCCTCTTTCCAACAAATCATCCCCCCCCCATCCCAAAAAAAAAAAAAAAAGAAAAACGATTCGTTTTCTCATGTTCGGTGACAGGTGGGATTTCATGGAGCGAATCATTTGTGTCAATGTAAAAGAGCCGAAGGGACAGGTTGTTCCTGCCATGATGAATTTGACGCTTTTGAAGGTACAAAAAGCAAAGGTGCCTTTAAAAAAAAAAAAAAAAAATGCTTGACCTTTTACCTGCAAAAAGAAAAAAAAGAAAAAAAGTATTACATTCCTTTTATTGCATCAGCTTATATCGCTTTACGGAGACGACAGGGATGAAGCAACAACGTGAAACTGAAGCGCGGGCTGATAGCTTATAAATGGAAGGAGGATGTGATTTACATTCATCTAAATGTTCGCTTCAAAAAAAGAAAAGTGGGGGGGGATAGGCGGCGCGAAACAAACTGTACTTTCACAGCTGCGGATGAGAAGCTGGCGCCTCGCCGAGCCTCGGACCCCCTCACGTCCCCCCCCGCAGAGAGGGGAAAAAAAAAACTCAGCTGGTTGATTGTCAGGGCCATTATGTCCCCCCCTCCCACCAACCACCCTACCCAGCATCCCACAGTCCCCTCCATTAACAAGGGGGTTTGCTTTTCATTTCCTCCTTTTGATGTGTCACACTCCGCCGCGGATTTGTTTTTAATAGGTGTGACAGAATCCACTTACACTGGCGGCGGAGAGGAAGCGAGGACGACCGTGGTGGTGGTGGTGGTGGTGGGGGGGGGCCTCTCTTTCTAGATGATTAATCCTCAATTAATTCGAGATGAATCGTCGACGGAGCGGCGGTCATTAACGTGGGGCCCGTATGATCAGCGGTGTGTTGCGCGCAGAAGGGACAATCAAAATGAAACGTGGAAAAATAATCCACGTATTCTGTAGTTTTGATTAGAAGAACAGTTTGATATTTCAGAAGCTGAACGCGTTTGCTTTCTTTGATGATAATTAGATAAGAAGACTGACAACCTCCCTTATAATATTCTAGGTGTTAAGTACAGAGAAGCCATGTTCGTATATAGACAGAATGGGGAGCTTATTATCCACAGTATCCACAGGCTACTGTCCCTTTAATATATATATATATATATATATATATATATATATATATATATATATATATATATATATATATATATATATATATATATGGATATATGTGTATATGTTGTGATTCCATTAATAATAAATCAACTAATCAATCAGTCAAGACCTAATTTGCCATTTGATTCTTGTGAGGGAACTTTTGGTCAACTGCAACTACTATAAAAAAAATGCACATGATAGTAAATAAAACAAGAAAGTATACCCACCTAACATATATTGTGAGTGATGTCTGAACAGAGTCCAGACCGAGAACAGTTTGTTTTTCCCTGCAGCAGACCAGGTACAGACAGTCCATGCGAAGGAGCTGAGTTCCCATGATCGCCTCCCCGGTTTTAATAGTCCTCTGGAGGGCCTTCCTCCGCTTTAGTGCAGCGTTTCCATCCCACGCTTTTACACCTCTGCTGAGGATGTTCCCTGCGAAGCCTCCGCCAGCCTGAGTTAAGGCTGAACAATCAATTCAGATTGCATCGAAACTGCGATATTGCCTCCTGCAATTTTCAAATCACAGGAGGCGCAATATATAATATAAAAAGCAACGGCTGTGTTAAATAAGAAAAAAGTACTTTTTTGAATTAAATATTGTGGCGCTGCAGAGACGTCCTGGCCTTTCCATCATGTTCTACAGGCTTTACAGATACCAGACATCTGTCAAAACAATCGTAATTAGACATTTTTTGACAAAATCGTTCAACCCTAACGTCCAGCCCCGCTCGGGCAGCTTCCTTCAGCGGCCTGATGGGATACAGACGCGGCTGTGTCACCGTGACAGCGGCCCAGGTGTTTGCTGTCCGTCCGCTGGTGAGGCGCAGGCCCAGAAACCTGACACTGTCGTTCCACCTCGGTACCTCTAATCCACCAGAGATTGCAGAGGAGGCGCTTTTCTTTCTTGAAAATGCAGGATTAGCTCCTCAGGAGCTTGTCGAGCACCTGTTGTCTGAATCATTCATTTTTTACCTCGTTGGGTCGCAGCTAAGGTCACTTTCACGACTTAAAAGTCCAAACCAACATGGAAGCTGCAGCTTTTACTGCATTTTGTCCATTTGACCTATTCTATTCACCATGTTCATGGTAGCGATCAGCATTCCACCATTCACTGATGGGCTCTGAATGTACACAAAGTAGGTCTTGGGAATTAAATGTATTCAGACTCCAACTTTGATCATTTCCACCAGTTGATCGTGAGATGCAACAATCATTTTTTTTTTCCCCAAAGTCAAACGTAGACATAACTGTGATCTCCGTAAATCCTGTCTTCAAAGCTCAAATAACTCGAGGGGTGAAATCATTTTTTGAGATAAAGATTTGAACGCGTGCTCCCTCAGTCAGGCGGAAATCTGAGGTTACTTCGGTAGTTTGATCCCCAACAATGTAAAAAAGGGCAAAAGAAGAAAGTTGTGTGCAGTGTGCATGCCGTGGGGATTAAAACCCTGTTTACAAGGCAAGCAGAAGCAGGTGGGGGGGGGGGTGTTTAAATAAAGTCTTTCACAAGTTTGGTCCAAAATAAAGTGTGATACGATGCGACACTCTGGCTGCGGGTGAAGCTTAGAGTGTGTGTGTGTGTGTGTGTGGAGTTTGTGAGCGAAGTTAACAACGCGAGCAGCAGCTCACACATCTGTCAGGTTAATGAGACAACACCCAGAGGAGTAATGATGAGTTCGCATACAGCTGCAGGAAAGTTGCCTCTGATTTTACAATCAATAGGGCTGTCACATCTCCCGGATAATTCTGGATTGGGAAAGAGAACGTGATGCTTCTTTTTTTTGTCAGGTTTTCACATGATTTTAGACAAAATTCCGTTGGAGTGTAACTGATGCCCACCCCCCCCCGTCTGATGTTACGAATCAATACTAAGCCATGTCAAGAAGAGGCAGCGACGGACACTCATAGATCCCGTTTTAGACCAGTGGATGAATCCAGCTGGTGCATCAGCGGGTGCACCGTGTGAACTCTTATCGACAAATCTAAAGGTAACACGATATTTTGTTGTTTCAGTTTCATATTCTAACACAGGTCATGTTTCCATTTTCGGTTCAGATTGAAAATATGAATCATGAAATATGATTTTAATATGTAACTGTGTGGTTTTACGTGACCTGGAAATGTAGTACGGTCATTTGCTGTGGTCCATGTTAGGGACCGTCTGCAAGTTACAAAGCTGCATATTAAATTCTAAATTATTATTACAGATTTACTATATGTGTAATAATCTATTGAAAAAACCTTGACTTTTTTTATCATCATAATCACAATGTCATTTTTTTGTGCTAGAATATTCAACAAATAACCGAATAACCAGTCATGTTTTTGTATTTGGATGTTTGAAAGAATGAAACGCGGATTAACGGCCGTTGTTATAATTACTGTTTGAACGCGTTATCTCGGATCATGGAGTAATAATTTCATTATCTCGAGATAACAAAGCTTATTTTTTTCCCCCAGTATAACAAGATGAATTATCACAAGGAAACAACCTTTCGATTACGATGTGTACTCGCCTGTGAAGATGCCGACAGGTTGATTTTCTTAAGTGATGAGGACGGATCGGATGTCTCTAACAAGAAAGACGCGATGCAAGATGAAGGCATTAAAAAAGATAAGTGCAAGCATATCCATGTCAGGCGTCTGCTATTTTGGGTGCAAAGTCACACATTTAAACACTGACAAGTAATATCAGGTTAGCAGCAATCAGACAAAACAAATAGGTGAGATTTGAAATAAATTACTTATTAAATTGATGGTTTTTGTGAGTTTTAGGTGTTTACATGCAAAAAGTTTTGGTTAGCTGGATGCTGATAAATGAAAATCAAGATGTGATACTTCAACACTAAAAATAGACTTTTTTTTTTCATACAATTGTCATTATCAGTTTTGTAGCCTGTCAAGATACAGTCACAAGATTCTAATGTTCAGGCGCTCTTAAAAAAAAATAAGAATATAAAAAAAAAAAAAAAAAAAAGTCACACTTTTTCAGTGCATCGTGTCTGCTAGGTGGAAATTGAAATAGTTTAAATTGAACAATATTTTTCTAAGAGGTCTGGTGGGGAATTAGATGCCATATTTTTCACTCTTCAGCCTGCTGTTAGCAGATAGGAGCAGCGGTTTATATGATAAAATTGTTTTTCGTTGCTGGCAAAGTGAACATCCGAGTGCTGTTTAATACATCCCGTTGGGACTTTGGGTGCAGAGTGGATTCAGAATATATGGAATACACTCATGCATGACATGGGAGTGCAACTGATGAATAAAGGAATGAAATGCCACCTCTCTCGCTCTTAGGTTTAAATACAGATGCATTTAAACAACAAGAGACAAACCTTAAAGACGTTTTTCATTCCAGATAATTGTTTCTTGGTCGGTTGGTGGCTTCATGGGGTTTTTGGGCCGTTTGCACATTGATCCTTATTCCTGAAAAATGCAAGAAATACGGAAATGTTTAAAACATCTTGTGATTAACGCTATCAAACACATCCTGATAGTTTACCCAAGGCCTTCGATCAACACATTTACATCTAAAATCATCACTGAATAAAATGTCTACCCAAGAATAAACAGAATGCATTTTACATTTTTGATTTTTGACTCCAAAATATATTGAAAGCATTTGGAATTTCATGTAACAGTTCAGTTTCTTACTTTTTGTCCATTTTAAGTACAATTTGCTTTCAATAGCAAATGTCCACACATAATGAAAATAATTAATTGAATAAGGGGGAGTTTTTACCTTGAAATAAAAATACAAATTTCCTCCAAGTGTGGCCGGCTGCATCGACTCCAGGAAGATGGAAGTTGGCGTGTTGGACGTTTGGAATGTCGGCGACTACAGGTTAGACAACTACGAATCATCGGTTTGTCCTCCTACTGAAAAGTTAATGCTCCAACATAGCTACAGAACACTTTATGATATATGAAATGGAGGATGCAAAGCACATAAAAAAAACTAACAAATGAAACTCAAATGTAAATCTGATCCATGAGAGAAGTTTTATTAGGACGAGAACAAAGAGAAACATGAAGCGCTCAATAGAAACGGACAATAGAGTCACTCTGAGCATTAAATCCTGCTGATGAACTTTGGGTGAAGTTTCACATCAAAAGGCAGCAGCATAAACTCTAAAGACAAAAAAACACTGCTCGAGGATGTCATGTGTGCGTCATTTAGTCAAGGTCGAGATTTCCACACATTTTTTTTAATTTTTTTTTTTCCCCTCCAAACGGCTTTTCACGGAAGCCACTGCGGTTGCGTTCTGGATTACAGTTCTCGTCCTCCCAGATAATGCGCCGTTCTCCCGGAACACCATTCGCCCATGTAATGAGCACGGGAAGAGAACAAATCGCACGATGAAAAGCCAGCAAGTTCATGACTAATGATTGTAAATCCCTCGGGAGAAGATAAACGCCGCCTATAGTCAACGGTCTGCCCAGTCCATGAAAGTGCCAGCTTTGTCAAACATTGTCATGGTCTACCAAACATTAAACATCAAGGTTCTCCTGCTGACAGCAGCCCAGCTGTGCACAGTTATCCAGTTGCCTTATTACACTGAATAAATCCTCTATGTCGAGCACCATGCCCGGGCTTTAAGACCGAAATTAATTCCAGCTATGTGCGGCCCATGTGTTTGTGCTCTGATGCTACAGGAGCGGGAACTATGTTCTAAATGTGTCAAAAAGTGTTGAAACGGAGAGGAACTGGGGGGAAAAAAGCGCTGCGTCAGCACTTTGCTTCGGCCTCCTAGGAAGACGTTTGAATCCATGTAATTAAGGGTCCGAGTAGAAGTAACAAAACAGTCCTTCATGAACAGGTGCGATTAGAGTTGCAGGTATACGTACACTAAATACGCAGCGGTACAAATGCATTCTTGACTTTCAGACAGCCTCCATTTTTCCACAAATTACTGAGCAGACAGGAGTTGGAGAAGGGGAAAGAAAAGCACTCCTGACCACGTATGCTGAGAATAAATTGCATTGTGCGCTAAGAGGCAATATTCTTTGTTGTTTATTTTCATCCAGCCTCCTGCCACCATTCATCCAGCCTCCTGCCAGCATAGTACAATGACTTTGCTTCTGAGACAGCTGGGAAATGTTCTAGTCATCAACCCCCAAAACCACACTCTTGCCAAAACACTATGTACACTGAGACCAAGTAAACTATGTGAGTTAAGGCTAGATTGAAAACAAAGAAAGAACCCTTTTAACACCAGGGTGAGTCCAACTATACACATCATGTGGCGTCATATTAATCATTTATATGTAGTATAAAACTTGGCTTTGGTGTGGTGTTGAGGTTAGAATAATATACCATCAAGGTGTTAATAAACTAACACATTGAAAGATTACTGATGGACAACTTTAATAATTACAAGACAAATACAAGACGAATCTCAATCCGGATGAGTTCCCAGCCTTCTACATGTATATATAAAAAAATGTATAAAAAAAAAGAATCAAGCATCTTGAAAGTAAGAGTCTAATTCTTCTGACATCTCGGACAAATCCTGGGAGGCGTTGGCTGCCGGCCCCTCGCGAGCTGCAGCTGATCCTCTGGCTGCAGAGTTTTCCTGCGACCTCTGTGGAGTGTCTGCTTCTCGCTTTACGTCTTTGCCTCCGCCCAAAACCTTCTGGCTCTCTATGAAGTACTGGTTGGGGTGACTGAGTGAGAAACTGGAGTCCTCGATCTGGTATGAAGAGAACAAGAAAAGACAGGGAGAGGGAGGTCAAGAGAAAACTTTAACTGCATGACACTGTACGATGTTCTCACCTCCCATGAAATGATACTGTGACAGTTGCTTTGTTAGTTTACTATATTTTTCTTTTTTTTTTTTTAACAATTATGAGGGACAGCAGGCTCTTTACTGCCACATAAGTGAGCCAAGCCCACAGCAGACCATCCCGGCAGAAAACAAGTGGGTAAAACATCCCATGAGGAATAAAAACTTAAGAGTTAAAAACAATAAGAAGCAATTAACCAGTGACGTTCAATTGAACTTTTCCATGTTTTTTAAGCAGGATTTTGTGATAGATGTTTTTTCTACTTCTAATATAAAATAGTAGCCTTGTTGGCAAGCTCCAATTTAAGCCAGGTAAAAAAGTTATTTCGCTTTTCCATTACACTTTATACAATATATACCTTTTTACATTTAACAATCTAGGCACTCACTAACTGCTTTATGGTAAAAAGTGATAGATATATACAGAATGCTCTGGTCCTGACTGTTGTCAAGAATGTGAATTTAATGCTTAAAAATGAATTGTCTTGAAAGACTGCGGAATAGAATCTCAGATTTTTTTTACCATTGTTTGTGTGGTGATTTAAATAAATGTCCAAATGAACAGTTTAAGCCAGACACGTCACTAAACCCATTGACCAGAAAGCCAAGTGTTACCACAGCTTGTCCTCTATAGACGAGTTCAGAGCAGATGGATCACAGACCTATCAAAACATATTGATCCATGAAGCACAGTTGTGACGGCAAATGTGCTTTTGTGGATTTTCTCAACAATCAGTGTCATTAACATGATGGTATTGTGAGTTTTTGTTGGTTAATGCTTCGCAGTAAAATGGACGATTGATGAAAAAGTCTTTGATGTCTTTGACTTTGATGTCCTATCATTATACCAAGTGAAATACGATTCATGTTGCAGGAATTGTTTGTATTCACTTACTGTCAAAAACCATGGATACGTTCTACATATCTTGCAATATTTCTATGTTTTGAGAGCTCAAATATTATTATATTATAATTTTATTATTCCTAAACTGACATAACAGAGATATAAGTGAATGGAATGAAGCAAAGAAAATGAAGAGCATAGCATGTGTTTAACTGATTAGTGTACATGGATGTGTGTATATATGGATTTTTTTTTTTTCCTTTAGTCACTGCCTTTTTTTTTTTTTTTTTTTTAAATAAGGACCTTGAGTGTGACTGAAAGGGACGATGACTCAGGCATCCCATCTGAAACAGATTAGATTAAATGAGTATCCACCGGGGGGAAATTTTGACTATAACCCTATAAAAATGTGTCTGACAGCCAACTAATGGCGGATGTGATGACAGTTCTGGGTCTCTCCCGAGCTTTTATGTGCGAGATGTGAGGACGAACCCCTTTTGTCTGACACAGGTAGCCTCCAGGTTGAAATGAAATCTGCGCTTACATTGTGTGTCAGCTCGAAGTACTTCTGGCATGCCAGCTGGTAGTGCATTCCTTTAACCAGCTCCATGATCTGCAAAAAAAAGAAGAATTTCCATAATTGTTGGTTAGAAGGATAGTTATCATATTTAACATGGGATTCATAGATCCTGATGCAGCCTGTACACAGAAGATATTGTCAACATTTTGAGGTGTTGCAACCCTGTATTTGCAGTTGTTTATTGTTATGGTTATAATTGGCTTTCGGTCAGCAACCTACACCAAATTCCCTCATAAATCATTTGGAATCATAACAGCAGTGAGCACATCCTTATAATGAAAACAGATCACAAGCTTATTTGGGCTTATATAAATATTCCTGCCTGTAGTCATTTGTTGTTTTAGAAAATAAATAAATAAATAAAACCCAAAAAACAAATCTCTTCTGTTTTTCTGAAGTTGGATAAAAGGAGCAGATACTTAGAAGCCTGATCTTTGGACGGACCACGCGAGGGCTCTGGCATTTCTTGTTTTACAACCGCTGACCGCTGTATTGTTAGCGTGACTGACGTGCAGGAAAAATAAACTATTCACCACGAGAGAATCTCTTGTGAGGCATCTGCCTGCCTTTGGCTCCTTCATTATTCCGTATATTCCTGATGGTCGCCTGCAGCCTGATACTGCCACCAGCGTGCACACCACTGGGGCCCGGGTGCTGCTGTTGTTGCTGTGCTGCTGCTGCTACGGTTATTTTGTTCAGTGGAACATAAAGAAAACAAAAAGGCTGCTACTAGGCTCCGCTGTTAGTTTTATTTCCATAGTTTGCTCATGCGAAATTGCATTGATAATAAAACAAAATAGAAACTTTCCCATTTTAAACAAACTTTGTGGTTATTAGGAGGATGGATTTTAGAGTTTACGATGTGCACCTGAATGCATCAAAGAGTCCTTTGCTTTTACAATGTATAGTTGGTGCTTTACAAGTCAAGTTGCACAATCAATTTGTGATTAAATTTTAGAGATAGTGTGTAAATGCATGTGAAAGTAAGGCATATTGATTAATTTAAATACCTCTGCCTATTATCAGCAAGTCATATTAGATATTTTTAACCATGCCAGCAGTGCTGCTCTATGGATGGTCACGCTATCCATTAGCATAATATTTTGTACAAATTTATTGCGATTTTTTTTTTAACCAATTTCTTTCTGCAGTATTGGATGCGTTGCCTTGAAATTTCAATACACCAAGAATGAGAATGAATGAAACCTAATGACTTTGTTGATCTCGCTTATTCTTATTCCAGTTAGAAGCAGGGACTGGTGCCTTGTGGACTATGAGACCATTATGGACGGTACCCACCTGACTGATTCCACTTGGAGACACTCTGTAGGACTGAAGCCTCTGCTTCAGCAGCTCTGGGTCAGTGTGACGAAACGGACATCCTGCAAACAGGGACCAATATTAGATGGTACAAACATCATTCAATGTGTGAATTATAAAAATAAGTGCATAACTTTCAATTATAGGAAGATTAAAATATTAACCATGTGAGAAATATATAGGGATATGTAGGGATTTTGGTATTGAAAACGTTAGTCACGCCACTGTTTCATAGCCGAGTAGTTCATCTAAAAAATTGGATAATGACAGCCAAGTGGCTTATCACACGCGTAATGGTCCTTCTAACAGCCATCAACTCACCATGATGGTCACCTTGGCTGGGAGCGTTTGACAAAATCACCTTCATGCAACTGTAGGGGGTGTAGTCTGTGCGCTTGCCTTCTTTGCCAAACATGTGGCGGATGCTGTAGGCATATGCTTTGTCAAACTAGAGAGTATGGAGAACAAGGGAGAGGGAGGCATTAGCGAGGATGAGGGCGGAAGAGGGACAAGGTTGGGGTGAAAAGAGACATTGTCATACATCATGTCAGTTTTGACAGGGTGTTTTCCTCAATGAAATATAGAGCTATTAGAGAGAACCTGCTGTAGAGGAGTCACCACACTCCAGATAGCTGAATTATAGGTACCCTAATACGGCATCTTCCCCTCTCATTGCGTTTGCCCTTTGTCCTGAAGAGTACTTTTCTATTTCTTTATAAAAAGGTAAAAAAAAACATTTTTTAAAAGCAATTATTTACTTGGAGTATGAAAAAAAAAAAATGTTATATGGTATACAAAATGATGTTTAGTTTAATAATTTGATATGAAAAAATGTCAAAACTGTCCCGAAGTGTAAGCCTAAAAACTTACCAGATAACTTTCTTAAAAAGGGTTTAAAAAATTAAAAACACATCCCATCAACTAGTTTTATATTCTAGGTGGATTAAATATTTAGAATTTGTGTTACACCATTTGACATTTCATCTCCAAAAAAGAAACAAGTGATTTTTGTATATTAAAAAAATACAAATAGACTTTTGAATGACAAGAAATCAACATGAACACAACATTTACATTTTAGGAGACCTGATAACTGCTTCTTAAAACTGTATTTTATAATTTTTTTTGACTTTCTAATCTCACCAATGATTATTTGTCACTTTTTATGGCTTGTACAGTCATAGTTTAATCAATAGTTTCAGACTTGTATTTGCTGCAGATATTTTATTGTGCATCTTTTGTTCTACTTGTTGCTTCTCAACATCAAGGACCACAACAGAAGTAAAGCTATGACTTTATTGTGTATATCCTTGATCCTCGACTTGTATTTTTTGTGAAATGGACACAATGGAATCAAATAAATTACTACTACTACTACTACTACTCAAACTTTGAGGATTCTTGATTTACTATCAGGAAAAAAAAATAACTTTATAATACAATGAAAAAGCCAATTATAAAACAGGACACTTGTATTGTGTCAAATGTCAGACTTCTACAAATGCACTACACACCCTTTATCCAGAAACACCCTTCATACTTTCCATGGGGGTCATGCTAGAAAATCTTCTCTACAGTGAACGCCATTTATATGTACAATACTCTGGTGCAAACCTTTAAAAATGAATTATTTTGCCTGCCTCTGAAAATCAAACAGTCAAATACACACATACAGTGTGCTTCAACAGTGGCAGAATACATTTGCCCTGACTGCACCCATCATAACACATTAATGTCGCAATAAAAAAATACTAATGTGACAAGCTGCAGTAGCAATTTAAAAAGCCATAAAATCTTCTTTAAGTACAATGAATCAAATATTAATTATGGAGAGCTTCTGAGGATTCAAGAGGCTGTTTCCAGATGTAAGCCCCCCCCTACTCTATTAAAACTCCACAGCACTAAAATGTGTTTAATATGTACTGCATTATGTGAAATAATTGGGACATAAAAAGAGATTCTTTACGAAACAAGGACTTTGATATGGCATTAAATGGTCCTACTTCCAGGTAGGACTGATGCAGCATCTTCACATGAACAACAAATTTCAAACTACTTCCTCATAGATGCTGAGATTACGCCACACAAACACACCAACTATGTTTCTATCCTTCACCTAGAGTGTGGGAAATCCTGGACATGCCTTAATAGATCGGCCCTCCAGTTGGAGGGAATTTAGAAGACTTAAGTGTAAAAGAGAAAAAGAGCTCCTCTAGTCTTCTAGTGCACATCTTGGCTCATGGGGCTACATCACCGTAACATCCCCCAACACTCTAGGACACATTCACAAAAACCTGCGGCAATGGAGACAGAGAAACGGGACGCAATCAAAGGGATTATCATTGTGTGTGTGTGTGTGTGCGTAAACTTGGCATGGCTTCTTAAGCTCAGTCCACACTGACTGATGTGCCTGTAGCTCTCCACTCCCTCTTATATGTAATAGCATTAAAATACTATTCCTTTTTAATCTGCACTACAGGCCTTTTCACACTCCAAAACAATAAGGTGAGGGACTGTGAACCACTGCAGGTACACACACACACGTGTACACACACACGTACACACGTGTACACACACACGTACACACACACGTACACACACACGTACACACACACGTACACACACACGTACACACACACGTACACACACACGTACACACACACACACAAGGAAAACTTGCTCTAAATCCCTAGTAGCTGGACATTTTACACACTACACAAAGACCTACATTTTACTCTAAAATGAATACAACATTGTTTCATTATTTTCACAATTGAATTCTAAAATTTTCTTTGTAAATTGTATATTTTAAACCGGAAAACTGTGACAAATTACAGAAAAGATGGGATGTATTGGGTAGTCTAATGATTATCTAGGTTATTGAATAATCCTGTGTCCCGATTTTCAATTGTCATATTCTGTCTAATCAACAGCCAACAACCCAAAAATATTCAGTTTACATAAAGAAAAGACTCAAATCTTATCTGAGAAGCAAGGACTACCAAATGTTTCCATTTTGCTTAAGATGATGATAACTATTTTTTGATTAATTATCATTATTATTTATAATTAACTCCTAGATCCTAAATGAAAGAACAAGCCTACTATCTAACTGAAGGTTGTCGTCTGTACATATAAGTGCCACCTAATTAATCGACCCACGCCCAAGAGCCATGCTCAAGATGTTAAAAAATGGTGTCAGTTAGTGGAAATTAATAAACTTGAAGTTAACATCTGTAATACAAGCAGTTCAAACCCCAAGGCAGTACATGGCAGTAAAATGTAGTACAAATAGGCACTCGTCCAAATGAATAGGCTAACTTCCCTTGCAAGAAAAATGGATAGATCAAGTGTATTTCATCAATTTTCTCTCTCCCTCTAGTCTAATATTACATTGCCTCTTCCTCTAGGCCTCCCTTTCGGCATCGCTGGCTCCCATCTTTTTCTCTGTGCCGGTCGCATACTAATGAGCAGGCTTTGTGCAGCCTGCCACAAAGTGCAGTCCCTGACAACACATACATCACTGTGAGAGCTGCGATCTGGTCAGCACCATTCTGCTGCCTCTGCTGTGGAACAAGAGCCAGGCTTTGTGCGGAGCCTGTCACACTTTTTCTGTGGGAGCTGGTACTGGGGAACCAAGCTTCCTCAGAAACAGGGGCACCGGTGGGTGCAGTGTAGCGTATAGTTACTATTAGCCGCCCTTACTAAGGGCCCGTCAAAATCTTTGAGACAAAACCATATGTTTAATGGTCCACTGTGTGGCTTTGGGACACATTGATAGCCATTTAGACCAAACAATTAATAGATTACTCAAGAAGAACCCCACAAACAATAGATTTTTGTACAACTAGGACTGCAACCAATGACTTTTTTCATTAATCACCGATTGATTACTTTCTCAATTAATTGCAGCCAAAATAGCGGAAAATCACCTTTATGGCTCAGAAAGCATACCTCCCACACACAAATTCGTGGTAAATTTGCAGCTTTAAAGTTTATAATAGGAATTTTTCATCTACGGATGTTTTATTTTTGGAGAATGTTCCTTGCACTGAGAAAAGGGATTTTTCAATTCAAATCAATGTAAAGTCTATGGGAAGGGACCCAGGTGCATGATGGGATAAATGCATCTTGGTTATTCACAGCCCGGCTGGGACCCAGGTGCACCATGCGAGCAAATCCTATAGAGATGATTCGATGCCATTTTAGATCTGTATCTAGTAATAGTAATACATGTATACGTTTAGGCCATCTCTCACCAAGTGCACATTTCTGCGCTTTTATTTTCCCTATTTTTTCTACAATTCTGTTCTTATGCCTAATTTAAAAAGGCGAGACCAACCTCCCAAGTGTCATAGCATCTAACCTTCAAAAAAGCGAACAGCATAAATGATTCTCTGTGTATCTTTTGTGCATCAGTCTGGCCAGAATATATACTGTATTTTCTTTAATGTGGCTCCTCATTACGACTACAACTACAGCACCGCAGGGAAAACGAGGCTCTAGATACAACCATAAAGTGTTTGGACACTTTGTCTGCATGTCTGGCTGACGCAATAGGTGTCATTATATTGGAAAGAGTGCAGGCAACCTGGAGTAACACGTTGGGGATGCCGGCAATGTGATCAACTACTACAAATCATTATTCAAAGAAAACACGACTCGGAGATCAAGGCCCCTTCCACATGCTCCGTGGCGTCAGATTGCTGCACTGGATGTCTATTCAACTCTACACAATTATATGATTCCTTGGCACTCACCTAGCACGCCGCTAATACCTCGGCTTTTGATGAGCACTCAGGAATGCACTTGAGTGTGAGATTATGCTATGCATGGGTGTTTATCAGCGTGTGTCTGGGGCAGAGTGAAGGTATGGTTTAAAGCTTCTGCTTTCTAAAAGCTGGCGGGCTTCAGAGCGCCATCTAGAGGGCTGCAAACAGGTGTGGGAATGTAATTTTATGTAATTTTATGAAATACCTAAATAAAGAATTTGCAACCAGACAAAGTGTCGCCACTATTAGCTAGCTAACGACGTGTGTGGAAACTGTGGCACAAAGTGATGTAGGAGACGACCCTGTGCCAGAACAAAGCTCTAAAGTGTGCAGCGAGGAAACATGACCCTGAATACATTAAATTTGGGTTCATAATGGCAGGCAGTGATGCCGAGCCAAAAGCACAGCGCGTTGAATGAGGTAAAATCCTGTCAAATGAGGCGCTTAAACCATTAAAGCTCCTGAGACACGAAATAAAACTAACAGCTCACACAAGCTGACCTTGCTTCATTCTGGCTTCGGGAGGTCAGTCAATATCCCCCTTGTCAAAACTGGCAGTTAAAACTTCTGTTGCTTTTCACCGCCACCCATTTACGCGAGTCGCGGGCTTCCATTGTGACTGTCACGAGATCAACAGGCATGTCAACCTGTCCCGACTTGATATCATTATTTCCCAGAAGCAAGCTCAAGTGTCTCGCTGAAATGGAAGCAGAATATTTATTTCAGTCATTACGGCTGACAGTGGCATAACACAAATTTACAGCCCAGTTTATTTGTTTTCTCCTTTTCTTTCAGATCAAGGTTTTGTTTTCATTTAGACAGGAAGGTTTTTTTTTTTTTTTTTTTTGCAATCAGAAGCAGATCTAATAACAGGTTGAGAACCGTTAAACTACAATACTTGTCCAGTACCTTTTTGCTGAGGTTAGGCAGCAAACGGTCTTACAATTAAAAAAAATAAGTATAAAGAGAATGGTGTGCAGAAGTGAACAAAGACTATATAGGATTGTTTGCCTGGTGCCCCTACTGTGGGGTAGGAGTTGGTAAAAATAAGTTACTAAGTTAAAATAAGCTACTATTCTGAATTAAGATTGTAACTTCATAGTGATTAACACACAACTTAAAATTCCTAAATCTGGGAATTGGAATCTTTTCTGTATCCTGTATGTCAGAAGACTGAATGTCTTTAGATTGTAGACTGTTGATCAAGGCAAGACTAGGCAATTTTACAGTTTGAGAAAGACTAATTCTCACTTCCAGAGGGGGAGGCCAGTAATGGCAAAGCGGAATGTTAAGAGCCTTTATTGTGTAGTTCTATCTGTGAAGATAAAAACGATGCATTCCAAGCAGATATATTTGCAGTCGTATAACAGTTCTAATTGTGTAAAAAAAAAAAAAAAAAGAAATCTCCTGCATTAGCTGTTAATTACTGAAATGCATTTAGTGTCAAAATTGTCAAATGTCAGTAAAGTTCTGACAGTTTGTAATAACTTTTATTAAAATATGGCAGCAATTTCCCCAAACATCAAAAAAGGGACATCATGTTGAGTGTCCTGGGAATTACTCACATGAGGAATGTCGTTATTCTCATGTTAAAACATTTCTGTGTCTTCTATTGCGAGAGACACAATAATTAGACCCGCGACCGATTAAGTCTTCATTAGCCTCATTGCAGCACTGTGAGCAAATAATGATACCAGCGAGCTTTCTTTAATCAATACAGCTTTGATGGGGTCACTTCATCACCAATAAAACAGTACTTCCCATTAGAGTGTTGAACGGCTCTCTATAGAGGAGATGTCTTCGCACTGTTGTTAATATATTTTAAAAGCATTTATTACTGTATATGAGGCCATTTCTGTCTCTCTATATATTGTATAAGTAGGTTAAATAAAACATGCATCTAAGTCAATCTTTTAATTTTTTAGAGTGCCACTATTTCCAATTTCTCCTGAGACTTTATACTCAGGACTGATTGTAGTGGAGCGCCCACAGACAAGGAGGCAGCACACCTCCACATTCTGATATCAAAGAGTTTGCCTTGTACATTCATTTGGTTATCGGAAAAAAACATTCATGTTTTTCTTGCAAATTAAAATGTTGGTCAAATTATTTAATGTAGCCAAGATTACCTTGTCTGGATCCACTTTGCCTTTTACAAACTCTGACCTCCAGAACTGCAGCGCCTGCTCCAGGGAGAGGCCGATGCCTTTGAGGAAGAGGCCGTACTGCATACGGCCGCCGTGGCGGAGGTGGTGGTGCTCTCTCAGGCCCTGGTGGAGCTGCCTCATACACAGTGGGAACGACTTCACTGCAAACTGGAATGAGATAATCACTAATGACTAACGCATGCATAACGCTGCCCAGCTGGAGAGACATTATTAGCCTGTGTAGCTGTAGATTTCTCATTTTTATATTATCCCTCATCGTTTCCTTCTTTGGGTTACGTTTCTATCACAATGTGAACTGACAGATTCCAAACATTCTGAATTTTTAATATATTTATTATATTCGTTGTAGATCTAGGTCAGCAGCATTACTATACATAACAAACTTCTACCCTTTTCAACAACCGATTCCAAGCAAAACAGCACCTTATATTTGACATTTCAAGCTGATTTACTGAGACTTACTGAAACGATTTGTTCCAAGGAGATTTTTCCAACATTCTTCTGCTGTAATCTTGTCCCATTTATCGTTTTTATTTTATCTTACTTCCTATGTTTTATCCCATTGTTTTCTTCTTTGGGTCACATGTCTATCACAGCGTGTACTGGCTGACTCCAAATATTCTGGCATTTAACATATTCCTATATTTATTCTTTGATGTAGGTCAGCAGCAATCTAATTTCTCCCTCTTTTTCAGCAACCAATCCCAAGCAACATAGCACCTTGAATTTGACATTTCAAGCTGATTTACTGAAACTTACTGAATCAATTTGTTCCAAGGAGATTTTTCCAACATTCTTCTGGATGCTGTAATCTTGTCCCACGTAGGCATGACTAATAAGAAATAAAAAACATAGAATTAAAAAAAAATAAAAATTCTTCCATCATTTTAAGAGTGTTGTCATGATTATGGTTTCTGAGATGGACTTCATCAATAAAGCAAATTAACAGACAATATATTAAATTAAAGCTCAGACACAGCTAAAATAATGAAAATGTGACTGTTGTTAAAAGGGTTTAAATAATTCATCCCCCACAGCCAAACAAACTTGAAACCACTGAACTGCTATCTGTAGATATTTGGGTCTGATAACTTTGGCAACACCAAATCCCATGTGGTAGTGCTTTACATCAATGTGCCCTCCCCACACACACCATAGAGATTAGCTTCCTGCCCGCTAATCTCAACCTGCCCACTAATCCCCATCAACAATCGGGCAACATGACTTCTTCCGCCCTTATTTTAATGTGCTTCCTTTTATCTAAGTGATAACACCCTCGCTGTGTGCTGTGCCACTCCACTTTGCTATTGAAGCCGCAAAGTCTGCTGCTAATTCACATCAAAAGTCATTCATTGTTGAATGAGAGGACGGTTTTATTTTATGGCACACACAGGAGGTGAAGCCTCTGATACACAGTTAAGAGGCTGTGCTATTGTATGATAAGACATGATATCTATAGGGGTATATTTCGAATGTTTTTCTTTTGGTTGGTGGATTAAATTCTGCAGGGGAGGAATAGGGTGGAAATATGCACCCCCCCCCAACCACCACTCAAGAACCAATATTTTCTGAAATACATACTTTCATTCATTGCCATTTCATTTCCCTTCCATTTTATTAGTGATTCAAATATGTTGAATGATTCAGATGTCTAGACCCAGGCTACTACCTATATCAATTCAGGAATTAGTATGTTCAACAGCAATAAAACTGCAAAGTGAGTGTGTGTGTGCGCTTGTGTGCGTGTGTGTGTGCACGTATGTACAAAATGTCTGCAGGGATAGACTGGAGTGACTCAGACCAGCCAGAATCCCTCAACTCTTCCAAACACCAAAGATCAATCCCGCAAAATCTCTTTTTCAATAGCATCTTGGCAAAGTGGCAGCTCAAGTTATTAATCCTGCTGCTTTGCTTAATTGCTTACCTGAGGTGGTTAAGGAGAGGTTGGAGCCTTTCATCAGAATGCACTGCTGGTAGCGAGCGAGCCGTCAGCTGCAGATGAAACGGGTATCACATGAGTTATGGTAAATAGTGCGGGTCAAAGGATTAGAACAGCCTAATGCAGTGCAGCAACAGGGCAAAAATTAACGGTTACACAGAACAATAATTAAAACACAAGGCCATGGCTTTGTAACTTAAACAGGTAGTGAATTAAAACTGCAGAGCTGCTTTAAAGCACACAGCACCTGAGGAACCTTACACAATCTGGTAATTAAGACTGTGAAAAGTTGTCTCTTGAACCTTTTCTGTTGTGCACAATGCGTGAAATATATTAGTTTCTTTGTATGTCTGCCAGTGGTGAACAAAAGCCAATCATCAACTTGGTGTGTGAGGGATCGAAAATTATCACTTCTGCCTTCAGCTGGAAGAAGTCCTTAGGTCTTAGGCTATTTCTTTGATAAGAGAGTTACCTCATTCAGAGTTACTATATACCCAGATACATATCCAACATATGAAACAAAACAACAATAATTAATAAATGAGTTGATGAGTTACAATTTTGATAACTTAATAATAGTTTTCAGCAGATTTCCACTTGCTGCTCCTGAAATGTGAGGATTTGACACTTTTATGTCATACACGATGGTAAACAAGATTTCTTTGGATTTGGGAGTGAGATCAGTCAAAACAAGAAATCTGAAGACACCCCCATGAGCTACACAAAAATCTGGCTTTTTTTGGTCAGGTGATTTGTGTCAACATCTTCTAAACCCAAGGCATGGTTTTAGTGTCCCACAGGAGGAACACAGGAATTAATTTTAGACAAATTTTCAGATGAATGCACATACCTCCCTAAGAGAAAGCTTTACTAATATCAGTCTACTAATTGAATCTATGATTTGAATCAGCAATGCAGAGTCTTAACCTTTTGCCTTACACATACATAATCAGCTTAATATGTAAGATTTCAGTCTGTTAAAATAAACATTACAGATGCAAAGTTTAAATGAATCCATTGTTGGCTGTTAATCAATTAATCATTAATAATTTATTAACTGCATTGGATGATTTTATGTATTTAAACCATGTTAATTACTGTTGTTACACATTTTCCAACCAATTCAATCCAATCCATTATAGTAGGCTATCATTTAAAAAAAAAAAAAACTATGAAAGCTTTGTTCCGTATGTCACTATTACACAACTAGCCTGGCAAAAAAAAAATCAAAAACTAAAAAGTATTGAATAACAAACAACAGACAGTAAACAGATGCACAACTTCCATCGGCATTAAAGGACCTAATTAGATCAGAATGGATGTGCTGGACATACCTGAAAATTTAATCAAAAGTGCCAAAACCTTCAATAGTAAATGTTGTGCAGGAAATTATCTGTCTGGCACATCTACAGAAGGCTGCTTTAATGTTCATTAATGTGCATTGTCCCTTGTCAATAAATCTATATCTCTCTCATAATTGCAAAACGGGTTAGGCTAATTCCCCCCCGCGAGAACAAACTTCAGTCTTTTTATATCAAATAATCTACAAATCTGTTTTACATTGATGAGTGATGCATGTCATTTCCTGTTGTGTACTGTAGTTTAAGTCATTCCAGCTGCTGGAAACAGCTGCAACAGACACAGGAATACTGTCACTCCAACCTTATCATGAGGCCATTTACTGCCACCGCTGAACTGCATTTATATTCAGAGCAGGGGAGTGTCGCTTCTACAGTTCATCACTTTTGTGTTGATTTTGTTGGAAGCATGTGTAATTAGAGTCCTGCTGTCTGACTCTCAGCTCTCAGCCAGCACTCACCGAGCAGCTGCTACTGTTCAAGATGCTAGTTTAGCCTTAGCATGGGCCTCCGATAGCTAAAATGCACAGCCTGCAAAAACAAAATTGTCTAAATTGTTTCCTCTCCTGTAATCATGACTTCAAGTTGTATTTAGAAGCTTCTAAAATAAAAATTTGTCATATTTGCTAAAACCATTACAATGTCACTACACTACGGGAAGACACAGAAAAGCAGAGACATAAACAGCCACCTTGGTCCCAAGATCGCAATATTTCATGCGGCTTGTCATTAAACCATTAATCAGAAGCTGGGGGAATGACTCATGCAGTGTCAATCACTTGTCATGAACAGTCATGGACAGTCAACCTGGACTCAAACACCCTACTTCATCGAGGATGAGCTAGAGCGGAGGTGCAGAGAGGGAGGAGCTTTTCAAACTGGAGCCTGAGTACTTTACTGAGTGATCTTCTCAATCATGCCCACTATAGCTTTAAGAACAAGTGGAAATAAAAGGTTTTACCACCAAGGTCATTTTTCCAAGTTCCTTAATTTTATTTTTCCATCCAGGAAATATACTTTTTGTAATAATATTATATATACTTTATCTTTATTGTTTTGAGGGGATTTTAACTAACTTACGATAATGTAATATAAGTAGCATAGCCTGAAGAAACTGAATGATTATCCTGGCATTACATTTTTCTTCACTTATTCTGAAACCATAAACACAAGAGGAAAAAAATATTTAGATCAGACTTGAAATTGATCCCTATAATATTTTTCATCCCTTGCCTTTCAGGGATTGTGTTGAGGTGCGCTTGTTTTTACAGTTGTTGCAGCCCTTACGGGCACTCACCAAATAACTGTGTAACTCAATCTCATTAAAAAGTAAGAGGCTCCACCGAGTGGCACAAATGCGTTTTTTGAGTCACACAACTCGTCCCTCAACTGCAATTGACCGATAATTGATCAATCATTGACATCCCTACTGAACGTCCAACCAATTAAAAGGCAGCTACATAGAGAAGCAGCTTTCAATTTCATGTCTTTTTAATGACACATTTTCTGCGATGTCCCTCTGCTGTCGGCAGCGGAGGATAATAACCGTCACAAAGCCACAATGGCACAGTTACAAGAAAACTAGTTTTGGAGCATTATTCCATTCCAACAGTTAGTGGTCCGGATAATTACCAGGGATTGGGGGAATGGCTGTACCAGACCATGTTGTTCCTTTTATTTGTTTTTCTTCTTCTTTTCCAAATTGGAAAAAGATGCCCTGTCTGTCCCCCGACGGAAGACAGGTTAACACAAATCAAGGACATGTTGCCAATGACTTTCTGCAATATGAACAACATGCATTTATGATTAGACAGCTAGTACTCAGTGGTGTACAAACCAGTTTTCCAGCGACTCTGATGGGGATGCTTCACTTAACTTGCACAGAACAAATTGTTCATCATTTGAGAGAAAGGACAAGCACACAATCTGTGCTCAAGTTACTTCTCATGCAATCAGAGACGAGTAAGGTACATCAAAACTTCCTTTCACTTCGTCAATAGCCATTTTAGATCAATGGCTAAGCACAGCTACACACTTTGTCATGAGCACAGGCACTACCTGGAGGTACACTTGATTTAAAGTGACTACTCCATTAAGTACAAGGGGAGGACAATGCAACACAACCAGTCAACCATTACACATAAACAGACCCTTGTTCAAACTGCCAATGCAATTTCTATTCACAAAGCCATGAGGAGTCAGATCCAAGGCAGCTTTGGGAAGGCTACGAGTCTAGTTTGTCTTTTGACAGAATAACAGCAAGGGATTACAAGGCATATTTTCATCAGTAGGCAAACCCAGTTATGTGGATACTCACTCCGGAAATTGAGCCAACATTTCCTCCAACATAGCATACAAATTCAAAAGGAGATTCGTGAATGTTGTTTTTTTTTTTTTAAGATACTCTAGATGCTACAGTCATGCATATGATGTATGTATACACCCCTTTTTTGCCAGAATAGACCTTCTCTCTTTCACCATTCTTACCACTTAGTATCACAACATAAAGGATAATCTAAAAATAGTAATGGAGAATTAACATGTTGGCTGTTAACACATGCAACCAGAAAATTAAATTTTAATTAAAATATTGCATTTTCATTTAAAAAAATGATACCTCTAGTTAATATAGTAAGTTGCTGTTATTAGAAGTTTCTTGCACATTGCCAATAGACAAAGTATTTACCATACAAGTCTCTTCCTACAATTGTTAAGCATTCAATTTGGTGTATAAGAATTCTGATATGTCGCCTTCACTGACCCCCCCTAACACAGCTTTTAAAAAAAAAACATCATGCCCTTAGGGATAACAGGCACTTTCATACTTGCTGTCCCCAGCCTTCCCTGCAGACATTTTATGTCATATGTGCATACTTGTTTGGCTCATTTCAAGCCTGCATTTCTCCAGTATCCCTCAGGGCACTTATGGGAATGACAGCTGCAGTTTAATAATTTGCTACAGGGAACTAGGGTTTTTGTATATATGCCAAAACCAGTATATTAATGTAAGCCGCACGCACAGTAAGTGGACACGACCACAGAAACACATGTACTAATAAATGCAACACGACGCTGTGTGAAGTCATAAAAGCATGCTTTTTTTTTTAGGTCATACACATGTTGTACTGAATTGCATCATATTTTATGTTGCTTCCATTATTAATTTAAAGTTATGTACCTCTACATACTATATAGGTAGTTGTAAACTTGTGCTATTTTAAGTGTGTTGTGAACTTTAGCAAAGTATGCATGAATACAGGATCGCAGCTGCATAACATTCATTATTCATCCCTTCTCTAACGGGAAAGAGTTACAAACACTTACTGCAAGTGCTTTAGACAGCCTCGTGCGGAAGTCATTGAGAACAATCGTGACAATGTCCTGGTGCGGGATGTACACGTAGCCTGCTTTTAGGTACACTTTCCTTGTTCGCACTAGATCCAGGGCATCTTGAAAAGGAACCTTTATTAAAAAAACAAAACAAGAATGGAAGAAGGTTTTGCATAAATTCATGTAAAATACTTGTAAATATCCCATTTGCATGCATGGTGAGTGTCAGAATGTTAAGGAAACAACCCTTTGCCCTTCATAGTTTTGGCTGTTTTTAAGGTGATCTAAGGATTTACATATATTCCAGTTGCGCTCAATATAGCAAATCTCTTGATGTATAGGACTGTCATATACATTACTGAAATGTAAATTTACAGTCAACTAGCAGGCCATGACATTTCCCCCTTTCGTTTTCCTGACTGGGCAAACTGTAAACTTTAATCCATTCAACTCTGAAAGGTTATGACAGTGATCCATCAGTCAGCCAATAATTCTTTCAAGCCCTCCATCCACACAGATGAAAAAGAATCCACATAAACTTGTGGTCACCAGAAATATATTGCTATCCACTATGTAAATGCATTGCCAAGAAGAAGAAGAGAAGTTGAAGTTCTATGTTTCTGAGGGCATGAATTCTCCAATAAATTGATTCAGACAGCCTAAGGGATGAATATTTTCTAATTTATTTCACATCATGCGATGCTCAGTCTCAGGCTCACAAAATAATGGCTGACGGTGGGGGAGCTGATTTAAGAATGGAACAGTCACATTTGTGTTTTATTTTGATTTGATCAATTATTTATTATCAAAAAGAGACTAACTGGCAGACTTTGGCAAGATAAAATGAGAAAACATGTTTTATAGTGGCATGAGCACTTAACAAGAGAGAGAGCAACTCACTTTGTAGAAATCCTGACTGTCCACAGTGATTCCACTGATGGCGTGACTGGAGTTGATGAGTTTATCCTGCAGCATCTTCTTCTCTTCATCACTAATCTGAAAAGTTATTGATGAGGATGATCAATTTCAGTCAAGATCTGCAAAGACAACTGTCAGTCACAGGGTTGTTGAAGGTTTTAGTCCATGCTCGACACATTATGTTCCGATGAATTATTAAATAGTTTTCAATTTTTTATTAAAGTATTCATCTCCATTCAATGAGAATTGGCAGCACTGCTTTCTTTATGCATGTCTAAGTAAAACAAAAATCAAATATAAATATGAATAATTCAATCTACATGGTCTATACAGTGCCCTTGAGCTATAAAAATGTATGTCAACCGATGTATTTGCTCAATAAAGTATTTTTATTATAAATTAATGTTTTAATATCATATCATAGTCAAAAATTCCTTCTACAATATTAAACTGATTACACTTCAAGGGAACTCATGTTATTCTTGTCAAACAGCGCCATCTAGTGAACATTTCCACTTGTGCAGCTGCTCGTTTCACAATACACAATGAGCACTTCAGCAAAAATGAAATGCGCAAAATAATGAAAAGCGAATAATAGAGTTGCCGAGTTCAAATACAAGCTCATCACCTTCTACTCCCAATATCCACAAATACATTTCTGTCCCTGCAAGTCTTTTTGGAAAGTATTCTTTGATTACTACAAAATCTACAAAAAACTTTTAATGTCTAGACACTTCTGTTCATGTTTAACAGTATACTTGTAGAAATGTCAATCAAAAGTAAATATTGCAGTTTATAATTGTTTTTTCCAGAGAAAAGGCATGTTATTTTTAATTAGAAATGAAATGGCAAAAATGGTATATTAAATTCAACAGTTGAGCAAATCAACTAATCAACTACTATAACATTATATTAATATCTACAGTTTAATACCTTACCGTATTATATTGCAGATTATTTCTGTGCAGAAATTCAAGTTTCTGTGGTGGCAGCAATTCATTGAAACGGTAGCGGAACAGATCAACTTCCTGTTGTATAAACCACCTCCTGAGATCCTCCCTTTGAGATCCCATAAGAAATAAGATTATGTTTAATCGTATTAGAAAACCACACAACGGAATAAATATTCCGTAGGAATTACAAACTTTACTTACGTTTGGCAGTAGGCAAGTCTGAGAATGAAGTGGGAGATGTAGTCCTTTCTTCGCTTCTCAGATTCGTTTGGTCCAGTTTTTTTATCATCCTTAAGGAGTAGCATTTTACAACATACATGATTTAGGCATGAAATAGTGATAGACTAAATAAACATTAAAGCTTTTCTTTTTTTTTTTTTTAATAAATCTCAATCTGCACAAGGTAGGAGCATACAGTATTTTGTAGGCTTAAAATATTAAAAAAAATATTACACAAACATGGTTTCTGTGAATTTTGAGTCTGCTGGACCTACAGCATGTTTACTGAAGAATGAAGAGTACACAACAAATAAAGATGGAGGTTTATTCTGCTCTGCATAGCTGTACTAGTGGCCATCAATTATCTGTATTATTTATCCAGGAGAATTTTGAAACAAAACCGACTTTCTTTTGTCAGCACAAGCTTTCAAAGTCAAAACTGTAAACCAATACATGCTTCCAACTGAAATGTGAAATAAGACATGTCCCCAATCACTGGAAGCTCTCCTGAAAGCCAGTACCCGGTAAATAGTTTGTGCCCTATCACCTGTGTGATGAGGCTTAAATGTTGTGTGTTTATTCACATGGTTATGCAGTACTGCAAGAAGCTGTCATGATGCAGGTCATGCTGAGCATACTCACAGCCTCTGGTCTGTAAGGAAAGTTGAGGTTTTTAAACTCAGACTCCAGTTTCTTATTGTACAGCTCGGACTGTTTCCCATGGCTCACTCCCGCATTCTCAACAGTCTTCAACACTGCATGGACATTAAAAGATGACAAACAAAATCTGGATTCGTCCCAAATGTATTGCACACCAACAGTGAAAATGGTTCAAATGCGATTATGTAAAAATCAATAGACTGTGTGAGACCAAGGACTTACATTTCAGTCTCTCCACAGCGAACGTCTCAAACTCAGTAAGAGAGATGTTTTCAAGAGGAGGCTGCCCATAGAACTGCAGAGCATGTCCATAGAGCTCAGTCTGAAGGTTGGTATTTATCTTCTTCCTTCTGCTGGGAAACTGCATGGTGCCTGATGGCAAAGCAAACATTTATGTCAATAGTACTAGAAAAATTACTAAAATCGAATGCCATAGTATGTAGGGACCCTGGAATTAAGCATAGTTTAGCTTTAAAAGCGAGCCCCCCCACGGGGGAGACTTTATTTATCCTGTATCTGTAACTGAGACGGTTTATTTTATATAAACTAAACCGTAGTCCTAGTGTTCGTAGCTTACATGACACAAACATTAAATAGCAACTTCTGTAAGTTAGCTAGCAGTTACTAAAGTGGCACACATCTCTCTCCACAACATGTTCAGCGGGAAGTTGTAGTAAGATCTGGAATGTGCCCGCGAGACAACAACTACACCGTATTTATTGTATTTACATCACCTTTTAGACGTCGGAGTAGCTTCTTGTCAGCCGAATCCCGCCAAACAAAGTGGGCTGTTCGAGGAACGCGGGTAAACGGTGACGATTCTGGCAACTCGGGAAGTAAAACGCTCGTGCGTCCGCCCGCATCCTGTCACGGAGGGTGGGCACTCGTTTTGTTGCACCGCCCGGCCCGGAGACGGTGTTTGCCCGAGACGTTCCGATTGAGGTTGGGGCATAGTTAATTCATTGTTGGCTTTTTCTCATTCGTTTAGATCCAAAGACCTGTCTGGGCACAACAGATACTTGCCGGGTTAACCGTTATCTGTAAAAGCACCTCAAACACACCATGAACACATACATATGAACCCGTGACCGAAAAGCCGATTTCTTTGCCATAAAATATTTAGAAATTAATACAGACATTGGGACAGTATTCTGTTTGTTCTATGCAAGCATTTAACGATGACAGCCAGTCAACAAACAAACAAATGTAGTGGCTATTTAAGATATGCAATAGTTGAAAGTAACTAAGTACTTAGTTTATTTTATTTCAACGATTAGACATAATTAAAGGAATCTAGATTAAAAACAAAGATCTTATAAAATATAATAGACTAATATACTACGGCAACATACAGAGATTTCTATGGAAAGTCATTTTTCCGATATATTTAACACTACATTAAAGACACGCAGACTCCGCTAAGCGAAGCCGCGCGTGTGTCGCGCGAACTCTCTTGTCTCGCGCGCTCTTTGGCTCTGCTGCTTAGCAACAAACATTAGCGAGTTAGCTCAGCTACTCATGCGCAACGTAGCTAGCGGCAACGCAGGGTCGCGGGACGGAGAGCGATGCGTTTTCATCCCGCAAATGTAACGTATTTTAATCGACGTTAACCAACTTCTACCCGTCGCTGTGAAGCGGGGCTTATTCGGCCCGCGCAGTCATTCGCCGGACACCGTTTCCGTTAGCGGGGCAGGAGGTTGTTTTCCCTGGAAAAGAAGCTAACCTTAGCTCGGTAACCTTAATTTAGCGCCTGAGTCACTCGCGTCTCCTCTTGCCACACAGAGCAGAGGCAGGCTGGAGATATGTGAATGCGTTGTGGCCGGCTGGTGAACTCATCTCATGTTGGCGGACACCGGGGAAGTTGTAACGTGTATTAACCAGGTAAGACACCCGAGGAGCGCCTGGGTGTGCTAGCTTTACATCCCTTTCGAGCAGCGGCACTGTTCGCTCCGGTCAGCTGCTGGCCACTTCAGCACCCTCCTGCCAGCTATTCAACAGGTCTGATGTCTGATGTAGAGGAAGAAAAAAACAAGGAAAAGTTCACTCAAACTTTATTCTCCCTGAGAGATTCGGGCAGTAACTTACTACGCAGAGCAACAGTAGCCGTAAAACACCGCTACGTTATAACGTTTTATTTTCTGTCTGTGTACAGAAGCCTTGAGGCCTGAGTAAAGTAATGGTTAGTCTGGTATGAAGGTGACCGGTGTTGTAAGAGGAGAATGTAATATATTCTACATAGCCTACGTATCCGGTTGGGGATAACTCGGCTTTATTTTCAGGTTATATCTGTCACATCTGGTATGTTAAAACTGAATGGGGTGATGATCACACTGTCTGCACAAGACATCTAAGAAGCAGACTTTTATTTTGAAAAGTTCATTCCTTTATGTGCGTTGACACAGCAATAATCATAATAAATGTAAAAAGTTGAACAACAGGAGAAGAAGTATTGCATGCATTATAATCCATTATTTTTTTAATTGCCACCCGCTGGCTGAATTGAGTGTTTTTCTATGCATTAATTAAGACGCTTCCACCATAAATGAATGCAGCTAAGACAGACATTGTTGGAGGAAAAAAGTCATCAGAGTGCAAAAAGGATTTTTCTGGATGAAGGGCTCACTTGGAAATATTCTTATTTATGACAAAAAACACTGTTTGTTTATTAAAGATAACGAACCAATCAGACATACAGTCTATACATTGTTATTGTGGTAAATGGTTGCTCTAGCTGCAAATGTCTAGTTTTTACATTATGTTTGTTTATTTCATTAGAAGCTAATAGACAATAAGAAAACCCATTTGCAATTGAATGTTAGTACAGCTAAAAACAGTTTAGTTGGTTAGATGGAGCATCCTCTGATGAAAGTAAAGTTTGAATTAGAACATTATTATTTCAATGTCTAACATTGTTTCCAACCTTGTCAGTGTCTTGACTATATCTTCTAATAATTTTGCAACTCATTCACTAAATAAAAGTGTGACTTTTCATGGGAAACACAGAATTGTCTTGGTGACCCAGAATATTTAAACTTTTCAGTGTATGCCCTTGCAGAATATTTTCTACATACTTAACCATCCATCCATCCATCCATTGTCTATCCCGCTTATTCCCTTTCGGGGTCGCAGGGGTCTGCTGGAGCCTATCCCAGCGCGTTAAGGCGAGAGGCAGGGATACACCCCAGATGGTCGCCAGCCAATCGTGGGGCACACACACCATTCACACACCATTCACTCTCACACTCACACCTATGGGCAATTTAGAGTTTACCAATTAACCTGAGCATGTTTTTTGTATTGTGGGAGGAAACCGGAGTACCCGGTGAAAACCCACGCAGACACGGGGAGAACATGCAAACTCCACACAGAAAGGCCCCAGACCCAGGCCCAAGGCGGTCTTGAACCTGCGACCTTCATACTTAACCAAAGTTATGTAATTTTTATTATATGTGCATCATAAAGCATATTGCAAGATAATTTGCTGTTTAAAAATAGTCTTTGTTTCGGAGTTCTATCTGATACATCAACGTACGAGTCGACTGAATGGGAGCTAATGATCACACTACAAGTGGAGAAGCATGTTAATGAGCCTCTGTAGATAAGATCCTGTAGTTATCTGCAGGTATGGAAAATGGCCACTTGTCTAATCGTTGTTTACCACATTGGAGTTGATGGTAATGGAGGGTAAAACAGGAACCAGCATTTTCAAGTCATTTACATTATGTGGAAGAAGTCTCTTTGAGTAATTGCTCTGTTTTCATTAGTTGTTGTAGTCACCACAAGGGAAGTATAAACAATTTTACCGTCATACAATAATTGACTTATCCTGATTATAAATGATAACATAAGAGGATATAAAACAGTAAGTAGTAAATGTAAGCGAGAGCCAAAAAAAACACCAGAATTGTGCCAATATTAAATGCTGTTTTATCTGTAATCCATTTCTTGCCTGCAGCCTGTAATAACAACTGCTGAGTCATGCATCACAATTATAGCTGATGAATAAATATCTTTTGGAAGGATACAAATTGTGACAGGCTGTTGGACACCGACACAGTGGGTAGTCAGCGTCCACTGGGAACAGCTTTCCAACAATATGTTGTTTAGCTTCGCACTCAGCAGCCACATGCATATTTCGTAGCTGTGGAGGAGCCAAGTTGCTATGTGGAGTCTGCTGCTGTCAGTGCTAATGGAAGAATAAACACATCACACAGCCTCTCTAAGCAAGTTCCCTCTAAAATTTATGACAGTTCTTTCAACATAAGCTCATATAATAATTTATAAGGGTAATTACAGCTGGGTTGCTTTAAGTCAAATGTATTTATAGACAACATTTGAAAACAACAGTTGTGCACAGTGCTCTACAATCAGAATCGCAAAAATCCTAAAACAACACATTAGAAACACTAAGACCAGTTTAAAAGACAAAACGGCAATAAAAAGACAGTGAAATAATAGAAAAGCAAAGACTATATGTAAAAGAAAAGCAACTCTAGGACTGAGTTGAAAGCCAGGGAATTAATATACATTGAAAGGTACCAGCCACACGCAGAATCGCTCCAGACGTGTGTGAGGCCATTTATTACACCCTCCTCAGTTTAATTTGTGTGGTAATTGTAGCAGAAATGTTGACTTCCATGGTGAGGATAATGAGGGGAAAACTTTAAACAAATGCTGAATTTCAAGTATTTATTAAGAGTAGTAAAACAAATCATAGGGGAGCAAAATTACAAACTGGAATCCTTCGGCAAACTAGATCAGGACCTGTGTTCAGAGGCAAAGACCCTGAGCACCAAACGCATGCATCACTTCTAGACTCCAGGTTGTTGACAGGAAGATAACTCTGGCACAGGGACATTGTGTTCTGGCCTCTGCTACATAGATCTCATACTGTCGCCAGTTTATCTTCATAGACAATTTATTGACCAAATAGAGAGACATCTGAGGCCGCACTTATAGTAGAAAATCAAAGTTGGCACAGCATTAAATTGTAGTGATAAAATGTTATAAATCATAAACATTCAAAACAAATACTTCGGGGGGTTATATATAACAGAATGAGAATGCTTTGTAATTTGAATCGGGCATGTTTAAATTTACAATTTTGCTCTTTCACCACATGTCACACATGGCTGTCACTGTCGTTATTAAAGTGTATTTATTTCATGCTTTCAGCAGGTGTATGTGCTCACATCACATCAGTAAAAGTACCCAGGAAGAGTGGAACTGAGGAAACCAACCGGACGTCGCCACCATGTTGGAAGAGGACATGGAAGTGGCCATCAAGGTGGTCGTCGTGGGCAACGGAGCAGTTGGCAAGTCCAGTATGATCCAACGCTATTGTAAGGGCATCTTCACCAAGGACTACAAGAAGACCATCGGTGTGGACTTTCTTGAAAGGCAGATATTGTAAGCAACTTAATTAACATGTTTTTTAAAGCCTACATTTAAAGTTACCGAAGGGCTCTGGTATGTCACAGTTATTATTTCTATTATTGTTAAAATAATATAACCATAGAACTAGTCAAATGTAGTATATTGTTACTAGACTGACAAGAAATAATTATTAGTTATTTCCTCTCAAAACCTGCTCACTGTTTTAGTGTCAACGATGAAGAGGTCCGACTAATGCTGTGGGACACCGCTGGGCAGGAGGAGTTTGATGCTATTACCAAGGCCTACTACCGAGGTAAGAAACAACAGTGTGACACATACAACAACGCTGCTCTTTGGTCACTGACCTCCAAGGCCTTTAGTTTTCTTTTTGGGGGGTTGTAGGTTTCATGGTATTTTGACAGCTCTTGCACAAAAATACTGAGAGGAATTAGTTATGTATCATGTTCACTAGTCTGTTGTTTTTCATTGCAGGTGCCCAGGCATGTGTGCTGGTCTTCTCCACCACAGACAGAGAGTCTTTTCAGGCTATTGACAGCTGGAGGGAGAAAGTTGAGGCAGAGGTGGGGGATATTCCAACGGTACTAGTGCAGAACAAAATTGACCTCCTGGAGGAGACTGTTATTAAAAAGTAAGCAATTCACATATGGTACAACAGAACAGTAAAACAGTGTAGTATTTTTATAAAATTGAGTATTTTCTTACTTGCACTGCAGCGAGGAGGCAGAGTCTTTGGCTAAAAGGCTCAAGCTGAGGTTTTATCGGGCTTCCGTGAAGGAGGACCTCAATGTCAACGAGGGTGAGTTACTGAAATGTGAAAGGGTTCAATTCAAGTGAAGTCGTGTCATTCTGAATATTGCTGGCATAACTCTTTTTCTCTTTTGTCAGTATTTAAGTACTTAGCTGAGAAGTATCTTCAGCGACTCAAACAGCAAACAGCCGAGGAGACGGAGGTGGTCCATACAACAAGCAATAAAATAGGTGAGAAATTTCCCTGCATATCGCTGTCTATGTCCCATTTCCAAATTTGCTGACATTACTTCTAATGTTGCTTTTTTCCAAAGGTGTTTTCAATACCACAAGTAGTAATGTCTGCAACCAGAGCTCCAGCAATGGCAGAGAAATCATCACTCTGCGACCTAACAAACAAAGGACCAAGAAGAGTAAAAATCCCTTCGGAAGCTGCAGCCTACTCTAAATAAAATCATTTCATTTTAGACTATTGTTCTTAAGACTAGATGGTCATTGTTGTATTCCATGGAGGTAGCCACATTTAGAGACCAAAGCCCATAAAGACTGGGAACTACTACTCTATACTACTTTGATAACATCATGTTTAATCTATATAGTTGTTCCTCCACATTGATGGTTGAATTTCCTTTGATTCAGTCTCAGATCTCCATCAATGTTCTGTGCACAATACCTGTCAACATCCCTAGACTCCCGGTCCTCCTCGTGGTTGCCTTAAGTAACATTAACACTGCAGCTACAGTATGTCATGAATTTAATGTCTCCCTCCCCCAAAAAAAGAGTTATATTGTCCCTTCATAGCTGAATGTTTTTTTTTATTTCATTATGACTTGACACAATCCTCTCAACAAAATATGTAATAGCAAAGTTTGCACCCTTGCTCTTTGGAAACATTTGCCCATGTACATGGTCCGTCCTCGTGTGCTTTACATTTCAACTGTGCAATATGTTTGTATGTATTGTGGGAGATACACAGATTATTTTGTACCATATTTTTCTAACTTTTGACAGAATATGGTTCAAATTACACTGTTTATCATGGACAAAACACTATTGAATTCAGAGTGAATTCTCTGTGCAGAAGTATTTTTGTACAAATCACAAGTGTTTATTTTCACAGATGTGTTGACACCTTAACGTTAACATAGTGCCAAATTTCTTCTTTCAGAGGTGTAGTGAAATCCTACTAACACTGCAGTGATTTGAATACTACATGAAATTACTAGAATGTGTACTTATGTATAACCAAATATCAGTAACTATTGGCACAAAATGTCTACTTACATTCCACCTAAAAATTATTATTATTTTCAGTTATAACTCTGTTTTATGCTTATGCTGTCACTCCCCTTTTTTGTTTCTAACTGGTCCACAGGGAAAAATAGCTTATTTGTTTTAGTTCACGGTTAACACTAATGCAAACACTTAATTTCTTATAAATTCTTCAAAATAAGAGCCTCCTGATATTTAGCTATTTAAAAGCTTTTAATCTGAGGGAGCAAACACAGGAAGCTAGGTTTTCATCCACAATAACTTAACATGAGGAGCAAAAAGGGTTTGTTTTAGACAGTGGAGCATGCACTGCACCATGAAAGGCCAGTATAGGACAAATAAGGAATTTTTTGAACAGTGAGTCAAGCAGGGCTACGCAAGTGAAGTCCCAGGAAAACAAATGAGAGCTGGAAATAAGCTTAATAGGTCCTCTTTAATCAAATGGTTGGACTTGGATGTAATATCTGAATTTAGATAACACTACCTGGCTCTTTGAGTCATAGTACCTTAAGTCAAAACCAGCTATAGGTGGATTTTTTGGTCACAGAGTTTAACATTTAACACAGCTATGTTTATCTGAGCTTTTCATTACTGTCTGTACAACTTTGAGTTTCAGATTATTTTTTCTTTTATTTTTGCTCTTACAGCAATGAGTTTCTTTTTGTAAAAAAAAAAAAAAATGTAAAAAAAGTCAGCTGTATCTGCTTGTGATACGAAATCTTGAGCAGAATGTAAACCTTAAGTCTCTGAAGGTGTGCTGCAAAAAAAGCAACCCTCAGTCAGGATTATTTGCGGTTGTGTGCCTGATTATGCAAAAAGAAAATCACTTTGTACCCAATTACGTGAGGATGCTTAAAAAAAACAATCTATTATAACAATTTATTGTTGCAGCGAGCCGTGTACTGTATGTTAACATCCTGTCTGCATCAAGCTTTTTAAAAATGTGGATGAGAGTCCCAAAAAAAAACTCCTGAATGACACATCAATCTACCAAGCACAAAGACATACGCTTATATATTAAACCTCTATTTGAAATTATTAGTGAGCCTCCTTATTAACAGTCTCAGTTTTAATTCTTTTACATGGAAATAGAATACAGACGAGGATACATATGCATGCATGGTTTTTGTCTTTCAAAAAACATTTTGTAACCGATTCTCACATCTGTGGTAGCAGCTTTTCCCCCCTTTTCAAAGGGACCTCATGAAGAAGGTCATATGGAAAAGGGTATACTGTACTGAACTTTTGTTTTTTACCTCCTAGGCTGTTGTGAAACTCTTAACAGGTACTTTGTTCTGCAGTATACCATCGGTACTAAGAATGTTTCACTTTTTTTCTTTCTTTGGTTGTATGTAGACTGCTGTATTGAAAGAAAACAAAAAGGAAGTGTGGTATAACTGTATTTGCATGCAAGCCTTATTTCCCCCCCCACATCAGTGAATGTTGAATCATGGTTGCAACGCCACAATGCCTTGTCCACGTTTACATCCTCCCCCGTTGACCACCTCTAAGCATTCTATTGACTCTTGCTGTTTGTTTTTGGATATTGCCTGCATGGTAGCTTTGTAAATAATCATTTCTCGAGCTTAACATTATGTTTACTTTTGCCTTTTTTGCTTGTTGACTGGATGGATTTAGCGCACTTTATCAGTAAGTTGGCATATAACCTTAAAGAACCATAAGTTAAAACTAACCATACTTATGTGCTGTCACTCAGGTGTTGTAATAATCTTTTGTGTCTTGTTGTCTTTCTACCTTTTTCCACACGACTTCGTAAACTAATTTCACACATTCATATAAAAAAACAAAAAAAAAACACATTGTGTATGCTTTGAGTCTTGACAAAAACAACAGTCATTGTTGGATTTTTTGTTTTAACAGTTAAAAATGTATCACAACTTGAAGTGTGCCAAGCAGTTCCTGGTATGTTACAGGTGGGGAAAAAGTCGGTGGATATCTGAAATAAAGATTTACTTTTTCTCTGGGGCTCGCCACGTGTGATTTCAAACGCTCTTCTGAAAATACACCAAGCACAGTGTATTTACAATGCCAATATAGACCAATGGGTCTCAAAGTGCGGTCCAGGGACCCCCAGGGGTCCTTGAAGGGGTGTCACGGTGTCCCCAGAATAAAGGGGAATTACTTTTTTCACTAAAATTAAGTACACATTTAATTTCCCAATTAACATATTTATCTTCTATTACTATGTATTTCAATTCAAAATGTATTTTCCATTTACTGGCATATTTATTCATGCACTGAGTCAGAATCAGGTAGTTTCAGTCCTCCATAATTTTATAACCTTTCTGTTATAAAAAACCTAAAAGCAGAAATCTCATCTGATGGGGTCTATCGACCAGTTTTTGTGAATTTAAGGGTCCTTGATGTGAAAAAGTTTGAGAATCACTTATATATATTGTATACTATCAAACACCTTTCTAGTAGAAAGTGTTGCATTCACCCACGACAGTCTTCACCTGAAATAAACTGTAGTTCTCTTAGCAAGATGGTGATTCGTGACTTTGGAAACATTTGTTTGAGAGGAAATTCTTAACTCAAGGTCCCTTATCTTAGCAGATTTAAATAAATACATAAAGATACTGATTGCATTCATTGCACTGTATTTGTGTTTAAAGGTTCCATATAGTAGAATTAGATAGATTTCAATAATCTGCTCATAAGGAAGGTAAGGTCCCGTGTTCTAAAACTTCTAGTAACCCAGGGAAGAGTTTACAATATGGAACCTTTAAAAGTCAGTGGGTTGGTGAATTAATGGGTACGATTGAGGATTGTAATGTAAAATAGATTCCCCAAAAGCCGAGCTGATTTTCTGTTGTACATCATAGACAGTTTAAGGTTTAATGCTGTAGGGATAGAAAATTCTTAACAACACAGACTCCTCGAACCTTTTTGTTACACACGTGTTTTTTTTTAATTCACTTAACACAAATTGACATAAAAAAAAAAAAAGAGCTAAAATCCACAGCTTAACGTGATTTGTGTTGCCTTCACACAAAGAGGTAGTGTGTGCGCATCCAAAACCCTAAAACCAAGTGTCTGATTTAAAAGGTGAGACAGTGAAGGTTTGATGCTGTTTTATTAGCTAGAGCCTGGTAGACGACCTGCTGACACATGATGGTGACGTCATTGGAATTTGTGCACACTGTTGTTTCTGTCTCACTTTTGTGAAAAATGTGACACACTTTGAGAAGTGGCTGTACGCAGGAAACGATCCATGTTGAATGGATTTAATGACGGCAATTCAAATTTAAAATGGGATCTAGTTTTTAAAAATCCTCCATTCAGGGAGGAGGAGGGTGTCTGTTGTGCTTGCTACTGAGTTCAGTGAGTTGTTGGTTGTTTACTGCATTTTTGGCCCTGGGTTACAGGATCCTTGTATTATCCCTACAGGGACTGGTCTTGCTACAACATGTTGAGTCTTTTTCTTATTTTAGTAGATGCTTACGACAGTTCTTAGTGTGATTGGTGGCATTTAAAGATGCATTTTCTGCTTTGGTGGAAGAGTCCTAATGACTGTTGGCTTTTGGGTTCTCCAGTTTTTGGTGGTCCATGATCCTGATGTTCTTTTCGGCACTTTCCACGTTCCTCAACAGAGTCTCCAGCCTGCGCTTGATCTTCTTCTGGTCCTCCAGGGCGCAGCTGATCACTACCGCCTGGAACTTCTCGTTGATGGGGACGGGCGGCGCCTCGGTCACGCAGGCCGAGTGCAGGGCCAGCAGCTGGTGCCTGGCGCCGTCCATGCCTTCCAGCAGCTTCTTCACGGTGTCGTCTATCATGGACGTGGCCTTGCGCAGGGCTTCCTCCTGCTGGTCACTTCTGATCGTGCCGACGGACACCTCCACGCACAGCGTCCGCCCCATCAGGCGGTTCGCGGTTAAAGTTAATTCTTCTTTCTCTCCTAGAAGAGATAAAAAAGAGGGAAAGAAATTATATGCTGCATCCTAAACTCTAGTAAGTAATCACATTGGTTAAAAAGGCTGAAACAAACACAATGGGTTCATGAGCCGCCATTTAACTAAATCAATACTTCTGAAAATGGGTTAGATGAAACATAAAAAACACACTTCACATTGCAAACTACAGCTGCTACAAAACTGACACATTACACTCAATACAATTTATCATCTTTGAAATTAGATGTACAAAACTGGATGCTATTTTTAGCCACTTGTTAGTACAATAGCATATATGGTCAATGGTGGAAATTAAATAAGTACTCAACTACTGGACTTCGTACCTTACTGTACTTCCTTCAGCATGTTTTTGTCTGTATTCTATTCAATTGTTATTATCCTCTTAGTGTAATTTGCATGAAAGCTGCTATACATTATGATGCAGTACACTTATTATTATAATTCCACCAAGTATCTAAAATTTGCTCATTTGGATAAACTAACATCAAAATGCCTTCTGATGTATAAAGTGGAAACTAATATATAATAATAATAATAATAATAATAATAATATAATATAATAGTCTGAATTATGAGCTCTTTTTTTTGGTTCTTAAATTCCTCTTTTTCTGATTTTACTTACAGTACTGTACAAATGTTTGTGTTAATCCAGATAATTTTGTGTTTTTCATGAAAAGTCTGTATATTTATCAAATGAGTAGCAGAGGAATATAAAATATATTCAAGACTTTAACAAGGTTAGAAATAATGATTTTTATTTCAAATAATAATTTTCTCCTTCAAACTTTGCTTTCTTTAAAGAATGCTCCATCTAAGCAGCTAAACTGTTTTCAGCTGTAGTAACATAATAGCACAAGGGTTTCCTAATCATCCATTAGCTTCTAATGCAATGAACTAACATAATGGACCATTAGAACAGTGGAGTGATGGTTGCTGGAAATGGGCCTCTATACACATATGGAGATATTAACAATGTATAAAATGAATTTCTGATTAGATTAGTGTTATCTTCAATGAAAAAAATCAGGACATTTCTAAGTGAACCCAAACTTTTGAATGGTTCTGTACAAATCTTTTTAATTCAGGACTTCTAATTGTTAGTGAGTATTTTCGGTGACTGTATGTCTATTTTTACTGAGGTACTCAACCTACATATGACTTTTTTAGTTTAAAGGATAATTTATAGGGCAAATCCAGAAATTTGGATGCATGTAAATCAGCTTCATTCTACAGTATAATGTATTGTAAAGGGTGGAGTAGGAAAACTACCACATTGCCTTGATCTCTCTACTGAAAATTCTGAGCTCCCTGAACACCACCCAACCACAGCCTCAAACAATAACCTCACTGGATCACAATGTGAGCACTGATTCCTACACACACACACACACACACACACACACCCACACACACACACACACACCAGATAGCAGAAACACACTGAGCTTTGTGAAGTCTTTGTCAGACTCAGCGTAAATTTATCTCACCAGCACAGATGTTGCGCATTTCTTGACTGTTCTGGATGGACTGAATCATTTCCAGGATGCACTCCCTTTCCTGCTCCAGGGCCGATGCTGCTTCACGCAAAGACTCCACCCTGACACACACACACACACACACAGAGGGAAACACTGACATCATCCACATCCCTGCCCCGCAAACATATTGAGTAATCTGTCAGTTTCCTGTGAATCTAAACTACACCCGCTTCACGTGTTTTCTCACAACTTTCCAACCGAGTGAAACAATTTTCTTTCACTATGATTTAGGATTACTAAAAGCTGTTTAATTTGAAAAAAATCGCGTTCTTTACAATAGCAGCCGTGATCGCAGCACTCGTACCTTATTTCCAGCTGATCCAAATGTTCCAGCAGCCTGCCGGAGCGGTCTGCCATGGACAGGGTCCTGCTGAATTTGTTGCAGGAAGGTTCGTTCATTTTCGCCTGGATCCTCGCCTGAGCCATGTTTGCTGCTGCTGCTGCTGCTGAAAATAATAGTAATAATACAAAAAACAGGAAAATCCTGCGCGATCGGGCGGTGCGGGTCTGTGTGAGGCTCCTCCGGCTGATCCGCCGCTTCCAAACATGGGCTTCAACTTCCTTCCGAGAAGTTTCCCGAGGAGCCCAGAGCGGCGGGTTTCCCAACCTCCGGTTCGCGGACCCCCCGGAGGTCGCCGGGCAGGGTCCAGCGGATCCGTCACAATAACTTCCTTCCATAACACATTTTACCAGTATAATGTAGAAATTGATGGATATTACTTCTACCCAAAGCTTTGATGAAAGGTAGTAAATGTCTATAAGCATGATGTGCTCTAAGTTACACTTTGACATTGGACATATGGGAAGTTAAAAAAATTCACTCATACATGCAAGTGCTAAGTTAATTTATAGGAAACTTTTAGCTTAATTGTTTTTGAATGCTATTTATTTACATTATAATATAATATTATTATAATTTATTACTTCCCCTTTTTGCCCAACTGTTTCCTAGGAGGGTCAAACTCCAACTACTCATTCTCTAAGAATAAAATAGTGAATGGTTATCATTATTCATGGAACATCTTATGCATGCAGTGATAACAATTTATTAGTCTATAGTAAACAGGTAAATATAGTCTCCATATTGTGAGTGTCCTTAGAGTGTGTGTGTATTCTTGGTCAATTGAGCTGAACCCCCGATTATGATAATTAAACTTGGAAATATCACATCAAATTATGCAATGACAGCTAGACACACACATTTAATGACAATTTGCGGTATACACTGGAATCTGTCAGTCACCCACTAATGTTTTCAGAGCAACATGAGGAAACTAACAGGTGCTGGCAGCACTGCAGCTGTAATTAGACACGACTTCAGTTAGGAAACGTCTTATATTCAGGCCGGTGCGCTGGATCAATCTGCTGTCACGGCACAAAGAAGAGCCCCGGGAGACTCTTGAGGTCTAAATTATATTACAAAAAAGTCTGTAGCACGAATCAATAATGGCCCTTTTGTTATGGCTGACTCCTAAACAAAACAATTAAATTACAGTTTTTAATTCAGGGGGAATATTCTATCACGTACAGTTGAGCATTCATGGAGACTTTACTAGGCGCCAACGTTAGCACTTTTTCCTAAGGTGTGCACAATACATTTGAATTTAAGTCTGTATTGGAACAGAGAAGGTAACTGGAGACAGTTTGCAGTGTCGTGTCACAAGCTTCGCTACGGCATCTTGCAGCGTCATCAACAACCTCTACAGCACATGTGTAGTCACAAGTGTTGAGTCTTCCCAACAGAAGACGGCCTTCCAAAACATGAGAACCTCTGCCATGTCTGTGGTGTCCCATGAATAAAATTATTAAAATCAGAGGAAAAAGTCAAATAAAAAAAGGAGAATTTATTTTGTTATTTAACATTATCAACCCAAACAACCTCACTTGTAATATTAGGTAAACACAAAAAGATTAACAAAAGTTACAAGTAAATATATATATCTTTGACAATATCAGAATTCCACAAGGCTTCTTTTGAGAGCTTCTTCCAACTCTGTAAATGATGAAAAAAGAGGAACATTAGGACAGGCAAATGTATGCTTAGAAACAACATGTAATAACATGAACATCTATTAGTTTTTCTCCATTTGTTCCATTTTCCCCAAATTCATTTGAGTTATTTTAATATGTTGACCTATTACACAACGCACCTTTTTAAGGTTTATAAATTAGATGATCATAAATCTGTAATATCCAGGCACATACTGTATTTCTTCTTTTATTTAGTTTCTTGGAAGTCTACAACAATATGCAGTTAGGGCATAATAATATATGCTTTTCTAGCTGTTGACCTCAAACACACATACATGCACACACTTTGATACCTGCTGACTCTCTCTCTTCTTCTGCACTCCCAGCCATTTCATGGTCCATCTCCTCATCGGAATCGTCTGTAATGGAATATATAATTAATAAAGAGCTGGTATGCTGCCCATGGCCTCAGTTACATAAGGGCTATGTGGAGAATATCACCCACTCGCATTGGCCTCAGCCTCGTTCTCGGCTTGCTTCATGTTCAAAAACTTCACCAGTGTTTCATCTTCAATCTCTGCAATAACACCATGAAAACTGAATTAGATGCAGCATGTAAACCTAGATAATAAATGTATATATTTTTTCAAACTGATTTACCATTAGTTTCAGGTTTCAGCTCTACAGCGTTGATTATTTTGACGGCAGTTGGTTCTGCTTTCACGTCTCTTCTGCGGGTTGTGGAGCTCGCGCAGGGCTCCAGCGCACAGTGTCGGGAGTGATAGTGTTTATGGAAACTCGGTACATCCATAAATCTCTCCTGACAGCTTTTGCATTCTACATCAAAGGTTTTGTCCAGGTTCAACGCTGGGTGTTTGGTGTGGACGTGAGTCTTCATCTGCGCATAGGAGGGCACGGAGAGGCTGCAGGGAGAACACACATATACACATTTCCCGTCTGCTGCCAGATTCCTCATACACTGCGTGTACATGGCTTTGGCTTCTCCTTTGCTCTTCTCTGAGCCCATGCATGGGCACGAGTGGCTCGGCTGAGCGCTGCTCCCAGCAGCCGCGGCAGGCTGGACGACTTCGGCGTCGTCCACGCGGTAATAGTCCTTACTGTGGAGGCTCTCGTAGTGCTGCAGGAACTCGCCCTCGGATTCAAACTGCATGCTGTCGCAGAGGCCGCAGAAGTGGCCGCTCAAGATCTGCCCGCCGTGCTCGTTCATACAGTGCCTGCGCACGGTGGACTCCTTAAAGAACTTCTGCGGGCAGTGGCCGCAGATGAACCTCTGGAAGTTGTGACTGCTCACTGCTCTACAGTGTTTCCGCACGGCCGCCTCCGAGTCGAAGATGTCCTCGCACATCCTGCACATCCAGGTCGGTGCTGAGGTGGGAGAGGACGCTGCCGCCGCGCTGTCAGGTTGAATCACCGTCTTGGAAGAGGAGCGCGGGGCCGCGTCACTGCTGGCGGTCGGCTTGTCGCGGACGACAGCGCGGGCCTCCTCGGGAACTTCCTGTTCGGAGAAGAAAGTGTGCCCGCTGTGCTCTTCCGACACGTGCGACAGGATGTCCTCCAACCGTGGCATTTCCAGCTTGCACTTGCGGCAGTAATAAAGGAAGTTGGAGAGGTGAGCCCCGCCGTGAAAGCGGCACATATGCAGGCGGGTGATTGAAGACTCGCCCATGCGTTTGCCGCACACGCCACACTGATGGAAAATCTGATTCACCGCCAAGAGGTGGGCGCTGGCTGTGGCCTCTTCTGAGAACTGCAGACCACATTCGCAGAACCACGCGGTTACAGGTTCGCTGCTGCTGTCCACTCGTCTCTGCCGTTTGGTTGGTAATTCTGCAAAATCTCGATTCTTGTTTCTCTTCTTAGAAGGAGTTTCAGGGCCAGTAGACTGGCTTTTCTGCTGCACCTCTTTTGTTCTATCAGCGCGTTGAATTTCACTAAACCTGCAATACTCAAGCAGCGCTTTCGCCATAGAATTGTTGACCTCCACATCATGCTGCGTCGATTCTTTGTGTCTCTCCATTTCAGCTTGGCTGAGGAAGATTTTACGGCAGAGGGAGCACTGCCCTCGCACTTGCAGCTGTTTCATTACCTGCATTACTGTTTTGTCAGCCTTGGCCACAGCACAGCCCTGCCTGCAGTGAACACTGAAGGGGGAGAAAGGAAGCGAAGTTCAGATCCACGAAAATGTGATCAGAAGCAGCATCTGCTGTTATATCAAAACATACGAGTACATGCGTGGCAGAACAGCCGCAACTGAACTTACGTAAAGTGAGCTTGAGCTGTCTGATGTGAGGTGAGTACTTTGTGACATAAAGAGCATCGGACATTGAACGTTACATCCTTGCACAAAGCAACGAGACGATTCTTGGCAAGTTGTGGGATGGGAACTGGCAGTGATCTTCCATTGACTTCTATAAAAAAGAAAGTAAAAACTAATTTCAATGACATCAATAAACACATAACAAGCACTTCCCAGATAAGAGCCTTATATATTATGAGACAAAAATGACTATTATTATATTAACCCTATGTAGTATGTACAGGAAACCTACACATCCTGCTTCTTTGGGGACAGACGATGAGAATCCTCTACCACTAATTTGTAGCTGAATTGCATTTTCAGACACCAATTGTAAGTTTGCATGATAACACATGAATTGGGAAATTGTTAAATATTACTTTAGGTATGGTCTGAAATGTATAAATAAAAAAAAGAACAGTTCAGTTGCAATAACCCTTACCATCCATTGCAAGTGCCTCCATGAAGTGGTTTTTGGCTGACATGTGCTGAAGACACTCATCCCGGTAGTTGAAGAGGTAGTAGCAGGCAGGACAGGCAAAACACACAATCAGCTGATAGGTTTGAGTGATGCTGTGACCCTCAGAACTAGATGAGGATGCCTAGGAATCAAAACAACATAATCCAAATGATTTACTTTGAATGAAGTATTAGATGGGTAGGTGTCTAACAGTTAGAAAAAGACATACACCTTAGATTCAAGATGTTTCCTCCATGCTTCTTTAGTCTGAAAGTGCTGACCACACGCCACACAAGCAAAGAACTCAGATGGACTTCCTTTAAGATTGATGGTTGGATCACAAGGGGAGTGATCAAACCTAAACACAGGATAGACATTCTACTGAAAATGGGCCCATCTGTGCTCAGCAGCAGTTTAAAGGGACTATGCCTGCACTAGACACTAGAAACTGTGATACTGCACCTTTTCAAGTGACCGTCAAGAAGAGACATGTGGTCGTACACTCGCCCACAGTTGATAACTGGACAAGTTTGTTTAGTTGAAGTATTTCCAGGGAAGGTAGAAGGCCTGTGTCTCCGTCCAGATCCAGAACCGATTGATCCAGATTTAGGACCTTCAGGAAACACACAGGTAAAGTAAAAAAAGTTGCACAGTCAACTGTCAAAACCTCCCTATAAACAGTAGCAGTATAACAGGGGAGTGTCTCAAATCTGTAAAATTGACTAAGTGACAGTGTAATAATGCCAGTGACTTCTGATTCAAATTAAAAGTAGCGTACCTGGCATCTTTAACCACATGTCGACACAGCGCCTCGCTTCCTGACGACTTCCATTCATGGAACTGAACGACAGCTCCTGCTGTCTATGAGCTTTTTGCAAGTTTTGTTTCTCCTGAAAGAGAAACACAGAAATAAACAATAATAGAAAATAATTGGTTACTATTACTCTCTTTTTTTAAACCAGCCTTGCAATGAGTAGTTAGATCCTTAGAATCATAAACCAACAAGTATTTCATCTGGACTCTAACAGTAATTTCCATTCTGCCCACAAGGTGACACTGTTGCTTCTATGACTTTGTTGATCACACATTTACACCAACACAATACACCAAGGAAAAAAGTAGGTAATAAGTACATTATATGTCACACTATTTTTTCTATCTTAATTCTATCTAATTCTATCTATCTAATGAACTGTATAATTTCAACTGTATTCATCTAAATGTTTAATGTATTTTTTCTAAGTTTACATACTAGGCTACAATTTCCACAGAATGAATACATCATTGTATTGTTGTTATATGTGTATAAATGTGGGTATTTTAATGGTAACACTATCAAAATATAGCTGCTGAAACTATCAAATAACACCTTTTTTTGCACATCAAACTAAACTGGTCTTCTTCACTTTTACTGTAATATTTGACTTTTTTTAGTTACCTTTGTCTTGAGTTTTGTCAAATAGGAACTGATGTTACTATGTGTCAAATATGCCAAAGTCCTTTAATTTCACCATTGTTATTATCTTATGGAAAAACAAGTGTCCTTGGGGTGAGCACAAGTAATTTTGCTTGTAAATGGGGGCAAAGGGGAAAATGGAGATGATTCTGACACTAAGGGCAACACTTAAAGGGTGACAAGCACCAAAATGGAGGGAAATTTTTTTTCATTTGAAGTCTCTTACCTTAAACGCTCTGCATTTGTCTGCTCTCGCTTGTTTCTCTTGGGCCACCTGGTGTGCCAGTCTATCCAGAGTAGATATAACATGTGCTTTCTGACGGTCGATTTTATCCTGGATCTATGGGAATCACAGCAACTTGAGAACATTTCTAGACAAGCATCCATTCTACTGAACAGAAGTCTGAAATTTCCAGGATTAATTGTTTATGGCACTTTATTTAACCTCTCACCGTGTCGACAACCGACGAACAGCCTTCATCCTCACTATCACTCAGCAGATCAATACAGTCCAATACAGGTCTGCGTGGGGCCTCCTGAGGCAAGTACAATACATCATATCATATCATTAGTGTTATAACCTCTAAAGCTGCAATAATCTGTAACTGAATCATAGCTATTGAAACCCTCCATACTAGTTTGAAAACTCCCACAACGTATATGGAGTACTCTCTCATCTTTAGCTCATACATTCATGAATTAAGCGAAACGTCAATCTGGTTCTTAGCATAGGTCAAGATGTTATTGCATTGAGTGACCAGAGTCCAAACATTGACGATGCTATACATCCTAGTGTGTATTGGTGATCTTATCTTTTGAACTTATTGATTCGTTTATAGATATATAATCCCACACGTCACTTACTGATACAAACTCCACTTCTTCCTCCACCTCATCTTCGTCTGCTTGAATAGGGGAAGACATTTATCTGCGGAAAACAACAACAAGCAAAATTAACTTAACGCATCAGCAGATCGAACTTTTATCAGTGGAGGGGATTTGCACGAGTGACCATGAATCAGAAACACACACACGTGCTATTACACGTGAGAATTAGTCGAAAATAAAGACATTAACGCGCCTGTCAACGCGCCTCAGAGTGCGCTGTGTGATTTAGCAGGTTAGCTAACGTCAGTGGAGTCCCTTAGAGGGCGGGTGGGGAAATGTTGTTAGAAAACAGCGGGAAAGGCGCTTCAAATAGTTGGAAACCAGCTCAGCATTCACGCCGATGCCAGGCGGCTGTAAAGCAGAAAAAACACGACTTACTCCGGCTGAGTACAGCTCAATCCATCCGAATACAAACAAGTCCAACACGGGAGGAACTCCGCCGTCCGAACGGAGAGCCGCTTCCTTTCTTCTTTGTGCTGCCGCCTGTGGCTCGGAGGACCTACTTTCTTCTTCTGGGATGGTGACCAACTACCGCCTCTAACTGGGGTGGGATAAGGCTATTTGCTACTAGTATTTATAATAAAGCAAATGAATACATTAATGAAGTAATCGAATAAAAAATAGCAATACATCTCACATCCTCTGAATCATATTTGCCACTCTATGAAAGTGGGAAAACACTGACTATATAATGCTTTGATAGAGGTTAATTAGTCTGTATGCAGCTTGAATAACGGTGTAAAATTGCTGTCTCCTCATAATACATGTTGCAGTCATGGACTGCCCAACATGTTTACAGACCTAAAACCCAATTTATCTATAAATGGAGGATGAAAGAGTTAAATTCTTATTCCACCAACTCCATGATAGCATCATAAAGGAGTGGAAGAGGTTTCCATGGCAACCTGTAAAGCTCTAGTGAACTCAATGTCCAAGACAATTAAGATAGTGATGGAAAAAAGTGGTAGCCACACAAAAATCAACACTTTGGGCACAATTTGGGCATTATCACTTAGGAATCTACTTGCTTTTTTGCCATCAGTTCAGACATTACTGGTTGTGTGTTAAATTATTATTTTCTTTACACTGACTGCTTAACATTCTATTAATGTGTCATATATTCAGTGTTGTCCAATAAAATGATATAGTAAAATATTAAATATTAATCATATAAAATAAAATGTGAGGGGTGTACTCACTTTTGTTTGATACTGTATTATGTGAAGCATAACTTTTTTCTTAGGTTTTATTTTGTTTTTTACCATTTGCATGTGTTATGTTTGTCTATTATAAAAACTGCACTGCAACCCATGAACATGTCACTATACAACCCATGATTTGAATTATATACGGTATTTAATATGGTGTGTGTGTTACATGTATATATTACGGTATTTTGTATCTCTATTAAAGTATCTGGTCAACTTTCCGTATTGATTTTCTATGCATTTGCTCTATTGTGTTGTTGCAGTACCCGCCGCTCGCCGGTAAGGGGGCAGCACTGAGCCGCTGATCAGAAGTTTCTTCTTCGCTTCAATCGTTGAGCGAAGAAGAAACTTGGCGCTGGGATTTGATTTATTTGGGTAAAAAATAAGGCGTTTTTTCGTCCGCACTCTGTTGTTTTAGCTTGTTTTAACTCTGTAATTTTCTCCGAGAAGTTAACCAGATAGGTTTGTAATATCAACTGTTGTCCGTAAAGCAACCTGTCACTAAAACATCAACATCACTGCGTCGTGACGTCAGGGCTAAAGGTGACTGGTCACGTTAAGCTATTAATATTGTCTGGTATTCTCTGCTTTGTCAATCAAATGAATTTAAGTGCCACATTACCCACAAGTCCGCTTGTTCTTCAGTCTTTGGTTGTTTTCTCTTTCCTGCGGGTTCCGTGTCTAACGTCATACATAGTAACTGATTCCCATCATTCATACGGATCAATTAATTTCAAGTTCACAGACATGGATGTTGTATTATTCATATCACAATGAAGAACAACAGCTGCTACTCGTGGAAGAATATGCATTAGAAATGACATCCAGATTTTATTAACGATGGCGTATTAATAACGTTATAAACAATGAAATTATTCATTGCATGTTTAAAAAAAATGAGTACTCGCATGCTAACAATGTATAGTCTATATGCACAGAATATATCATGTAAACAAACGTGTGAACATGCTATGGTGATAAATACTATATGTAAATATTTCATGTATTGTTCCTTTATAACTTTATGTTTTAGATAAAAGATTCATATGTATGTGATTCATTAATAATTCATAAAAATGCATATTTATTGCACAGAAGACAATGTTTTAATAATCTCAAAGCTGAGCAAATGTTTGTAAATAGTAGTGTAGAAGTCTGTAAATAATTACAGCATATATATTCTTTAACATATACTGTATGTATATTGACTATGAATAAAAGGTACCGCATTGACTTCAAGCACTCATAATAGCATAAAGTCTTTCATATGTTTACTGTTTCTAAGAAAATATACTTTGCACTATTTGTACTGAAAATTATATAATAGATATTATAGGTAGGACAGAATATCATGAACCTTCTCTCTCTCACTGTGTGTGTGTGCTGTATTTTTTCCATCACATACAAATATATAGATGCAATATGATATATAAATGTACTGCTTAACTTACACTTGACACTTCTTGACCTTCACAAACAATAACTACATATAAAAATATTGTTCAATTTAAAAAAGGGAGTCTTGAATTGAATTCAAATAAAAGTATAGATATATCAGAAAAATATACTAAAAGTATCAGAAGTATAAGTACTCACACAGCCTTATACATGTGAGAGAATTTGACTCTTGTAGTTGTTGAACATGGATCCAATTTTAGGTTCTTTGGGTAGATTAATTGTAAAAGTGCTGTGTCATATTATATACTAAGTGTACCATTTATGATTAATACACTTTATATAACACCTTTCACCATTATAAACTTACAAGGCATTTTTGTTTTCATTAGAATGAAGATAAAGCAGTATGGTATTTCACTCTGAAATGTTAATTACTTCCTACCACTCCTCTTGTGTAGATGAACACTGTATGTGATACTATTCATATGGGTTCTTTTCTCTATTGAAATAAAGTACATAATCCCATCATTAAGAATTCAGTGTATAGGTGCACACACATGTGATCATATGGCGCAAAGTCGCAAAGAAAGCCTCTTTCTCTTCTCACAGACTCTTTTCACCTGAGTGAAGAAAAGCAGGATATCAGTTGACATAATTACAGATGGATTTGGTGTTTGGGATTATTTACTGCTGAAGATTTCTCAGCATGCTGCCTGCTTTGTTTCAGGGTCAGTATGAGAAGCGTCTTACTGCAATACCAAAATATGACTTTTTTTCTTTTTATCACCGTACCAGCTCCTGATGTTGTAGCCACTGGATAAACACATCAGTGTATTTCCTACTATTGTTCCTCCTCCTACAGAAGGATCCCTTCAGGCAGCCGCTCTGCAGCAGATGAATGTGCTGACTCCCTGCCCCTGTTGGAAATAAATAAATAAGTACAACTTGCGTGTCTGCTGAGTCATGCATTGTGCCTCACAATAATGATATCAATACCCTGGGCTGTCCACGTTGGACCTATGGGGGCTTTAAGTGGCCGCTCTGCGATGTTTTAACGTTACGCGCGAGCCGGTTTCTCTCTCTTTCATTTTTTTTTAAATCCTCGAGCTTTGAAGCGCAAGAACTGCGGGAGAGGAGGCGGCTGTCTGCGGCTGCGAAAAGAGGGGGGGGGGAGAAGAGACCTGTCCTACATTCTCGCTTTATGATGATCGCTGCGGCGTTCCTGGTGCTGCTCAAGCCGTACAGCATCCAATGTGTGCTGCTGCTGCTGCTGCTTTTGCTCGGGACCATCGCGACGATTTTGTTTTTCTGCTGCTGGCACCGCAGGCTCCGCAATGGGAAGCATCCGATGAAATCCGTGCTGTCAGGGCGCTCCAAGAGCCGCGGTGAGTAGCGGGGAGGCCGCTGACAGCCCATGTGTTAGCTTCATGTGGACGTGTTCTAGCTGCCTGTGCTTTACAATCAACGGGGCAGCTGGTGTGTGACATGCCTCGCTAAATAATACATGTCGGATCGTGATCTGTCATTCTAACATCTGTTCTGTCCTGTAGTTGGCCTCCGAACGCATCATTTCCGATCAGAGGTAGGATGAACTTTTTTTTTCTTTTTTTTTTTTTTAATCCCCCATTACAGGTACGAGTCAGTCGTCAGTGGTATCTTAAATGAAAGATCAATTGTGACATTCTAAAGTATAATTTGACAAAAATCCATTTTCCCCCACTTTTAGAGAGGGCTGCATGCCTATTTTAAGGAGCGCAGTGTGCGCAGTGCGCATGTGTCATCAATAAATGATGTAGGCGATTTTGCAGTTTCATTCTTTGGAGAGGCTTGAAACTCTTGGTTTGTTCGCACTTTATACATTATCAGCTAAATCTCGGCGTCATGTTTGCCACAAGCAGACGTTCCGTTTCTCTGTTTCCGTTTTATGAACTATGTTTTCAAAATGAAATTGAAATTGAACCCTCTTGAAATGTATAATTGCGGGAAAACAATGTCAAAACAAAAAATGACATTAGGCCTAACACTTGATTTAAGCTTGTTGAAAAGCATGCCTGTCATGTTTTGAGCATTTTACTGTTAGATTGTATTTCACCTCATTCTCTGGTATGTATAAATAAAATAAGTTTGTTCAAAAGTAAAGCCAGTCTAAGATAAGTTATAAGAAGGTAAATATGTTTATCTCTAACCTTGTCCCATAGTCATACCATAAGTCTGAACTAGGCTATAGCCATGCCATTCCTTTTATTTATTGTGATTCTCCATAGTTTGGAATCTTCAAAAGAAAAGCATAGCTCCTTTGCTTGGCTCCCGATAGGAGGTTATGTTATTGAACCACCGGATAGTGAATCCCCACTAGGCAGCTCAGCACTGGAGCTGGTTGGGTTTCAATATCATGTTCAAGGACACTACAGCAGGATGCTGAGGTTTGTAATGGTGAAAATGCCTCCCTATACGCTAAAAGTAATTTATTCCAACTACAAATGTCTGAAAAACTCATTTAGAGAGTCTAAAGAAGGTTAAAAAAAAGTCCTAAGGTGCATAGTTTGTTTTTGTTCTAGCTCAATGATTTAAGTTGTATCATTTTTAAAACTCTGGCACCCTCTAGGTTTGGTCTCTGAGATTGTGAAATCCATATAAATCAAAAATAGGTCAACAGCAAACAGCGCCTCCCCAGTCTAAAAAAAAATCCAATTACATTGACAGTGACAATATCCTTAAGATGACAATGCTTTTTTAAAAAAAAATATTTTTCCTGCTAAATCTGCTGATGCCTGAATCTGCTGTCAGCTTGACATCTATTCGTGTTTCACAGGGCTTCAGACACAGTCCACGTCATGCGAGAAGGAGCGCACACGCTCGAGTGACAGAGGAGAAGGCCAGTCTGGTCGAGGTTCCCGAGAGCGAGCCAGACTCGGCGTCGACTCTAAGAAAACGCAAAGTGAAGAAGAGAGTCCTGCCTGAATTTTACCAGTCTGTACAAGTCACCCCCACACGCAAACCTGTAGGTATTCCATTTAGCTGCAATCATGATTAATACTGGTGATAAGGTGATTCTTTCTTTCCTCCACAGTGACACATACGTGCCTATATGGTATCTGGTAAGGATCCAGTAACACAGGGCAGATGTTTATCTACAGGGTTTGGACCATGGGTGGGAAGGATGGTCTCTTTATCAGTCTTATGAAAAGAACAAGTTACTGTGTTACCTTGTGTTGTTTCAGGATGTATTTGGTTATTGATCATGAGATTAGATTATATAACATTACAAATATGGACTAAATGTGCATTTGACACGTAATCATAGGCTATAGCTGATCTCTCTTGAGGTATGAAACTAACTGGTTGCATACAGGTGTTCTTAATGGACATTTAACAACTCTAGATTAATTCAGGATCAAGCCTGCCCTTATAGAAATAAACATAATCAATTAAATCTATGTTAAATTAATACATTTGTTAATCATCAAAGGAAGCAATTAACTCTGATATAAACTTCTATTTTAATTGGACCACCATCCTCCACTCTAGTTTTTTCTACATGAACATGCAATTTCAAAAGGTTCCGCAGCCTTGATGTTTTAAAAAAAAGCTGTAATAAATATCTTACACACACAAGTCACAGAGCGTTTACATTTTTTAAAAATTCATCAACTTGTGCATCATTCACACTACTTTGCTGTTAATGACTGACTTTGAGTTTGGATTTTAAAAAGCAGTGGTCTCTAATTTTTAACACGTTCAATGATTCATGGTGAATTGTCCTTAGTCATCCCAGTTGGCATGTTGTGATATGTTCAGGGAACATGATATGTGTCCTCACGTGGCTCAACTGCTTAGCTCTTTGTTGACTCTTTGTTCAGCTTTCTTTCTGCACGCTTGTTTTACCTCATGAATTAGCGCGCTGCACTGCCATAAAATGAGAGGAAGCTCAATATCTTGCAGGATTTTACAGTATATCCGTTTTGGAACGCGCACACAACATTTGACCTGTATATTGATCAGTTTTATATTCGCGGAGGGAAACATAAGACCAGAGCAGCATACCGTCACAGTTCTGTAACAAAAGGAGCCCAAGAGCATGAATCAGGAGGAGTCTTCACCTAGAACAATTCAAGGATGCAAAAATCCAGGCAGGTTTGGCCTGAGCATAATCCGAACCATACAGGCAGGGTCAAAATGCATCTTAAGATGAAAAAAAACAAACAGGAAATAATCCAAGTGCTGTAGTGCAAAGGCTATGTGGCAGAGAGTTAGTGAAAATGGACGCGTAATTATACTGGGGAGCTACTGAGGCAATGGAGAATACAGTAGGTTAGCAGGTGATGTAATTCCACTGGCAGCAGGGGCAGACAGGCGGGAGTGGCGGCGTCTAAAATGACAGCAGAATTAGAACGTGTGCATACAAGCAAGCAAACTAACAAAACCGGGACACGGAGAGCTGAAGAAACACAATCCCCGGATGGTCGCGGGCAGCTTTTATCCCCGGTGCAAACGTCTTGTGCTGTTACTGCTGCTTGAAATACAAAATGTAGCACAGGACTTGAGATGACACTGCTGTTTTGGATCGACTGTTCGACTGTGTTCAAAAAGCATCTGATCTGTTATGAGCTATCGCAACTTCCTGCTTCCACTTGTCCTGTTGCAACAATGCAGATAACAGACAGAAAACAGACAATTAGTGTGTTTTTTTCTTATTGACATATAAAACAAAGCAAAGGACAGCTGCTGTGTATCAATTCTGATACTTCTAAACCATATTTCTTTGCCATGTACAAAACAAAATACATGTAATGTTTCAAACTTTGCTGGTGCAGTGTTCGTTGTGCAGGTGAGTGAGCCAAACCTGTTTTTGTTAATATTGCTAAAAGCTGGTGGATTCAATAATTAGACCTTCACAAAGTCCTGCAAGGTGTTTAATATGTAAGAGATCAACATTAATTACATCTTCCCACCACCCATCCTTCTTTGCATGCAAAGCTCACACTAAACTGAAAAATAAGTAGTCCGGGGTGTGTATCTTGTATTTGTGAAGCTGTTTTTGTGTGTATCTTCTTGAAAGACTAAGGAACCCAAGGGACACTTTCCAGATTCTTTTAACAGAATGGCAACTACTTAGTGTTCTGTTTAAGTTGTATGTAAACCACAACAAGTAAATGGACATATAAAAGCATTGGATTCATGTTTGCTGAATGTCCACATGAAAAACAATGTTTTTACATTATGCATCTTGATGTGCGGCCCTCTCCTGCTCTTACTGCACAGGTATTACTGACAAAGAAGATATTCAAAGAAATATCTTGTAAAAGCTCCTGAGCCAGAAATACTGGGTATTAACAATGTACAAAGGGACCTCAAATCTATTCTTATCCCTGTGCAGTTTGCTCTATACAAGAAAAGAGAGTGCAGGACTGACTCAGAGGGACATACAATTATCCCAATGGCAGCACAACTAGTAATGATTTCATACTACTAGTGAGCATTAACTTTCCTCGTTTCATGGACTTTCTCCCCCTTTTAGTAGGAGGAAATATGAATAAAAATAAAGCTGATACAATTTTAGCATTAAGCTGCCTCTTCAGCACTGTGTTTTATCCTGATGAAAGGTGATGCAATGATGGAAAGGCTGCTAATATTAGCAGCATGTAACTTTTGTCAGCTCTGCTTATTCAATACAGCACTAACAACAGATTCTTATCACAACTATTCTTAAACTACAAATCATGTCTGTATCCTTTCGGTGACCTCAAGTTACTTTTGAGTTTATTTCTCAACCATCCATGACTTCACTCCTCCTTTAAGAGTAGAAACTCTTTTAAACTTTGACTGTTCACAGAAATCTATCTGAGGTCAGATTTCCATGTTTGAGAGCTGTTTAATCATTAAGCAAATTATGTCTCATCATATAGATTTTTTTTGTATTTATTTTACAAAGCCCCACCTTTTCTTCTCATTCTTTTAGTTCATGTCACATTGCAACCTGCTTGTGTTCCATTGCTCAATCTCAGGTGGGTCAGAAGACAATTACATAATTCCGGAATTAGAGATAAACATGGAAAACAAAGTAAAAGTATGTTTCTGGCTGAATATATGCATGTGTGTGTGTGTGTGTGTGTGCATCCACGGGTCCTTTCCATCCTCCCAGGTTACACACACAATGCAACATGAATGTGTTGCGCGTGTAGGAAGCCCATTGCTCTCTTGTTATCCTAGGTTTTTTAAGGTGCGTGGAGGCAGTCAGCACCCTTTCCTTGTTGTTTTTCCTCGTGCAGAGGTGGCGCTCTAACACCAGCAGCTGATGCTGTGTTGTTGAACCGCCGGCGGCGACGCGCAGACGCATTCAGTCTGGCTCCTCTCTCTCTCTCTCTCTCTCTCTCTGTCTCTCCCTCATCCCATCCGAGCTGTGCCTCCGCCAGCACACAGCGTACCATCCCTACAGCCCCCCTCCGGAGATCTGACATCACCCTCGCATCCTCAATGCTCCGATAAAGGGACTGGACCCGTGGCCGGAGCATCCCCTCAAAGGGCGTGGCACGACATGTGCGACTGAAGGGTGTGGAGGCTAATAACGCGCAAACAGGATTGTTTTCCTCCTTCTTCTTCTTCTTCTTCTCCCCTTCTTCCATTCACACACACACGCACGCACCAGCTGACAGGTCTCCATGTATACAGTGGTAAGTGTTATCATTGACCTGGCGGGGGAGCCAGATACTATTGATTTCACATTGCCTTTTTTTTTTTTTTTTTTAATTTGGCTCAATCTTTTGTTATGGATCGTTGCGAGCCGCTGGCGCACATTACACATTACGCACTTTGACCCGCGATGGTGAGGAATAATCTGATTTATGCGCGCTTTTGTTTTCCTGCGTTCCTCCGGTATGTGTGTGTGTGTGTGTGTGTGTGTAAAAAAAAAAAATCAAGACTAGCATTGTTCATTTAATTTCCTTTTGTCTCTCAGAGCTCCAGTTCGGGGAACCCTTCCCTGCACTGCTCCATGTCTTCCTCGGCGGATTTCTCGGACGATGATGACTACAGCGTTAAATCCGGCTCTGCGTCGCCGGCACCGGGGGACACTTTACCCTGGAACCTGCCCAGACACGAGCGGTCCAAGAGGAAGATCCAGGGAGGATCCGTGCTGGATCCGGCGGAGAGAGCCGTGCTCCGGATCGCAGGTGAGAGGAAGAGGAGGAGGAGGAGGAGGAGGAGGGGGGGCATCTTTTACCACAATAATGGGCTGCTGAGGCATGGAGGAGGACTATTTCTTCTCGGGTTCATAGCGGGTTATGGAGGTGTCTGCTGCTGGTTCTGATCACAGGCAACTGGGTCTGTGTTGTGGTTTTCATGCACGTGTGATGGAATTCGTTTTGTCCGTCAAATTCTGAAATATGAGCTAATTAGTAACTGAATGAATTGGTGAGATGAGATCGCAGCCTTTACATCTTATAAGCACAGACGCTTGATAAGTCAGGGTCAGTCATGTAGAAAATAAAGAAAAACATGACTGGTTATCTTGTTTGCTTCATTATCGCACTGCTTCATTATCGTGGAATTTTATAATGACACTTTGACACTATTTTGCGTTGTAAAAGCCGTCAGATCCAGTGCACCCTGTCACCTCTGACTGAATCCTATAGTCTAGTGATGTGGGGGAAGTTGGGGAGGATCTGTGTGAGAGCTTATTGTCCACTGACAGCCATAATAACCCAAAGTAATTCCAAACGCTCCTGTAGCCCCTGTCAGGGCTAGTGTAAGTGTTTGGCAGGTGCACAACAATAATGGACCTTGTTACGGACCGGTACAGAGATTTATAATTTTTACACTGCAAAAAAAACAGTAATTATGTCATTCAGTCGTGGGTTTGAAACCTAGTTGGGCTTAAAGCGGATTCAAATCAAGGGATGCTGGAGGAGATTTAACCTTGGGACAATTTTATTATAATAATAGGAGTATAATTTTATTCTGATTGCATACAAAGGTTCGGTATTTGGGCCTGGGAGACTTGTTGAGAGCGACACCTTTTGCAGCGCGGCGAGTTCCCGTCAATCCAACGCGCTCCGGGGGAGGAAGTGTCGCCCATTGGCCGAGGCGCCGAGAGGGGAGGGGCGTTGGGCGTTTCCTCTAGTGCAACAACAGCGCCGATCACTCTCAGCACACACACACACATGCACCCAACACACACACACACACACACACACACACACACACACACACACACACACACGCCGTGTCCCTGTCAGCCGCTGGTTGAATGTCCAGTTCGCGGAGCCCGGGTTATGGCTCACCACACACCGCAGCCCTATGTGCTCTCCGACGAACAGGAATTCCTCCAAGCCTATGAGGATGTTTTGGGAAAATACAAAGGTAGGAAATTGCCGCTGATTGGATATTATTTAGGCTTTTAAGGGGCGATGGAAATATTGCCCTGAACGCTGCTTGACAGTTCATGTCAGCCTGCCACCACCCCCCTCCTCTGTGTGTGTGTGTGTGTGTGTGTGTGTGTGTGTCTCTAGTCACTGGCTGGTCTTAGTGTCTTTATCCCTGCTGTGGAAAAAGTGGGAATATTTCCTGCATGACATCACATTTAGGCTTAATTTTAGTAGCCAAGGCAAAAGCTTTATTATGAGGGATATTGCCTCAGTTGATCTTTAGAGTAGAGGAGTATTTTGGTTGTTTGTCTGTTATATTGTATGTATTCTGCTTGAAATATGTTGGAGAAATATTAATCCAGAGGGGCGAGGACAGTGTGGATGTTGTTGTCAAACGTCCAGGCAGTGTGTGGATTGAGTAAATCGTGATTTTACAGTGTAAAAGGTGCATTTGAATGTTTGTAATGTGATCACCTCCAGAAATCAATCACTCACTGATTGAATGATGCTATGGTGGTGCCTTGGTGGGCCAGACAATGACATGGCAGGATGAGGCGTTAGCCCATGTCAGTGGCTCCATGTCCCCGTTCCATGGGCTGTCGCTGCTCCTTTCGGGTCTGTGTGGCTAATTAGAGCAAATAACATCACGCATAGGAGAGGTCTATACCATTCAGCGTCTCCATGACAGCTCGAGCTCGCTGCCAATTTCTACACATGCGTTCTCGGGCCAGGCCCGTGGAGCGGAATTCACAATGACTGCAGCGGTTTTAACCCCCAGCCCTTCCTCACACGGCTAAACCAAAGTGAAACAGCACAACGTACAGTGCAAACTATTGTATGTGTTCTCTCAGTGTTTGAGTAACGTAGCCGGCAGGGCCAGTCAGCTGTGGTATAAGGCTTCAAGGCCCTGATTGGTTTCTAATGGGATCATATGATGTAGCATCATTAGGAATCTGTATCTGTTTTCATGCAGGAGACATGAACCAGACAACGAGCTTGCTTAATTCCTGTGTTTCCTGCTTTTAAAAGACAAGATTTTTTTTTTATTTTTCACATTGTTGCTTGAACAATGAACTTCTTCACAAAGGGTAAGATATGTTCATTTTCATGATCATTGAAAGCCACGCTTCAAGGTTTTTGGGACTGTTGTATTCTCAAAATAATGCAGATGTTATTGGACCAGTCCATCAGTATAATTTATCTGGATTCAGTGTTTCGTGGCTCCTGTCAGTAACTATGGAGTGATCCTGGTGGGAAGGTGAAATCGGTCAGTGGGCTAATCATTGCTCAGCTGCAAGCCATGAGCTCTGTTTACACCAGGTTTTTTATTCCAGATAAATGTTCCCGCATGGAATGTTGAGACAGCAAGATGAACATTTACTTTTTAGGGAGATACTGTTATACAGAGAGGCGGCAGGATCATATTTTGTTGGCAAAGTCGTTGACCACTTGTTTCTGAGGAGCGATTGCAAGCGATGAGTCAGATAATGGACATTTTCACATTTTGAGATCTACATAAAATGAATATAATATAACTTGACAATCTTCCAAAAGCTAGCATCTTCTGAAGTGAAATTTACTAAATCAGTGAATGATCCCGGTGAGAAATCTAGCTTCATCATTATGCCAAATACCTTCTTTTTTTTTTATACAGTTTTCAACATGAATTTCACCTCTCAGTCTTGAAAATAGCACAAACTCTATTTATTATTTCCACAAAAATATAGTTCAGGGCGCTGGCCAAATTGCTATAAAAATCCCTTTATTTATTCATTATTTTACTTTTATTATAAGTAGACGTGATCAACCAGAGCCTCCAGCTTCTGGCCATGTGATGTGTATCAAAGGGACACATTTTTATCAACGGTAACCAAACGAACACAAGCAAACAGACCAGTAAACAGAAGCTATAAATACTAACAACATTTCTTTGTCTCTCTCCGAATCAAGATACATAATTGCACCAGTTTCACATTTAACTGCACATCTAAGCAAAATTCGCTTATTATAGGGGTCTCGAAATGTTCCTCTGAAAACGTCTGAGATAATGTCAGTCACCAGTTCCAGAGAAGAGATAAAAAGTGAATGAAAATATGCGCGGGCTTCATTGAAGCCTCATGCTCCAGCGAGAGCTTTAGCGTACGCCTAAATAATACATTGACAACTGACAGGAGAACAAAGGAAATGCCATATGGTGACCTGTGAAAGAAATATGAATTTAGGGTTTGTGACTAAGAATAACAAGAAGCATTGTCTGGGAGCACGCCCACAGTTCCCGCTGGTCCAGCTGTAAGAATGCTTCACTAATTAGGTATTAGAGTTAATAACACACTGGGTGTTGGGGTGGCTTCAGGTCGGCCCGAAACCCAACGCAGGCCTCACAAAACGCTGTAAACTTGAGGAATGAGCTAAAGACGGGTTTTATTAGGCACGTACAACAGTTAATGACACGGGTGGGGGGGGCGGGAGCGGTTGTGCGGGATCACGCCGTGCCAGCAAAGCCTGCTGGGTAGGCCTGTCAGACGGCATGGACGGGGCCGTCTGGGTTTCACAACAGGTGATCATCCTCTGACATCAGGGGAGATTTGAGGGATTAGATATTTGACAAGCTAGTTCATGTCATTTTCAAGATGCCATGTGGCGTAAATGGCGTTTATTTATTTATTTATTTATTTTTATAGCTGAGCTCAAACATGCTTTGTTTCTTGATATTGCTTGACTGTAAAACCTGGAAAGTAAATGTATAGCTTCCCAAGATGGTGCTGTGGTTTTCTGCGCTTTTGTTATTAAAGGCAAAATATATTTCTTAATGTTATAATCTGTTGTTTGGGTTTCTAAAATAAACATCTAACCTGTTTCTTTAAATGACCCAAAAAAGTTAATAGGAATTAGCATTTAATTTAATAGTTGGCAAATAATGTATTGACTTTGCGAAATGTGAGGAAAGAAAAGCCAAAGGTGGAGTGTAACATCTAAACATTCAGAAAGGTAATATCCTGAGTAAGATGTGAAAGATATCACGCTTTTTGCCAGGCTGCTGCTAAATTGAGGACTTCCTTGAAATGAAACCCTAAGTATAGTCTTTTTATTGATCCGACTAAAGAAGTTAATGAGTATTAAAGGTCATGTTCCTTTAATGAAAATAATAAAAAGGAAAAAAACAGTGACGATTACAGCACATAAGCAGTCTTTAGGATGCTGGCTCTCTATGATGTGTTGCTATAGGAGGGTGTGGTCTGACAGTGTCTGCCTGACATTTCTGTCTGTGTATCGTTCAGTCTGCTTCATGGTTAAACCTTGTAATATGAGAAGGATTTCTGCAGATTCATTATTTCTATTATTATTAGTAATAATATTAATAAAACAAGCATTCTGTACTCATTCCATACTTTATCACTATCACACAACAACGTGTGAGAGAGCATTGTGTTTTTTGCACAGTCACTGCCTTTGTCCATCCTCCTGGGCCGTGCCCAGCCCAACCCCTCGGGTCTGTGTCGACAGCCCACTCATCACATTCAAGCGGCCCAGTGGCCCACACACACACAGCCAGCTCCCTCTATGGAGACTGTCTGCTACCGTACAAAAGACACTTTGTTTTAATGGGAGCCGCATCCAAGTCCGAGAGACTTGTTTCGTATGGCAGGGGGACGCTCTGGCTCTTGGCTTTTTCACTGAGATTTGAATGTCAAGATGTCACACGTTGAAAGGTGGTCTTGTGCTTGTCGAATCTTTACGTGCACAGAGGTTCTTTGTAGCCACCCACTCACTAATCATGTTCACACACAATAGGAACATACTGTACTTCATAGGTTTAAATTAAACTTAGATTTCTAGATCAGTGAGTCATGTTTAAAAGAGAATACAGGAACATCATGCCTGCATATCGTATAACTGATCTTGAAAGTCACAAACAGTGGATTCAGTTCAAATATGATTTAGTTAGCATAACATAATGGCCAGGCGATTAAATTATGAAGGTCCATTTCACAGCTACTGCAGCCAAAATCCTCAGTGCTAATTACGTGCATTTGATTTTGGGATCGGTTTCAAGTGCCATTTGGTGTTGGCACTTTAATCTCAGTAACATATAGCAGACACTACTATGGAACAGGTTTCACCAGTAAGCGTTCTTAGATCTGTATGCCAGACTGTAGTTGACATTAGAAATGTCATATTGGATTGTTAATCCATAATTGTTTTATTTTCATCAATTCTAAACAAGAAAACCTACAACAGTAATATACAATGTGCTATACGTACCTATCCTAAAAACATGCTCTTCTCGTGGCCAAGCCCTTTATTTATCTAATCAATAATGTAATCCAAACCAGTAGAGCTCTTAGAGAGATTGTACTGCTCCATCTGTCTGCAGTTCTGGAATTATATCACAACTTTTGGGTCTATAAAGTATTTAGTTACTTTATTATTATGTCATTATTTGTTGTCATTAAAATAACACACATTCATATTTTGAATACATCTGATTTACATTTTTAATATTGATAGGTTATTTGAAGGTAAAGTAAAGTAACTTCAAAATGTTGTATTTATATGGTGTCATGGTGATGGGAACACCGGCTTGACCCAATCTCATTCCTTGGCTTCTCTTACATGAGATCATCTCGTGCTTCTCTGTCCCGGCCCTGACTCATGCTCCATGCCTCTCCCACTCCAGCAGCACCACCCTTTCTCTCCCGTCTGCAGCAGATGCCGATAAGTAATCCCATCCTCTCAGTAGGAAGTGGATTTCCTTTCTCTTTTGTTTCATACAGTAGGTGGCCCAGGAATGAGCAGTTCCATCTGTTTTTTTCCTGTTGTTCGTTTAAAAAAAAATGTTGGTATGCTCTGTAATTATACTATATCAGATGTAGCTTTGACAAATTCAAATTAAAACCAATAAAATGATAACCTTCTTTATTTGTCTCATGTGATCACAGCGTTAAATGCATCCCAGTTCTTTCAGTTGAGCAATAAAGAAGTGTTTATTAATAATTAAAATGGAGCAATAATAAATGTGTATACTGATGTGAATGGAGGAGAAGGAGGGGGTGGGCATGCAGTTTAGGCAGTGACCTCATTCAGGGTCCTCAGGGCCCGAGGATAGAAGCTGAGCCTCTGTGCTGGCCTGGTGGAGGTTGGGATCCCTAATGATTCTCTTTGCTTCATTCTGGGAGTGTTGTGTTTATTGCGTCCCTAATGGTTCTGGTGATAAAGAATGATTTAACTGTTTAGGTAGAATTGCCTCCTCTTATTTCAACTGTGATGCTGATGGTGGTGTTCTGAAGCATCTTCCTGGCCTTTCACGGCGGCCTCTGATTGGCCTGATACTGGGGGCATTTCTCATAGTCTGTTTGCCTACGTAGACCTCAGCATGGTGGCCACGTGGTCCCCTTACCCAATGCTAGTAGTGATTCCACTCGAAGCATTTCTGCATGGTGTGTAGCAGGGATTCAAATTGTTGAGCAATCAGTGTATTGATGGAAGTTAGTCATAACCATTGGTGTTGTTTTCTTTTGATGAATCATCCAAATATGATAAATGTTCTTCTGTCCTTGCTGATCAATGCAGCCTCTTTTTTAGAGTCCTTTCTGCAAATTATTTGGTTATAGATTGTGTTGCAAAATGTCACACTGACTATGAGAATCTATGCAAAAGAGTTTTTCCTGGGGCTTTTTCTGACCCCGACGGTACGTTTTGGTCTTTTTTTTTCTAATAATTTGCCATCCATGTGTATATTATAATTCATATTGATTGACAAAGCATCAGGCTCAAAATGGTTCAGTGTTTTTTTATTTAAATTTGTTGGGTTAAGACAAGCAACTAACTAAATTCTTATAGATTAAACTGACAATAAATATCCTGATTTAATTCCGTTCTAATCATCAACTGTTTCAGTGTATCCAAACCGTGTACCTTCATCTAGGATGATAGTGGGAAAAAGTCATAAGCCCTTAGTTTATATGCAAAGTCCTTGACAATGACATTTCTAGGAAATCATTACTTCAAACTTTATTAGTTGAAACATGTTTGCATGCATCACAATATTGTCACGTCAGGTTAAATGCAGCACAGACCTAAGAATTTATGTAGCTGAAAATGAAACAGGATTGCCTTTAGTCTTAATCAGGATTCTCCGTAATCTGGGTATCATCTGGGGAGGAAAAGAGATTTCCTTGCATGTACAAATACTCTTACTTGACTTACTTATACGTGAGCATTGCAGCTGTTGCACATATGGAGTGTGTGTGTGTGCCAATGTCTGTGCGTGTGTGTGTGTATGACCATTAGCCATCATTAACAATCACCTCCTCTCTTCTCCTTGACTTTGCTGAGTCCCTCCGCAGTGATTGCTCATGATCGAAGGCATCATGCCAACTTCACCTTAATATCTTCTATTTGCTTTTCATGAGGGGTAGTACAATATTTCAACCTAAGTAGTGGGCACCCTGAGGATTACAGTTTAGCATATCGTAAACATAAAGTTACAAATATCAGTTATACCATTAATTAAAAAGACCGCACTTGATTGCACTGAACACCTGGGCCTGGATTTAAGTATTTTGCATCATGAGATATAATTGGGTGCTTAAGAATACTAAAAAACAGAATGCAGCAGTGTCCCAATACTTCTTCTATATATACACTCTGCCCACATCTTCTCAATAGGAGTGGTTGTCAAAATAATAGCATGAAAAATCTATAGAGTGAAGGGAGTGACTGGAAGAGCTGCTTTTAAGGCTTGGCAACCTGTTTCAGACGCTGAGCTGTTGCAGTCACATATTTCAGATGCTGCCCAGCCTGTCTAAGAACACTGCCTGTAGTATTCTCATTTACAAAGAATGACAACAATGCTTCCTCAAGAAGCCCCCCCACCAACCCCCCCATTATCTCACTCATGTGTTTGCGAGGCGGCCATTAGGCGCTGAGTCATCATTTCAGCAGACCTAGATGGCGGTGTTTGTCAAACCCTTTTAAATGCCCAATATGTGATCTGAGAGGGATTACAAGATGAATATTATTACTGGCCTTATAATAATGTAATAATAAACAAAGAAGTCTATCACACAATATCTGCACCCTCTTCACAGAAATGAATGTATGTAAATGTACTGGAGGAGTGAACTGCACATGATGCATGTTGTTCATTATAATCATGAAGCATTAAGTGTCAAACTTCTTTTTCATTCTGTGTGTGACTAGGATTACAGATTCATATCCTGTTATATAGTTCAGAACACTCCTTATTCATCTTATGCTACAGTATGTCCATGCTAATACAATTTATAAAAGGAAAAATATCCACATGACCACACATGAACTTCCACACTAACTAACTAAGCTGCAGAAAACAATATGAAAAGAGAATAGCAATGGCAAAAAGAATGAAAAGAAAGAAGAGACTTCTTTGCTTAGTTGTCAAGGCAGATGTTTTCTACTGGAAAGGTTGTGTCATGACTGATAAGAGCCAATCAGGAAAAGATTACTGCTATTTGTCTCATTGATTTAAAAAGTCATAGTTTAAAGCCCTGGCCTTTGACCTGAAGGGAGAATCTCTACATGTGTCGACCCTTAAATTTAGCCAAATTCCCCAACATCCCAACAGCATGTAAATAACAGAATCACAAAAATAAAATATGTTACCTTAAGGTACATTTTTTCATTTAGAGGTACAAGATAGAAACTTTGATCAACTACACAGTGAGAAAGACCTATATATTTTAAAATCTCTGCTATGCAACAAACAACAACGAAGCTAAGGTGCATATGCCTTTGCTTCCTGAGCTGGTGGTGACACGCAAGACGTCTGTTTGGATTGCCCCCCCCTCCCCTTCTTGACATGATCAGAGATTATGCCGTCTGGTTTTTGATTACTGGGACTTTTTGACTTTGCTCAGTGCAGGATATTTGGATATTTTAGGCACACTGATCTAACTAGACGCCTCCTGTGCCCGATGAAAAACATATTAGGGAAAGGCCAGTGGGAAGTGCTAGATTGGCTGTCACGCTGCTAGATGAATTTCCAAAGAAGTTTGTGTGTTTGGCAGCAGCTCAGTAGCTATCATTCACACAGACACTATGTCTTAAATCTCTAGTATTAAGTCAACTTTCCTTCGGGTTAAAGCAGACTCAGAGTAGAGGAAAAGAACTTCAGGCGTGACTCACAAATGCATAAACCTTCATTCGAATCCGCTACCTGTTTTTTTTTTTTTTTCAGTTCGTCCTGGTGGCACAGAGGGGAATGAAGGACGTCACCCAAGTGGCACAGATTATGTGGCCTGCAGTCGCATGGGCAGCATGGTTTAGGGTCGTAGCTATTTATAGCCATGCACATGTGCTTCGCTGAGGTCTACAGTGTCTCAGGAGCTCCGTGTCTGTCCGTTTGAACGCTGTTGTTGAACCGTTAGGACTCGCACAGCACGCAAACCTGCAGACCGTTTGCATTTATACAACACCAGCTGCTGTGTGCAGTTATCACAGTGTCCGCATTCACTGATAAAGGAAGCTTTGAAGCGACACTTTCTAGGCAGCACTCAAGGTTTGTTGTAAATGTCAAGTAGCTTAACATTAATGTGAGGGACAGGAAGTCTGGCTATTGTGATCCTCTGAACCTCAACCCGTTAGGCAAAGAGAGAAAATAGAGAGATTGTCATGTTAATATTATTAATAGTAGCTGACAACTGTTCAGTGACTCAGCTCCTGTCCTTGCTTTAGCTGCACATGTGAGACGAAGAAAGTCATGTGATTTTTTTTTTTTTTTGTGACAGTTTCCCTTCAATCTGGACGGAATTGAAATTATATCTGAAATGCTCACAATTATGACCAGGGCTGAACTAATGTGCATTTTTGTCTTACTATTAAATCTTTTTGTATTAAACTGACAGGTAAATGTCAGATCACTTCACAACATTCTGTTATTTTTTGCTGGCTAATGAAAAAGGGTTGAGAGTGTTTTTGTGTCTGTATGAGAACTGCATTTTATTACGTTTATGAATGAAACACATAATGAAACAAGTTACTGAATAGAAGTACTAAAGAATAAATAAGATTGTAGGAATTAGGACATTTAGCTCAGAATAATCTGTTACAGTGGGAAACTATTATAAAACAGAATTTATTAGATGTGAAAAGTAGAAAGAGATTGCTAAAACGATAAAGCTGTAGAACACAGACAACATGAGTGTGTTATCCTGTTTGATCTGTTATTGTCAGGAGGTGCGGGGCAGTTTCATTTTCTGTGGAACTGTAAGAGAAAGAGTTTTATCTGCTCTTTAAGACTATTTACTTCTGTGTTCTTTCATATTATGAGCAAATCATGTCCTACTCTAACAGTTTTTAAAAAATTAAATGTCTTTTGGGCTGAAATCAAAATGCATAATGTTATTTTTCTCTTAAGATCCTCAAGAGGGCACCCTCATATTACACCCACCTTCAAAGTCCTGCAGCACAGGTACAGATTCACCACTTCAGCAGAGCATACTGAGGTCTGCTTCCCTGTAGTTTTATTATTGTAGCTGTTATTAAAGCACTGTGATATTACGCACATACTTTACTTGAGTATTCACATGCAATGCTACTTTATACTTCAATGGAAACCCTACAGCATTTTTTTCTTAGGTTTGTAGTTTATTTAATTACTCTCATGTGTTTGTTAATGACGAGGACAAATAACTAAATATACTATAATTAGCCTATAATTAACCTTACTTAAAAAAAGACACAATCTATATAATAAATAGTATTATTTTTTATTTTAAGCATATTTTAATCAAATTATCAATTTGAGTTTATGATTTTTTTTACTTGTAATTGAGTATTTATAGCCAACAGTATTTCTACTTTATATATAATATTTCCTAGTACTTCGTCCACTACTGCCGATGTCCAGTAGCTGGTTGATCTTCTCTTGCACTTTGCTCAGGGACAGAGAGGTTTCTGGAGCACTCTTCCGATTCTGATCCATATTAATGAGTTTCTTTTAAAAGGTTGATACATTATGCAGCAAAGAGCCTTAGATAACAGCATTACAAACCGAAAATGGTGACCTGCTGCGGGTTGCTCACCTCTCTTCCCTCTCTGGGATCCAGGCACACACACACTCATCAGTGACTCAGCAGCATTGTTGGCAAATGTCTTCCACTGCACCACGCTTCCTGTATCAATCCCTCACTTCTTAGTATTCTTCCCTTGATTTGATTTATGCCCTTATTATAACCGCTCGCTCTGATTGTGTGCAGAACTTCATACAAAACACTCACCACACCAACCTAGTTTTCTAATTCTCAGAAGCTTTTACACGTGCACTATTTATAGATGAACTAAATGCACCAATCTGCAGAGGTCACAGAATGACAACCACCGGCTTTTTTTTAAGCCACAATCTTCAAAGGAAAATGAATGTACCATGACTGTTGTGATCTGTCCACCTTGCAGCTGTATTGTCAGTCTATCTGTTGAGTGTAGTTTTTCCTTCATTAAGACTTCATCAGAAACCACTGCATGCACGGGATTCACGTTTTATCCTGGATATAAAAATAGATAAACCGCTTCCATGGAAAGATTGCATGTTAGCATTCTTGAAATGTCTTGATTGTTATTTGCCTAAACGTAGTCTCAGTTGCTTCTGCTGCTGTCATGTTGATAATTCTGTGGAAGCTGCACAATAAAAAGAGGGTTCTCCTAATACTTTGTTAAGATATTTCCTGTTTAAGTGGCACACGCTTTCATCAGAAAATGACGGAGCACTGCTTCTTAAACTTGCTGCTGGCTGTCTAGTGCCACAGTAACCACCCTGAAACACATTCTGAAGGAACTTCTCTCTCTTTCTGTCCACCCCCCACCTCTTTATTTTATGAGAAGCACTAGTTTTTCACCGCCGCCGCTGCTGCTAGATAAACACTGAACAGCGCTCAAAAATATAGAGAGTAGCCATGGAAAACCTGACGGGACTCGTTCTGGAGGCTTGATGAGAAAGGGAGTCTACGGCTGCCCTAGAGGCTGGTAGGCAGGCAGGGCAAGACGAGGGAAAACTGTTACCGCCGCCACACTCGGGCTCACTCACATGGCGTTCATTCACCTGAACCGCCATCCTCCCGACGGCCCCCGAGACCCGGCGAGCAGGATGAAGCGTTGGCTCAGGACAGAGAGGGAGCTCTCAGCTCACCTGGTGACTCTCATGTGCTGCATGGGTCAGTATTTCTCTTCGTGCTCCATGTTGCTTCACTGCCAGTTTTTTTTATGTGTCATGTCTGTGCTTGCTCTTACCTAATAGTAGGTGAAATCTCCTCGATTGAGGCGTATCTGGAATTATTCGGCAGGGGGAGGTTATCTGTGTCGTTTGTCTTGTTACAGTTCAGGAAAATGTCCAGTTTTTAGAGGATTGAAAATGAGCTGTCTGAAAGTAGTTCTAGTAGTTGCATTGTAATCATGTGAACATGTGAGCTTTTTTTTATTTTTCTGAGGAAAAAGTAGTGCGGTTGTGACTGGAAGCAGTGAAATGAATCCCAGCTGTGGTGACTGGCCTGAATCCTGCCGAGCTCCTGACAGGCTCGGAAAAAACACAGAGAAAAGAGTAAAATACACGTTGTCCATGTAGTTAAAAAAAAAAAAAAACTTGAATCCATTCCTTTCATTTTCTCTTTTTTTTGCATCTGGGTGTGTCTATCGTGTCACACTATGGTGTGTCACTTTTATTCTGAAAGTCTGGTTTCTATGGAGATGCGAGGAGAAAAAAAAATAAACTTGTGGTCAACAGTTTGGAGAGTGATGCAGTTTGGGTCTCAGGGAAATGACATCCTTCTTTTCAGCCGCTCGGACAAGTGGTCTTTATATAATTCTTCTTTTCTGCACCACTTTTCACTGAAAATATAATTACAAACTGACTGTTCACCAGGAAACAGAATAAGCTGCAACATTAAATCGCTGAACGAATGAATCTTTTTTTTCTTTAAGTGAAACCAGACAGTGTAATTTGCTCAGCGTTTGTTTCTGTTCTTGGTTACCTTTCATGCACCCCGGTAGGCAACGTAACAGGCTCACACAAAGCAGAATAAAGCTGGGGTAATGACAGCTGTGTTCAAACGAGATCTCTGTTGCCTAAACACCTCTGTTGCTTTGTAATGTTAAAAAAAAAAATCACTGATGTTTTTTTTCTTCCTCTCTCACAGATGAAAGAGACAGAGTGCAGAAGAAGACATTTACAAAATGGATAAATCAGCATCTGCTGAAGGTAAGAACTCATTTTTGGACATTGGCTCTTATCTCTTGTGTGTGTTCTTGCACACAAAAAAACTAAATAATAGGTTAAATTCCAGCTCAAACCATTGCCCTCAAATAATCTGTTGGAGAGGTGTTGCCAATAATAACAATTAGGACTCTGCGTTGGGTCCTAACATGCAAAGATTCCGAACCCAGATTTTATTATTTGCTTAAAGTAATTTAACATGACATGCATCATTGCACCGCTCCTGTAACAGGTTGCCGTTGACTTACTGTGGTATTCCCTCTGTCTGTTCGGTTTAATGAAACACTTTAGCACACACGCAAGTGTTGGCATGTCTCTGTCTAATTTGCCTTTTGCCAAAATGAATCGCTGTCTGGGAAACATGCGTGATGTTATACAGCGTTTTATAAGGTTTGTAAAGCGGTGTTACATAAATGACTGTCATTAAAGTCACACTAATTTCTTTTCACCAAGACAAGTGAAATTCATATAGATGAATTCAGTTCATTATTATTAAGTGGCTGAAAAGGAAAAAAAATACATTTTCTGACATGAGCAACTGGCTGACTGGTGCTGACATAGATGCTTAAACTTGCCATATAGTATAAGAATAAACAGCAGCAAATGGAGCCAAACTAGCAGTAAAGTGCAATGAGCAACATAAGCAATGACATGAGTTTGTTCACACAATTTAAAGTGTTCCTGAATGCACCACTTGTAAGTCTGTGCAACTACTTTTCTACCATTTTGATATAAGGAATATAAAAATATAAGTAAGGAAAACTTTACCTAGCAACATCACCGGTCACATAACTGTATAGTATATGTGCCTCAGTGCTTTGCTTCCTCAGAAAGGTGTAAGAAATGACAGAGTGTGTTTGAAATGAGCTAGTTTGCACGGCCTGGTGCCTAATGTGTTATGTGTCATGTGTGTTTATCGCTCTTCTGAACTAATGCACCCGAAGCCAAGCTGAAAAACACACAGGTTGAGATGCGGTAATTGTTTCGATAGAGATACGTGCACACACTTCAGGAGAGCCTGCCCCTGAAGGTATATTGCTGTTGCCCTCATTCATGCACACATAACATTAAGGAACACAAACTGTTGTTGGTAGGATGACAAAACAGCTAATCGAAGTGCTAAGTCAGCGTGCTTGATGGGTTTTCTGTCTCGGATAATGATGTGAGAGAGGTGTATCATGGGACAATATAAGATGCTGTTTATCCGTTCCGTTAAGCACGTTGTTTGATTCGTATTGAGCCCTTTAACATACTGTTTAGTAGACATTATTAGAGTTTTATCCTGCATTTAATTTTTCCCTGTGATCATCATCTTCTAAAATTCCTGATGTGTCATATAAACCTGTCTAGAAGTCAATCGAGGGGCATCTGCCAATACGAGGAAGGCTTGTTTTACGATCAGTTGCATGTGATCTCGAGGGAAGAATGAGGCCCTGGGAAGCCCTGAGGAAACACCGGCCCTTGCTTGCACTGTTTCGTGAGAGAAATGTTCTTAAAACGTCACAATCTTGGCAGACAGAAGGAAGGATGTAATAATTTATCTTTGCAATAAATCAATAATATACAATCTAATATAATAATGTTATTATTTATTAAAAAGTAATTAGTACATTCCTTGTTTGAACCAGGGAGGGATAAGCAGATATAGAAAATGACTGACTGATCTTGTGAAGGCTCATTGCATTGGTAGAATAACCCAAAAAAATAAAAATCTTCTCTTTACACAAATCACTCTTCTACAAAAATCATTCTAAGCACACATTAAAATAACTGCACTGGATATTAGAAATAACTAACACATTGGGACTCACTTAGGTCTTCATTATCGCTCTTTAATCAACATTCAAGCTTATTGATGGAGGGAATGAGGAGGGAGAAGAGGAGGAGGAAAGGGAGCAGGGAGAGGAGAAAGTCGGTCAATTAGTTAGTCAGTCATTTTATATACTTGCTCGTTCCTCATTAGGGTCATGGGGGTCTGCTGGAGCCAATCCCAGTGCATTACAGGCCAGAGGCAGGGTCACCAGCCTATCATGAGGCACACACCGTTCACTCACACACTCACACCTACAGGCGATTTAGACACTCAAATCAACCTCAGCATGTTTTTGGACTGCGGGAGAAAGCTGGAGACCCTGTAGGGGACCCACGCAGACACAGGCAGAACATGTGACCTCTACACAGAAAGGTTCCAGCCCAAGGACCTAAACCTGCAACCTCCTTTCTGTGAGGCAGCACAGCACATCAGTGCTGCCCACCGATCCACACACACATCAATTTACAACCTAGTCCACTTGTTTCTGTTCATTACTGCAAGCATGTTTTGGCTACGACGTCACTGTAACCATCAACATTTCCCTCATATCAAATCGTTTTATTATCATTAAAGATGCCACAGCTCACTTTTCTCTATCTCATTATTATTAATAAGTCTCTCCTCTGATTGGCTGAGCTGAATGTGAGGTGAGCAGTGCATAGTTGTGACATCATGACTTGGGGGAAGTCATTATTCCTAGTCCTAACAAAGTTTCTGAATCCCGACTGTGTGCATTTTTCTGTGGGTTGAGCGTTTTGAAACATGGAACATTATTTATCAGTAGTATAATTTACCAGCTTGAGCTTCCTTATGATCAAAAGTCAATTAAAATCTCACTTTGTACGATTAGTAATATTTCACAGAAAAGGACAGAAGTCAGTCTCGTCATTGAGACCAGGAAATTTAGTTGCTTCTGTTGCACAGTAAAAAAGTTCCAGTAGTTATTTAAAGTGACTGACATGTCCTGATTGTTCACATCATATTATATATAGTTGATCTGATTGGAGTTTTGTCTTTTTTTTCTTTTCTTAAGACAATCATCAGTTCTTTTAAAGCTGGCATTACACATGGTCTGTGAAAGGTTGGAGAGGTGCTGCGTAATAGTTGGGAATCTGCTTGGCCGAGCGATCATAAGGGTGCAGGTCTATTTCGGTGTCACAGCTGTGGCTGCTATCTGGGATTACAGTGCTGAAAGCCCTGTGTGAAAGCAGGTCAACGGGCAGGAGGGTGATATCAGAGGCGCGGTATTTAGGACAGGAAGGAGAGATAGTCTGCTGGGAGCAGAAGAAGAAGAAGAAGGCCTCACACCGGAGGAGTGAAGGGCCATAGAAAAGGTGTCACAGTGACACAGTGCACGGCTGAGAGGGTTACTCAGCCGTTTGTTTACTGAGCAATGCCAGAAAAACACAAATCTAATTTGTTTTAAAAATCGGTTTTGCTTTAATACCAAGTTAATTGAATTATGCTCATTAGCAATAGCAATGGCTTAATAATGGACCTGCCAAATGTGATAATGAGGGAGAATGATGATTTAATAACAGAAACAATTTTTGATTTTGTCTACAGGAATTGTGTTATTACATTATCACAGGTATGCTTGCTTATTGTGTATATTGAATATTCATTGGATTTTTCATATCAGGGTTCATGCCAGGTGTTAAAAAGTCTTTTAAGCATTAAATTTATTACTTTAGAGATAAGGCCTTAAAAAGTGTTCTGTCTTAAAAAAGTGTGCAGTATGTAACATCTGCTCATTGCATTCTCCGCAAATCATTCATTTGGCAACCACTGTTATTTTAATTAAAAACCATAAACTACATAAAAACATTGGGAAACTGTCATTGCCCCAAAAATTCTGGCTTGCCAGAAGCTTCTAGAATCTTAGTGTCGTTGTCAGGGTGGTTGCTATGCGTGTGTGAGCCCAGGAATAAAGCTGTGGTGAATTTGGCTTGTTTTTAGGTATACATTTGACGTTTGGTTTTATCCGTGCTTTTAATTAAAGACCGAGGCAGTGTCCACATAATAAAGAGTGTAGTGTATAGAAATAGCATGATACTGATATACTATAATATTACTGTCAACTTTCCTAATGGTTTTACATTCAACGTCTTCACATTGCTAATCTACCATCATTCGCTGTGGTTCATGTTAGGGAACGTCTGCAAGTTACATGTTTCAGTTTAAATCGATGAAACATGTTCACCGAAAATAAAGAAAATGAGTTTTCCTTACTCTGTTTGCTGTAGAACATCATATTCACAGTCATCTTAACTAAACTAAAAGTTTTTTTATAAGCACATAGAATGCATTTAATACTTGAAAATCAATTAATAGACTATTTTAGAAACACATAAGAACCCTGTTATATTTCTTTACATGTTTCCTCTTTAATCTATTTTATTGCAAATTCATCGTTGCTGCTGTAATACTGTGATTTCTCCAGTGTGGGACTGTCTTATTTTATTTTTCTTGTCTCTGTTCCCACAGGTACGGAAGCATATAAATGACCTGTATGAAGACCTGCGAGATGGACATAACCTGATCTCACTGCTGGAGGTCTTGTCTGGAGACACATTGGTGAGTTGACAGTTTTCAGTTCTTTTAATAATACGGGTGCTGCTTAAAGGGAACTGATGAATAAACATGCATAGTTGTGAAAAGCTGTTTTTTTTTTTTTACATTTTGGTGCACGCGCAACTGGGCGAGTTTCATAATTCTACTATTGCTTCTACTGGATTCTCAGTCAGAGCAGTTACAAAGAAATCACAATTTGTCATCAGACATGAATGAGGAAAGTGAGAGAACATTTCCTGTCCTCGTGGTGTCTATCACACCTGTGTGCAACCAAAGCATCCGCTCAATTATGTATGTGGTGGTTGCAGGGAAGAGGAAATCTTGGGATTCCATTTGCTCTAATCAAATCTCCATTGATTCTGCATCCATAAGAAAATAAGTAAATTAGTTTCTAATTATTACAAGGGTGCATTCTGATGGTCATCACTGTGGTTAGATGTTTTATGCTGTGTCTCTAGAGTGGGTATTAAGTATAGTGTTTACCCACAAAAAGTTGCTGTGTTTCAGATAACGGAATCTGAACACATCAGGGGAAAGCTAGGAAATGGAAAACCAGTTTTTGAGTTTCCAGCAAGTTCTTGACAACCAATAATTAACAAAGTTTAACTCCTAACCCATTGACTGCCAAAGGCTACATTACTATATATATATATAGTATAGGTTTTTTTTTTTTACATTTCACTGAGTAGTATACATATGCTGGTCATGAGACTGCCCTGACCTCTTTGAACTCATAACCCTTTTAGGTTAAAAGGATAGTTCAACATTGTTGAAAATTTGCCCATCGTCATTCTCAACTGTTGCTTTACTTTTTTTTTCTGTTGAAACAAGCTGTTTCAGAAACAGACAGCTTGTCAGAGGCTCTGCTCGGCTGCTCTGTTCCATACCAGTGGAGCAGATCCTTGGGTTGCTCAGTTAATATTACACGGCTAATGGTATTTTTTTTTGGCTTCCCTCATCAAACTCAGCAAATACATAATCCTGCAGCTCCCAAACACTGTGGTGGACACGTTTTGACCTGCATATTTACCATGCTATTGCTATGCTATGAGTTTATTAAGGAAAAACAAAAAAATACCACATTCGTAACTGAGCAGCTTGCGGCTCTGCTCCGCTGGTCTGGAAACAGCTTGTATCGACGAAAAAAGATAAATCGCATACTGCTATGACTACGTGAGTCATGATGATGGGAACATTTTCCAAAATGTTAAACTATCCCTTTTAATACTGATCCTAAACACATCTTTATGCTGGTTTTCACATCCTACAAATAAAGATTGTGGAAATTCAGCTGGATCTCTTATTTCAAAGCCATGCAATATATTTTAAGTTTAATTTGTACCAGTGTGAAATAGAATATAATTAAAAAATAATATGAAAGTGGGCAGAAGCCTGTGTAACAGTTTAAAGAGTCCAAAAACTTAATTTGTATCTTTAGAAATGTGGCCTTGTTGTGATGCAAATTGATTATTATTTATGGGATTTTTCTTTTCACAGTTTAGTTTGCTGGATGTGTAATACCTTATATATAAACAAATATAAAATGTGTATTTCAGCTACAGACAAGCGTATTAGTTGCAGTGGCTCCTGAAGCAGGGTGCGGGGGTTATTTCTCTGTTAACATGTCATTCCTTCATCTTATACCGACGTGTATCGATCCAGTCTCATGCAGCCATGAGGGACATAATGCGCCTCACTGTATATTTAACGTGCACGTCTCCCCGTGCAAAAGCCCCAAGGCTTCAGTTACTTGCCCTTCCGTGTGACTAACTTTCATCCTCTAAGTGGCTTTCAATTTTCTGTTCACATCCTGTTTTCCTTCTACTTTTCTCCCCCCCCCCTCCTCTGTTCTCCACCTCTTTGTTTGGTTTTCTATCCATTCCCTTTCCTTCACTCTGGCCGCTCTTTGTGTGTGTGTGTGTTTGTGTGTGTGTGTCCGTGTCTTCCTCTCTTCCCCATGTGTTACCTTTTCGGCGATAGCCAAGGGAGCGTGATTTTCTGAAGACATTGCGGTTGGTGAGTGAGACAGAAGCATGTGCAGTTGAGCAGCATGGAGACACGGATGATGATAAGGGGGTACGTGTGGATTGCCCCCCCCCCCACCCCCTTGTAACAAACTAATGGAGAGCGTGCTGTTGCCAGTTAACAGGAGTGTAGAAACAATACCACCGTAGTATTTTTCTCATTGTTTTAGCACATTTTTCCCCCCTACATGCTCTGAGTATTGTTTTCACCTTTTTTCTATGCAACACTGTGTTTTATGATCAGAAAATAACACCAGAATCTTCTTTCTCAACCCACATCATAATAATGATGTAGAGGAGCGTGCACATGATCCAACGACCCTGCAAAGGCATTAAAGGATGATATCAATTATGAAGGAAATTGTCAGAAAAGCTTGGGTCTTCATATCTATTACAGTAGCTTTGGGGATCAGGGTAATTCTGTGTCACCTCAGGTAGAATCCAGAAATGTACTTTCAGTGCTGTCTCAGAGTTCTTCAATTTGCTCAAAACATACAGTAATTTCAACCTAAACTAAGGCCTATAAAATATTTTTGTTCAAATCTAATATTCTTATTACACGCAAACACACCTTATCTGGTCGGCCATGTTTGGACATTAATAGCTTTTAAAAGTAGTCTCATCAAACTTTGTATGATGGAAACATGTTCTCAGTTTAACTGTTGTTTGCCTATTGAAAAAAATGTGCAAAATTTCTTCTCCTATACAACTGAAAAATTATGTGGAAATAGTTTAATGCTAATACCTTATGGATGTAAAAGATAGGTTTATATATCAGGAATTATACGATGTTTCCAATGTAGAACAACCTTTTAATGGATCAGCCATACAACCGATTCCTGCCTACATATTGTCAACAATTAACAACATTAAGCTATTAAAGTACACTTCCGTGTTTCTATACCACTCACACCACTTTGGTCTTAAGAAAATGACCAAAAATGCTACTATGCCATTTTTTATTTTGAACATCTTCATATCCATTAGTGCTAGAGGGCTTAAATAGTGAGAGCACTTAGTTTAGATATTGAGTAATAATGTAAGTAAATATACAAACGGGTTACCTAAATGCACACCTATTGATCACATTCTAAAATGTCTAAGCCAAAAAAAACAACAACATTAGAATTGTATAAATATGTCCTTAGTTTTGAAGACCCACACATTAATAAAACAAACTAGACAAACAGAATCTGAGACGGTGCTGCAACGACCTCATTTGATTTGACACAGAATGACCCATCTATGAGTCGTACAATCGAACCGCTCCAAAACCGACATGAGGATCTGTCACGGAAATAAAGCTGTAGGTGACGGGTTTATTAAACGTTGCTTTGCTTCCCTCAGATAAGCGTGGTCTTACTGTTGTCAGCTGAACGCAGCGCTGCTGCTGCTGCTGCTGCCGCATCCTGGCTTCATCGCATTTTCCATTTCATTACCTCATGCTGTGCCCCCTGAATGTCCATGCGCATTTGTCACAAAAGATCGGACATTTGCTCACACAAAGCAGCAGTCTGATATTAGTTTCACGATTAACATGTAGCGTTTTACGCCGCAGCGAAGTGAATGGATTTCGGCTCTTCCTTTTGGCTCTAATAACGCGGTAACTGTCCGGTTACTTATTCCACATTTAGAGCATGTTCCTAGAGGTATAAATGGTGGAAAATGTGTCTCTATATGAACAGCACACACAGATTTGAGTGGACATATAGCTGCTCTAAGTGTAGAGTTACCTTGTGTTATTTTATGCTTTTGCCTCACCAGATCGGCGGGTAAGAACCTGAAAGCATGTCCTGTGTCCTACATGCTTCCAAACATTTCATTTATCATTTAGCCCTCTGATATTGGGGAGAAAACCGATTACTATACTACATGGCCTTTCTTCCCTCTTATGTCCGCAGCCTCGGGAAAGGGGAAGGATGCGCTTCCACAGGCTCCAGAATGTACAAATAGCACTGGATTATTTAAAGCGGCGGCAGGTAAGAGTTTCCAAACTCTTGTTATGTGACCCTTTTGTTTCAGTCCTGGAAAAAGCTGATGTGTATAAACCTTATAGAGCCCAAAAATTAAACCTTTTAAAAAAGTCTCTCGAAAAGGAAAAATCCCTTTGAATGCAGGTTAGAGGTCAGACCTCTGACATGTAAGTGGCGTCATATCCAAACATATTTAATGACTTGTTACCACTCCGCTGGACCAAAGCAAGCACAGTGCCGGACGTCTGACGCAGACACAGCGCTGTGCATTGTGTGGCACGCTCTCACTGCCCGCCCGCTTTGTCTCTCTTCCTGAATGGGGAAAACCACAATTCACTTGCCACGGATAGTAATGGCAGCATTTAAGCATTTAGAGACTGCCCGGGCTACAAATCCCATCGGCGGGGTTTCAAAGAGCCTTTGATTGCCCTCCCTTCCCCCCACTGGATTCAGGATATGATGAAGAACGGCTCCACTGGGCTGAAGTCACATATGACGTAAGGACATGAGACAAAGGCCTCTAAGATGCTCACAAATAAGCTGTTCTATTGTTTTATCAATTGTTTGTGCACACACACGCACCCAGGCACCCTCTGTATGATTATATATAAATACAGTTTAAACCTAAATCTGCACGTGCAGCTGATTGTTCATAACTATTAAAGATGATCTCGAGGGGCGAAGACATGCTTATTGCTGTGTTAAACCAGGACTGGAGTGTGTCTAGACTCTGCTTCATCCTTTTACAGGAAATCATTACATCTCTTCATCTGATTTGTGGTTGTTCGAACGGTTCCAGCAGGTTTATGGCGTTTAATTAAATTTCTCTGTCACCTCAGCCTGCACAGTGACTCCTTCACATCATGTAATGACTATTGTGCCACCTTGTGGTACCTGACAAATAGGACACTACGTGCTCATTATTTTACCCAATGACACATAATTATGCCGGTAAATGTAATCATTAATGTTATTAATTCATAATAAAGAATCCCAGGAACAGGTTCTGAGCCCATTGAAATATTTTAAAGTTGCAACACTGATCGGCTGTTTCTTGTCACCAGGTCAAACTTGTAAATATCCGAAACGACGACATCACCGACGGCAACCCTAAGCTGACCCTGGGACTGATCTGGACCATTATACTGCACTTTCAGGTGAGTGTGTCAGTCTTGTGGCTTGTTAATCCATGCACCCGATAGCTAAGTCATTAAGAATTAATACCCAGACAATTGACTTTTAGTTCACACCGATAAGGGCTGTTAAAAGTTTAAACGTGTACACACTATGCACATGCTGTGGATCAGTGCAAGAAGAAGAACTGGCGTGTTTCCTGCTCTGGGATTAAGTTACATAATAGCGTGTCAAATGTTTTTAAGACCTGTTCACACCCATAAAATAGATGTTTCTACTTTTGACCACAAGGTGTCAAAGATGTGCTGCATATATCCTGCTGAATGTGTTGCTCTTTGCTGATTGCAATGTAATATATCAAAATATTGTTTACTCGGTTTACTTTAGTTCACATATAGTTTAGCTCAAATTGTAACCTCTGGTATGTTGAGTTTTAATAGAGAGAAACTGGCCTGGAGTTGATCAATCCATGCATACTTTACTGTATACTGTAATCTGTAATGTCTCATTTCCTAGAAATAATCTTTGTCTAACTTTTATAAGGACAGAAGTTTTGTTTCCGTTACCTCATGAACATTTGTGCCCATGCAAAAAAGGCATTAGTGTGCGGTCACGCTCGGAAAAGCTTTCTAATTTGGAGGGTTGGTGACGATTATTTAAGCTTCGGTGTCCTCTGAGCTTGAGTTTAATTGAACCCTGAATGTTCTTGATGTTTCTTTTAGGGATTATTTATCATTTGATTGTTGGGTATAATGTCAAAAGTGGGTGAGTCTGTCAGTGCAGATGTCCAGCAAAGCTTTCTGAAGTCCAATTTTTGCCTAGTTGTCACTCACGCTCTCCGGCTGTCTTGGATTGGATTAGTAATACATTTGGTACACGTCTTAGCGTTCATTTTGTTTGGTGCAGGAATACTGCATGGCAGGGAGTTAGAATATTATTATACAACAAGCATGTATCCGTCTGTCTACTGTACTGGAGGAAAAAAAAGTGTCTGATATCAATTTTGCCTAGAAAACGCGTTGGCAGGTAGGGTCAGTGTTGACGAACACCTGCCACTGTCTCACGCAAGCCCCGGGGCTCTGGATCCTGCAGCAGCGGGCCTGCATCGTCTTGATTTAAAAAAAAAGGTAGCACCGTGCTCGAGGGGAGTATGTAGAGGCTCTCCCAGAGAGTTTGGATTTATTATAACACGGCTGCTGACAGCAGACGGACATGTGTGAACTCAGCCCTGTTTCTTATATAATGTGCAGGCTTTGCCTTAGGTATCCAGGATTAGTTCCTATGTGAAGGTCAGGGGTTGTTTTTGGGACACGCTTTTCTATCACTCTAGGCTATTTTTTTCCTTTTCTTTTTCCTTTTTTCCAGCATGAATAAACTGTGACCGCTGACAGGGTGTGTGTCTGTGCTCATGTTAACCTCAGGTTTCTTCCTCTCAGATTGGTTCGGCTGGTTTGTTAAGGTCTTCCAGGCATGAGTGTCTGCTTCCTGATCGCTGCAGACGAGGAGTCGACTTCATCACATTAAGGCTGTCACTGTTGTGTTCTTCACACGCCTTTTTTTCCCCCACCTGGAGCAACCTTAGAGCGTGATATTTATTTTTGTAGCATGACAACATGATGATGCTCTATTGCTGCTAGCTGGTGTGTTTTGCCCTGACGTCTCTCGCTGTCTATGTCTATGTGTGTGTGTGTTCTTTTCAAAATGCTGTGTTGCTGAATTTAAACCGAGATTCATATTTCATTCAGTCTGTAAAAATTCATCCTTTTAAATATTAAATATAATAAAATAAAATCCTGCACAATATGAGCAGTAAGAGACAGCTTGACCTCAGCAGTGGTGTCAGGACACATCCGTGCGTGTGTAGTTTGAACTGCGTTGGCTGTCAGGTGACGTTGACCTCCAGGGAGTCGGCTATTTTTAGCCGTGCTGCGCTCTGGCATTATATTTACTCTTTGACGTGCGTCTTATTTCTGTTTTTGCTCTTTGCTCCATGGCGTTGCCATGGTTTTGGCAGCATATAATGGATCACTTCCTGTGTCAGAACATGTGCCCCCTTATGAACTGCCGTGGCGGTGATCTGGTGGAATAATAGTGTTTGTTTAGACCATTGGACCGGAGCCCCACCTCTGGCTGTGCCATTGTATGCAGCTTGATTAATAGACAAAGTGAAAGCACTTTGTTGTCCAGCTCTGGCTTTGCCTCCGTGGCCCTCCGGCCGGCCCGGACTGTCTGTCTGGCTGCAGCCTGTCCCCAGCAGACAAAAGTTGCTGAGCCAAAGTTTCTCACAGCATAATAGGTGGCTGTCAGCTGGCTTAAAACCCGTCGCCCTCACATGGCCTCATAACACAAATATCAGTGAGGAGGCGCTCCCCATGTGCGTGTATATGTTTACTGTGCAGACGAAGTAGACTAACCAGCCCCAAACAGGTCCGTGCACAAGCCTTTTTTTTTTTTTTTCCTTTCCCATTCTTTCCGAGAGCCACTCTGCTACGAGCACGTGGGCCCCGTCCCTGTGCGCAGTGCATTTATGGCGTTTGTGCGGGATTAGCAAAGCCAGAGAAATGTTTCAAAGGTCGGAAAGGATTCCAGTGTCGGCGAGGCGGTGAGGGCAGAGGGAGAGAGAGAGAGAGAGAGAGAGAGAGTGAGAGAGAGAGACGCTGACCAGAGACTCTGAGAGTCAATGAAAGGAAAAGTAAACTCTGCTCGGAGTCGAAGGGCTGCTGCCGGGCTGTCTGTCCCTGCGTGTTGTGTGCCGGCGGCGCGGCGTGGAAATGACTTTCCGTCGATGGGGCGGCGGCTCTTCACATCAAGAGGAGCCCGCTGGATACTTTGCTTGAAAAGAGCTCACTGTTGTCGGGAGTTTACTGTCTAATGGGGGAGACGCCATATGAGTGACAGCCATGGGAAACATCTGCGGCTGTGTCCGGGGCCCAAAGGAGGAATGTTATGTTGATCCCAGGAGAGCCCCGCTGAGCCCTGAATCCAAAGAGCTCAAAGGTCGTCGCTACTTTCAGAGGAAAAAGAGGAAATCGGCGGAGTTTCAGGCTGTGGAATCTCTCAGGAGTCCTGCCAGTGGGGCCGTCGCAAGTGGGGGCATCTGTGGTGGCGCGGACGCCCCGGATGGAGGCACAGAGAACCATGCAGGGTCGGATGAACCGTCAGAGCTGGAGAAAGCTCACTCCAGTGAAAGCAGCATCAGCACAGGCGTGTATGTGGGAGAAGTGCCTGTTGGTTTGCTCAGAAACACCTCGAATCAACCTCTTGGTAAGACTCTGGCTTGCAAGTTCGGGAGATTTCCCACAGAGCGGGCGGATGGAGATAAAGGCGGCTCCACCGCGGACGCAAAGCTCCGCTGCATCAACTCCACTTCTGGAGGCGTCTCGGCTAAGGACGGCCTGCTGGTGAAGAAGCTGATCCAGCGCCAGTTAAGGAGGGCCGTTAGCTTCGGGGCGGTGGAGCACACGCTGCGCACCCTGAGGGGTAATGACAGGCCCGGGAGCGAGGAGGTGTTTTCCAGGATAATATGGGACACACAGGCTCACAGGAGGAGGAGACGCAGGGCCTACACCTGCTCCGGTTACGGAGAGCGTCTTCCAGCGCCTGCCAAATGTATTTCTGCCCAACGCGAGGTAAACCAGAACCTGTTATTTATAGTCAATGTGGCGTCGTTCATGATGGATTAATAAGAGGGTTCTCTGACCGGGCTCTGGTGTGTTTTGACCATCACCAGGGTGACGTTAAATGATGGATTTTCTCGAGCAGCACAGTAAAACATATACTTAGATAATGCGTTGGTGAATTCTGTAAGGTCATGACATAGTTTGATATAATGTCAGCGTGGTCTCTGGTTTTAATGTAGTGCACTGTGTCAGCGCTGTGGCCTGTCTCAAACGTAGTATTCATTCTTACATCAACATTAATTGTGCCAATACCTTGGTAAATACAAATACAGTCATCAGTACTGGATGAACATCATGGAGAAACTAATTGTGTATTCATAAATCTACCTTTTAGTTCTTCACAGGTGATTATCATGGTTGATATGGAAGTTTAACAGAAAAACAACAACTTTTGCATATGGCAGCCTCTTATATTGCGTTTTTAGTTTTGCTGGACTGCTTCAGTTCTGTTGAGGACATTGAGAACAAGACTTGTGTGATTTTTTGTGTGCATTAAACCAGTGATCTCATCAGAACAACTGCTAACCTTTGGTATTGTGGTGATATGACTTTTCACTTTTTTTTGTAAGCTGAACCTGTTGTTAGAATGTGTTTCCTCTCCAAGGCAAATGGAAGCATTTCTGGCACGTGGTATGAAGAGACAATATTGTAGGGATGACGATTAGTGCTTTCACAAAAAACTTGCTCAATGATGATAAATGATAAATAATCAGTAATGCACATAGATACAATGGCTAGAACAGTAAAAACTATAGAAATATATAAACTTTTTTATATAAATTGTACCCCACGATTGGCTGGCGACCATCTGGGGTGTATCCCTGCCTCTCGCCATAAATGCGCTGGGATAGGCTCCAGCAGACCCCTGCGACCCCGAAAGGGAATAAGCGGGATAGAAAATGGATGGATGGATGGATATAAATTGTATTATATTAGGTAAAGTGTAACGCAATTATTTCTGTTTATCTTCTTTCCTGTATGAATTTCATGCAGCCCTGCCAGTCTATAGCAGCTTAATTGAGAAAATGATATCATGACTGTAATGCAGCCTCTGAAACTACTCATATCCTGATATCACCATTATAAAAGAATGTAACAGAATAAACAATAATACATTGCCCAGCCCCTGTGGTAGTTTGATGCTGCAGGAAGTTGTTTTTTTTTATGTAACTGTTGATTCAAAGTCTTGTTCACATATCACGTACACGTGTTTGATGCTGGTGTGCCAGCAAATCAGTGGGACTCGCCTTCTAGGTTATCATGATAGTGTTTTATCACACACCACCGACCTGCTGCCAATTCCCATGTATTTGATTTGAATAAACTAGATAAGGAAACTTTTGACCTCTCTGTATTTACCTTGTAAGTACTTTGTGCTACAACTAGTTATTTAATTTAGTTAATATTTATTTAATAATCTCTCTGATAGACATTCTGACTATGACTATTAATTACCAACATTTTATGTCATCAGTTAACACAGACATAAAGGTGTTGATTTAAGGTGTTGGTATAATAAGTTGTTATTTATTCACATCTTGTTTTATCTTAATATGAAATAAATAGGTCAGCAGTGAAGCTTTAGCACAGTTTCTCATCACGGATTTGTGATCGGGACTTTTTGAGCATCCACAACTCAACATTTACACTAGAGTGACGATATTTATTCCTCTTTCCTCATGTTACAGATATCGGAGATCCATGTGACGGGGGAGTCCGAGGACATGACGGCCAAGGAGAGGCTGCTGCTCTGGTCCAAACAGATAACAGATGGTTATGTAGGTGTGAGGTGTGACAACTTCACGACTTCCTGGAGGGACGGGAGGCTCTTTAACGCCATTATTCATAAATACAGGTACTGTAACACCCCAAGAAGCGAATATGTGTATGTGATTAAATGTAACAGTGGTGTTACTGGCTTTTTGCCCTGATTTTTTTCTGTTCTGTTTAGCTGTGATTCTCTCTTATTTTATTCTCTTTGGGTCCTTATTACAGGCCAGATCTGGTTGACATGAGTCGTGTGTCGACACAGACCAACCGATCCAATTTAGAGAATGCGTTCGGTGTGGCTGAACAACTCGGAGTGGCCAGGCTGCTGGACCCTGAGGGTGAGATCCATACACAGTGTCATGTTGAGTTTAACTTAATGAAAGAAAAGGGGAAAAAAAACATGACCTTTGTGCTCCAAATGATCCAATCAGTGCACTGAGTGCAGCTCCTCATCATGTGCCACATCCTTCCCTCACCAGACGTAGACGTTCAGTCTCCTGATGAAAAGTCAGTCATCACATACGTCTCAACACTGTACGATGCCTTCCCCAAAGTCCCCGACGGTGTTGATGGTGTCAGCCCTAATGTAAGTAACGCCATCCGATCAGGCCAATTAAAATAATAAAAAAATATATATTGCTGATGTTTCCTCTTCCTCTGAATGAACAGGATGTTGATATCAAATGGGTGGAGTATCAGAACATGATCAAATACCTCAGCCAGTGGATCAAACATAATGTGGCCCTAATGTCAGACAGATCATTCCCCAACAACCCTGTGGAGCTAAAGGTATTGTACTACAACGAATAAATGTCACTTTGAAGGGTTTAGTTTTTACCTTACATAACCCCAGCTGTCTTATTTTACAGTGCTTGGAATCTCCATAGAATAGAGTGTCAGAAAGATAAAGGATAATTACCTGCCTCAAATAACCCGCATGTGACGTCTATCGACTGTAACTGAATCTGAAATTAATATTGACAGATATGAGAGCAGCAGCCCTCTATTTGCTGAAGTCGATAACCTCCAACAGGGAAGGGACTTTCATGCAGTATTTTTTACGACGAGTGCAGACAAAGGCTTAGAGATCGGTTTGCACAATGTTTTTTTTCTTTTTAGTGCTCTGTTACATGCTGTTGTAGAAAGACCACATTTATTTGCATCTTCTTTTTTTACAGGCACTTTATACACAATACCTTCACTTTAAAGAACATGAAATCCCACTGAAAGAGAATGAGAAGACAAGAATCCAAAATCTCTACAAAATGCTAGAGGTACACAGATGGAAGACAGCACAGCACGTGACTATGATCACACACCACGGTATATGTAGTCCTGATTATGTGTGTGTGTGTGTGTGTGTGTGTTGTATCTGACAGATGTGGATCGAGTTTGGGCGTATCCTGTTACCCCCGGGTCATCACCCTAATGACGTGGAGAAGGAATGGGGTAAATTGATTGTCGCCATGCTTGAAAGGGAGAAGAGCCTGAGGCCTGAGGTGGAAAGGTATGTGGAGGCACCGCGCGCCTTAATACTTTATCTGGTGGATTAGAGTCTCATCCAATATCTAATCCTATATTATGGCTTAATTATAAGCCAAAATCATGTCTTACCAAGTATTTAATGCAATTTGCGAGTTGCTGCTTTTCTGTTTTTTTCATGGGATAAATAGAGAAAGAAGCAAAGATGCTGTAGTCAGCATAATGGTTTTCATTGTTGGTGCAGGCTGCAGCAACTCATACAGTATCTTTACTGAAAGCTAACACTTATGTAAGAGGAGCTCATTTCTGATGATCGGCTGCTTTCGACGGCAAGTTCTGTCAAGTTTTAGCACTTGATTTGGCGTTCTGCGTCCTTCGGTGTTTTGTTTGCAGAGTTGACACATCCATTCCTGCTTTTGTGGTCTATAGACACAACCTATTAATGTCAGGTGTGGTGTTAAAAAAAAAAACTGGCAAAAACAGTGAATCCATCTGATCGCCAGCACTCTGTACGGTCACAGCTCTGTTTCAACCTGCTGCTGGATTTTTCTCACCTGAGGGCAGCATATTATCTCGGGGTGGGAATCGTTTTACACGTTCCTCCACCTGGCAGCGGCTCTATAAATGCGAGCGCGGTGGGAGCCGTTACATCAGTCAGGTCTGCGGACGCTCGCCGTCAGACTGTCAGGGCGAGGCTGCGTCCGTCACAGTGGACGATCAGACGCAGGAATGTAATCGTGAGGCTGGGAATGAGCGCGACCGGTGCAGCATGCAGAGCAACATGGCGTATTCGAGCGGCTTATCGTCCGTTAGGAACAGTAGTATCTCCAGCTTTGGTTCCAATGACACCATCCTCGCCGGTTTAGAACCTTTGCAAATGAACAGCTCAGTGTTCCTCAACAACAGCTTTGCTTATGGATCCAGGTGAGGTAACAGCGCGGGGACTTTTTTTTGTTTTGTGTTTATTGAAGCGGTAACAGCGTGATCATTGTGTTTCTTTGTAGGCTTGAAATGTTGCAGCAGATCGCCAACAGGGTCCAGCGGGACTGTGTCAACGGGGAGGACAAGCTGGCGCTGGCGAGAACCTCCCTGCAGTCTGTGAGTTCTGTGCAGGCTCCGTTTGACTCGTGTTGGAACAACAGCGTTTATACTTTGTCTTGGGTCTTGAGTCTCTCTTTTTTTTTCTTTCTGTCTCTGCTAAGGATGCGAAGCGTCTTGAGTCTGGTATTCAGTTCCTGAACGAAGCTGAGATCGCCGGCTACCTTTTGGAGTGTGAGAATATCCTCAGACAACAAGTGGTGGACATCCAAATTCTTCTGGATGGAAAATTCCCCTTCGCGGATCAGCTAGTACAAAGGTACAATGCAAATCATCTCGCGCAAAATGTTTCTTTTTCCTCTTTCTCACATATTAAGTCATTTCATGTTTTTTTTTTTTTTAAAACAGGGTGTCAAAACTGCGGGACGACCTTCTATCCCTGAGAGCCGAGTGTTCCTCTGTGTACAGCAAAGGTCGCACCCTGACAACAGAACAAACCAAAATGATGATCTCCGGCATCACACAGAGCCTGAACTCCGGCTTCTCCCAGAGCATCAACACGGGCCTGACCCCGGCCCTCTCCCCTGCACTCACCCCCGGAGGGCTAGGGACCCCCGGGTCCACATTCACCTCCAGCCTTACGCCGTGCCTGAGCCCGGCCCTGACCCCGGGTCTGCAGCCGGCCACGGTGCAGACCTACGTGGGGGGCGGTGGCGGCAGCATGGACCCGGGCAGCCTCAGGCATTTAAAACACATGCAGATCCGCAAACCCTTACAGAAATCCTCCCTGGCAGACCCCAACATGACGGAAGAGGAGGTCAACATGAAGTTCGTGCAGGACCTTTTGAACTGGGTGGAAGAGATGCAGGTGAGCGGTTGGTGAAATCACATGGTTTTTATTTCTGCTTGAATGATTTGCTGATTTCTTAAAAAAAAAACATCTGTGTTTAAAGGTGCAATTGGATCGTTCAGAGTGGGGCTCTGACTTGCCAGGCGTGGAAATGCATTTAGAGAACCACAAAACTGTACATAGAGCCATTGAAGAATTTCAAATGAGCCTTAAAGAGGCCAAACTAAGTGAGGTGAGTGCTTCAGTCGGTCTGTCTTACAATCCAAATGTTGATTCAGCATCGTCTGCATTAACTTCACATTTTTTTTCCTACAGATTCAGATGAACATACCCCTGAAAATAAGTTACTCAGAAAAGCTGAGCAAACTAGAGAAGCAGTATGAACGGCTATTGGTGAGTGATCTGTGGAGCGCGACCGTTGTGCGGCTACGGAGGCGATCGGTTATTGATCCAATATTTTGCCTCTTTCCCAGAGCTGTTCGAGTGAGCGACAGAGCCACCTGGAGAGCCTGCACGACTTCGTGTCGCTTGCGACTCAGGAGCTCATCTGGCTGAACGAGAAGGAGGAGGAGGAGGTGGCCTTCGACTGGAGCGACCGCAACAGCGGCGTGTCAAAGAAAAGAGACTACCATGCTGTACGTTGTTCCGTCTAAACAGCAGCTTGTTCTTTCACATTGTTATAATAAGTTGGATCATTTTCCGAGGAGCCGTGTGTTTGTGGTAGCATGTGGCTGTTTACTCAGCATCCAGAGACAGGATGTGAGATTGTGTGAAAAAGACGGAGCGACCGCGCGTTTGCCTCTGGCCGAAAGCCAATAAATACTCAGCAGAATGTCTCTCAAACAGGATCTGATGAGGGAGCTGGATGAAAAGGAGGAAATCATCAAGACCGTGCAAGACAAGGCAGAGCGGCTGCTGCTTAAAAACCACCCAGCCAGGCTGTCTATTGAAGTAAGCCCACTTGATTTACTGCCTTTTTCCCCCTGTGTACTCAGTTTTGCCCTCAGTATGACAATTAATTTGATCCCAAATATTAGAGTAGAAGTAGAAGTGTCTTCAGCCTGCTTTCAGTTGCCCCAGTTAATAAACGATTGATGAACTAGTCACTTTGCAGCTATTATACCAGTGATTGTGTGTTTCACTTCCAGGCGTACAAAGCCGCCATGCAGACGCAGTGGAGCTGGATTCTACAGCTCTGCTCGTGTGTAGAACAGCACCTCAAGGAAAATGCTGTTTATTTCGAGGTGAATTCTAATATGTTTCTCAATCACCATAGCAGAGTGTATCCGGCGGTCACTGCTAACGCCGCGTTCTTTCCTTTTTACAGTTTTTCAGCGATGCCAAAGAGTCCATCGACTACCTTAAGAACCTGCAAGATGCCATTCAGAGGAAGTACAGCTGCGATCAGACGAGCAGCCTCCACAGGCTGGAGGATCTCATCCAGGAATCCATGGTAATCCTATATTAACATATAAACCGCGTGCGCACGGAGGAAGTGGTGAATACAAATAAAACAGTTTTGTATTGGTGTTGCGTGTCTCCAGGATGAGAAAGAGCAGCTCCTCCAGTACCGCAGCACTGTAGCCGGGCTAGTGGGCCGGGCCAAAAATATCGTGCAGCTCAAACCCAGAAACCCTGACAACTCTGCGAGATCCTCCCTCCCTGTAAAAGCCATCTGTGATTATCGCCAGATCGAGGTATCCTTCACCCACCGAGCCAAACTTTAACACAATTAATCCCAGTTCATACCGGAATGCATAACTGTTTTCAAAGGTTTCACAGCAAATCTTTCCATCCTATCTTTCAGATAACCATTTATAAAGACGACGAGTGCATACTGGCCAACAACTCTCACCGGGCCAAGTGGAAGGTTATCAACCCGGCAGGGAATGAGGCCATGGTGCCCTCTGTCTGTTTCACTGTGCCCCCGCCCAACAAAGAGGCTGCTGATATGGCTGCAAGGTGAGAAGCTTGGATTAAGTTTCCTACGCTACACTTAAATATTCACTCACAGTAAAATGTGTTCCTGGCTTCAACCGTCATGGAATGCATATAAACTAAATATAAGCCTCTTGTCTTCCTGCAGAACTGAGCAGTTATACCAAAACGTGTTGGCGCTGTGGCACCACTCCCACATCAACATGAAGAGTGTGGTGTCGTGGCATTACCTAATGGCCGACATACGAGCCATCCGCAACTGGAATGTGGCCTCAGTGAGTTCTGAATTATTCAATCTTCCTCTTTCGGATTGGTGTTGTATTACACCACGATAATCATTAGAAAAGAACAAAAATCAAATAAAAACCCATTTCCTTATTTCCATAACCGCTGCAGATAAAGACCATGCTACAGGGCGAGCATCAGCAGGTCCTGAGCAACCTGGAGTCCCACTTTGACGAGTTCCTGGAAGACAGCGAGGAGTCCGAGGTGTTCACGGTGGCAGACTGTGCCCAGCTAGAGAGGGACGTCACGGCCTGTAAGGAATACTACCAGGAACTGCTGAGATCTGCAGAACGAGGCAAGGCCCGACCCCCTTCCTGGTGCCGCACGCCAACACTGCGAGGGAAACTCATGGCTGCATAAACCTTTAAAGGCTGCCGTTAATGCCTTTTAGAATTATATTTGGTTTTCTTGCTCTTAGTAAAGCATAACACTGGTTTAATTATGGGTTTGTAACACAGTGTATTAAATAAAAATGTATGGGGTTTTTAATAAGCCTGTGTAGCTAAATAAGAATCCAACCTGTATCTTATCTTATGGACTAAGTGTCTTCAATGAGGCTGCATGGCAACAGGTCCAACGTGGCTTTACAATGGAATAATGATGCCACCTAGAGGTGATCTCCATGAATGTTTCACACAGTCCAGCTTTAAACATGCTTTACTTTTATCCTGTAGTGTTGCATGTAATTCTATTACTCAAGTAAAAATCTCCACAACCAAATCTTTTCCTTTAAACTTATATGTATTTTAGGCTCTTATGTGATTTATATATATATATATATATATCTTCTGGTTAACAGAGGAACACGAGGAGTCCGTGTACAATCATTACATCTCAGAAATCCGCAACTTCCGCATGCATCTGGAGGCCCACGAAGAACACCTGATCAGGCAAATCCGCACGCCGCTGGAAAGAGACGACCTGGAGCAGAGTCTCCAGCGCATCACGGAGCACGAGGTACAAACCCAAACCGGATATATTTAAACATTCAGGAAGCTACCGGTGCTTTCTATTGATGATTTTCCGTGTGGCCATCGCAGAGGAAGACGGCAGAGCTGAATAAACTGAAGGAAGACCTCGATGTCATGAAGGAGAAGTGTGAGCTGTTCCTCAGACAGGCTGCAGGTTCTCCATCTGCAAACACACTCTCCTCCGAACTCAACGTCCTCGTTCAGAACATGAACCAAGTGTACTCCATGTCTTCCATTTACATGGACAAGTAAGACAGACACAGAACAGAAGTAACCTCAGTCACATTTACAGTCAGATGGATCTTATCAATAGTAATGATAGTACCTGTAATGACAAATTTCCTATTTATTTTTACAGGCTGAAAACAGTGAGTTTAGTGGTGGATCACAGCCAGAGTGCAGAGGCACTAGTGAAGGCCTACGAATCCAAACTCTACGAGGAAGATGCTATGAATTCTGACCTCAAGTCCATTGAAACAGTCATTTCTACACTCAAGGTAGCATAAATATTATTGTAAATTTGACCGACATGTGCAACGTTTTATAGTTCATGTTGAGTAAGCATCACGTCCTCTGATCACAGCAATGGCGGACGGAGATTGATGAGAAACAAGAGGTGTTCCACGACATGGAGGACGAGCTGCAGAAAGCGCGAGTCATCAGTGACCGCATGTTTAAGACCCACAACGAGCGCGACTTTGACCTGGACTGGCACAAGGAGAAGGCCGATCAGCTGAATGAGAGATGGCATAACATCCACGGCCAGATCGATAGCCGGTTAGTGTTTTTTTATTTTTATTGCAACACTTCTGTTCAATCATCGTAAGTGTATGCAACGCTTATCGAGCTCATCATTTCAATTTCAGGCTTCGAGACTTGGACGGCATCAGCAAATCTCTGAAACACTACAGAGACTCTTACAGAAGCCTTGATGAATGGGTCAGTGAACTGGAAGCAGAGCAACTAAAGGCCCAAGAGAACAAACCTGATGACAGCAAGGCACTCGCTGAGCTGTTAAACAAACAGAAGGTCGGAGAAGTACAGGCTTCCTTACAACAAGATAAACACAGTGCTGATATATATATATATATATATATATATATATATTTAAAACGTCTTTGTTTTTCAGGTCCTTGTTGCAGAAATAGAACAAAAACAGAGCAGAATGGATGAGTGCCAGAAGTACTCAGAGCAGTACTCATCTGCTATCAAGGTGAATTATTTCACCTAATTTTCATACATGACATTAGCTTTATTTCCATCCCAGTTGTGTTGAGTAAGGACTGAGCAAAGAACCTCTGTATTTAATAAGGGAAAAAAACATCTCATTTTAGGATTATGAACTACAGCTGATGACCTTCAGAGCGATGGTTGACTCCCAACACAAATCTCCTCTTAAGAAGCGGAGGATGCAGAGCTCCTCTGATGCCATCCAACAGGAGGTGCTCCTATGATTTTAATTTAACATTGTTATCTACAACATCGTATCTACAGTACATCTTAATCTCAACTATATTTGTTTTTCATCATCTCATCTCACTTAGTTTATGGATCTCCGGACTCGCTACACTGCTCTTGCAACTCTCATGACGCAATATGTGAAGTATGCCACTGAAACACTGAAGAGAACTGAAGATGAGGAGGTAAGAGATTCGTATCTTAAAACTCGACGGCTTTGCTTATGCAGCTCTAGCAGGTCAGAATTTTTTGGGCTATGAGGTGGCTTACCAACGCTCAACAACCTTTATGTTATTACTGTGTTATTGCATGTTTTCAAGGTCTTCTGATTTTGCATATCTTACTACCTCCTTCTAAAATGTAGACAATACAAGTCGGACGAAAACACTTAAATTGCTTGCATCAGATGCCTTTTTGTGCTGTTGGATTCTACAAAGGGTTGTCCTCTTTCAGTATCTATGGGCAGATCTTCATGAATGAAGATATTTGCTTCTGTGCATGAAAGAAGCAAAGGAAATGTGATGCACATGTGCTAGCTCCTTGTTTCTGGTGATAGTGACGTGCTGGGAGGAGCTGGCTGCGTTAGACTTCGACAGACACTTCTTGTCACGTTGGCCTTTCTGGGGAAAAAAAAGTAGCTCCTGGATTTTTATTCTTCATATTCATTTTACAATTTCTAAATAAACATGAAACGGTGGATGACTTGTTGTTTTGCATTGTAGACCAGAAAAGATTTTGAAAGAGCAGAGAATGCCAAAAGGACAGAGAGCGTGGAGCTCCAGAAAGCTGCAGGGGAAGTAGAGATTAGTCAACTTAAGCAGCAGCTCCATAAGCAGGAAGCCATGCTTGTTGAGAGACAGGCACAGTTGGAAATGCTGGAAGGACAAGTAGAAACACAACAAAAGACAATCGATGATCTAATCTCCCAGAAATCACAGCTTGAGCATGACATCCAGCAGTATCGCAGCGAATTAGAGATAGCTGTGAAAGAGAAAGCAGCCGGAGAACAGGAGTTAAGTCACACCAAGCTGTTAATCGAGCAGTCGAAGGCCAAGTGGTTGGTGGCTCAGGAGAACCTGGAGGACCTCAAGAAAAAGATGGAACAACGGAAGAAACAGAGCCCCAAACTTCGGAGAAAAACAGAGGTGGAGAAAAATACTGAGGAAGAGTTGCAAAGACAAGAGGCTAGTAGAAATGATCTGGCTCAACAGCCCTTGGCTTTCAACAACCAATCAACAGTTGACGGTGAGTCCAAATCATCTGCAGTTAGAGAACACGACAGCATTAATGTAGATGTCCTGCAGCAGAAACTTGAGGAACTGGCCATGGTCCAGAAAAGAGCGGAAATGGCTGAAGAGAAAGCAGAAAGTTATAAAAAACTGTTGGATGAGAGCAATAAAAGAGGCGTGGAAAGCGTTAAAGAGGATGTCCTGCAGGAAAAACTTGAAGAACTAGCCATGGTCCAGAAAAGAGCGGAAATGGCTGAGGAGAAGGCAGAAAGTTACAAAAAGCTTTTGGATGAGAGCAATAAGCGAGAAATGGAAAGCGTCAAGGTGGATGTCCTGCAGGAAAAACTCGACGAATTGGCCGTGGTTGAGAAAAGAGCAGAAGTGGCCGAGGAGGAGGCGCAAAGTTACAAAAAGCTGCTGGACGACAGCAACAACAGACTGAAGAAACTTCACATGGACATGGAGACCGAAAGGACCAACATGAGGCAGAAATCTGAGGATCTTCAGCAGGAAACGCTGAACCTGAAGAGGTCCATCAATGAACTTCAAGAGGAAACCAGAGCTCTCCGGAGAGAAAAATCCTCACTGGAACATAACGCCTTCTTCAACAACACGGAGGTTGAAGGCCTTAAAGAGCAGCTGAAGATCACTCAAGGAGAACTGCATAGAAAGAGCAGCTTGGAGCACGACAACATTCACAAGCTCAACGACTTGGAGGACGAGGTGGCATCCAAGCAGGCGGTGATAGATCAGCTCAAGTTCAAATGCAGTGAACTTACAAGAATAAATGTGTCCTCGGACAGTAATATCAGAAGTCTTCATAGCCAAACAGAGTCATTGGAGAAAGAGAGATCATTTTCTGAACAAAAGATCAAGTCTCTCAAGGGCGAGATAGAGAACTGGAAACAGCAGCTCGAGAGAGCTAAGGAGGAAAACACCCAAATGAAGAGATCTGAGCAGGCGTCACAACTCAAATGTCAAAACCTGGAAGCAGAGATTCAAAAAAGTGAATTTGCTGCTTTGCAACTGCAGAAGAAAGTGGACGAGTTAAAGCAAACAAACATGGACATGGAGAACAATCTGAAGAACGTGAGAGCTAAACTTGATCACGTGACCATGGAAATGGACAATAAGGATCAGCAAATCGCGATCTTTAAGTCCCAGGTGGACAGCGCCAAATCACAAGTCAGCATTGTTGAGGAGGAGCTAAATAAGAAGTCTCAGACCTCCCAGGAGCTTCAGCTTAAAATACAGGATTACAGCGAGGAAGTAAAGGAAATGACTGAACTGCAGCAGAAAATCAAAACCCTTAACTCAAATATTGAAAATTATCAGAGAGAAATAACAAGTCTGAAATCAGAGCTGAAATCAGCGTTTGCTGAGAACAATTTGGCAAATCAGAAGGTCCACATGCAAAATGCTGAAATTAACGACATGAACGTGATGCTGAAGAAAAAGAATGCAGAGCTGCAAAAAGATTCTGATGATATTAAAAAGCATCTTGCCAAAATCAGTGCATTAGAAAATGATATTTGCAAATATGAAAGGGATATTAAAGAATTAACCAGCAGCACAGAGAACAGAACCAGAAATTTACAGCTGGAGATAAATGCTCTCCAGAATGAAAAGAATGTCGCAGACAAGAATGTTGAAAACTTGAATGTTAAACTTTCAGAGTTAGGTTCATCCTTACAAAAAGCAAAAGATGAATTGGCTAAAGAGATCAGAGAAAGTAATGTCAAAGATTCAAAATTGATGCAATTGGAAACTGAGCTTCAAAAAAGTAAAGTAACAATGAAAGAACTAACTTCTAGTTTGGACAAATCCCGATCAAATCTACAGCATGAGAATGCGATCCTCAAGACAGAGAAAGCTGAGGCGACGGAGAAAAGCATCTCATTGGGATCTGAAATCAGATCATTAAAAGAAAAACTGCAAGATGCCCAAACAGGAGCTGAACAAAAGCAAAAAGAAAATTCTGGTCTTAAGCTGAGGGCTGAGCAAATGGAAAAACAACTTGACAACTGCAAAAAAATGCTCGAGGAGTTGAAAAGTAAGCTGGATCTTCAGAAAGAAGGCTACGAGAAGCAGTTGTTGTTAGTGAAAACCGAAATAGAGAAAAAACTAAAACTATTACTGCAATCTGAAAGCGGCGTGTCAAAACAGGCACATATTTCAGAATTGACAGAAATGCTCAACAAGTACGTCAAACAAGAGGTCAAACTGGTTAGAACTGTCCAACAAATCACATTGGAATCAGAGCAACAGACGGACCAACAGCTGCAGATTAAAATGGACAAACTGAAACAAGAAAGGACACAGCTTGAGCAAGAACTCTCAAAGGCAAAGTCACAGAATGCCCAACTGGAGAAAGACAAACTTACGCTCACCTCAAAAATAAGTTCCTTACAAAGCCTTTGCACTGAGCAGCCAAAGCTCAAACAGCTATTGAAAGATAGTGAGTACAAACTGACACTGAAGGAAAATGAAGCAAGAGCTCTTCGCGAGCAAGTGGAGTCCTATGTCAAAGAGATTAAAAGTCTTCAAGAAAAGCTTTCGACGCTGGAAGCCAGGACGAAGACTGAAAACCAGAAGACGGGCAAACAGGAAGTCCGCGAAATCAGACGCCGGTATGTGACGACAGAAGTTATAGAAATGCCGAAGACCACAGCCTCACATGAAAGTGCAAAATGCAACAAGGAGGACAAGATTCTCAACATGAAAGGATCCTCAGAGGTATGAACACAGTCACATTTATCAACAAATATACTTTATTTCAATCTAATCCATTTTATTAATATGCTTATGTGTCTAAATCAATTGTAACTTAAAGGTTCCTCCAATTTCACCTTACAGATCTCAACATCGGAGAAAGAAAACATTCTTGAGATGCACAAACAAGTTAATCAAGATAAAATGGAAGTCATTCACGGCCAAGACCTTCAGCTTAATTCACAATCAAAGTCCAATTTCAGTAGTTCTGGTCATCAAGCTCAAGTGCTCACACAAAAAGACAAGAGCCAGGTGAAATCTGATGAGCTCATGACCACGACGACGCAGGCGTACCTGGCTCTGTGTGGACTACCAGAGAAATCAATGAATGAAAAACGTAGCACCTTCAGGACGAGAACGTGTCAGATCACAGAAACTGGTGAGACTCAAGGCACATCGGAGAAGACGGCAACAGACGGACGATACGCCAGCAATCCCGCCGCTATCGCTGGAGTTTATGTGGAGTCGAGCAAGAAAAAGATATCCTTCTTAGAAGCTGCCGAGAAGGGCTTCCTAGCAAAGACATATGCCCTAGAGTTCCTGGAAACTCAGGCCGCGACAGGAAGCCTCACGGATCTGGCCACAGGAAAGACATACTCAGTTCTTGAGGCTCTTGAGAGAGGTCTTATAGAAACAGGCATGAAAGAGAAGCTGCTGGAGGCTGAGAAAGCTGTTACTGGCTACATGCATGCAGGGAAAAAGCTGTCTGTGTTTCAGGCAATTGAGGAAAAGATTCTTGATAGACTCAAAGGCAAGAAGATCCTCGAAGTCCAGGTGGCCACTGGAGGACTCATCAATCCAGAGACTGGTGTCAGGGTGCCAGCAAGCATTGCTGTTGATCAGGGTCTTCTGGACAAAGAGACTCTACAGAGTTTGTATGATCCAACCAGGAACCCCAAAGGTTTCCACAACCCTGACACGGGCCAGAAGGCATATTACTGTGAAATACTGAGGACCTGCGTTCATGACATTGATGGCAGCGTTTTCCTCTTTCCATTTGGTGACAAAAACGTGACCAATGCTTCTCCCTCGACTTCTCGTAGGGTGTGTGTTGTCAGCAGCAGCTCCGGCATCGAAATGTCAGCGTACGAGGCGTTCAAGGGGAAACACATCGACAAGAGGACATATTTGTTCCTGTCACAGCAAGAATGCGATTGGCAGGTTAGGTCTATAGTTGACGCTAATGGAAGCCCATGCCACGTCATCGCTGATGTGAAAGGTGGCCTGCAGATTTGCCTGGAGTCTGCTCTGAGTCAGAGGTTCCTCGAAGTATCCGAGCTTGAAAGCTACAGCAGTGAACTTCTCAGCATCTATGAGATTGCGGACCTCATATTCTCAAGAATGGTTGTTGTGGAGGATGTTACCAGCCCTATCGCTGGTTTTTGGGACATCGCTCAGAGAAAGCGTCTGTCGATTGTTCAGGGTGTTCAACAGGGCTTTACTGATAGGGGTACTGCTTTAAGATTGTTGGAGGCCCAGGCCTGCACCGGAGGCATTTGCGACCCCTCTTCTGGGGAGAAATTTACACTCGCATATGCCCTTAAAAGAGGTCTTCTGGATGAGTCGTTGGCTCAGCAGCTCCATAAGTTTGAGCAAGCATTTAAAGGCATCGCTCACCCCAAGACGGGAAAGACTATGTCTGTTCCCCAGGCTGTCCAGGAAAGCCTGTTCCCAAGGGATGTCGGTTTTCGCTGTATCGAGTTCCAGCTTCTAACTGGAGGAATTATAAGCGCTGACACTCATGAACGAGTCTCACTGGAGGAGGTCATCCAGAGCGGCATGGTTGACAAAGCCACTGCATCTGTACTCAAAGATGAGAAGTTCCACAGCAAAAGCCTCACCTGTCCAAAGACCAAGAGGAGAATCACATTCAAAGAGGCGCTTGAAAGAAGCATCTATGATTGCCACACTGGGTTAAGGTTGCTGGAGGCTGTGAAAGTTCTTGGCTATGGCGCCAAATCAACATTCCAATATCTTTCGGCATATAAGCAATAAACATTCACAACTGTGTCTAAAAAAATTGTGTTTTGTTTAATAGAACATCAACAACTCCTTATCCGTGAAGTAATCTTGATTCCGCTGTGTAATGACGGTGTATGTTTGCATAAATATGTTGCTACGGTGCTTTAACACAAGTTGATGCAATTAATGATTTTATAAATGTTTGAACACAGACCTTTGATTCAGCTGATTTTGTCCACGTCTTTTTAAGACAAAGTAACAGTCTTGTTAAAAACCCATCTGTTTTGATTCTAGAGATCTGTTGATGAGGAGAAGCGAGAGCATGGTGATAAAGTTAGCAAACTGTTACACTGGATGTCCAATGTGAAACAGAGCCCCAACAATGCCCTGAAAGATAGTAATGCCAACACAGATGCAGACGCTTCTAATAAGCCCCAGGTAAATAATGTGTATTTTTTTTTTTAAGTTCATGCCGTCTCCTTATTTTTTTATACGTGGCCACACATTTTGTGAGATAATGCTTTGCTTTAATGGTGAAGAGTATTTTTAAATCAACAGCTTTTTTCTGTCACAGTGTATGATTCCTAATAAAAACACAGTGCCTACTTTCTGATCCATTTAATTCATACATTTTACCCTATAAAATTGGCAGTTGTCATTAGTTTATTATAACTCCTGTTCAATTGGCCGGGTCATAAAAGGGTCATATATGTTGCACAAGCACTCAGTATAACTGCAATGAATAATAAAAAACACCTCAACCTGTACATTCACATTTCAGATTATTGTCACCATAGGTCCAAATACATATATGGTGTATGATACATACAGTACAATCCAATGTTGCTGTTATTTCATTTAAATTAAAGTAAATCAAAAATCAAATTGCAATATAAGTCAATATACCAAAATAGTTTTGCAATTGTGGTAAATTAGTGCTGGATATGAAACAGTTGTTGATCCAAAAAGAACAGTTTTCCCTTGGTGAATCGACCCAATTCTGGAATCAATCCAGTGTAAAATAAAATTAAACTGAACGGATGGAGAATTACTAAGATGTACTCTGGTCTCCTGCCAAATCTTATGTTTTAGCACTGCCCTATTTTACATTTCACTATTTATATATAGATACACGGAGAGGTTTGTTTGCTTCTTTGCTGTCAGTGTATGCAATAAGTGATTAAAGTTGAGCTGAAATATTTTCACATCTACTACACACCACCCTGAAATTTAAATTTATTCACACACATTCAATAAATGTCCTGTCATCTCAACAATGACAATCTATATTTGGATATTTACAATGAGTTGTTATGATTTTAGTACACTGATAAAAAAGTCAATACCTAAAAAGTATAGGTTTATTTTCCAATCAGGAATCATGGACTTGGAACTAAATACATTTTTTTATTATTATTTATTTAGGTTTTTAGATAGTAAAGGAAAGAAGAAATGAAATTACACAATTAATTATTTACCAGTGACAATAGGATAATGGAAACTTTGACCACCTATTTTTTCTAATATTTGATTCATTCATTTGTCAAATTATGAAAAAATCTCAGCCAGTGCATTGCATGGAGACATATTTCTAAGTGTCACTCCTCCATGTACTTCAAACATTAAATAATTACTATAGACACAATGCACTCCAGTACAATTGTATCAGAAACTGTGTCCTCTTCAATGACCATAGAACATAATCAAACTCACCAAAAAAATAAAACATTGTTAATATTTAAAAGATATATTATAATGTTGTTGCATTGCATTGTTTTTGTATGGGATTTTTTTAATAACATATATATTTAAAAAAAAAAGCAATATTCTTGTCCCCGCAGTGTGTGTCCTAATTCATTAATTGATATATCATATGAAAATAATTGATTTCATCTTTTAAACTAATTTAATGTGCCCCTGTTTATGAAGAATCCGTAATATGTACATCAGTCATTGTAATGCATATAAAGTGTTAATATATTAATGTTTGATGTTGTAGGTGTCAGTTGAGGAAATGGTAACAAAGAAGGAACAAATTGCAGAAGCACTGAGGGCCACACAAATGATGCTGAACAAGCACAGTGAAAAGTGAGTTGGAACGTTCTGCAACATGCAAACTACTTTTTCCCCCCCATTCTTTGAGATCTCAGCCTCATTTGTTATATTTTGTCCTACAGAATGACAGAGGATGAGAGAATGAAGGCCCAGGAGCAGCTGAAGGCACTCAATCAGGCCTACAACGAACTGGCCCAGCACTGTTCAGATCAGACGACCTCTGCAGAAGAGGTCGGACATCGTGCTATTGAGGAGATTGCATTCGTATCTTACAGTGTGTTAGAGAAGTGTGCTACCTGATGTTCAGTTGCATGGCTAACCTTTTTCCTCTGATCCTTAGCACAGTGTGAGCAGATTGTTCTTGCATTACTCTTTATTCTCTTACACCGGATCACTAGGGGGAGATTTTCTTAAAGAAATGAATTGACTCAGAAAACCAGTGTATGCTGTAAACATGCTTAGCTGCGCCCAGCTTTGGTCCTGACATTCCACCATCATCAATGTGCCAGAGTTCTTTAAATGTTCAACAGTATAACAGATATGACGCATAACCCTTTACATACAGTATGTCATGTGACTAACTACCCTCTTTTTGCAAGATCTTGGATATTTTATTCCCAGATGCATGATAGCTTTGTGTTGTTCGTCACTTTCCTGTTGCAACCCTGCAGCAGTCAGGCACTTGTGCACTTGCTGTGTTAACATACACATGTTTGTCTGGTGGTGAGTATGCATTTTGTCTTGGATTTGAATACCTTTAGTTGCAATTTTGACATACATCGACAAATACAGACTTTGATACATATTTAAAAAACAAAAACTGTTTGGTAATTTGTGATATTGTAATTCTCTGTAGGATTTCAAGTCCATTGGTGGCATCGGCGGCAATCAGACTGGAAGCATGGATGACCTGGTTGAGCAGACGGCTAGAGACGATCTGCCCAAGGCCCGATTTATGAACTCGGGGCTCTTTCAATCTGAGCCACATATCCCTCTGAACTGGGGTGATCCTCTCAAACAAGATCTGGTTCATAAATCTACACTGAGCCACTCGCTGGAGATGAATGACCCAAGCAAGGTTATACAGAGGTCATCCGTTTCATCCGTATCTCTCACTGACTTAGCAGCGGCTCGGGAAGGGTCCACCAGTGAAGACCTGGTCGTCAAGATGATAGCGCTCAAACCGGCCGGTGATGGATTGAAGGCGGGCTACACGGGAGATACACTCACGCTGGAGAGGGCATTTCGGGGCGGTCTAATTCCCGCTTCTGTCTATGTTGAGATCCTTCAGAGGCAAAAGGCCTGTCAGGATGTGATAAATCACAGCACTGGCGGGCCACTTGTGGAGCCTGTGCAGGGTGGGGAGCCCTGTGAAGCCAGTGGACTGATATTAAAGTGCCTTAGCAGGAATGAAACGCAGCCGCCAGGGAGGGATGTTAATAGTCTGAAGTCTTTCTGTGATGGTTTATGTGATCAGGAGACGTCGAAGCTGTCATCTGCTCAGACGGATGTACATGAGCCCGAGGAGGGTCATAATCCGGGGGACGTTAGGAGTGGCGGCGGGAACCTCCAGAATGGAGATGGACTGAAGGTGGATGCAGCTGTCCAGTGTGATTTAATGAGCTCCAGCAGTACACTTGTTGTGCTTGGAAATCATCAGCGGTTTATGGGCCTTGTGTTGCCTCGCTCCGGGGAAGTCCGTAGCGAGTCCACGTCGACGCGCCAACAAATCACCACCAACGAGTTTAGCAGCAGCCTGTTCGGCCGCTGTGAAAAAATAGCGGCTTTCTATATTCCAGAAACCTCCGAGGTGGTAGACGTCAATTTTGCCATTCAAAACCATTTGATCGACACTCACACGGCGGAGGTCTTAAAATCTGTAGAAATGTCCGACGTGTTTCTTGACGTTGATCGCCTAAGCGAAAAGTTTTCATCTTGGCTTATGTATAAAAAACTCAGAGTTGATGGTTGCCATGACGCCATAGATGACTTAGAAGTTGTCGTTCCTACTCCCACGGAGGCGGTACAGTTATTTATTTCTTACTTAATGATGAACAGTTACATTGATCCAGAGTCAGAGCAGAGGGTGCTAATACTCGATAAACAGTTGACTAAAATGATCAAAATCTTTCTTGAAGATTCAGTATTTTCTGAAAACACACAGCGACATACGACGTACCTGCCTGTAAACGTTGACGAGCTTTCAGCGCGCGACGATTTAGAGTTACCTTTGCACATAAGCGAGGAAACAGAAGAGTTCATGACACACACACAACACACACTCGACCCTCATTTCTCTGTTTCCTCGGACGAAAGGATCCCCTCCTGTTATCAAACACATGTAAATGACGAGTCTCGAAAACGAGACCCCGACAAAATATCTTCAGAATATAATTATATAGTTTGTGATAAGCCAGAGCCCGTTGTAGCTGAACGAGTCATATCTCAAAACAACACAGACTGCACAGAGTCAGGTGAATTTGAGGAAACGCCTTGTGAAAACCACAATGATGTTGGACGTACTGCTAGTCCACTTCTACTAGGGATCCCAGTTCTTCCTACAATATTTTCTGCAGATGACTCAACGTCAAGGATGTTTGACCCTCACTGTTCAGTGAAATCTAGCGGCCTGCCCCTGCCAGAGACAGAAAGAACTGATGATTTTACCCCAGCTGAGATCCTCTGTTCTGAGGCGGATTATCTTCAGAAGGCCCAAATGGAGGAAGAGGGTGTTCTGAATGCGACCTCGGGGACACATTACGACTCGGAGGAGCCTCTCGGGAGGGGCCTAACGGATGCTCAGATGGTGCTGCAGCCACTTGCCCTGCAGCTAGATGAAAAGAGACATGTCCCGGGAGATGAGGGGGAGGCAAAGTCTGTTTTAGAGCAAGCGCTGTCTGACGCGTCCTTAAATGTGGCGCAGTGTGAAACGCAGCAGCAGAGCCAGCTCCAGTCTGCCTGCAGCATCAGTATGAGCGAGTCATTTGAGTCACTTAGTGATGGAGAAGAGAAAGTCACTGCTGTCCAGGAAGCGTACCACGGCCACTCTCTTATTGAGGATCGCGGCCTAGGTTCCGGTGACGTAGCAGCAAACACGGTCGCCCTCACGGTGCCCGATCTCACACACGAGGAGGATGACGGGATGGGGACAGGAAGTGAGAACGGAGCTGATGACGAGACAGAGATGAGTCATTATTCCGGTGGCCACACGCCTCCTATGATCTCACCCTCTTCACGGAATCAAGTTTATGCAGAGTGTGTTCATCACACAGACACATCATCCTTAATTGCTGATGACTCACCGGGTGTAACCAATAGTCCGCTCACACATCCAGCTGATGTATCCAGTGTTGTGACAGAAATTGCTGTTCCATCTTCCCGGTCACATTCTCCTATGAGAAGCAGAACGCCTGACAGCCATGCAGATCTAAAGAGTGAGCCTCAATATGTCACTGGTGCTCATCAGTCTTTCAGAGCTCACAGCTCACCCACTCATTGTCTCATCGCTGCGTTCGAAACCCAAACGGCAGACCGGGCGGCTAACGAGAGCGCGGGCGAATTAGACGTGTTCTCATCCCGTCGCGATGCGTTGTCTGAGCAAGCTGGAATGATGGATGACACAAGTGCTGTTCACTTACCTCCGGACAGCGAGCCCGCTCCTAATATAGACCACTCCTCGCCTCGAGATTCGGTTAAAAGTACAATTACCTCAGTTTCTGGTCCTCATGGTAACTATAACAATAACATCACAGAAGATGGCAGCAGAATTACATTACCTCAGCACGCAGGGCTTCTTGTGGAGGGCGGTGTCAGCGCTGAATCTGACCCCGGCTGCTCTCAGAATGAAGTTGAAGAGAGACCTCAACAGTCAAAGCCCACTTCTCTGTCGCCTGATGCCTCCAATAAAGCAACACATGCTGGCTATGATGTAGAAAATACAGATCAATCAGCACTGTTGAATGAAAACCATTTGTCAGGCTTAGAGCACAGTGCGGCAGATGATGATGTGTTAAGCACAGGGTCAGCGTCACCACAGAGGCAACATGAGGACATTAGCAATGTCCCCGGTCACACAGAGCAGATCCCTGTGTCGTCAGGAAATGCACAGACAGCAGAGACGAGTGATGGAAAGGTGCCCTGTTCAAATATACCTGCTTCAGACGTGGAGCCAGGAGAGTCAGAAAGTAGAATGAGAGAAGGATTTGAACATTATATTCAACCAGATAGAAATGGATTGGATGTTTATGTGTCTGAAAATCCTCAAGTAGTTAGTGATTTCCTCCCACACAGCGACACATCTGATGCATCTTCAGCTCCGTCGGTGTTGTCTAATGCTGTGAGGAGGAGTGTGGATGGTCAGGGGGAAGTTATGGCAGAAGAGACTGGTGTCGGTGGTATGCGAAATGCAGAAAGTCAAGGCATCGAGAGCAGTGCTGTGAGTGTAGATCAGAATACTCCACAACTCTCAGGCACGGAGAGCGACCCACCTGGTGGGCTTTTAATGGATGTGACACAAGACGCCTACAGTTTGGACAACGAAAACACTGAAAGCCCAGAACTGATACCACAGGAAGAAATACGTGATGAAAAGACGGAGCAGCCCGACGCTCCCAATATCCAGCTGCAACTGCTGCAGGTCCTTAAGACCGTGTCCTCCAGCCAAGACCTGTCAGTGCTCCAGGAGGTGGTGGAAACCCTCAACAGCGCGCTGGGGGGCGACTCCCGGGCGGAGCGATGGCACACCCTGGAGAGCATCAAGGAGGAGAGCTCGGAGGGGGAGGACGAGGGGTCGGCGGAGGACGACCCGGGTCGCCTGTCTCCTCGGGGGTCCGCCAGCTCTGACGTCTGCAGGGTGGAGAAGGTCAAAAATATGGTAATGCTTCCATTGTTTCAGTGTTAGGACAACCTCCCACTTATTTATTTATTTATTTATTTATTTATTTATTTTTTATCATAATCAACATCTGCTGAACCTTTTTCTTTTTTTCCTTCAGCTGTTCTCCATCCAGGATTACTTGGAGTGTGTTGGCAGACTGCAGGACCACGCTGATGTTTTAGATGACGTCCAAAAGGACCTACTAAGTCAGGCTCCCATGGGCAACACCATGGAAGAACTGCAGATCCAAGTAGAGGAATGCCAGGTGGGAAAGGAATAGATAAAAGTTCAGTACTCATTTGTGTACTGTATATACCACACATGTGCATTCCTGACTATATCTGCTTTTATCCAGTCACTGATGTCCCAACTTTCCCAACTGGGCGGTGTCATGACGGCGGATCTGGAGAAAGCCACAGAACTCCTAAACTCCGCCGATGAGAACATTCCCGTACAGATCCGACGAGATCTGGCCTCGACATATCTGGAGCTGGAGCCAAATTTCACTGCTGTTTCCCAAATGTGTGCAGAAAGGAGTCACTTTCTGTTTCAAGCGATGGAAACAGGGAAGGTCAGTAATCACGTGTCATGATTAAAATGCATTCATTTCACAGGTACATCAGCTTAATTAATGCGTTGGATGTGATTGTAGGTACACTTGGAATCAGAGTACCAGCAGCACCTCAGTGATCTGGATGAACTAGTGGGCCTCATCCAAGATAATTCCGAGATACAGGATATCGATGTGAACACATGTGATGCTGACACGCTGAAACATTTGATTCAGCAAAACAAGGTAACCTAAAAGTCCAAATTGAAAAAAAACAACATTCAGTATCTTCAGTTACTGAAATGCATGTACAGCACTTTTCCCATATTTTCTTCTTTTTCCTCCAGGACACGGAGAGCGAGCTGCTCAAAGAGGCCAGGCTCAAGTTAGAGGACGTCACGTTCGATATCCAGTGTTTTATCTCTGAGCACGCTCAGTTCCTGAGTCCCGCTCAGAGCAGCTACCTGCTCAAGTTCCTGAGCACCACGCAGCGGGCGTTCAGAGACCAGGCAGAGCGGCTGCTTACCCACAGGGGCACCTTAGATGTCCTACTGGACACCAGAGAGAAGGAAGACCAGGAGAAGGTCTGCCTGCGGATGTGCTATGAGATATCACAGACGCTCCGTTAATAAAATAGAATAAGAAATTGGAAGTTGAATGTTCTTTGATTGAATTACAAGTCAATGACAACAATATTTCATACAGGTGCATCATAATTGGTTGGGTTTGCATTTCACATAATATTACATATGTTAAAGAATCCTTTACATATTTTTATACTTTGGAATAGACTTGTTTTTATGTGAATTTAATGAGTATTCTACAATGTGCAGCATATTTACACCAGTATGTCATTGTGATTTGTTCTCTGTATTCTATTGCATTGATGGACTCATTTCCCAATAACAGCATTGCATGCCAGATCACAGCTACAGACTAACCTTTCTGCCGGTTGTGTTCTACAGGCCTCAAGAAGCCCCGTGAAAAAATTAACAGCGGACAAATGCACCTCCTTTTGTCGAGACACTCTCAAACACAAGAAATGCACTAACGCACTCTACATAATGTCCTCGTGTCCTTGTAACCTCCACAAGACCAAAGCAGCGAATGGCGAGCATGTTTACAGCATACCCAGTTTGTACAGTACTGTTGTGTCGAAGCAGATGGTTCCTAAAAGACAATTTGCATGTTCCCTATTTAGGATCCCTTATTTTAAAGCCCCATTGAGCTGTTCAGATGCTTTTCAGGAGTAACCCTGAAGTTTTTTTTTCCATGTGTGTTGCATTGAATGCAAAAGTGCCATTAAATGTATTATAAGTCTGGGTGTTTGTTTTGTTTTGGACAGTCTTTGTTGGAGAGACACAAGGAGTTCACAGAGAAGCTAGAGGAGGTCTGTGATAATCTCACGCTGACGGAGAACCGTCTGATTGGTCATCAGCAGCAGGCCGACAACGCAGAGAGCGTCACAGACCTGCAGCAGTACCAGCAGGAGCATCAGGTTCGACAAGCCAGCATTTTTTATGAATAAGCCCCCGTTTTATTCCCTGACGACACCGTTCCTGATCCTTTATCACCGTCTGATTACAAGGCTCTGCAAAAAGACGTGCTGACGAATGCCAGTGCGCTGAACGAGGTCATCACCAGTGCGAAAAAGTTTCTGGAGGAGAATCGGAGCAGGCTGACGCCGGATCAGATCACCAGCGTAGAGAGTAAGTTGGAGGAGGCTAAAAGCAAAGCCTCACTCATCAACCAGCGGGCTGAGGAATCCAGGAAAGACTTGGAGAAGGTTGTGACCATAGCCATAAAACAGGAGAGCGAAAAGGTCAGAGTTCAGATCACCTGGTTCGAACCTGTGTTTCTGTAAATACTGTGAAAATATCAGCACATCCTGTTGATTTTTTTCAAGATCCATCATTTAGCTCCATATGTATCTGTTTAGGCGGCAGCCGTCGAGCGGCTTGAGGAAAGCAAAAACAAAATCGAAGGCCTCCTCGACTGGATATCCAACATCGGGAATGAGAACGAACGCGGCCGCGATCAAAGCGACCGTATAAGCCAGGAGAATGGAAACACGCCAGAGGGGGAAACAGACAGGGGGCCGACGGGGGAGGATGACGACGCTAATGGAAACGCTTTATCGACCACTGAAAGCGATTTTGGCAGCGGGGCCGACAGGAAGAACGACGCCTCCCTGGACCTTGATAAGCAGTATGACAGAGTCAAGGTACTGTTTGCTGCAAAAAAACATTCAGCCTCCATCCGGATTACACCCACATTCCAAAGTTGCTCAACGCTGATGGTAAATCTAAAGTGAAGGAGGAGTAGTTGGATTTGCTGAAATATTTGAAGTAAAAAAAAAAAAACATGCGGAAGATGCATCATAAAAATGTATTTCAGATCTGTGGAAATACATTCATATTGCAGATGAATAGAGTCTAAAAGGATAATGTGAACAAGTTCAGTTTCAAATTTGACATTTCATGATTTACACAGTATAATGTGCCATGTGTGTCAAAACAAAGGCAGGAGCAGATAGTATCAAGCTGTCTTATCATGAGTATAAATAAACAGAGAGCAGGAAATGATCTTAAAATTAATCCTTTTTTAAATACCAGAACAGTGTCTAAGGCCAAAAATTAAATTACACTTACTTTACATTTTTACAAAATGACCTTTTAATTCTTGATTGTTTCCACAGGCCCACCACCAGGAGATCCTCTCCCAGCAGCAGGACCTGATCATGGCCACGCAGTCGGCCCAGGCCCTGCTGGACAAGCAGGCCGCCGTGCTGTCCCCGGAGGAGAAGCACAAGCTGCAGCGGGACGTCCAGGAGCTGAAGGGCCGCTACGAGGCGTCGCTGACGCGGGCCGAGCAGCAGATGAAGCAGGTCCAGTGCGTCCAGGAGGAGCTGAGGAAGTTCCGAGACGACTGCGGCGAGTTCGAGGGCTGGCTGGACCAGGCCGAGGCGGAGCTGGGGAGGCAGGCGGCCCCCGCAGCGTCCCTCGCCGTCCTCGGCGCTCGGCTCCAGCGGCAGAAGAGCTTCTCGGAGGACGTGATCTCCCACAAAGGGGACCTCCGCTTCATCACCATCTCAGGTCAGAAGGTCCTGGACGTGGCCAAGGCCTGCGGAGTGGCCGACCCGGGGGCTAACGGCGCCGCGCTGCACGTGGACACTTCAGGGACCTGCTCTGCTGTCAAGGAGCAGCTGGACTCAGCAGCCAGTCGATACAAAGCGCTGCATTCACAGGTATCTAGTCTGGCTTCCAGGCTGCAATGACATCTTATTTCCACTAGATGGGAGCATTTGTCTTTCAAGAAAAGCCACGTCATGCCTCATAGTGGTATCGTGCCATCTTTTGTAAGCGTTAATAATAAATAACAATAAAAATAACGGTTAATAGTGCAGAATTTCCACACACCTGTATGGACCATGAGCCAAATATAGTAGAAGCGAGAACTGCACACTCTCTTCTTCTCTAGATCAGAGAAGATTTATCAGGAATGTCTCAGTACACATACCTTCACCAGGTTATTTATGAAGGTCTACATACCGAACATTGTTGCTTATAAATCTTTTCCAGTTGCCAGTGAAGCAAACCATGTGCTTTGTTCCACTAGAAAGTGATGCGTGCTTCTCCTCTAATCTTTCTCCTTTTTTTTGTTTTATTGTTATGTTCATATTAAATAGTTAAAGCCCACGCTGTTAACTATCTGGTTTCAGAATATCTCGCCCCACACATAGTGTAACCCCTTTTCTTTCTGTTTTATTTGTCTCAGTGCAACCAGCTTGGCAACAACCTCAAAGATGTGGTTGACAAATACAAAAGGTATGAAGACTCCAGTGACAGCCTTCTGAAGTGGCTGCACGGCTCCGAGGAGCAGGCCCGAAAGCAGCAGGCGGAGGCCATCGCAGCCGACCCGCAGACGCTGCAGAAACAGCTGGAGGAGACCAAGGCAAGGAAGCAACAACGAGCCCAGACCTGGTTTAAGCCTAGTCTGGTATCACCACCGACCTCAGGATTTCGTTTTTTGTCTTTTTTTATCTCGGCCGATGCTGAGTCCTATGCAAACGTCCCTTTTTTAGGTCACTCGTCCCCGCGTAATAACATGACATTTTGGTGAAAACAGTCAAAAGTTCCAAACGCCTGGCATTGTCTGAGCGTGCCGCGGTAGGAAACTACATCTACAGGCTGTGAGACAAACAGCAGATTCCCCCGTTAACCTTTGTCGACTCCGTGTGAACTATCATGGGTGTCTGGTCCCGAATGTGAAAAGAAAGTGAGGAGGAAAAAAAAAAAAAAAAAAAAAAAGCTGCATACAGCACTTGGAGCATTGCCTGGGTTACAAGGTTGTGCCTCGATAGACCTGCCTTACCATATACAGTGTTTCCACTGACTTAAGTACAACATGGTTATTTTTAGCTCTTGTGTTCAAATTCAGCCTCTCCATGTGAATAGTTTAACTCCGGTTATTTGTAGCTTACGTACTCCTACCGGAGGATAAGAAAACTGGGCTGACGGGATCGTCTCTGTCGGAGCTTTTTGGCCCGGGCCGGCTGAACATTTCTCTGTAAGGAGGTAGTGACTTACAGCACAGATACGCCAAGATAAGCGGCGCCTGTGAGCCAACGGAGGAACACTGTTCTTTTGGCTCCGGTTACAAATCACTGCAGAAATTCTGATCTCTTCTGTGAGCAGTGCAGTCCAGTGTAATTATGTTTATGGAATGACCCGCTATTACATCCAGAGAGTCTTGCACATCATCAATTCTGTCCCCCCCCCCATTTTTTCTCTTCATCACACTCGTAGAATGACAGCATTTACAATACAGTTTATGTAGCGGGTGGACATTTCATTTTACGTCCACATGTTGAAATGTCCCTGAGCGAAAACACTGAATGCCAAATACCTCCCGATGGTCAGACCAGCTGCCACGTGTGTGTTGCTGTGTGTGTGTGTGCGTGTGAGAACAAGGGCGTATGTAACGTCAGGGCAAACGCTGACTTATTCTTACTCATTGGTCCGCAGGCTTTACAAGGTCAGATGACTGGGCATCAGACCGCCGTCGACACGCTATGTAAAACGGCCGAGGCTTTGATCACATCTGAAGGAGACCTGTTGAGCAACCCAGATGAGATCCAGGAGACTGTAGGTGAGGGAAACAGCCTGAGTAGGGTCCAGATTTTTTGGCTGTTTATACGGTACATTTCAGGATGTAGTAATGTATAGTTTGATTTGATTTATTAGGCCTGTGGCAGGCAATAACTTTTTTACTGTGTAGCATATAGAATCCAAGGTCTGCTTTCACACCTGCAAACCAACCAAAATTGGTCTGATTGATGTTTCATTAGCAATCACAACTGCACAAAGGTTTTTCATTTGTTTTTCACACCAAACCAAACTAAATGCCTTTGGTTGGAAATAAACCACTTGGTATGCACCAAAGCACCCTAAAATATGCTGATTGTAAGATATCAGAAATTAAAGCACCCATGGAATATTTGAGGATGGCAAAATCAATTCAACCCATCTGAACTATATCATAAAGCTCATAAATGCAGTATGCGTTGGTTTTGAATAATTCGCTTTGCCTGTGTTAAGTGCTGAGATATTGTCTGCCAAAGTTTCAAACGTGAACGTGATCCGATCCTTCGCCCTGTAGACGATATAGTGGAGCGGTACGACAACCTGTCCAAGTCCGTCAGCGATCGAAACGAGAAGCTGCAGATCACCCTGACCCGCTCCATGAGTGTCCAGGACGGTCTGGATGAGATGATGGGATGGATGGAGGGGGTGGAGGCCAGCGTGAAGGAGAAGGGACAAATCCCCCTGGACTCCGCATCCATTGGGGATATCCTCAGCAAAGAAGCAGTGAGTGGGCATTCTAGCAACTACACTACGATACAATGTGCAACCACTCACTGGTAAATCTTTTCTATTCACCTTGAAGGCCTTAGAGCAGGACATAGCAAGTCGCCAGAGCAGCATTTCAGCCATGAAGGCCAAAGTTACCAAGTTCGTGGAGACGGCGGATCCCTCCGCCGCGCAGCTTCTCCAGTCCAGGATGGACGCGCTCTCGCAGCGTTTCTCCGACGCCTGTGAGCAACATAAGCAAAAGGTCTCACAGCTGGAGCAGCTGAAGGACAAGGTGGAGCAGTTTGACAGGGTGGCGGAGAAAGTCCAGCAGTATGTGGTGAAGCGCTCACAAGACCTGCACGAGACAGACGGCCCGGGGAAGACGTTCAATGAACTGTCTCAGCTGATGGAGGTAAATAAGCTGCCGGTGCCGTTTATCGCGTTTTCAATTTCAATAAAGAATATAATTTCGGAGCCAAAGAATGACTGATTGTTACAACTGTGATGTAGAACACTAAAGCTGAGATGGCTGAACACGCCGGTGATCTGGAGACGCTGCAGACTCTGTCCAAGGAGCTGTCTGAAATAAGCCCCGACGGGAATAAAGCCCAGATCCAGAGCAAGATGGACAATCTGCTGAATATTTTCACCACCTTCAAAGACACCGTCAAGGAAAAGTAAGTTGAGACTCAGAGTAAATAAAGAAGAATTGGATACTTTGGGCAATTTGCAAATGAAATCTGTAAATGTGACGCGCGTAATGGTGGAATTTATCCATATTCTTGTCTCCCTGCAGAGAAGAGGAGGTTTCGTCCTGTCAGGACCAGCTGGGGGAGTTCAGGTCGGCGGCCAACGCCCTCACCAAGTGGCTGGAGGAGACTACTGACAAAGTACCGGCGAGCGGCGGCGAGAGAAGCCTGGAGAAGGCCCTGCAGACAGTCACTGTGAGTCATCGGATAAATACAATAGTCTGCGGTAGTGTTTTATCTAACTGCGCTTAAAGCGCGTAAAGGGACGGCAGCTACCGATCCTCCACGTCTCACACCGCACAGAGGTCTGTGTTGTGCAATAGATGATGTAAGTGTGTTATAATAGTTCACGGTGCCGTCCTCCCCAAAACTCTCCGACATATCCTCACACTCTCTCTGCCAGCCAATGACAGATGTTTACATATCGGGGAGTAAAAGACGAAGATGTCCAGCGGGGGAGATATTTTACTTCACAGGATGTTCCGGGAAGTGTTGCTATCACTAGGAGAGTGCATGGTCAGTCTTTTATCTGGCAGCAAACGTGCAAGCACAACTAATAGTTGTGGTTAGAATTGCAAGACTATTAGAGTTGTGCCTAGCTGAATCACCGGGGGCTCATTGAACTGTTAAAATTCCACTTCCAGCAGGAGCCACCACTAGCCACCTAAAACACCTTTGTTCAAATTACAAAAAATGCCCCAGTCATTTTTGTACAAAATCCTCTTCAAAGATAAGAAAAAATTATTGTCACAAATCCTACAAAATGCTTCATTTATGCGACTTGTTCTTCTTTCATTAGGGGTTATTAGACGAATGGACATCCAAAGACCCTGAGGTCCAGGACCTGAACAGTAAAGGGACGTCACTGTGCAGCCTCATTAATTTCCTCACGTCGCCTGCCAAATCAAAGACCCCCAACAAGTCAGGTAAACACTTAACAGACCTCTTGCTCCTGAGTAATGAGAAGCATGGTGTTTGGGTGCACTTCGGAGTGTTGTATAATCACTAACCAACAGAGATCATGGAAAGATCCTGTGCCAACAATCCCAAACAGTCTGCCCGTCGTTTTACACGAGCTTTTGTCTTATGTCTTTGCATCAGCTCTTACTAATGGTGGTGGTCCAGCGAGCCATTCCTACCTAACCAATAAAGGTAAACAAGTGTGTATGCAGATGCTGCTGTGTAGAAAACACTGTTGTGGTGTGATGTGTTGTGGCAAAACACAGCTCCATAGCAACGTTTGAAAATCATTTTGACAGTATGTTTAGATTGTAAGCAAAAAAATAATAATAATTAGAATTATACACTACTGAGTTTAATGTCATGTTCTGAACATACTGCCATATTGTGAGCATGCAGCATCATCACAATAACACCGTGCCTATAAAAGCCAAGGAGACTTGATCAAAATGTGTCTCGATGTCCTCAGAGCTGACGGTAATTCAGCAGAACATGTCATTCGTCAACGAGGGATACGCAAGCCTGGGGGAAACGCTGAGGAGTCGAGCGGCGGAGCTGAGCAGCTCATTGCAAGAGGTGAAAGGGGCCCAAAAGGAGGTTGACGACATGATGACATGGCTGAGGGACATGAGCGAGACTGCGGCAACCTGGAACAACGCCGCCACAGTCCAGGACTCGGTGAAGACGCAGCTGGAACGGCAGAAGGTACAAAAGTGTGGTTGTCACTCACCAAAATGGACATTAAATAACGTGTTCCACTGGGAAACGGGACGGTCATATGACGCGTCAGGTTGAAAATCACAGGATTCAGTGTTCATAATTGATTTGAACCCTCCAGGCGTTAGAAGATGACATGAAGCAGAAGCGAGAGCCGCTCCAGAAGCTCAGGGAGAAGCTCCACAACCTGATTGAGACTCATCCAAACTCCCCCGAGGCAGCGAAATGGAAGCAGATGCTGGATGAAATAGGTATGCACCAAGGTGTTGCTACCAGATGGCCCCGTGTGATTTATGCCACTGATACCCTCAGACATGTGTTGAATAACTCTGATGTCATTACTGGTCTTTTTACAAAATGGCATTTACAAACGAGATCACTGTTGTCTTTCTAGTCACCTCCCCACCTCAAACTCAGATATAAACTGAGGGTTAGTGTCACACTACCTGCCGTCTGCCTCACCAGTTAATTAACAATTTTGTAGCACCAAGTCCTTTTTTAGCAGAACAGTGGGACAGTGCTGACTAACGCGAAACCGGCGTGATTTTTTTTCCACTCCTGCTTAGATGCTGCTTGGGCACACATCAGCGGCTCCGTGGAAGAGAGGAAGCAGCACCTGGAGCAGTCCAACAAGAACCTGGACATCTTCCAGACCACCGAGCTCCAGCTGGGCCAGTGGCTGTCGGAGAAGGAGCTGATGATGAGCGTCCTCGGACCCCTCTCCGTGGACCCCAACATGCTCAAAATGCAGAAGCAGCAAGTTCAGGTAGGGATGATGCCAGGGATGATTGTGGCGTCAGTCCTTAGTGAGGTTGGTGATTAAATGTGACTGATTTGTTCCCATTCAGATCCTCCAGAATGAATTCAAGAGCCGGAAACCTCAATACAAGCAACTGGAGGAAGCCGCCGCCGCCATCCTCAACCAGGATCCGTCCGACGGGAAGCTGGTGATGCAGCTGGCCGCCGTCACCCAGAAGTGGCAGGGCCTCACGGGGCAGCTGGACCAGCGGGACAGCCTCATCGACCAGGCGGCGGTGAAGACGGGGCAGTTCCAGGAGCTGCTGCGGGGCCTCGGCCAGGCCGCCGCTCGGCTGGAGACGCGGCTCGCCGACCAGCAGGCCCACAGCGCACAGCCCGACGCCGTGAAGAAGCAGCTGGAGGATGTGCAGAACATCTCGGCCCAGCTGAGGGAGGAGAGGAAGAAGCTGAAGGAGGCCGAGGCCATCAACGCCGAGCTCGCGGCCATGGTGACGGAGGACTACCTGAAGGCGGACCTGGCCAGGCAGCTGGAGAGCGTCAGCAAGCCTTTCAGACAGCTGGACGAGAAAGCAGGTCCGCCTTTTAATTGAACTTAATAACGTAGGTCGGTCATGTTTGGGAAGAAGGAACCGTTCTGTTTGTTGTTGAATCATTGCAGAATTAAATTGTTGTTCTATGACAACAACTTCCCATCTGGCTCTGGTCAAAATTCAATTTTCTGTTTAAGGAAGGTTCAAAGTATTTAAACAATTCTTTGTTTGGTATGTGGGAAATCTGCTTTGAGACTAAATGATATCAGAAAGGCGGAATGAAGTCCAATGTCATATAATGGAGCAATGCCAAGACTGTCATGTGGTGTACCCAGAAAGAACTTGGTACCAGAGAGTTTTATCTCTCAAAAATGTTTAACGTTCTACATTTTGAGTTAAAAAAAACACGCAAAATCATGATTTTTATAAAACAAAATATACATGATATATGAAAATAATAATACAAGTGGACTTTTAAATAACATGAAATCAACATGAACACAAATGTTCATTTTGAGGCCCGATAAAAGCTTCTTTAACCTGTATTTTGACATTTATTAGACTTCCTCATCTTGGCAACCATGATTTGTCACTAAACCTTATTTGAAGGTCTAGAATTTCTATAAATATTGACCCATGTTCCCGAAATGCTCAGTACACAAAGAAATGCACAAAGCCTGTATTCAGAAATGTTGCCTAACCCCTTAACGCCTGAATTTATATAGCTGTATATAAAAAAAATGTTTTATGTGTGTTTTTGCCTTTAAGTAGATGGTAAATAATGTTGATTATTAATAATGATTGTTTATTTCACTTTTGTACAAAAAATAAATAGAAAATTTGGTATGTTGCAAATTTGCAACAACAGGCATAATGGTCAATTTTGGGTCAATCCGATTTGTTGCATATTTGCAACAGCAGGCGTTAAGGGGTTAAAATAAGCCGTCAATACTCAGCTAATCAGAAGAGAGGCGCGAGAGAGAGGGGACGTAAAATTATGTTGAGATGACTTTAGGTTTTCAAACAAGTTTCAAACAAAACAAAAAAGAGTAAAATAGACCAGACCTTTACAAAAGTGACCTGCATTTACCTTCTGGTTCAACTTTAAACATAATTCATGTTGCAGCATTTCACTCACTAACACTCTTTTCTTCTCATACTGTAGCGAAACAGATCGAGCAGCTGAGCTCCACCTTCGCCAGCTCCCAGCAGTTCCATCAGACGTCCAAAGACTTCCAATCCTGGCTGGGTGAGAAGCTCCAGGACCAGTCCAAGCCTCAGCCCATCTCCACCAGGGTGGACGTCCTGCAGCAAACACTGGAGGAGCACAGCAAGCTCCAGCAGGCTCTCAGTGAGCACGAGGAGGCTTATAACACCATCACCGGGGAGGGGGAGACGCTTCTACAGAGCACCGACGGCGCGGAGAAGCTGGCGCTGCAGGGCCAGCTCGCCGCCCTCTCCTCCAACTGGCAGGAGGTAAGGAAGAGCTCGGCAGAACAGGCCGACAAGCTACACACCGCGCTGCAGCGGGCTCAGAAGTATCAGGAGCACGCAGAGAAGCTGGGCGCCTGGATCCAGGAGTGCGAGGCTGGCGAGGGCCGGCTCAAGCTCACCGTGGACCCCGCCGCCGTGGAGAGCTCCATTTCCCAGGTGAAAGCTCTCCAGAAGGACGTGGACAAGCATCGGGGGATGGTGGAGCAGCTCAACGCGGCTGCAGACGGCCTTCTGGAGGTGGCCAACGCAGACACCGAAGCTATAAAAGAGGACAAGAATAGCTTGGGTAGAAGGGTGGACAACGTCGCGGAGGGTCTGCAGAACAAAAGGGACGCCCTGGAGAACATCTCACATACAATCAAGGACTTTAATGAAGCCTTCAAAGAGGCAAAGAGTCAACTTGAGGGAGCTAAGAAGCAGGTGGATGCTTATGAATCACAAGGAGTGCAGGCACACAGCAATAAGAACTTAACCAACCTGAAAGCCCAACATAAGAGTTTGGAGGGCGTGCAGAACCAGGTGGAACATCTGAAGATCTTAGCTAAGGGCCTTGTCATAGATGTTCCAGATGCCGAAGGAGTCACAGACCTCCTGCTGCAAGCTGACAGCATAGAACAAGACTACAGCAGCCTCAACAACCATCTGGAGAAGACGTGTCAGGTCCTGGAGGGGAAACTGCAGGGCATCGGCCAGTTCCAGAACAACATCCGCGAGATGTACAGCAGATTCGCAGATTTGGACGACGAGCTGGACAGCATGGCCCCGGTGGGCCTGGACCTGGCCGTCCTGACGGAGCAGGTGGACAGCGTTCAGAGCTTCGTGGCCAAGCTGCAGGAGCTCATGACCAACACAGCCAACGCCGGGGACAGCTGCAAGAACATGCAGGAGACGGAATCCTCCCCGGACCTGGTGGGTCTGAAGAGGGACCTGGACGCCCTCAGCAAGCAGTGTGGCAAACTGATGGACAGAGCTAAAGGCAGAGAGACGCACGTCAGCAGCACCCTCACCAAACTGGAGGAGCTGTACGCCAAACTGCACCAAGTGGAGGATAAACTGAGTGGAGCTGTGGACAAGGAGGCGTCCCAGGAGGCGGTCGGCATGGAGACAGACATCATCAAACATCAGCTGGAGGCCTTCAAGGTAAGTTTTCTCTTTTTAACTAATATATCTAAAATACATCATATCAAACACTGAGAAGCAAATAAAATAAGTGATTGAGGATGTGAAATCAGTGTAGTAGATACCTAAACATGCTGCTCCATGTGATTGCACATGTTTGTTTTGTGTTTTTGTGGGATCACTTTTGTGGTGTTACAGTGGTGAACTTGATGCTATTGTTCCAAAGCGACCGTGTTCGTCTTCACACCGTGTGTCATGTTTCATTCGTCTGCTACATCAGTAATAAGCTAGTGATTATCAGCTGGTGGTCCCACACCTTTATCGCCTACATGACTTTCTTATAGGATTTTAGCATACATTGTAACAACATCTGTGCTTCCTAAACTTATTTACACCACAATTTTTGAAGCCGTATCATGCATTGTATCTGTGGAAATGAGGCAGACATTTGATATTTGTCATCAGCCCCCTCCAGGCTAGTGTAGAATAACCTTCACAGTGCTACCTTTGTGTTGCATAAAACGGCTACGTTACTATGCTGTCCCTTTTTGGAAATGACACAATGGTGACATTTTACTGCACCTGGAGTTAGAATTAATAAGCACTATGAAAACATTCTTGAAAAGTTTTATACAATGCTATAATGTATTGATTAAATGATTTTTAGCACACTACAATGTAGATATAAGCGCATTATACATGTTAGTTAATGTACAGTTTTTGTCAATAATATTTTTTTATATTTAATATAATGACTATTGGGTTAAACTATATTGTCATTAATTTTCTGTCATAGTTGGTCCAGTATCTGGTAATAAATACTTCTATCTGCAGGGGGCTACAACATAGTGTGTATAAACCAATATTTAGATGTTTCTATCTTGCTTATAGATGCTAAATTGTAAAATGTTACAGATGAACATAGAATTAAAACATAATTATGAGAAGAATAGTAGAAACCCTGTTCTCTTAAATTTAGTTTACATGTGATACAGCCTAGTAACAATGAATGGAATTGGCTTATTTGGCAATTAGCATATCGAACAAATGATCATAAAGTCACACTTTTTTCATTGTCACCAGTGGATTAGTGCTCGTCACATCCACAGTTTCCAGATCTCGCCGTGGAGCAGACATTAGCAGCAGGCTTTTCTCTGAGCACACTTGCTACAAGTAATCCTCTGGGGACCGCCGGTTCATTTGGGGCATCTGGCGTTAACAAAAGAGCCGCGGCCCATATGCAACGGTGCTGCGAATGGGAAGGACCGTCACAGCCAGGTGGTCGCCAGCAGGGCGCCGCTTGATTCATCGCTGCTCCATGTGGAGCTGGGCCCGCATCCTGATGTCTTACCATTAACATTTGGGCACTTTTGAACCTTCATAACCTGGCCAGTGCTTAGAGTAGGCCCCGCGTTAATTTGATTTCCCCGACACAGACACCAGTAAGTGAAACGCTGGTTAGTGAGCTTTAAAATGGCCCTGAACCCTGCAGTGTTTGGCAAATTATGGCTTTTTTTTTTTTTTACAGGATGAAGTTAGGTCATGCTAAATGCAGTGTAAGAAGGGCTTGACTGTTGTACACACTGTATTATTTAGCCTACAATTTACTTTTCATTCATTCATGGTGATTATATGTCATTCAACAAGCAAATTGCAGTGTGATGGTTTAAAGAAACAAGTATAGCTGCTGCAGAAAAAAACTAACTTCATGGCTTCTTTCTGCATTTTGAAAATGCTACAAACTAGTTCAATCCATTGCTCATGATTGATTGATAATAATCCCGGAAACTGTTATTACTTTAAGAATATGTAGGCTAAACATGCAGATTTATACAGATAATCCCGAACAATACTGAACAGCTTCCTCATTGTGGCTCTTCATAGTGTCTGTAAAATCCTAGAAGTCAGTTTTGGTGTCAGCTGGGGATAAAACAAGAGGTAGCAAGACTTACAGACAGATGCACAATATTTTAAAAGCCTTTTTAAATTCCTTTGGAATTTTCCAAAAGAGGATTAACCTATATTCAGAGGTGGAATTCTGAAACACTTCATCATTTATGTAAATTAGACAGTGTTACAATAAAAGAATGTAATCTGTTGTGTATAGGCATGTGACACAGATCTGTCCAAAAATATAGGTCATGGGATTTTTTTTTTTTTTTAATTAAGGGGGTGCCGCACTCATGTGAACCCCCAGTCGAGCTACGTGGATTAATTTAAATGGGGTGGCGTTGGTAGGGGGTGTTTGTGTGGGGACTTGAGTCTGAAGGCCCTGCAGTGTAACTAATAAAGAAGTGATTGATTCAAATTGTTGCTGAGCAGCGTTGTCACGGTGCGTGTTTTCACCCCCCCCCCCATCTTTGTCCTGTGACGTCGGGGTTGAGAGGGCAAACTCACCCTCGGCCGCTGCTGGAAAAAATCCCCTTTTGTATTCGCTCGTACTTCACTAAGCGAAGGCCGGTCACAAAAACGGCAAAGCAGTGTCGGAACCGGAGTCTTTATTTAGTTGCAGACGTTTCAAAGCCAATAAATCACTGCGCGATTGTGTCATGCTCTACTGTAGGTAAGTGGGCTTTATTGGCAGCCGGTGAAAAAAGAAATAAACAGAGAAAGACAAGCGCTCGGGTTCGTCTCTTTCATGTTGCTGTTACCATTTTAGGTCAGGCCTCGAAAAAGAGACACGCCTGACTTCATGTGTTTACTCTTGTTTTTCACATGCGATCTTGCGGAGGCTCGGGGCCGGGGAAAGTGAAGCCCCGCCGCACGTATATCTTCATGTGTACTTTACAGAGTGGCTCCGGTGACTCAACACCACCCGGGGGGTTTGGCGTGGGCCCGAAGACGTTACATCAGTGCCTGTTGCAAGTCAAAACGGAATTTCTACCTCGTGAATCACGCCGTGGCCCCGACCCGCTACATGGATGGTGTCACGCCGGACCACAAAGTGTTGCTTACTCACTGCCACATAACAATAATACGCTCTTCTCCGGGTGAAACGTGAAACCCCTGTGAGCTGGTTGCTACACAGGTGAAGGAGTTCGCATTGTTTTCCTGTGAGGCGGTTATGTTGAGTAAAAGGAATTAGAGCATATGTGCTTACGGACGCTTAAAGTAACCAATCAATAAGAACTATCCACTTTCCAATGTTCAAATGAAATTTCACTCAGAAATATGCAATGGTATGAATGTTGGATAGTCTCAAAGTACTGTTGCATCTGGACATAAATTGTTTAAGCAGTCCTCAGATGAATCAGTTTGCATACAATACATGTTACATTTATGACGGTGCCATTAACAGCCAACAGTTAATTAGCTGACTCCACATTGTTGTGTATATAAGCCTAATAGTATCAGCATGTGTGTGTTGTTATGATCATAAGCAGTGGTGACAAAATGATTATGTGGACCCGCATCAAATATCGTCATCAATTCGTCATTCGAGTCACTTTTGTTCAAGCAAAAGTTTCCCAAATTCTTTGGTTTCAGCTATGCAGATATAAATATCTTCTGTTTTTCTTCTTATGAAATAATTAGTTGCAAGTCTAATCTACGTGGTCACATTTCTAAAAAAATATATGTTTGGTCATTAATCCAGAGTGTTCCATTTTTTTTACTTAATTGTATTAAGTTGCAGTTACAAAACAAACAAAACTGAAAAAAAAGAAAGTGGAAAAAACATCCGTCATCACTCGTGAAGTTTCAGGAAGTCCGTCCGATCTGAGCCTGGCTCTGTTCCACTGCTCCTCCGGGCTGGGTTGTCTGGAGATGTTGATCAGCGCTGCTGTTAAAGGAAACTTTGGTCACTTGTTTGGCAGAACAGCACATTTTACAATTTATGTAAAGCTCAGTCGGTGTAAGTGACACAGAGAGGACAAAGTGACCTGTAGCTGGGACATTTTATTCGAAAGCAAGAATATTTAAACCAAAAAAACAAAAGTTTATGGGTTTCAGTGGCTTAACATTTTCTTTTTTAAATCCCACCATATCTGTAATGCACATTTATCTCTGCCAGAGTCCTCTTTGTGTCTCCTCTCATGCGTACAGAACAGCTCCTTACCGAGCTGCTGCCGCGGTGCAGACATATCCAGGAAACAAAAATAAATTCCCTTCATTATCTCCTCTGCTCGCTTCTCTTCTCCCACTCCAGTCACTGGACATAAAAAGCCCCTTCATGAACTTGGCAGAGCCGTCGGTGTTAAATTACCTGGGACCTGCGCCTCCCGTAGCATTCCACAGTAATTAAGAATATCTGCAGGGTCCACGGCAACCATCGGCAGAGAAGAAAACACGGGACAAAAAAAAAAAAAAAGGGGGGAGAGGAAAAAAAAAAAGGAAAAATATCAATCTATTTCAGCACAGAGTGTGATGTCATCAGTGGGAGCTGCTGCTGCCTGCTGGTCTGTGTTCTTTTGTGTGTGTGTGTGTGTGTGTGTGTAAAGTAGTACGTATCGCTTCCCTTCCCCATTCCCTTAGTCACTGGAAAAAAAAAGAGAGAGAGAGAAATAGTGAGTGATTGTGTCAGGATGCAGGAGATGGCTTAGAAGTGAAGTCATATGGGCCATGCAGACATAAAGGGGAATTAGAAGAAAGGGGGAAAGGGGGGGGCAGGGGGGGTCCTGTGTCCACCAATCAACATGTGCCGGCTCTAAGCACAAATGGAGTTGTGGCAGATGTTGTCTGAATAATGAGCGGGGGCGGGGCATGGAGCCCTCTGCCAGGAGGGTGTCTGTCATTGCAAGAGGAGCGATGAGAGAGAAAGGGCAGGCTTTTTTTTTTGTTTATCCAGGAGTACCAGCTCTCCACAGAAACTGCCCTGCAGTTTTTTTTTATTTTGTTTTGTTGTGTTTTGCGGAGCCTGTCGGAGTTTTTTTTTTTTTTTTGCCTGTGGATTATTTCACTACTTTGCACTGAACGTCGTCCTTTAGCTCGCACGGATGCTGCGGGGGATTTCAGGGAATAAAGAAGCACTTTGGACCAAGGGGGGAATGTGATGAGGCTTCGGCAATGCAAGGAGAGGAGCCGGGACCAATGTTGTCGGGATAGGTGACTGTATTCAAAGACTGGATTTTCATTCCTGACGCTGACTATGAAGCTGCTAGACAGTCCTAAAATTAGTTTAGGTTCTCTTTTATATTGTTTGAAATAGGACGATATTTGTATTTCTGAAGCCTTCTATTTTTTATGTAACTTTTTTATTTTGCACCATAATATATAAGAGAAAGTGTCCAGGAGAATTTACAGATTTTATTTTGAATAAGTGAAACTTTTTTCAGTATTTATTTGTTAACTTCTCATTTAAGAGAGGAGAAAAGCTATTATTCGGCACACTTGTGTAAATGTAACTTTTTTTTTTCTTTTCTTCGGTGATCAGCCTGCACTAAAGCAACACATACCTCATAGTATTTCACTACGCTCTTAGTCTTTTCTTTGTAGTGAGTAGGAACATTAGTGTGAGCATGGGGAAACCGCTGAGCAGACCAGATTGCCTCAGACAAAACCCTTCCTGTGTGGGGAAGGGGGAGGAGGAGGACCTGAACATTGATGACTGCTATGTGCCCCAGAGATCCATTTATGACACCGTCAGGCTCAACGAGCAGATCGACTCAGGCTCTAAGGGCAGCCTCTCCTCCCGCCACTTCACCAGCACCCTCCCCTACACGCACCGCACGCTGGACCTCAGCAGCCTGTGCGGGAACGGCGCCCTCTCCGCCTCCAGCTCCTTCGAGCTCCGCGCCCGCAAGCCCGCCCTGCTGGACGAGCGCGCCGTGTTCGACGGCCTGAAGCACAACGGGAACGCGCTCAGGGCCGTCGACACGGTGCTGCCCAGGTTGCGCCCGCAGGGCGGGGAGAAGAGGGAGCACCCTCACTCTCACCACCACCACCACCACCGGCGCTCCTGGCGGGCCTTCGCCCCCGCCAGCCTGGGCGAGTACGCCAGCCGCAGCGGCACGCTGGGCTCCGGGAGCGCGGAGAGGCCGGGGTTGATCAACGGCAGGCGGGGGCGCAGCATGACCAACTCGCTGACGTCTGAGGAGGACTCGGGCCTGTACAGCCCCACCGTAGAAAGGGAACGCCACGCTCACCGGTCCCATCGGAGGGGAGGCCCCGGCACCAGGAGCCTCTCGTCCTCCGAGGCCATGCACATGTCCGGGGAGCTGAAAACGGGCCGATCGCTGAGCTCGGGGCAGGAGGAGTTCCCCTTCTCGCCCGCCCGGGCCAGCCGGCCGCTCTACCACAGCGGCAGCCTGGTGCAGGAGCCACGCCGGCGCTCCGGCGTGCTGGAGCTGACCGACAGAGACACCCTGAGCAACGGGGACTACAAACACTCCACAGGCAGGTCGTCCTCGGGGTCAGCGTCACGCACTCAGAACGAGAGCTGCGGCTGGCGCTCCAGGACTCTGACGGACTACGATGAGCTGTCCACCGCCGAGCTGCTGGAGGATGTCTCATCTCAGGAGGACGGCGAGTTGGTCAGTGTGGTGGTGACGCAGCCCGAGACGTACGGAAACTCTGTAACTCTACCCGCCGAGCGGCGTCAGCACACGGAACCGTGTACCGCACAGCAAGGGGCGTCCAAGTACAACATGGAGGAGCTGGAGGAGTTCCTGCAGTCGGTGGAGGCCTGTCTGCCTAAGAATTTACAGGCTTTCCAACACGCGGGAGTGCACGAGATAGAGGCCTTTCTGAACGCCATCACCACCTGTCCTGAAATGGACCCTTTGGAATATTTCTCCCCACAGGTGCCCCGAAATAGCCTCGTCTGTCATTTCTGAGTTTTGGCTAATGAGCTGGTGGAGCACATGTTTAGCTGGATGATACACATCTTCAGATGAGCTTTTCCCGGCTGCTGGCTTGGTGTTTATTTCACATATCTGATTACATGATGAGCGAGTTAGGTATGGCACACTAGCCTGTCTGGATGCCTGTGTCATCATGTAGAGCTGCGTTTAAATATTCCGGGCGCTTTGCATATAGAAAAAAATAAAGAAAATGTTGAATGAGGTGTTTGTCGTAGAACTGGGACTCCCTGGCATCTGCATTATGTTTTTGTCATGACGGACAAATCCTTGAATCCTTGAACTCCTACTTTGGTTAATCTAAATAATCAGTTAATCAGTTAGTCAGTCAATTAGGAATTTACTGCCTTAAAAAAGAACAAGTTTCTCTGAAAGATACAGAATACACAGAGGTTAAAAAAGTTGCAAGGTGGCTGTAGGATAACAACCTTTCTCTTAGAAAAGGCCACAAATTAAATTGAGAAATGTATTTAATTACATAGTAAGAATTGGTCCGACCCCGATCGCATGAAAACCAACAGTAAATGATCGTTGATTTGTTCTGGATAATTGTTTATCAGGGGAATTTATGCCTTTAAATGCTAATGAAATTACCTGGTTAGAAAAGCTGAAATGTTGAATATATCAGCCTCTGGAGCATTGCTGTTATGACATTTTTATTATGCTGCCACTTCCTGTACAGCAGCACCATGCAGTTTTCTTAACCCTCTAAGGTCATTGGCTGCAAAATTATAAAATCGCCTTTAACTGTTCTAATATCCTAAAAAATGATATACATTTTTTTAAAAGGCTGCATTTACTCTTTTGCTATAAACTCACACCGCACTGGGCTCTATGGGGTTAAAGCTGTCCCTCTGCACATATCTTGTTGCAGTTCATTTAGAAAAAAATAAATCTCCTTCTCGTGGACAGAAGGCTAGTGCAAATTAAGACGGGTATTTCCCATAAAATTATGTACCTCCCCTATCTATCCAACTATTTAAATCTAATAAAGCACAACCACTCCCACAACACTGGAGGAAATCTAACAAATTTTATTCGAATCCAATTAAAAACATGCTGTGCATCTCTCTTGAGAGTTCTAAATCAGATCTGGTGGTTAAACAGTATGTAGTTAGTCTGTTTTCTTTTTTAAGTCGATTAATCTATCTCTCTCTCCAAACGAGACTGCAGGCTTGGGCACCTCTGAGATATCTGATTCTGATTTGTCGATCGCAGGCCTTTCAGAAAGAGGAGATCGATCCCCTTCAGACGCAGCTCCAGGACATCAGCTCCCTCGGCCAGGGCCTGATCCAGAACGCCGCCAAAGGCACCGACACCAAGAGGCTGGAGGATGACCTGGAAGATGTCAACACGAAGTGGAACACCCTCAATAAAAAGGTCGCCTGTTACTTCATATGCGGGTTGCTGGGGTCGGCGTTGAAGGCGTCTGACAGCTCTGTTTCGTCATGTGCTCTGCAGATCGCCGAGCGTTCCGCACAGCTGCACGAAGCCCTGCTGCGCTGCGGGAGGTTCCAGGACGCTCTGGAGTCGCTGCTCAGCTGGCTGACAGACACGGAGGAGCTGGTGGCCAATCAGAAGCCTCCCTCCGCAGAGTTTAAAGTGGTCAAGGCGCAGATACAAGAGCAGAAGGTAAGCTGGCGTCACGTGGCTCAAAAAAGGCGTAAACACACGTGTGAAACACACCAGCAAGACACATTTTTGGCCTTCTCCTCCTCCCAACGCTACAAAATCCACACCACCTTATGACTCCACCATTCATCCTCTTTAATTGACACCCGCTGTTGAACATGAATGCGGCACACAATGCTTTGAGTTTAATGGATGCTTAATTTGTGCCTGCGAGATTTACTGTTTTACTGCTCGCGGTGAGAGCGCTTTCACGGCGCCCAATAAGTCTTCCCCCCTTTGTTTGCCGCTCTGACAGCTCTTACAGAGGCTGCTGGACGACCGTAAGCCGACGGTGGAGCTGATAAAAAAAGAGGGAGGGAAGGTTGCGGAGCTGGCCGAGTCGGTGGATAGAGAGAAGGTTGCGAAAGAAATCGAGTGTCTGGGGCAGAGGTGGGACACTCTGCTCAAGAAGGCCGAAAACAGGTCTGTGTAAACTCTGTGAAGTTAAACACTCCCCTGAATGCACAGGTGCTATTGAAGAGTCTGCTGAAAGTTTTAAATCATTTTAAAGTTGTGTCATCTAATTAAATTCTGCCTGGATTTAGATGCTGAAATATTTAGGTCAAACTCACAAATCCATGCATGCTTTCCTCTTGCTAAAGCTTACTCTTGTGTCTATATGTCTGTATAAATTATATAATTATATATATATATATATAATAAAGAAAATAGGCCCAGGCTATTTGTTTCCTGTTCCGATAACCAACCTTCTTAATATCAACTATCAGTGAGAGTATATAAATATAAAGTATATAAATTATATATCCCAAAATGTCAAACTATTCCTTTAAAGTTCCCTCAATAAGTGGGAATTTTGTCACACAATTAGTTGCACATTCTTGAATGAAAATAGACAGTAACTGGGGTTTTAGAACTCCACCCACTCTGTAGAGGTAGTGTTGATATAAACCTGTTTGGGACTGTTCTTTGTTCCTAATCCTCTGCTGATGTTACCTCCATAAATGTGTCAGGCACAAGCAGCTAGAGAGCATTTTAGTGGTCACGCAGCAGTTCCACGAGACCCTGGAGCCCCTGAGCGAGTGGCTCGCCGCCACAGACAAACACCTGTCCAACGCCGAGCCCATCGGCACCGAGACCTCCAAACTGCAAGATCAGATCTCTCAACATAAGGTAATATCATTCATCTTCCCTCACCCCTCCATCTTACCCCATCCCTCAGCTGGATTCAACCTCGTCCATCCTGCTCAGTGATTTTCAGTTTCTCATTATTTCCCATCTTGTTTATCATTAGATTTCCATTTTGTTTTGTGTTTGTTTAATTTCTGTTTGTATCATTTTTTTCCCCCTTCGGTTTGCATCCCATCCCCCCCCGTGGTCAGGCCTTAGAGGAGGAGATAATGAACCACAGTAAAGACCTGTTTCAGGCCGTCAGCCTGGGTCAGGTGCTCCGAACCGTGAGCTCAGTGGACGATAAGGACTTTGTCCAGTCCAAGCTGGACGCCACCCAGGCCAATTACATAGAGCTCCAGGAGCGCTGCAGGAGGAAGGCTGAGGCGCTGCAGCAGGCCCTGGCCAACGCCCAGCTCTTTGGCGAGGACGAGGTGGCGCTCATGAACTGGCTCAACGAGGCGCACACGCGGCTGAATGAGGTGTCCGTGGAGGACTACAAAGTAGACATTCTTGAAAAGCAGCTGGCAGAACAACGGGTACACACGCCTCCTCCTCCTCCTCCTCCTCAGGCCAATCACTATGCTCTCCTGCCATTTCAACTGCTTCAGTCATGTTTTCAGTTGATTTCAGTTCATTAACTCTTTGCATCATTTCCTGTGGGACTCTCAGTGACTTTCTGAGGTGGCGTTTTTTTTTTCTTTTTTCATTTTTCTATTTCAGGAGCTACAAAGTGACATTGAGTTGAGGAAGCAGAACGTTGACCAGGCCATCTCGAATGGGATGGAGCTACTAAAGCAAACAACAGGCACGTCTGACGTTCTCATCTCGGCACAAAAAAAGAATCTCGGCTAACAATTCTGTCTTTGTAATATACATCCTACAGTGACTAGGTCTTATTCATGGAGCACTTTGATACCAGGCAATCAGATTATCAGATATTTTCTTCTCTTTTCATAATTGGGAACAAATTGTGTCATCTGGGGTTGTCCAACATGTCTCATTACTCACAGATCTGTACAGGATACTGTCTTATTTGCTAATATGACACATGTGCTCTTGGTTTGCAGCTAACTATACTTCCTTATTGTAAAGCAGCGAATGAAATCATAAATTCACTCTCTGTTTGCAGGTGATGAGGTGATCGTCATCCAGGGCAAACTAGACGGAATAAAAACAAAGTACGCTGAGATCAACTCCATGAGCGACAGCGTTCTGCAGACGCTGGAGCGGGTTTCGGGTCTGTCCGTGAAGCTGCAGCAAACCCACGAGGACCTGAGCTCCTGGCTGGACAAAACGGAGGCTGAGATCCGTGCTTTCGCCGACCAGGTGCCGGTTGGTGAGCAGCTGATCCACGCACAGAGCAGGCAGAAGGTACGAGTTACTGCAATAAAAGTGAAGAACGAGTGACTGATGATGTTGTGTTTGTGCTCAAAGCTGCTTATTCTGAAGGATTATGCTGAACTCTGCGCTTTGTGTGTGTCGTACAACCTTGTCCAGGCCTTGTTGAACGAGACCAAAGAGCAGAAAGTGGCGGTGGACAAGCTGAACGAGTTGAGCAGCTCTCTCATGGATCTGATCCCCTGGCACGCTCGAGAGGGTCTGGACAAGATGGTGACGGAGGATAATGAGCAGTACAGGGCCGTCTGTGACTCCATCACCCAGCAGGTCGACCAGATCAACGCAGACATACTGAAGTCACAACAGGTGAGGAGGAGGGAATAAAACAGCTTTTTCCTACTTTGTTTTATCGTGTATCCCTTCTCTGCCTGAATGGGGGTATTTCCTAATTACTAACAAAGTTTCCATGACTGGAAAACATCAGTGACCGAGCGTTTTTTTTTTATGTATCCAGTTCGAACAGGCTGCAGACAATGAGCTCGCTTGGCTGACTGACGCCGAGAGGAAGTTGCTGTCCATGGGCGAGATCCGGCTGGAGCCGGACCAGACCACAGCCCAGCTCCAAGCACAGAAGGTTAGCTCGTCATACGCTACTGTGTGTGTGTGTGTGTGTGTGTGTGTGTGTGTGGATGGATACACACAGGCCTTCGTCCAAACAAAGTTTGGTAAACACAGCGGTTTTGTTCTGTAACATCTCACTTTTCCTGGCTTTTCCAGATCTTCTCTATGGTCATTATGAGGCACAAAGATGCTGTGGATGAAATCGTGAAAACAGGAAAGTCTATCATGAACAGCAAAAACCCAGAGGAGAAAGAAGTGTTGAAGGTAGGGACAAAAAAAAAGATTTACTTTTTAAAAGTTGGTCATATTTCGTTCCCTTATAATGTAACTCATGGTTTCCTATCAGGCCAAGACGCAGAGCCTCTTGGAGAAGTACTGCGACGTCAGTCAGCTGAACTCGGAGCGCTGCCTGCAGCTGGAGCGAGCCCAGTCCCTGGCCGGACAGTTCTGGGAGACCTACGAGGAGTTGTCACCCTGGCTTCAGGAAACCCTGAACACCTTCAGCCAGTTGCCCGCCCCTGCTATTGAGTACGAGACGCTCCGGCAGCAGCAGGAGGAGCTCCGGGTAAGAGGCCACACGTTCGTGTTCGACACCTTCTATTCCGAAAGCTTTGGCAGCAACACAAAGAAAACCGAATGCATGGTGTCTTCTGCAGCAAATGCGAGAGCTGATTGCCGAGCACAAGCCGCACATCGACAAGATGAATAAGACTGGGCCTCAGCTACTGGAGCTGAGTCCAGTGGAGGGAGAGCCCATCAGAGAGAAGTACACGGTTACCGATCAGCTGTACACACAACTCAAGGCCGACGTCAAGCAGAGAGCTGTGACACTGGATGAGGCCATATCCAAATCCACTCAGGTGAGGAGCAGTTTTTGGGCCACAAAAACAGGAGGAGCAGTTTTTATTCATTTTTATTGGTCAACTTTTTTTTTGGATAGCTATTCAAAACATCATTGTTATCATAAAAAATTTAAGATCCCATAGGTGCGCTGTGGTGGTGTAGTTAGTAGAGCACAAAGCCATTAATAATAAATTTTAAAAAATCAATATTAGAATTCACAGCTCCATTGTCCCTTTTTCTTTCTGCACTGATCGTGCAGCCAACGTAACACAAGTATTGTACTGTCTCAATAACCACACAAGGACATTAGCTGGTTTAGCTGCTACTTTATTCCCAGCGCTAACACAGGTCTACCTCCAAGACAGGTTCACAGGCCCACAGGAAATCCCAGCACTATCACCTAACAGAGCAGACATATATAAACACATATAACCGTAACACGCACAGGTTGTTACAATATACACGAAAAAGTACAAAGTAAGACATTGATAATAAGTCATGGTCTATCAACATAAACTCAAAACTGATGTACACATTGAGATTTTCAGCATAAATTGTTTCCTTTTTCCTCACAATAACTGTATTTGCATGCCTCTTTTCATCTTAATGAGTGTCCATGTCTTACCCAATGTTCAATTTGTCTACTAAGACTATGAAGCAGTGGCCAAACATGAAATCTAAGCTTCCAGTTGTCTGTAGGAATAGATACTTCCTACAGGCACTGTACAACTCACAGATTAAAATATCAATAATAATAGTAATAACAACAACAATAATAATAATAATGATAATAAAATTGAAAGAAATTGGATTCTGACAGTGCCTTGTCCATATACAAGGATATTGTTCAATTGATTCACATTTGATGTGAATGTAAGTATGTTGTGGGCAATAGTCATTGTCTTTCTCCAAACGTATTACTATATTAAAATGCTAACTGAAATATTCCCGTTTCTCCTCCCCAACCCAGTTCCATGATAAGATCGAGCCGATGCTGGAATCCCTGGAGAGGATCGCCGAGCGCCTGCGTCAGCCTCCCTCCATCTCGGTGGAGCTGGACAAGATCAAGGAGCAGATTACCGAAAATAAGGCCGTTTCCGTGGACCTGGAGAAACTGCAGCCATCCTACGAGATGCTGAAGAAGCGAGGGGAGGAGATGATCGCGAGGTCTGAAGGGACAGACAAGGACTTATCTGCCAAAGGTATGCTATATACTCTATAGTATATAGATAGTATAGATCCTATAGTGATCTTGAATCTGTTTTTTACACAAGAGCTTTTATAGAAAGGTATGAGAACATAGGATCATATTGACTCTCTCTTCTTTTCATCTAACAAGCTGTTCAAGATAAACTGGACCAGATGATTTTCCTCTGGAGCGACATCCAGTCCCTGCTGGAGGAACGGGAGGCCAAGCTGCTGGACGTGATGGACCTCGCCGACAAGTTCTGGTGCGACCACTGCTCCCTGATGATCACCATCAGGGACAGCCAGGACCTGCTGAGGGAGCTGGAGCAGCCCGGCGTCGACCCGTCGGTGGTCAAGCAGCAGCAGGAGTTTGTGGAGGTCACACAAGATTCCCCCGAAAGATGCAGCGATCAAAACGGATGACTGCGAATTAAAAACAGGTTTTGAAAACTGCCTTTTTACTGCTGCAGGGCTTCAAGGAGGAGATCGACGGACTGCAGGATGAGCTTGACACGGTTCGAAACCAGGGAGAAGAGCTTATGACCGCCTGCGGAGAACCTGATAAACCTGTGATAAAGAAAAGCTTAGACGAGGTAAGTGATTGTGTTCATTTTTCCTTTTTTCATGTAGTCTTCTGCAGATCTTTTACTGGCTGATGACTTATAGGGTGCAAGCTGCTTTGCAATTCATGACGAGGGACCTCTGTTACTTTCCCAGGTGAACTCTGTGTGGGAAAATCTCAATAAGTCATGGAGAGAACGGGTAGAGAGACTGGAAGAAGCCATGCAGGCGGCCGTGCAGTTCCAGGACGGCCTGCAGGTACAAAGATTACCTAAAATGACCATCTAATCACAACGACACATGGTTACACAATAAGATGCTTCATTATTATTTCAATGTAAGACATACAGGAGAATACATTGTTAATTATAAATATGTAAAAGTTAAACAGACACACACACACACTTACACAAAAATGAGTCAGACATGTTTTTAAAGACTTAAAAATCAAACCACACAGTGCTTTTAATTGCAGTTGCCTGAAATCATACAACATTTTATGAGAGACTATCCATTTTGAAACAATAAACACCAGCCACAGTGAGTTGCTATATTTGGATCCTACTTTATCCTGTGTATAAAGTGTTTATAAGACTCCTCTAAACAGCTGCTTAAACTTCAAAAAATGCCAAACAATCATTCCAACTCCCAGTCTTCGAGTTCAGGGCCCCCCCCCCACCGTTTGTGTATGTTGTCAACCATATGGATCGACTGCAGGCCTCTTGAAGCCTTTAGATTTAGTGCATTGACATGACCCTAAAATGTGAAACATGACTCCGACTTTTGTTTTCTCCCAGTAACAATGGTTTCCCCCGCTTTGACACGCAGGGTATGTTCGACTGGGTGGAAATTCTGGACAGCAAACTGGATTCAATGTCACCTGTGGGCACAGACCTGGAAACTGTCAAACAGCAGATTGTAGAGCTCAAGGTAACGTCTCGTATTCACTCCTGTCTAAATATAACACAGTGGAATCTTCTTTTTATATACACAGAAAACAGGAGAAATAACTTTTGCCCTGCATTATTTATTTACCGGAGTCTCTGCGGTGTCAAATAACAGCTGTGTTTATGTTGAGTGCCTATTGCAGAAACCAGGTGGCCTGCTTTGTGCAGGTACAAAAAATAGCTTCATAGAGGAGTCACAATCGCTTTCATGTACCATAAGACAAATATTGAGCTGAAAAGACATAGCTGGGTGGGTCAGATCTATTGCTTGTATGACTCTATGTTTGCATGGACCCATTGAGTTTACTACTGTATACTCTGACGTGTTAGGAGTTCAAGGGAGAGGCCTACCAGCTGCAGATCGAGATGGAGCGTCTGAACCACCAGGCCGGCCTCCTGCTGAAGAAGGTGACGGAGGAGACGGACCGCTGCGCCATCCAGGAGCCCATGTCCGAGCTCAAGATGCTCTGGGACAACCTGGACGAGAAGATCATCAGCCGCCAGGTCAGAGGAGGGCAGAACAAGAATTGCATATTGAAATGTTCTCTAGCAATATACTATATAGTATTTCCTATTTTAATGCCTGTTGAACCCCACCACCCGCCTACAGTTCATTTCTAATTTGAAAAAAAAAAGAAGACTTTGAGTGACTTAGAAAAGCAGCCGGATGTGTGCACGCAACATCTAATGGTTTTAATCTGCCGTTAATCCAGCACAAACTGGAGGGAGGCCTCCTGGCCCTGGGCCAGTTCCAGCACGCCCTGGACGAGCTGCTGGCCTGGATGAGCCACACCGAGGAGATGCTGGACGAGCAGCGGCAGGCCGGAGGGGACCCCAAAGCCATCGAGATAGAGCTCGCCAAGCACCACGTACGGCAAACCTCGCCTCGGCCTCACTCCCTCGCCGCTACCCCCCCTCTCCTCCTAAATCTCTCGCAGCTGATCGCACTTTACATTGAAATTAATCCATGAAAATAGAACAGGAAGGGAACAGATTTATCCTCTCCTAACGTCTATTCCAATCTGAGATTTTTTTTTTTTAATCAGTATCTTATCCACCACCCTACATCTCGACTTCTCCGCCCTCATCATCTCCTCAGGTTCTCCAAATCGACGTGCTGGCCCATAAGTCAACGGTTGAGACGGTGAACAAGGCGGGTAATGACCTGGTGGAGTCCAGCGCCGGGGAGGAGGCCTCAGCCCTGCAGAGCAAACTGGAGAACCTGAACCAGCGGTGGAAGGCCATCCAGGAGAAGACGGCGCAGAGGAAGCAGCAGCTGCAAAGCGCTCTGATTCAGGTATTTAGCAGGAAAAATCAACACCGGTTATCTCTCATAGTTTGTTAGAGCTGGTTGAAAGCCGTGATTGGTTCTCTTCTTTGAAGAAGGAGCAGGTATGTTGTGTCAAAGTCATAAGATTCTTTTAGAGGAGAGATTCCTTTTGCTCCCCCCCCCCCTCCCCGCCACCTCCTCATTCCTTTTGCGTCCTGTGGACTTTCTATTCATAACTTTGACATTTAAGGGGGCGTTTTGACATGAGGGGGGGATTTAGGGAACAGAAAAATCTCCAGGATTTAGATATATATTCAAGAAATTCTTTGAAGAGTTCCCACAAACACATAATCCTTTCCCCGGTTGAGAAGGTTTTTTTGTCCATGAGTCAGAAGTGCACGGAGCGGAACTTTTGCATAGCCCATCTGGTTATTTAATAACAATAATAACCTGATAAGGGCCTGTGCGCTGAGGCATTGTTCCCAATAAATTTGTCCTAATTGCTGGTGAAGAAGACAGTTTGTGGGAGTTCTTTGTTCAAAGAAAAGAACACTTTTTTATTTTTTATTTTTTATTTGGTGGGTGCCAAAAGATCCAATTCTTCAATCCTAGACAGGTTCATGTTTCATCTTGGTTCCAAGTGAGCTTAAAAAGCTCAATTTTACTGAATAACTGAAGATGAAACAACAAGGGTGATTTACTTTTTAATTTATTAATTAATGAATTTCCCTGTTGAATACCACATATGGACAGTTCTGGTATCTAAATGAATCCTATAAATTAAAACTGAAACATCCTCTGCTTGAGAGCCATAGGTTCCCCTAACAATGCCTGTTTGTGTGCGACACCTTTTGTACTGACCCAGGTTGTATTGTGTTGCAGGCCCAGGGTTTCCATGGTGAGATAGAAGATATGCAGCAATGGCTGAAAGACACAGAACGTCAGCTGTTGGCATCAAAGGCTGTGGGGGGCTTACCAGACACGGCCCGGGAGCAGCTTAACGCCCATCTGGTATGTGTTTAACAATATGAAAGGCTGCATGCAGATGGCAGCCTCGTAAGGAGAGCGCTACGTCTGCTCTGTGTTTCTGTCCCGAGTGTGAAAATTAAGTGACATCGCAAAAATACACTTCTTGCATCCCGCCCCCCCCCGTACGGGAGGCGACAAAAAAAGCCTTGATGGTGTTTCAAATCGATTCAGCTGCGTCTTAGCTATAATGAATTTAGGAATGCCTTTCTCTTTTGTTTTGGCCCTCTCTGATAGGGAGAGAGAGGGCTCTTTCACGGCAAATCTTCGCCTGAGGCAGCATTGGAAGTGACATTTTTATGGATCCAATAACAGAGGGCTCACTTGAAAGCAATAACTTTTATCATTTATTTAATTTTTTTTCTAACTTTATACTGTTTAAATGTTTGTGGAAACATGCCACTGCGAGTCTCAGGCTGCGTCACTATCATCATTCCTTAACCATTTTTGGACCGGGTTTGGACACACGAATGACAAATTCGCTTCGTAGACACTGCCGACGATGCATGAAAAAGTGGAGTGGAGCTGTTTGAACTGTGTGACAGGAGTATCGCTCTCCCTCAATGTCGCGGTGTTTGTCTTCCTGCAGGAGTTGTGTTCCGCCTTCGAGGCGAAGGAGGAGCTGTACGGGGAACTGCTGAACAAGGGTCACCAGCTGCTCGCCATGGCGCCCGAGGGCCCCGACAGCAACACGGAGCAGGACCTCGCCAGCCTGAAGGAGAAGTGGGAGGCGGTGCAGGCCAAGGTCGCCGAGAGGAAGGTACGGAGGCGGGCGAGTGAGTCGGCCTTAGGTGCCGCTGAGGGATCGCCGTATGTGTGAGCCTCTAATCCCGGTGCCTGGTGGGGAATGGTGTAAAGACAGAATGCTGGCAGAGGACGCACAGGATGGCGTCATGCTGCGGCCTTGTCTGTCATGTCCCCGGCAGTTAGTGATTGCACCAAATAAATAACGGCAAAACTAATGAAATCCTTATTCATCATGTTAGTCCTTTTGGAACAACACTTTCTTGCTCCTGCCACTTCCAATAGATAAATAAACGGCATGCGAAACGACAGGAAACATAAATCGTCTCTCCCCACTTGCCGCTCCAGATATGGAGTGGCAATGCCGGCCGCTTGGAAGTTTGCTTTTTTTTTTTTGCTTCCTGTTTACTTTGGTGCCGTTCCCGGAGACTCTCCGAGTCGCAGCTGGCGGGCCGCGAAGCAACGTGACATTTCTCTAGCCTTTCAGGCAGCAAGCCGGCGCTCTAAAAATAAAACACAATTACACAATAATATCATTTTCAGCAAAGACGGCCCCCGACTGTGTATGAGGGAAACGTCACAAACATTACGCTGCGCATCACTCTCATTACGTCCGTAATGTCATGCGATGAGCTCGCATCGCTGGCTGCGGCCAACGGATGCTGCCCGGCGATGGACCTACTCTGGATCTTCCCCTCATTCGATTAAAAGCTCTTGATTCCATTTCCACCTCACCATCAGCCTCTCCAGAGATGCTAACTTCCTCCGTTTGTCCTGTGGCAACCGAGCTGTTTGTTTATGATGGTGCGGGTTATACTAGCACTCTGTTCTCTTTGTTAGATAGAAAATGCAAAAGGGGTAGGAGTCAGCCAGCGCAGAGGGGAAAATAAAACTGGATTGTTTACCCTGTTTAACCCTGAAGGTTGACCTCCATTATGATTTGTGTCCCAACAGGGGAAGCTGGAAGAAGCCTTGACAATGGCCACAGATTTCCACAACTCTCTGCAGGACTTCATCAACTGGTTAACTCAAGCGGAGCAGACGCTCAACATGGTGTCCCCCGCTTCCCTCATACTGGAGACCATCATGTTTCAGATTGATGAGCATAAGGTGATATTTGTGCACAGAAGGGTGAAAGGAGGGGGGGCTATAGCTGAAGACATGAAACTGAAGGCAATACTGTTTAAGATGCAAAAGTAGATGATCCGATACACATGAATAACATCACAGCTGCCGATGATGTGGGGCGATTTTTGCCTTTTTTGAACTGACCCTCTCCTCTGTGTGTGTTTGTGTGTGTGTGTGCGCCCAGATGTTTGTGACAGAGGTCAACTCCCACAGGGACCACATCATCGAGCTGGACAAGACGGGCACGCACCTGAAGTACTTCAGCCAGAAGCAGGACGTGGTGCTGATCAAGAACCTGCTGCTGAGCGTGCAGGGCCGCTGGGAGAAGCTGGTGCAGAGATCCGTGGAGCGAGGCCGCCTGCTGGACGACGCCAGGAAGCGGGCGAAGCAGGTGCCGCATGCGTGGGATTGGCGTTGTTTCACCACTATCGGGGCTTTTTTTTTTTTTTATTGTCGTTGGACAGCTCTGGAATTATATATTAAGCCTGTTTCTTATTATGTCTGCAGCCAATTATAGCGTTTTCATTCGTTTGAGCCTCTAAAACTTAATCATGTGAATGTTAAACAGGACCGGGCGCCGGATCAAATGAAATCATAGCTTTTAAAAAAAAACACTGTTTATTTCTTTTATCCTTCGTCAGTTCCACGAAACCTGGAATAAACTGATGGAATGGTTGGACGAGTCGGAGAAGAGTTTGGACTCGGAGGTGGAAATCGCCAACGATCCGGACAAAATCAAGACGCAGCTGTCACAGCACAAGGTGAGGGAAGTCGTGTCACCACAGGAGAGGGAGAGGGAATGGACGTTTAAACTATATATACGACAACTGTCCCTTTACTGGTGATGAGTGGAGGGATGGAGCATAACGGCGTCACAGGCTCCACGGCCCTCTGTTGTCTCCGCAGTGTTGGGTGGGGAGATTGTGCTAATCCTATCATAATCCCGGGATGGGCCAAATGTATTAGGGATGACCTTGCTTTTGGATACTTTTAATCTCTGTGGAGTAGGGGCTCTTGAGTTTTGACCCGTTTATTTGTTCCCCCTCACAGAATTCTTTCTTGTTAATCACAAAACACACACACAGATTAGGATACTGTCTGACATGCCAGCGGCAGTGAGAATAAAATCCCCTGAGAAGATCGTTTACAGCAGTCTGCTTAATTAAACAGTAAAATTCTGAATATGTAGTCGTTTTTTGGTCAGTAGTTGCAATGAACGCTCTGACCACGATGTCTCTCATATGCAGGAGTTCCAGAAGGCTCTGGGGAGCAAACACTCGGTGTACGACACCACGGCTCGAACGGGCCGGGCCCTGAAAGACAAGACCTCTCTGCAGGACGATAAGCAGAAGCTCGACGACAGTCTGAGCGAACTTCGGGACAAATGGGACACGGTCTGCGGCAAGTCAATAGAAAGGTGAGGAAATCCATGTCTGTTCCTGTTTTTTTTTTGATCTCATGGAAGTACTTCTGAGGATATATCCATTCAATATCAATCACCTACGCAGACAAAACAAGCTGGAGGAGGCCCTGCTGTTCTCGGGCCAGTTTACAGACGCTCTCCAGGCGCTCATCGACTGGCTGTACAGAGTGGAACCTCAGATGGCCGAGGACCAGCCGGTACATGGGGACATAGACCTGGTTCTCAACCTGATAGACAACCACAAGGTAGCAAACACACACACACACACACACACACACAGATGGAATGTTCCACCTTTGTTTACCCGCTATTAGAATCTCTGGTCCTCACAAAAGTCATATTAATATCGCCCTCTCCTCTGATCACTAACTCTGTTGTAGAACAATAGAAAACAAAGAGGACTTACAACACACCAGGGCTGGATTAGAAAATAAAGGAACGAAAGGACAAGCATTGTATTACCTTTCTATTCAGAGTTATGTTCTTTCTCTCTGTCTGGGTAGGAAGACTGGAAACCTGATGCTGTTACGTTCACTTATTTCCATATTATTATAATTATAAATAACAGCAACAAAGCTGCTTTTCCTGTCAAACAGATGTGAGTCTATTGAAAATAAGTGTGTTTTTTATTCTACATTAAAAAAAATGCATTAGTACATCCATCCATCCATTGTCTATCCCGCTTATTCCCTTTCGGGGTCGCAGGGGTCTGCTGGAGCCTATCCCAGCGCATTTATGGCGAGAGGCAGGGGGATACACCCCAGATGGTCGCCAGCCAATCGTGGGGCACACACACCATTCACACACCATTCACACACACACTCACACCTATGGGCAATTTAGATTTGCCAATTAACCTGAGCATGTTTTGTATTGTGGGAGGAAGCCGGAGTACCCGGTGAAAACCCACGCAGACACGGGGAGAACATGCAAACTCCACACAGAAAGGCCCCAGACCCAGGCCCAAGGCGGGTCTTGAACCTGCGACCTTCTTGCTGTGAGGCAACAGTGCTACCCACTGCTCCACCGTGTCGCCCTGCATTAGTACATTTTTCATTGAAATTATGACGTAAGATTTTATGGACGATAATAAAACTGTTTCCCTCCACATCCTAGGAAAAGTAGAGCTTAACTGTCTGTGCTAGTTATAATCACTGGTGTAATCCCTCTCTGAACACAACATGGGTATTTTTTGTTTTAATATATTTCTTGAGAACTGCTCATCCAATGTATTCAACATGCACATCTCTGACCTCAGCTGTGCTTTCTGTGTGATTTACTCTGTTATTATTTGGCTTTTATATAGTCTATTAGTATTATTTGAATTGTGCGTTACATCATAGTTGGATGATTTTCTTTTAGTAATGAGAAAGTCATTACATACAAAAAAGGTAAATCAAATAATGTGTGTTTTTATTTTTGGCATTCAAATCGTAACATAATCGTACACACATGATCACACACGCAGTTTAATATGTTGGATTGTGCGTGGGTTCATGCTCGTTTTGACCTTCCCTGACTTCACTCTGCAGGTCTTCCAGAAGGAGTTGGGCAAACGGACGGTCAGCGTCCAGGCCCTCAAACGCTCGGCCAAGGAGCTGATCGAGAGCAGTCACGACGACTCCTCCTGGGTCAAGGTCCAGATGCTGGAGCTGAGCACCCGCTGGGAGACCGTGTGCAACCTCTCCGTGTCCAAGCAGGCCCGGCTGGAGCAGGCCCTGTGTCAGGTACCCGCTGCCCCGCCGCTCGTCGCGACACGAAGGTAAGCGGCGTCTACCGGTCCGACTGACGCGTGTTGTCCTCTGACCTACAGGCCGAGGAGTTCCACTCCACGGTGCACATCCTGCTGGAGTGGCTGGCCGAGGCAGAGCAGACCCTGCGTTTCCATGGCAGCCTGCCCGACGACGAGGAGGCGCTGTGCGCGCTTATCGACCAACACAAGGCAAGCGATGCAGATATTTATGTTTCTTATCTTGAGCTCATTTTGGCAGTTCAGCGTTGTTTTAATGCAGACGTGAATCATGCGTACATTCCTCTCTGATTAGGTATTCCCCGATTGAACAAACAGTAAAGATCCACTTCAGCCTAATAAATGCAGCATGTCTGCAAGCGGTGTAATGCCGCGTTATCGTACACACCAAATACAACTATGATTTCATCCGATCCGAACGGCACGATTACGCTAATATTTACGCCGCCCGATGAGCAACCAATATTTTTTATGCCCGCTGAAAATAATCCAAGCCGCATGCTATTTTTAAGGAGTTCATGAGGAAACTGGAGGAAAAGCGAGTGGCTCTAAATAAAGCGACCAGTCTCGGGGAGGCTATTCTGACCATCTGCCATCCAGACTCCATCACGACCATCAAACACTGGAACACCATCATTAAAGCCCGGTTGGAAGAGGTCAGTTCCCAGCTGCGTGCCTGTCTGCTCGCTCATACCCCCAGGTATGACACGAACACAATTACACAGCTCTCATGTTTAGAGCCTCGCAACATAGAAGTATGTCTCTTCTTCTCTCTCTCTCTCTTTTTTAGTCAAAATCAGTCAATAAGGGCTGAACCACTGACAACTTATACTTTCTGAATTATTATGAATATATTATGTTTCACTAAAGTAATCAGACTTGTACAGATAGTTTATTACCATGTAGTATGAGAGTGTGGTTAGTGGCCTGTTAACTGGCTTTAACATCATGTTTTATGCAATGACATTTGCATGCCTGATAATGCAAAAATAAATGGTTCTGCTTCTGTTTATGAGTAATTCTTGCGATGTTGCAACGGCAGGTGCAAGCCTGGGCCCGGCAGCACCAGCAGCGGCTGGCCGCAGCCCTCAGCGAGCTGCTGGCTACCCAGGAGCTGCTGGAGAACCTGCTGACCTGGCTGCAGTGGGCCGAGTCTAACCTCAACGACAAGGATAAGGAGTCGCTGCCGCAGGAGATCGAGGAAGTCAAAAGCCTCATAGCTGAGCACCAGGTGAATAACAAGCTATAGCACAGCAGGAGACGCCTCCAGTAGATGTGGTGCAGACCAGCAGCAAACGTGTTGATTTACCCTGCAGGCATTCATGGAGGAAATGACCAGGAAGCAACCGGATGTCGACAAAATCACTAAGACGCACAAGAGGAAGGCTGCGGTGGAACCCCAAATCCAGTCCCACATTCCCGTGCTCGACAAAGGAAGAGCTGGAAGTACGTGTGTCACAAACAGCCACTCTCACAGGGCACGACCCTCCAGCCATCTGGCACCGGTGTTGAGTCACGGCAGGGTGACGCAACATCCTCGTCGGGCGCGTTTTAGCACCTGCAATGATGTCACGGCCTATCTGTTGCTCTGGATTACATTGCTAAAAGAAACAACAACACGGTCGCGTTGAAGGTTTGTTTTTGTTTTTTTTGTCTTTTTCACTTGCAGGAAAGCGTTCTCCCACTCAAGCCATGTACGCCTCGGTAACGCAAGCTCCCATCGAAACCAAGAACCCGCGCGTTAACCTGCTGGTCACCAAGTGGCAGCACGTTTGGCTGCTGGCTCTGGACAGGAGGAGGAAGCTCAACGATGCTCTGGACAGGTTGGAGGAGGTAATCATGTTTATTCTGATGTTTGTTCCCTGCAAACGTGCTCGCTGCTTTTCTGGCTAACTATAATATCTGCGTCCCTTCCAGCTGAAGGAATTTGTCAATTTTGACTTCGACGTGTGGCGGAAGCGCTACATGCGCTGGATGAACCATAAAAAGTCCCGTGTCATGGACTTCTTCCGCCGCATTGACAAGGATCAGGATGGCAAAGTGACCCGACAGGAGTTCATAGAGGGCATTCTCTCCTCCAGTAAGTGTCCAGCCTACAAAATCCACAACTGGACAGTAAAGGCTTTTTAACACTCGGTGGTTCTTTCCGTAGAATTCCCCACCAGTCGCCTGGAGATGAGCGCCGTGGCAGACATTTTTGACAGAGACGGCGACGGCTACATCGACTACTACGAGTTTGTTGCCGCTCTGCATCCCAACAAGGACGCCTACAAACCACTAACAGATGCGGACAAAATTGAAGATGAGGTAATGCCAACCCTCATGCTCTGGATCTTCAAATCGTCCATTTGGAAAGAGGCGTTCAAAGAACAGCAGTTCAAATAAAAAATCTGTTCGCAGGTGACGCGTCAAGTGGCGAAATGCAAATGTCCAAAACGGTTCCAAGTGGAGCAAATCGGCGCCAACAAATACCGGGTGAGGCCGTTTGAACCTGTTTTATTGAGAGACAAATCATGTGTTTGAACGAATGCCACGATTCTGAAAAATTTAAAGACTTGACGCCTAATTTTACTGGCAGATGCTGTGGAAGGTAAGTGTTGAATGTGCTGCAAAAAGTCTCCTAGTCAGTCTAACCTTTTTATATTTTTTTATTGTTCTTCACACCACCAGTTCTACCTTGGAAACCAGGTACATATGAAATCCTTTTCTATCCTTCTGTTTCTGTGCCTTACTAAGCCTTATGTCCTTTTTTTTTCATTTACCATGTTTGCTTCCCAATTAAAACCCGCCCAAATCCCTGGCTGATATTTACAGAATGGAACTCAGAAGTAGAAATAAATAACAACCTGTGGCCTTTTTTTATTTAAACTAAAAATCAATGGCCTCAGATTTGCTTTTGGTAAAACGAACTGTTTTTATTAAAATCTATGTAATTTTGTTTTTGTTCATAGAAAAACCTAAACAAAAAAATTGTGCTTAAACGTCTGCTTTTGAGTTTCAGAAAAACTACAATATTAATGCGCCAATACCATTCCAGCCCATGTTTTTTTATTGGTCCACGGGCATAGATTCATTTGCTGGGCCGTTTGGAGAGTAACGCTTTCTGTGTGCTTGCCTTTGGCGCTTCGGTATCATGGGAATGATTTACCTCATCATTGGCTGATATGGTTTATTAATTTCTTTTTTTTCATAGCTGGGCAAACCTTGATGATTCCATTGAATTCTTTGCATTTCATTTTGCCTACTGAGTTAATATTGTCTTGAATTAAAAAAAAAAGTGCATGCCGCAATGTAAAAGTCATTACTGGTCTGGGTTTCTCACGCCACATGCTTTCTGAAGCTTGTTGGCCTTAGATGAATAATGGGAGGTGCAAGTGAGGTGGGATAGTGGTGGATTACAGTTTGTATTGATTGTATCACACAACAATGAATTTAAATAATTCTTTTGACAGTTTGGTCTGGTTCACTGCTTACATGACTCCTTAATCGGCGATGAGACAATAGCAAACAGGGAAAATCAAAATCTTACCCCTCACCTGAACGTTGCCGTTTTGGAAAGCTGTATTCTGGTAAATGGATATTCTTAAAGTTGTTTCTTGTGCCTTCTCCTCCAGATCATATTTCAAACTCCATCATCTTTAATGTATCTGATCACTAAAGTCACCATTGGCATTGAATCATTCTGATAATCATACAGTATATGCAAGATTTGTAACCAGTTTGAGAGACATTATATAATGTGACAGGCACTTAGCGGAGGGTGTCATCAGTGTGTGGTCATGTCTGCGTGTTACACTGTGGTGGTTTGAGACAGAAATGATTTAAACCATTCCTCATGTTGTTCTCAGTGTGTCGTCGGAGCTAGCTGCATTGGTTCTGCATCGGTGTCAATGCATCCCAACGAGTCGTAGTTGTAGAACGTGCAACAAAGTGCTCGATTTGCAGGAGATTGCTGTTTTGTCTGTCTTGAGTACGATGTGAGACTGTTTTTTTTGGAGCAGGAAGCATGCAGTGCTGTGATTGTCCCGTGTGCGTTGTTGTGCTAACGCTGTCACAGTCACATCCAACTGGCTGATTTCTGCCATCACCCCATGACGCTTGAACCATTCACCTCCATGTCAGGCTCATCACAACGCTTGATCCTTAGTGTCCTGATGTTTTTCGTTGTGTGCGGTTGGTCAGACGAAGGCACATTATTGTAGAGCAGTGCCCCCTGGTGGTGCAATGATGTGCTTTCACTTCACGTCTTTCTTACAGGATCAACCTGCAGTAAACGGCAGCAAACTGAAGCCAGACAGCAACACAATTTAAATCCTGATAGTCTGAGGACACCGAATTAGATGAAATATTAATTTAGTGAAAAGTTATTTGCTGATGTTGCTGTTTATCGTTGCAGAAAACACATCTGCGCTGCTGCTTTGTACTTCAATTTAGTAGTTAATACAAATTCTCTCAATATTTTCCCACTAACAGACATTAATGCAGAGCCTGGCTTATAGATCTCCAACTGTAATTTATCCCCTACATTAAATAAATCAGGCTTTACATCAAAAGGAATTCACTTTAGTTTAAATGACCGAATAGTAATTCACTAAAACTGAAATTGAATCGCACCCTCCAGAACACACTAAAGGAAGAAATCCAGTTGGATTGACCTCTGTGTATTATGTGTTGTTGTGTTGCTGTTTGTGTAAACCTGTGCAGCATGAAAAGCAAAATCAGCTCTGGTGTGGACTAAAAAAAATTAAGAACAATTTAATGATGCTTTATTCTATACATTTAAATGAACAAATTGACTGAAACAAATTTAAATTCACACATACACATAAAATTTCATTAAATTCTCCGGATTAGGTTTCAAGCTCCAAACCAGGCTGGTTTTAAGTGTTGCTCAAGTTAAATCCTGCAGTGAGACGTTGCTTCTAAATATGAGGTTTCAGCGTTTTCACACGTCCTCTCTCTGTTTTCCTTCCCTCCTCCTCAGTTCGGAGACTCCCAACAGCTTCGCCTCGTGCGCATTTTACGCAGCACCGTGATGGTGCGGGTGGGCGGGGGCTGGATGGCTCTGGATGAGTTCCTGGTGAAGAACGACCCCTGTCGAGGTGAGGTCAAAAGGTCAACACAAGCCCGCTGCAAAATGCCAAAGAAAATTGCACCAACTTTTTTTTATCATATATATTGTCAATATTGTCAGATGTTTGGTATTGAAAGATCATATATTAATTAGAATTTGTTGCAATTATTAACTCATTTTTTCAAGAAGGTGAAGTGTTCATTCACAGCAACATTTCTATTGCTGTTCACTACTTTTCCACATAGGGATAAAAGGTATGCATCCAAGCCATTAGATAGGCCAATGGATGCAAAAAATATATATATTTAATTACTATTTGATGTGAACTCATAAGAAATATGAACAATGTATGTTGTTTCATGACAGGTTTATGGTAAGTTAAAAAGTCTCCAGCTTGAAATAATAGCAAGAATCAGATGTTTAAGAATAAGTGTGTACACCAAATACACAGTGTATATCAATATAAAACCTCCTCTCTAGTGCTATAGCTTCATGTGATCTGCTTGTTTCTTCTCTCTCCTGCATTAACTACAACTTTCTCTCTTCCCGCTGAACGTGACGTTATTCCCTCCTAGTGCATCACCACGGGAGCAAAATGTTGCGCTCGGAATCAAACTCCTCGATAACTCAGTCGCCCATAGGTTGGCAAATCTCAAACTTTCTCACCTTGCTTCATGAACCCACCAGTAGTGGTATGTGTGTCTGCACATCCGAGCGTGTTCCACTTGTGTTGGTCCTGGTGTGTGTGTTACTCGCCGCGTTGAGCACTCATCATGAATGGCATTCACATAAAGCAGCCCCCCCCCCTCCGCTCATAACTCAGCTGCAGCTGGTTCTCATGCATGCAGTCGTGCTGCTGTTTGCTGCGAATTAGCTGCAGAAAAGCAGTTCTCAACCGACCTTTTTTGTCATTGTTGCAGTTTTCAGGTTTGCTTGACAATCAAACACATATTAAAAACCGTGTGAAAGGTTCAATAAATAAAAATAAAATGGTATAACCGGGGTTTTCTGTACAAAAACTGAATTTGTTGAACTGTTTGCTCTGTTTGATGTTGTGGCTCAGTGATTAAAACTGCATGTAAGTTTGTTTTAACACAACTGGTGCAAGCATGACTGGGTTTATCCAGGTTTATTTTTTAGTTTTTTTTTTAATTTGTAGCTCTTCTAATTAACATGAGTGTTTTATGTATACATTTTTTCAACATTTTTTCAGTGTCCAACCAAACACAGAAGCATTGCTTGTTTGGTGAAAAAGCAAAGAAGTTAATTCCATCTGGGTTGCAGCGAGCATGTGTTTTTAAGTTCTCATTGTGCTTTTTTTTCATTCATTTTCCTATGTGGTTGTTTAGTTAGTCAGCACAGTTACTGACATCGGCTCACTTGGAGTATATTTACTTTTTAATTATTTTTTTGTAGCTAAAGGCAGGACAAACATGGAGCTGCGAGAGAAGTTCATCCTCCCAGAGGGCACCACCCAGGTGATGGCCAGCTTCCGCTACCGAGGTCGCAGGTCGCGGCCGTCGTCTAGGGGCGCATCTCCCAACAGGTCCACGTCCAGCCAGAGCTGCGCCATCCCGTCACACCCAACGACGACCTGCACGCACAAGGTGAGAGCTGCACGCCGCAGTCTGCAGGCGTCTGCCTCCCTCTGGGTCGATCCCCCCCCCTCCTTTCATGATTTTATTCATTTTGCATTATTTGATCATTCTACTTTCTGTTGTTCTCCTCCTCTCCTAGTCTCCATCTAGTGTTCATCATAGTGTTTCTTCCTTTTTAATTTGTGATTCCATGTTTGTGTTTTTTTTTGTTTTTTTTGTTGATTTGCCATTGTTCCCCAGAGTCCCCAACACATAACCCGCAATTATGATAAGCCATGGCTTGCAAACAGCAAACCCTCCACTCCTCTTAAATCATCCGACTCCTTTGGGAGCCAAGGTTCATCCTCAGAGGTATAGTCACATGATGTGGACAGACTGATTCAGATTCATGACCCAATTGAAAGCTATTTGATATATGTATTATATCAATTATTATAATAATATTATTATTATAATATTATATATTTGTGATTGCACTGATTACAGTTTATTCTGAGATGACTTTGAGATTTCAGTTGGGTCTGTAAGCTTTAATACTAATGTGTTGATCAGTTAATTGTTGCCTGATTAATTCTACTATAACAGATAACAGATTTTTCACCTGCAGCAAAGCTAAATAAACGATATATACTAACAGCGTGCGGTGCAACTTCTGTATAACTCGATGGAGATGTCCTGAGGTGCAATTTACCAACCACTGATAACAAGTGAAAGTCATTAACTAACATGAAGCTGTGTCTTTACCAGGGTACACCAGTTCAGGGCAGCAAATTACGTCTTCCTGGATACTTGTCAGGCAAAGGCTTCCAGTCTGGTGAGGAGGGAACGCTGATCAGCGCTGCTGTGCTCAAGGCCCGAAATCAGACAATAGGTGGTGAGTGGAGAGATGCATGTAGTATCCTATAAATATAAAATATAAAAAATATTCTATATTATTGTGATTACAACTTTTTTAATGAGTGAGATTCCAAAAGATTTTAGATAAAGGTATATTTGGAAAAAGAGGTTTACATAGATGAGGAAAAGTAAGTTCAGGTATAGTAGTTAGTCAGATGACACATATGAATCATTGTTGTTGATGAATTGTTCCAGAGTCGAGGAGACTCTCCAGCCGCCCCGGCAGCAAAGCCGGCAGCCGCGGGAGCAGCCGCCGGGGGAGCGACGCCTCCGACTTCGACATCTCCGACATCCAGTCCGTTTGCTCGGACGTGTCGGAGACGGTGGGCGACTCCAGCCGGGCCACGCCGCGCTCCGCATCTCGCCAGCACGGGGGGAAGCCCTCCAAGATCCCCACGCCGCAGAGAAGAAGCACGCCCACGAGCAAACTGGCCAAGGGCTCCAAGCGGTAGTCGGTGGCCCTGAAAAAAAACGACACATCACCAATGAGAACGACGACGACGACAAAAAAAAAAAAAAAAAACAGAAGCTAGTTGCACCTCAAACATGTAACGGATACTGAAGATATCTAACTTAAAAGACTGCAAATGTGTTGAGTGTTATTTAAATTGTTGCAAAGATGTAAAATATTCTGTTAAGAGGCAATATGGTTTAATATTATGTGAGAATGGAATGTTATCGGCCTTGTGTATTTGTTTTTAATGTATTTTATTTTTTTTTGTGGAAAATGTCAAATTGTTTTTATTGTATTTTATTTGATCGATGCGAAACCTGTAGAGGTTCGACGAACACTAGAGAAAAACCCGGGAACCGATGGGTGAGCTAACATTTCGACACACTAATGAAGGGCAACACGCAGGATTGCGCTCTGAGAGTTACTGAATGTACTGTAATTTATGTTTGCTGATGTGTGGAGTAGATGGTGCGTCGCGGCACTGTTTGAGGCACTGCAATTATCTATTTAAGTTCTATAATATACTGCCAACATGCATTTAAAGGGCAATGCAATATAACTACAATAAACCCCAGTAAGCACTGCAGAAACCTTTGAAAAACACTATTTAAGACAAGTAGCAGAAACCTCGTGATAATGACGCTTTGGAGTCCTGTTTTGATGTCAGCAGCTGCAGTCCCTGTTTCGTTTTTCGACCACTTCACGGCGGCGCGTGCATCGTCCCTGAAGAGGTGCCACTTCACGTAGACATTCTCTTGTGCATCCATGTCAATGTGTTGTTGATTTCGGTAGAGCTGAAATTGTTACTGTAACATTACTTTGTAATAAACCTGCTTGCAGAAGGCCACCAGAGACTGGTGAGGACCACACAGGCGTCCCTGCTCACTTCCTCCATGTGTTCATGCTGCTCATCTAAAGCAGCGCAACGGTTAAGCAAAGGTTATAACCACGACCGAATCGGGAAACTATATAATACACATAAATAGCCACACTTTGCAAACCACCACACACACACACACACACACACACACACATCTCCACAATCTTCATTTGTGTAATGTGTGTTTGAACACAATCACACAATTTTAACTTCTCATGTGTGCAAAGCGCTGTTGAATTTATCAAATTAGCAATCACAGCTTTATTGGGTCTGAGATCTCAGCACTGAGAGACCAGACAATTCAGAAAAGACAATAGGTAAGAAACCTCTCCTTATTGTAGACTGTTTTAAAATATGTATGAAATTAGGAACTGTATGCAACAAAAAGCCAATCTTATGAGATGAAAATATCCTGATTTTAGGTAAATTATCCATATTGGGTAGAAATATTTCTTATTTCCTTATTCCATTGACCATTGATCATTTTTTTTCTTTTTGAGTGCATCCTACAGCAAAATCACCTCCAGATGAAGCAGATCTACAGATCCCTGTTCAAGAGTACCCAGATGGACTTGCAAGTAAGGACTGGACTTTATTGATCTAATTGAATGTAGCCGATTACCACTGCTAATACACATTAATGTATTGTAATATAAAGGTTTGCACTTTGCAGTAATAGCTGTCTGTTTCTGGTGGTGTTAAGTTGTCTATTTCAGAGAATTCGTAAGCTTGATGCAGCTCCAGTTTCCTGTGACTTTATAACATTCGATGAGGTTAGTTTTCAAAGGGGGAAGGAAGGTCAGCGGTCAGACAGCCATTGTTGAGGTTCCTGGCCAGCGGGGAGAGAACATCACCACGCGTGCAGCTGTAAAACCACCGGAGCGTGCTGCATCATCACCGCTCAAACCCTTGGCCCCGGCAAAGCTGCCCATCTCAAGACTTTCCTGGACACGCGACATAACGTCCCATATCCAGCCGAGCAGATGGATGGCCCAGAGCGGCCTAGGTACGCTCGCTGTCATCTGGGAAAACCCAAGTTTCCACTCCGCTCTGGTGTGCAACCGGTTCATCGACCACCCACGTTTTTTTCCGTTCATCATCTGCCACCATATTCTCCATTTCTCCTTATTGAGGAGGAGTTTTTTTCAGCTTGGCATTGAGAGGTATATAAATGCTGCAGTCCGTCATGCCAGGCGATACTTTCCCCCGCTGGTTGGCCAGGGAGAACGCTGCTCTGATGTCGATGAGGTCCTGCGGCCAGGGGGAGGGAAAAAAAAAAAGTTTTCTCTTCTTTACAGTATACGCAAGGAGTGTTTTCTCTTTTTTTTTCACGAATCCAACTGTGTTTGCTCAGATATCTACAGCATTTTCAAAATAATAAAATAATACAAAATAAACATTCTATTGTCTACATACTTATTGTGTGTTTTATGAGTGCGGAACGACAACAGTTTAGAGCACACTACTGAATGCACAGGATGTAGTTTAACACCTAGAATACATGTAAAAGGCTTTCTGGTGGGATTATCATACAGTAGTAGTTTTTTTCATTGAGGGTTTTCCACTGAGCATGTCCGTGTTTACCATTCATTTAATGCTGTGTATGTCACTTAAAGATGTAGAACATTACATTGTTTAGAATGGAGTGTTACTTATGCTTTTGCATCGGGGATTCGTGTGTGAGTCATTTTTGGGTTTACTTTTGAGAAAATGAGTTTAACTTTGAGAAAATGTAAAGAGAAAAAAAAGAAACATGGGATTAGGAAAGTTTTAGTTGAATCTGCAGCAAATATGAAATATCTATCTCTGGTAAATGTGTCCCATAATTGATTGTTTTCACTAGTTTTTCTTGAAATGGGGTAAAAAAAATAAATAAATGTGAAATCATGTTTTCACTATAATTCAGGCCTAAATGAACACACTGACAGTTTCAAAATGTTTTTTTATAATAAATTCCTATTAAATGAGAGGCTCTGGAACAAAATCTGGTCTGTGGTCTAATTTGTGGCCACTTGTCAATTGACCCTTGATGTGAAAAAGTTTAGGAACCACTTGTTTAGACCATTTTTTTATTTATTGAAATATTGCCTCATTCAGTGCTTATTGATTGTTAGGATTCACTGTCTTTCTTTATATTTTTTCAATAAAACACAAAAGAAGACATTTGACACATATACTGGCTATTTTCTTCCAGATAAAATAACTAATAAAGACAATAATCAGCAATTAATTCAATAATGAAAGAGTCACTGGATACATAGAAACAACAGGAATACAGCTCTCTATGTGGAATATTTAGATCCTATGTATCCCTGTGTGTCAGTCAGCAGATTATTATGGCCTGGCCTGTGGATGCAGTGTGGTGGTTTAGATTGAAGGTATGGTCTCCTCTTGGTGGAATGTTTGCAGAGCGTCTTGTGTTTAGCTGTGACATACTACATCTGTATCTCAGAGCGGCTCCGCAGATGAACGCTGTCTTGAATGAACACACTGAACCTCCCTGTGACTGTTTTCTAAGGCAATTATAGGTTGTGATTCGACAAAAGGCTGCTTTCAAACTGGGGCAGTTAATTTGTAAAAGTAAGTTAGGTACATTTTTTTTTAGGTTTTACAAAAAAAAAAAAAAGACTAAAAGTTCTTTTGGCGAGCTCTGATGAGTAAAACAGAGCTTAAATAAACAGTATAGGCAGATTCTGTTCAATATTCCTGTTACTGTCCCCTTCACTTAAAGCGTTATCCTGCAGGAAGCCTGCTGGTATGTTCACCTACATTTCCTTCATGTGATGACACTGTTTGCCGGACGGTGTTACCTCGTGGTGACTGGACATCTCACTGGCCTATGAGAGGAGACAGATCCTCTGGGGACCAAAGGTGTAGTGGAGCAGGGGTCAGGCTCCTCTGAGACCCTGAGCTTCGCCTTTGAATTGGTCCTCCTGTTCAGCTCAAAGCCTGGCCTGGGGATGGCTCTTTAGAGTGGGACATATCCTCACACCAGGAACTGGAATAGATCCATCTGCAGGAGCCCTGGAACCTTCTTTTTCAGGAATATGTGAGTGACTGCAGTATTCTCGTATTATCTTGCATATCTTTAATTGCAAGTAGTTTTCAATGGCAAGGCTGGATGAAATAAATGAGGGTTGCTGATGACTCAGATAACAGATAGTTTCATAGTCTAGCGTGGCCTTTGGTTTGTGGAAAGTTCTTATGGGAAAGCAAAACGTTAGAAAGTAGAAATATAATCGTCTTTGATCTTTAAATCTTAGAAACTTACAGTTCAAACTATCCTACAACTTACCCCATATGTATAAGTATTTTAAGGGAAATCTGTTAATGCATTTTATTCTGTATTAACATAGATCAGATTTGTAGTCCGGTTTATTAATTTTCATTTATATTTGCCCCTCAAATTCTAAACTGAAATGTCTTTGAATCAAGTGTCTGAACCTAGGAAAAGATGCTGAAATCTGGCGTGTTATTATTAACTGTAGGACGACTGATCCCTAATTAATATATCTCATCAATCCATGTGTCTGATTGATCTGATCGCTGTACTGCAGGCACTTATAGCGCCTGACTTTCAAAAGATGAAGATGCCGGCGTGCAGAGATATGCTGGTGTTTGCAGCACTCTTTGCCATCTCAGGATTCGCCCAAAGTCAACAGTTACCAAGTAAGTTTTTACTTTTTGCCTTTCTATGTGACGGCTGGAATCCACCAATGCGTTTAAAATGAACACTCATAGTGAAATATCACCAATACAATATGCTGCTTCTGTATTGTAGTAACCGAGGTTAAAAGATGTTTTTAATATATGAATCAACCTTATATATATATATATATTTATTTTTTTCATGTATTCACCTGCTCTTAATGTAGTTTTCCTTGCTCACAACAACCAGCAGATGACAGTATTTGTCAGTTCATATCCCACCATTCGCCTTCACGGCAGCGGCCGAGGTGTCGTATTTCCTGCTCTCGGTGTCTATGTGGATACTCAAGTCCAGAGGTCAAACTCGGGTTAGGCTGTGTACGTGCGCCTTTGAAACTCTGCAACTGAGTCTTTCTGCTACAATACATGAACCAGTTCACATAGTGTTCTATGGTATGAGCAGAATAGGCCTCCTAAATATGTGAAACAACAGATTATACTGTTAGCACGGCCGTCTGATTATTATTAGCAACACATATAACCACGCTGCAGAATCTGCAGCTAAAGAATTCAGGTGATGTGACATGTTAGGATCCACAGCTTATTGTTTTATGCAAATCCCGTAACGCGAGTCTTTCACCAGCATTTCATCCCCACGTTTTAACCGACACACAAAAGCAGCCCGGCCGTGCTGATCTCATCGCAGGACAAAGCTTCCAGTGTTTAGACTCTAGTCTCCAGAAATCCACGCAGGAAAGAAAATAAACAGCCTCCTTGTGTTAATGGGTTTAACAAATGATCTCAGAGTACCTGCAAAGAGAAGGCACTATAATGAAAATGAGTAATGCGACTATTTATAAAGTCAATGATATCAGTGCTGACATAAGATTTAGAAGTAGTCCAGCACCTTTGATGCCGAATCAGTGTGACGTCAGCTTGTTGTCTGTCTACGTGTGTGTGTGTGTGTGTGTGTGTGTGCGTGTGTGTGTGTGCTGTGAGGTTTTGATCTTCTGGAGGAGTTCCGCGTGCCTCAGTCGAGAGGAGTGAGGCGAGTTGATGGCTCCAAACCCGAGGCGGTGGCCTACCGTGTCAACCCCTCCATCCATCTACGCAGGACCATGAGGTACAGATCTGGACTCGATGAGCCCGGTTCATTTTCAAAGAAGCTGATGTGATTAAAGGAACAGTGTGTAACATTTAGTGACATTTAGAAGCTTAGTGGAACAGGCCTGGGACAGAAGTGCAATATACAGAAGCATGTTATAATTAGTATGCCTGTATATTTAAATCAAAATAAGATTCGATTGGCTTGGTTTGCAGGCGTGGGAACTTGGTTGAAATCTGCAGCCTTGCCACTAGATGCCGCCAGATACTAAACACTGCATCTTTAACGTCATGATGACAGCAGGGATGTGTTTTACCGCCCTCTTTATTTAAACTTCCAAGTCTGTGACCACTCTTTACCGTCGGTTGCCTGTCGTGTTGTCATGGTAACCTGATGTAGACGAGTACATCACTGCAGCAAAGTGAGCAGTTAAACAGCATCTGCAACAGTTCCATTTTCAGGAGGAGATACTGTTGAAAAAAACTCTCATTTGTGAGTTTCTATGCAAATTGCAAAATGCCAACGCTGTATTTCTGTTAACAAATGCAAAATTGCCTTTTAAATGTATTAACAATGTAGTTTTGGTCAAATAAAAGACAGAAAGAATGTTTTTCATTGCTCTACAGTTCTAAGCAATGTATCATTAACACATTGTCACACAAGGGTGAATGTGATGAAAGTAACATAGTTGTTTGCTGATGTGGTATTTATGCATAAAATATAAAAAATCTCTGTTTCTATTTAGCATAAACAAACCCTTATGTTCCCACAAAAAGCCTTCAAGCCCTCTAAACCTCCGTGTCGTTTCACAGCGACGTGTACCCAGATGGTCTCCCCTCCGACTACTCTGTCATCGCAACCTTCAAAGTGACCAAGGACGCGGCCAAGAAATCCTGGAACCTGTGGCAGGTCAGTGACCCCGAGGGTCACGATCAGGTGGGCCTGCGTTTCCAGGGCGACACGCGCTCCCTGGACTTCTTCTACGCCGGCCCCCGCGGGAGCCAGATGCTGAGGACCTTCCGCGGCGTGGAGAAGCTGTTCGACGGCGAGTGGCACAAGTTGGCGCTGAGCGTGAAGGGCGACAAGGTCAAGCTGCTGGTGGACTGCGAGGAGGTCAGCGTGGAGTCCATCGACGAGCCCCGGCCGGTCATCCGCCAGGGGTACACCGCCATCGTCAAGCGGGCGGCGGGGGACCGCTCCGTGTCTGTACGTACATGGCGCCGAATTCTCCGATATCTCCGAATTTAACATTGGTTAACTAAGGATACAACTTCTCATGTTACCTCCCGCCTCCCGCCAGGTGGACCTCCAGCAGATGCAGGTGTCATGTGACCCGGAGCAGCCCTATTCAGAGGGCTGCTGCGAGCTCTCCAACGTGGTGAGTCAGCTCACGTTTCACGGGTTTTCACTCCCCCCCTCTCTGCTTTTTTTATTAGTCTGAGAACCAATTTTCTGACCTTTTCCCGGCGTTGCAGTGTGGCGGATACGCAGAGATCGGCCTGATGGGTGGACGGGCTTCCTGCAAATGTATGCATGGACAACCTGGGGTCCAGGGATCTCCAGGACCAATGGTGCATATGCAGTAAAAAAATAAAATAAAATCACTGAACATATTAATCATTCATATAGATGTTACATGTAACTCCTTTGACTGAGACATGTTGACTTTTTTTCCCTAAATTCTTCTGCAGGGTCACATCGGTCTTCCAGGACAACCCGGAGACAGGGGAAGACCCGGAAACTGGGTAAATAAATCTGTGTGACCACAATGGAAAAATGAGTGTGTTTTTCCTGCTTCCTCCCGGCTTGGCTGCACCACAAAGAGTTAAACCGAACTGTGGGTAAATTACGTTGTAAAAGCTCAGTCGTGAGACAGCAGCAGAGCTGTGGAAAATGGCAGTAGGAGCACAACTGAGACACAGCAGGATGGAAAGAGATCTGGAAGCAGCACCGCTCGGCGATAGTAAACACAGGGGCTTGCTTTCATATAGTCTCAAAACCCATGTCCGCTTTGCAAACGATTTTAGGCGGAAGCCAAGATAAGCGCACGGATGTGACAATAAATTTGTTTTCGTCGTTCTGAAATAGCCATTTGTGTCTTTAAGGCCCGGGTCCTCATGGAGTTAGAATATAGGATCAGAGGAATCCTAATGGCTTTGCTTTTCCATTCGAAAGGAACGGAGCCAAGTGCAAAGAAGCCCACACATACACAGGCAAAAACAGGCTGTTGGGTAACAAGTGTACCCTCCAGGTGTCTGCAACGAGTGGCAATACTCTGCTTAAGTGTATGAAAACTGTCAATTTTTTTTTTTTTTTTTTGCGGATGAACCTGTTCACTGCAGGAAAGACCAAAAATGGGAAAAGAAACGGGGGTGTTGAAAGTGACAAATGAAGGAGGCAAGTGTTCTGCTGCAGGTGCCAGCTACCCACGGCTCAGCGAACGGACAAATACACTCACGTCCGTAACATTCGGGGGGGGGGGGGGGGGGGGGGGGAGCAGCAGACGTGATTATTTCCACTTTAAATTTACGACTTGTTAATCCCTTTGATGCTCTGCAGTCACTGTTACGTTGGAGCAGATCAGAGTGTCTGTTAAACAAAGTCCAGAGAACATATGTTTAAAGGAGGAGGTTGTATTTTTTCAATACTTATGTGATGGTTTGGCACTTAATGTGCCCTTTGCACTCAAGGAAATCCCTCCATGCTGCCTGAGCAAACATATGTCTGCCTGTAGACACACGTATGCACAAGAGCACAATTCCAGAGCTGTTCATGCTACATATTCATGTCCTGAACTGCAGCTGTAGCTCATCTGGGGGTAAACATCTGTCTTGTGTAACTCTTTAGAGATTTGACCTTTTACCAGCTTGTGAATCACAGCGCCCCAACATGTTTATCTCCTCCCCCGCTGGCATCCAAGGAGGGCATTTCCTGGCACGGCGCTCTGAACTGTCCGTCCCCAGTGCGGTGGGTGGTCCCCCGGCCCGTCCGAGCTATACCGCCCGAATTGTCGTAAAGTTCACGGTCATGCCTCTCGCCGTACCGTCGGCCATGTCTGAGGTTAACCTCCGCCCAGCTGACTTTCCTTAAAAACAGCTTAGGTGAGATGATCAAATAAACAGACAACACAAAGGCATCCTGGCCTTGTTCGGCATGTTTGTTGACTCAGTGAACTGGAGCCAACTGGAAAACACTTTTCCTTCCACTACCGAGGAAGTCAGCATCTGTGCAAACAATATCAGCCCGTTTTGTTGCATTTGTGACTAATGTTTCCTAAATCCTGCTGAATATGCTTGTGTATATTTTTTTTCCACTTACGTGACTAATTTGACTTTACGTGCATCTTATCGAACGTACTACTTACCATGTCAACCTTATCTCGACCTTTACCTACTAGCATCATGATTTTTAAAGCATAAGACTATTAGTAGACATTTATTTTCAGGAACTTACTCCCCAAAATGAGAAGGTGACGTCAGATGATTAGATTAGCATAGCATAGAGCATGGAGCCATGACGGTTCAGAGGTAACAAAAAATGCGTTAAATGCAGTCATGGTATCTCAACCTCTGTCTGTACAAGTCCAACTTCCTAACCTGGTTGGTTTTTGAACAGATTGCATGAACAAAATATGAGTTTTTCTCTTGAACGGGGTGCACTATGTCACATATTTTTAGTGAAACTCACTTGCCTGTGGTGTCAGTTCGAAGTTCAGACAGTTTGATTCGCCCTGTACTCGAATACTTTTAAACAAAAGACCACAGGCCGACACAGGTGAAAAAAAGTCAGCCGCTATTCCCCAAGTTTTTAATTAAGGAACAAATGCTGTTATATCTAAACACTTTGTGTGGTCGATGCTGACCAAAACTAATAAGTAATTGTCAGTGGAAACGGTTGCTCATCACATTTCACGCTCTATTTGTGTCTTGCTTGTGATTGAGTCAAATTTGTGTTGCAGGGGATCAGGGGAAACACGGGAGACTATGGTAACGTTGGCGAGCCGGGCCACAAGGTAAGATCTGTCTACATACCGTCTGCTCCTATAAGGTATACACGTCTCTTTGGCTCATTCTCAAGATCCACTAATGAACCCTCTCACACACACACACACACACACACACACACACACACACACACACGTCCTCAGGGTGAAGAGGGAATCAAAGGCGAGAAAGGAATGAGAGGACTCTGGGGCCAAGTGGTAATTTATTACCCTCAGATAATCAATTTCTCTACCCTGAAATGTTGCAGATCTATTAATGAGATGCTGTGTTAACAGGGAGACAGAGGTCCCGCAGGGCTTAAAGGATTAAAGGGGGCAGCAGGCTTCAAGGTAAACCCTTCTACTCTTCTGCCGGGTTTAAAGCCTTAATTACATGACTTTTGGGGGGAGGGGGGGGGGCATCCAATTAAATGGGGAAATCTGCAGCACGCTAATGAAGTTACGAACCTCTTTGTTGGATTTTGTTGGAGTTGGTGTAGATAACATTCTGGCTGTAATTACAGGGAGTTCAGGGACCCTCTGGAGACCGCGGTGAGACCGGGAGAACAGGAGAAGTTGTACGTTACCTTCACAGACACATGCGGTGAGCCCTCTTGTAATAATTATATTATTACTGTATTAGTGACATTGTGGCCTCCTTATAGGGCACTAAAGGTGAAAAAGGACACCAAGGAATTCCCGGTTTTCAGGGAGTGAAGGTATTCGTCTTTGCTTCCTATTTTTTTTTTCATTATTATTATCATCTAGATTTTCAGATTGCTGACCTCACAGCTTGATTTCATTTGTAGGGAGAAAAAGGGGCCAAAGGGGCAACCGGGCGCTCTGGGCCCCAAGGAAAGCAGGTGGGTTGCAGGGTTCCCTTTAATTCCCCATTATTCACAATAAAACACTCTTAATTCTTTGTTTTCTACCTTCAAAATCCCCCCGTGCGTGCACGGAGAGCCAGTAAATCATTTTTTAATGTGGTAATGCACTGGAATAGATTTATGTTTATGGCTTATGTGCCATCTCCATATACAACATTAGTTCATGTGGCTGGATTATGGCTGAAATCTGAGGGCCTGAACTATATCAACATCAGCTGGTGAGTCACTGAAAGAGGAGCTTCTACCTTCAACGATAACCCACTCTGTTCCGTATGAAGGAGGGCTCCTTGGTGCCATGTCCCGTCCTGCTTGAGAAATTCATGAGTAAACTTTTGTCTCAAATGATGTTTGACAGGGTATAGTGGGAGATCCTGGAGAGCGGGGGACGGCTGGAGACAAGGGGAAGCCCGTATGTATCACAGAGTGATTGCGCTGTCGATACTCACGCATCGTAAATATCTGAATGCAAACTGTTCCCATGTTAAAGTTGATGTCTGAACTTGTGAAAATCTAGGGGATCCCGGGACCCGTAGGCAAAGCTGGCACCTTTGGACCAAAGGTAATTGACTGTAGACGCACCTGCAGCCTCACACCTGAGCCCTGCTTACCCTCCTAAAAAGTAATTAGTCTGGTTTATGGTAACGATGGTGACTCCCACAGGGCATCGTTGGAGATCCGGGGCAAGCAGGACGAGATGGTGACACGGGGATAGAGGTATTGTATTCCACTGACATTAATATCTCAATAATAGAATAAATGTACTTGTATTTTGTATATTATACGAATCATTACCGCACAGGCTTTTCAAGGACCACAAGGCCCCAGTGGAAAACTTGGACGAAGCGGAGCGAAGGTAAAGGCCGATGTTGTTTGGTTTTTGTAAATAAATGCATCATTATGTCATTTTTTGGAGGATTCACTCGATGCGGTTCATGTCTTTTACAGGGAGAGAAAGGCTCCATGGGCCCAGCAGGGGAAATGGGTCCTCAAGGCCGAACTGTAAGTCACTTTTTTCAGGCGATTCAATCGCGCGAAGACAAGCACATTATTATACATGTTGAACGTAAAGCGGTTTGCCATCTTAAAGGAGAACGTCAAAAAATAAAGCAGTCCCTTAGGTCGGTTTAATAAATGTTTTATTCTCGAGGGCCCAAGAGGTTACAAGGGTTCTGCAGGGAAGCCAGGAAGACCTGGATTTATTGGCCCCCCAGGACCTACAGTAAGTGCTCCAGATGAATTTTCTCAACTCTTCCAAATACTAGTACATTTCCTTTAAGCTATAAAAACCGTGTCATATCTTCACAGGGACACGTGGGTGTGCCTGGAAAACCAGGGGCCAAGGTAATACATCCTCATCCATTTCCTATTAGAAAACGAAAATAAAGACAACATTACAGTTTAATGTGGCCTTCAGCAATCCAGGAAGTATTTATTGGTTTTGTAAATCCATTCTTCAAAGTCCGGCTCACTTTTTAGGGCACAACTATTGGTGCAGTTTAATCACCGTATTGATAAAAAAAAAAAGGTATTCAGTAAGATCTGCTGAGTACTTTCTCCCTGTAGGGTATTGGCACAGTGTGTCCTATTCTCCCCATCTGGACAGGTCACGACCAGTGCGAAACTCCCCCCCAAGACCCGGCCCCCGTGTTTACAGAACGTCCCACGCCGATTACAGAGACAGATATATCTCTGCAGAAACCGCTTTTCAGCTGTTTATGTTTTCATGGCAAGCCTTGAACTGCACAAATTAAATTAAAAAGACTAAGAGTAGAAAAACGGGCATTGCTTAGTTTTTTTTTTTTTTATTCAATCATACATTAATCCTGAAAAAAACAGAAAAAAATGAATAACAGGATTCTGGATCATTTCAAATCAGATGTATTTAAATTTGTTGTTATCCACAGGGAAATGAAAAACAAATCAGAAATGTTTTAGATTAAAGATAAGAATCATGTTTGAGGATGCAGTACGCTGAAATCTTTACCAGATTCCATGTTACTTCTTATCTCTCCTACCTCCTCCACATCAGGCTGTTGACCCACAGCTGATGTTGGATTGAAATATAAATCAGTTATTTGCTGGCATCTAAACTTGTTTTATTTTGTATTCACCGTGGATAGGGTGACACAGGAATCCTGGGAATCCAAGGAGTTAAAGGTGCACAGGTACTGCTATAAATATTCATTCTGCTTGCTCAGCATTATACCCTCTACACGTTTGTGGCGATAACATCAATTTGTTCCCTTTTTTCTTACAGGGAGAAACAGCTGTTAAAGGCCCGAAAGGAAAGGTGAAGTGTGGCTTTGTTGTTGCAACCTAATTTATAGAAACATGAAACCAACATGAAACATAGTTCTTACCATATTTTAATCTCATTCTGACATTTAAATGAAGCTCTCCAAAGTGCTTCATCATCAATATATATTATACTTTTATTGTATTGTATTTATGCGCTGGATCTGTCCGCTGTAACCCTGCTGTGTAGGCCGGCGGCAGCGGGGATCCGGGTCCTCAGGGAGCAGCAGGGAAGCGTGGCCCGGCTGGCCCACCTGGGCGTTCCGGTCCTGTTGGAGTCAAAGGGGTTCGAGGTGAAGGAGGACCAGATGGCTTCCAGGGGCCCCCAGGCCCACCAGTAAGTAGAATGCAAGCATTCGTTTTTTAGATTTTTTTTTTTCCGCTCATTCCTCTACAGTTTAATATTTGATGTAATCAGGATGCAAAACATGACTCTGCAGCCTCTACTACTGTATAACTAGCACTTTATCTATCTGTGAATAATGGCACAGTAAAAGCAAAGTAATCATCTATGCGAGTACTTAGACTGACTGGCACAGATAGAGTTTGTTAACAACACATCTGAACCGTTTCTCATTAGCCCGTAGTTAGTCATGACTCACAGCAAGGGTTTCATTTAGTGCGGCTATAAATCTCTAATGAGCCTAAGGAAATATCACTGGCTTCGTTTGTTTGCAGTATTTCCTCTGAGAGGCTGCCATTGCTTTCACCATGTCCTGTCCTGCCGAAATTAAATATTCCATGTCCCGGAGTTGGGTCACGTCCACTGATGGATGTGGTAATGATTTGTTACACAGGGCCCGACCCTCCCCGCTCAGCACGTGATTGAGGTTTGCAAGAAAGTGGTCCTGGAGCAGATGTCCACCTTCGCCAACTCGGTGAAGAGGACGTGTGCTGCCATGTGTCCCCTGTACGGGGACGTGCCTATGGGTGCTCCGGGTCCACCTGGACAAAAAGGACCACCCGGACCCGCTGTGAGTTGTTTAAGTTCTAGGTTTTTGATTTGATCATGGTCATGGTTTTTCCTTTAGATAGTGGTATGGCTGGAGGACAGCCTCTCCATACGTTGTTCATATCCATCTGTCTGGCTAAGTCGAATGCAAACACGTTGCAAGGGTCTGGACTGGACTGTACTGGACTAAGAGTGCTGAAGTATTTGGCAGAAAAGCTTGGAATGAAAACATTACGATTTTCCACGTCTCCATGAGGACAAATAAGGAGTCACAGACTAGACACTTGGTCTGTGTTGAATGGTTTTTGGAGAGTATCAAGGCTGTCCTTGGATTGTGAAGCCTTTTCCACATTATTATAGAGTGTAGAAGCGATTAATGTTCCGCAACTTCAATCAGAGACTTTCATACTGATAAACGCATAACTCTAACAATATTCCACTATATTAGATTATGGTAAGTAAGCTTCATGTGGTCTTTAATGCCAAACCAATGATAATGCTCTACCAGTTCTGTGCAGCGTTTTCACAGCAGATAATTAGTGATCAGCCAAATAAATTGTTTCAGTTTTTGTGTACAGAGCTGATCCGAGGTGAGTCGATCCTTAATTCATGACTTGAAAAACTAAAGGTTTTCACTGCAAACATGCAAAAAATGAACTATATATTTTTCCTATTGATGATGCCGTCAGGGCGAACCTGGTAAGGATGGTGTTGCAGGAGAAGTGGGCCAGCCGGGATTCCTCGGAGAACCCGGAGATCCAGGCCGTCAAGGAGCAGCAGGTGTGGAAAAACAAACCTGATGGATTACATTTATGAACAACATCAAATCCACAATTCATCTGTGCTTGTTTGAGGAAAGAACCAGATCCTTTTTTCCTTCCTACTAAAAACGTATTTTTATGAATAATCTTTTTACTACGAGCGATGTACAGATGTGAAAATAAAACCGCATGCCAAGGTTAAAATACTTTTTAATTATTTCACCTGACAGATTTATATATTTGTGTTTTCCTCACTGAGTTGAACTCGGTCCAGCTTTTGTGTCACATATGTCCAAGCACCAGTAAGAATTTAAAAGTCACGACAACTATGGCCAATGTCAACAAGTAGAAATGTTCAGGTTATTTTCTCACAGAAAGCACAACGAAAACCTCTTAAAATCAACTTTTTTGTTGTGAGACATGTGCTTATACAACACAAGAGGGTCTCATTAAAATTAGTATCAGGTTGCATTATGGGTAGTGTAGTTTCCAGGATTTTTAAAGCTGCGTTAGTAGTAGAAACAACTATCTGTTAGCATTAAAGGCATCAATTTTGACCTTTCTTATATACACACACACACACACACACACACACACACACACACACACACACACACACACACACACACACACACACACACATAACTGCAGAACTGCCTATAGTTAAAACACACTTGACCACTATCTAAAATGAACCACTCTGTGTAAAACTGCTGAATCAAGTACAGTACAGCCTTGTTAAAATTGTAGACAGATATGATCTTAGCCCTAAATTATGGCGTGATGTCACACTGATGGTACATTCCAGTGCCAAGCCGATGAAATTGGGGAATATTTATAAGGTGTTTTAAACATTTATTTAATGATGATCTCAGTAACACATATGGTGAACGATGTGTTTTGAGTATTGTTAAAATGTGGGAGAATCGTGTTTGTCTGTGCTATCATTTCTGTTTATTGAAAGCGTGTGCGTGCGTGTGTGTGTGTGCACGCTTGTGTGTGTGTGTGTGTGTGTGTGTGTGTGTGTGTGTGTGTGTGTGTGTGTGTGCACGCTTGTGTTTGTGTGTCTGACATCCAGGTGACAGAGGAGAACAAGGTGATAAAGGAGCAAAGGGTCATAGCTTATTTGGCTACACTGGAGATCAGGGACCAATGGGTAAGTTTGAGCTTCCAAAACTTTAATGGAGTCTGATGACTTATTTCAAATAAAATGTTTTGTTGTTTTTTAACGCTTTAAATTGATGTCCACATCTGTGCCTGTGTGTAAAAATTGTATTCTGAGACCTTCCAGGCAAAGGGGGGAGGTATTAGCTTTCTGTAAGCGGGGTGTGTTTTTTTTGCCAGAAAAGAAATGATTTTTCTCTGTAGATGCACTGTTCTTGGAATCCGTGGAAACAGATACTGAACAGACTGCAGCACGGGGACTAAAAGAACATTTTTGCCTTAATAACAGGTCAACGTGGTCATCCTGGCAGGGCCTTTAACGGCCAGCCCGGAAAGCAGGGTGAGAGGGGACACGTAGGCCGGCCAGGCCTCCGGGGTCACCCGGGTCTCAGGGGACCGCCGGGTGTCTGCCTCACCTCTGGGTGTGCTCAGCTCAACGCCGCCAGCGCGACACCGCAGCCAGCACCCCGCAGGTTGAGGAATCGCGCATAGAGGAAAAAGGAAAAGTCTGTGTGGACAGTTGAAGAATGAGTTCTAAGACAGCAAAAGGTGCCGGATTGATTGTTTTGTTAATATGTGTTTGACCAATAAATCTTTATGTAAATATGCATTCCAACTGAAACCTGACGAGACGCAATACTTCTAGGATCAATAAAGCAAATTACCACAGACGACACTTACAGAGAGCGGTGACAGAATATATTTGTACAAAAATACCATCTTTATTTGATAGTTTTATTTAAAGTGATTTCACAAGTTATGAGTTTTCTTTACACATCTGTTCTTTATAATAAAAACACAAAAATGGTATTGACTTTTGTGATCAAGCTAAAGTTTTTTTGTTTTTTTTTAACTGTTTATGATTCATGGTCTGTCATGCAATTAGTTAGTTAAATGTATAAACTGTGTTCAAAGTTTTTTAGGAGAGGACTAAGAGTTTGAATATTTAAAAGTATCAAGATAGTACAGCTCATGTATTTTTTCCTCGCATATAACAACTATAATAATAATAGTAGTGATAAAAATAATATTAATAATAACACAAATAATAATATATTTTATTTGCATAGCACCTTTCCAGTACCAAAAAAGGTTTACAAGGTGCTTTACGGGGTAAAAACTACAAACAACAGGAATCATTCAAGTGTTAATCGTAAAAGAGTAGGAACAATAGCTATCAATAAAACAGTAAATAAAATAGAGCAATAAAACATAAGAAACAGTAAAACAGATGGTGTGGGAGAAGTAAGAGAGAAGGATCACAGGAATGCGAGACTGTAAAAGTACACTTCATCTGATGCCAAACAAATGATTTAGAAACCACCAGGAGAGCAGCGTTTCAGGACTTCCAGGCCATGATCGGGAGTTATCTGGCCAAAAAGAGAGCTCAGGGCCAAAGCTTTTCAGCCCTCAACAGTGATAAGTAAGATCGTCAAATCTCATCACCAACAGCCAGCCACTGCAACGATAAAGAGGTGTATTGTGTTTTTTTTTTTTTGGCATCCTGGCAGATGCATTTTGGATTAATTGTAGAGAGGAGAGCCGTTTTGCTGCAAATGGTGAAAAGGGAGTTGCAATAATCTAGCTGTGATGAAATAAACGCATGAATGCCTGTTTCAAAGTACTTGGTAGACTGGACTATTTTAATTTTAACCATTTTACTTTTGTGATAGAGCTGAGAAAAAAACACATGATTGTTTGACAGATTTGATGTGGCTGTTAAAAGTGAAGGTGCGGTCAATTAAAACAATAACTTTTCTACACTGCTGATTAATTTATCCCCTGTATATTTATATTTTGAGTGTTGCCAACTAAAAGTATGCCAATTTGTTTTGAGTTGAAGTGGTCCATCCATTTATGAATATCCTGAAGAGGGTTTCTGAGTGAAGACATTTCTGGAAGACAGCTGGGGTAAACCTGGGTATCATCTGCGTAAAAATGGAAACTGATGTTGTATGATCTTATGGGATGAACCCCACCATGCAGCCTAGAGGTAATAGATCAAGACCCAGAAATAGCAACACATGTAAAGGAAAGTGCAGCATTATAAGTTCAAACCATTTAAGGGTTGTACCACTGATGCCCACCCATTGCTCTAAAAGACAGTGTGTTCATCTTGTGTCCAAAGCTGCATTGAGATCTGAAAGTACTGAAATGTAGGCACGTCCAGCATCAACAGCTAAAACCATTCAGTACTGTAAGAATCACAGGTTATGCACTGTGGCAAGCTCTAAAACACAGTTTGGAATTATTCAAAAATAATTAAAAAAAGTTAGTGGTTGTGGAACGGGATTTTGTCTAAAAGAGGATGTTTAGAGATAGGTCTAAACTTGTTAAAATCCTCATCCAGAAGACAGACAGCGGGCTTCATTTTGTTTGACATTTGTCTCTAGGAGTGAGATGTGTGTAGAAAATCTCTGGTCAGAAAATTTCTCTGCTCCATCCTCTGACTGTAAACTGCTCACTTTGGCTTTAAAGCACAAATAATTAATAATTTGTAATTGCACAAAAATATAATAAATTTGTAAGTATGTTGTAATTAATGTGGTCTGACAGAACAAGCAAAAGACCAGAATATATAGGGGTGTGATATTATTGAAAATCCCTGTTTTCATTGCTTGTGAGCAAATATTTCGGTCTCTGGTGTTCCTGGTAACACAAAAACTATGGAATAAGACCACCCACTCATTCTGTTGTGGTCTGGCCTCCTCCATAGTGCTGCAGAAAGCTGGTTGAACACAGGCCATATAGAAGCTGATCCAGGTCCTACGTCACACCCGGATTGGAAGAACCCAGTCACTGCCTCTCCAATCCAGTTGCCACCAACTCGGCTTTAGGAGTTCAGGACAACATCCATTTGTATCCCTCACCCCGCTGACCCAGGCAGGCACAATGGGTGAAGTTTCAAGCAGTTTGGCCTTTTATATAATTTACATCTGCAACTACATATTTCAGCAACAATAAAACAGGGTGGATCACATAAAAACTAACACACAAATCTTCTCTGATCAGCATTCCAGTATTAACGCTGCCAACTAGTGGTTTGGTGGTGCAAATGCAGAGCAACACAAACACAGCTTAAGTGCAGCGTCAGAGGTTCCAGTGTCGGCTCTAAGGACCAAAAAAAGCAGGCACATTTTTTATAAATAGATCAAGAATTTCTAAAATGGGAAACAGGCATTGGAATGACGACTGTTTCTCACATTCATCAATGCCCGATCATTGTTATTGATGTGAGACACAAACATTTGACGGTTCGCCTATAAGCTCTTGTTGTAGGACAATTTCTGCGCTTGTTTCTACTTAGATTGATAAATGAGGGCTTTCTAGAATTCAGGAGCGCTGTTTAGACATCTGACCTACACATTTTTGTTGGCAAGCTCTAGTGTGTAAAAAGCCTCAATTGGGTTTCTGTTGAATTCTGTGTTTAAAGCAGTTAGGCTCTTAACAGAAAACTTAATGACCTACAGTACTTCCCATGCTGACACGAGGTTGTTGTAGCGATGAGGACAAACAATGAACACAAATAGCAATATTTCCGATACTGGAAAATGCTTCAGATATTGTTGTGGCACCGTTGCTTCACAGCAACAAAGTGCTGGCCTGATCTTTGCCGTGTGAACTTTCCAGCCCCTTAAAAAACAGCTGGTCAAGTGGAATGGAGATTCCAAATTGTTTTAGGTATAAGGTGCCATGTTTATCTATCCGTATTAACCCTGCGATGGATGGGATGTTTTCCCCCTGCTTGGTGATCAATGTATCCTGGGGGGAGGCTCCACCCACCCCTGCAGCCCAGAAAGGATTTAATGAGTTGATTGATGTAATCAATGAGTGTTTTCCACAACTCAAATCAATGGAGAAACACTTCTAAGGGGGAAACACGGGAGGAGCTCAGCGTGTGGCTCTTCTTACTGTCTTTCCTGGCTCACGTATGTTTCCTCTGAGGAGCCCATCCACTGTAGATCGTCATCCTCCACCTCCTCCGTGACTGCAGCATCATGTGTGCCATGCCGTTCTGTTTTTTGTTCCATCAAAGGATGCTATGGCCACCTCTGTCATGGAAACTCTTACTAATTCCCCCCCCGATTATCCCCCAAAATGTTCTTTCTGGGCTTAACCACTTGCCTCAGACATACTGACTATTTATCTCTGTGGCAAACCATACGAGTGATCATGATGAAGACGGTTTAATGCAAGTGAGTTGATTAAAACGACACAGTAGAGTTTAGCTTCAAAGTGATGGCACAGAATCAGAGGGTTAGGTTAGAGAGAGAGAGAGCGTATGTTGTCCCAAAGCAGTTATTTAAAAAGTGACAGCGAGGCTGCCAGACATCAAATGGTAGTCAATGGATAATAAACCAAATGTGTTACTTTGTTTTGTTTTGTGAAAGTGAGCAGAGCACGGTGAGGCCCAAGTCTAGATTACATTGAGTGTACTGACAGAATGTATTACCACATTAACGCATTTTAACAAAATCGAGATGATGCTGTGTGGGCTGACGACATGAACCTCATTCTGAAATTGAAACCAACTGCTTGAGACAAGAGTTAAAGGGCCATGCAAGAATAAAAGGTCTTTATTCCATTTGTCTGAGGTTGTGGGCGATATTGTGGGACCAGTTGTTGAATGTACCGTCCACGATTCTGGAGATAGACTGGTAATATTTTGAACAGGAATGCATCACTTCTGAAATGCATAGATCTATAATAACATTTGGCTTCAGCCTCTGTTCCCGGATGTTAAAACAAGACTAGCCGTTATCTCCTTTCCCCATTATGGGCCGTTGAAATGTGTTTGTGAAAACACTCCATGTGGCGAATAGACCCATGCCGCTTCAGAATCTGCCTCTAGTTTAAAGTGGTGTCCACCGGCCTTCACTCCTCTCCCCCTTCCTGTGCCTGCGTGTTGTGCCTGGAACGCTCCCTGTTTGCTGATGGCTCGAGAATTGTTGTTGGCTCGAAGTGCTGTTGTTTGTTTCCCATTTACAGATTGTAAAACATGAACAGTAGACTTTTTAAGTGCACAGATAGAACAGACAGCTTATGAATCTTATCCTAATCCCTTTTTTTCAACTCTTAAAACTCTCAAACACTCAAATAGTATCCTAAAGATGACTATTATGTCACAGGACTGCACAAAGTATACATCACATGCACAAAAACATATGGTATGCATAATCTAATATGTATTTCCTGACATAACAGGAAGAATCTTAGTAGTGGGGAGATAATTGACTGGAAGGATGTAAGAAAATCTATATTCTACTATAACACAGTATTGTATATATTCCGGCATTCCTCAGATCTGTGTTTTTTTCATGTGGAATACCTTTACCACTTCAGGCATTGACAGTCTGAGAAGGAAAAATCACACACAATTGCACTACATATGCCTCATAGGTTTGCACCCTCCAGCAAGTCTAAAGCAGACATTGCTTTGTATTAAAGGGTCAGAAGCATGAAGGGTCTGGGAGTACGGCTGTGGGACACCACTGTACAGAGGGATGGAGGATAGAACATGTTTTAGAAGCCAAAACTACACGAGATGTTGTGTGTGCACATTAAGGAAACCGCATGCTCTTGTTTAAATGTGAATAGTATCCACTTTCATTGTTTTAAGCACCCAGTTGCATACGTTATACAAACAAATTATTTCTCCCTTTTCCACAACTTGATGTAATAAACCATGCAGTGTTTTCTTTCAAACTGGCTTTACCCACTTCTCACACATTTTCATTCTTTTATATTGTGGTCATTTATTTTAATACCATCAGGTTTTTTCTTTTCTCGCACATGTTTCTGTGCAATTTGATATATTGCAATGAAAACACTGTGCCCTCTTATCCTGCCTGAATCAACCACAATTTATTATGTAGCCCTTTTGAATGTCATATTTCCAAATATGGCCAACAGCTGCAGTCCTATTGGTCAATAATCTTCAGAGGACGGCATATTACACTGAAAATACTCATGCTTATTTGAGTGAAACACAATAAGGACGCAGGTTTTCTGCCCCGGGGATTTGATCACTATGCACCTCCTGTTGGTTACAAACCAGAAACCAGTCTGCAGAGAATAGGGATTACTCAGCATTGGAAAGTCTAGTCTCATCAGCAGGTCGGCCACTCCCAGGCTCCGCACACCAGCTCAGTATTTGCCTGTGTGATCCAGCAGAGTGTGCTGAGGCTCAGGGTCAATCAGGACATAATATGATCAGGAAAGCCCTGCAGCTCCATCCCAGAGCTGGGGATGACATCTGATGACGTCTGCACCTGTTCATTGACACTATGGCTGTTTAAAACCTGCTCTGCGTTTATTGCAATGTTTGAGAGAATGTTATAGCAATATTATAATATATTAATCTTATGCATTCTATAATACAATCTACTGCACATATTCAATAACCTAACTCACAGTTTGCTATGAAATTATGACTATATAACCTTCTTTTCATATTACAATTCAATAATAATATACAATCATTTCACGGTACTCTCATGATTTTAGAGCCCTGAAGAGTGCCTGCAAACACTGAGGTCACAGTGAGTTGATGCACAGCAGCTATAACCGAGTACTGAGTACATGAACATGATAAAACTTGTCAGAGTGGATCAAACTAAGGTCTACCCACTCTGCAGATAATAGATTCACCTCGCGTTTCTAAAGACTTCCAGCTGTTCGTGTGGAGAAAGAAAACCCCCGCAATGGCGTTTCTTTTTTTTTTTTTTTTTTTCACACGTTGTTTATTGCTGACTTGTAGAACATAATCTGCCGCCCATGTGGGTGATGAAGTGGAATGAGTTTGTAAATGTGGCATGGTGGAGAAACTCAAAGAGCACGTCGGGTCCTGTTTAAGGTACAGTGTACAGTATGCATATCTCAGTATATGAAAACTCATCGGCTGATACAGGGCTTGTCCCGCGTCCAGTAAACTCCATGTTCTCTGGTTATGCCCATAGCAACCCACACACGGTCCAAACCCTCAACATTTGGACGGAGGTTGTGCTCATTACTACTATTTTCCTTTTGGACTGTCGGAGATGGGCTGTCTGTTTCACTATTTCATGCTCTCCTTATCTGCTTCTCTTTCCACCCATGGTAATTGAGGGTGGCTGTAGGCCAGTAAAAGTCCGGAGTGGTTGGGGGGGTGGAGGACAGAAACGGAGGAGACAGAGGGAGCTGCTTGAAAGGGCAGGCTTTCATTCACCAGAGAAACACGTGCACCTCTCTACAAATTCAGTTTGTGTAAACCCAGGGCTGTGAACAGTATTGATCACTGGCTCTCAATGAGAGGATTAACGGGAATTCACGCAAGGGCTTGGACGCTTACTGGTAACTTTTTTCTTACTCTGTGTCGTTTTTGGGAGAAAGTTTACTGCATTTCTGATGGTACCACATGTTGTTTTGCAGTTACACATGCTTGGTGTTTTGATGTATGAGGATACAGATGTCATATGTCTTTTATCATCAGTCTTAGATTCTATGGAGGCTCTTTTGTCATACAATTGCAGAGGATATCAGACAGATTTTTATGCATATTTCATCTATCATTTTTCAGTGTGCAGTGTGTTATGATGTGCTAACACTGTTCATATTTTTTTAATAATCCAGCGTGAATGTGAACGCTGACTAAAAGTGTCCTCTACTCTGTGCTGCAGCCGTTTCCATATTGAAGACATTAAATTCAGATATCAGTCCCTTGTTTATGCTACTGTCATGCAAAGAATGAATGGAATCATTTTAAGTGTTTTATTTTCCTGGCTATTTTACTTCTTCTGAATGGATTTTTCAAATTTGTGCAGGCATATGCCTATTGCTCAACAGTACATTTATTGTACGCATACAAAGTTTTGACTGATGTGAGCATATGACAGATGTGCAGTATATGAATAACAATAATCTCTGTGACTAGAGCAGAAAATATTAAAGAATCTAAAATTCAACGCTAGTCAAGTTGGCTGTGAAGCAACAAGACCCCTCCGAGCTGGTTCTTTACAAGACATTATTTAACTGCCTGGATTAGTTGAACAGATTCCTACATAGAACAACTGATAGGACTTGGCTTTCCCTTGTTGTTTGAAGAATTTGGCAGCAATAAGTTCCTCTGAACTGCTGTTCATGGCAGTTGTTATTTCTGGAACAGAACAACTTCCTTTCGCCAAATTAACAGCAGATAACTAGAACTTCAACAGAGTTGAACCTGTAGTTACTTAAACCGCTTAGGCAACGAACATGAGAACAAAGTATGCTTTTATTCCTGAGTCCCATATAATTCAAACGTTATATTACAGTTTCTGCCAAATGAAAAAATATGAATTTAAATATGTGGTCTGATGCTGTGGACAAAATCTGTGTAATGACTCAGAGTCGCCCACCCTCAACAAATGAAATGTTATCTGGTGAATTGTGTGAAATCATTTGTACAGCAGTTTCCTGGACATCACATCCAGCTGGAACCAAACTGCAACTAAACCAACATCCACATAAATCTTATTAAGAAAGCAAAGTATTGCAACAAACAGGATTTTCAATACCCAACACAAAATTCATGTTTTGAGAGTGAGAATGTCTTGTTATAAACTCTTGAGGAAGATCCATTGGTCACTTTGCATATGAACATCACAGTTCTGCTGTTCTGTCACCACGACCTAAAGCTGGAGCTACAAAGTGTTTGCCCTAATAACATCAGAGATCGATGAGTTTCGTACTAACCTGCAAGACACGTGCACCTGCTCATTTTGCTACAATATGCATGCAAACCGACTATAAGCATTAGAGCACAGCACATGTAATGTCGAGTTTTTATTCCTGGATGAAGGTTGCTTCTCTTCATCATGACTACATGTGTTTGGTCATTGTCCACAGCCGGAATTTCACTGTCTGATGGTGTAAATGAATTCCATGTGGCTCGAGCAGAGGTGTAGAAATACTCAGTTTGGGGAAAGTCAGTGGAGGGGAAAGTCATCCTAGCTGGACCCTGCCAGTGAGGGGGTTTTCCAAAAACCTCCCCTTTTCTGAGGAAATTTCTGAAGTAAATGGCTTGCGCAACTTCGGCAGCTTTAGCGCCTGGTTCGACTGTGTTACTTCAACGCAGAGTTAACATGGTGGAAAAATCCTGTCATGTTGAAGCCGTGACCCCTCTTTGGCTGCACAGGAATAAAGGCATTTGGGGGGCCAAGGGTTACATCCTGGCCACTGTTCCGCTGACCTTAACATGTCTGAAACAGATAGGAATAAGGTGTATGGTCAGTTCCTTGCAGTCAGATTCCGTCCCAAAAGTCCTGCTTCTTGCAGTACAGTAGGCTACATAAGAAATATCTGGTCCTCATTTGCTTTTAATTTAGGATCTCAGCTAATCCTCTCTTTTGCGTGTGGGAAGCCACTGTAAAAGATAATTGAATAAAGCAGCAACAGAATCAAAATATGATGTCTGCTGTCCGTTCACATGGAGCTCACTAGCTAATTGTCACCAAATGTAAATACCGAGTATTTTACATGGTATTTAAAATCCCATTTCATCTCTAATTTCATGAGCATGGACATAACCATCATCAAACTGCACTATACTACTACATGTTGTTTGCAGCACATGCAATGATATTTGTATTTAATATATCTGACCTTATTTTGATAAACTGCATGCATTTATGTAACAAGCCATTGTTTTGTACTTGATATTGAAAAATGTTCATGGACAAACCCAGCATTGTATCATGTGTTGCACTTGCCTTGACATTGTTTCATTGGGATTTCATTGGGAAAACAACAACTTAATAAAACTAAATATTTAGCTAACATCAGTATTCTGGCCATAATGACAGGGTTCACATTAATGTTCAGGAGAAGGCAATGTTCACCAAGATCAACATCTCGGTGTCACCATGCTAACATTTGCAAATTGGAAGAAGGATTTTGGTTAAAAACTACTGGACAAAATTTTAATTGCTGTAAAACTGTTGAGGATCAACTGACTGAATGGCATTGCTATTTTGGCTAAAAAACTGCAATATTAGTAATTTTCTCAAACCTAGAAAGTTTAATAACTTGTTAAAAAATAATAATAATAAATAAATAAAAGTTGCTGGAGACCATGACTTGCAACTGTCAAGTTGTTTCAGAGTCTATATTAGAAAAAAATTAAGTACAGCTGCTTTGTCTTAGGGAAGATGAGAAAAATGTGGGTTGTTTTAGAGCACATTGACAAGAAAACCTGTGTTCTTTCTGTGGGTGAACTTGTAAGGATATCTCGATCAGATGGAAATTTTACATGAGGGGTGTCAGAATACAATCATTCAAATCTGACAACCACCTAAAATCAAGGTTAGTGTAGGAGGAGGAATAGGAGGAGTGCGGCTTTGCATGGGAAAGTCATTTTGAATCCATAATGTAGGTAGATCTGAAATGACTTCCCCATACAACTCGAAAAAAAAAAAAAACTAAAATTGAGAAGACATTGACGTTCTAAAGACAGGAATAGGAGCATAGCGCCTTCTGCCTTCTCTATTAGACTAAAACTAAACCCAGCAGGAAGCATCGCAAAACTCAGCACTCTGCCATGTAGTAATGTTGTTGTTGTTGGTGTAGAACGGGAACTCCATATGGATTGAATCAATCAGGAAGGTAAAAGAAAGACGAGGCAAAACATCTGCACAAGGAAGGCTAGAGCTAATGGCGAATTAGAGCAAGAATAGATCAAAACCTAGATGTGGCTGTGTAAAAAGGCTAGAGGGCTTTTAATTTGAAACAATGGATACAGGAAGGATACACTTGGCAGACTGATGACAGTAAATCATCCTTCACCACTCAGTCAAATAAATAACTTCATCACTCAATCAGTCACTCAGTCAGGGGTAGACTTTAGTGATTATAGGTCTGGCCCACTGCGGCCCAGCCAAAAAGTTAAAAGAAGAACTGAACAACTGGAGGGAATAGGAACCAAAAGAGATTTATCATATATACAAATCTTTCCGAAATGGTGGTTTCCCATGCTGTACGTTCAGACATGCCAACACTTTGGTATAAAATATTCCTACTCCGGCTAAACATCTGGTGACATACTTGCATTGATGGGAAGGAAGATATTACAATTGGTTTAATCCATGAAGGGAAAAGTGTCCTGTAGTAGTGAAGCTTTTCTGGGCAGGCATTTTGTAGCTGGGCCAAGGGTGGGCAGAGATTGGCGAATAGCAACAGATTTGAGGAAACATCGGATAATCCCACAGGAAATAATGAGCACCAGTTTAAGAGCAGTTGTGGTCAGAGGTTGGGTGAATTGTTTTCTTAGTAAAGCCGACAGCAATGCGAGGATGTGGGAGAAGAGGCTTGAAAAGAAAATGCTTAAGTGTATGAAGGTGGTAGGAACTGAGCATTGGGATGGATGCACTTAGCTGCACACGTAGGGTATTATTATTAAGGCAGCAGACCCTTCACGCTAACCAAGCTGGGGGCTCTTACTTGAAAATGAACTTGATAACCCCAGTGACATTCAGTTCTACTTTTACAGTAGTATCCACATCAGTTGCTTTGGTCACGACAGTCTTTTTGCATTGTGCATTGTCTGCAGACTCGCAGACTTTTCTGATTTAATTTGAATTTTATAGACATTCCTGGCCTTTTATGCCCACCAGCGACACTGCGTGCGTGCAACACTTCTATCTTCCCACTGTAAAACAACAAAACGTTCTCAGTTGCCTGAATCAGAATCAGATACTTCAATCGAGACATGCACTGTTGAATTCCGAGACCTACATTGTGCATGTGGACATCCTGCTGTCAAACAATGCTACGCCAGATCATCGTCAACTCACACTTGGTTCATATTTGACGCATCATTAGGAGACAGTATGACTGGGGTCTGCAAATTCTGCCAACAAGCATGTGAATACAGATTCACGCTTGAATCACTGGTTGTTTGCCTTAGTGGATAGTTTGAAGTGCCTGTTTAAGAGCATGGTCACAGACAGATGGGGCAAAAACACATAATGATCAAAGAAACATGTAACCAACTGTCAGTAGTAGGATAGATTTGTGTTGTGGGTCTTAAAACTGTTTTTCATTTCAATACAAATGATATAGTAGGACACATAGGCAGATCAATGGCAGCCAAATGTCTCAAAAATGGTAAATACCAATAAAGAAAAAGGTCTTATTTTCTGTCAAGGCAAGAGTTTCAATACATGTCACAAATGCTTGCATTGTCCTTTTCTTTTCAAGCAATACAAAGCATGTTTTTCCCTTTGTCTGTAGGTGCACAATTGGAACTTGGTACTGCTGCATAATGGGTTACAAAGCGACATCCATGCATTGTGTCTTAAGATGCCTGTGCTTCATGCTTCTCCATTTGTTTAGTGCAGCACAAGATGAAGACATAAGAAGTAAGAGTGCTTCTGTCTTCATTCTCTCACACTTTGTTATGCTTGTTGTCCATACATTAAACTGTCAAATGCGTTCACCTGGCCAAGGTGAATTCATGCACTGAAAATGTCTTCCACCAAACAAGATATCATGTATTGAAACACTCATTTCACACGGCTAATATGTTATTTTCCATCTGCTTCAGGTTGTAGGACTGCGCCTTGTGATTTGGTCTTTATTCTAGACGGCTCATGGAGTGTTGAGGATGTCAGTTTTGAAATAGTAAAACGATGGCTTGTCAACATAACCTCAAGCTTCAATATTGGACAGAAGTTTACCCAGGTTGGAGTCGTCCAATACAGCGATGACCCTGTTTTAGAAATACCTCTGGGGAAGTACTCCTCTACCAAAGACCTCATCAAAGCGATGGAATCCATTGAGTACATGGGGGGAAACACAAGGACAGGGACGGCCATTAAGTTTGCCACAGAGAAACTGTTTGGCCTCTCTGAGCGAGGCTCAGTGGGCATTTCCAGAATAGCTGTTGTCCTCACAGATGGGAAGTCTCAAGATGAGGTTTTGAAAGCGGCGGAGGACGCGAGGAAAAAAGGCGTGATTCTGTTTGCAATCGGTGTCGGGTCAGCGACAGAAGCGTCCGAGTTGAAGGACATTGCAAACAAGCCGTTTTCAACATACGTCTTCTCTGTTGAGGACTACAAAGCTATTTCCAGGATCATACAGGTCATACGGCAGAAACTGTGTGAAGGTAAGCAACTGCTGATTAGGTGTTGCTCTGCTTTTCCTACATAAGCCCTATCGAGATTTGTTGCCAAGATTAGATGTTAAAAGTGCAGAAAAAAGCTGTAAACCTGTGGTTGACAAGGAGTTTGACTTTTATAAGGATGAATATCACTTTGTCTGTGTCACTTGTCTTCTGCAGAGACTGTCTGTCCAGCAAGAATTCCTGTAGATTCCCGTGATGAGAAGGGCTTCGATATTCTTTTACATTTAAATTTGGCCAAAAAAGCCAAGAAGACGCAGGGGACATTTTACGGCACTAAGGCCTACGAGGTGACATCTCGCGTCGACTTGAGCGAGGCCACAAGGTAATCATCTTGCTTTTAATCTTTCCTCTTCATCATCAAGTGTATCCAGAGTTGACTGACTTGAGGACACTTCTGTAGGACACTTTTTCCCGATGGCCTGCCACCGTCGTATGTGTTTGTGGCCACGCTGAGGTATAAGGGATCAGTGTTAATGGAGGACTGGGACTTGTGGAGAATACAGACACTCGATGGGAAGCCTCAGATGGCCGTGACTCTAAATGGAGCGTCCCGCACAGTCACGTTCACCACGACCAGCGAGGCGCCAAGTGGAACTCAAACTGTCACATTTTCACAGCAGACAGCAAGGGTAAGTCAGCAGTCTGTAATATCACTTGATATGATTATGATAAATTGCACCAATGGTCCTAATACAATATGCATACACTGTTAGAGGAAAAACTGCAGACTCCTGCTGGTGGCAAAAAAAAAAAAAAAACTTTTTAAAGCAACGGTTAGGTGTCCTTTCAGCCACATGCACAATACCTGTTATATAACCAATCAACCATAATCCTCTTGTACTCACAAAGCATGTTTAAGCCTGCATGAACACCTTATTATGAGCTTCAGAGGTGAATAGCAGGTTATGTCCCTGCCTCTGCACCACCAATATTCTGTTTACGACTGGCTAAAAAACACGTATCTGCTGTGAAGTGTGTTTAATAGTGGCATGGAATTGAGTTTTTTATCAATAAGTAAAGGCGCTGACAATTGTGTATTCCCATTCATACAATATGTATTTGAAGGCATTTAGTGGCAAAACTGTGAGAGGAGAGAGTGGAATTTCATACAAATAGCCACAGCGGAAATTGCATCTGGGCTTTAACGTCTGGGAAATGCAGGTGGAAAATCAGCAGAAAACACTTTTGTTTGCACCCCATTCCTTTCCAGATACGCACATCACACTTCAAAACAGTCTGCCATTAGCTTTTGGTCTTATCGTTACTCGTTATATTAATACCAATTCCAAACTTGCTACGACCCCAAAAAAGGTTTTGTCCCCTGACAGCAATTTGCAATGTTCCCAATAAATATCTCCTTTAGTGTGCCTCATTTATATCATTTTCGAGACCATGATGACCTTCACATCACATAAATATTAAATTGACATTTCACATATCTGCAATTCCAATAAATCTCTTATCACAACTTTGATTTCTCCTCACTCTTCTTTTTTTTTATTAGCAATGAACTATAACATGAATGTTGCAGCTTTTGTATTTTTAGCAACAGCTTACAAGAAAAGTTTGGCTGTTCTATGGTGTCTGTATTCAGCCGAGGAATGTTTGTGAGTGAAAAGACACATCACTCTAAAAGAATGCGGCCATATGCGCCACAGACCACCTCCAAATGTGGTCTGCGCTATCGGATCTCAATGCGTCTTTGGGTGCATTCACACCTGTACCTCGCGACGTCTGCTTGTGAATAGATCACCCAAGACGTATTTTAACGCCAGGTGTGAACAGGGCCTCTGTGACACCACTGTGCGACCACGAGTAGATGTGTTTTGTTAGTTCAACAGTGACCAACAGAGTGGTGAGTCCTGTCTAGAGAATTATATTATGATTTCAATCTGATCAATTCAATAATTCTGAATAAGGAGTTAATAAGTATTTTAGTAGAGCAGGGTATAAACAAAATCTGATAAACAGATTGTGATCAATATCTAGGCTGCCAAAGTCTATTGTTTCTGCATTCACAAACAATGAAAGGTGACTAGGCATCAGTTCATTCAGCCTTAAGTTGCATGCAGCAAATGCTGAAAGGAAAAGATTCAATATAAATTCAAAAGGATTCACATGTGATATTGGATTTTGAAATTGACATAATGTTTTTGAACCCTATCCCCACCATAGACGTACATGCGAATGGCGTTGCAAGAACAGGTGGAAAATAAATCAATGTGGCCTACATAGTATTACATACTCAGGATGCCCTTCCACAGACATCATTTAGGTTGTTTCCTATCGGAAAAAATTCCTGACTGTCCCAAGCCAAGTAGCTTAGAAGTATATTAGATGACTATATATTACCCACATATAATATATGTGCATCCATCAGTCATGCGATTAGATTCCAAACTGTGACACCAGTGTTGCCTTTTTTTGAGTTAGGAGTGAGGTTTCTATTAAATGCTTCATAGTGTAACTCTGACTAGTGTATGTGTGTATTTCCCAAGTTCTTTGGATAAACCATTCTGTTAATACCCATTTTATGTTCTTTTTTTTTTTTTTTTTACGATTAAAGCAACTGTTTGATGAGAAATGGCACCAGTTGCGACTGCTGGTCACTGAGGAGGATGTTACCCTTTATGTTGATGACCTGGAAATTGAAACTCTGTCCTTGGAGCCCCCTGTCGGCATTTTCATCAATGGAAAAACCCAAGTTGGAAAATATGTCCGTAAAGAAACAACAGCGCCTGTAAGTTCAACATCAATGACCATAATTGTCAGAATGTACAGGTCATTTAGTCAGTGGGAAAAATACAACAGTATGTCAACCAAACTATAGAAACAGCGAACAATTTGTTTAATGAGCAGTTCAGCGAATGCATTACTGATATTCTGTATGTCTTTAAAAGCATCACACTGCAAAACAGAGTTTATTGCCTACTCCTTAGAGACCTGCTTAACTTGTGGATAATAAATCCTTGGCGAATATGAGCATTTTCATCCACAAGATCTTATAAATCTCAGTTTTATTTGTCTCAGTTGGCACTATCTGAGCCAAAAATGCTGTATTTGTAATAAATCAGAATTGTGCTATGTTTGTAATTTTCTTTGCAGAAGATTATATGATGTGCTCTTTCAGGGAGGCAAATGCATCCCTGCAAACATATAACATTTTATGTGAGAATAAAGTTTGGAAAAAATGTCAAATTTAGGTTGTACATTTTACTATGGAACAATACAACGAATAGACCATTTAAAATATGTTAGACACATATATGAAGCCATTTTGCAGGTCGGGTGTCCATGGCACAACAAGCTGATCATAATTAAGAATTAAAAAGCATGATTTATTTGTGACCAGCATCATCTGTGAGGAAAAACCTTTAATTGAAAATAATGTTGACACATAATTATAGCTTGGCAGTTGATGTCATGGCGTTTTACTGATCCATTTTCCCAAGGATCATTTAACAAAACGACTTGTAAGTCAGTATCATCTCTGAATAAACACTTGTAAGTGGAAACCAATTGAACCATCAGACCATGTCTAATCATGTTTATACCTCATTACGAGCCACTGTCATTATTAACGAAATGTAGACGCTATTGTTTTACGTGGATCGATGCCCCCAGCCACGCAGACACACCAATGTTTTCATGAGGCTGGAAATACCATAAATCATGATCTTTCTGCTCCCATGGCGACTGAGGTGAAACGTGTCTTTGGGACACTCTGGAGACAGTTTTACCACCAATATCAACACAACACCCCCCTCAAAAAAAAGGATTTCTAATGGAATAAAAGTATCACATTGATGCAGAACATTTCCAAATACTGAGGGAGGTCTGGCAACATAAAACTCGATGCCCGAACGAGGCATTTATCTTTTCATTTAGTGTGGCAGTTAAAAGAGAGAAAATTCAATGAGTTATTGGCAAAGTACTGATGAAACAGATAAAACCATGTTGTTTTGTTTGCGTGGAAGTTTACTGTGTGTCGGTCTTTTATGTGTCACATTGTTCTTTGTTTTATGTGTTGATGATCTTTTAGAGCCTGTAATGCAACATACATCATCTCATCTCATGTTAATTTTCCTTTGTTTTGCTCAGTTTGAAATTCAGAAACTGCGCATCTACTGTGACCCCGAGCAGAATAACCGAGAGACTGCATGCGAAATACCTGGAGTTGTGAGTAACGGGTTCGGCTCTAGACATGCTTTTTCAGTCCAAATCCTACAAGGATAACTTATTCTCACCTACTTCTCACCTTGTCCAACTACATCTGTTTCCACTCACTGCGCGTCGCGATCATTGGTTAACACCATACTTTATACTGCATCCCGTAAAATGATTTCATCATTTTACAGTATATGTCTTCAGGGGAGTGTACTGTAGTTGAGAAAGTCTAAATTCAGCAAAAATTCATTTTAGATCACATCTGTTTATGAATAAAATAATCTGTTGGAGGCGGACCCGTTCCGTTCGGCTTTAGACATTTTGCAATCATTATCTGCTGGCTCCAACTGTGTTTGTGAAGCAGTGGCCCATTGTTATGTTGGCTTGGAAATCACTGCAGCCACAAAGCCAGTGCCAAATTACTGTTTTTGGATGTTGAATAAAAATATCAAAGGGGGCGAGACGAGAAGCCTAAACCGTTCGCCAAGTACCACCACCGCACTCCTCTCCTCCGATCGCTTTGTCTGCCCCTCAATGCTTTATTTGTAATAGAATTTCCATTTTCCTTGAGTTGGGGATCAAATGCATTGCTGGAAAAACCTCACACCATTTAATTTCAAAACAAAAGGGAATCCAGCTTACATCAGACATTTTGACCATAAGACCTGATCTGTTAACAGGATTATAGTATCTTATCAGATTTGTGAAATTTAAAACCACAATATTATGAGAGGTGGGGCATGATTTACAACCTGTCTTGGATGTAAGTAAATACTTTTCTACACTCTTATGCATGATTCTCTATGTGCAGTTAATGTCTGGCCTACTAAAATTGAATCTTGTTTTGCTCACGCAGTGCTCCAACAGCCCTGATTACACTGAACCAACTCAAGAACCTTGTGTTTGTCCTGCTGGGGCTCCCGGACCTCCAGGCATGAAGGTCAATCCAAATATTTTTTCCCTCTCTCGTCTATTTCTTTTAATCGAAAAAACAATGTCACATGCAAGAATTTTCCTCACACACTTCAGCAAATTGATGTGCAGACGCTTACCTGGAAACCTAAGCTAACCTTAAAAAGTCACCGCTGCATAACTGCTGTGCTGTAAAATGTAATGGCCCAAACAGGAGGGAAGGCCAAATAAGGTGACTATTGTCCCTACAATGTGACGAACAGAAACACACATACAGCTGCATCGCTTCAGCACAGAGCTCCACTTTGTCCAGCTCCCCAGATTTCAGTCGGTTAAATATTTACTTTAAACAGTGGGGGAGAATAAATAAGAGAAAAATAATTAACTATGTGTAAACTCTGAAGTGACAAAGACACAAATTAAATCGGCTTCTGTCGGGAGCACAAACTTCCTCCTATGGCTCAGCCTTGAGGAAATGTGTGCGCTGAATTCCCAGTTGATGAAAGCTGCTCTTTCCACGACGGATAATTATGTGATGAGTACACGAGGTTGCACTTGACCAATAGGTCAAAACCAACTACTGCCTGTCTGTAAAAACAGATTGCTTTTGTGCAAGAAACAGTGCTGCGTGGGAGGTTGGAGAACTTGCTTTTTTTTTTTTTTTTTTATTAAAATCTCTTTTCCAACACTAATATATGCAGGTAGACACTGATCTCTGTTTACTGTTTAATGAATTATAGATGCATTCCTCTTTTTTTCCAGTAAGGCAGATGGAAGCTTGCCATTGTGAGTATGTTGTGGTTAGTCCTATTAGATCCTGTTGGACTGTAGCCTACTGTTTGCTAAAGCAAACCAGACCGCTGTCTAAGATAAATACTGGTTAAAATGGAAAAAAACAGCCTTTAAAAGCTGTATGTCCGTCTTTATTGATCCAAAACAAAAACATAACAAAAAAAAAGCCATTACACAATTATACCTCATAGACATATTACCTTAGCAACAAAACTCTCTGTTAATAAGACTTACATGGTTTCAGGCATGTTTCTGTTTATAAGGTCAACACTATGGTTTTACTAGGTGCTTTTACTACTGATGCCGGGATTGTTGCTGGCTCACAGATGGTCCGTGCAACCCCACATAGCGCGCTTAGTGCGTAGATTAGACAAATTAGCTTTCTCAGCATTGTTTATAGAAGAATTAACTCAACACTCTGCGCGTGAGAAAGCATACTGTTGCTACTTTGGGATAGGCTGGGAGGCAAGGAACAACCACAAGACAAACGACAATGATTCGAGTTACATGTTATTAAAGTACCTCATGCTGTTTCCTTTAGGGGGAACAAGGAAGCGACGGCAAACTCGGTCAGGCTGGACCTCCTGGTGCTGATGGTAAGCCTGTGAGTACTACATAGTTCAATATACAAACATACAGAACATAACCGCCACAGTGTTACAGCGTATCCACAACAGTATCGGAGAAAATGCCACAAACCCATTCGGCTCCATGTAACCATTAGGTCATGACAATGTATGCTTGTTAATTGTGTGGTCAGGGTTGCCTCAGAATGCTCAAACACAGAATGCTTATTTACTTATTTTTCCAATGGGTAAATAAATGATATGTTATGATTATACCAATGGTGGCAGCACAGTGGTTTTTTGGAGAGTTTAAGAAAGAACCACATACTGTATCTACGACTCATCCAGAGAAGTGTTTAACCAAGTCCATTTTTATTTAAATAATTTCAGGGTATCCCTGGCATTAGAGGAGGCACAGGGCTGCCAGGTACACCAGGAGTAGAGGTAAAGTGATTATCACATTAATCTAACATTAAATTCCCTAAGGAGCATCAAGTGTGCACTTTTTTAAGCTTTTTATCCCTTTGTCTTCCTTCCATCAGGGTCCACGTGGGTTAGTCGGGTACAAAGGGGACCAAGGGAGGCCTGGTGTTCCGGTAAGAAGGTCAAAACATACATTTGTGACATAATCATTGTGTATCACTAAATTACAACCACTAATATATATATATTCTGTAATACATTTCTGTTCATTCAGGGTGAGAGAGGGATATCTGGATTACCAGGACCACCTGCACAGCCAGGAGAGAAGGTGGGGATGTTAAATAATCAAGCATGGCATGTGTGTTTTAGCTATATAGTAATATAACATCTTTTTAAAAGATTCATAGTTAGGATTTGTTTGCAATATCCTCTGAAATATTAAGTCGTAGAAGTCAAAGTGAGGGAGATGGATTTCTGGAGAAGAGACAAGTGGTAGCTACAAAACTATTAAAAAGTAGTTAAAAGTAAAAATTACAAGACCCTCATTGAATTGTCAGGAGTAAATCTTCTTTTCATGAGATAAAGTGTAGGATAAACCGGAAATCCCTGCTAGACACATCAGCTAGAACCTTTGAACATCGTTGCATCAATCACTCTGGTAACCATATGTTATGAATATAAAGCTAGTTCCCTCGAGACGGTACAAAATATAACTTCTAAACTGTTGGACACAAGCACTGTGCAAATGGAGCAGGAGAGACCCTCAGAGACTTTTATTGTATTCCTGACCTTAGTTCTGGCCTTTCCTTAAAAAAAACTCAAACAGTACCAGAACCAGAAGTGTAACTCTTTTCACCTGTGGTTGTATTTTTAGCCTCACTTTCATCAATCTCTTCCCAATTCAGAAATGAGCTACAGGTGCAAAGAAAAGTTGTGAAGATAGAAGAATAAGGGCAACATTTATATTTTTATTAATATCAGGATCAAGATTCCACATTTTTACAGACATGTCTGGTTCGGGTCCTACATGTGACCTGACCCAGACAGAAATGTTCCTAGGCCTCAACTGACCAAGTATTGACACAAGCAGATTCTTTTAAGTTCAAGAAGAGCTGGATCCATGCAAATAATGCAAAAGGTAGTATTTTTTTATGTAATATAATAGAAAAAAAATCTCAACCTCCATCAACTGACTACAACATACAAGATCCAGTATTTAAGCAGAAACCTTACTGGGAAGTCAAACACAATTGTAAAGACGTTGTCTTAGGCCCGCCAATTTTTACAAATTTTAGAAAATATAACGAAACAGTTACACAGTATAAACACTTCAATACAAGGTCTGGAAACAGTCTGAGGTTAAGTAAAAGCCCTTAAACGCTTCTACCAGACTGCATGGTTGCCTCAACCCCAGCAATCAGCAGCCTGGGACACACGGCAAAGGTCAATTACAGCAACTGCCAAATAAACCTTGGAGGGATTAACCCTCCCACATTACCATACCAGTTTAAGGTTACCTTTCCTCTGAAGGAGGCCCTGCTAAAGCCATCACAGGTAGAGATGTCTGACTGTGGCTCCAACAAAGAAGAGGTGAAGGCTGACTATGCTCCTAAAGGCTTAGATTTGGACATATCACAGGGACCAGATCAATCAGTGGCCTGCCTCTTTGGCATGGACTAGTCCCATTCACTAGTCCCATGGAGCAGACTATCCACAGATACGGTACATATAAATTACTTTTACAGGTCGTATAATATAAACCACAGCCATTAGTTTGAAATAAAAACTTCAGTCAGACCAACCTGGAGATAATGTACTGCACCTGCTCCATGATTGTTTTATATAGCACGCACAGACATAAAATATATCTTAGATTAATCTTTTAATTTTACCGTATAAAACATGTCTGTTTTACATTCAGGGCTCATTATGCAGAAGTCTTTGGTGGATAACTGCCTCTTCCACCGTTCAGTCACTGACTAGAAAATGCACATACATGCATATACTCAACACAGTTGATATTTAACAATATTGAAGAAACGCATATGAGCCTCAAGGACAAAGCACTTGTGACTTGAAACGTGTCAGCTACTTAAATCAGGTCAAACGAAAGTGGAGCAAAGTGATACAATAAGCCATACAAAGTGGAGACTCTTTAAGGGAAACTGCCAGCATTCCTTGGAAAAATGTAGTGTCAAATAAAAGTAACAGTGCCTAAGTGATCCGGCAGTTTGTGCTCCCCAGGTACTAGGAAGACATCAGCCGCAGGCACGACACCCCAGCAGAAGCCTCGCAGTCTTACGGCTTTGTCTCGAAAACACTGTATTCCCTTTAGTGTTATTGAGGTATCGCATCCTCTCAAAACCACATCACCAGTCATATCATCCTACCTTGTACTCAACAGTGTGACCACTGGGGGACTCCGCCAGCTGGCTGAAGTGGTGAACAATTCAAGCGGTTAATGTCATTCGAAAATTATCTCGGCCGGACACAGACACATGTCTGCACCTGGAGTACTGTCTGCTGCACAATCCCCAATTGTGCCCCAATTGCTTCTCTGAAAAGTCCAGGATGTATCAAATTAAGTTTTTACTTGGACTGTCATCTCAACTTTCTTTGATTAGGTCAAATACTTTGGGATTTGGCCATAGACACAAAAAACACACATACACACACAAAGAGGTGAATATGGTGGAGCCTGGCTTCATAATCAAGAAGATTTGCATCTCATTTCCAGTTATACAGTACTTGTGCATGAACGTAATAACATAAAAAAGATCAATGCTGTCAAGTGGTCTATCAAATCCCATAATTAGACATCTAATTAGTGTCCCGGCCTAAGGCATGAATGATGTCAAGGTGTACTGCTAGTTATTTTCCATCACCTCTTACATGGAAAATCAAAACAGCTGCCAAACCTCCTCGAGAGGAAATAAAAAAATTAAATTGATCAAATCGTACGATGTGATCGTGTTACACAAAAAGGTCAATATTTTCCTACAACTAATTAAATGTGATCATGTTGAGCTCAGAATTATTCGTAATCTTACTATGAAAGCATCATCCCTTAGAGACCATGTTCCCTATTATGCCATTGCCAACCAGACAAGTGTGGTTTCAAGACATTACGTCAGTGCATCAGTGAAATACTATTAAAATAACATGTCATACGCACATTATACAGAAGTAGTGTTTGATCTCAACATCTACTGACACAGAATTGGTTTTCACTCTTCACTCTGCAAATCTGCTCCAAAAACAACTTGAATAACAACAATAAATGGACAATAAAATGACCTACATACCAGAAACCATATATAAAGCACCACATTTATATGACACATTCAAAGGTCTTAGATGCCTTTTGCTCAAAGTCAAAGTGTGTCCATTTTGGCATTCAACTTTTAAATTATTTCTCATTGAGGCCAAGTAAAAAAGACTCCAACTTTTGAATGGGTAATTACATTTTCCTCATGTCTGAGTCAAGAGGTGTTCGCTCTCAAGGAAAGCTATAAAAGTCCTTCGTGCAAACCAAAACACTTTCCGAGGATGAAGAGCTATCTTCGACCAGCAGCCGCTCAACCTTCACTTAGCGTTCGAAAAAAATTCACTGAACCTTTCCTCCACGCATACAAAACGCATTCTACCTTTACCCAGATTGTTCCAATATTGAAGGATTACCACCTATGGTTGTACAGTCATTTTATTTCCTGGCACAGAATCTAGCAAATGGAAACATGAGATGTCTGCTGTGCTGTTGCTTGCAAAAGAAGTGTTTATGTATTCTGTCTGTGATATATGCTCATGACCACAGTCGTTCATCACCGTTGAAGGAACAGTTCATTGCTAATTATGTGGGCATCCAGTCTATATATAGTTCATTAACACTATAATTACCTACTTGGCTTTCATCTAGACAGAAATATGTCTGGTAAATCCATTTTTTTTTGCTCTTGGAGTGAGCATGTTTAAATGTCCTTTATTATCTCAAACACAAACTGCTGGCTTCCATGTTATTCCCAGGAATGTGTTTCACAACCCTGCTAGCATACTGAACAGTAGTGATGGCCATGGCTGGTCCAAGCCTTTCTGTCGGTCAGTCCCCCGCTTAGTTCAAGACGGTCATTGTATTAATACTATCATAAATCCTGCAGAGACGTTAATGGCACCCAATAGCTTTGGAGATCCCTGGCTTTTCACCGTGGCCAAAACTTTTAAATATAATGGATGGATTGGCATTATATTTAGACACATGTTTATTCATGGTTCCTAGATGTTTCAATAGCTATTGGCTGAATTATCGTGACATTTGGTTTTGATGTTCTCTGTATAAGTCGCAATAAACTTGTGGTGGTGGAGTTTTCACTTGGGCCTTGTAACCAAAATCCTGCAAAGTTGCATTTTTTTATTAGCTTCTGCTTGTTAGGATGCTCAAATTCTAAGCCTAGGTAGAAAACATTAAACCTGCTTAGCATCAGCGTGCTAAATCTGTCACTAATGTTAGCATGCCGATGTTAGCATTTAGCTTGAAGCACTGCTAAATAGAGCCACTAGCATGAATACAAAGAACCTGTTTGTTACCCACTGACTGCATTAGACTTTGACTCATTCACATTTTTCGAGGGAATCCACTGGTTTACATTGTAAAGTACTTTTTTTCTCCCTGTCGTGATTTGATTAGCATAATTTTGAATGATGGAATGCAAAATCTGGGAGAGCAAATTATGTAATGACCTAGCTCAGTTCCAAATCCAATGATTTTTTTTTTTCCCTCTTCAAAAATGTGAAAATGCAGTGACGCATCATGTTCACTCCATGTTTTGGCAAAGTGCTGCAGACAGTACAATGTTCTGTTTTAGGTCAACCAGTGCAACGCTGAACATGCCAGAATGATGAAATAAATCATGTCACTACCTTGTGTTTCTGTTTAAATATTTAAATCCGTTGTTTATCCCAGAAAAAGCAGAACCATTGCTGACTAACATCAGGGCCTGGCTGCATATTTTTGACTGGGTGGACTGTCTCTGGGGTGCTGTTCTCTCAGACTTATCTTCTGTTTTGACGGACAAAGATTTGTTTAAGAGTTAACTGTTAAATAGAGAATACTGAATATTGTGGAAATAGTGACACAGTTATAACACAGCTATTGTGACTACAACTGGTAAGTAGATAGATCAGCAAGGCACACTTGGATGTAGCTTGAAAAGTGAGAGTTCATGGACTTTCTTAAACTTTTTGCTGTTTTCAGGGTGCAACAGGATCCCCAGGAATACCAGGATTGCCGGGAAAAGCTGGACAAGCGGTGAGGATATAGTCAATACTAACAATGAAACACTAATGATACTCAGTATGTTTATTTTAATTGGTTGACATGTTATTTCTAGGGAGAAAAAGGAAGTCTGGGACCCCCCGGGTCATCAGGTTATCCAGGGGAACCCGTATGTATCAAACAATAGGCGTCCACAACCAGGCCGACAGTTTGGCTTTAAAATAGTGTTCAAACCTCCTTTTTCTCTCTTCAGGGCCTACCTGGGAGAGATGGAAAGGACGGACTTCAAGGGCTACCTGGTCAAAAGGTCAGTTTGTTAAAACAGATGTGAACAGTATGCTCAATCAGGGATTAGGGGAATAAAAGAAGCACAAAGTTGGATAAGCGGCCGCATACTTAAATGACTTTGCTGTTGCCAAAAGTTCTGCTGTTGATGTTTGGCAGCAATGGAAATGTAGTCACATGGAGTTGGTGTCCCCTTTGAATTCCCCCCCCCTCCTTTTTTTTTTTTTAGATAGATGTCATTTTAATGTAAAATGCATGAGACAATGTTGTGTACATGTCAAATTGAGATTTGTATCACTTTGGATGATAGCTAAATGTGTTTTTAATGAAAAGGCCATTGAGCACTCTATTAAGCCCGTGTGCTCTGAGTTTAGCTGTTTTTATATTTGAATAATATGATATTTTCTGGCTTTCAGGTCATTATTACTTGTGTTTTCCTGCTCATGTGTGTGTGTTCTATTTATAGCTTGTCAGCTGTCCCTTCACTACGCTTTTTTTCTCTCCAACATTTTAAGGGAGACACTGGGGCCAGTGGTATCCCCGGTGCTGATGGAAGGCAAGGCCATCCTGTGAGTCATAACACAGACTGCACTCATTAAACATGCTGGCTGTTTTTCTGTGTCTGACATCCTTCTTTGGATTGAGGTTTTGATGCTACAATATATGGTATTGTTCAGATTTTAACTTTGAAACGAGGCCCTCTGCAGCAAGACCATGTGTGTGTGGGTGGTTCGGTTCAAAGTTTTTCACAGACAAATGTAGCAAAATTGTAGTCGACATAAATTAGCAACAGCACAGTAAAACAGACGGATGTAACACAAATTTGCATCCATTATGTTTTAAGACTGCAGTGTGTTAACGTGTCACGTCACGAGCACAGAGAGCATTCCTGGCAGCCAGAAATTTAGGGGGATTTCCCCTGTAGTTCGTCCCAGGATAACCCTGTTATGTAACAGGCTCAGGCTTTAATCTAAGGCAGTGAAAGTAACTCATCGAGGAAATGTTGTGGTGCTTTGGCAAATCTGTTTTAGGAAGAAAGTGTTTCAACTGGGCAAATACCCCGTGATCATGATTAGAAGTGTCGTCCAAAAGTTTGTGATGGGCCTACAAAAGATGACTCAGTTGCTCCATAAGGCTCTAAGCTATTTTCCCCCCTACAAGAACAATAGAGTTACCAGTGCATCCAAGGAGAAAGGATTATTACTGTACTTCCTCAAGTTAAAAGGAGATGCAGTTAGCGTTTCAGTGCAAGGCCCCAACACACGCGTCTCTTCACTTAAATGTTGGGTCTACATGTTCAAGTGGCTCTGTCTGTCTGTGCCTCACAAATCCACTCCTTTTACTCAAGTATACAAAAATATTAAGTCTGAGGCAACCAATAACCATCTGTAAGCGTTTAAAACAAATAACGAAAAGAAAAACCTTCGAGGGTCACTTTGCTGCACCTCTTGACTTCCTAAGTAGTATACTGTATATATATATATATATTTATATATATATTTATTTATTTATTTATTTTTTAGCTAAATATATTTTATATAGAAAGAACTTTCATTATTATAGTAAGTTGGCAAAGCCCACATGTGACATCTGGCATCTAAAGATCACACCATTCAACATGGTAAAATGTAAGGCCTCCATGTCAAGCAATTTCAATTAAACATAAATTATAGTTGTGTGTAGTGATTGAATTATTTTCTTTTTTTTTCTTAAGGCAATGTTTCAATCTGTGCATCTTCCAGTGTTGTGTTCCAGTGTTTGTCATGTCTTTTAAACCTCTGACAGTGAACAACTTGAGTGCATACAGTAGACCGTGCTCAAAATATGATTACACTGACCTTCTCATGAGAAAAGGAAAAACCAGTGCAAACAAATAAATTTCCATGATCCTACTTACATAATGTCCCTAAATTTAGCATTTTGGTTGTTGTTTTTTTTCCATGGTTAAAAATAGTGATGATTTGCTATGCACTGAATGTCTGTCCTTGGTACTAGGGTATGCCTGGCTTGCCAGGAGTAGCTGGCCTGAATGGACAAAAGGTGAGCCCCTGTCATGGTTATGAGCTTCTGAATACTGTTGATGTTTTAGAGAAACTGATCGATAGTTTTTCCATCACCTTTTGTGATTCTGTTTTAACCAATGTGTTTCTTATCTCAGGGGGAGGCGGGTTTGCCAGGACTAAGAGGCTTCAAAGGATTGTCTGGACCACCTGTGAGTTCATAACTGTTATGACAATTTGTTGCCATGATTCAATACACACTAAATTGCTAACACAAAAACAAATAATTTTCTCTGCAGGGTGAGATGGGCTCAACCGGTGCATCTGGTTTAAAAGGACCAAGTGGACCCAAGGTGATCATGGCCTGTTTAAAAAAAAAGTCATGTATACCTTTTTTTTTTTAATTGCTATTCATGATGTAAAGCAGAAATAATGGCTGACTTACATCTGCACCAACAGGCATAAATAAGATGCAGCACAGCTTTAAAAAATGAGCAGAGTGTACACTGAATAAAATTGTAGGTTTACACATTTTCCATCCCCGGGGCAGTGAGAGAAGATGGCTGGCCATGTGCTTTAATTTATCCAGTTTGCTCGCCACCTTGTTTAGCCGCACTGGCTGAAACTGCCATCCAGAAAATCAATTCTACAGATTAAGCTACACAAGCTGGCATCAGCATCCAGCAAGTTCCAGGGCGAGCCGTGTCGTGATTTAAATTAACCACAAGCATAATGTAGCAGAACAAGCAGCGGCCAACGTTTGCAGGGGGAACAACTGCACAGCGGGAAGTCACATGACATCCCTATCCAAAGCATCCATCTTATATACCCAATGCATTACAGTATACAGTGACATTAGTTTGGACAAGGCTGGATTGTTGGAGTTTTCTTGCTGGAGATTACATGATGAAAGCAGCAAAGATTACATGATGTCAGCAGCATTACATGTTTTGTTTGGTTATTCTAACAGACGTTTTAGGAAAAGTGACAATCTCCTGGCAATAGTGGCGGAGCTAAATTAAGCGATGATCCAGTCCTATTGCTTTCGTCAGTGGAATTTTGGTGGAAATGTAAGCAGTCTGTGCTCTCTGGTCTGGACCCGCTGTCTCCTAATCACTTCTCATTACCTGATTTTCCTTTAACAAGCCAACGTGTATTGGTGAATGGCACACGAGTGAAATCCTAGTTTATGGACGGGCAGGCAGCGTTCTGATTTCATGGCTGAGCTTTGGACTGAGAGTATTTGTTCAACTGGAAAAGAAAAAAAACGCAACTAGACACAGTCAAACTCCAAGCTGCAGCACACCAAAAGCTCATAAAAGTTTGTTTAAACGATTGCATGCATCAGCGAAAATGGATTATGATAAGACAGCGAAAATTCCAACCGCACTCCAGTCAGTGATATAAAGTGGTTAGGATGCTGTTTTATTGGTTGCTTTCTGTATCCTGACTTGTTTTGTTTCCTAATCAAGGGGAATAAGGGAGAAAGTGGAAGTCCAGGTATAAAGGGGACACCAGGGCCTCCGGTATGTTGAAACTAAATTTTGAAATACTGTAATGATTCACTACGCCATTAAAGCTCCAGGTGGATTTTCAACTAGTGTTTTTCAGCAACAATCGGATCCTACAGTGACAGTAAAATGCTGCTGTGCTTTTGTTCTTTTACAGGGAAGTGCAGGGGCACCGGGGCAAGCAGGTCAGCCAGGGCATCCAGGCATGCCAGGCCTGAAGGGAAGCAAGGTATTTCCTCCATATTTCTTTCTGCCAGTTTTTTATCATCCAGGCGAAAACATGAAAATACATGACACGAATGATTAACATTTATTTTAACAGTGATAAAGCCAAAGAAAAAGAGCCATCTGGATTAACAAAACTAAGCTCCCTATCTACAACACTTCCATAAAGTTGCTGTTCAACTGCATCCAATTGACATCTTTACAGATGCACTGTGTGCTTATTGATGTAATATTTGTTAGGCTATGCATTTTTGTTCAAACAGCTAAACATACTTATCTATTCCAACAATGACTTAATGTTTATGAGTCAAGGTACAGTACAAGTGTGGTAGTTGTTTCCATAATTGCAAGCTAACTTAAACTATGTAAAAAAAGACATTTAAACAAGTATTGAGTGAGTTAAGTCTGCCATGTAACATATTCCGACGTTACTTATCTTCAGTTGATAATTTGCAACGTGTATCTGCTTTCCCTAAAGTTTTAATCTTTTTTTGTAACAGGGGCAAAGAGGAAATTCAGGAGAAAGAGGAGTGATGGTATGATTGGAAACAAAATGACACGGCCACCGACACTTAATTAGTCACACAAGAAGATGGCGCTATGATCCTGTTGACCTCTGCCATAAATAATAATACCGTAATTCAGAGAGGTTGAGGGCACGTGTCCACATTCGAATCAACATGAGCGTGATTTATTAGCTGCTGGGTTTCGGCGAGTCAGATTCTGGTTTGGCGCCGGCAGATGCAGAAGCAACCCCCACTTATCACATTACGGGTTTGGAAAATGGTTGGATGTTATTGTTATTGTGTCTTCTGGAAGTATAACTGGAAATTTGCTGCTCCCCTGACATCCATCGTGGTTCGCCCCATTTCCCAAAATTGGATTAATTTCATGTCACAAAAACAAAAAACAAAATCTACTCTGTCATTCAGAGGATTAAACAAGGAAAGCTCTTCATGTAATGAATCATGTTAAATAGAGGTGAAGGTATTGTATTTAAATGTAACTTTAAGGGTGCAATCTGCTTTAAATGGCACTTGTGTTCAGCTTTGAATAAATGTTCTAACCTTCAGTATGTCTCCAGTAGCAGATACATTTAGCATCTGAAACTATTATGTGTTAATCAGATTATTTTCTCACTAGGGAATAAAAGGTGAAAAAGGAGATCATGGCCGACCAGGAGATCACGTGAGTGTGATTTAATGTCTTCTGTTGAAATCAGTAAAAGCATAATATATCTCATTCTGATGCCTCATTCGACATATTTGGGTACTGAAAAAGGCAAAAAAAAAAAAAAAAAGCAAAAAAATATATCATTCCAAGAAATATTTGACTGGTTTCAAGTAAAAATGCACCTTTTCTTATTTATGTGCCACTTTTCAGTTCATGAAACGAAGAGATTGCAAAATGCATTTTAAAATAAAGTTGATTCATTGTAGAAAACTCTTGTCTGTTACCCATCAGCACAGCAAGAAATAGATTTTTATCAACTTTCAGTGGAACTGGGTAAAAAACCTGGTCATGAACCAAAGAAGTTATTGGTTTTAAATGTGATCAGCGCCACCATGTGGTCATTTACAAAGCACTTCAACTTTCCATAAATAACTTTTGATCACCGAGACTTAGTTTTTTTCCTGGATTTCGTTCCCTTTTTTTTGCAAAACATCTTCCTGCAAATTTCATCCAATCTTCACCACATTCGGTACATATGCATGATTATTGTTCCATTCTACTTTCCAATAATGTGCTGCCTGATTTTCAGAGGCAGAGCCTAATTTACACAAATAATCATAGATACCATAGAAAAATCTGATATTCCCAGTGATGTTAAAAACTGTTCTCCTGTACAGTATGTCTTAATACATCACTTCAAATGTTGCTAGTAATCTAATAACTTTCTTAAAATTTCTGTTTTATCATCTACTTTATATAATCAAAATAATACATATTGAAGTGCCCTTCCATTTTTATCCCTCCAGCTTTTATTGACTTGAACTTGATTTTGATTGACAGGGCTCAACTGGTCCAACTGGACTAAAAGGAGAGGTATGTCCAGCTGAATGCATCAATAAACATGTTGTGGAATACTGTGTGTGCTGCTAACATTAGGCCTGTGTTTTCGCCAGAAAGGGACAACAGGGGATACAGGTCCGAGAGGTCAAGAAGGTCAAGCGGGACAGCCTGGACAGCCGGGTCACACGGGTGCACCCGGCCCCCGGGGACAGCAGGGGGACCCTGGTCCTCCTGGCCCACCTGGAACTGAAGGAAGATCTGTATGTGTTAAACATGTGGTTCTGATTCTTTTTTTTATTTTCATAGCTGATATTAACTGACATAATGAAATTCTATTATAATCCATACAACCCATCACTTCTTCATTACAGTCAAATGAAATGTCGGACGTCCACATACGTCAAATTTGCAGAGAGGTTCTTCAGTGTGAGTATTTGACTCGCTCCTGATCTCTTCAGGTGTCCTCGACACGTTTCTGAATTATTTCATTTTCACTGTCAATCATTTTAGCTGAGCTGCCTTCACTGATGCTGCGCCATCAGCCGAGCAACTGCATCAGATGCCACAGTCGGCCCGGATCTCCCGGTGTACCGGGGCCGGTTGGGCCTCAGGGCCTCAGGGGTCTTCCTGGCCTGCCTGGGTCCGGGGGACAGCCGGGCCATCCTGGCCGGCCGGGGCTCCCCGGCATCAATGGGATTAAAGGTAAAACCAGCTGCAAGTTGTCCATATGTTATTACCAAAGCTGTTTTACAGGATGTTCATATGTGGACCTTCATGTTTATAGGAGAACCAGGTTTCAAGGGTGACAAGGGGAACCCTGGTCGAACCACGGATGGAGACCAGGGGCCACCTGGGCCTCCAGGTGAACAATTTGACTTTTTAATTCTGGTTTATCCATATTTTGCTTAAAAAACATTCTAATTCGCAGAGGAATATAGAAATGTACCTCATATATGAAATGTTGCCTTTTGCTGTATTGTTCTTGTTGAGCTGATCACAGCTTCTATTCCTACAGGCCCAATGGGTCCCCAGGGATACGGTAAGCCAGGTTCTCCAGGTAAACCCGGAGCCCCTGGTATAAACGGAGTGGAGGGTAAAAGTGGTAGTCCTGGCATCCCTGGCCAGCCTGGGGTGTGTGATCCATCCATGTGCTATGGTAGCATGATGAGGCAGACTCCTTACCGCAAAGGGCCAAACTATTGACGTGATGCAACATCAGTGCAGGCACCGGTCTCGAGCTGATGTGGAACAAACAGCCATTCTCAGGAAGATCTCATCTTTACAGTTGCGGAAACAAAACGGACCTCTTCACAGCGACACATTTTCTGTGAACTCAGACAGTCAGCAGAGCCAGACCCTACCACATGTCCTCTGTTGGTATTTTGTATTGTTATCCAATATGTCTTTGAGCAAGCTCTGAGTTTCTAATGATGCTAAGAGAATTAATCAACGGTTCCATATGATACCTCTCATCAGTGTAGCTGGTTCCTTTTTCCCATGGTGCCCCCTGGCGTGGCTGCATTGCATGTCGCTCTCTAAATTTTCACTGCACATTCAGTAGTTAAAACTCGACATCCCCAATCTACAAGTTCCATGTTCAGTGAAACAAATTCACCCTAAATTTTATTTGAAATTGGCATGTTTCAGCACAAAACTGTGAGTTTGATTTTCTGTAGCTGATTATGAGCTGCCGTAAGCCTGTGTTCCTCAAGCATTCAGTTCGACTTAACTCTTTATAAAAACTTTTTCCATCAGCTAATGTTATGTGTCACCCAAGATAATTGATTACTTTTTAATTGATCACCCATCCGCCAACATGTAATTTCATTCCAGTAAGTAAAATCTTCTACCGTCAAGAAAACACTGACAGTTTTAGTTTGAAATCATGTCCTTCATTTCCCCTAAAAGGCTTACTTCATTACTGTAGCAGTTATTTTATTGTTATTTATAAAACTGAGTCACAACTGTGCATTTTAGCATTGACATGTTAAAAACAGCTTTTGTAATTTTATTATTTTGTGTTAAGGTGACATTTGTATGAATCTTTCTCTCTCTCTATTTTTTACTAGAATTAAAACATCTTAATGATTGAAGTTATTTATGTTTCTTCGTGCGTTGGCATTTTCAAAGTTTCATAGTTTATTCCAGGACTTCATCACATCATCTGTCTCCTCTTTCCACTGGAAGATTTTGGGTGTGGTATGTGTGTGTGTGTGGGTGTGTGTGCGTACGTACGCTGTTTCCAATTTGACTTGCATCAAAAGAAGAATGATGTGTGATGGCTGCAGAACAAAAACAAAGCAAAAAAAATAGATCATCACCTGGGTATTCCACAAAGGGATCAGAACACTAGGAAACTTGGATATAAGTGCGAGGAGTGTGTAGGCGGCATGTGTGTGTGTGTGTGCACGTGTGAGAGGGAGAAAAAAGGTTAAAGCTCAGAAATAAGAATTGAAATATTGCCCACTAGATGGCGGTATATGGTAACACCACAGCATGTTAGAGTAGCTTTAACCCGGAGGAGGCTTCTTTTTATGTGGGACAGCAGCCATCCATCAAATTGAAACCTCTGACTAGTTAACTTGTGTTTTTAATTATATCAGCATACATACTGAAACATATTGTTTACTTAATACTGTTTCGAGAACGCAGCTTTTCGCATTATAAAGCCCCTTTTGCCTTTTTTTCCTCTACTCAAATTCACTTGTTGCTCTTGGAGAAATCCAGATAATTAAGCAGATGGAAATAATTGTATAGAGGTGTATTACCATAAGCTTATCAATCTCTGTGGTATGTTTTAATGTTCCAAATGTTACTGTTATATCAGATCAGTATCAGCTCTAATAGGCCGGTTCACTTTTAGCTTTGTTTGTTGGTGTCTTTAATAAAATAATTGTCACAGCATCCCTGTTAAAGCCAATACACTGCAAGAAAAAAGGGAAGGGAAAAAAATAAAGAAAATACATTTTTTTCCCTCGTTGCTGCTGCAGTCCTCTCCTCCAAAACAACTTCAATAAGTTGAGGTGATTAAAAGGCTCTGTCATTATTCTTTCACTCGTTAAAGACGGGGCTCTCGGATTTCAAGTGTCTCCTTTTACACTCCTGAGCCGCCACATTCATCATGGGACCGGCCTGAAGTTTTATTGCGGCCGCTAGAGGTGGATGCAAAACCAAAAAAAAAAAAAAAAAAAGAGGTTGAGTGTGGGATGGACTGAAAGGGCAACTATAACCCCAGTTCACTTTCTCAGGAGGACCAAAAAAAAGGAAGAAAAAAAAACGCGCGCGCGCAGCGGCGCATAAGTTGAGCGGCTCTTCTCTGCGCTCTTTTTTTTTTCTTTTTTAGACGCAGTTCAACACTTTTCATCCACTGGAAACTCCGGGTTATCCCTTCGACGTTATGGGCGTACCTACGTGTTTTTTCATCACAGAGGAGTAAGGTGAGGGGAAAAGGGGGTCACAACTCCATAAATACTTGGCTTTGGAAGGAGGCTGTGGATGGACCCTGCAGGAGTAAACACCGCCGGAGGAACCGGGCGCGCTCGCACGCAGGACAGGAGCCGAGTTCACTGCAAGCTGATACCTCATGTGTAGAAGGGCTGACTGCTAACAAAAAACAAAAAAAGGAAACGAAAGAAAAGCCTCTTCTGTTACCACCCGTGAAAGTTGTGGTGCCTCTGGCTAATATGGAGCGTCTATGATTCCGTATTGGCAGGGCCGCAGATTATTTCATTTTCTCCACGGAGTGCGATGTAGTTCAACCCCACGCCCCACAGTGAGCTATTTGTCAAGATGACAGCGCTTCCACCTCTGCTCGGACTCGCGTGGAGCTGCCTGAGTTTTCTGTCCTGCGCGCACTGCGGCTTGAGTGACAACCATGTGCACTCCAGCTTCATCTACAGGCGCCTGCGCAATCACGAGCGCCGCGAGATCCAGAGGGAGATCCTCTCCATCCTGGGCTTGCCGCACCGTCCCAGGCCCTTCTCTCCCGGCAAGCAGGCGTCCTCCGCCCCGCTGTTCATGCTCGACCTGTACAACGCCATGGCCGTGGAGGAGGAGGGCGCGCACCAGCAGCAGCAGCAGCAGCAGCAGCAGCAGCAGAGCGCAGCGAAGGGCTTGGGTGCCAAGGCTCCAGGGCACTCCAGGAAGGGTTACTACAGCCCCCAGCACGCCGGCTACTCCCGCGTGGCGCAGCCGTACCGAGCCGCGCCTCTGTTAGGCCACAGCCCCGCGCTCGGCGCCACGGCGCATGACACCAACTTCCTCAATGACGCCGACATGGTCATGAGCTTTGTCAATTTGGGTGAGTGGCCTTAAGAGCTCAACAGGTTGCGTGCAATCCAAGTTTTTAATTTTTTGTTATCAGTAAAACAGCAGGTGCGAAATAAGCTGCAAAAGTGCGCCCGGTTTCATTAACCTTCTTCCCCTGCAACACAGAGGTGATTAACCTTTAATTAGGGGATGGAAAGGGTAATGCTTTCCACTTCTAGTGCAATTTTCTAGACAGTGCAGAGGAAGAAATATAATATGCATATTAAAATATCATAATATACATTAAAATTGTATGTGTGTGTTAATTTGTCATAGATAGATTGATAGCCTTTATTATAACAAAGGGAAATTTGTGTTCACACTCCACACCAACAACAAGCGTCAAACATTCACCAACATTAGACACAATAGAAATAGATGCAGAACACCACAAATAATGCAATAATTTTGTCTCTAAACACTGCGGAGCATCTCCATTGTTCTCCTCTTATTTTATGTATTTATTTTTTTACATCCTAGTTTTGGTCCCAGAAGTGTTGAGCCGCTGCTTTTAGACCTGTGCGAAATATTTCTCTGTTCAGCAGACTAAAGCCCTGCAACATTCTTTTTTTTTTAACCTCATCAATTTGTGCTGCTTTCCATTTAAAGGATAAGAAAGAAAAAAGCAGCTGATGTGTATAATGATTGTGTTTGTTCAGTAGCCGTGACCCTTGACCCAGCAGTTCAGAGCAACTTATCAGATGACTGTCTGACCTTGAGAAAATTGGTCTAAATTATTTCCTGTTGTTAGAAGGGGAGTGATATTGACTGATGCCTGTAGTTTTCAGGGTTGTGTCACTATAAAGCAGAAGGCGGTACGATCCCTGTTGTGTTATTTGTGCAGTTACTTGTCCTTGTATGAAAACAAATAAAACACTAAGCATGCTGCATGGAAAGTTGCCATATATCAAATTAACGATGCAAATCGGCACAAGAAGCATTGTAAAAAAATGTGTTCTGCACAGCGTGGAGGTTTCTTTTAAAAAAAAAATAAAAATACAGCGAAACATGGTAAAAGTGAATTTGTGTGGAGTCGCCTGGAAGTGTAATCCCTCACCTTGGCCTGAGCCCATCTGTTTCCACTTACCACTATACCAGGGCATGTACACTGTCAGCCTTGAAAGCTCTGCTCTCGTTCTGGGGACTGTCAGTGAAGTGTTCAATGGGGCTCTGTCTTTATTACAGTACACACTCAAATATAGCTACTGACCTCAACTGTTTAAAAAAAACTGCTATGAAGAATTTTGTGCAGGTTACTGAACTTTTTATGCATATACGATAAATCGGAAATTCAAATATATGAGCGTAAATATGTCACTAATAGTAAAAGTTCATCTTGACAACAACAATTAATATGCACCACATGAGAATTGTACAGGGTTCACTATGACCAGTGAGCAAAGTCATCATTGGAGTCTTTAGCCATTTAAAAGTTAAAGGCTCTTTATGCTCCCAGTGGCACTTCTGCTTCAGATTACTGCCTGTGGCTAATATAATGGAACACGCTCAGTGGGTAAAAGTCAGGCCTGACCTCTGACCTGTTTGTGCTAAGTAACCGCAGGCTCCCTCTCGATAAAATATCAGGGAAAACGCGCCGCATGGTATCACCGGGGATGTCAGGAAGTCCACTGACCTCGGCCACAGGGCGACCAGACAGCGACGTGAGACGGTCGGCGGCCGCTTTCATGCACCATCAAAGATTTGTGGGTTATTGATCATTTTCAGGGTCTTTGATGCTATTAATAAAGCTGCTTCGACGAGAGGCTTTATTTTATCTTTAATAATGCATGTAACCTCTTGGACAGTTTGAGGCTTTTCATCTTTTATTTTCTCCATTCAGACCAAAAAAAAAAGTCTAATTTGCTTAACTCTAATATATCCCGTGTTACTCATTAGAAAACTTGTAGCGTCTTGTATGGAACCTACAGCGGGTCAGTACAGGGTCAGAAATGAGGTCAGAGCAGACGCTCACATGACGTTGAAGAATCCTGTCCGGTCTTTTTTCTCACTTGAGGAGCAGACGAAAGTGTCTTTAATTGAAATCAGCCTGTTTTTCTTAACTGACAGCCCATTCATCATGGCCAGAGAATGCAGTTAGGCACACAGTAGAGGGCCTGTCTGGGAACTGCTACCTGTGTTCAGTTGACTGATTTAATGAACTGGAAAGTGCTTTTGTTGGTAGTCAAAATGTTTGGATTGGACGTGGAATGTAAAAGAAGATGTGATAAATTACTCTTTTTCTGTGCGCGCACGCTGGCATATTTTTTTTTATCCTGAGCAACACACGGTTCAGGAGGTGAAGTCCTATTTCGTGATTGGTGGTGGAAGTGTGTAAAGAAAAACAACAAAAAAAATATGTATATGTATGAATTTTTACTCATCATAAAAATATTTTCTTCCCCAGTGGAGAAAGATAAAGATTTTTCTCACCAACGGAGACACTACAAGGAGTTCCGTTTCGATCTGACTCAGATCCCAGACGGGGAAGCGGTGACCGCAGCGGAGTTTCGCATCTACAAGGACCGCAGCCATGCCCGCTACGACAATATTACCCTGAAGGTTTCCATCTATCAGGTCATCAAGGAATATCCAAACAAGTAAGTGCCAAACCAAATAAAAGCAAACATTAAATGTTATATTACTGGCATGTAGTCAGGAGCTATCAACACCTTCCATGTTTGCACAGTCTAATTTATTGTTGCAGCTTCAATGTAATAAAGGTAAAATTTAACATGTGACACCTTTGGATCAGGAGAAGTAATCTAATTTATTTCTGAAAAAACAAAAAAAAGCTTTTGTCGTGCACACGCTGAAACTTTCCACTCGCGCAGAACGTCTGTCTATCTCCACCTCTGCTCTCCTTCATTCTCACCATGTCTGCCTTACAAATATAGTTCTCGGATAAAGAGAAGCCCATTAGCCGCCGGCCACTTATGAAACTTGGAAGGTCCATCAGTTATCACTCGTCTTGTGTTGCTCGCCCAGCTGGCCACGGCCCAGACGAAGCCATGAGGGCCCACATTAGGACGGGGGGGGGGCCTCCCCCCATGGGTGCTCCCCTGGTCACTGTTATGCCCGCCACCTGCCTGTCTCAACAATATTCCGGAAGTTTAAAAGCATGACATAGCTGAATACACAAGGGTGCACTCAAAAGTGGGCCCACATTCGCTTGCCAAAAATGTGTGTGGGTGATTGGAGGGGAGATACGGCCCTCGTGGGCTTTGAAAAGGTCCAAGTCAATGGACTCTGCTGCCATCTTAAAGGGGAAGACTGCGCCGACGCTTCGAGATATCTCAACAACAATGTTGGAATATGTGATGTTAAAACAATCAGTGGACAAACTGAAGAAAAGGCATATTTGTTTTTTTTATAAATGCCATAACGAATTCATACACAGTGCTATTACACTCGTGTTTTTCTTTTTTATGTTGTTATTCTAAAACCGCATCTACAAATATATTTTTCAATTTCCATAGGGAGCGGGTCCAAGAAAAACATCCTTGCACGCAACAATAAGAAAGAGCTATAGTTTCGGTAGTCAATAAAACCACATTTTTCAGGGTTCAGTGAAGGGTGCACACATTGTAAAACAACTTTTAAACACTCGCTTGTATGAGTCGCCGCTGTTGAAGTGACCTCCAGACGTTGACCTTTCACCCCGTGATATTGATATCGCACTATGTCTCACACTGGTACTGAACTTTGCCATTGGACGTAAATTTGAAACGGGGGGATAGTGACACTCGGACATAATTTGTAGAAGACAGTTGAACTACCTTTGCTCCTGGCATTTTCCTACTTAAATGCTTTTTTTTTTTCCTGTGGAACAGTACATCCTGCAATATCAGAGAAATAAGTGCTGGGATTAACGTTTTCCCTCCTGGATATGGTTTTGGGAATAGTGAATTCTTACCTACACAAAACGAAATTGTCACAGGACAGAGGTTACACTGTGCATTTCAAAGAGGAAGTTCAGTGCTATGTCACTCATAACCATTAACCTCATGCAGAAGTCCACATGCTGAAGTTTTATCACACCTGTAATAAACACTATCGGCGGCCACATGGAAAATCCTGTTTCCCTCCTAAAGCGAGCGCCATGTAACCACAAAGGCTGAACAGGCGCTGCCTTATCCGATCTGCCCCCTTGAAAGGAATCCAATGCAAATTGCGAAGCGGGGCTTTCTTCAACCCCTGAGTTGATTGATGCCTTATGTCAGGCTCATGTTAAAAATATACAGAGCTGATATACATGATTCATAACTCCTGAAATGTTTTGCCCATCAAAATCGCTGAAGTCCTGGCACGCACTTTACGGCGCGCTCCTGCAATTTATTAGGAGTCACAGCTTCCTCCAAGATGGTGTGGGCGCGCTCTTTTTATCTGCAGTACAAAGCGTACAAAAACAACCAAATGACTCTGACACACCTCACACATCACGGGGTTTTTGATCCTGAAGGTCTATTTGCGGGATAATATTTGGTTTTTCGAAAAAAAAAAAAAAAAAAGGATAAAGTGAAAAATGGCAGCGATGAAGGAAGCTAATAAAAGCCACTCTATCCATTAGCCATCGCTCAGTGACACCTCATTTATCTCATTCTAATTGGTTATATCCTCTTGGATTTTAGAATCGAAATGCTGTCAAAGAGCCATGTGGTTTCTTTTTTTTTTCCTGTGCTCCGTTGAGGTTTTGCAACATTTAGGTGCACAGACAGCTTGTGTTTGTCTGAGAGCTTAAAGCACCGTAGCAGGCACTGGAGGTTTGTAATTTGTATGTAATGCAGCGTTAAAGTGACCGCGCTCTTTTCACCGCTCGAACGGCTGGAGTAAACATCTCGGGAAAACCCACTCGGCCACAGACGTTTGAATTCCCTGCCCGCCGACTCCTTTCTGCTCTCTCGCTGCAGGGACGCCGACACATTCCTGCTCGACTCCAAAAAGGTGCAGGCGTCCGACGGCGGCTGGCTGGTGTTCGACATCACCGCCACCAGCAACCACTGGGTGATGAATCCACAGCAGAACCTGGGCCTGCAGCTCTGTGTGGAGACTATAGATGGCAAGTGGAGCTCAGTTTGTCTTTCTAATAACTGGAAATGAGTTTTTGCTTGTCACAGATAAAAACAGAAGCCACACAAAATATGAATGATTTGAGCTACTGTTTCTGATTGTAAAGACGCTTCGCAGTCATGTCATGATTACAGATTTATTTCTTCTTCTTCCCTCATCGATCTTTTTTGCTTTTTTTTTTTTTTGAAGGACGGAGCATCAACATCAAATCCGCGGGCATCGTCGGAAGGAACGGGCCTCAGTCCAAGCAGCCGTTCCTGGTGGCGTTCTTCAAGGCCAGCGGGGTGTTGCTCCGCTCCGTCAGGGCTGCGGGCGGCAAAAAAAAGAACCACAATCGCAACAAATCCGCCAATCAGCAGGAATCGTCGCGCGCGCCTAAAGCGGGAGGTAGGCGACCGACGTCACCTGAGTGGAACCGTAGCTGTGTGTAGATAAGCAGCGACTGTGAGCTTTAATGGATGGACAGTCATTCACAGCTGCTGTCTGCATGCTTCATTTGTGCAGCTCATCCTGATGTTTGAACGATTGACTTTTTCTAAATAGTACATTTATTGCATGTTCAATGTATCATCATTTTTTTGTTTTTTATTTTCAGATTATAACACAAGTGAACAGAAGCAAGCCTGCAAGAAGCACGAACTTTACGTCAGCTTTCGAGATTTGGGTTGGCAGGTAAGAAACGGGTCGCCGTGCGTACGTTTGACGGGAAAGGGAAAAACAATGAGTTACTTGTTTCTGAGACTGTGACATTTAAAATAAAAACCCCATCGCCTCGGACATGGATAAAAGCAGCTAATCGTCCCTTTATTTTCTTCTCCAGGACTGGATCATTGCACCCGAGGGCTACGCCGCGTTTTACTGCGACGGCGAATGCTCGTTCCCACTCAACGCGCACATGAACGCGACAAATCACGCCATCGTCCAAACCCTGGTAAGTGTACACCGGAGCGTATTGCACGCCGCAATAAAAATCATAATGTTCCTAGCAGTTCTAACGTTGCTTCTGCGCCTCTTTTGAAACCCACTTTATGCTCTGATTTATAGGTCCATTTAATGTTTCCTGACAATGTGCCAAAGCCATGCTGTGCCCCAACCAAGCTGAACGCAATATCAGTACTTTATTTCGATGACAGCTCGAACGTGATCCTTAAGAAATATAGGAATATGGTAGTTCGGTCTTGCGGCTGCCATTAGTGGCCCCGGGCTAACTTTAATTTATGCTATCTGCTAAAGGAATCGCTGGAAAGCACATCTGCTGCAGGTGTGGTGTGATGTACAGTATTATGTATATAAAGCTTTATTATCTAATTTATTTCGTTTTGTTTGTTCTTTTTAATAGCACTGAATATTGTGATATTTAAATGATTAGGATAAAAAAAAAATGTTGGTTTGACTCCATGTCAGTTATTTACGTTTGTGTCCGTTGGCATATACTCCTCCTTAGTTACTTCTGTATAACTTTTATGAGTAAACTATTCACTGGAGTCATCATGATACGATAAGGTTGCTTCCCCCTCTGCTTGTTTTCCCCCTCTCTGATACACTATAAAAAGTGCTGTAAATGTTTATTGAACTCCGTAGCGTTATACATTGAATTCGGTATAGTTTTTTTTGTTTTCCATGCTAATTTTGAGAGTTTGTTCCCGTAGCGGAGCAACACTTTTAGCAACACACGAAGTTTATTCCATTGTCAATTTAATAAAAAAAAGGTAGACATCCAGTCGATGCCATTATAGCAGGACATCACAGCATCACAGACCCAAACAGGCCGTTTGGAAATGTTGTAAATCAAATTGGATCACTGGAAGGAACAAAATGTGACTTTTGTCTAATATAAAACCAAGACTGCCCAAAGCTATTTTCAAGCTGTCACCATCTTTCAGCTCTGATACTGTTTCGCCTTTTCCATGTCAGCTTTATTTTTATTTTTTTTATAAGAAAAGGGGATCTCAGAAGGGGATTATGTCAGTGTGGAATTAAACTCTTGGATTGTCGGGTGTTCATGTATGAACGCAAATTCTGTCTTTTTTTTTTTTTAACACGATGCTTATGCAAATCTCTCTCATGAACACCAAATCTCATTTCTCTGTGGACTTCATCAGAGCTCGAAACATCTCTCTCCATAATTCAGTTTTTTGTATGTTTGGGGAAAGTATATCTTAATGTAGAGTGTTGTGTATTTTAATAAATGTACCACTTGAAAACTCTTATCTTTTGCTTTGCCTTTACTTGACCCAACAGTTTTTTTCTTTTTTTACACCATTCATCATCCAAAACTATAAGCAGAAATGATTGAATCTGGAGCTCCCCCTCTTTCTCCCTCCTTACAGCTGCAAGTCCTCCAGCTTAACACGTTCAAGTCGTCCCGTCCTGTTTCTTTTCGGAGAACTGCGCATGTTTGAACGCCGTTGCCGCTGACTACCGTCTCGAATATGATATAAACTATACATGGGGTCCACCCATGGAGCATGCGGACACACTCGTCTGCAGTAAAGCTCCGCCGTGATGTCCAGGGTCGGCCCACGAGGGTGATTATCGTGACGCTTCCAGCAGAGAACCGTACATCATCCTGTGAGCAATCGCTCTCCAGATTATGGGGGAAGAGATAGCATACAACACGTTGATTTGTGTGATATGGACTGTATGGCACAACTTTGCTTACTTGCACTCTCCGCAGTCATATATTCGCGAGCTGTCATCTGCACAGGGCTCAGAATTCACCTTTCTGGAAACAAAGTGGAGGCCGTAAACCAAACGGAGCTAGCGTTGTTGGCGTGTCCCCCCCCCCACCGCCCCCCGCGTCGCCCCTCCCTCCGGGAACACGCACAACTTCCAGAAAAGTGCGAGAGAACGTGCTATTTCCAGAGAAGTGATCTGGTTACGCAGGGGTTTTCAATGGTCTTGGAAATGTAGGGATTAGGTTAAAGATTAATATTTATTTACACAACTGTGTTGACCTTCACCGAACACAGGATATGTACTGTTGCACTTCTTCCCCCCCCACCCCCACCCCCACCCCCGCCGCCCTCCTACTTTTTATAACATTTTTTTTCTCTGACATGGCAGAACATTGAGTGACTGTATTTCACTTAATTAAAAGCAGTGGCTGGCCTGCCCAGATGTTATGTGGGCTCCATCTTAAAGGAGTGTTGACATTCGCTGAATAGAAGAGGCCACCTGCTAACTTAACTCTTGGCTTGAGGGTTGATTTGCATTCCTGCGGCCTGTTGCCTGGCATGATTACTCCTAGCACTTCACAATCCCATCTACTGTTTAATATCATGGATTCTTTCCAATTCAGCTACATTTCTTCCTCTTTTCTGTAAGGCAGCAGCCGCTATGAATGAGCTCCTATTTGAGTTCCCCCCCCAAAAAAACGCCGCGGCCCCTCTCGACGGCGACCTCCCGACCGCATGAAAGGGGACGGTAACAATTGCCATACTCAGGGCGGATTAATACGGTGGCCCCTTTTCCCGCTTGAGACCCCCGTGGTCAAAAAAAAAAACAGCCGGCAGTGAGTCAGAGGTGCCTCGACATTGGTCACCTCAAGTGGCCACTTCTAGGGGAAAAAAAAAGGTCACAACCCGGCGGCGGTTTACGTCTGGTGAAGGGTTTTTCAAAAATGATCCATGCATCAACGCCGTCCGGTTTATAGGATATGTCACAACATACTGTTGGGTTTGCGTAAACAGGCTTGCGTAATGTCAAGCTGCGTTTCCAGGTGCTGATATTACGTTTTTTTTTTTTTTTTTTTTTCTCCTTCTATCGCAAACATGTTTATTCTCTTAAGTCTGATTGAGAAAACAGACGCGTCCACACGAGAGGCTGTTAAGGATGTGCTCTTTTGTTTCGGCGAATGTGATGGATTTAGTGCAGGGAGATCATCTTGAAGCTCTTAGCGGGCTGGGGACTGGCTGTCTGTCAGGAGTTGAAAATGTTTTATGGTTTTGCTCATTTAAAAAAAAAAAAAAAAAGGACCTAATCTAAACCATCGCCAGCAGGAAATACTTCATTGACAAATGTTGCAAAACGAAAACATGGCGCTGACGTAAGGCGTCACTGATCTTTTCGGACCAACCACAGAGGTGTGCAGGCCTCTCCAGCGACATGAGTATCACAGAAGCTGCAACGCGTTGTGTGTAATCGCATGTTTTATCGACTTGTTGAAAAAAAGCTCTGATTCAGCTGTCCACATGAAGGATTGCAAACTTCTAAGACCATTTATAAGCATGCGAGAGCATGCTAAAAGGAATAAATATATATATAAAGCAAGGAAAAGGTGTCTTTTTCTCATTTGGTGTGATCAATTGATGATTTTATTACAGGTAAAAGGATCCTAAAGCTCTTGAAAGCTCTGCAGCTTTGTTGGATATTATCACTTTGGCCATTTATTTACATCATCTCATTTGTTTTCAATATTTGGTGTATGGTTAAATTGTATATTTTGAAGTGTTTTGGGTTGTTATCATTTATTGTAAACAGACATAAACAACATTTACATGTTGAAATTTAAGAAATGAAACGTGGCCAGAGGTTCACGGAGGGGAAAAGTTTGATTTTTTTTTTTTTTTTTTTTTACACAAACAAATCCATAAACCGTGAAACTAAACATTTGTCCAAGCGCTAAGTAGAGAATAAATAGTCCGATACGGTTTAAAAGTGTGAGAAATCGACACTTTTTTGATAGTCGCTAACGTGCTCGGTCGCCTCTGATCCGAGGCCGCCCCCTGAAATCGGAACACGACGCTTTTGCCGCTGCGTGGCGCGGTAATCCCCGGTCCCGTTGATTTACGCCCCGTTGACCAGGGCTCTCTTTCTTCCTGCCGGACCCGCGTTTATTTTTAGAGTGTCACCTTGCAGCCCGTCCACAAGGCGGGTGAAATTGTATCTAATAAAAATGTTGTGCAGTTTACCTAATTCATCCCCACACATATGGTTCCCCTTATTTGTGTTCCGTGGGTGGGCTCCTGCTCCCATACAGCTCAATCAGTCCCCCTTGGAAAGGGAGACCATATGGGTCACATTTTTACACGCTGTTTGGTATGACAAGGCTTCGCCGGGACCCGGCCAGGACGGCGTCCTCTCTCAGGAACACGCTCGCGATTTGCTTGTTATTCACATATGCATATTGGCTCCTCGGGAGAGAGAGCGGGTTTATGGGTTCTCAGCGTTGCAACAGCCGTGCTGTGAGCGCCGCTGTCGCTTCCTATTACTATTAGGGGTGGCACCTGTGCATCAAACTGTCTGAGTCCTGCTGTTTTGGGCCCATTTAATAAATATACCCCAAACATAAATTTCAGTTTTACATTGCATAACTCTATAAAACTCTCTATATATTCACACACAGCTGTTTGCATTCTGGGGCTTTCCATTTGATCATTTCTATATTGCACGCAAAGTTCATGAGAATCGAGGAGAACATCTTTGTGTGTGTGTGTTTTTTTTTTAATGCGGCCGTGTCTCAGTAGCAATAAAAAGCTCCTGACGTGATATGCTAACAGCGTCCGCTCCCTTTCCCCGTGTCCAGGTCCCATGTTGCTATCTAGTTAAAGAACGTACTTATGTCCTACAGTTGCCCGGCCGTTTCACAATTCATATCAAAGCACACACAAAACATTACAATAGGGGGGAAAAGGGAAAAAAAATGCAAACTAAAGCAGATGTGCAGCATATTAATCTGATTCACTGGATAAAGATGTATATACATCTACATCACAGAGCTTTCAAATGATGGTTAATATGCTGCCAAATCAGACTACAATGGAATTGCTTATCTAAAGAGAAAAAAACAATGTAAGGGGGAAAAAAAACGTGTTGGCCTGAAAACACTCCTCAAACACACTTTGAATTGAATGTATTGACATGTGCTGAGTTAGTTAATCATCATCACGGCAGCAGCCAAGATAATTAAACGTATCTCGTCGTGTTTATACTGTAGATTGGAGGTAATGTACTGAGCAGAACTGCACCTCCACGTGCCTTAGAAACTCTCTGCAGCTGATTATGGAAAAGACAATAGCACTTCTTTCACTATTCTTTCGAGAACCCTCTTGATTCGATAGCTCTTGGGTGGTTGTTTGGAAGCCTCTCACACAGTCCAAGAGTTTTAATATGAGGAGAAATCTTTTTTTTTTTTTTTTTTTTGCTTCTATGTAGGGTCTGAAATTGGGTGGATGTCACTCAAAAATTGCTTGTGATTAACAAAAGCCAACGTCAACATTCTGGTAGAATCAAATATGCATGTTTCTATTTCTGTAAGAAAAAACAACCGATATCTATACCCAGGTGGTTTTATAACCAGATGAGACTGGTCCAGGGTTTGTTAATCTGTCAGATGCACTCGGATACACTATGACAGAATGGAGATGTCAACAGCCACCGATTACCTCGATTCATGTGTGTTTTGACTCTTGTAAATAGCGCTGTGAAATCTTCTCTCACCAAGAATATGAATATGCTGAGGAAATCTTTTATGATCCATTTGGAGCCATAATCGAGGCCATGAGACGGCGCAATATAAAAAAAAGAAAAAATACCTGCACAATAAATATTTTCTGCTGCTTAGAAACATCCGCCTGAGCCGTAGCTGTGCAAAACATTGTGTGAAAATACACACAAACGGCACCTTGTGCCGATGCAAGAGGGATTTGTTGCATCGGCGTATTGCAGCCGATCGGTTATTAACCTGTTTTAAATCGCCCGCCTTATCAAAGAAGCTGCAGTTTTTTTCATCAAAAACACACCAGAGCTGCACGTCCAGAGCAGGAGATGTGTTTTTATAAATCAAGGCTCAGCAGTCCTGTATATGATCATCTATGGACACAAACCCAACACAGGTCAGCGGCTTTTGTGACGAGGAGCCATGCGGGCGCTCTTCAGTGTGATTACTGTGAGGATAATCTTTAACACACATGCCGTCTCTAAGGGGAGCTGTGGAAAGTTGGCTCCGAGTGGCCAGCCTTTCCTGCAAGAACTGTAAGGTAGGCTGTTTTTTTTATAAAGGCTTTACATTTTATTAAACACAAATGTTGGTCATTTCTTCCTTTTTCGTCCATAGCTGAACATAAAGAATATGCAAAGAAATGCCGATGCTCTTCCTGATGTGGAATAATTATTTGACCTGAAACAATGTTCGCTGTTTTTTTTTTTTTCCTTTTTTTTCCTGCAGCATCCTCTTGTGCATCGCTCAAGTTCAATTATACGACATCCGCCCGGCTTTCCTGAAGAAAGACGATGTCATGATTATAGCTTTCAGGCAGATTCTAATGTGCCACTCGCTCAGCACCAGGACTCTCCTGTTGTTACAGTTCAGTTAAATCCACGATGTCGAAATTGAAGACGGATGGAGGATGAAAATTGATTTAATCTGGTTCCTGTTTTTCTTTCTTCCACTTTGTTTTCAATATATATCTGAGAGCTTAAAACTTCTTTCATGCCATGCCGAAACCTGTACTCTATAAAATGTTGTTTTTCACATCTGTTTCTTTCTGAGCACAAAAGGAGAGAATAGTCCCTTTCTTTTTTTTTTTTTTCCAGTTCCAAAAAACATGTTGAGACATTCGCACTGTTTGATTTTTATTTGATATTAAGAGCCATTCATCATCTGCTTGGTCTCCAAAATCCTCATGTGTAAAATATATCGTTCTCGGGAGGCATCTTACAAGCGAGCACAGACATTCTTTTTTTTTTTCCTGTCAAGGCATATCTGTTCACCTGATCTTCACAATCTTTGTCCCCTTGCATTAGATTTGGATCTACTGTAATAGGAAATGTCATAAGTGTTCACACTTTGTACAGGCGTGATTCTGACTGATGATGAGACGGAGCTGACATTTTGTTTCTGAGTAAAGCAGCGATTTACACGTGTTTAGCAGCGCCACATGAATATCTAACACTCGACTGGATTGTGCAAAATTCCAAACTGACAGCGATAATCCTTCGTCCTGTGTTTATAGGAAATTGACATACGTTAATCAAGACTGCTGCATGCCTAGTATTAAAGAGGATTTTGAAAAAAAGTAAAATTTGTTACAATTTTAAAATGTGTGTTAATATTTCATCCATAAGAAGTGTTATTGTCCATGTTTGCTCTTCACTTATAACATATTGTTGTCCACACCAAACTATTAACAGTCCTATATTTTACATTTATTTAAGTTTTGACATCCCTAACAAGATGTATTTGTGGTTTTCAGTAATAAAAATCATTCTGATATAGTTTCACATCTCCTCTCTCAAGCTCATTTCATCCTCTCCTCTGATTGGCTCGTTTGGATGGCTGTGACTGCAGGTGGGCGGTGCTGGTTCCATTGTGATGTCACAACTTCACAAAAGCCCTGACAGCTGGTTTTATAGCACGGTTTCTGAATACAGGCTGTGTTCAGGTCCCTGTGACCTGAGAGCGGCGAAACTTGGAACATTATTTATATATCACACCGTTTTATTACCGCAAAGCAATTAAAAGCTCACTTTCTACAATATGGGACTTTTAATATTCCTCTAAAATCTTTGGAAAACAACTATTCTTGGTTCGTATTATGAGTCAGAACCTCCTCTACTTACATATCGCCCAAGTTTCTACCCACCTGTATTACATTGATTCCTTAAAAGCAGAAAAGCCCCTGAAGGCCGCTTCTTTTAACTGACCCTTTGCTGCAGCTGGTATTTGTCAAGATAAACCACGGCTGCGGTTTTCCTTGAGAATCGAAATCTTAAAAGGCCAGTGAAGGTTAAGTAATGGATGCAGTTATCATTGATGGAGTCAAAAAAAAAAAAAGAACCTTTCCTTCTTAAGTCAGAAACACTTTCCTGACAATAGACAGCAAATACGAACGATGGGTTCCATGTGTTTCTCAACCGTCACATGTTGTGCGCAATATGAAGAATTTCCTTATATCTATATAACATTTCTTTTAAAGGTTTCAACATATATGAAACAAAACAAACAATATGTGGGTAGCACAATTATGACGACTTATAATCTGCACTAGTTTAGCGCTCCTGTGAAATCCGTACTTCCCATCTCTGCGTTAAAGCCCGGATTTACAGAACATCTGAACACAATTTAAAACCCAACAAAAACTCTAAAACCATGAAATCCTTAATTTTCTTGATTCATTTGGGCACAAATAAGAATCAGAGCCGATCCGGGTTCGTAACGAAGCCAGCTAAAATGTGTAATGCTTTTAAGTTTGACATTCAGAAAAGTGGTGTACGTAACTTCAAAGTTCAATCACTGTTGCTTGTTGATTTGCGCCTTGGAGAACCATGAAAAAGTGAGCAGGCGGGGGGGCATTTTAAATTTTAAGGGGTGGCAACTGATAGACATCAACCTTGAAGTCTGCTACAAAGGGGCTGATCATATGAGTCGCCTCGGTCCCCTGAGAGCGAGGTAGAGGTCTCTCATCACAGGGCAGTTTAGCGTGGTGAGATGGTTGAATGCGAGGACTTCATTAAGCCCCTCTATTGTTAACATCTGGGCTCAGAAGAATGGCTCTTTCTCTGGTAAATGTTGCTCTGGCTTAACAAGGGATTTTATTACACCATGCAGTTGACATTGGCAGCAGTGGCACGTCTGGCAATGGAAACCCCTCGACTGTTTAGGTCACAGGAGATCAATCAAAGCGGCCCGTTTCCCCGAAAGCCTTCAATTCTCACCCGAGAGAGGGAGGTGAATATCCGCCTAATCTGCTGCGAGATCTCTCAGTGGATACCGTTTTAAACGCTTCCGCCGTGTGAAGCCGAGGACTCGGCGTTGGACCATTTGGAGCTGATTTATGGCCTTTTGTTTAGGGGTTTTTATTTTTTTTTTGCTGCTGCCAGGCACCTGCATTCCCTTTTTTTGGATGTTGTGTCATTCCTCAAAAACGCTTCCAGGGTAACATGCACCACTGATCCCCCCCACGTCGCTCCATTCCCCCCCCCCCCCCCCCCCCCTTCGCCTCACACATCACACCATTTCTCCTCCAGAGCCCCCCCCCTCCCCCGCCCGCGTGTGTTTTGATGCCGTCCCTGCTCGGGATGTGGCTGCCATGGCAACTGCTGAGTCACACTCCGCCGTCTGCTGCTGTCCTCTAATCCCCTCTCCTCCTGCAGCGAGGCCCCCCTCCACCGCCCGGGCCCTGCGTTAGCATATTGATCTGATGCCTCAGTTTGCTGCATTCGCTGCAGCGTTGTGAGCAGGCGGCGGCGGCAAACGGATGGGAAACCTACCCACGACGGTGAAGCACTGCCTGAGCTATGAGCAAGTCATCCAGGACTACCCGTGGCTGAGGCGCTGGCTGCAGGAGGACAAGGTGGGCGTCCTTTTTTTTTTTTTTTGATTCTAATCGGCTGCACATGCTCTGCCACATGACTGTCCCATGACAGGGAGGCTGCACATGCAGCCAGCCATGTGCCGGTGATGACAGCACCGATGCTGCACGCCGCTTATGTAAGAGTCCTCCACGGTGCAAAATGTGCTTCCTACAGCCGCTTTCTAATTGACTGTTGTGTTGATCTCTCTGAACTGACTGAATGCGACAAAACATGTGTAATAATAATAATAATAATATAACAAATAATTGGTGTCTTTCAGCTCATTTTATAAAATATGGAAAAAGTCATGAATGTGAGATAAATGACAAAAAATATGAGATTAAAAAACAACAATGTGATAAAATTCGATCTTGTTTATAAGAAACACGCTTAAACTTATAAGACACACTGTACCATAGAGCGGTGCGAGGGGAGCAGCGGGGGGGCATTCACAGCATTTAGCACGCTTCAGTCGTCCGTGTCTCTGTGCAAACCGTTTCGCGTCCTTTGACGCTGATGTTACCCGATGTGAGTCCCTGCCATAGATGTATTATAAGAACTGGATACCACACTTAAAAATGGCCGCCGTTCTTCCAATGGGAATCGCTCCTCTGGCGCGTACGAAAAAAGTTCCCGACTTCCGCGTTACGCGACCCAGTAGACACATCTCCCATGATGCTCTGTGGTCTTCCATCGTGCCCTGGGGTGATAATAACATGAGCAATTTAATTCACCTTGCCGACCACATTAATATTTCACATTAGAAACATTCAGAGAAAAATGAATACATTGATAAAGTTCTAAAAATAAATTGAGATACAATAGTAATCCCTTTCTACCACAAATAACTCTATTTTAAGAGCAATGACACTTGATATGGTTGTTTCTAAGACACCATGCACAGGCCCATCCCAGTATGGGATCAGGAGATAGCCAGCTTTAACACCTGATGGATAGCAGTGTGAGTGCAACCCAATGGAAATAGGTGTGGGGGTCGTGTGCTACTTGCAAATTGGGCATGCCATTTTCACAAGTAAGACTGGAAGAGTGAGTGCGTCTTAAGGAGGTTAATCATCCAAGAAGAAGATTTTCACGCAGTTAGTACAGACACTTCCATGTCTACCAGAGACTCAACAATCTTCAATCTCTGTTGGGGTTGTATGTTAAAGTTCAACATGGATTCTTTTCCCTCTATAATTATTTTCTGGTTTAAGCCATGAAAATACCCTGATCCTCAAAATATCCCTTGTGGTTCTCGTGGAGTTACCCTCGTCTCCTTTCCCGGCTTTCTCTCCATGACACATCTCTTGGTTTTGCATCCTATTTGCTCATGTTTTGGTTATCAGGTATCATCTCGCCATGAGGTATACACAGTTGTTCACGTTAGAAATAACATGTCCGGGCCTAAAGGTCGACTAACGGCTTGTGTCGAATGTCTCCTTGAGTGCTATCCCTCTATTTATTCCCTGCACTGTTTATCTTCTCTCTTTCTTCACAGACCATTACAGGACATGAATATCCCAAGTTTGTTAAGATTGTTGAAGTTGGACCTAGAGATGGACTTCAAAATGAGAAGGTACTGTCATCGCGAACTCCCTCACTAATTCATATTCATAATATGCGCCCCTGTTTTGTAGTATTCATGATCATCCCTGGAAAACCCATTTTTTTCCCTGTATCTTTCGTATAAATCCATAACACATGGGTTGTGTGCCATAGGCTAATTGCCAGGAGCATATGTTTTATATTTTCTTTGAAATCAATAGGAAAGATGACACATTTTCTGGCTTAGTCCTGACATTTTAGCATGTTGCAGCTGTATCATTTCCCTTATTGCACGCCACTAGTTTTACAGATCGCTCAGGATGCAGAAATCATCCCTTTACAATACCGCGTAGCGCGGTAACAGGAGACGGTTCCACGGTTTTGAGGAGCCCTCGAAATGTCCGGCAGGTGCAAGTTTCAGCCTGCGGACGTAGAAGCAATGTGCCCGAAGCATAATGAGCCGTTTCGGTTTCATTGTTCTCCAGGAAATAGTTCCGACGGGGGTGAAAATCCAGCTGATAGACATGCTGTCGGGAACAGGCCTGCCTGTGATCGAGGCCACCAGCTTCGTCTCTTCAAAGTGGGTACCGCAGGTACTGTAATGACTCTTCTTTGTGCACAGCGAAGCAGTGCTGAGTGATTTATTGAGGTCTCTCTCTTTTTTTTCTTTTTTGTCTGCAGAACTACTGAGGACAGTATGCTCCTCCAGCATCTGTGGACCAACAACCTTGTTGGTCCACAGATGTTTTTTTAAAGGAATACTTTAAAATAACCATCATGAGTTCGACCTCTCTGTGCCTGTCATAAATTGTATTTATGTACTTCACCAGGCATGCATGAACAAGGGCCATGTTTGGTTTATCCTGACAAAAAAAACCCACGCAGGGTATGAAATAGTGATTCAGTCTTTCAATGGATCGGGGTGATGTATTCCCGGCAACATGTTTGTTTTTCGACATCATATGTTTTGCTCCTGTCACGTAGATGGCGGACCACACTGACGTGCTCAGAGGAATCCAGAGAGCACCTCACGTCCAGTACCCGGTTTTGACACCTAACATGCAGGGCTTCCAGGACGCCGTAAGCATTCATTTTCAATTTGGGCATAATTATCCACGCTAAAAACCCATAATTACCCATGCTTGTCCATTCGAGTTAATTGTTGGCGCCGCGTCTCTCTTTTTTGCCAGGTGATTCTTGCCCTTATGTAAGCCCGTTTTTTTTTTCTTTTCCCCCTTCCTCTGTTTAAGGTTGCAGCTGGCGCTACTGAAGTGGCTGTGTTCGGCTCGGCGTCTGAAAGCTTTAGCAAAAAGAACATTAATTGTTCTATTGAAGAAAGCATGCTGAGGTTTGAGGAAGTCATTAATGCTGCCAAAGAGCATCAAATTCCCGTCAGAGGGTTCGTATTCTGTATATCACATTGTCCCTCAGAATGAGTGAAAATTTTATTCACTCTCTTGTGTCACATTGAGTTATTACATATATTTTTTACTAAAAGTAATGGTATCTTTATATAAAAGTTCCACATGGTCACCATTTGTGAACTGCAAGTCCAGATGTAATATTTTAAGGAAATAGGAGCCACTGCAACAATAATGCGTTTACTTAGATTAGATCAGATCAGAATTTCTCTCCATGTAAATGTTTAAATCTAGATGAAGATAAACAGGGAACAAACAGCAAATCAGTGGAAACGCTGGCAGACTCCCATCTGCCCAGATATGTTTGACAATAACTAACAAACGACTTGGACTTTAGGTCTGAATGTCAAAATCTGATCTCTGATCTGATCTATAGGCTCCACAGGCGAGCAGCAGCATTACCCACAGAGTGGCTCTCCGTCATGTTGGAAATGTGCTGCGCATGAAATCGTTATCAGGCACCACATGATGTTTTTTTTATTTTTATTTTACAGATATGTTTCTTGTGCACTTGGATGCCCCCACGAGGGACACATCGAACCTTCCAAAGTTGCTGAGGTGAGATGAAAAATGATCAAAACTCAAGTACTGTGTTTGAATGTACTCTCAATGTGAATGTTGCAGCACTTTTACTTGAGTATCTTTATTTTATGCTACTCGATACTAGTTGTTACTTTTTGAAAAAAAAAAAGTGAACTGCATTTCATATTTACCTGCATAACCTGGTTTAGCCTCATGGTCAACATATAAGATAAGATAAGATATAAGATAAGATAAAACTTTATTGATCCCACAACGGGGAAATTTGTGTGTTACTGCAGCGTTACAGATAAAGAGAAGAAAATAAAGCTGAAGATAAAAAACTATAAAGAAATAAAATTAAAAAACACACAACACAATGTACAAATTCGCAGAATTTGTTGATGATCCGCATACACAGTATGCATTATCGACATAGAATGGAGAGAAAATGCTAATAAATAGTAAGAAAAAAAGTAAGAAAAAAGTATGCATAAGCAAAGCATATATACATACATACATGCACGTACATACCTACATACATACACATACACACATATTTGCATATATATATATATGGACATACATATCCACGCACATACCCACATGTACACATACATAGCTAATGCACACTTAAGGTGCAGGGTGTGTATGAAGAGAGAAAAAAAAAAAATGTGTTTGATATCATTTTCCAAGCTTTGATTTAAGCCTGTTGATGAATATCTATGACAAAGATCCTTTTTTTACCCAAAATGTTTTTCTTTTATTTTTTATTTATTTTCAAATAAAGCTTTAAGGAACATCACAGACACAAATGAATCTTCAAGGATTCAGGAAATGCTTATTATATCCATAATATTTAATTGTGAGACATGCTTGCAGACCTTAAATAGGAAGCATGCCATAAGGCATTTGGTGATAATAATAATTGTAGAAGTGAAAGCATTAAAGTTTGCAGAGTAGCGCTCCCATACAAGAGAGAAGACCGAAAGATGAGATAGTGGATCTTCTCCCAAGGAGGAATGAGTTAAAGATGAGTTTAAGCTTTCTTGGCTTGTGGCCCCCTACAAACAGGATGAGGTCAAACCTTGTAAAACTTTATGACTGGACGCTTGTTAGTTCCAGAGATGCTTAGTGTGTTTGAAGCCTATCGTTGAATGTAAAGTTTTAAATTTGTCTGTGGGTCACCTGCAGTGTTTCTGGGATTGTTGTTGAATTGCTCAGAGCTGCTCAGTACATGAAATCCTCCTCACGGTTGTTTCTGTTATTAAGAGAGCTTGTTGTTCAGGGTGTTTCATTTGTCTTGCCTATGTTTCTGGTTATAAAGTAGGGAAGCTGTCATTGATCAGCCAGTGATCTTAATTGGTTGATATGGACTAAGAAATTTCACAGTAGACGTTCAATAGCGGGACTTAATATGAGGTTAAGGCCAGATGATTGGAACATTATGAAACAGCCTCATTAAACGGTTCTAAGTACAAAGGAATGGTGGTCGAATATTTGCTTTAATGTTATTTATTAGCAGCCTGGATCATAACTTTGGGTTTATTTATATGAGCTGACGGTAAACTGAGTGTTTTTGCAACCGAGGCGAGTTAGGACGACTGCTTCTCATCTCAGTGAGTCACGGTGATCTGTTGTTGATCTCTGTGGGGACTGGACAGGCTGGACGCAAGAAGGAAACTCCATGACCAATGAGCAGGCGGATAGGGAAATTTTACTACGTATGCCACCATAAAGAAGTGTGGGGTCACCCAGACAATTTTAAGTTTTCCACTGTCACACAATGCTTCATCTAAGCAGCTAATCTGTTTTCAGCTTTGATAACTTAATTCTACAAGTGTTTTCTAACTATCCATTAGCTTCTAATGCAATTCCCTTACGAAAATTAACCATGGCTTTACCATGGGAAATACCGTGGTTTTACCATGGTTTTTTGGGTAACCATGGTTAACCATGGTTTTTTTGTGGTAACCATGGTTATACTATGGTTTTTATGTAGTAACCATGGTTCTACCATGGTTTTTGGATACCATAGTATTACTATGGTTGGTTCATGGTACTTCCAAAAACCATGGTAGAACCATGGTTACTACATAAAAACCATAGTATAACCATGGTTACCACAAAAAAACCATGGTAAACCATGACCCAAAAAACCATGGTAAAACCACGGTATTTCCCATGGTAAAGCCATGGTTAATTTTCGTAAGGGTTAACAAACACAGACCATTAAAAGATTGGAGTGATATACATCTCTATACATCTTGCTGCTAGAATAGTCATTTACCACATTAACAATGTATCTTCAATGAGGAAACTTTTCAAAAACAAGGACATTTTCAAGTGACCTCAAACTTTTGAATGGTGGTCTACTTTAGAACTGGCTCCCTGTCATTGGGGATGTATAGGCCTGTGTTTTATATATATTTCTGTTATATCTCCAAGGCATGTTGCAGATGAGTTGCTAAACATTGCTTTGCAAGGTTTCAAATAAATAACTGTTTGAGATCCAGAAAGGTGAAACTCTCCATTTTTCAAAAACTGCTAAATTTATGCGATATTTTTTTGAAAATATATACACATTTATTCAGCAGGTTTATGTTTTTTTTCTAATGATCTACCCAATCGATCATATCAAGACCTCACGTGTGACCCTGAAAAAGCAGCTCAAACTAACTTCAATAGAACATGTTGCTTTTACATTGACTGTTAAATATATATAATATATCACTCACACCCCAATTTTCTGTAAAGCTATTTATTTGACTTTCACATTTTAAGCATATTTAGCTGGTAATACTTCCATACTGTACTTTAGGTTTCAAATGCTGAAATTTTACTTGGAATAAAGTATTTTTTGTTTTCAGTCTTGATACTTATTTGAACTAATCTGGAGTCTATTTGAAATTTTATCATAGACAGCAGTTACTCAGGATGAGAAGCTTTAATTATCGTTCACTAAATATAGGTTTTCCTCTATATAAAGAAAAGAGGGATAGAAGTAATTAGGCCAGTTTCTAGTCATGTGTTCTTCTTTGTATCACATATTTTCTTTTCTCTGTGAATTCATGAGATTATGGAAATAAATCTCTAGGAAATCAGGCTTCAGTCTCAAAAGCAGTTATAATTTTCGGTTTTATGTCAGTTTTCTTTTATTTCTATTATACCAAGCTTTGGGTAAGTATATTTAAGCTAAAACATCTGCTCCGTTGTTATCACTGATTTGACTCCCACCATGAGCCAGAGATGAGTTGAACCTTTTGTATTTTTAAGCTTCATGTTGTGTAATTGGATTGTTGTTAATTAGAAAAAAGGGGATTATCACATTGAATATTTTTCTGTGTATCCTTTGCTATTTTCACCAGCCGATTTCGCTCTATTTCCCACCATGTCTTCACAGGTGTCAAAGAGGTTATATGAACTGGGCTGCTATGAGATCTCTCTCGGGGACACCATCGGCGTGGGCACGTCCGGCTCCATGTCCAAGATGCTGCAGAGTGTGATGAAGGAGGTGCCCGCCAGCGCTCTGGCAGTTCACTGCCATGACACCTACGGCCAAGCGCTGCCCAACATCCTCACTGCCCTGCAGGTGAGCAGCGATCAGTCCTGCAGAAACCATAATGATTGTGTCCTAATCATTATCATTACTGTGATTATTAGCATCATAGGGAAAAAAAAACGTTGTGTTGATGGGAGTATTGTTCGATGTCTGAAAAGGAAGCTCTCTTTTCTGATAACTAGTAGGGTCAGTCACACCTCTTATTCACACCTGTCCTCCTGGGGTAAAAAAAGGCATGAAAAAAACATCCTGGTCTTTGTGTGAGGGGATGTGAAAATGGCCCGTGCAGACATCTGCAGAGAGTTTACCGAGACCTTGCAGCGGTGCGGCCATATTGGTCCCAGGGCATCAACGCGGATGGATCTCCTCGCCTCTCGTATCCTTTCTTGTTAAATTGTTTGACAGCTTTACTTCTCCGCTCTCCCCCACCGGCTTGGAAAAGGATTGTTTTTGGGCACCTTCGCCTTCACGTGCACATCCTCCCCATGATGGATACACTTGCGGAGAGCCGCAGACCCATTATGGATCGATGCCCGGCCTTTGCATAAATCAGCGTCCTTACTCATGATGACATGAAGAGGAGCAGCCAGATGTGGAAGCAGAGTTGTGGCGCGGTGCTTGTTCCAGGAGATCTTTCAACCTCCTTGTGCGTCTGCCAACGCTGTGGAGATCACAAGTCTTTTTCGTAGGCTTTAAATCAATATCCCTGCTGCGAATAGTCATTCGTTAAGCTGCTCCCAATACATCTTTTTGGACCACTTTTCTCGATTGCATTCCAAGTTACATTGAAATATTTTTTCTTCGGTTTTCGCAAACAACCAAAGTGTTTACTCCACGCTGGAGTCAGAAAAAAGCAGGTTCTCATCAAAATCTTCACTTGGGCCTCTTAGGATAGTTTGAATTCAAGCGCAACTCATTTTTCTGCCTTCATAGAATTTAATCATGTGTCCGTGTAATCTAAATCTCAAATTACAGCGGAGAAGTCCCCTCTTAAATATTTTATATGCAAAATGAAAAAAAAGGTCAGTGTGGAGCTTGTTGCCCTAATGCTCACTGTATGCTTAATGATAATGTGTCAGTTTATGACATTATGAATGTGTCCTCTGTGTGGTGGGGCACAAAACAAATGTAGGTTACAATGGGACACACAGAAAACCAGGAGCCGTCAGTCAGCAAGGAAGAGGGGGCATTAAGAAATATGATCTAAGCCTCCCCACAAAGCAAGATGATTCACAAACTGCCCGCTGGAAATGGAAAGAAAAAAAAAAAATCCCAGAATCTTAATGAACACAAGATATTTCCAGTGGACCCTCCCTTCAGAGCGCACATGCATTGTAGAATTACAGCAAAATACACAGATATTCTCACAAGAAAAAAAAAATAATTAGGTTGTAAACCCCCTGCGGAGGAGTGTTTTTCACCACTCGGAGCCGATGTAAAACCGACATAAAACAGAGGTAACGCAGATATGGTTGTATCAGTTCTCTGCAGCACATTGTCACCGCGGAGGAGGAAGCCCGTCGGGGGCTGGGTGGGTCAACAGATGTGAGGGGGTCGGCACAAAGGCTCACCTATTCAGTGTCTGTCGGACAAAGCGACTGGGAGCGAGGTGGATAGAAGGGCCCCGGGGGGCTCCTAACTCATCTGTCGCTCGGCTGTTGAGCTCCCTGACAATGCTGCGCCTAAAGGCCGCTGGAAAACGATCCGCTCCGAGCCGCTCTCTCCGCTGTGCACGTCATGAGCTGCAGTCCTCAGGCCCCCGGACTTTACGGGATGAATATCTGGTGTGCGGGAGATAATTATACCTCTTACGACTTTTAGTTTGTGTTACAACAAAACGGCCGTGAGAGCGGCGTTATTTCACACAGTCAGCGGCTGTTCAGTAAACAGGAGCATACACACTGAAGAGAAGGCACTAAATATTAAATCAAAAGTAATGATGTTGCACAGAAGAGATACAAAAGAATGCATGTTAGATCATAGTATTACGATTACAAAAACGCATATATTTTCTTTCTTATGTCCATATTGATATAATAATATTGATGCTTTTCTCAGCAGCGGGAAGCAGCTCAATGATATCCGTGTGTAAAATAGCAAACATCTCTAAAGCTCTCCTTGACTTTGGACGCTGCGGTGAGGCGGCGCAGGGGGACGCTGGGATTCCTCGGCGGATTATATTTAGAATGAATCATCACAGCTGCCCGCGTGGCCACAGAGAGTAATAACAGCGGCCGGGGATATTAACCCAACCATTTGCTCACCTATAAACAAGCTGGAAATGAAAGATTTTATCATAGCCTGGCGTTGCTGTGTGCCAGAAGCCCACACCACCAACTGGGAGAGAAATGAATTCCCCCAGCGTTGTCAGCCCTGAGTCACCTCTTTTGTTCTTGATAAAGACATTCCTCCGTCTTTGTACCTTTTTTTTTTTTTTTTCTTTTTCCTCCAGGAGGTCTAGGGGGCTTTGTTACAAACCTACTCCTGGCAGGTCACACAATGACAACGTATGTACTTAGATTTCACAAGCTTGGCAGGGGAAAATTATTTATTCTTACCCGCAATTTGGGTGTATTGTGTATCGCTGCAGCTGGGAAACACGGTACAACCTGTTTGTGCTCACACTCACACACGACTCTCCACCAGCAATAACATTCATTTGCAGTTTTTTTTTTTCCTTCTTCTTCTTTTGTCTCTTTCCATGAAGAGCTTTTTGTAGTTGAACAGCAGACACTCTGTTTGAGCAGGACTGTAACTGTGTAAACTAATACGCTGAGCTCCTCTCTGACGTGAACCAGTGTATTGATCATTTCATTGTGCCTTTTCACAGATTTTATGCAGTTCCTCGATTAATAATGGACAGATCTAATTGGTCACATTATGATGATTATCAACACATTATACATAGATTGTATTATCTAGAGGCATTTTAATGATACAAATTAAAAGCTAAAACACAATGTAAATGCTGCATTTCTGATTAAAACAGGACATAGATCAAACTTTTAAAACTTCTTTTAATAAAATACTGTACATGCACTGAATATTATTCACTGAATAATTATTCACTGTACATTCACTGTACATGCACTGAATATTATTCACTGAATAATAGTCGTGTGTGAGTGTGAGCACAAACAGGTTAGATTATGATGCGATTATCCAAGATTTGTGTGCTTCTTTTCATACTTTCTGGTGTGTTTGTCTTCAACAAAATTTCTAGTTTGTACAAAAATAATAATTGAACGTGATCAGGCCCCGTTTTTCTGGATATTTTTACTAAGTGTCAGTTTGCGTACAGTATCAACAGGTGCATTCAGTGTGGTCTCCAATGTATTTGTCAGCCGATTACTTGTTATTATATATACTTTGTGTATTTTTGTAGAAAACATTTAACCATTGTTTCAGATAATTGTTAAAGAGAGCGGCAGCAAAGGTGGCTGAATTGATCATATAGTTCAGACTTTCTAACTGGTGAACAGTTTATTTATATTTTACATGCTTATTTTTACTGCCACTTCGCTGCCAACCAGTACCGTGGAACAGCTTTCCCGCGGTGGGAGTATTTGTGTGTTCTTAGAAAGAGGCGATATATGTGTCAGCGGTGGATCCGTTTGCGTGGCGGCGGGGTGAAGCATCACCGCTTCACATCCTCTCTGCGAATACACTCTCTTCCCTCTCCCTCTCTCTCTGACGCAGTTACAAAACCAAAATGGGAGCCCGTCCATCTGCAGCCCCGTCCACTAAAAGTGTCGGATGTCAACACGCTTATCCCGAACCGTGCGAGTTTTCGAAACGCGCTGTGCCTTTACGCAGGAATGTATTGTTTTCATACGGCCGCAGCGCACTGAATATGGCTTTTTAACACGGGGTGCACATCTGGTTTCTGGGCAGTGTGAACCTTAACTGAGTTTTGGCGAGCCCGAGCCGCTGACCACCAATTCCTGCGCGATTAGTGTCCAGAGGAACGGGGGCACGCCGCTGAAGGGCCGGTTTTGTTTCCCTCGGAAACAGTACGCCGGAGACCCCCGGCCTTACACGGTTAGCAGCTGAAAGCGAGAGGACACGGCATGGTAGATTACAACTCTGTGTTTATACAACAAAAAAATCCTGCCTAGTACAATATCCTGCTCTGGCTTTGACCAAGGTCTGGAAATCTCGTGCACCGCACACACACCGGCGTAGATCTCCTCCTCCCGCCCCACCTCCTCCTCCAGCCTTTGCCAACACAAACAGCAATTACGGCTGGCTCAGACAGCCCCCGAAAGAAGTAGGTTCTTGTCTGGAGGAAAACCAATTAGCAGCATTGTTAAAAAAAAAAGAGAGAGAGACAGAAAAACACAGAGAGAAAAGGAAAAAAAAAAGCAATAGGGATTCTTCTCGTTTGGCTTCCATGCGGTGAAAGTCATGACTCGGTGACGCGGTGCCACGCAGAGGATCAGCGTGTTAATTTTCTCTCACCGTGGGATCCTCTGACATCTGGCTCTGCCACGGAAGCTGGAAAATATCTTTAATATTCTCATGACAATCCCAGGGACATGTGGAAAACATCCCAAGACCTTCTTGGGTAATGACTTTGTGAAAAAAAAGGAGACACTCGCACGGCGAGCGTGGGGGTTCGTCTCCGTATGTCATACGCACATTCTTAGGAACCGTAAAACGCAACATAATACTATGAATGAGTTCTTCTCACTGTGTCAAAACAAGAAATCCATACCCCTATGTGCGCCGCGCAGCTTTCTCAGATGCTCCCAAAGTGGCCAAAAAAAGCATCGATATTCGGAAACCGAAACTGACCAACTGAAAACGCATCATTAATTTTTATATTGCAGGTAATAAAAAAAAGTACATTTATTTTCCAACAAAACATACCATTTCAGTTCTATTCCACTATGAATCGCGTACGCTTTGAGGCAAAAGCATCAGTGAAATCATCTTTGTGAACGCACCGATAGCAGTTTGCGACAATCGCACGTTTGTATAGTAACGTTACAACCTGGGCATTGTTGGCACGGTGTAAACGGACACCGTCCAGCTGAGGGAAAAAACGTCTTCTCAGAGTGGCAAGAAAAGTGCAATCCCCACGGCCGAGGAGTGCTGTACAAACATGAGTAACCGTGGGGGAATCCGAAACATATGAAATGTCCTGTTCAGCGTTTCTAATGTTCCCTCTCGTATGAACAAGGCCGTAATTATGCGGCGCTGGTGGTTACCGCTGACAAAGAGGATGACTAAGCCGTACTGCGGGACATTCTGTGCCCACTCATCCTCGAGACACGGGCCCACAGTTCTCCGTCTAACAGCTGTAAAACACGACCGCAGGGCCGCAGCGAGCAGAACAATCTAACAGAACAAGGATCTTTGTTCCAGCTTTTTTTTTTTTTTTTTACCTGAGGTTTGGTGTGTATGCGTGTGTCCTTGCAGATGGGGGTCTGTGTGGTGGATTCTGCAGTAGCGGGTCTGGGGGGCTGCCCGTACGCTAAGGGTTCGTCTGGCAACGTATCAACAGAAGATGTTCTCTACATGCTCCACGGCATGGGCATCGAAACCGTAAGTGCGGAGTTTTTATCGGGGCCCGTCTCATCGACCCGACTCACACAATCTTCGGGAGCTCATTTCCATAAGGAGATCCGTTCTGCAAACACGCCGCCCGCTGAATGTTTATTTTATAACACCAGTGGTTTTGCACTGGCTGCCCGAGCCCACTCCATCACACGTCCTGACTCAGGAACAATTTATTTAACAATCTCTACCCCTGCTGGTGGAACCCTTTTACTACATCATTTGTGCTCATCTGTTGCTGACACCCTGACGAGCTTCGCTCCTCACATTTTGATTTTGCATTTTAATATAGAAATAGATACAAGAGTCACCCCTAAATAAATGACATTGTTGTTTTTTGTCTTTTTTTTTTTTCTTTCCAGGGAGTGAACCTTGCCAAAGTTATAGAGGCCGGCGACTTCATCTGCGGCGCGTTGTGTCGTAAGACGAACTCCAGAGTGGCCGCGGCCAGCAGGACACGGTGATGTGTTTCTGCAGAGCAGCCCGCTTGAATAATGGCGTCTGTCCGCTTTAAAGTGCTTCCCCCTGTCCTTGCTGCCTTTATATACGTTACCTTTGCTTCCGTGTTTAAAGGGTACTTTTTTTTCTTCCTTTTTTATATTTCTGCCGGAAATGTCAGCGGTATCTCAGCTAAATAAAATCACCAGACACATTCTGTTCCCAAACCGCCCCTTTGGATGTTACGTTTGTCCTTCCTCGGAGGCCGTTGAGGATCATCCCGATCTATTGAACCTGTGATATTCAGGCTCTATCAGAAGGAAAATGAACACAGCAAACGTCACCTACTTAATTATTGTGATGTACTGCAGCGTCACAAAGCTCCGTGGCCTTAAGAAAATACGGTAACAGAATAGGCTCAGCTCAATTTACTATAGGAATTTATTTGATTTTTATCAACAGAGAGCTGCAAAAGTCAAAGCTGCTTAAACGGGACAATCTTGCAAAACATTAACTTTTCAGACCTTTTTCACCACAACTGAACGGTGTACAAAAAGGGATTGCAAAGTAGTGGTTTGAAAAGCAGTTGTTTGCCCTCAGGATTGTTAAAGATTGATTAATAAGTGCCCCATGATAGATTTTTACCGTGAAAAAGCTAAAAACTAAAAAACTACACCATGACATAAGCTATTGATTGGGTGTGTGTCAGGAAGGGTTGTCAGTGTGTGTGTGTGTGTGTGTGTGTGTGTGTGTGTTTGTGTTTGTGTGGCTGCTTTTCTCTCCTGCCCCGTCCTGTTTGAATTCTACTGTGCTGTAAAGCGTTAAAAAATAAATAAAAAACTCTGAAAAGCGGTTTGTGACGGCTAGTTTTTCTTTCCGCGGCAAATAAGCAAAGAAATTGTGCTCGAGAAAAAAATATATATAAATCACTTTTATGTCCACATATGCTGTAGGATTACATTCTTCCCCGACGTTTAAACGCATTTCCAGAAACCGTGGCTCAATTTCTCAAAAACTCCAAACACAAAACTGAAAAAAAGAGAACACTTTATCAGAACTCTACAATTCTTTTGAAAAATTATACACTGCACTCCAAACCATGTACACTCTTCTCAAAACAGATTCCTTCTGATTGTGTGTGTGTTTTTTTAACATCTGGAGGTTGATTCATAAATTGACTGAGGGAACAGTGTCACAGTCATCATGGATACCCATTTGGGACAATCCATCCATCTCTAACTATCGGCAAGAAGCCACTCCGATGGAAGGAGTTTTGTGGGAGTAGTGTTGCAAAAGTGGTTGATCTATACGCAGATGTTGGATCTAAATCACATGCAGAAATGAACACGGCCATCTCTGCTGTCCAATTACCTCGCTGGAAATATTTACAGCTACAGGTTTCCTCAATTGCTTACCCATATTTTTTTTTTTTTGCAAAGCATACCTGCATTTTCTTCTAAACACAAATCCAAAACCCACACGCACATCAAGAAAAAGCCTACATGTCACCTGCAGAATGCTACTTAGCCTTCAAAACAGCGTCACGTCTCCTTAAAATGCAATTTTGTTTTCAAATGACACACGCAGACCATCGTAATCAGAGAAAGATTGAACGCTGATGTGCTGTGGGGAAAACACCATATGAATGCTTCATTGAGAGAAATATGCCTTATAATATTCTGTGTACTTTTACTCCTATTTTAAAATTATATGTTACTTAATCATATGTTACTCCTTTTATAATAATCATAACATTTTACTTATAAAGCAACACACAAAAATACAGTTACAGCAAAAATATATATATTTTTTTTCTCTAAAAACGCTGTAGCACACCAAGCACAAATGGATGTCAAAACAATTTTCAGTGTAGTCACCAAAAAAAAGAAGAAGAAAGAAGAAAAAGAAGAGCCCCTAGCGAGCTACACAGGCTGCAGGCACCTTATATATCCTATAAAAATGAAGCAATGCAACCAAAACTACACATAGCATTATTACAGTAAGCCAACTAATGCTTAGATATAGTTCCATTAGCGTGAGCAACAGTATGCTCAGAAAAAATGATCAACTTAAAAAGGAAATTGCTGAGAAAATTATAGAAGAAAACAAAGAAAAGCCAGGCAGCGTCTTGCAGCACAAGGAGATTTGGCATGTGGCCAAAGGCAGCGTCTTCCCTTCTATAGGATTTATTAATTCCTGACTGAAGTGGTAACAATAAACCATTGGGGCTCACGCGGTGTCATTTTGATGATATGGCAAACGTGTGACTTTATGACAGATTATTGCGTCTTATGCCGAGAATGCTTTTAAAAAGTGCCATTTTGAGATGCAAAAAATGTGTCAAGCCGAAAAGTGTTTGGAGACTGAAGAGGAGGTTTTGCTCTCTGTCTGTCAGTTTAAATATTTGTAATATGCTAACGTCAGTTGAGCGTCTTAGCAAATGGAAAAAAAAAAAAAAACTGTAAGAGTTTTTGGCGTGACCGGTTTGCAAAGTTGCAAGAACATAAATAGATCCAGACCACACAGTTTGCATAGTTGGTGTCCTTTCTAAAATTGTAAATCAACCCAATAGCAAGTGGTTGGCTAAAGCCTCTACAGCTTAGAACTGGTGCTTGCTATTGCAAATGGAAATACACTTTTCTCCCAACGATTCAAGCCTGGTACAACACACTTACCAAAATAGCTAAACTGGAAAGAGTTGTATACAGAAACATATAAAATCATCTATATATAATTAGACATGATGGAATAACCTTGTCCTGTTTGTGTGTATTTTAAAGGCCTATATAAACTAGCATTTAATTTTGTACATTGCAAAATTGGAAATATTAGTAGATAATAATCCATGAGTTGCCAGTTTCTTTTGTATTGTGCTGCTAAGTTCAGAGATACACAAATGTTTCTTATTTTTGGCAAAGCTCGCAGTAATTGCATTGATAAGTGAAATGAGAAACACCATAGTATAAGACTTCTCTAGTCCTTCCTTTTCCTCCCTGTTCTCCATTACGCTCCAGTTTTGGCCCCAATGAAGTCAACTTCCCCTGAGGCCGCGTCTACTCTCTGACACATGATTGAAGTGTTTTGCCAGTTCAGTTCGAACAGGTGAAACATGAGTGAGACTAATTGGTATTCAGGGTGTTGCTCTTTGAAAAGCACGGTTTTCCAGGTGGCAAAAAGGGATGGCGCCTTTGGAACTGATGCAGTTTGTGTCTTGGGTCTTGCAAAAGTGTGATTAAGAATGATGTTTGAGGTAGAACAATGGGATTATGCTTAAGAGTTTAACAGTTTGAGCCACATTGTTGAAACCCTGGCTTAAAGTTTACAGAATGTGTGTGTGTGCGTACTTATACAATGTTGAGTAACTTAGAGAAATTCTGAAAGAAAAAAAGAGTTAAGTTTGTCTTTTGAAAGTACATCTAGCGCTCTACCAAGTTTGTTAATTATCATTGACTGTATTCATTATATACCTCTGTTGTAAACCAAACCAGAATGTCAGACTAAAAGCTGGCAGGACTTCAGTGTGTGTGTGTGTGTGTGTGTGTGTGTGTGTGTGTGTGTGTGTGTTTGTGTGTGTGTGTGTGTGTGTGTGTGTGCTGGGTCTGAATCATCTCCACTCTAATGAGTACATCTGGGAGCAAATGCCTAACAATGTGGTAACTGCTGTCCCCAGCAGTCCGTCACATACATACATACATACATACATATACAGCGTGCAAACAATGTTCAAATGAAAAAATGATGCATTCGAGTGTTCAGGTTTGTGGAAAGTTTTGCGTCTCCTGTTGCCCCAGTCAGCATACAAATAGTGACTTCATAGATTTGTTTGTAGACAAAGAGAAATTAGATGATTGCAATCTCATGATGAGCAATCTTGTGACTTAACTTTGCAGGATTTAACATTCAGAAGGATACCAGATAAGGGACCTGTGTGAATTTCGGAAAAAATTGAGATATCAGCAATCTGTCCCTCATGGAGCCCTAAGCACCTCTGAAGCTCTCTCAGGAAAACCTGGAAAAAAACCTTGAGAGGAAGTGAGGTGATGAAGTGAAAGGCCTCATCAGAAGATCCGCTTCTGCAGAGCAGCTGTCCCTTCAACTCTTCCTCCTGTACTCACAGCCTCTTCCCTTGCCCCCACGATTTCAGATTTCAGTCGACGCTGGTCTAGCTGTGCTCCATTAGCATGTGTGTGTGTTTGTGTGTGTGTGCGTGACCAGACACGTCAAATGCTGAACCCATCATCCTATTCGGTTCAGCTTCTTTTCAATTCTTCTCAATATTGCTCTTTTTTTCAAATACCAATTGTCAGGATTTTTCTACAGACATACAATTATAAAATGTCAGAAAACTGCTAATTTGACCTTTTTTTCTACCCTCAAAGGCTGATAATCACAAAAACCCAATAGACCTCATTAAAGGACGAATGGCTGCGAAGGAATAGAAAGTTATATTTGTGTCACTGTATCCATGTAGGAAAAAAGTCATGCATGTCCTATTATCCACCTGTCTCTTCCTGCAACACCTACTTATCTATCTATAAGGCCTATGTTTGTCAGATCAACCTCAGCTTTCAGGTAGAGTTTACGCATGGCATGATGAGGTGTTTCCTTTTTTGGATATTCATACATTATTATTATCATTATTATTGTGAAAACTCAGTTTCAAGTTGCATAGGTGTGCCATGGTGGTGTAGTGGGTTGCGCGCTTGTCCCATAAGCCACAGACCTGGTCCTGGTAGAAGTATTCTTTTGTAACTATGCAAAAAATCTTTTACAAAGAACAAGTTAAAATCCCATATAGGATTACAAGGTTACAGCTCTGTAGCACAATGATGATTACATTCTATCATTCTTGTTACCATTTCAACCTCTGCTTCGCCTTCCTGTGCTGATCCTGCAGCCAACCTAGTGAAAAATAAGTTTTCTTAACTTCGTAAGAAAAGTTCACGTGCTGCCGTATTCTCTTCTTTCAGAGGGGAACCACTCTCTAAACAATAGCTGCAGATATACAAATATAATTTACAAGTGTAAACTGTAATGAAACTCTAAGACATGTTCACAGACCCTCAGGAAATCCTGACACTATTGAGTTATGGATGGATAGATGGTTGGATAGATAAGTTGTTGTGAATATCAAAACAATGTGAAAACTCAAACAAACAGAAAATGGAATAAGCAGAGAGAGCAGAGTGTTTGTGTGTGTGTGTGTGTGTGTGTGGGACATGCAGAAATTGTGTACATCCAGTCCATCTACTTTCTATGGGCACTGCATTAGGTATGGTAAAACAGTTAAAACAGTGATTTTATCCAAAGTACTTTACAGTTTGCCTCCCTCTCATCCCTCATGGGCCGATGGCAGCGAGCCAACCAATCATGGCACCGTCTCGGCGTCTGGGAGCTGTGGTGGTGCCGGGGCTGAAGGATACTTTGACATCTTGACAGGAGACACCGGGGATCAAACTGTCAATCCCGTGATTAATGGACAGCAGAGAGGTTTTGGCAACTCCTGATCCCATTTCCAACTAATGTGGAACACTGATCCAAGCGTCTTTAAAAGAGGCCCCAAAAGAGAGACTGTATTACTCCCTTCTCACCTGCCGCCATCGTCTCCCTGTTAGTGACAGAGCTGAGTTTAAAATCCTCTTTGGCTTTAAAGCACTGAATGCTCTTGCACCTGTTCCTCTTACCAAAGGCCAAAGTTGGCTTTGTTGCATTGTAAAGCATTTTAACTGTCTATTGTGGTTTTAAGTGCTGTAAAAGGTAAGATAAGCTGAACTGAACGACCTTTTTAATTTACTATCACCGTTTCATCATTTTCAGCAGCAAATAGGTCTATGTCACTGAATGTATTCTTTCTCCTTTTTCTTGACATAAAGAAATCAGTATTTGTGATGGAGAGCCTAAGAAGCGGAACACAATGAACATGCATACAGATTTTGCTATACTTTAATATACTGTGCTGTGCTATACTGTACACTAAGCTGCACTGCTTTTGTCAGAGGATCGAAACATAATATCACATCTGACATCAATCCATTCCAAAACCACATCAAACTATGGATGCTTTACTGTATGTTGATGACATTTGTATGATTTATGATGGTCCTGTTGAGGTTTTATTGCAGTTTTATGAGTATTTCAAATGCTGCCATGAACATTTAAAGTCCGCCTCCAAAAATGTGTTTTTCTTCTTGTTTCTACAACAGTTGGATGTTGGAGCTTCGGTGCAGAATGATGTATGTGCAGGGTTTGACGTTTGTTCTGTTTTCACATTTATCTGCTGAAAGTGGAAAGTTTCTCTGTGCTCATTGAACGTTTTTTTTTAAGGGTGGGTTTACCGGAATGATTTGTGACATCACAAGTGGTTTGGAGGCTAATTCTGGTAGAACATTCAACATATACATTTGTAGTGTTGAACGCCTGACAGTGAACAATCACTGAGAATGGGCTTCACAATAAAGCAGGAAACATCTTGTTACCACTTCTGAAATGAACATATTTCCATATTTAGTTTCTGGGTTTTTAACAAGAAGGATGACATTTTAGGATTTAAGACTTTTGCAAGGTAATTGAACTTCTTGCAAAACAAGCATTATAACTTGATCAATTAGAGATATAACATTGTTAATGTTGCACACACCACCACACCACTACAGTAGCACCACTGCCTGACATCTTTTGATCGCTTGTCTTGGTTGTTTCTGACTTTGCCTTCTCGTTGCAGAGTGGAGTCACGTCCTCCGACTGTCCAGCATTAAAAATTAATTGAGGACTCAGATGATGAAAAATCTGCTCTTTCTCACGGCCGAAGGGCTGATGTTGATGATGCTGTGGAGGAGTTTGGAAGAGCCAAAGCCAGAAAAAACACACCAAGATCCACATAAGGTAGGACTATTCTTTACTTGAGTTTTTTAGCAGCATCATTAAGCAGATATATTTTTGCTAATACTTGTGTGAGAACCATATCTTGCTTTCCATATCTGAGGTTGGGTTGGCTTACTTTGTTCATAATTGACTATAAATCCTGTATTGTCGCTGGCTTCGCTGAATGACCTGCACACCATGTTTATTGTTTAAGTTAGTTAGTTTTGAGCATCCACACCGATCACTGTGCTATAAATGCTGTTGTGATGCATTGAAGTTAGACTATGAATTAAGCAGAGATACTGTGTATGTTGCTTATGCGAGCTCTGTGTATGGTGTGGTGGTGAGGACTGATGGTTGGGGGTGTTTTAAACATCCGGGCTCAGGGGGCCACCATGAGGTAATCTTCCAATGGGACCCAGTCGAAATGTTGTCCTGTCACTGATGAAACAATAACAGGCACAGATGGAATTAAAATGCAGAATTAAAAGCATTAATCCAAATCCAACAAACACATCTCATAATCGGCAGAGCAAAAAATTAATGATCATAACGATAAAACAGGTGTGTATCTAATTATTTATTAATCATACATTAAGCCCTCTGTTGAACATTAGCATCGGCCTTTAATGCAATGGTAGGGACTGATTTAGGTTATTAATTATAAACTATACTAAAAAACCTAAAAACATCTATTAAAACACACTGACTCTAGAGACTACTTTGCATAAACTCAACATACTAATGGTGCAATCTAATGAAATCAGAACTCTGAGAATAATGTAATGCAACACTGGTTCAAGTTGGAAGTCCAAGTCTGAAACTCGCTGATATAAATGCACCTTCACAAGTCCTACGACGTCATGGTGTTGATGGCTGTGTTTCCTGCTATTGTTCACACCTGTAATTTGAGCTGTTGTAGTTTTAGTTTTATTGGAAGTAGGGAATAATGGATTGGAAGTTATCTCTGCTTTACACTAACTAAATAATGCATGCATTTTTTATGCAAAACATGAAACAATAATTAATGATCACTAAAAGTTTTAATTAGTAACAAAATCCAGGTTTTACAATGTAATGCTGCCATAGTACGGAATAGGTGCTGCATTTGATTCAAAAAGTGGAGATATCAGAGAATAACAGAATGGGCATTCTGGGGAGGATGACATCTTTTTTTACCTCTTCTTCTCGACACCCTACAAGACAAAAAAAAAAAAGCAAAGAAAACAAATATTGTATTTTCCTTAAATATCGGAGGGACTTTCACTGACTTCATGTTGATGCACTTACCACATTTTATTAATAAGAGCCAAAGGCACAAGTCCAACAAGTAGCAACGCTACAAAAGCATACAGCAGATAACCTGAAAGATAAATTATTCAACATTCATATTCAAAAGTGTAGTAATAAATCTCAGTAACAGTATGTTAATCTTGCATGGATAGAGTATAAGTAAGAAGTGGAATTTACTGTTTATCCATGTTTGACCTTTCCCTGGTTCATCAATTTCAGGAGGTGTAGAGGGACTGTCATTACGTTTCCAATGTGCCTCTAAAACAAACAGGAAAACAGAAAAAAACAACCTCAATTATTAAGGGTAACATAACAATAAATGTCTTGCAAGTCAAAAACCCTACTCACTGAAGTGTGATCTGTTATGAAGTACGTCATAAATCATGTTGCATTGTAGGAGATCCGCGTTGCGCGCTCCTTCGCAGGTACAGGGAGAGTGAAGGATCGTGCCCACGGTGGCCAAGAAGGCCTTTTTACATCCAGAATCTGCACCGTGGATGAAAGCTGGATCCATCTGTGTGAAACAGTCTTTGCTGCTGCAGCGCGCTTCCTCGGAGCTCCAGCATTTATCCTGGAAAGTTTTTAACAGGTCTCTGGAAATCAAGGAAAGTATGTGCTAGTGGAGGTGCTGTCTGTTTTGCTTTATTGATGTTATGGAAAATAGATACAGCAAAAAAAGCCATAAAGTCATGGTGTGATGATTTTTTTATATTTATAGAATATGAATAAAATAAATATTTTATATTTATAGAATATAAATAAAATAAATATTTTATATTTATATTTATTGAATGAGTTTCCACGGTAGCCCATGTTGTATCGAATGAGTTTTGAAACAACCATGTAAGTTCCCTTCAACGTTCTAAATAACTTTGACCATGAACATTAGACAATGGCAATATAGAACGTTGAGAACAAGATTTTAAATTAGTTTTAATAATAAACCTGCACGAAGTTTTCAGTCTCTAATCTTAAGTGTTATAGACTGACTTGTGGGTGTACCAATGTAGGTTTCCCTTAGATTCTAACCCTTCCTAACAGATGATGTGAATTTTTCATATACCCCCTAATACCGGCGAGTGTGTAGTGTACAAAACATTGGAGAACAGCGGACATTGTTTGAGGGGGGGGCCGTTTTGCAGGTGCACAAAATAAGCTGCATGCGGCTGCATGTGTTGAGCAGTGAACAACAAAGATGAATGAAATGTCACAGACACAGACAAATGTGCAGGAGAAAGAGGAGCCGTGTCATTGTGTGGAAGTACTTCTAAAAAATTCTAAAAGAAATCTGACACTGATCAATGATCAGTAAATGTTGACTAGCGATTTGCTTCACCACCTCCACCACAAACGTGTCCTAGAATATGAAAAATTCATGAAAACTAAAATCTGCCTTCTCTTTCACATCTGCAAATAAATATTATAATATTTTTGGTGCAGCAACACAAAACACAAGAGGACGTCATTCAAACACTCAGGCACGTTTGCAAAGATAACAGCCTATGATTTCATGTGTGAACAGCAGCATTTTTTGGGACCATTCAAACATGTGTTACTACTAGTTTGATCATTCTAAGCCAATTTGCTGCGGTAATTATTCTCTAAATTATTACATTATAATTTTGGAAAATAGCATATAGCTCTACTATACATTAAACTAGAAAAGAGTGTTTTATTATTTGCTCATTTACCATTGGATCCTGTACTTTCAGACAGAATATCCAGTACATACCTGCAGCTTCTGTCCTTAACACACATGCTCACTGTCTCCTGGCAGATCCGGGTCTCCTCTCCGCATGAGCCCCTGTTCAGAGCAGCCTTCATATCCAGGCAGCTTTTATCCGAAGCCTCGCACTCGCACATCACCAGCATCTCTGCAACATTGTGCGGCATGCCGCCATAGAACTGCTGGGTTTCTTGCTGACAGCGGTCGCAGTCGCAACCCCCCGCCGTGCATGCACGAAGAACTGGGGCTAGGCACCTGTTGCAGACTGCGTCGCTGACACAAACTCGCATCTGCTCCATGCAGGATCCGGTACCATCGTACACTGTGAGGAGCAATACAGGATGGGGTTCAAGAGCTCAGAAGCATGACTTTTGTTTCTCCTGAATAAAAAGCATCATTTTCATCATTATCTTTCACTTGAGCTTAAACCATAATACAGTAATTACCATAGCCTGTTAAACTGCTTGACTGCCAGGCACTCACTCTGCTCCTCTTCTGTTCCGCTGCTGTGCACACAATGGGAAATATGATCAGCTCCAACCAAACAAGTGCCTATGAATGCCAATCCATTGTTCATTGCCGCCGTTCTATAGCACAATAGTCATGCATCATATCGCCTTTGGTAAACAAAAAATGCAATTTGCCCATAAATGCTTTATCTCAGACGACACTGAGAATACTGCACCTGGCTTTTGCTGGCAGTGTGTGGCCAGCACTTGTATAGTATCACAAAGCTCGTCCGCCCAGGCACAGGCACAGCCTTGAAGTGAGGGAAATTGGTCCATTACCGTCTGGATGTTCATGTCACAGACCTCTAAGCCTTTTATTTGGCATCTTCCATCTGGATTAATACAAGGACAAGATAAGGCAAAACATTTTTTTCCCAATATGAGCAAAGTCTTGTTTGTGCAACAGGTCTTTTCTTATGTGCCTGCTGCTATTAGGGTACAATGGGTACAATGTGTAAGATTTTGAAATATTTTTTTCAGAACATATAAAAAACTAAAATCAACAGAATGTGATTTTATAACTTGTTGTAGATATCTGCTAAAGTGAGCATGCTAAACAGATAGCACCTTCCTTATAATAACACTGCAGGTGATAATGAGTCAGTTTAGGCCAGTCTACCCTTAACATAGGGGAGGAATTAGTACTGCTGCCTTAGACACCAGGAGAAAACCATTAAAGGTTTTACTGTACTAATACAACTATTCTGATACGCTTTACTTGCTGGATGGGGAAACAGCTCATCTCTGCATCTTGATCGAACGGTATATTAATGAGGCCATAGCACAGATCGACTATAAACAGTAAGTGTTAATCTTCTATATTCAGTCACTGATACACACACTGGTACGTCCCCACAGTGTACCATACACAAACCACACACCGACACTGCCTTCTATTTTGTTTGGATCAGGTGACCAATTCTTGCATTGTACCTTTCAAAGGTAGGGACAGGTCCTTTTAATGTAAATGTTGTTTCCCCAGGTTATTTCCTCATCCAAACCTCATGTTCCAATGCTTCAGAGGAAATGTATTACCTTAGTAATGACACTAGAAAACATACAGATAGTACAACGTTCTGATGCCCCGCAGCTGAAGTTGTTAAGTGTTTCATGTTTACCGTCACAGGTGCCACTGGAAAATGCCTGTTCACTCTTGCATAAATCTGACATGCAGGTATTCGCAGCATCCGAACAGTCAGAGGGTGGAGATGAAACGGTGAAGCTGGAAATCTGAGAAATAACAAATCCTGAAATGCAAGTGCAATACAAAAATGAAAATCCGATGTCTATCTGGTTATGTACAACAAACTAGCTGATTGTAGATAGACATGCAGTACATCACGTACGTATACACCCTAATTTAAAAGCCCCAAATCTAGCTAATACAACTCAATAGGCTGCCACAGTGGAGACAGTTGACTTTCACTCACCAAGTACGACTGCCCCTTCCAGACGTAGAAGCCGCATGGTAGCTGTCGTAAAGGCTGCGAGTGGACAAGTGAAGCGCTGCTGCAGCAGACCTGTCCCTCCAGCTGGTGTTGGGACTCAAGCTGTGATAGGCTACACCCCCACAGTCAACAGGATGGAGCACATTCACTGGAGGCTGCACCGTGCACAATATAATGAAATGAGCGATGCATGATGTGATTGTGTTACTACTATACTATACTATCGGACAGGACATCAAGGTCAGAAATGTTCTATTTACAAGTGTACACTAGCGGTTTTGTGCAAATGAATTACTAAAAAATATGGTGGGATAAAGATGGTGATGTGCAAAGACGTCATGTTCAAGCCAATCCGTTTAGAAGGCGAAGCATACAGCTGCACCATGAAGGATATGAATACGGGTTAGTTAACAGTTAGAAATCCGCTCATATTTATCACTAGACTGTCTACTCTCAGCATCTAAAGATGCCTACAGATGTCCCACAGGGCAGATATGTGATCAGAACACATGGGCATTGCACATAACAAATTCTTACTTTTCAGCAACCTCAACTGTTGAGTCGGCTTCTTAAAGTGTCTGAGCAGAAATCAGTCTTCATAGAGACCTGCACTTAAGTTGTTTTTTTTTTATTTAATGTCATATCGCATTGTTTAGTACAATACTTCTACTTCTTCTACTTTTGAAAAATTAGTTCATGTTTGTTTCCTTCTGCTTTTTCAATTTACTTGATTTGACAAAGGACATCCTATCCTTTTTTCAGTATGCTTAATTCTGGATATTTCTTACATCTTAATGTAAAATGACTATTTTAGTTTTATGATTAATCAACAAGCATTTAGAACCTGATCTTCAATGATTTCCATGAATACTTTTGTTTTTAATATGACGATTGGAAGACGTTTGTCATTTTTAGAAGATGTGTATAGATATGTGCAGTGATTACCCCGTTATCACAACAGGAAGTAAAGTACTTAAGTGTCACATGTTGCTGTATCAGTTTCTAGCTGTACTCCACTGACTCGGTTATGACTGACGCTGTTCGTCGCTGATGCCAGAAGTTTCATGTGAAAATGAGTTGCTCTCTCATGCTAAATGATCCTGATGCATGTTTCTAAATGTCTCTCCATTTATTCATTTAATCCATTCCCAAAACATCGTAATACACCAATGAGTAAAAAAAAAATGCATTAGGCCTAATAATTATGTTTTATGTAATTGTCATGTAGCCAAACTAATTGTTGTTTGGACAGCATATTTTTCTCTGTCACATATGTAATCACAGGCTGTGATAACCTCCGGTTCAAGGGTTATTATAATAAAATAAACAGGTTTGTGGATGTGCTGAAAAACTGAGGTGTAACACTGCTGGTCCCTCAAACAGTAGGATGTACAAATCTGTATTTACAATGTTTGAACAATAGTGTGTCTGAAGAAAAAATGTGAAAAATGAACATGTTATGCAGATTTTATTAATGATCGATTCATTGTTTTAAAAACTCATGGCTCTCATGACAAATATTTATTTAAACCAACATATAGGCTCATATTATATACAACAAGTGGCATTTCCATGTTCTGGTAGTCCATCAAGTAGTCATCAACAATGCAAATTAAAAAAAAAAAAAAAGAAAATGTACTACTAACCACATTTTGTCAGTTATACTGTCTTTGCATTGAGTTATTGAGATTATTATTCTGATATTTTATGAACTAAAGACAAATTTGTTTAAATCAAGCAGAGAAAACCTGATGTTTAAAGCTTAATTGCTTTTCTGTTATATGGTGCACAGTTGAGAAACATGCGACAGTAACACAGTTATTAAGAGTCCATTTGATTGATGTTGCTCAATGCAGAATTGTTAAGTGCTAGAGTAATGAAATCAGAACACAATCATAACAGCAACATACATTCATCATCATTTACATATGATGCTAAATAAACAACCAAATTACAAATCCGAGCAAAATATTCATGAAACCTACCAGCCAGCAAACAACTAAATACATCTTGATAAACACTTTCTTTTAACAGTGAATCAATTAATAAATCTGAAATACTGAAGAAAGAATAAAGTTAGCATCCAAAATAGTTCATGTACAATAAAATACAATAAACGTATCCATGTGCAATTAAGTCATTTCAGTAATCTTGTTCATCAGGTACATGTGGCATGGAATAAGTTATTACAGGATTCAAGTAGTGTCCATTGACAATAAATTAAAAGTCTTTGTGAAGTGTCTGTGTCTGGGGTCATGTGGAATAAGTCAAAAGTTGTGAAGAAAAGAGTGCTCAGTTTTCTAAAGATCTTGATAAAGCATCATGTGAAGCTCACCAAACAAACCAGAAATCATTCTCTTCTATTCAGACGCGTGCTTTTAGAGCCAGGTTTTTCACATTCAAACGTATACTTTCGTGACGACCATGTCGCTCTTTGCGGGGATTTTCAGCGAGAGTGGTTATTTGTTAGAGACTAGACTGTCTGATCTGATATGTGTGACACATTGTCCGTGTTGTTTACATGAGTTGACAGGAATTTCCGTCTGTCTGTGCTTGTTCTGGTCCTTATCCCCTTTGTTCGTTTTTTGCCTTGTCCATGACAATAGCAAGAAAAAGCTGCTTTGAACTCCTCACGGAACTTCCCTGGAAAAACAGAAACGAGAGAGAACAGAAATCCACTCAGAACCTCGTACATGTTCCATGTAAAAAGAGCAGGTTTACAGATGTATTTATTTGTATTTAATTGACTGGATGCAGCATGAATACATAATGTTTTGTTGCTTTTTTACAGCTCGGTACATCATGACTAACAGCTGGGACGTGTACGCCAAGGATCATTTTCAGGGCCATGAGATCTTTCCCACGTAGGAAATGTTTACGACAGATTGATATTTGTTTAAACAGAACAGGAATTTAAAGCAGTGAGTTGCATCCCAAATGCATTTTAATATTCTTAACTTTAAAAGTGAGCGATGAGTTCTAACCCCAGTTATCAACATGAATTTCATTTTTAATGTGATCTTGGACTGTTTGTCTGTTTAAACTCTTTGGCTGTTTTTTTTCTTCTGCTCTGCATGCTTCTGTTTGATGAGCTGAGGGCAAACGTCTACGCAGGGGGGGGGCGATGAAGACGTATTCTATTCGTGTTGCCGCCAAACTGTCCATCAGAGGGCAGTAAGGGCCTGATGAAACCCGCCAGAGGGATCAGGCAGGTCACAAACTTACCGCTGAGGAAATTGTAGATGATGGGATTGGCTGCGCTGTTGGCGTAAATGAGCCAGTGTGAGAAAGTAAACCAAGCGTACACTGTCTCTCTGTCATCCGTCTTCTTGAAAGCCCCAAAGACCCTGCAAGTAAAGCATGACGTGATATTATGAGAGTCTACTACACTAAATAGTAGGCATGGCTTTGATTTGACAGGCCTGTGGTCCTCAACGCAGCACAGCCAATGAGAATATCACCTTTTCATGACGTTGAGCACGCTGATTGGCAGGTAGCATACGGCAAAAACAAAGAGCACCATCATCAGCATGCGGGCGGTCTTGCGCCGAGCCTGGACCTGTTTGATCTCAGCGCAAACCGTGTTGGTCCTGACCCTCATGGACTGGCCCTGGCGCGGAGTCAGGACCGAGCACTGGATGGACCTCCACTTCCTCTGCAACACGGACGTGCTCCCGGGAATCTGCGTGAAATAGTCGCCACGTCACAACACTGTGAATTTTGCCGGACGAAGACCAGTTTGTTGGCGAGATTAATGTTTCAGTTTAAAAAAATACAAAAATACACACCTGGGTACACCACAGTTTGTGACAGATCTGGATGTACGCCAGCACCATGAGACATAACGGGGCCAAGTATGTGACTATGAAGAAACAGGAGTGGTACACCTTGGGGTAGATCTCAGCTGTGGGAAGAACATAATAATAATTTCACTTCACTTTTACTTCACTTTAATGGCAGCAGCAGCAGCTCTCACATACAATTCACCAAAATTGCCCTTTTAGCTGTCCAATAAAGGCAGACACACGAACAAAACCTTTCCAAAGACGAATAACAGAGATGACAGAATACGTCCTCCACTGCAGTGATGTGGCTAGCTGATGAGATTTTAACAGTTTTTGGACAATACCACAGGTCAGTAGCACATGAATATGATATATCACGATTTTGATACACACCCAAACACATTTCTGGTTTGAATCTGTGCATGAAATCTGTTGACAATCATAAATACATGGCTGGTCTCACAGATAATACCAACGGATTGTTGTTTTTTTTTCAGTGACCTTCACCCTTTATGTGTGAATGAGAGCAACCATCAACGTTTCAAAGCCATCAAATGGATCGCCCGCCTCAGCTACTGTAAATTAATTGCAGGTGGATGAAAAGCTAATGGCAGAGAAACACAATACATGTCAGTATTTTGATAAAACACACACTAGTCGGATTGGCTCTGTGCATGAAATCAGTTGCTGATCAAAAAGATTCATTTTTCAGTTCATTGTTATTTTTTTTTAACCGGCCTTCATCCTCTATGTGTGAATGAGAGCCAGCATCCGTGTTTCAATGCTATCGTATCTCCTGCTGCAGATACTGGGAATTAACTGCAGGGGTTGGAAAAGCTTTTCTGTTTGCAATTTTCTCTACTTTTACGGACTTTAACCAGGGAGAAAGCCTGACCGCCTATCAGCTCTGATGAATATTATTCATCCTACTTTATTTATCACTGCTCTGCCCTTAGAATATTGATACCAGCTGATTTCATTTTCACTGTCACGGATTTCAGTGACAGACTAATGCTCTTTGATCTTTTTGTAAGAAGCTAAGCTGTTTATTTAGAGTCTTTCTTAGTCATTTGCTCTCAGTTTAACCCGTGCCTCTGGCAGTGTACCGCTATATTTGCCATTGTATTCATTCATTTATTTAATACCCCATGCGTTTCAGAGGGATTTTTCTGGAAACTAACCTCCCCAGTGTTCATCACACACTGTGAACAGGCTGGTCTTGTTAGTGAGCTCAGGCAGCAGGCTGCTGCACTCCATCACGATGACCTGTGGGATCATGATGACGCAGGACACAACCCAGATGATGACTATACTCTTGCGTGCCCTCTTGGCCGTGCTCTTGAACATCAGTGGGTGGCAGATAGCGTACCATCGGTCTAGAGCGATGCAACTCAGTGTCAGGACCGAAACGGAAACAGAGATTGTCTGAGGGGGGAGGAAAAGATAGACATTACTTTCAATACTATCAGAAACCACAACATGCACCAATGATCTAAGATCCTTTCCATGGTGTAAGTGAAAGATCTGGATTTCTGGCTCTTCTATTTGAAATTGGACTATGTCACCATACAGGACGGAACTTCTTAGGCAATGGCAGAGTAAAGTTAGGAAAAGAAAGTGTGAATGCAGATTATCAGGGTGCAGCTAGTTTGACAGAACAGTGGGTCAGCCAATTTTCTTGTCAACCACTATCTTGAAAGCGTGCCTTCTCCTCTCACCACTATCTGAGTTCCACAGCTGCCCCGAACTCAACGAGACTTCGGAGAAGGACTAGCTCTACCAGGTAATGTGAGATTCCAATTATTGATCCATGAAACGCATGAGGAATTTATGTGCCTACTTTATAAAAAAAATAAAATAAATCCATGTGTTGTTGATGGATTTTCAGTTGTCTGCTTGGTTCCCAGCAAAAGTCACAATAACAATGAGGGAGCATAGAACTTATAACCTGAAGGAAACTCATTTGGTAGAAAAAGCAGTATTAAAGTAAAATGACCAAAGCAGTAGCAGCACCACAGTAAAAAAAGAGTTGCTATTACACTACTGAATCATTGCTGTGAGATAAACTAGGGGTCAGCACAGCAGAAGATCTGCATTCTTTTCCTCTTGATGGATGAGTGGGGATAGTGGGGACCATACTGTAATTGAATTTTCAAACGGGGGGAAAGCGAAGGACTTGCTGGGGGCATTACATCATCATAGGATAACATCAATGGTCTCACATGGTGCCCATCGCACTGGATATGAAAAACACATTTTATACTTTCATAAATGCAGAGAGAAGAAAATGTAAGAATAATGAAAACACAGGTCTCGGTCGGTATCCTTTTGGGAGTGCTTGCGGTTTAGATCAAATCAAGATTTCTAATATCCTGTGGAAAGCCAGATGCCAGAGCCTCTTACCTGCAGATAAGGTACAACTTTGCAAAGCGTCTTCCCAAAGAACCACGTTTCCGTGATGTCCACCACCAGACTGGCGGGCAGGCAGAGGATGGTGACCAAGACGTCAGCAAAGGACAGATTCACTATGAAGTAGTTGGTAACGGTGCGCATGTGGCGGTTTTTCCACACTGCATAACAAACTGAAAAAAGCATAATTAAAAACCATCCTGAGACCCAAACAATATCCAGGATTTATCACGTTATTGGCTGCAGAGTATTTTTTATCTTAATCCCTACTGTGTTGAAGGTATAATAATGACAGTGTTTTGAGTTGAAAACATGATGTATTTACCTATTTATATCTACATTTCTGTTAACAAAATATGTGTCACTCACAATTAGATCAGAATATTATTAGATTTTTTTTTACAAATTATGCTATCAACTAGTTGTATATGGTAGATGGATTAAACATTTCAAATTTAGCATTCTTTTTGGTTACACGATTGGCCTTTTGCAAATTTTGCACAAAATTATTTAAAAAAATTTAAATGATACAATTGAAAACAAAAGATAGACGCAATTAATGCTTCTTATTTTTTTTATTGGTATTATTAGTAGAAACAATTAACAATTAGTAGAAAGTTCGATCCATCCATTTGTTATGCTTGTTTATTCCTAGGAGAACCAGAAGAAAACCCACACAGACATAGAAACTGTAAACTTCACACAGAAAGGTACAGCCTTCCTGATACTATAGATATTTTATTATCAGTAATTAGTGGAGGGAGAGGAATGAAAAAGGAAGGAATGACAAAAGAAGAGAAATACAAAGAAATATTTGCAGTTTTATGTATTTATTTATTCCAAACCTCCCTCTGATTACTGCATGCAGACTAATGAATGAAAGGCCAAGTTTTTTGTCGATGTAATTAACTGTTCAGCGTTCGCATACATGTTTAAGGAAAATAAAGATTCAAATCAAACCAAATCAAATCAAATCAAAGTTTCACTTGGGATTCGCACCTCTCCTTATCACGGCCGTGTAAATGATTAGGTAGGAGGTCGATGTTGAATGACAGCCGTCATCAGTGAATGAATGTGTTTCAACAGGAGAATGTACACACATAGATTAAAGTGTGTAAAGCGGTAAGAAGAGTGGAAAGATGGTTGCTTGGGCAAAACGGCAAAATTTTTAGCCATGAATAAAGCGTTTTCCCTTATATTCACCCTGATACAAATAAATGCTACTCCTTCATACATAATGGAAAGAACATTCTGATATAACTTTTACATCTGATATTTTATCTTCAAAGCTGAATAGCATCATGAAGCCTGAATGTCTAAAGATTGATCAAACAACGCTATTCTTGGACACAGGATACAGAGGGGTTACTAGAGGGGACAGCACTGTCGGAGTTTAGTTCCTGGTGGCTACGTCCAAACTTGTTCTGTACAGCCTAACTGTGTGTTGCTTTTTAAACTGTTTCGCTCTGAATGCCTTACAGTTTAGTGTTAGATGACTTGATTTCGTATGCAGTATATTCAAGGAAATGTTGTTTTCCGAGTCCATTCTCCACAAGGAAACACTGACAGTTTACATGGTTGACTGGATAAATTGCAGGAGATGGGTATTTGACAACCTGGATATTTTGGACCATCATATTGGGCATTTTCCAACCCGACACATCATGCATTTACTGGTGTTCAACCGGTCATTTTACAGGACATTTCTTGACATTGATCATTTTACACCCAAATTATCGTCTTTTCCTAACTGACCAAATGTTATTGTGCCTAAAGCACAGCATTCACAGTCACACCATAAAACGCTATTTGTGAAAATATTCACATTATTGGATACATGCATGCATCAGATGATGACATTCAAAATATCTGCAAAAATGTAAAATATCAGCAATTATCTGTGGTGTCTGCTTGGTGTTTTCTGAACTGAACATTAGATATAAATATCTGATCTGATCTTCCATCTAATATAACATCTGCTTTCACTGCTGCTAAAGAGACACAAACATAACCAGGCTGAGGCCTGGTGAACACCACCTTGACTTTTTATCGTCCTCTACCTCTGACATAACAGCGGCTGATGGGGGAACTGATTGATCCTCAATCACTAGTCTTTGTCCTACCCTTTGACGACTTATTTAGTCAAGTGTTGGGTCCTCGATGTTAAGCCCTGCCTCGGCAGGGAAAATTACAAACTCATAGCTATTCATGTCAAGTGTATGTCAGGCAGAGAGAGTGCATGACTCAAAACCGTGTGCAGGAGCTACGACAAAAGTTGAAGCTCCGTCATACAGGACCTGACTTTGGCAAAAACTTTTTTTTTTTTTTTAACTTTCCACAAAGCCTGACAAGGATCTCAGTGACATGAAAATAAGAGAGGTTTGGTGCATTGTATGTATGAATTCTGTCTTAACTCCAGAGCCATTATTTTCAGGCTCTTGGGAAGTGTCAGTTACAGTATATTTCATCACGTCTCAATGTGAACTTTTTGTTTACCCATCGAAGCTGTTAACACCACACCTGATCTATGACTGAGCCCTGGGGGATTTTCTGTAAAGTAACCAAAAAGAATGTTGCAGGTATTCATTATTCACCAAAACCTATTGAGTGTTTGAAATATGTTAAATATGTTTTATTTCTAATGAAGCAGATTCTTTTAAACATATTTGAATTCTTAATGCATTTCTCCTTCTTCTTCTCTTCTCTTGGTAAGATGATGTAAATCAAAGAAGACTGTGTTAAAATGTCTGATAGTAGAGGAAGATGGACCTTTTCAAAGGAACATTTCTTAAATTCCTACACTATGCAAACAGCCGCTTTCATGTTTTTTTCTACTCTAGAACAGAAGAGAGGCTCATGAATGTTTATGAGACAGACCAAAACTGTTTCTGAAGCTCCAATGCGGCGCTTTTAAAGAAGACTGTAAAACTCTGATTTTTGCACTCTAAACATGCCAGTTGCATCAAAACACAAGAAAGTGCATGATATAAGACATTTAACAAACACAAATTGGCCAGCCAAGGACGAGCAAGGACACAGCAAAAAAAAAAAACGTTAACATACTAGTATAAACCTACAAACCACAGATCCGTGAGTTCCAAAGGAATTGCACGCTGATGTTTTAATGCAAGGGATGTCACTTTTACAGAAGCCATTGAGGCCACATTTGAGCTATTCAAAAACATGACCTATACTTTTAAAAAAGGTGGGTCGGGAAGGAGCTCTGGTACATTATTGTAATATTACCTGGAGGTCTGTGTTGTGTTTGCTTGGTTGGAAACGATGAGCCAGTGTAAGTGTCCTTCCATTGACATATACGCGTAGCAGGTAATCTCTCTCTCTCTCTCTCTCTCTCTCTCTCTCTCTCTCTCTCTCTCTCTCTCTCTCTCTGAAGCTGAATCAATTTGTGGCATTCGGTTTTAATTCTGTGGCGCTGTGCCGCAGGTTGGTCTTTGTGTGGGGATACACTTTAGTTATTCAGGCATTGCCAAGCCGACCTTGTCCATAGAGTCATTGCTATAGGATAGCTACCCTATTGCTGTCTCTATGGCAACGATCATCAGGGCAGCCAGGTCAGCTCCACTGGACAGAAGACTGCCCGTCTACTCTGTGAACATGCCTAATGTATATTTATGTCCATGCTTACTTCAAAACATGTTAAAAAAAGGAAACTAGTAAATTATGAGGGCAAATGGATCTCTGTCACCTTCCTTATAAAATAGAATCCCATAATGGACGACAACGACTGCGTCAAATACAGATCGCAAGTGCTTCAGAGGTCTATGTCCTTTCCATTAAATATATTATATTGGAAATAAAACCAATTTCCCCAGTCTTTAAAACAGAACATTTACCAAATCAGCAGTTTGCTAGTGCAAATATAAGAAACACATCATTGCACATAATTTTTTACACTCTTGACAGCAATCAGTTCTTTGTGGATACAACTGCTTGTACAGACTTAATGTTTTGATTATCATATATATTGTGCACATTCATGCATATAATGAAAGACCCGATGATCCGTCCTTTGTCATAAAAAGCAATGTAGACCTCTGCTTAATAATAAACACTGCAGAGTACTTAATATGGTGACCTATATACTGTAATTATATGTACACAAATGATATGTACACTTACATAAGATAATATCCATTATTCAACTGTTTCATCTCATTCAGTTGCTCATTTCAAAGGTTTTGTAAGGGTCTGTTGAGAATTAGCATTTTACCATGCTGCTGGATTTCAAAACACCACTACATGTACAAGTAATTGACACATCATTATCTGCGAATAAATACTCCTGGTTGGTGTTTTGTGGTGTGTCGGAGGCTGCCACAGCAACAGGATGCTCACTTCAAAGACATAACCCCTTTTTGATCTCCTGTTATTGCGCTGAAACAATTTGGGACAAAACCCAGAGGCATGTGCAACTGGTGCAACTGGTGCAACTGGTGCAACTGGTGCAAATGGAGCAACTGGTGCAACTGGTGCAAATGGGGCAACTGGTGATGACTGATATTATTACCAGAAAGTCTGCTGTGAAAGGATCATATACAATTAAAAAAACATAAATGTTCCAATTTGATGCTTTGTACCAGAGTTAGCTCAGAGTTATTTAAAATTAGACATATTGGCTGGTACTGTGGGTGATCTCACCTTCTATTAATAGCAACAGGCACCCAACAGGTATTACTAGGTGTTAGGGCATTTCCTGAGGGTTAAATACTTATAATAACAATAATAACGCACCCTGTGATGCTGAGGTTCTGGTAGGGGGCACCTGAGGTGGTTAATAGGATATCAATGGGGCTTTTGCAACACTTCCCACGCCTCTTAGCCAAGACAATGTGGAGCTCAATAGCAAAGCCACTGGCATGTAATTAGCCCAGCCTCTGATGCCCGCTACCATCTTATCATACAGGTAATTAGATTATTGTCACTGGGAGGAAGCAGAAAAACAAAGCTGTGAGCACATCATTGACTTGGTATACACTATTATCTTAGAAAGTTGTTAGAAGGCGGGAAGACTAATTAATGTACACTTCCAGCAGATAGGGAGCAACATGAGCCTTATTGTGTGTTTCTGGCACTCGACAAATGTACAGAAACAAAGCTTTTAGCAGTTTGGGCACATTTTCTAGGGAAAGAACCTATGAAGAACCTTTGATGGTACTGCAAAGCCAATAATGACTTTACACTGTAAAACTGTTACATTAATATTTATGGTAAGTAAGTGGAAGCAAATATGCAGAATGTTTATTTATAACAATAATTTTAGGTGACCTCAGCTTTTTTATTGTATATTTTATATTATAAAGTGTGGTGTGGGCAGCATGTTAGTAAACAGCAGCAGCTAGTGCTTCTTTTTTTGTGAAGCCTAAAAATATGGTTGAGAGTTTGATAAACTTTTTCGAAGGGGAAATGATGACCTAAAGTCAATCCTGGTCGTGGACCTCTGCCTATTATTACTGACTTTAATATCTATGTTGACAACCCTGAGGACAGAGACACTTAAGAACTCTGTTGCACCCTTGATGACTATTGATTGACTCACCAGGAGACGAACCCACACACAAAAAAGGACACACACACTGGACTTCTCCAAAGTTGTGCTGATTAAAACTCTCTTACCAATACTGTGATTTCTTTAGAATCTATGTGCATAAAAATGTTTAAACAGAAGAACATCACTGAAAAGACCAGTGAATTATTATTCAGGCTTTTTTGCCCACACCTACCCTCTTTTGGGTCTCGATGAAAAAGCTATTGACTACAAAATTACAAATATAGTTCACGCCATTGAGCTTACTAAGTTGTAGATGGTCTCTTGAAAGAAAAGATCACCTTAGAGAACTGCCACACTGGTCAGACCAGAGAAAAGAGATCATGGGAAAGCTGAAGGTGTTCAGTAACATCTATTTAAACACAGACCAAAGCGGAACAATGGTCCTGGTGTCATTGGATCTCAGTGCTGCTTTTTGATGGGCAGTCACAACATGTTACTACCTGGCATAGCATTAAATCAATTAAACCAATCCTACTTAAAGAACAAGTAGTATGTTATACAATATAACTTAACAGAAAAGCTTGATAAAAATATGTGTGGGAATCCCCAAGGTTATATTCTGGGCCCTCTCCTGTTTAATATCTACATGATCCCACTAGTTCAGATCATTGAAAACAACAAAATAATCATGCACGCGACTCACAGACGACATTACCCTATCAACAGGAGACTATAATCCCATTCAATCTCTGGCATGTGCAATAAACAAATTCATGATTGCATATACTGGAATATTGTCCAGTTAAAGAAATAACCAAAGCCAAAGAAGAATGTCTAAAGGTCAGTACACAAACCACACACCAAGCCTTGATTTAATGTGTACCATGTTCACCACGTTAATTTTGTGTATTTGCATGTAGACAACATTTAGTAATTAGTAAATGAAGTCATTTTAAGTAGACTAGACTAGATTAAAGTTAGGACAGCAAAGTTTTTACAATTTTTTTTCAGGGCACCATAAAATTAATGTATCATGTTTCCCAGCAGTCTATCCAATATTTATTTCATCTAGACAACAAATAAAAGGTCAGGTAATTGCCTTCTCACACCCTGCTGTTTAACTATTCCAGGACATATAAAATGCCATGACATCTCTCTGTCAGTATAAACAAGCTCTGTGGCAATATCCCTTCACCGGTTAAACTGCTGTTATCAGTAGGCTGCAGGTGACACTTCTTCCAACATCAATGGCAAACAAATTCTGGAGCACGAAAGCACAAAGAAAGAGAAGCTGATGATTGTAAAAGTCTTGTATGGCGCTGTTTGTGATTGCCGCCTTGTCATCTGAGGGAGATTTTATTTTTATAAGGCTGACAGTGTCTATTCATCTAATGACGTTCCTGATGGAACATGTTCCAAATATCCCCTGGGTGTGTTGAGACAAACAAATCCAAATTAGAAAAAAAAAGAGCCAATCTGCTGGAACTTACTTCATGAAGTAATTACTGCACCTACGGCTCAGGTCCTGCTAGATGAGTGATGAGGAGACATGATGTTAGGGTTACCATCTTATCTTAACATACAGGACACGTCTGCAGTAGTGCTGAGCCAATATGTGCAGAAACTGCTGAAGTATATAGTATATACAGATGACTGAATGTAGTGATACTGTGATAACAATAATCAAACCATCTGCATGTACATGTCATTCCCAGTTTGTGTTTACTGGAATGTGAGACCATTTGATTGCAGCTTTAAGGCAGCACTGTAATAGAACATGTGGTATACGTGTTATCCCCATATGGGGTTTTCATGCTACATAGTATGTTGAGTTATTGATATTGCTATTTTTATTCTTCTTTTGAATAGCATATTATAGGCAGGCTATGCTAATGGTATTCTTCTGAAGCACTTGAATAAAAATACATTTATTTTATTATTTATGACAGGTAATAGTGCATGTAAAGTGAGAACTCTGGAGTGGTGGTAAAACATGCAAGATGAATAGAGAATATTATCTGTTCCACCTACAGATATTGAGACATTGGGAAAAGATCTCATGCAACCTTGCATCCTGGATGTCACACTTCAAACTAGGTGGATTTCATTTTTCTATCAAATTCTGTGCTTGTCTGGCCTTCTCTTTTGTGTTGCTGAAACCAGCTCTCTGAGGGGAGGGACATCCTGGACAGCGTGACGCCAATCACATCAGTGATGAGTGGCTGTTTTATTAGGGACGGGAGCGGGTAACAGGGTTTTTCAGAGTGAGTGTGTCAGAAGACAGACTGCATTGCTGCTACAAGTCTAAATTGGTGTTTTCGAATAGAAGAAACATGCATTTTTCAAATAAATCACCATTATCGTTAAGTTTAAAAATTAAACTGAAAAAATGGTAAAGTAGAACCCATAATTATATAACCTTTGTTATATATAAAAAAAAATTAATTAACAAATTACTGTTTAGTAGATTAACTTTAATTAATTACATACTTATTTGACATTGTTTTGTTTAATTAGATATTCATATATTACTCCCTGCATATCACCTCTCCTGTCTCACAAGCTCATGAATAATTACTGTTGAAACTCAGCAGCGAGTCTTGCTGCAAAAAAAGAGGATAATGAGTAATAGTTGCTTGTGCACCACAGCCCTAACACCAGGGTCCTGTTCTGTTCGTCCATATTAATAAAATAGGTTTGCTTAAGTTTTCTGAGCTAGTAGTTGTTGCAAAAAACTGAGGTTATTAGTGAGAATTGTTTCAGTGAAGAGAAAACATCTGAGATGATAAAAGCAGGATGTGTCCTGCAATGACACAAAGAAGAAGAAAAATCTGAAAAAAAAACAGCCACTGGAGTTCTGAGGACTAACATGGATAAAAAGAAGAAATGAAGAGAGCAGGTTGTTCATTATGAATGTGTGGTGTCATGAGAGATTCAACTGGGCACTTTCACTACTGACTGGAAATATTGATCAAATAAGCAATAGTCCACTAAGAAATTGGTATCAAAAGCAGTGGCTAGTGGCTGTATAATGTTTTTAGTGGGTATTTCTCCCATTTCCTTAACTGATTCTGATAAAAACTGCTTCTCAATATGCTCTATAGGAAGATGAATAGATGAAGCACTACAATGGAAACAAACTGCACATGTAGCAGCTCCTGATGATTTGGGCCTCTATAAGAAAAATGTTCACATTTCACAGGCTCATCTAACTGTCATAGAGTAGATGTCAGAACACAATAATCAATACTTGAGCAAATCAATGAATTTCTGCTGGATCATTCTAGTATACACACAATTTAGGAAATTGATAAAAGTATGGGTTTAGTGATAATACAATTACCATGCCCTAATATGCTTGAAACATTTTAAGTGTTTAAATGTTGACGGTGGTAATGTTTTATGGGAATTTCAGTCCAATTGAATATCCTAATATAATTTAACAACATGCTACAACATTCCTGTGGCTCAAGGCAAACGGTTCCACCTTTGTTCACATGACTCATTACAGGAATGTGCTACTTTTTTACATTTAAAAAAGGTTATTGTGATATAGTGTTGGCATGTTTTTACAGAATGTTGTCCCAGATCATTCTGGAACCCTATTAAAACATACAACCTTTTTTAAATCATTAGTAAACATTACATGTATATACTCAGAAGATATTGAGACCAAAATAATTCTAGGAGGGAAGTCTAGTTATGAATGAAATGAAAATAATCCTATTCATGCTGCTTTTAATTTCTCTAATACATTTATTTCTTTTACAGGAATAGTACACATTAATGAATACTGCTGTGCTTGATTTTATATTTAAGAGATAAAAGCATCTAGAAAATAAAAGCCAATAAAGAGAAGTTATACAAAGCAGTTTAATAAAATGTACCAAATGAATTAGGACAGTAAGGCACAGATGAGACAACACAAGCAAATAGCTGACAAGTCTTCATTATATATGGAAAGACTATCATTACCAAGCAAGAAAAAGCCCTGCACAACAGGATATACATGCGATTAGAGAGAGAGAGAGGTTGGCACTAAAAAATAATTGGGAGCCTTGCAATACAACAAATGAGCAACAAAACATGGGGGTGTGCCATGAAGGATTCTGACAAATGTCATGCAATTTAGACACAGTTTCTCTGCACATGACACCATGCTCGGTACATCACAGTTATGACAGCTTTTTGGTCATTAGGAGCCTTTTTTTGGATGTTTCGTGTTTGTGTCACTTGTACGAGACAGGTAGTTAAATAGTACTTCATACAGGGGATCCATTTGGCAGAACATGCTTTTAAATGAGAGCAATGAGTCAAAACTATTACCAGTATTCAGAAACATTAGCTAAATAAGTAAGAACACACACACACACACACACACACACACACACACACACACATATATATATATATATATATATATATATATATATATATATATATATATATATATATATATATATATATATATATATATATATATATATATATATATATATATATATATATATATATATATATATCACATATATTGCAGCGTTTCATTCACAATCTCCAAAAAAAAAAAGTTGCCTGCGTTAAAACCAATCTCCAATTACGCACGGCTCCCATAAATGAAAAGATGAGCTGAATAGGACCAGACTTACCCAGCGAGTTTCCCACGAGTGAAACGAAGAACACGATGATGTACGCCACGATGAGCACCCACTCGTACTGCTTGGGGTGCAGGTACTCCCTCCAGATGTACCTCAGAAGTTCGTCGTCCTCATCCTCGCTGGAGCGCGGCAGTAACTCCGTGCCGTTGGCGGACGGACACTCTCCGCAGTCTATGTCCCCGGTACTCCCGGACATCCTCGTGTTCTGTCTTGTTTCGGTGTTTTGTTTGAGTCCCCGCTGCTCAGACGCGTCTCCGCAGTCGTTGCGCAGACTGGCGATAAAGGAGCAGCGCTCCACGGACGCGTCAGCGTGACGCGGGCTCCGCTGCTGCGTCCGCACAGGAGTGCAGACTGGACCAACACCTCCCCTGTAGCCAAACATGAACGTCCTTCCAGCCTGCTCATGTTTATGAACATATGCCCAAATTCTCACCCAAGGCCATAGGATTTTGGATCCAGTGTTAGTTGTCTATTATATTTTATTGTGTTACTCTGCCTTAGAAATAAGGCTATGTGATTATACGCTGTTATATGTTGTAGCTTGAAGATGTTTCACCTTCCATCCAGAAGGCTTCTTCACTTCTGGTCTGATGCTGGAAACTTCTCCTTAATATTATTGTGGCTCTCCTTCCTATAATCCAAAAAAAGCAATTAAAATCTTCTAAAATTCTGTGATATAGGACCTTTAAAAATTGTAGAATTCAGGTTAATTGTGCAAAATGGAATTCCTATGACATTCTAAACGGTCACAGCCTTTTGATTTTCAAAAATCAAATTGCAGCAGAGTCATTGCTCTGCGAGAATTCACAGACATCGCGTTGTTTTGGCCGTTGAATGTCAAAGACATGGACACTGCGCTGAATGAATGGCATTAGATAAAGTGGATGTTGACATGCAGTGGGTTTACCTGATTTGAATTGACTGTGAAAATCCATTAGAAAGCCTCTAGGCAGAGATAAATTGATGCATCAATATTCTGAGGGGCAAGTTTAGATCATTTCACACCCAGTTAACCTGCATTTCCAAATGGCCCGAGCTGTCATCACTGCGAGGCACTTTATAAATACAAATTGATGAATTCGCTGTGCAAAATGGACAAAAAATTGAAATATTGACAGTTGTATTATGAGGAAATGGTATGACAATCTAAAATCATTTTTTTTAAATAAATAATGTACATATCAATCATCAGTTTAAATAGTACACAGTTGCCATGACACCAGTCTGGAAGAGCCCAGATCCAATCTTTGATATTGATCTTTTTATCTCCAGCTGATTTAAATACCAATTCTATTTACCCTCCATGTGTGTGAGCTGTCAAAACAAAGAAAGGCTTTATTTGACTGTCCAGTACTGCATATTTTTTACAAAAGAGAAAAGGGTTATTAGTTGTGAACACTGCAAGTTATGCCTTTTCTGTAAAATAACTCGCATAATAAAAATTTCAGTATCAGCTCCCTGCTAATATCTATGAGCAAAGCACCTCACAAACAGCTAAATATAAACTTATATCACCAAGCATCCATACTCCTGGGTTTTACCTTGCATGTTTGATATAGATGAATGAACAAAACTGTACTCAGAGACTTGTGCAACAGGTTTTCTTGGTAATTCTTTCTACTGGCTGACTAATTTAGTAAAAGTTTCCAGCCAGCAGCAGCATTTTAGAACAAATTTACAGATTTTTCCAACACTCCCAGAATATTCAGTTCTATAAATAAATAAACAGAGCATATTGTTTCTACAAAGAAAAGAAAAACATCTAGTATTTGACGCATTCATTCTTCTTATTCATATATTTATTATATTCTTTTTTTTTTAACAAACATTTGAATGAGATCAGTTTTATTAAAAAATCCACTTTTCAGTCAAAAATATGAGAACATGTCCTATATGCTTTTTTGTCAGTTGAGGAGCTGAAGGAGAAGAGACTATAATATAAAGTAAAGTTTCAGAAAAAGCATGCATCCAGCCTGCGATATATGTTGATATATTGCAGGCTGATATCATACTTCAATATTTGCTGGTGATAAAAAGACTATCTGTTGTGCATAAATCATGATGTGAGACTAGAATGTTCCCCATTGATTTTTCAGCTATAGGCATCCTGTTTCAAGGCTCAACCACATCCTCCATCTGCAGGCTCTGACATAAGTTTGCGTCTCACTGATCTCTAAACATAAAAAGTATCTCACATCAGACCCCAGGCATCAGCTGCATGAAGGACTTCCTGCACATGATGCATTCAGGGAACCATAGTAAACTGCAGCACCTACTTATAGCCTGCATATGAGGTGTTTAGGTAGCATTAGTCAATTTTAGAGTCTATCAATAGTCTGCATGTGGGGCGTTCAGGGGATGCTGCTGTTGTCTCCAGGCGTTAGGAGATACCCATCTACAAGCAAACAAGAGGCAGCCAGTAATTATACCATCACAGCGAAGCAATTGGTTCAGCCGTTATCCAGCAGACTGACGAAGCTCACGCTGACGTCTGTTTGTCTTTACAGCCGAGCACAGCATCTGTCATAGTCCAACACTGTGCACAATCCTCATTGATGTGGCTGTTATATTTAACTCTCCCAGTATTCCATGTTTGTTTTCCTATCTTTCTGTAACTGGCATATTAGTGTCTCTTCGTGTGAAAATTAATGAGGTACAATCGGGCGTAACTTTGTTTATTTGACATGAAGGATAATGAGGTGTTTTACACGGTTGTGGGCTTTCATCAGAGCAGGATGGTAGTCGATGATTAGGTACACAGTTCAGGGAAGTGATTAGATCAATAGTCAGTCTGTGTGTGGTGATAGAGTCCTCTGACTATCTTGCTTTGTCCTATTGTTCTAGTAAACTCGATAACAGAACTACGTACGCTTCACCTTTGTTCACTTCACAGATTCAAATACATGGATTTTACAGTTTGTACAACAGCAACACAACATATGTCCTCCTCAAACTTTAAGTGGGAAAAAGGGGGAGGAAGAATCTGTCTCTCGGAACGGAAGGACGTGCAGTAGAGGATGTGTGTGCATTATGGAAACAACACATTAGCAATGGAAAAAAAGACATGACATTAATTAGAATAACATAAATATATTGATTCATGGTGTATGTGCAGGATCTGTTGCAGCTTCCAGGTTCCACCAGGACAGAGTCAGACCCTCCAGCCTCCTGTAGGCTCCATGCAGCGGCTGCACTGCAGCGTGGCCTGTGAATAAGAAAACACAGGGCAGAGGTTTCTGGATCAAAACAGATTTACAAATGGTACATCAGTGGCTCATGAGTGTTACAGACCGAAGAAGCTCAGAGCGCCCTGTGAGGTCCCGCCAGTCTAACCCCATCGCAGCATCACATTAATATTAAACGCATGTCACTGAGATCTATTTCATCTGCTCACTGATAGTCCGTGTCGTTGCCATCACAATTAGTGTTTAATGCAGACTGAAGCCGCTGTCACCAGGAGGTGGTGTCATGGAGCACAACCCCAACCCCCAGCGCTGGTGTGCACAAAATACCACTAATGACGGCTTATTAGGAAAACCCTGTTGGATCTCAACAAATCCAATGCAACACGGTGAATTCTACATAGACTCACGGATTCTTTATTTGCAGTTTTTCGTTGACGTTGTCACAAAGGTGATAAATCCACTTTATGTTTATTATGGAGAGCGCTTGTCCACTCCATTATCATGCTAAATATTTGGATCACTGTCACAGTAATATTCTCTCCAGCAGCCTGGTACAACCTCAGTTATAAACTAAGCAGAATTATCACCTTCAAATTTCTGATGAAATAGGAGGCACTTCAGAGGATGATAGTAGACGATAGTCCTGCCAGTGAGGCCTTCATCAGGTTAAGTATTGAGTTAATACCCAGGAAATAACAAAGCCTTTTTAGATCATTATCCTCTTGAGTGCCTCAGATTTTGTCCAACAATTCTAAATCAGTTGATCCAAGACCTGAAGAACGCATTTTTCGCCCCCCTGTGTCCTGTTTTTGTGACGGTAAATTATCACAAATGCTGAAGATGTCTACAAAAACCTAATGGGTTTAAACTTTTTAAATCCGTGGCAGGACTGAGATTGTGGAGGTGTGTCCGGTGAGAGCGTGTTGGGTGAGTTGATTGTGTGTCACCCCATTTCATCAGCTTCGTTTCTGCACCTTGTGAGACGTGACGGAAATTCACAATCAAACTCAGTGGGACTTAAGAGAAGGAGTAACAAAGACGTCGCTGAAACGTTACTGAGAGAACGTTTGAAAAAGAAGCAAATACATCTGTGCAATCCGTTGGTGTTAAAGGAGTAATTTCAAAAAATAAATAAATAAAAACCATTTACATAGCAGAGCAGTTTGAGATTGTTTTGACATTAATATCCCCATAATTGTGTTTATTCTATTATGAAGAGCATATGAATTTGGCGCTCTTATTCAATTTCTAAATTAAGTCATAACACAAGGAGACTTTGCATTTATATTAGTAGACCTAAGAGAAGGTGAGTCTCTTTTAGCTATTTCTCCATTCATTTGAATGTCCAAGACAGAAAGAACTACCAAAACGTAACAGGAGACAATAACCCTGATTTCACAGACCCTCGGCCCTCGCTGCTCGAGGTGAGCTGCATTACAATAAGGCTCACTAGCAGACTGGGAAACATTGTCAAGCACATTATCAGGAGATGGAAGATGCGCTTGATCTGTAAACAAAACACTTTCTGAATTGCCATCAAAGTGAGATGTGCCTGACAGTGATGGTGGTGAACCAGGATGTGTTATATATAGTGTGTGTGTGTGTGTGTGTTGTGTACTATGTTTTGTTGGTGTATATATATATAAATAAATACCTCTGCATTCAGCTTTGTTGCTGGAAGGAAGCATCAGCCTGCTCATTACTTCTATTAGTCTATTGCAAATGTTTTATAATATTTTTAAAGACAGGTGCTTTCCAGGTGGAAGTGCACTTATCGAGAAGTAAATGGGTTTAAATAATTCTATATAACTGCTGCCATAGGAAAAAATTACATTTTTTTACTTTTAAAAAATGAATGGCACAATGGCAAGAAGGTTGTAGGTTCAAGAGCTTGAGCTGGGTCATTTCTCCATGGAATTAGCATGTTCTCCCCATGTCTGCATGGCTTATCTCTATGTTCAACGGCTTCCATCAAAGACATGCTTAGGTTGATTTCTGTTATTATATTTGTTATCATAGTCCACTTTTCCTGTTCGAATGTGTTGTTGAATCTTCTCCTTTGTTACTCTTCCTGAGAGGTTTTTTTCTTTTTTCCTGTTAGGTTTTATAGTTTAGTTTTGCCTTTTACGATGTGAGGGTCTAAGGACAGGAGATGTTGTGTTGCTTTTGTGCAAACCGAAAAAGCCCATTCGGGTGAATTTGTGATTTGTGATTTCCAGCTATACAAAAAAATTGACTTGACCTGACTTGACTTTAAATTGCCAATGTGTGCCCTGCAGTAGACTGGCAACACATCCCTGCCTCTCACCCAGAGCATGCTGGGATTGGATCCAACAAGTACAGCAAATGGATGGATAATAAATCCATTGTGTCATGTTTTACACAGAATTGCTGACAAAATATTTAGTGACAAAGGCAGTGTTTTATATTTTTCATTTATTGGTGTGCATTATAAAAAAATCTTATTACAACTGGACTGAAATTCACCACAAAATTTAGAGATTTATCTCTCGAAATAATGAAGACAGGGTTAATAAAAGGTTTATTAAAAGTTCTAGTAATAGTCAAGTTTTCTGCCTCAATTCCTATAAACTTTCTTAAAATAATTATGACATTATCTCAGTTCCATCTGGAACACATTTTCATTTGACACTACTATTCCTGTTTTAGTTTTTATTTTGTATTTATCTATTTACACTGGACACAAAAATCAATCCTTTTGTTTTGAGTTAAAATGAAAGATCTGAGACTTGTTTTACAGATACAAAAGACTTATTTCACAGATGTTTGTGAGCACTTCTCCTTTACCAAGATAATCCATCCACCTGAGACATGTGGCACATCAAAATGCTCATTAAACAGCATTGGTATTGCACGGGTGGAACTTAGCCTGGTCACAATTAAAATCCTATCCAAAAGGGGTGGACAGATGCAGCAATACTTGAGTCAGTGTGCATCAGTGTCCACCATCGCCTGACCCGCCGCTCACAGCTGATGCAACGGTTGCAACACACTTACGGTCGACATACGAAGGTGGTCACACCAGACACCAGCTTGGATTCTGCGGCCTGCTGAAAAAAAATAGTTTAGGCTTCCTCCTCAAGTCATAGCTTTGTCTCCCCCGTGAATGAAATACACACGCTTTCAGATGTTTATTTGTAACCACATAAAAATGAAGTGTTACTTTTTGTTGACCTATCACATAAAATACCAATAAAATGTGCTTATATTAGTGGTTGTAATGTGGAAAAAAGTGTAAAAGTTGAAGGGGTATGAATACTATGAGGCAGATGTGTAGTCTCAAAGATGAGCTGAAAACATCATGTTTATGTCTCCAATTGTCTCCAACTTGTTTCCACTCTGTTATAGCAATGAAAGCTTGGGTGTTCTCAGTCTGCCGTGGAACAGAGTGTTTAGAGACTGACTTATGAATCTCATCTTACAGAAAAGGCCTCATTGCCCAGTCAGTCATTCAGTCACCTTAAGAGAAAGATGGTGCAACAGTTAACATAAAATCCTTGAATTATCCCTAACTGTATTTTTCATTAGGCTTACAGTATTGTAATGGAAAATAAGGTCCTTATGTGAACATATTTTATAATAAATGTACTGTATTGTGAACAATTTCCCTGAAAGATGACTGTGCACACTCATATCTGCTGATGTTCTCTACTTATTCGGGATGAGAGCATATCAGCCAGAACTGTAGTAGTTTGATGATTTGTTCACAATGCAGGCAGGGAGTGTGTATGTGTCAGAAAGATCTCAGAATGCGTTCTGTGACAGGCGTGCCTGCCAGTACGAGAATGACTGCTGGTGTTTAGGGCTCTTTGTCTAACAAAGACACTCTATTCATACCCGTGTGATTCAAGAAAAAGCTGAAAGTCAGTTTCTCTCTATGTGAAATAATCTGACAACTTGATCTTTGCATTTGCACAGTGTGTAGAGTGTGTGGAGACTTGTTGTGATTTTTGATACCTTGCTTACAGAAGATACCGGTAAACTCGAGGCAACACACAGACTTCACACCGACAAGCTGCTCTCCAGTTCCATTTGATGCCAGTACATTATCAAAAATGGTTTTGGAGAAATGTTCACTGTGTTCCTGCATGAATATGTTTCAGTACAACAACAGCATGTTTTCTATCAAACACATTTTGAGGCATTTTGTGAGTGTGACTTATTTTTTTCAAAAGTAATATTTGCAATTTAAACTCACATCTCTGCTTATTTATTATGTATTGACCTGTTTATTGGTACAAATGTGTCTCAAATTATATACTGCATGTAGAATACAATCAAAAATCCTTGTGTGGTTCAAAGGTCATAGGTAGGGACAGATATAAGTATTTTCTTGTAAGTTGTGAACCTGTGCTTTAAGCTTTATTTTTGGGATTGATATAATTTATTGTTGGCTATTTTTATGAACAGTACTACCACCGATTACTTTAAAATGCTTTGATAACATTTTCATCAAAACATAGCTATAAAGACTTTTTTTTGTCATGTTTGCTTTCTTGGTTGCAGCTTTATTGGAAAAAAATTGGAAATTTGGTAGCTATTTTGCCTGGAGCTTATAATGTGGTTTCAACTCCACTCACACAGTTTGTGATAGATTTATTATAAGGATTGCTCCTAGCAACATGTATTTTATAACATTATTTTATAACATAATAGCAGCATGTTAATATCCATAAAACCTCTTTGATATATACAGTAATTTAACAAGAACATGATGATTCATCATTTTTTTCATCATGTAGGGTAGTGGTTAGCCTGCAAGTTGATGACATGACTTGACATGTCACACAGAGTAATCCTCTGATATTATCACAGCACACCTATACGCTTGTGGCAGTAAAATGCAATAAAATGACATTTTGACTCCACTACTACTTAATCCATCGACAACATTTTGTAGTGTTTGAAATATTTGCCTCTAGATTAATCCACCCATGGTGGAAGACATAAAGAGAGGGCTCCAGGGTGCTATTTTGCAGCATGTACTCATTTTTTATTCACATATTCATAATTGTATTGATCAGTGCAACAGTACACAATAAAGTGAGCAGTGGTCAAAATGTAAACAGTGCTTTCTAACCTATCATTTAAGTAAACACAGTGGGAAAGTACACAAATATAATATAACAGCAGTCAAAGTGTACATTGTTAATGTACGACCTGTGTAGAAAACGGTGCAAAAGTCGGTGCTACTTGTTCTTGTGTATGAGATTTCCCACTCTCTGAATGAATTTCTCCAGCTTATTCTCATGGTGCCCTCTCGCAGGGCGAGTGGGATTATGTTGAACTGCCGCCTCGCCTTTCGCAAGGCTTTTGGTTTTCTCCTGAGATGCGAAGGTCTGCGCCGAGCGCACAGAGCTTCTCTCGTCAAATGAGCAGAAAGGCTCGTATCTGCTGTACAGGCGGTTCTCGGATCTTTTGCCTTTGCCCCAGCTCCCTGCGTCCAGGCCTGGCCTCGCGCTTTTGTCTGCAGGCTTCCTGAGGGACATCTGCGGCGGGTGTTGATGCTCCTCAGTACGGAATCTAGGTTTTGAGTACTTCAGGTCATCTACTGACCGGTTGCTGTGGTGCTCCGTGGAAGACCTGACTGAATTGGCTGTGCTTTGTTGACCTTTACCTCCTCTATGCGATATCTCCTCATCCTCGGCTGTTATTGTGTCCGTGCTGCCCTCTGACTTCAGACTTGGTGTTTCCATGGTTCTGATTGAATCCTCCTTCTTCTCTGGGACGTTGAATAAGGATTTAATTTTCTTGGTACTCTTCTTTAGAAAGCGATGAGAGCCTGGGCTGTATTTAACGGACAAATCCCTGCTATTCACATCCAGCACTGCTGCAGACACAGTCCTGGACAGCGACTCCTGCCAATCAGGAGAAGCAGGACCCTTTTGGTCTGTGATGCTTTTGACATCATAATGAGAGACAGACCTCTGATCTTCATAAAGATTTGATGTGTGTCCTCCAGGCTGTACGTTGATCCCCGCCGTGCTTCTATTAACATGCCTCCTTGCAAAAGCTCCGTACATATGACTTGAGGACATGTGCGCGTATTCCGAGTTCGATCTTGGATCTGCGACACTGTGCCTTTTGTGCCAATTGTCTGACAGAATGTCAGGGGTTGAAATCATCTGCATAGCTTTAGCTCGGCCCAGGCTGGCGTACGCGTGGTGATAAGATGTCCTCCCTGGGCCGTAGCTTGTGTGATTCCTAGAGTCATCCAACATCTGTACACTTTGTTGTTTGAACATGAATTTGTCATTAGTCATTCTATTCTCAGCTGCAGCATTTGGATTCCACTGCATCGATAAGTAGTGCGAAGGAGAGTGTGGTGATGCTGGGCCCCTAATGCCAGGTGACGTGCTGTTCAGGTGAATATTCGGCTCCATTTGCTCCTGTATGGGGGACCTTAAAACAAGGGAAGACCTCATTTTTCCCTGCATGAAGCTGCTAGATTTATCCAGTGGTTCAAATTGGTCTAAGTAGTCACAAGAGTCTCCGAATGGGATGTCTGGGTTTTTGAGGTAAGACTCGATCCTCATATTGCGCATGAACGACTTGGACGTGTTCTCCAGGGTCGGTGTTGTCTGCTGCATGGAGAGCTGCATGTCGTTGCCGTTGTAGGATGGACGCATGTGTTGTTCTCTGTAGATCTGCGGCACTAAATAATTGTCTTTGGAGTAGTTATTTAATCCGTTTGCCATTATTCCAGTCGAGATATTCCAGTTGCTTGCTCTGGGTCTTATGTCCTGTGGAATACCTCCCTCTTGTCTCTCCCCAGCATAGCTGTGCCTTTTCAAGAAGTTTGTCATCTCTGCAGACTGGAATTCGAGCATATGGTTCCGAACGCCGATCCCATTCTGAACCACAAGCCTCTCTTCAAGGTCTCTTGCCCCTAGTTTCATCTCGCAGCTCTTCCGATAGACTATGTCCAGTTTGTCCCTCAACTGGTCCCTCAGGTCAAGTTGCAGGGCAGAGCGGGAGGCACAACTGGGCAAAATCTGCCCTCCATGTGATCCGTTGCTCTGGAACAAGCTCTCCGGGGGGCACAGTTCAGCCGGGACAGTTGAGCGGGCATAAAGTGTTCGGAATTCCTCATCGTAGGACATGACCAGGAGGCCCGTGATGACCTGCACCATGCTCAGATTTATCTTTTCAAATGACCAAGTGAAGCTGTGAAAAAAAGAGAGAAGATTCAATGCATGATAAAATGTCTTTGATATAACATCTGCTTTGTGCAAGTTGCTGTTCGTACAACGATGGAAAAAATATATATTTTATTTTATAGAACTTTACTGTGTATATATATTAATCATAATAAAATGTTTTGATTGTTTTTTACATAATAATTAGTTAATGTTATTATTATAAAGCTTGAAAAGTATACACTCCACAGTTATGTATGTCAACCACAGCTCCTCAGTCACATGTACCTGTACGAGCCATAGATTGCTGTGTGGCAGTCCACTAAAAGAAACTTCTGCTCGATTGCACCGTGAAATTTAGCTCCTGATCGACAGAGGTAATCCTGACCCTTCACGGTCCGCACCCTCATGTTCTGTGTGAAAAAGAATATGTCAAGTAGATCAGAAAGGATTCGCTGTCGAATGTTACAGTCTCAGCTTAATCAGAATATCCGTCATTAAATAAATATCTGAAAGGAAACAGATGCACTTTCCTTTAGTCCCTTTGTCTGAGGTGGATCCCACTAGTGAAATTTGTGTGATTGTTTTAGTGCTTTAGTGGCTATTATTGGCTTCTGCTGGTCAATGGAATGTTAATAGTTGAAATAGCAGCTTTAGAAAAATAGCTATGCATATTGGTTGTGGTTGCACATTTGCATGTTAGATGAAAACCTGATAATTGGTCTTGACGTAGGTATGTTCTCTCTGCTTGTGTTTGTGATAACAATCTGATTGCTGTTTGTTCAGTTTGTCTTGTTTTTATTCTTCTTCTAACTTGTCCTGAGTCGGTTTATACAATTTGTGGCTACATAGTACACTTACCCTGAGCTGTTGAATTTTTACATCTTGAGTTTCAGCCATTGTGAGGAAACTTTTCCAGTGAGAATCTGCCAAAAGCACGTAGACTGGAACTCCTCGAATAGAGGCATCAACAGTTTCTTTGAATATGTCTACATCAGTGAACTTGTCCATCACAATAGCAATGACCTGCAATGACAAAGTGAATAAATCAGGATCCATATCTGAGTATTTGAGACCTAGTTAAAACCTTCCCTCTCTCTCTCTACTTCTCCATTTATCTACATTTAGGATCAGTGATATGACAACTTAATCAGGATAATGAGCAGTCAATCCCTCAGAAGAAGCATGGGAAGGTTTTTTAATCATGTAGGCAACGTCCAACATCAGCCAGGTGGAGAATGCACATTATTGCAGGAAGCACTTTTAAATATTAGCATCGAATATTTTTAATAGTAGTAGCATATATATCCATACGTATCTCCTTCTTCCTTTTGATCAATGTATTTCTATATTTGCCAGTATTCACTCATTTGTTGATCTTAATGAGAGATTCCCTGAAGATTTTAATTATTTCAGTATGAGAATAGAGCATGAATTCATTCATTTATTCATTTCAGTTTATGTGAAGATTGTGAAGAGACAAGACATTCTAGCTGTTGTATATGTCCCCATATAATTTGGATTAATTTACACTGAACTCGGTGTCATTAGTGCAACATGGTGGAGCAGTGGGTGGTGCTGTTGCCTCACAGCAAGAAAGTCGCAGGTTCGAAGCCTTGAGCTGAGACCTTTCTGTGTGCAGTTTGCATGTTCCCCCCATATCTGCATGAGTTTTTTTTTTTCCAGCTGCCTCCCACAGTCCAAAAACATGCTTATTTTAATTGGAGACTCTTAATTTCCTGCCTCTTGCCCTAAGTATGCTGCGATTGGTAATTATGGTAAGCAACGTGGTGTGAAAACCAAAGGAGGAGTTAATTGTGTGAAGCTCTGTGATGCAGCGCTGTAGGCTCCCACACTTTTTCTTCCCATGATGGTTACGAGTTGCAAAACCTGATTTTGACCTGTTAACCAGAGCAGACACTCCCTTGCCCTTCCTCTTGGAAGCTGCCGTCACAGTCAGCAGGAACATACTTCTGCCATTGTTCACAGCAGAGAAGCAGTCTGAACCAAATCTGTGTGAACACCTGTTTTTTTTTTTCCTGTTTCTCATTTTGCCCACAGCTGCAGGTAATTCTGAATTACCTGTCTCGCATCCTGAATATGCTTCCGGATCACCTCTTTAATCGTGGGGTTGTTCTGTCTCGGTGGATGGAAGAGCAGATCTATATTGGTCTGCGGTTTTTCGTGCATGACGTCCGGCCACCCCAGCTCCAAATCCGGCGTGTCCACATCCGAGTGGACGGGCCAGTACGTCCCTGAGGACGATGGGCTGTCGGGGGGGTCGGTGATTTCCTCTGTGTGGTTCTGAGGCGGGAGATGCTCTGCGTTTGCGCTGATGAAGAGAAGCTCTTCCTCGGAGAGAAAGCTCCCGACGCGTTCTCCTTTGAGGAACTCGTGGTAACTGTCTCTGCCGCCGTTCACCAGACGGTCGATCGCCAGGCGATACGACTCCTTATAGTGGGGGTGGATGTAATCCTCAGATTTAAACTCTCCCCTCAAGGAGGAGAGTGAGGAAAACTCTGGAGACTCCATCACTGATTTAGTTGAGCCTGTCATGGAAACAAATGAGAGAACAAACATTGTGACATGGTGGAAAGCACTTTAAGATTGACTCCTGTTATGTAATTGAGGCAAATCTGTAATGTAATAATTAATTTAAAGAAAGACGAGTTAAGTGAGTGATGTTATTATAGAGCCTTGTTATAAGTGTAATTGACATGTCGTGAGACAGTGCAGAACTGTCAAAACAAATTTCCAACTAATCTAGTAAGACATTTATAACCCTTAAGGCTGATTCTGTTCATGCAAACCATGATCATTTCTTACCTACTTTAGGAATATTTGGAATGAGGCCAACTAAACAATCACACCCATTAGATTATTATATGCAGAAATACAATGTTTTTTTAACCGGTTTACAAAACTCATATGTAGCTCATCAGAATCGTTTTTTTTATTTAATATAAATAAACTAAATGATTTTTTTTAGAACTGGAGTGGAAACAGAAGAGTAGCAAAACACAAACTCAATAAAAAATGGCCTGAAATACACACACACACCTCATAATACAATAAATCAATTAAACGTAGCAGTACATGTAAATTGTCTATTGGTAAGCCTATTGCAAAAAAAAAAAAAAATCAAGAAACTCTTAAAATCCACAAAGCTGTCAACACTATTCAGCTAGAACCAGGCTTCTTATTAATTTGTTCTTTTAGGATTATCTCAAAGTTAAAGTCATAAATAAATAATCTGACATCAGATATTCAGAACAACAGACTGTTTTGAGACTGTCAGACACAATCTGTGATTAAAAAAATGTAAATTACACAAAGCTGCTGTCGCTTGCTCGGTGACTGGGGGGTATAATAACCTCTACATCTGTAAGGGTTTCTGTGCTTTTAAACAGATGGAGTTTGTATTAATAAGGAACAGAACAGGAAGTAACTGCTGATGAAAGAACAGCTGCTGTGACTGAAGCATTTTCTGAATAACCCTGAATATTGATTAGTCACTTGGAAGCAGACTTTGTGAGATCCTGTGTCTTATGTTTAGATTTTTTAACGTACATATTGAACACATTCAAATTGTTTTGGTCCATGTAAACACTGATTCGGCTGTTAAAAAGGGGAAAATTTAACCAGCTGTATTTCTGTGTATTTTTCTGGTTTTCAAGTAGCTGGACTTTGTGCAGTTCTGTAAAGATTCCTGGGTGTTTACATAGACTGACTTATACAACAGTATATCTTCCCTTATACGTTGCCTTCAAAAACAATCCAAGCAATCCATGTTTTCATTTCTAACGCCTCCTTTAACTGAATTTTTATGAAATTTGACCAGTTATTTCTAAGGCTGAACAACTGTGACTCACTCCCAACAAGCCACAACATGAGAACAGATTATTATCCATCATCAGATGTTAATCCTGCTCTGGGAAGAAAAATAAATAACGATTATCAGTGTGTACCCAATGAGGGAATGGTAATACCTGTCACACCTGTAGGGTACCTTTATATTTCAATAAACCAGTAAAATAAATTCTGGACTCAAAAGCTGCAGCTTTTAGTTTGTAAATTACTTTTTTTCAGCGTTTTCAGTAAAATTTAAAAGTAAATCCTTGCATGCACATCAGCTTTCTCACCCATTTAGTGCTGAAAATCACTTCACAATGTTTTTGTTTTTTTGGAGGGGGCTTTAGAATGGACAAATAGATGTAATGAGCCTGCAGCCTGTTGCTTCCTTGGTTGCCAACAGCACAAGCTGTATGCTTACAATTCTTAATGAACATTACCTCAGCCCAACATGGAAGGCTTTAGGCTGAAGAAACTGAATCCTCTTGAGAACATTTTTCAAGGCAACTGCACCCAGTTTAAGAATTCACGTCACTGTCTTCATGCAAAAACATCATTGAAAAGAATGGCTTCCAGGCATTTAAAATATTCTATGTCTTGCATAATGAATGTCCCTGAACCTTTTCTTGCCTTCCTTCAAAATCCCACTTGTGGTAGGAATGATGTGTGTTTTGTCGCGCATGGTACCGAGCCATAACCTGAACCTGTGTCTACAAACAAGAAAACCATGTTTACCCTGTGATTTTATGGCTCTGTAAATCTATTAGCCTCGTATGGGAAAATGAGAGAGAAAATTAAATGGCACGCCAAAACCGCACGCAAAGTTATTCGGTATGATCTGACAACGCTCTCGCTTGTACAATGGTACATTTACATGTTTAAGAGCATCGGCTCTGCTGTGTCTTATTAAACAGATAGAAGAGAAACACTGGGCAGCCGCCCTGGGAGCATAGTTAATCCTAACCTGTACACTGCACATCATAAACTTGAACAATAAGTGAATTTACTTTTACATTTTTATCAGAAACCTCCTTCAAGAGCTCATTAGAAACGTTGAAACCGAGCTGCTTCACGTTGAAAGCTTCTTACAAGCACAGTGACCCGGTCACAACACCATCGTCTTATGTTCAACAGCAGTGACTTACATTAGGAGTGTGAACTTTGTGAAAATCCTCTCGACTGCTTGCAGAATATCCCACTTAGGTTCATGTGTACTCAGCCTATGCTCAGTGTGAGAGGGAGCTGCAGTCTACCGGCTGGAAGAAACACACACAAGGTGCTTTCTGAGTGCCACAAGCCGAGTCTGCAGATGGAGGGTGTGGGGTTCCAGTTTTGACATGCAAAAAGCTCAGAGGCAGCCATAAACCTGTTTTAGCATTTAGCCACTCCCCTCTCCTGTAGAAGAGCAAAGTTCACGCTGACAAAAGGCGAGATAATGACAGACATGGGGAGGATAGAATGAATGAAAACTGCAAGGTTCCTGGCGTTGGACGTCATTTAAGTGATCTGTCCTGTGCTGTAAAATGCACACCAACCGGCAATAATGCATCTGTTTGTCTGCTTTTTATGTCTTTTAATTCTACCAGGGGGATAAAACAAATGAGAGATTTGAGTTGCATGTAGTTGCTTCTCATATAAATAAAGATCTTCCCTCAAATGTGGAGGAAATACTCAATCAGGGTGGAGATTTCCGAGGGACGACACAAACTTAATGCTGGGGATAACGCTATGTGGGGTTTAGTGACTTTTGCTTCCTTTCCCTTATTATGTGATAGCTACCTTACTATGAGGGGTATAAGAGACAGAAAATTTAGCCTGTGATGTCATTGTTTTGCTGATGTGGTCAGATCTAAGTCTCAGGAAACTGGTTCTTTATGTAAGATCTGCATTCTAAAGCTGCATTCATTGAGTTGAAAAAATATTTCCCTAAGGACTATATGTCCTAACATACACATTATATTCTAATATTATTCAATAAATATGTATAACATGTTTATTCTGTGCTATTTTTTTAATCTCCACACACAAAAATTCTCTGAGTAGCAGCTTCCCAGAAAGACAGAACTGACTCATATTTCAAAGACAGACGTGTGTGTGTCACGGTGTGTCACACTGACGTGTGCCTGCATGCAGTGCTTTGTGATTATATACTGTGCTCTATATGTTTTCCTTTGGTGTCCTTTTGTTCATTTTGGATACTGTTATTTTATTGTTCCCCCGTTGAATTGGACGGCTGCATGAGGCTGGGCCTGAACACAGACGTTCAAAAGGAGGCAGCAGCCCTTCAGGAAACCTTTTTCTACAGAAGCAGTTTACATCTTATCAGAGGTCCGTGTGTGTGTGTGTGTGTGTGTGTGTTTTTCTCCCGTGATATTCCCGCAGTGCCACTGCTTTGTGTGGGGGCAGCTACCTGGCTGATTAATGACGCACCTGTGGTCGGCGGCCCTCCTAAATTATAACGCTGCCAGTTCACACTCTCCCACACACCCCTGTGTTGTTTAGTCCTTTTTTCTTTGTTCCACCCCCATACAGCCTGTACCTCACTCAGTACTTTGTCACTCACTACTTTGTTTTAAAAGCACTTGCTTTTGTAATATGTATATACATATGGGACTTCTTTTGACTTCTTTCGCCACATTATGAAGCCATGCTATGATAATATATAGCACATCACAAATGTTGACCTTTAACCCTGAAATGTTTGTTCTTTAGGGTAAACCCTTGCGAACTCACTGTATTGAACCGAAGATGCCAGAATTTTTTTTTCCAATACATATGCATTTTTGTGTGTGTTTTTCCTTACAGCGTCTCTCGGGGTGAGACGCCGGTGAGGAATGTTTTCACCTTCTGGTGGTGCTGATTCTTCCAGACTTGGCACTCATCCAGTTCCAGTGAATGTCCCTAAACAAGCCCAAAGCACTCGACGAGTCAGTCCAGGCAGGTATGCTCTCGACTATCCAGAGGCGATAAATGACATTTGGCTTAATGACATTTGGCTAAATGACACAGATTCTTACACTGCGTGTGGAGCAAACACACACACACATGCACACAGACTGTGAGTTTACTAATGAGGATGCAGAATTGTCCTCATAAAAGACAATCATGCTTTATATGAAACAAACTTAATTAGACACTGATGTGATGACAGAAATATGTTGTGCAAACAGCCTGCTCGACAGGCCTATTCATTAGCACATTATCGATTTGCTTCAATCCTTTTGTTTTTGTGGATGTGTCCTTCTTTGAAACAATAATTAAATCTATCTTTAGCAAGTTAACTTAATTAAATGAACGTCGGCAATAAAGGAAAAATATTGCCTCCTTTTCCTGCCTATTCTTTGTATTTGTGTCACTACAGACGGGAAATGAGCCACCACTGTCATATCATAATGATTATGTAAAGTAGTTAATAAATATTGAATCAATGTACTATGATCTCAGCGTGGTATTCATTCTTGCTGCTCTACTTCCCAAGTTTTTAATTTCAATGACGGGGACTCATAGGAAATTGTGTTATTGCAGACCTGATATTCTGCCTGATACGCACACATGTAAGTTGTAACTCCGTTCCAATAACCAGACTGAACCAGCTACACTCTGCACCTGAGTACGCGATATCAGCGCAGCCATTGTTGAGCTGCGTCGTAAAGTTTGGAGCGTGTAGATAAAGTAACGCACACATTATGTCACAGGGCGTTGCTTTTCCCGAAGTCTAAGAGTCAACTTTTATTACACCCTTACATTACAGTATAGCTATGTATGACACCCGATCCCTGCTCCGAGCGCTCGTCTGGATCCTTCCTCTCCATTCCCTTTTCCTCAGGCTTTCCCTGGCCTCTGTTGGCAAGTCTGAACAAGTGACGTATTGTTGTGTTGTCACGAAGCGCTTCTCATCGGCTGAAGACAGACCCGGGATTAGATTATTTTGAAGAGCAACGTGACTGTGATTATAGTCATTTAAATACCATTTCTACCTTCATTATTTGTCAGTTAAATTATCACTCTAATGAAGACGATAATAGCAATGTTTAAAATATGTGACATAAAAGCGTGTTCACGTAAAGCACGACATGAAAGGTGACTCTGCTTATGTAAATTATAGGTTTTACTGTAAATGCTTCAGCAGATTCTTTCACAAAAGCCTGCATTTAAACACAGGAAGTGTTGTTTCCACAGATGGCTGATAATACCTTCTTCGGTTTGGAAGATATGGAGGATTTTAACCCCCATGAGCAGGGAAGTAATACATACTTAGAAATCAAATTCTACTGCTGGGAAAACTTCTGAAAATTGTTTCTTAAAATAAATTTAAGATTATTAAGCTAAGTTTGGGGCCAATTTCTCCCGCAACATTACTTACCAAGCTTACACGTTACATGACATTACCATTTACTATCATGGACCATCGTTTGTCATTATCTGCTCCACTCAGAGAGTTCAGGGGAAACGGTGCTTGGAGGGCAAAGGCGGGACCACCTAAAGAGTTCCTGTTGGAGGAACTGTTAACTGGCCTCTGAGGAACACAGAGGACATAGCAAAACAGCTGGAGATATATGAAGGAGCCAGTCCAATTAAAGTTTTGTGGCTGAAAAGTAGGACTTTGAAATATGCTCTTGAAGCAGCAGTCAAAATACTATAAAGTTATATGGAGATGGCTTGTATATATTTCATGAACAAGCGACTGTGGGAAAATAGCTTGAAATGACTTGAGTTATACACATGCAGCTCGCCACCTCTTCATCATGAAAGTCCAGGATATTATACACACGTTGCAGTGGAGCTGATCTAAATCGAACTGAACTTTAGTTTTCTATCCCGGTGCAATTAATTAATGAGAGAATTAATACCTTCACCTTTGGATAGGAATCACGATGATAACAATGTTTATCCACAACAACTGCAGAAACTGTATCCATAAAAATATTCCTCCATATTATATCTTATTGTTATTTTAATAGCAGGAAGTATCATTACCTGTAAAATAATAATAAAAGTACTACTATACTTACTGGTGATATTATATTATACTGCCAAAGTTTTTTTTTACTTACTGTAAAGCTCTATAAAAAGGCCGTTCTTGCATATGCTTTATTCATTCATTTTCTTCTGTTTGTTTGCTTATTTTTACAAATATCAAGTATTTCTTTTTCTTGAAGGGCTACATACAAATTCTAGAGGTATTTGTAAAGAAATTTGCCTGAATTCATCATTTTTAGTACCCATGAGTGAACAGAATGTAACAACTTTTTTGGTTGACTATAACAGCCTGTGGACAGATGTCAGTGTACTGTTATTTTTCAGCCTTGCCTTCCTCTTGCTACAAACAACCAGCAGCCACCAGAACAGAAGCCTTCTTATCTGACTAGAAACACCCTGCAGACACCGTATAAGCTCTCCAACTTTTCAGATGTCAAGCTGCAACAAAACACTGGGTGAACAGGTTGTCCACTCCTGAGCAAACACACATTAAACAAGCAGCACTTCCTCAGTAAGCTGCAGAGCAACAGCAGAACGAACCTTACCAGTTTTTGTTTCTTCTGAAGGTAATCCAAAGGCGGTAATTAGCACACATTTTACAACACATCCACGGCAGAGAGTTGCTTCCCGGAACCAGCACGTTGCTCCCTCCTGGGCATGACTCACCGAGCATATCAGTGTTGTGTGTAAACAGGGATGGTATGCAAAGTTGGTAGTTTGTGGGTTGGGTTTGGGTGGTTGATTAATCACTATTTTTTAGGGTTCTAGCCACAGGACAGCAGGAGCCTCTGTGCGTTTTCTGTGTGTGTGTGTGTGTGAGCATGCCTGTGTACAGCAGAGGACAGGGACATAGTTTGCACATTGTAAAACACATTACGAATGGCCTTCATGTTATGATGAGATGTGTGTAGGAGGACAAAGACATTCCCTGCAAAAGTCTCACGCCGATGCGTTGTGGTATTTCCGTTGCTTTTTCTTAATGTGTCATTTTGTGGGGTTTTGCAGCATGATTTCAAAATGCTGTACATGTCTTGTCAAATTGTCAAATTTGTTTGGATGTGATGCATTGCGATGAGGTGCCAGAGGTCGCTGTAATATAAATTAAGTTTGTTAGTACTTCATTATCTGTCTTCCAGCTTCATGCAGCAAGGAAAGATGAGAAGCTGCAAAATTGTTTTTTTCTGTTAAGTTTTGGTAAGCCAATGTAATGTTCAGTGGTCAATAAATGCAGGATTTATAAAAGCAGACAATAGAACTGCTTATATTAGGAAATGCTTGCAGGAAAGCACAATACCCTCTTATACATAAGAGCACTTAGTAAAAGAGCCCTACAATTAAAGTAAATAAACCATGCTCTTTGTTATGTATGTGTGTTTAAAAAGAGAATATATTTTCATGGCTGTCATGTTTTGGGACTAACTGGTACGAACAGATTTTTGTATATGGCATTTCTAGTCGTCTGACCACACAGTGCTCAGCACTAAATGTCAACATTTAGTGAATGGGTTATTAATGCATATTCATAGAATGGTGATTGCATGAATTGATTGAATGCAATTTGCTGACCTGTGCAACAGGATCCAAACTAATCCTATCCTCAGATTAGTAGATAACCACACACAGTCGCCCCTTATTTATTAATGTAGAATTAATATTAAATATTTATATTATAATACTGATATTTTGTGCATTGTTTTGATGAAGCAGTAAAAGCTTGTGACTAAATGCTGGACTGGTGAGGGTCAGGGATAATGCACTACGGTCAGTGCTTTCTCCTGTGAGCCACACTGCATAATTATGAGCTATAGGGATATATATATATATATATATATATATATATATATATATATATATATATATATATATATATATATATATATATATATATATATATATATATTATTTATATATTTACACCTCTCCACAGCAGTTTTTTTGTCCTTTCAAAAGTAAAAGTCGTAGAATACCACTATCATCTGATGGAGTATAATTTTTCCAAACACTGGTATTAACTATGAATTTTGAACATATAACATCATAACATATAAGTTTGAAAAGACTTAAAAAATGAAAAACAAATTGAGATTGCAGAACTTTTAGCCACAAGGCAAGCAAGGAGAGTTTTTATTTCCGTCTCAAGAGGTCTGAACACTAAGTTGTTAAATACACCGCTTGGTGCTACTTGGACACATCTTCAGTGATGAACCTGAGGTCATAGGGTGTTTTGGGGTTTTTCATCATCAAACAACCTCGCTGGAGGTGATCAGCCCCCAACTTGTGTCCAAGTGGGCCACCACTCCACGGATCAACCTTCCGGATCCATAGCCATCTTGAGGCCTTCTCCGCAGCCTCTGTGATGTTTTTGATGGCCCTTTTGCACAGCTGACCTTTAACTCCACCTTCCAGCCCCTATTACGGCAGTCCACCACTAGCTCTGTGTATTTTCCCCTCTTGTGCTTGTTGGCCTCCTCCATTCTGTCTTCCCTGGGGAAAGTCAGCTCAACCAGGACCACTTGCTTTGACGATTCTGATGTTAACACCATATCTGGATGAAGCGAAGCGGCCGAGATGTGTTTTGGAAACATGAGCTGTTTTCCCAGGTCGACTTGGATTCTCCAGTCTTTTGCCGATCTCACAATCTAAATGGTGATCCACTGCAGCATCTGATGTTTTTTTCAGGATGTTGCAATATTGAGATGACTATTCTTCCACAGATAAATGGGCAGCTGTCACCATTCACAGACATGTATGAAATGTGCGGTATGAAAGGGTTTTTAAATTGGAACATTCTGAAAGCTGATTCTGTATGTTTTTTTGAAGGTTCCAGCAAGATTATAAATCTTGGAGGACAAAAATTGACCTTTAAACATGAAAACGTTTCTGCCCACTAGGAAATTACTCAGCCAGCACACACACACACACACACACACACACAGACTTCCACTGTCCCGCACTGTGTTTCTATCTGCATAGCACTATTGCCAGAGAAGAGAGAAACTTAATTTCTTCACTTAAATTATGACACTTTATTATTATGACTATGACTTATCATTATGACTCACTCATGGGCACTAAAATTATTAATTTGTGCAAATTTCTTCACAAATCATACATACAGTTCCTCTATCACACACTCCATGATTACTTCAGGCTGTTGCATTACACGTATGTGCTATAACTGCATTGCAGACATTCTGAACTTCACTCTGATGTTACGGTTGAGGCTGTCCAGGGGCTAGGTAGGTGTTGTGTGTGTTTCATTTTCAACATGTTCCTTTTTTTATTTGACAGCACCTGGAAACACACTTTTTTTTGACAGCACACATCAAAGGTAACAAAAGGCTTGAGGAAACATTCATGAGACATTCTTCATACTGGCAGTGTTTGACACATGCAACAGCAGGATAATAAAGGAAATGCAAACACTGTGAGGAAGCCCCATGTGCTATATAATCTATAGTATGAATAACAACATATAATCTTGTGCAATTTCAGATACAGCCGACGCCGTCTGAATTGGGAGGACATGAAATGGTGTGGTTGAGATGGACACACCTTTAGCACCCGTAGGGGATGATGTGATTTACCTGAATCTGAAAGAGTTTGCTTGTGATGAACCCACACATAATTATCACACTCTTGTGGTCTTCTCTAGAAAGAGAACTCTAGAGGACAAAAAGAGAAGGCAGCAGTTCAATAGGTATTGATAGGGAATATATTTACAGTATTACTTACTTTAATGGTTTTATATCATGCAAAAAATCCACTTTTATGTTTTGTTTTGATTTTTCTTTTTACTCTACTGGAAGAAACTCTCTGCACATGGAAAGCAACTTTCAGAACTTACAGGTAGGCCCTCTGTGTTGCCAGAACCACCTATTATTCCTCACTAATAGAAAAAACAAAAATGACCCTAAGTTCCTTTTCAGCACTTTAGCTACACTGACAAACAGTCACTACTCTATTGATTCACGTATTTCTACAGTTCTCAGTAGCAAGGACTTCATGGACTCTTGCCATCAACTGACACCGATCTTCCCTTAGACACATGGATCGTAGAGACTGATGAAAGAGCTAACATCTATCTTGACTCATTTGCTTCAATCAACCTTTCTGAACTAGCTTTATTGATTTCTCCTCCAAAACATCAACCTGTCTTTTGGACCCGATACTGCTTAATGAAGTTTTTCCTTTGATTAGCACTTCCTTGCTGGAAATGCTCAACATGTCCTTATGACTGGCTGTGTACCACAGTACTTTGGAATATTTTACAATAAATCTAGCTAGTTTAGATGGCATCTCCTTGCCAGTCAAGACATGGCATTCACTGCCCCGATGAACAAATTTCTTAGACTGCCTTTTTACATTTGCACAACATGTCTCTGTAAGATGCAGAAAGGCTCATCCATGCATGTATTGCTTCCAGGCTGGATTATTGCAATTTTTAATTGTCAAGCTGCTCCAAAAAGTCTCTAAAGGCTCTCCAGTTAGTCAAGAATGCTGCTACGCGTATATTAACAGGCCCTCGAAGAAGATCACATCTCTCCAGTATTAGCCTCCCTGCACTGGCTTCCTGTGAAATCAGGAATAGAATTCAATATCCTCCTTCTCGCCTACAAAGCTCTTATCAGTCAGGCTCCATCCTACCTCATGGATCTCATAGTTCTGTGTCATTCATCAAGAACACTGCGTTCCCGTATGCAGCTTACTTGAGGTTCCCAGAATTTCTGAAAATAAAATGAGAGGCCTTCAACTACCAAGCTCCTTCCCGATGGGATAATTTTCCTGTTTCAGGACACCCTTCCTACATGCACAAACAGGTTAAAAACTTTTCTTTTTGAAAAATCGATATTTAGGGCTGGCCTTGACTGACCTAAAACATTGGTATGCTGCGATAGGTTCAGACTGCTGGGACCTCATGAATACATCAACCACTCTGAGCTTCTCTTTCTTTTTTCCATCTGTAACACTCGTGACCCATTATCATACCTTTTAAATCTATTTTGTTCCCTGTGTTTTCTCATTCACAGTGCAGCCATTACATGAGCTTTCAGGAGGCTGGAGGGTCTGACTCTGTCCTGCTGGAACCTGGAAGCTGCACCGGATCCTGTCACCTCATCCTCCACATTCCCCATTACTCAGTATATTTATGTTATTAATGTCACACTCAACTCTTTTCTTGTTTTAAATGCATTGTGCATCCTGTGCACACATCATCTATTACACTCCAGTCCCTTCTGATAAAAGATCCCTCCCTTTTTTTATTGTGTTTGTCCTTGTCTGAAATGAGGGTCTAAGGTCAGGGTATGTTGTGTTGCTGATGTACAAACTGCTAAACCCATTGAGACGAATATTTAATTTGTGATTTTGGACTATACAAATAAAATAGACTAGACTTGACTTGAAGTAAATAATAAAAACTGTCCTATAGGTCAAACACTTTACTATATATTCATGTTGCTAAACACATGAGAAAGCTCTGTAAAACATAATCATTTTTTTTACTTTAAAATGCAAATATGTCATGTGCATCTTCAAAAGCGAAAGCTGTTCTACCAAAGGTCCTGTAGACAAATGCAATGTAGATAGATAACCTTACAATCAAAGTCCCTTAATGTTATTCTATATATATAAATATCTTGTCTATAGCTGCATGCAGTGCTGTTGTAAAGTACACATGAATGTAATTGAACTGTGCCCAGGTTCTTTATGATGGCTGCAGCTCACTGCCATGTGGCAGACGGCCAAACACATTAGTGGTGCGTAACACCAAATAGAGAGTTCAAGTTCCCTTAATTTATTATCTGTTCCCAAATGAGCAATTTGAGCTGCAGGAGGCAGAAATAAAAAACTACACAACAAACCATAAACCATATAACAAACATAAAAAAATATAACCGGACATAAAAACATACAATGTCCAACAGAGACAACACAACAAATATCCAGCCAGGTCTTTGTCATAGCAGTCAACTGCAAAAAATGTAATGTACTGCACCTCAGTATGAATTGAGCAGCCACATAATGACAATGGCAGCAGTGGTATAAATGTACATTTTAAACCCCATACTATCTGAAAGGTATAATGTTTTTATTGTACTGTAACATGGGTTTGTAAGGTCCTTGTTTTATGTTATAGGACTGCCACACTGTGAAGGATGAAAATATGATGACTGGTATTGTTCTCTCGTGTTTAGTAAAAAAAAAAAAAAAAATACAGTTGAAGAAAAAGTATGTTTTGATTATTATTGACAGTATATAATTGTTGTCAACAACATCATCACATTTCATAGTGTTGGGCAATTCACAACAGTAGCAGCAATTACTTTCTCCTGCCGGCATGATTTATGAGAGCTCTTTTCAGTGTTTGTTTTATTCCGTGTCGCGTGTGCTCTGATCGCACAGAACAGCATGTGGTTGTACTCATAAAGAGCTCCGGTGGAAAGTGCTGCTTCTGACACAATTCCTGACATTTCGTCAGGAATCCAATTATATCTAAACATAATGAGAGATTGAAGCATGAAGCTCCTTGAAGTGAAAAAAGGTGATTGCTCAGGAACGATTGATCACCATGTAGACATTCCTCACTGAATTATTGCTGTTACGCAGTTCATTTAGCACCCAGTAGTGTTAATGGATATAGCAGATATCCCTGGTGTTGTCATTGAAGGGACATACAATATAACAGATGTCTGCCAGGAGACGAGTCTCATTGGCACAATAAAAGCTCGTGAAGGTATAAAGTTGTCCTGAACTTCCCGTACTTCCTCGCTATAATATCATACTTTCAAGGACTGAGAAATCGTTCAGTGTTCTGATGGACGTATTGCTATCTGTTCAAAGGAACCCATGTCTTGTGAATTCTCACCATTGATGGGTCATAAAATAAAGACGCGCTAGTGCCAGAATGAGTTTTGAAGTTGGGGGGGGGGGTTGACATCCAGCTTTGGATGATGCAAGGCGAGGGAACTTTTTCATGTCAACTTTCTTCTAGAGTCTTTCACATCCAACATCACCAAGACAACCCCACAGCATGACGTGGTTTAGCTTGTGTATTGTCATGGGTGTAGAACAAACTCCTGACCTTAAACACACTGCAGTGCAAAAGCTGATGTGTAACAATACAAGGTAGGATATATCCTAATTATTGCTGTAGTAACGTAAGTCCGCTATAATAACATACAGGGATTTACAAGATCAAGCTCTTTCTGGCTTTATGATGGCTTTATTTGTTGTGATCTGTTTCCTTTTGTGTCCAGTTTGTTTTATGTCTATTTAAGTTTTCTGTTTTCGGAGTGTTTGTCGGAATCTCTGCATTGTTTGACGTGTGTGTGTGTCACTGAGTTATTGCGTTTCGCCTGCGTTTGAGGCCTCAGGTGTTCATATCATGACACTCTGAACCATCCAGACACGTCCTGGAGAAAAGCTTCCTTGTTTGTTGATCCGTCTCCGCCATGTATGACGCACACACCTTTTCCCAGAGCCGTGAAAGCTGCTGTCTGACAGTATAATCACCACATTGATCTACTGATTTATTCACCCTCAACCAGCCCGGCTGCATGTTGCGCTGCTGCACATCCATGAACACAACTCTGTAGCTCTGAGGTAGAGCAGTCGTCCACCAGTCAGAAAATTGGTGGTTGCATATTGTTGTATCCTTGAGCGAGATACTTAACCCTGATTTTCCTCCGATGGAATGTGCCATCGGTGTGTGAATGTGTATATCGCCACAGCCGTCAGTGTGTGTGAATGGGTGAATGGATACTTGTAGTGTAAGGCACTTTGAGTGGTTGAAAAGACTAGAAAAGTGCTATATAAATGCAGGCCATTTACCATTTACAAATAGCAGTCTTGTTTTCCCCACCACGCTAATACTAACAATGTGTTGCCTATGGAGTTCCTCCTCACTAAATCGATTACACTCATGGCTTAAATTACCGCCAAAATGGGATTCATTGCCTGGATTTTTTTCAGGCAATTTAAGAGCTGTGGTAGATGTTGCTCCTCCATCTCTTCCAAGCTTCTGCTCAACATATCTGCTAATGGGCCTGAGTAAAAACGCAGCTTATAACACCTCTGAAACCTTCACTGGCGGCCTGCTGTTTTCTGAATACAATTCAAAAACCTCCTCTCGGTTTACAAAGCACCTGCTGCTCTTGCTCAATAGCACATAAGAGAAGTATTTACAATCAAAGCAGATCGCTGTGCTTACAAGGTGAAGATTTCCATGTGCCTAGAGAATTTCCCAAAGTCTGATGAGATGGCATTCAGCATTTGTTCACCTACAAGAAACAGCATGCGCTGCTTCTTTCAAAAGCAAACCGACATTAAAATGCATTTGTAGAGTAGCTACATATATGCACATGCGTATGTATGACAGATGTTTCTGTATAACTTTTTTTCCTTTAAAGCTGATTTTGTATGGGATGTTGCTACACGGATACAATCCTGAATTAAATACATCACTGATTTTATTTGTGATCTAGATTCAGGCTTTGGAAGTAATTTTAGACAGTTCTTGTGGTCCTATAGTCCCTTATATTTATTATAACATTACCTTACTGTGGCACAGTATTTACCGGCAGTGTAAAAGCTACTTACACACTTGCTTGTAAAGAAACCACAATATTATACTGTTCCCTGTATTTCATGTGACAAGTCTCCCTTGCGGTTGATGGAAAATTGTTAGCTTCATTCTAAATGTGGTGTCTGGGAACAAAAAAAGTTTCTTAGCTCGTCAGACTCAAATGGTTTTATATGCACTGAATGATATTCCAGCTTATTATTTATTCATCTATTTCCACAGGAATTTCTGCTCTTTCTCAAAAGCTGCCACCACCACTTTCCTCATGTGTTGGCAGGGAAACCAGTACCTTTCTGTCTCACCATCTTTTGCTTCCCTAAAGCCACTTTCACGCATTGTCCCCAGAAAAAAACACCTGAAACACTTTCCAGGCACCAATAATAATTTTGAGTGTTCACACATTCGGCCTTTTTCCAGAACATTCCTGTATTCTGGCATGGGCTGTGTAGCTCAGCATCTTTAGAAACACCAGTGAGCAGCGGACATGGGAGACCTGTCAAATGGGCTCCATTTCACACCTGTTCACACACAGATGCTCTGTTTAAGTGGCCTTCCCAGCAAGGTTTCTTCTTATGTGCTAACGTTACCCTTCACTGCAAATTGTCTCTAATGTTAATAGGTCTTGGGCTCTGAAATTGCCAGAACAGATTCAGATTGCATTCAAATATTATCTCTTCCTGGAAAATATCTAGAACATTTATGGGAAGGCTTGCATTAAACCATCTTCTTATTTTTTTTTTTGCTGTCATCGTGATTCATGGGTGTATGCAGATGGTGTTTTTTAATGCCTTTAGTGCTTGTCTTCATTCATATTACTCAAAATGCTTTACTATGTTCACTCTAAAAAAAAGGCCATACTATACTATGTGGCATGAAAAAAGTCATACTACAGTTTTTCACTCTAAAAAATGTATGTCGCTCAAAAAGATCATGTGATACTATGTTGGTCAAAAAAGGTCATACTATAGTATTTCACTCTGCATGCCCGTGTAAGAAATGGGTGTTGTGTCTACACAGGGTGAGTATTTTCACTATAGTGTAATGCAATGTGCCATCAGCACCATATTGTGTCATGTGTGCAATGTGTTTTAGTATGTACGCATTGTCAGCAGATGTGTATGTGTATAAACAAATTTTGTTTATACACGTTTATACAAGTTGTAAGTGTGTGAAAGCATGTGTTGCAATGTGGTCCTCCTGTGGAACTCCAGTATGGACAGAGTAATGGACAATAGAACAGAATAGACTTTATTGATATTTGCGCAGTCATGGAAACAGGTTTCCCCGTACAAATGAAATTACAGGTGACATCTTGTCCAAGAGGGCGACACGGTGGAGCAGTGGGTAGCACTGTTGCCTCACAGCAAGAAGGTCGCAGGTTCAAGACCGCCTTGGGGCCTGGGTCTGGGACCTTTCTGTGTGGAGTTTGCATGTTCTCCCCGTGTCTGCGTGGGTTTTCACCGGGTACTCCGGCTTCCTCCCACAATACAAAACATGCTCAGGTTAATTGGCAAATCTAAATTGCCCATAGGTGTGAGTGTGTGTGTGAATGGTGTGTGAATGGTGTGTGTGCCCCACGATTGGCTGGCGACCATCTGGGGTGTATCCCCCTGCCTCTCGCCATAAATGCGCTGGGATAGGCTCCAGCAGACCCCTGCGACCCCGAAAGGGAATAAGCGGGATAGAAAATGGATGGATCTTGTCCAAGAAACACAGAAAGACACTGATGTATACAGGGGGATACTTGAATATGATCCAACCAGGGTCAGCCAGCGCGCACAGCGCCCCTTTCATTAGATGAGAAAAATGGAGAAGAGAAGGGGGCAATAAAAACCTAAGCTCCTATAGGGAGGAGCACAGTCTGGGATCAGAAAACAGCCCCGCACAATAAAATACAATAATGGTATGTATTGTATGTGCTCCATATTCATCATCCCAAGGAGCACAACCTGTGGTTCTGAACATATTCTTTTTATTTATTTCCAGAGATGAGTAAAGTCCAAACATCTCCACACACACTTAATGGTAACAAGTGGGGGGACCTAATCAGAGCTGAGGCTTTCTAGTGGAGAGACAGGCAATGAGGGTTGAAAGAGAGTTACACACATGAGCACGCACACACTCAACCCAGCGGTGCAGAGTGAGGGTCGGGGCTGTGCTGCACAGATGTCAGTCACTGCACCTCAGACCCTCACCTCCTAAAAGGAACAGCATTAATACTGAGGTCAACCTCCTATCAAAAGAAGTAACCATTTGCCAGATTTTTCGAGGATGAATAACAACTCTAGCACACGCCAGCTGAACTCTATCTGTGTGTTTATAATGCACTCAGTGCCAATGATGGTGAATCTTTAATCTGGTACGCGCCTCCAAAAGATCATAACACACTATAGGGGGAAAATATTATCATCGGAATGGAAATGTAACAAATGCGTGGGAAAAAATTCACAAACCTTACTGAAATAATTTGTCACATACAGTGTTAATCTTAAAAATCTCTGACCTGTATTTAAATGTCAGGGCACATTGATATCAGTATTTGACAAATTATTTCAATTTCATCATGGGATGGGACCTTTAGCATCATTCCTCCCTCTCTCTGCCATGGGAAATAGGTCAGAAGTGTCCTGCATTCCGCTGTGTATTGTTTCCGCTTAGGTGCATCGATTTAATTTGGTGGACATAATGTCATCAATAAGGCAATCACGGTTTAACATTGCCTCACAGTATACTACCGATATAAATCATGTATGAACACAATGAGACAGAAGTGAAGTCAGTATAGTGCTAATAGACTGAAGAGGGTGGGAGCACAGCAGAGACATCATTTAAAATATATGAAACATTAATTATCCTATTACTTTACACCATAGCCATAATCTAGCAAGAACTGATTAAAAAATTTAAGAAAATAATTCTAGAGACTCATTCAGCATTCTTATTTCAGTCTAAAATGGCTCTGAATTGGAAATGAAGCTCATAAATGTCTCACAACAAAATAAAAGCTCTCATGTCACAGATATGCTAGTGATCCCACGTGCATGGCACAGAGAGAGGAGAGACAGTAAGTAGGGTCGTAGGACTTATACGTTTATTTCTGGTGGATGAGATACTGAAAAATACAGAAGCAGAAAAAGAAAACAGAAGCAAGCTGGAAGAATGACTTGTATAAACAGAGTATGATCTAGTGAAGTGGTGGGGTCTCGACAAGCTTTTTAGACAGGGCTAATCATGATGAGTGGCAGCTGGTTGCCTGACTCCCACACACCTGTCTCCACTCCTGCAATTAGACACACACACACACACACACACACACACACACTCGCATGGACACACAAGGCGAGGGAGAGTGCAGGAGAGAGGAAAAGAGACTAGCCTGACATCCATAAGCTGTTGAAATCAAGGTCATGTCATTAGCGGGTGATATTTTTATTCCACTGATTCAACAGTCTTAACTTTGATTATGGCCACATGTTGACGGTGGAAGTCCTATAGCGCTGCCGGGTCCGCAGCAGGTAGTGTACACTGAGAGCAGCAATCACCTGCAGCATTGTGACTCCAGTTCCTTCAAGGACCCCTTTTGAGTTTCACTTCTCTATAAGGATTTCTAATCAGGTGCAGGAATATACCAACGAGATCAGATGTTCAACCAGTAACACCCTTCATTAATACGAGGCCACTGGTTTCATTGATAAATTTCATCTTTTTATCTGCCACACTTTCAAGTCATTGTTCATCTGTAGTTTTCTTTGATATAAAAAAAAATGCAGCAACAGAAGATGTGGACCTGAGCACGGTGGAGGATAGGGAAGTTTTTATTTCATTTTACAGTTTTCCTTCAAATCAGTTGATAGTATTTGACATTAGATATGATTTGCATCATTTGCATTGTATGTAGATCACAATCCATAATTTGCCAGTTGAAGACTAGACCTTAAAGACCTGTGAAAAAAAGTGAAAACGTCCAGACTGAAAATATGAACATTGAGGCATAAATGTAACATTAAAGAAATGGTGTTTTTTTCACATAAACCATCAACTGATGACAACCAGCATCTTCTTTTCTAGTAACAAGTCATGTATGTAGCCATCTAACGTCTCGAAATAGCGAAGCGAAATAGCTGGAAAATTCAGCCAATCCACCAACTCACAGAGCTAACGCTATATATTTGCTGTGTATAAAACATGCCAGCGACAGGCATTTGGCAATGAATGAGGAGCTATTTTTTTTTCACCCATTGTAGGGAAAAAAAAAAAAATCATGAACGTCAAGTTAAAAACCTTCTACTGTTTTCACTGTAAGCTGCAAAGTGAAAAGTGCAGCGAGGGTAACTGAGATGCTGTTCACCACATAACTGTGTTAGCAGGGCTGCCAGCTCTGAATCCCTGGCTGGAATCCCTAATCACAACCTTTTAATCAGATGCACACATCATTTGGACTCAAGGGTTTTAAAACAGCGTGCAGCATGTGGCAGGAGCATAGAGAGCATAGAATGACAACACTGATAATTATATTTTTTAATCCTGTTAGAATTGTGCATTGAATTACACATCAAGCATGTTTTTTGATGTGGAGCCAGCTCACAAACCACATCAGCTGACAGCTCAGCTGACCACTTTGAGTATTCAATTTGTGAATCGCATACAGGCCCTGTTTAGGCTGCTTCTTTCTGCGTAATATTGTTGCTGCTTCCCAGCTCCTCCTGAATGTGTCCAACTCCCTTTCTGTACATGGGAGATTTTATGGCCGCTCCATTTCCACAGAAACGTGTGAGAAAAAAGAAAGGTCCTGGGGAGGGGCTTCTTTGGTGAACACTACTGACCAGTTGCCAAGGACACACACACACAAACACACAGGGGCTTATTTTTGGCATGGTACAACTATAAGTGGAAAACTTGGCCTTGATTATCATTTCTAATGATTTCATATTTGTAGCAGCAAGATTTGATCTGATTTGATGCAGATGATGGACGACAGCGACACCATGATTGATAGCCGTCCTTACCTTGGTCCAGTCAACACAGAGATAAGCATCAAGCAGCAAAGAGACACACCCAGATGAAATACCTGGTTTTGAAATGCCAGAAAGACTATAATAGGACTGCCTGTTCAGTGATCTGGTGTGAGAGTATGAGAGCTGGCAACCCTGCTGTAACAGGGAGGAGTAACGGTCTTTAATATTAAATGTATCTTTGCAAATATTTGGAAAAAAAAATGATATATCCAATAAAAAATTAATACTCATGTGTCAATATTTTAGATATGAGTCTCAAAACCTTCCATCCGACCCGCAGTGGGACTGAAAGATGTGGAAACCTCTTTCCCAGGACGGCTCAGCCGGTCTTCAGGCTCTATAATCTGCAGGTCACATAATGAGAATGTGGTTTGTCTCTCAGGCTTCTTCTCCTCTCTCCATGTTCGATCTTTTGAACTTGTGTGACAATAATTCCCAGTCGTTTTTTCTACCTGAAACAGGAAAAAAAAAACACAGGAGTGGTTTGATGTTAAAGCTTTTTTTTTTTTTTCAAGAGAGGCCAGAGAGGAATACGCAACAACAGCAGTCAATTATTCAGCTTTGCAGAGGCTGATTACTATTCAGTTTTCCCATTTAAACTCATTTTAGCAGAGAGTGAAATCACATGAAATGAGTTAATACTGCTTTGGGGGTGACCTGGAATAAATATTCATTGTACCTTTGCTCATAAATTCTTATTATTTTTACTGGATTGAACAATGACAATCATCTGTTCTCTATTAGATTAATTTGTACTAACATTTAAGGGAAAAAAATAACTGAAGTTATTGAGAGTTTAGATTCCTAAACCACTAAATATCAGGTGTTTTGACATTGCATTAACACATTCACTACTAGTACTTTCACATTGTTGAAAAAAACACATTTCTTCTATTTTTTTGTAAGAAATAACTCATTCCACATGTGAACAAAAGCATATGTTGTCATGTCTTTACGGCTTATCAGCATAATAGCGTTTCTTCAAACCGGTGATGTGAGTGAACGAGACAGAAGGAGTCGTCACTTTCCTCATTCTTCAGGTCGTTATTTCCTGCAGAGAGAGCACTTTGAAAAAGTATCGATTCTTTGCCGTAAATGAATCGCGTTTTGGAAATTTTCTCGGAAGGTTAACAGAATGTGGATGAAAAGATCGATATGTTTCATTACTGTCCTTTCACAGCAGCAGACGTGCGCCGCCTGGCTGGCACACCCCTTGAATGAAGGAGAAAATGGTTAGCACAGCTCAATTTAATTAAAGTCGCCTTACCACCCCAAACCTGTCATTTTTATCTATCTTTTTTTTTCTTTACATGTGAGCTGGGCACAAGTGCCCTGGAATTTAATTTCTCTGCTCTTTATTGGAATTTTATCTATTTATTATCTCCCACCAACACCTGTCAGTCTAATGCAAAAAGGAAGAGTCAGATAAGCATCACCATTGTAACAGATCCTTCATCCATTAATCCAGCTGTAGCACACATCCGTAATTAAAACATATTTTAATGGAAAACATACAGAAAAATGTACACAAAGAGATATGGCAGTTGCCCAGGGCAGAGAGAGGATGACAGAAACTAGAACTCAGAGGCCATCTATCATACCTATGAACAGATATCTGCATATGAATATGCTTTTTTGAGGTTTGAAGAGATTCAATTAATTAGCAATAATAACTGCATGTTTATTAATTGTAGCTTTTTTGCCTCTTTGCATCATTTTCCATATTTTGTCATTTTGAGAGTTTGTCTCCCCTTACCTCACCGGGTAATGCTGCCTGTAATTAAGGAAAGACCCGAGGGTTAAGCGACAGCAGCGGGGTAATGCCGACTGTGGCGCGGTGAAGAGCGGATTGCATCCCAGCGGGAGGGAACACTTCCTAACACCCGGCACACTTGTATGTGCCACATCACGCCAAACCTAATAAAGCTAATTATTCCACCAAGATAGCCCTTGGCGTCAGCCACCAAACGGCGTCTGCATCACAAATGTCTTTTCTGGACGTAAATGCCCGGCCCTGAGAGGGAAGACACGGCGTTGGGCATCAAACATGTCAGGCGCAGTGACAAGTTAAAAACCTCTCTGCCCGCGGACGATTGTTGAAAGCTTGCACTCACGGGTACAGTCCGGGCTTAAGTGTTGACAGCCTCATCAGTTCCTTGTATTTCTGGAGATCTTTTCCCCGATTGGCAATCATTGCGCTGACCTTGACATTTAATGAGTGGGGAGGGAGATACATTTCGCAGTCACATATTCCACAAATGAGCAAGGGTCAGACAAAAAATTGCATACGGCTCAGTGACAATCGTCTTTATGAGTCATTTGCTCTGTGGTGGCTTTTAGTAAAGATTTGATGGTGATTTCGTAGGTGTGGTAATTATTTCTCACTCTGATCGCTTCCTGAAGCCATCTCTTGGCAGACTTCTGTCAGCTCCAGAGGCAACAACAAGTGAAATATTAACAAACACAAAAGTTTGTAGCCAGGTTTTAGTGAATAGGAGTTTTTCATAGATTCTGGGATGGCGTACAGGTGTGGAAGAGTTGACCAGGTTCCAGTAAAGGTACAAGAGGGTGGGTGGGGGGGTGAAAACCTGGCTGTGTTCTGCACAAATCTGGTGCCTCTCCAGGCATTCGCTGTGTACTCCAGACAGGATGGTGTTGCTGTAGTCCAGGAATGAGGCGATGAAGGCATTGGCTGTGTGTCTCTGCCACTGAGTCCAAGAAATGTTTTCGAAAAGGTAGAAAGCAAATATGGTGACGGATTTAATGTGTGACTGGAATTAAAGGACGGTGTCCAGGATGACACCCGGGCTGCAGGTGCAGCCACGTGTCATCACCACAGAAGTGGAAGCTTATTGATAGTTACATTTCCTTGATTCGCTGGATAAGCGTCATCTACAAAAATGTGTGCATGTTCGAGCCAAAATTGAAATAAAAGAGAAAATGAGCACAACACATGGGAAAACGTCAGCAACCACCTCCCCAACAGCCATGTGTGGGCATGCACAATAGATCACGACCAAAGACAACTGATTATGAAGTGTTCAGGGCTGGTAAAATCCTGCAGGCAGAACTTCTTCATAGCTTAAACTCTGACATCATATATAAACATCATAAAAATGATCAATATCTCTAACTCTGTAAATAAAACAAATGCAGCAGGAAAGAAAATGTATTTCTTGCAACCCAGGTTTCCTCACATTATTCTTCTCTATTGTCAGCTGTTACCTGCTGTTTTGCACATTCTGCAGGTTGTAAATGTAAAGTTAATGTTGTATTTTGTTGTTCAAATCAGGCATATTGGGGAGGCGAGAGAATTATAGTTTAACATGTTATTGTGGACATTAAACTTTTTTGAAGCTGCTACCATTTGGATTTAAACAAGTATAATGACACAAATCTTCATTCCTCTTCCATGTCGTGTTATACCATCAGGTTGTGGCACCAGCCTACCTTCTTGTTGTCGGATAAGGGGGCAAACTGCCTGAAGGGATTGGGGTAAAAGTGTCCTTCATCTTCTACTGTCAGTCTTGGAATGGCCGTCATTGGGCGAATAACTCCAGGCTTTGTCTGGACAGAAGGATTCAGCAGGTTTCTTTCTAAAATACTTTTTCATCTTCACTTTGCATCTGAAACTGAAAGACTTACTGTTTTAGGATCCATTCGCTTCTTTCTTTCAACATTGGCAGATGGGTGCAAGCTGCATATAGATGCCTGTTCAAACAGTGTGAAGGAAAAATATTAACCTAATGCTCAAAGTCTAATAGGATTCACCAGACTGTATAATACACAGTTTGTACTTCAGAACTGAGAGAAATGTATTTTGGCAGCATGAAATAATTGTATGAACCCAAAAATAAACAAAATCTGCTATTTGTTGTGAAATTTAAGTAAAAGTTTTCTTATTTTAATGCGACAAAAACACACACACGTGCGCGCACCCACACACACACACAAAACAACAGTTTTGTCTTCATACTCTTCATAAAGACCATCATGGAGATGGATCTTTTGACATGAGGGTTCAAAAGCTGTCATTATAAATAAAAAAAAGAAGCATGAAAGATCATTCTTGACACTGGAAATAACATTACACACAGATGAAAATGATCTATTAGTGTCAAGAATAAACTATTATCCATGACAAAAATGTTTTTAAATTCAATATGTACATATCTAACTGTGGCTGATGGAGGTTAAAACCTTGATCGCTTTAAAAGTGCAGCTGAATTTCAACTCGGACTGGAGGGCTGTCATTTCCGATGTCCATTAATATAAATGATAATTAACAATAAATGTCTCCCATGTTCAAGGACCAGTTCAAGGTAACAATAGTCCAGCGAATATTAAAGAAAAATATTTATATATATACATATTTATAATCCTTTTGCAATTGATTTGAAATCATTAACATGCATCCATTGGTACCAACTATGTAAAGTTAGCATGTGGACAAATTTAAGGTTCATTTTCGGGGAGAGGAAAAGGTTCCTTGAACTATGTCTGTCCTTTACTCACATATTTAGTTTCACGTCCCAAGGATCTTGGCAATGAGTTATTCTGCAGGAATGAAAGGATGAAAGGACAAACTCAAACAAAAGACACGACTCATCTGGCGAAAGGGTATTTCAAGTATTCAATGCTCATTCCTGAAATGAAAAAAACATGATTGGAAAGCATTGGTGGACACAGCTAGTCAACTGACTGAGTGACTCTGCACAATATAAATGGTGAATGGTGGATGTCAGGCAATATTTCTCTCCTTTCTTTGAGTGGATAAAGTTTCATTACTTATGATAATGTGTAAGTCAGAATTTGCCTTTATTTCCTTTTCAATTTGTGTTAAAACACAATAGGCCATGGCAGCATTTCCTGTTTTCTAATCCCTAGTTCATCACAAAAATCACTGGTCAAAATGTATTGCAAATTCTAGTGAAGATCCTAAAGTTTCCATTGATACCTCCATTGATAATGTGATACTTTGTTTGGCTTCATCATAGACAACAGACATAAAAGTGAGGGAACTTTACCTGCACCCTTTCATTGTTAGCGGATGTCTTGGAGGTCTGTGGTGATCTGGATGATTTGCTCTTCAAAGCAAAAAAAAAAAACCTCCTAATTAATATTACATGTTCAAAATAACATGAATATTTACAGAAGTATTGACTGGGTGTGCAACCAGGGTGTGCCAGAAACTACACACTGTGCATTCATGCAAACTCACTTCTGGAATGGAATTTGCTAAAATCTCATCAATAGTGGCGTAAAGTTCCTCCGACTGCTGCCGGAGCTGAGCTGGGGAGCACATCTGTAGAAAGCAAGACAACCATTTATGGTGGTGCTGCGTTGTGTAACCTGTGCATAAAAACCAGCGGCGGCGTGCGCAGTGGTACCTCAGCGTGTGTGTTGCCGTCACTCCTGTCTGGCGTCTCTCCCCTTTCCACCTCCTCATCTATAGCCTGTGGATGCAGTGGAAGGCAAAAAGATTCACACAGTGTCACATCTCCAAGTCAGAAAAAACAATGCTAGTTCATACATGAGTGTGTTGCTTAATCTGCAGCAAGTAAAAGTGTAATTTTCTGAAGCCAGATCAACTGGTCAATCGACATTTATCTTTTTTTATGCAAATGTCGTAGCTTCAACGTTTATTGCCTTTTTGCATTCTTTGCATAGGGCCCAACATTGCAACATTTGCTCAAAGTGCCGGCGTAAATCTCCCATCAGGATTCCATATGTGTGGATAATCAACAGGATAACAAGCTGCATTAGTGGGATTAGCGTCTCACCTGCTGATCCAACAGAAGGGTGTTTGTGGGAATTGCAGCGAACGATTTGTAGCTCGACTTAATCTTGTGCGGCTGAAGTTGACAGAGACAGAAACAACACGCGATGGACCATTAATGGGTTTGACGTTTGCATTTCTGAATGTTTTACTGCAAATCATTTTATTCAGGCAGGCTTCCACTCCGCTGCATGCTACCAATCATCCTCATGCAAAGCAGTCGGCCACAGTCCAGCTGCCTGACAGCAGGAGCCACGCTGAAGTGTGTTTGTCTGCTTTCACATCACTGGAAACCACATCATCTCGTTGCAGCTCGACTTTAACTGCGCTGAGACACACACACACAGATATTAGCTTGTGTTCCACCCTCTGATTGCACCAAATGAATTGGATACTTAATGGCTGAGGCTTGATAACATCGGGAATGACTTTCTGAAAAGTTGCTGCATATATATTTCTGATGAGTTCCTGCTTTGGCATTCGAGATATGAAATGGTGCAATGAAGTGTTTATCTGAGTCTCGAGGATCTATCTGTGGACGATGTGGCGGAGACAAACAGGCACACAGGAAGCTAAAAACAACCCCACACAGAGCAGCACTTGATAGCCACATATCAAGTGAGTGAAATCTGTTTTTAACCACATAGCGCAGGCCGCTCACAGAACAGTATGTCACAGCTCAGACTGAATAATATCCTCACTTTAAACAAGTCATGCATGAAGCAACAGATCGGCTACCTTTCTTTTTTTACCCTCCCTGTCACTGCAGTCTGATACCCTACTCCCTGGCCTCGGGGAGGGCGTGGAGCTCACGGAGAGACAAGGGGACAGGGTGAGGTCTCTGATTGGCGGAGCAGGCGAGGGCGTGGGCGTGGGGGAGGCAGCGGGCGACGGCCACCCGGGAAAAGCCATGGGCGTGTAGCGGGAAGGGGACAGGGGGTGAGTTCTGTGAAAAGCCTGGGATGGCGGGGCATCACTTTTCTGGGCGTCTCGGTGGCCCCTCTCTGACTCACACCTGCCGCCCACGCTGTGCGGCGAGGGGGCCAGGGAGAACGGCGGTGGCGTGACTGCGGCAGCGGGAAAGCGTGACTCAGGAGGCCGGAGCAGGGGAGGGCAGGGGGATGGCGAGCGCAGCTGTCGCGAAAGCCGCTGAAGGTTCGCGAGGGATGAATTTGGCGAGTGGCTCCTCTTCTGGGGCTCGAAGGTCATTAAGTTATTATCCGCGTGTCCCTTCAGGCGCGCGTGAGGGCCGGCGGGCCGCAGCTCAGGGAAATCTGGTTTGGGAGCCGCCCCGTGAGAGTGTTGCGGCTTTTTGGAAGACATTTCATCTTTGTGGTTCAGTATAGAAATCGATTTTGAGCAAAACTGCGATAGAGGAGCTGGGGGTAACGTGTAGCTCTTCCCCGGCGGGGGTGAAATCACCTGTTCCCATCTTGGTGCGCTGCTTGAGCAAATTCGCTCTGTTTTTACCAGCTTGTGAGGGCCCCCGTGATCATTTGACCAGCGGGGCGGAGGGGCGGTGATGCATCTATCAGGCTCCCTGTGAAAGTGGTTCTGACTATCTATAGACGCTGAGGAGGAGAACCTGGTGGAGAGCTCCAGGGGGATGGAGGCCACACTGGATGCTGCTGAGCAGGCGTTACAGAACGACAGGGTCACGGGGTTAACAGGCCAGCAGGGGGTGTAAGGCCTCTGCAGAGAGGGCGACAGAATGGGGAGGCGGCCCTTCCTCAGGATGGCTGTGAGCAGGGAGAGGCGGGTGAGGGGGGGCCGGTGCCGGGGAGGAGGAGGAGACTGGGGACAGACGGAGGAGGACAGGCTGTCGCAGGAGGAGAAGCAGGTTTGGGGGATGTTAATCAGGCTAGAGCCGGGAGCGAGGAAGTGGCGCTTGATCTGAACCACAGCCGGGGAGAAGATGCCAGAGAGGACGGAGGAGCAGGGGGAAACAGTCTGGCTGAAAAAGCAGCTCTTTTCTTTGTCCCAGCCCTCGGAGAGGATGGACTCGCGGGACGAGGCCGGGGTGGGGAACAGGTCTGCGGAGTCGGTGGGGCTCGTCCTGTCGGCACAGAAACCCAAGCTAACCTCAGCGCGGCCGGAGGTACCGTGCCGGGAAATACCCCCGATACCCCTGTGTTTATCAACAGCTGTTTCCATGGCGGCCGTCACGGCGGCGACGTGTGCGACGGGTGTATTTTCAGCCTGAGCAGCGACCCAAGGGGAGGTCTGACACACGCTGGTGTGGTCTGGTGCAGGCTTCAGCTGGAAGGAGACAGGAAAAGAGTTTAAACTTGTAATGAATGCATACAGCTAGTGTGTGTTTTTTGTGTGTGGGACTGGTTTTTTTTTTTGGAAAATTAAAAACTTTACAAAAAGTTTTACTTCAAATTATTAGAACTGTGCAACTTGTAAATAAAAGTTTGTAACAAACTCAGATTGTACCATACTTCTATTAGTCCTTATTATAATGTAAACTCCAAATTTTAGAGGCAATAAAGGAACTTTTTTAATAATATGTTGACTGTACATATCAACTTGAGAAGTGAATAATTTAAAATAAGCAGATTCCATACACATAAATGCACATATATCTAGTATGATGTTGATTTCAACATGTCAAGAGCAATTTTTCGACATGTTGAAGTCAGGGTGACATTGGGAGAGCTGCTGCCTTACTTACCTCCAACTTTGTCTCCTCTTGGATCCACCTCCCCGTGCCTCCCTTCACCAGGTCCGTGATAAAGACTCTCTCAGCTCCAACAACCTCCCGGTCCGACATGGTCTCCGCTGGTGTCCTCTCATAGGACGCGGCTGATCTCTGACAGGAGAAGGTGAAGCAGACGTTCGGGAGGAAGTGAGCGAAGTGAAACCTGAGAAAACCCCAGATGAACTTCAGAAAGCCCCCCCCCTCTGCAGAGCTCAGGGGGGTGTGCTTGGTTTCACCACATGTCCCACACATATATTTCACATGTACACGCACATGTCCTGCTGACGCTCGTGTGAGTGTGAGCCTCACGGGCTCTACTGAACAGTCTGTAGATGGAGTATTTTTAAATGAAAAAAAATTACTATGAATATGTGACTTTTTGACAGTACCAGTTAAAAAATGTAGTAATGAGTAAGTATGCATGTGGGTATGTGGTACTTTTTTTAAAAAGGCCCTTTCAGAGCTGTGTAATACACACGGATTGGACAATCGCTCCATTCAGATCCATTAAACAGAACAAAAAAATATCACAGTATTTGAAAAACTATGATGCCTGAGCATGTGATTGAGCATTTGAATGGAAGGATATTAAATACTATATTAACGAAAGATTGGAAGATGTGAACTTTGCATCATTTACTTTCACTCAACTTCCTGTCCAATATTTCTTGATTTTTCTCCCAGATAAATACTCACCGGGATCAAAACGTATCTAAATATGCCAATTTTCAATTAATTGGATTTAAAGGGATATTTAAAAATAAAAAATACATGCCACATTTAATTGTAGCCAAAAAGGGTAACTGCCTATTGACCTGCATCATTACTGACATGAACTCCCACATTAAAGGTAATTATGATCCTCAGTATATAAATGACACCACGTTATCATTAAGCCTTCAGTTCTGCAAAATCAATTAAATCAGGCACTCAGTGCCGCTCTTTTTTCTGTGACTGAAGATAAGCGGATAATGAAAGGCTGTCACACATACATTTTATTTCTCAGACTGTAATCAGCTCAAATGGCAGCTTATGCTGATGACATCTCACATACTGTAAATCTACTTCTAACAGTATGTGATGGTAATATTGTACATATTATGTCAATTATGTCTTCACATACCATATGTCAAAAGTTGATATATACAACTTAAATAAACACAAGTCTGTCATATTAGAGTTTGTCATTTTATATATTATGATATTGTAGTAAACTGGCTTGGACACCGGTTTCACAAAAAAATGACTATTACAATATTTTGAATAAAGTTCCTAAATTATAAGAGTTCTAGTATAAATGTATTCATTCATTCATATTCGGGCTTTGGGTAATTACATGTGTGGTCTGGTTTCAGGCAGTTTATTTCAATGAATTTGATTAGCTGCGCCTCCTTTTGAAACACACAATTATTTTGTAGAATAATTGTGTTTCAGAAAGAACAAATCTGCTCACCTGGGTTTGCCTCAGCTAATTCAGTAAATACCTTCTCGTTTGAATAGAATGTAATGGGCAGCGGTGATACTCAGAATCATGGTGGTGGCCACTGAAAATACGAACTGATAATGATCACTTGAGCTTAAACACGCTGAATTGAAAACACTGTAAAGGGGCATGTTTGCAATTTCTTTTGAAAAGAACATTTTGAGAAGGTTGGGCTGTAATTTTTATTCATCAGAATAATGAGTGTCTCCAGGTATTTTTTTAAATACTGCCCATTGATGATTTAATATGGGACATGGGTTCTAACCCTGGCACGAGAGAGCCTTAGTGGTAGATTAGTACAATTACGTGTTTAACTGTTTGGTTTTGCACAAAAAAAACTGCAAAGTAGGAGCTGTCACACCATAGGGAATAATACTGTATCCTCTGCAAAGACAGCCAAATGTCACTCAATCTTAAAGCTGCAAACAGCTGTTAAACAATATTTTGGATAACTGTCAAACCGTTGTTTTAATATCAAATATTTAAGGGAATCCTTCCTGACAACATGTGAAAATTTGTGTTCTCTGAGCCCCACATCAATGGATGGAAGGAAGAACAGTTTACCATGTAGTTTTACTAAAGAAATGAAATAATCGAGATTCTGTGACGTGACTATTCATAGAGATTTAAGGGGGATGCAGGTACTTCAGATACACCCCCTCAAAATGTACAAGACATGCATTTGTATCCCTTAATATTAGGAGAGAAGAAGAGGAAGTATTTTTATATATATTTTATATTAAAAAAAATAATAAAGCAGAATAAAAACTTATGCCTACAGGATATATGTGTAGACTCAGCAGGGATCATATCAAATTTAAAAAAGAGATCTCAAGAGAATAGATATTTGAAAGTAATACAGCAATCCTGAGAGCCAGACTGCACTTTAGTTTTCCTTCCCATTAATAAAGACAATTCTATCATAAACTGATGCGGCAATGATACATATTAATGCATAAATTAAGTTTTTAACAACTTAACTACCAGAACCTACACCTTTGTTGTAAGGGTTGTAATAATAGATTAAATATGTGTTATCACCTGATTTGAATGTCAGTAATGTCGTGAGAACATAAGACTGCTGTGTTCACTGAAAGATAAGGGAACTTAACCCTTCAAAAGCTGGATAGTAAGAATATTTTGTACAATAGTGTGATATTTCTGCAGCTTTGTAATTTGTATTTATCAGCATAATTCAGTGTAGGGCGACATATACATGAGACATGATGTTGTGCATGCATTTATAAAACCGCTACGTATGCTAAAACACAGGGTTAGAGTTTTGCAGCTGTGCAGTCATATGTTGTCAGTTATGAAGGGCTGCCACTCCTTAGGATAATATCATAGGGGAAGTTGATAGATGCAGGGTTCCACCCCGACTTTGAAGTCTCAGGCAGGCGGCCAGCGCGCTGGCTGCAGACAGCATTAACCCTTATGGTCACGGCTGGGAGTCCACATCAGCCCACGGCACAACATGTACAGTTCAACCGTTTAGATCCTTTATGCAGCATTTACATGCAGTCAGAAAGAACTATCTTTAGAAGTGAGGCAAGTTCTCCAAAATCACAACAAATGTGGGCACAGGTTTACTGAGGAGACCTGGTGCTACCATAAAATAGCCAGTAATAGCTGGGTTTCAATTAACCACATTCAGACCAAATTACTATCACAATTGTGCCTCCCCCACATGGCAACTACAGAATACGATTTTTTACATTTTTCTGCACAGACCCAGACGATCCTGGTGTGAAAAGCTTTTTTTTTTTTTACCGCACCGCATATGCTCCATTAAGGTCTAAATGCAGTGGCCCTTTTTCTTCCTTCAGTGCCTCACTGCTCCAATGATGTTAAAGAAAACCCTCTCTGGTTTTATTGATTCATCCCCATGGTCCCGGCGCAGTAAAAGAAATTGTAAAAGTTTGACATGAAATTCAAACTTTCTGTGGTAAACTATGCACAAAAAAACTTGAAAAAAACCTGAAATCTGGCATTTTAAAAATGTATGTTATATGGTAATTTATATACTAATTAAAAAACAATTTTGGTAAGCATGGATTTTGTCAGAAAAGTATTTATTAACTATAATGTTACTTCAGAAAAATGCCTGATCTGTCAAGTATTTGAAACAAATAAGCACCCCAACTGTTATTTGGTATTTTATAGTAATTTCCTTTAGGTTTCTTCTTCAATTTGTATAAAGTTGACTAATAAATGAAATGTGATTTTTTCACTTCCCCTAAATACAGTGCAAACAATCTATTTAATACTGATAATAATGCATATTATTCTCCGTAAGATGAGACAGTCTGACAGCAGAATAACCTGTTGTCCAGTATCATGTATGATCAACTAAATATTTAAAGACAACATACATCAGAGTTGATGACAGAGGTTTAACATGAATTTGTTCAATATTGATATACACATGAACAGTATGACTAGTTTCACAAGAATTTAACATTTTTTTCATTTCATATATTCAGTTTACTGATTTATATTCACCATTTAAGAACTTGTGTTGTTATATATGGCTTTTATCCTATTTCACCCTGACCATTTTCATCTATGCGGATTTGTCTAAGAAAGAGACTAATTCAGAGTGTATGTACTTTGCTGCAATTACATTATAATTCAAGGCACAAATGTTTGAAAAAATAAAAAGAAGTGGTCATATTCTTCATGATGAATGAGCTCTTGTCGATGTTAGGGAGAAGTCTTATTACATTTCATCTGGACATTTTTTAACCTTTTGAGTGTGTAGGCTGAAAACTGTAGGGAACTAGAGAATGTTCGTCTATACCCAGCACAAACAGAGATTAATGCGAAATAATAAGTAAAACATAGAGCACAACGAGAATTCAGTTAGTTCAATGAACCCACATGCATTGGTTGATAACAGCCTTGAGACAAATGCATTAATACAGTTACAATCAGTGTTGGTATTATATCACTTTTTTAATCTATACCTGATTTGTGCTTTCCGGTTTTTCCTCCTCAGTAATCACACTTTTACTTGGTAATTTCTCCACCACCGGCACGAATGTGAAGATAGAAGTGTTAGGTGCTCCTATTGAAGCCTGTGAAACCAAGAAAAGAGAGGAAGAAATTGGTTATAATTTACCAGTAATCTCCTGTCAGGCACAAAACGGCGTTCTTACAGTTAATGATGAATAAGGTATAATGGTACTTTTCTGTTAGTTGAATGGATCTTTTGAAGCTTTCAACCCCAAATGTGTCTTCTCCTCTTAGCTTAATATACTGAATTTCAAAATTTAGAACATCATATCACAAGGTTTATGTAACCACACCACACCATGAATCATCCATAATTACAGCCACAGACATATTAGGAAATTTGCCCATAGTCAATGCTAATAATAAATAAATAAATCAGCTCAGGTTCTCATACTACATGATAGTATATAGCAAAAATAGTCTGTGTGACTTAAACTTGAGCAGCTTTTAAATCTGAATGTTTCCTTTTTCCCAATGCAGGACTTTTGCTTTTGTGTTCATTCTTTTCCAAATGTTTTGAAGGATGTGTGCCCGGAGCTAAACCGTGACCTTGCTTCCAGAAGGTGAGTTCCAGGTAGACGTGAGGGCCTGCTGTCAATCATGACCAGTCAAAGCCAAACACAAAAACTCAGCAGTAGCAACCACCCCGCCATACACACACACACACACACACACACACACACACTTACTTCTGTTATTTTCAACAAAGACCATTCAGAGGGAGCTGTACAGAAATAAAGAAAGTGCTTCTTGAAGTGCACAGCAAATGGAAAACAAATTCAAATGTCATTTATTTGAAAAAGCGCATTATGGCAGATAACATGGGCCGTAATGTGGTCCGGTTGTTTGCTGCAGCGGATGGGTCGGCAACCACTGCCATGGATTTAATGGTGAATCTTCAGATGCAGCTTTGAAACGTTTGCAAAAAAGGAAATACTGAGAGATTTATGGATGTTCAGGCAAACAAAGGACAAGCTTTTATAGCAGTGCCTAGGATGTTACAGTGTTTTTATTTTATTATTATCATTATTACAGACTTCTTTAAACACACACTGCTGGTAATCACATTGTAATCAATAGTACTCTGCGAAACAAGAACTGAGGAAATGCTAAACTTGAAGAAGAATTACAGTCATTAAACGTCACAAGTGAGGGGGAACAGCAATATGTTTCCAATCACTTCTCTCTGGAGAAATGTCGTGAATGAGCAACACGAGGGCTTCAATTTGTTAAAGTGGCAAAAAAACAGCGACGCCGTTTCCATGGTGATTTGGGTCCCAGATTTCTCCGTGCGGTGAAACAGCATTTGCCGTTGCTGTGTTTATTGTTGCAATGTTTTGCCGTTTCCTTTTCTGGGTTTCCGGTTCTGTTGCTGTTTTCTGCATTTATGGCCTCTTTTGGTCTTTGTTCTGAAAATCTTTTTTTTATTTTATAGGTTTTAAAGCCTCTCGCCAACGGAAGAGGACTGCGGTTGACAAGGAGCCAGCTGGCTGACACTGGCACATTCATGAAAATGTACATTCTCTATTATTAAATATTATAATCTACCGCACACACTCATCACTCACCTGCAAAACGCCAAACTAAGGGAGGGACACAGAAAGTAGTCATTGTGTAAGATATCCCCACGCTTCAGTTTCAACCATGCCAAGTTATATTAGTATCTATTCAAGGAAAGGAGTCCATCTGAGGAAAACACATTTCTGTAGCAGAAACCTCTTGAATATAATTAAAATTAGGGGTTTTTTAACACGAATAGGCTTTCACAGAAATTTCTGCCAGAACATTAATTTCTCCTGACAGCTTCTCAGACTGATTGTATTTTTTTTCTTTGAAAGGGCCAATGTATTATTAATTTATCCGCCAGAGGAGTGTGGTACACATGATTGCTAAGTCTACTTTTAAATACTGAAGAAAGATTATGTCTGTTGGAACCCTAAAAGCCTGTTTTCAGCAGTCTGCTGTACTTCCCGTCCTTAATCACTATTTCTCAGGCTGCTCAGTGGGAGGAAAAAAAAAATCTTTATGTTTCCATTATAAAAATTATTGCATTTTTGAGTTCAGGAAATGTTGAAATTACAACCGACAGAACAGAAAGAACATGATTTATAAATATGTAATAAAAAAAAATAACATGGCACTGTGGTCTTTTCTGTGGGACTGAAACACTCCCATGTAACAAGGTGCTGGCATCAAAGCAAAGAGGTCAAATCTGCCGTCTTTTTTAATATTCTATAGATCCTTTTGAGGATTAAAGCCATGAGGCAGATTCATGGAGCTTCCAAGATGTGCTCCCATTGATGAAATTTTAAGCACATTTTTATGATGTCTTTTGAGAATTTTCCTTTAAAGTTAGGATAATATCATGGTAAAAATTAAAGTAATTCATGCCCTTAATTCCTAGGGTGGCAATACAGGGGAGGACCTTTCAGAGGCTGAAGAGTTTCCTAATTAGGAGAATGACAAATAGGAGATCTATTCTCCAAATGCTGCACGACAGGCTACAGATTAGATCATGCTGGGATAATGAAGTTACATTTTATAATAATATTAATAATCATAAGGAAAGATTTGCAGAAAAAATAGAAAAGAAAATCTATTTCAGGGTCAACAGTTGCCAGTCATGGCAAAACTCCTGCACCCTTTGAAATACTCATAAAATCATTAGGTTTTATTATGTTTTTAAGTAGATCCATTAATAGTTAGTTGACTAACCTTACACAGATTTAGAGCTGGTTTTAACACAAAAATGCTTCGAGATACTCTTAAACCTGTCAAGTTAGGAGCTACTTAAGATAGAAAGATAGCCTTAAGACATTTTGTTAATACAGTTTAATGTGCCCGTGTGAACAGGGACATAGGATTTGCTCTTACAGGAACTTTGAAAACTTTGTATTTAATTTAAACAAGTTTGATAGTTTAAGCTTTACAATAAACCTAATTTTCTCTACAGAAGAAGGATTGGATTTATGTGCAGCATCACTTACACCATAAGTGCATTGGTAAACCTGTTTAGGTGTTCATTTGGGGACCTGACTGTTGGCCAGGCTTGGGAATGACTTGAAAAGTGTTGAACTATGTCCTCAGGGACTTGACGCCTACTTGTTGACTTGCCAGGAGGTTGACTTACACTTTTGAGGGCACAAATACTCATCTGAGAGACACCGGTGTGTCTATAATTAGCTGCAGATAAACACAACAAATGCAGTAGCTAAATTAATCCCATGAGCCTGTTTATGTTTTCCCGCTCTCATGTAACCCCTTTATTTGCATGTGCCCCGTAGTCATAGCAGAGTAGATTTACACTGTGAAAGGTTAAAGTGAGCGTTTCCTACTTGCCCAGCGGAGCCCTCTTGAATGTTTAATTGTGCCGAGAGCCGCCGAGGTCACGCCGTCCCCATAGATCATATTTCCACCACTGCTGGTCCGCCGTGCCACATGTCACCCCACTGTGTGCATGCTCTCACTCACTCTGTTATTACTTGCGGCATGTCGCTCCCTTCCCAAAGACCAAATTCAAGCAGCACTAAATCATTTCCTGGAGCGGACCACCCTGTGTGTGGGATCTCTATAGAGACACTCCTGTTCTTACATAAAAAAAAATAATGCAATTAGCAGTGATTGTGCTCTGTTTGGACTTCTGTAGCAGCAGATGTGCAGAACAGTCATTATTATATGTTTATTTATAAGCAGATGTATATTAACTACATCCTGAAGAGGCCATGACTGCTTCAAATCATCAGCCCTCAGATGGTAAAATCTTCATCTCAGCGGGTTACGTTGTGCAACAGTAAAAGTACAAACAGTTGGGCCTCTGAGGAAAGAGTTTAGTTACAGACAAACACAGCCCCTCCCACGGAGGAGATGGGACATGCAGATATAGCCCAGTGCCAGCTGCTCTTATCGCCACACAGCGTTATCTGTCTCATTTTTCAGGTTATAATCATCAGATTATTGGGTTTAAGACTCAATAAACCTTGGATTCTTCTTTCTCAAGAAAAACAGACAAATAATCCTTTAGTGCGCTGAAAATTGTCATTGTTTTACTTTCGTAATCAGTTTGTTCAAATTTTCTAGTTTAATGATTTTTTTATTTATTCTTCTAATCCTTTTTTATTAATCAAAATAAAGACTATTTCATTCTATTTAATTCATTCAGTATGTGTCTCAGCAAGGGAAAAAACAACAAACAAATACATATATTTTTTTTAATTGCATAATTTTCAATATACACGTTAGGCTCATGATTGTTACAGCAGCAGCAAAACTTTTCACCTCAGAGTTAGTCACATCATATAAATGTACGATGAGTAGAGTATATTCTGACATCTTATATAATTAATTACATATATTAGCCTACCTAAACACATGCAAGTTGTGAAATTAAATCATATTCATTTGAATTTAATTAATACCAGCCTATTTATTCAGTGCTATTGGAAGTAACAAGTAGCTGTCTCAGTATATACAGTGTTTATGTGTGTAAGCCTAAAAGGCAGTGGCAGTGGGTGGTAGAGGGCATGAAGGGGGAGGGGGGTGTTGACAGATTTATCAAGTTATATTTTCATGTAGCATTTTTTAACTTTGAGGTAAAAATCTTTAAAAATAGCCAGAACTAGAAAAAAATAAAAATGAAGATCAGTGATAGTATTCCAGCCTTACAGCAAATACCCAACAAGAGATTTTTTATATATATATATATATGATACACATATTCAAAAAGAAAAATGTTATTTCCAAACTCGTACCTTCCCCGGACTCATGTTCACACTCTCCATTTCTTCAAATGCCTCTCCATCCAGACTAGTGTTTGTTCTCCAGGACTTCTTTTGAACTTCTTGAAACTTTTTTTTTCCTCTCCACGTGTTGATCAAAAGAAATCCAGAAAGCAAAGTGTTCACTTTTCAGCGCGTCTCGCTCAAGTTCAAAGTGTATTACTGTTGTGTGGGTGTGTGTGTGTGTGTGTGTGTGTGTGTGTGTATCGCCACACATCCTTTTATAGCCACATAATAGCCACAAATAGCCTGCAGAGAGCAGTCTGGGCACCAGTAACAATGTTAATACAGGGAGCTACAATCAGCACAGCTTTTTTTTTCCTGCAGAAAAAAAGGAAGTGATGCCATAGATGAAGAAACAATTTTGAGTCATCCATGTGTGTTTTATGGGAATTGGGACAGAACTCACTATTGTTGAACATTTACGAGAGTATTTTTTTTTTTTGGACAAAGGCCCGTTGTGACGAGAGAGCATTGTAATGGCAGGCGATCAAACAGTGAATAACGGCCTCTGATGCGTGTGACAGCTGAATTGTTCATGGTGCTCATTGGGGCGATGGAGATTTAGACAATTCAGATTTAAAAATGATTTTGAATCATATCCAACGCAGAGGATACGTAAATAACACCATTTTTTAAACAAGTGCAGTATTAATAATCAACTTTTTTTCATTTATCCCACCAGGCTGCCGACTGATGTGACAGGCACCTCAGCATGAGGTGAAGCAATAATGAACAGGGCGGCGCCTGGAACGAATTATTTAATTTAGCTTGTTTGCTGCTTCATTGAGTTCTCTGTTCCTTATCGGTGAGTGAAAGCAGACCTCTGGAGTGTTAATCCTTTAAGTACACTACATTCTTCGTTCCTGTCACAGCTGTTCTTGTCTATTTTCACACCGCTGTCTCCCTCCCCCTGTCTGTCTGTCTGTCTGTCTGTCTGTCTGTCTGTCTGTCTGTCTGTCTGTCTGCCTGTCTGTCTGTCTCTCTGCCTGTCTGTCTCTCTGCCTGTCTGTCTGCCTGTCTGTCTCTCTGCCTGTCTGTCTGCCTGCCTGTCTGTCTGCCTGCCTGCCTGTCTGTCTGTCTGTCTGTCTGTCTGTCTGTCTGTCTGTCTGTCTGCCTGCCTGCCTGCCTGTCTGCCTGTCTGTCTCTCTGCCTGTCTGTCTCTCTGCCTGTCTGTCTGCCTGTCTGTCTCTCTGCCTGTCTGTCTGCCTGCCTGTCTGTCTGCCTGTCTGTCTCTCTGCCTGTCTGTCTGCCTGCCTGTCTGTCTGCCTGCCTGTCTGTCTGCCTGTCTGTCTGCCTGCCTGTCTGTCTCTCTGCCTGTCTGTCTGTCTGTCTGTCTGTCTCTCTGCCTGTCTGTCTGTCTGTCTGCCTGCCTGCCTGCCTGCCTGTCTGCCTGTCTGTCTGTCTGTCTGTCTGTCTGCCTGCCTGCCTGTCTGTCTGTCTGCCTGTCTGCCTGTCTGCCTGTCTGTCTGTCTGTCTGCCTGTCTGTCTGTCTGTCTGTCTGTCTGTCTGTCTGCCTGTCTGCCTGTCTGTCTGTCTGTCTGTCTGTCTGCCTGCCTGTCTGTCTGTCTGTCTGCCTGCCTGTCTGTCTGTCTGTCTGTCTGTCTGTCTGTCTGTCTGTCTGTCTGCCTGTCTGTCTGTCTGTCTGTCTGTCTGTCTGTCTGTCTGTCTGTGGCAGCGGCACACGAAGAAAATCAAGAATATAACAATGACAATATACAGACATGTAGGATAGAGTGCATGTTATTGTGGGATTATTATATATTGTGAATATAGAGCAGATGACAGGTCCTTGAAATATCTATATAAGTAAATATGTGAATCAGTTATAGCCTTTGGACATTAAATGATTTTCACATAATTCTGTCGCCCCTGATTAATGTACGGGAACGTGTTGGCAGTGTGCTGCTGGTGTGTATCATGGTTCTCCAAGTCAACACACAGCCTCAAGGAATGTTTTATGTCTCCTGGCATTATGTCATTAGTGAACACCAGATGAGAAACATCACTAATTAAGTATGGCAATCTGCATTTCAATTCATTTAATGTTAATTATTTGTTAAGTTTGAGCTGCTAGAAGCCACTTGTGCATTATTTGTCAGGGTAGTCAGATGGTTGTCTAGTTCAAGAAGGAATCTTCCTACAAAGAAACAAAAACTTCTTAAATAAAAGTTTGGGAAAAGTGACTTTAAAACAGGCTGATAAACAAACTTCAACTTAAGCATCTGCTTAATTACAGTTTCATTATGATTTCATTTGGGCAGACACTTTTATCCAAAGCTACGCATCAACTTAACTTCTGGTAGTTAATATAACATGAGCAAAGGAGTTATCAGAAATGAACATGATGAGTAAGGACCAATGGGAAGTGCACAGAGGCAAAGAGAAACTGTTTGGATTTGGATCAAACTATCAGTTATTTTAATTACATTGGCTTTTTAAAAATCTGTAACGCATGTTGGTGCCAGCACTCATCACTGAATCATTTTATTTCTCCAGTAAAATCACAAAAGAAAAAGGCAATAGCGGCACATCTCACAAATAAACTACTAATAAAAACGTTTCTGGATTTGTATCATGTGCACATTGGTTGCTTCACATCGGGCTAACGTTTTATTGTGGTCTGATGAAGGCTCCTGCTGAAACATGTTCATGTGAAGCAATAGCAAAGAGAATAATGTGCAGCTGAGCCAAAGTCTTGCAGCTTTTTCACTTTCCAACTGTGATGTTCCATGAGATGAAGAGATGGATTTTTAAGTAATTGGAATGTAAATCTAATAATTGGGGGGGGTTCTTGTAACTTTTACCATGTAGCAGCCCCTTTTTTACACAGAGCGAGAGCATCCTCACCAGTTGACGATCAATGGAGATAAAAGAGGAGAAAAAAGCAGTGTTTTGTTTCATGTGTTGCAAAGTCCAGAAATATAATGAGGAAGAAATATTACATCAGGCTATTATTTGAATTTTTTTTGCCCACAAATGTAGGCTATTTTATGTTTTCAACTTCTAATAACACAAGAAAAATTACGTCTAGGATGAGGGCTAATGATGTGTTTGGACAAAATGAACGATGTCTGACAGAGATGACGGTACGTTTGCTAGTAATGAAATGGTATGATTTCTTCTTTAAGGGTGGTGTCCTTAAATTGATTTAATCAGATTTAAAACCTATTTAACTGTGATTCAATTACAAAAAGCTACTAAAATCCCAGTGGTCAGACCGGGTGCATTTATTTGATCACAGCTTCACCTTTTTATTTGCAGTCACCAGTAAATGTGCATTAAAACATCACATCACACAAACTTTTGCTCCTACCAGCGCTCCAGGTGCATATGTTCCCAGAGTCCCAGTTTTATTATGACCCAGGAAAGACTCAGTTTCCCACAATATGAGTTGGACCTGCCAGTAATTGAGTGTGAATTGAATCTGGCACGCTGGCTGTGTTCCAACAAGTTGTAACCCCAGCAGATCATCACAGCCACGACAGCAATTGATAAAAACAACTGTTTTATATGTGGCCTGGGGGGGATTAAATATATCAGTCTTTCACCAACAAAAAAAGACAAAGAAACACTTCTTTGAACAATACTTTATTGAAAAAGTAAAACATTGAACAATTAACCATTTTTACTGAAAATGAAAAAGCTGTGGAAATAACACAAGGCAGTTATTGACATCTATAGTACACATATATGTGCGTGTATAGAAATATATATAGCAAGGTTGTAGCTTTATTTTCTTTACAGAGACATTTCTGCACAAGTCTCCCATGGCTGTATTTAGCTTATAGCAGGTGTGTGACAATGCTAAACAGAATCTTTCCTCAGGTCTGTGCAGAACTCACCGTGCACTCATTTTATCTCAGAGCAGACTGTAAGTCCTTCACATTATCGCGGTCGGTGACGCTGTTTAGCAGGACATCCATAACATACAGTACCGTACAGCACAGTGGTGGGAACTCGAGGTAGCCAGCAGCGCTCGTTGCTTAGATGACTGTAAATGTGACGTAAAAGAGCAGATCTGTTCTCGTACAGGCAAGACTTTGGGGTTTAGAATTACAAATAAAAGTGAAATATTAAAGTCATTCATCCTTGCAAATTAATATCACCAAAGAATATTAGCAGCAGGTCAAATCTGACAAACTAAAAAAGCTTTTCTTTGACAGTTAGAAAAAAGAACACATTCAAAACACTTTGTTTTAGGCTAAATCTCCCATAGTAACGTCCCTGAAAATTCTTCATTACCCGGAGAACACAAAGAGCTGGGTAATAACAGTCAGTGTCCTTCATTTGTTCTTGGCTGTGGGCAAGGCGGATAAAAAGCATTGTCAAAACAATGATCGCGTCTGTCAGGAATGTCGAAATCATGCAGCGGCTCTCTGCTCAGGCTCTGTGTCTCCACATCTTCATCCGAGGTGGAGGGATGAGTGAGGATGATCCGCGGGATCTGTCAGATTGATTGCCAGAGAAGAAAACAGGTTTGGGAGGGGGGGAAAAAAAAGATACGCAGCTGTGCTCGTGTGATATAATTTGTATGAGAAAAAAGGATGTGTTACTCGTCCCAAGGATTTCTGAACCCCGGGAGAGCTCAAATGAGGTGACTCTGTTGCAGTGTAGGCTCTGTCATTATAAAAAGGGATGAGAAATCAGCTTACTGTCATTGTGTGTTTGCTCACTTGAAGTGAGTCACTTTTCGTCGAGGCCTCTGCCTCCGGCTCTGACAAGGTCCAATTCAGGTCACTGTCATAATCAGACTGAAACACACACACACAAAAGACGCGAGATACAGGGAAGAAAAGGGAAGAGAAGAAAGTGTTTAAGAATGGCTGGAAGTGGCCGTTTGGGAAGCGTAACGTGTCTAGAGGCAAAGCAACGAGGAAGATTCAAAAACACATTCTGTTTCTGCTGCGGCTGCAGCGAACCACCCACAAGGCTGTTGCCGTTGCAGACCACCGCCTCGATCGTCCGGGGCGAACAGTCGCCCGCCACGCTCTCTGTCCTCGGCTGTTTGCCCCTCTGGTCTCCGCCTCCCTCCCAGCCGCACGGCTGCCGGCTCGCCACGTCCGGAGGGTCGCGGGGTTTGTCCGGGACGCAGAGCGGCCTCACGTGCAGCTTCTCCCTGAGAACTTTCACCTTGATGCAGCTCCCCGCGTTCCTGAGGGCGCCGACCGCCTCCAGGTGGGTCGCCCCCTGCATGGTGAGGCCGTTGACCTGGATGCACGGCGGCGACATGACACTTTTAGGGTCGGGGAAAGTGGGAGCAGGGGGTCAGAGGTGGGGGATTGAATGCAAAAGCACACACATGCGTGCACCACACATACACACCGGCACAACATCCGTCTTCTATACCCGCTTATTCAGTCATGCTGGATCCAATAACAACACATCACAGGCAAAGCATTCTATCATGGAGCACACACACCATTCACTCACACACTCATACCTACAAGTAATTGAGAGTCTTCAAGTAAAAAAAAAAAAAAAAATGTTTTTGGATAGCAGGAGGAAGCTGGAGAAAACCCACTCAGACAAGGGGAGGACGTGCAAACTCCAAAGCCCTTCGACCTACGACCTTCTCGCTGTGACCTCCTGCCCCGCGTCGCCCCCGAGCACAACATATTATTTCTGAAAATAGCATGTCTGCTCTAACTACAGCCATGGATGAGTACTCCTGTTGTCTGCTCGTGGCAATTTCTGTCTCATGTTGGGTTTATCCAGTGGTGGAAAATAACAAGTTCGTTTACTCGAGTACTGTACTTGGATTTGAGGTTTGTGTTCTTGACTTGTGCATTTCCATCTTATGCAACATTGCACATTTTAGATGGAAATATTGTGCGTTCAATTCCACTACATTTATTTGCCACTTATACTAGTTACTTTGCAGATTTTACATCAAATTTACCTATTTAAACATTCAGTTGTTTAATCAGTCAAAAGGTTCCTTTAAACGTGTATGCACCCTGTGTAAATGTGCTGTACAAATACAAGTGTACTGTATTTATATTACTGGTGGTAGCAGTATAAAATATATATATTATGTGCTTAGTATATGCAGTAGTATAAATATACCAAAACTTTCTCTTCCTCATATCTTTCGCTGACTGGGTTGGAAGTTGCAGCCGAGTGTCCTCTGCTTGTCTTATGACGCCCTCCATTGGTCACTAGAGGAACATCGAGGCAGTCTAATCTAACCCATCCCAAAGAAAGATGTTTAAGATATTCCCCTCCTACCTCCAGCAATCTGTCCCCAGCGTGGATCCCTGCCTTTTCTGAGGGCCCTCCTTTAGTTACTCTGGAAATGAAAATGCCCTGAAAGAAAACAAACATATTCTCCTGAATTCACATTTCAATTACGAACGTGCACAAAGCTCTCTCATATGTACATTTTCTCATGTGGAATGTACAGTATATAGTTGAATGGGTTTGTCGGAATAAAGGGGACGTCAAGGCAGCCATCAGTCGCTTAAGGCTGCTGCTAATGCTGCCTTTCATCCTCATTCATACACATGAGTAAAAATAGGAGTGACCACCAGACTGAACAATGGTATTCACCCACATTTACCTCGTCATGGTCCTTGTAAGGCAGAGAACCCTTTCCACCGGCGATGCTGATGCCCAAACTACCTCTCTGGCCAGAAACTTTGATCTGAAGCTAAGAAAACATCATTCAATGACAAATAATAAAAAAAAATGTATATGGAATTTAGGTCTGACCAGCACAATTCAGTCTAAATTAGCAATAATTCCACCTATAGAGCCTGCAATGCAACCCTGCTGAGGTTATTTTTCTTTTATTATCACAGAAAGGTAGCAATGAATGCAGTTACTCTTAATGGCACTTGGTAGATGAATGATTCCTGATGAGGGTTCTTCTCTGCGAGCAAAGGCTTCAGATGCCCTGTGATGGAGGAGATCTTTGTATTGCGGACAGGGTTTCCATGGAGACCTGAGCCTGTATTAAGAGCTCTGTGCTGCTGAAACTTCCGGCCCTCTCGAGTTTCACCCCTCTGGTGGCGAAAGCGACGTGGCGAGGCGTCGCTGCCCGACGGATGGCCCGCACCGTCCTGGTGATCAGAAAATGATTCAACGCTTTTATACCGTCTTCGGCGGGCGCCTGACGTTTCACTCTGAATTCACTCACAACACATTAGCCGGGAAAGAGGCTGCAACGTGACATCAGAAGAGCAAGCATGTATGTGAGATAAGGTTCCTCGAGAACTCAACACAATGGCACATCTAGAGCCAGTGGAAATCTGGCAGCGGAACGACACTTGATGCTTATCTGCGGAGAAGGTGTAAAAACATATACCCACCCCCCACCCCACCCCTCTATATCAATGAAGCGAGACACAAACTGGAAAACAGACCTCATCTGGCAGCTCAATTTCCTCCGCATCCTCCTCCGCGCTGGAGCAGCGACCACACACGCCGTCGGCGGCCGGGAACAGTCGGGATCCCCCCTGCAGACACTCTTTGTTTGCCACCCAGCTGAAGCCTGGGACGGCCCAGTACTGGCAACCGGTCCTGAGGGACGGGTTAGTATGAGGATTTCTACACTCCTGGAGATAGTCAGAAGACACTGCTGAAAATTTAATTCCACCACAATGTCCTGAAGGAAATAACTGGTGACAGTGTCCGATCAGCTGGGGTTGAACGCAAGACTACATTATTTTGATGATAATAATAACTGGGATCACGAAAACTCCCAGGAAACCATGTCCCTCGTTTGGGATGCGAGCGTGAATCGGTCAGCAGCTGTCACGGCAGAAGATTAGGTTGGAGCAGCACATTTTCTTTGAAAGCTAATCCTGTGAGGAATCTCATGCTGGATAGAACAGTGGCTGATAGTCAAACACACTGATAAAAATCCTGTTCAACTATTCATAATACGAGTGGATTTTGCACACCATGTGGCACTGAAAGGATTTTTTTTTTTTTTGGTAAAGCCTGAGCAGCAGGAAGGATAGAAACTGGTAGTCTGGAGGTTTATTTGTTTGCATCTCGTGTCTCTTACTTAGCCAAATGTTTCTTTTGATGCATCATGAAAAACGAGGCAGCAAAAGAGGTGGCGGCCTTTCTAACTTAAATCAGCACCAAACATCCCTTTATACTGTAGGCCTGCAGTTCAGTCACTCGAGACTGAGCCGTAAAACAGCTCCTAAAAATACCTGACTACCACTTTCATCTCGTAAAATGTTGAACTGGCCAATATTTTCCAGCATATTATGAGATTTTTTTTTTACAACTAGCTAATAATTCACTGGAAAGTATTTGAAATTTCAACACCAAACTGCTGTTATTTCAGGATAACGAAACGCGATATGAAACGATTTAATAAGGTGAACTTGCTGTTTCTCCATTGTGTTTGTAGTTTTATGTTGGGCTTTGCATGCGATGAAGACAAAGTAATATATACACATCCATTCTCCTAGTGTAGTGAAAGCACGCCAGCGTCAGTACAACATGCAGCACGTGCAGGGCAGACAAGTCAAACGTGGCACATGCTGGCAGAGCATTGCAGAAACATCACAGTGCTGGACAGACAACACAAGCAATGGAGGGATCAGGAAGTGACACCTGCTTTATTGCCTAAAAGTTTTATTACAAACTTACTTGAAAATCTGCTATGTTTGGAATTATGCATTTATCTTGTTTGTTTTTTTTATTTTCAAAAATGAAATCAGTTACATATTAGGCTCAAGTCTTAGATGTTGATAAGGCTGTTTCAACAGGGTGACTGGCAAAGTTAAAGGAATAACAAACATGATGTTTAGTGTTGCACTCATTTTATTGATCAGTGGTTAAAAGTCATTCAAATCTCAAGGCCCAGCGCCCGGTCGAGATCTGTTTTGTGCAGTTTGATCAGAAAATAATAATTAAAAACATAAAACCAAACATTCGCACCAGCTTCTTTCTCTGGTTGCCTTTTTTGCAAATCAATTTAAAAACACAAATTATTATGTACCATATAAAATAATAAGATTTGAAAAAACACTGAGAAGTGCATTAAAGTAGAACTGTATTTTTTTAGAGGATGCCATCCCTGTGGTACGAACCTTATTCTCACCAAACAGCTGATGATTTTATTCTGTACAGTTTTCTTTGTAAAACGGGGGGAAAATACAGCTTTTTGGCATCTATTTGAAAAACATTACAAACAGCACATATAAATAAGACAGCACTGTTTTTTTCTGCGTGATTATATTGCAGATGAGTAATTGAAGTTTGAGGTGAAGAACTTAAAATCCAAAATTCACTGATCAAACCTATATATTATCAAAAGTAAGTCTAAGCTTTGCCAAAATGTTTAACAGAACATAAGGATTCAAGGCCATTCAACTCACCCAAAGACAATTATATAGTTTCAATAAGACATTAGTGACTGTTTTGTTCAATGCTTTGATTTAAAAAAAAAAAAAAAAGAAAATTAATTTCTAAAGAAAAAAGTACCAAGTTCAAAAAAGGAAAAAGTTTAAAAATCTGCAACTGATTAAGAACTTTGCTATACATTTTTATATACATCTGAGCTGCCAAAAAGTATAAAAGTATCAATATTCACAAGACTATACAATAATCCTTAATCAGTAGGTCCAAAATCTCCTGCTTTTGTTTGCCCAAAAGGTAGAAAGAAATATTCACCCAGTGTTTTAAAAATAGATATAGAACAAATCCCCTCCATAAATGTCTGTGTGTATATAAATATATACATATAAATATATATACATGCATATATACATAAATATATATACATACATATATACATACATATACACACACACACACATATCTAAGAAGGTTTGACCATATTATAAGGACTTATAATAGTGCAACTATCTAATATATGTTTTTAAAAAGAGGCATTTAAAAAAGTAATAAATCTTTAAAATATATTTTAAAAAGGAGCATCTCTGTGCAGATTATTGCTGTGGACATGAATACAGAAAGGCACAGTGGCCCTGGTAGACTGAGTCACATGTTTTACACAGGACTGCAGATGGAGTAAGGTTACAGGCGTCCCAGGGTTTAATCAGCGGAGGGGTAGGCCACAACGGGGGAGTTTCTAGGTAAAAGGAAAAAAAAAAAGAAAAAAAAAAAAAAAAAAGAGGGCTGTCGGGGTTGTGCAGGACGACATGGTGAGACACAGGAGGTAAGGAACATTTGTGAGGTAAGAGGTCACACAGATGTGGTCACTCTGTCTGCAGCATTATTGACCTCATTTTTGTTGGAGTCCAGGCCTTTGGCAGCGTTCAGGTCGTTGCGGAGGTTCTCTGCTGCTTTCTTCATCGTTTTCAGCTCTCCTGGGTGAGGCGTGGCCCGTCTCAGTAGTGTTCCCTGCGTGGGGGAGACATCGGGTTAGCGGAAAATTTGCTTACAGCCGTGGTGTAGAGTTAGGAAAAAAGGACGCAAGTAAAATTCATTTTTTTCAATTCATTAATTAGAATCGTCACATATTTACACACATAACATTCAACTGTCCTGCAAAGTATCAACACATTCCTACTGCAGCCAGACGATAATCTGGGTCTGAAGGTTAATACTAGAGCAATGCTCACTCAAAAGGAGTCTTGTGGTCAACATATAAATAAAAATATAAAAGTATTGATGAAATCCATTTTCTAAGCATGTGGTAGTTGAATTGAAAAGCAGTAATTTATAGTTTTATCTATAACACAAGTGATGCTGCATCTATTTCTTTAAAACGCCCACTTATGCCTTAGAGTCCAAACTAATTGTTGGCACTAGTTTTAACCCGACTCGACAGTCCTTGTTTTAACTGTTTACTGAAAATGGTCGCGCTCAACGCCGTCATCACTGCAAATTTTTTACAATTTAAAGAAAAATGTATGCGTTTAATTTTTTTTTCACTGGTGAAAGTTAGAAGAGGCAGCGAGGTCTGCGAACGCACCAACGTCGCCGGCTCTGTGATATTCACAGCAGCTGCCATTGTGTCTGTGTTCGACCTCACTTGCGAGTGGGGGGTGAACGAAGGAGAATGACACAGAGACACACACTTCCCTCTCTCTAGTGCGTGCATGTGTGTGTGTGTGTGTTTAGAGGATTCCCCACCACAGATCTGTCAACCGGTGGTTTCAACTGTGTGAGCCAGCCCAAACAGTGGGGGAGTGCCCATGTTTTATCATAATGAAGGAACATGTCACCCAGTGCAACAATGTGGGTCAGGTTGTTTGTTTAATAGTTTTTGGACACAATAGAGGTCATAAGTCATATTATGCAGTAAGCGTAGTCAATTTATTTTTGAATTGGGCTGTATGGTGTATAATATAATATAATAATAATAATGATATTATATAATAAGAAGAATGTAAAACATCAGAGATGTTTTAATTTTTGCTTTACCATCATCATTATGCTGTATTATGTCACTGAGCTCACTGGTCGGTCTCACCTTGTCATCCTCCTCCTCCTCATCATCATCATCTTCCAGGAAGTGAATGGCGCTGACCCTGTTCATGGCTTTATTATCCCATGTGTCATCTGCCATGTCATTCACCAGTGACTCCAGGGCTCCACAGCGGGCAAGATTATCTGAAACTGTGTATATAGACAGAAAAATAGCATCATAATATTTATCTCTGGGATTCCCATGCACATTAACTGCTCAGACAGAATTACAGAAGTCAGGCTGAAGCGAATATCTCAGCAGATTAAAATCAATATGGTTGTTATGATTGCTTTTCTGCCATCTGCCAACTCAAGAAATGTAAGATGTCACATATAGCTGCGCTCATAAGAGAGCCTGAAACTGCTAGATCACAGCTTCAAATCCCAGCTTAGTCGCAGGCTTACAGCAGCACAATCTTCCCTGCCCCCAACCTCAGCTTCAGCCTCTCCTGTTTGACCTCCACTATACTATATGTGCATCTCTTCCACAGGAGAGAAAGATTTAGCATCGTGAACATTACTGAATGAATGTGCTGCTTCAAACAGGCTTTTTTAAAAATGCACAATACAGAGATGAGGAAAGAACAGGCATTTTGCATTCAATCACAGACTTTTAATACACAAGGCTGTGAATGACAGGAAATAATAATAATAATAATTATTACAATAAATTGGAGTATCAAGCAGTACTCAGCCACATCTCTATACCAAGTGGGCAAGCCTTTAATGGCAGCAGGCCAGCCGCTGCTAAGCCTCTTTAGCTGTCCAATCCACTGCATCTCTGAAAAAAAAAAATCATAACCAAGGAGGGCCTCAAGGGACAGTAGAGGGCCTGATCTGTTGTAGGAGCCGTGATCCCTTATACATCTACAGATACTACAGGGAGAGATCAGAAGGAGCAGAACACGCTGTGCTTCCCCGAGCAGATCATGTGATAATGTCATCAAAACCACAGGGCACTCGATACGATGCAAGAACTGATGAGGAATATTACTCAAATGTCAGAGTCTTGGCACCAAGTGGAGTCACTCGTGAAGAAACCCTACACTTGAGGAGCAGGGAGACGCTGAAGTATGTGAATACAAATATAAATACAGACAGATCCAGTCTGAGACTGCCTTCCCACCCCACAGTCTGTAGTATATATACACTGCAGTGCACATGCACATTTCGTATTGAAAATAGCGTCTTGTTAAAAATATTACCTTTATTGTTAGACTCACATGGCTGTTGAGGCAGCAGCACGCAGGTGAGCACCTTCTCACCCGAGTCAGGATCCTCGTCCGTCTGAAAGGTGAGGAGGGGCTGTGACTGGTTCTCTGACAACCATAAGGCCTTCAGTCGCAGCGTGGTCAGTGACAGCGGCAAGTGCGTGAGCCTGGAAACAACGAACTGGGAATGAACCACTGAGACGGCCGACAGCAACGCAGGATTTAAAGGAAAAACCACAAATGATACCTGCAGGTTCTTATTTTCAAAACATACACATTCCTGTGTTATTTAGGGTTAGTGCCTTTGGCAGGTAGGGATGAAGAACTTGACAGTTGTTTGGACAGTGGAGGAGGGGCAACACTGTCCAGACACAGAGGTGAACATATTTGTGTGTGACTGGAGCAGCAGATATCACTGCAGCTTTTTCTCTGAAGACAAAGCTCAGACCGAAAACAGGCACAGATAGTGAAACGAAGCCAAAACAACTCAGAGTGACTAACACAGTGACAATATATTGAGATGAACTCTAGGAATCAGAAAGCAGAACATATAGTAAAATCTGGTTTGGATTTTTGATTTGTGCTTATTACTACAAATTGTTTGCAAAATAAAAATAAAAATACTTCCACCACTCCCTCCACCGGTGGAAAGAAGATGTGTGCGTGTTACTGGATATACCTATTTCCAGACAGATCGAGCACATGCAGCTCTGTGGCTTGCGACAGCTCTGACGGTATCCTCGTCAGTCTGTTCTCTCGTACACAGAAGACATTCAGACTGCTGCAGCCCCCGATCTGGATGACAGAAGGGACAACATGAGGAGGCACACACGCCAGCTACTGTAATACAAGCATCCAGTGAAGCATATAAACATACTCTAGGCAGAGTCCTCCTAGATTGGACATTGGGAATATGGCGTTCTATATTCATGTGTGTATAAATCAGACTTTAACAATGCTGGGGGAAAAAAAAGCAAACAACACAAGTAAATCTATTGTGAGCATGTGGACACTTTGTTCCAGAATTGGACGTTGCAGTGTCAGTCTCGTTAGATGTCAATGTGATGTGGCAGCGAGGACCTAAAATTAGGAACAATTAGGCCTAGTGGCCAGGCAAAGCAGAGCCATGATGGGCCAGCTGAGCTGCGTTTGTAATCTATCACAATCTAATCGGCTCAAACCTGACAAGGATACTGTTAAAGGGATTCACAGTGTTAAAATGAGCAGGTTAAGCTCATTACTCGCACTAGTAAATATGATAAGTACTTCTTGCACTTAAGAGTCTCAAAAAGGCCTCAAACCGCCATTTTTTTCCTAAGAGAATTCTGATAAATGATTGCCGCTGCTTACATGGCAGCTCGGGCAAAATGAAATAGAATCCATAAAAACTGGGCCAATGGTCAAGTAGCTCAGCTAAGCACCAATCAATACTTGGGCCAGGGTGACACTGATTGTTAGAGATGTCATGCAATGTTGGCTTGAGAAAAACGGTGACACCATGGATTCACTATCTGGGCCAAGTGTGTCAAGCTATTATTTTTTCTGCAAACAGTGCAGTCTTTGCATCATTAAGACACAGGGGCATTGTGGAGCGTCTAAACAAGCCTTTCAGATTAAACGTTAAACCAAGCGTGCCTTCACTCAAACAGACAAGAGGTTAGAAAAGTGCTGTCACGTGCAAACACAACGGAGGCGCTCAGACGGAGTAGGACTGAGCAGGAAAAGAGACATAAGCAAAGTGTTGTTGACCAAAACAACTGCATTAAAGTCAGCGATCAATAAACTCTGAATAGTTTAACAGAAAAACAGCTACAATTATGACACCGCCTGCAGGCAGCAACTGTTTCAGCTCATGATTTATTATTTTTTTTTATATATTATTTAACATTATTCTGATTTTTTTTTTTATTAAAATGAACATATCTCAGTGATTATTTCTACAGACACCCGTTTCAATTCTACAGACAAATAGAGGTCTTATATAAATAATTAACAATTTCACATAATCTTTAAGTACGGCTAAGTGTTTTATAACCACTACCTAACTTTACTATTTTTTGTTTCCCCATCTCTACCTTCAGCCAGTACCTGTCATATATTTATTTATTTATATCATATATTTAAGTTTGAAAACACAGCCTTTTCCTTTTGGATGTTAGATTGTCCCACTCACATTTTATTAAGATAGTGTAATGATGACAAACGGAAGCATACCTCCTTAGGTAATGAAGTTAGCTGGTTCCTGTCACAGTTGAAGTTGGAAAGTCGCTTCAGTTTTCCAATACTTCTTGGCATACTCTGGAAAAATAAATCAAAAACATTATAGATATGTTGTTTTTCTTTCCTGAAAACTCTCGTCTATATTTTACATTTGAATGAGCATCAGTTCCATCCAACGCTTGTCACTGCCAAGTAAATCTATATTTCACACAACACTGAGATTTTAAATCTGGTGTCTGTTTTCAATTCATCCATAAATTTAGACAGAAAAAATAACATAAACCCAAGTACTCTGTATTCAACAGGGTGCTCAGACACAAAGAAGATTTTGCTGTCTCACTCTGTTCATTTAATACCACAGAGACACGGAGAAAACAGCTCAGAGCTAATGTTCTCAAATCAACTCAACAGCATAGATTGTGTATGATTGTGTTCTCCATAATGAGTGTGTTAGTGCTGCAGCTTTTTAAGAGGCACAGAATGATCAAGAGAAAGAACAACTGAAAATCTAAACTTTACAGATGTTTTGGTTAACTTCTTTTTTTTTTTAAATGCTGTTGAATATATTAGTTGTATAATTCCACAGCCTGGTCTTGGAAACATATTTTTTCAGCTTTAAACAGGCCAGTTGATGGCAAAATCTAATGTTCCACAATGTTCTCATTAAAACTAGACACACACACACACACACGTATGTACCTGTATCTGGTTCTCTGTGAGCACAAGCTCAGTCAGACTTTCACAGTTCCCAATGCTCTCTGGAAGGTAAGTGAGCCGATTCTGATCAGCTTTCAATATAGATAGTTTACGTAGTTTTCCTGCAAAAAAAGAAATGAAAATTCATTATTTATAATATAAACCTTGTCTAGACCTTAGACATTGATTCATTAGCTGATGAAGCCATTACTGTTATATAATGGAAAATGTAAACCGTCACATTGGCAAGCCACTGCTGCGTACGTCCCTGCGTAAGTAAAACAGAAAATTCATGCGGATGAACCAGGAGAAATGGTGTTTACCGATGCTTTCTGGTAGAGCATCAATGAGGTTCTGAGACACCAGCAGATCAGTGAGCGACACCACACCTCCCAACTCCCCCGGGAGTCGCTCCAGTTTGTTTTCTGACACGTCCAGACACAACAGGCTTTTCATACTGCCCATCTCCTGAAGTCATAAAGCAGAGACTAGTAGTGAGGAAATATGTCACATAAGGTATGGGTCAGATATTACAGAAGACTTTTTGATTTCATACAATAATATGCAAATGATCATTGAACTACATTCACATCATGAAGCATGTATACATTTTGTAGGCCACATTATAAACATGACTCATAAGCTCGTGAAAAAGAGGTGCTATGAAAAACAGGATAATAATAATGGTTTTGTGTGGATTTTTTCTATTAGAGTTAATTAGGCCTGTTGAAGCCATTGCCTGTTATAATTATTTGTCTTTAGGGACAAAATAACAGATTTGTCATACAATAAAATGTTGTATGCTAAACCTTTTGTTTTGTGGTTTGTATTTTGACCTTCTCTTCAAAGCCGTACATGCACTTTTATTTTATTCATAGAGAGACAGTAACAGGACGTCAAATACAAGAAATAAATGGCATGATATGGAAACTTACCGCAGGTATTTCAGCCAACTGGTTTCCATCCAGCCACAAGTCCTTTAAACTGACAAGACAGCCTATTGTCTCCGGCTATGGGGGAGGAAGACGTGTAGGAATTAGAAGAGAAAGAGCCAGGAAAGTAAAAAAGAAAGGAGACAAAAATGGCAGAAAGGTACATTTTGTTCAAATTAATAGGTGCACACAGCACAGCATTTAAATCAATGGAAAATCCAATTCTTGATCCATTTCTCTGAAAGTCCAATTATAGGCCACAGTGAGTCAAATGAGTTAATGTTGTACAATTACATGTAATAAATATAACAAAAATAAAAATAGAACGCAAAACTAAATACTAATCTATACTGAATATCAAATTATTACAACTGAAATGAGAAGAAATTTACACAAGTAACTAAGTTCCCTGTACACCCAATGTGGAATAAATTACAAAGACGTAGATGACATAAACAGCTGGGTCACTGCAGCCCGACTTTGGCTGATTTGTCAGTAAATCATTCACCCTCAGATTTAGAGCGCTCACATAAGATTACAACTTGAAAGCAGAGCTCAAAACAGATGGTCGCCCTCCCATCTGCGTTGATAAGAGGTGAAAGCTGTTCTCGAGGGATGCTAATCTACTTGGACATGACGAGAACAAGGAGGTGGAAAAGTTCCGTCCTGCTCATTTTGTGAGCACCCGCGTGGCGTTTAACATGTACAGAAGTTTCCACGCAGACTTACCAAACTGTAGAGTTCATTATTGCCTAGGTCGAGTTCTTCGAGTCTATGAAGCAGTGATAGGGAGCTGTTGAGGAAAGATGACGGTCAAAACAGAGACAGTCACTTGTGGCTGATTAGTCTGGTACCAGGGTAAAGTTTACTTTGGCAATATAAAATAAAACAACGTGTATGTGTTGTTGGTTGAACACTTACTCTGGTAGGAATGTCAGCAGATTTTCTCTGAGTTCTAGCGATACCAAATTGGAAAGGCTGTAATGACAAGGGAAAGGAAAGATGATTATACGTTTAAGAAAATGCAGTGAAAACTGTATACTTTGCTCTATGACATTTCCACAGTATAGCTAATACTATCCGTGACGTTGCATGTTTTTTTCTTTAATTTTTTTTAAACGAGATCTTAAAAACAGCTATGAAAGACCTCCTTACAATCAGATATCTGGGAACAGGAAGTACTTCAGAGGTGTGTCATTCTTATCACAGCCATAAAATTGCAGCAACATAAACAGCCAGTGCATACTTAAATGAAGAGCGAAATGCCTAAAGAGCAAAGTACAGGGCTATCTGTAAACCACAGCACTGCACATCCTGTACCAAATTAATGGAGGAGTTTACGACAACAGAGCAAAGTCCATCTTGTTGATCAGCACACTGACTAAATAATGCCATATGCTTAACAGAAGGAGGGTTTAACACAACCTGTGACTTATATTTAAAATAATTTCTATCTATAGAGAATCTCTTTTAATGACAAGCTGACAAACTGTGCAACACAACTGCTAGTCTCTGCTAATCTCATTTTCTTGTAAATGTTTTTCTTTGTAGAGAGACAGAATCTTAATTTTGCTTTAACTCGTCAGCGAAATGATAAAAAAAAACACAAGTGTCTCAGGTTTCTGTGAAAACCATTGAGACAAACTGCTGATGTCAGTTCACCCTCACGTTTATCTCGTCCATACCAGCTTGTTCCCACTGCGTTATGGTTTTCATTACTTACCTTCAAAATAGAAAATTCCTGCACACTCAAATATGCTCATTTCATTACCTTCTCCCCCCTGATAGTGAGCAGATCTTTTCACACTGCGTTATGTAAGATAGACGTGGGACAAATGTGGAGAACATGCCGTGCCATGAAAAAAAGGGTGTGGGAAGATCTTTTGACCTTTGCCTGACTTTATTGGTGGGAAAACGGTATATATCATAGGGGTCACAGACAGATGTTTTGCAAGGAATTTTGCGAGGGTTTAAAAAGAAATCCTGTATACGATGCAGTGGCACATGGTTTGGAGGAGGGCAAACCACAGATCAGAGGAGAACTAATTGTTTTTTGGTTTCAGTTAAAAGCTTTTTTGAAGTCTTTATCATCTTTTGTGTAAAATCTCATTCAGGTTTTGGAATAGGCTCAGTAGAGACAAATGGTCGGCAGTCCTCCTGATTCCTCCTGATGAGGAATAAAGCAGCAAATAATATAATAAGGATAATTTCTTGAAAGTAAGAGCCAGAATCTCCATCTCCACAATGGACCTCCAATCTCCATAATGGATCACCAACAATCCATTATCCCTGAGATGTCAAACAATCATCTGTAATTCATGGCGCTGTGGCAAGAAAAGACCAACCCCTGTTTAGTTACGGTTAGACAGTAGAGATGGTTAAAATATGCCATCCACACCCCCTCCTTCAGTCTTTGAAAATGTTCTACTGAATAAGAAAAGTAACTAAATTCATATCTATTTTAACATCAGATTTCATTAACAAGTGCTCCATAAAGAGGTGAAATGGCAGTGGCAGAGGAGTCCTCCTGAGAAAAAGCGTTTAAACATCCGGATATTGCAAACATTTCTGAGAGGAGACAAATCAGCTTCCCTTGAATTCCAAAGTTCTACTAAAAACATCCCTTGTGGCAATTTGACCCAAAAGCACATATTTCTGTTATTAAATCCAGTTCTAATTGAACTCAACAATAAGAGGGATTTATATAATAATAATAATATTGGCAGACTATGGATTATATGCCATCTCACAAGCTTTTTGCCTTTTATGAACAAAGACAATGCAGCCAAGTAAAGGGGACTGACTGTCAGGAGTAACACAAAAAACATCACTTGTCTGCACAATGGTAAATATCTGTGAACAGAAGCCAGATAATGGCAGTATTAAAACAGCTGACACCTAACAAACTTTGGGAAAATTAATATTTATCCCTGCAGGTTCACAACAGGAAATGTGTATGGGAGGAGAGACTGGACAAAAAGATTATATGCACATCAAGTAAGTCCAGGTGCAACAAAACACTGCATGTTCTTTTTCCTTTCTTCTTCTTTTTTCTTTTCAAAAGCTGTGCAATTCTAGTCGAACACCAAAAACATAATCTACTAGATATTAATCACCTCAGAGTCAGATGAACATTTCCATTTTTTGCATTGCTAGAGAACTCTGTGGAAAAGGTTTACTGGCCAAGACTAGATGCAGCCATTATGTCTAGACAGATGTGATAGAACAGTGTGTACACTCACTTTCCAATGTTATCTGGAAGAACTTGCAATGAAATATCATTGATGGAAAGGCATGTCAGATTCCGTAGCTCTGGAAAGCTTTCAGGTAACCTGGAGGAAAGGAGAGAGTGGGCAAAAAATGAGATGCCAACACAAAAGGAGCAAAAAAGAGAATAATTCATGTTACAGTGTTTCTGCAGCAACTGTTAGTAAACCTGAGCGAGAGATTACAAATGCGTGAGCCGTAAACGTGATAAGTAGATATAGTGTATCAGTGGTTATAGAGATCACTCTTTGCCCTCTGTCTTTCCATTTCCACATCAAAAATTGCTTAATGCAATTTAGGTTGTGACTGCACAGGACCATTTGCTGAGTGCTCCTGGACATTTTTCAGATAGCTACAATGCTTCGGTTAAAGCAAATGCACCGTAGGTCTCCTCTGAGAATGCACCAGCTATACCAACAATTTACAATATATTCAGTATCTGGAACAAAGCAATAAATGCCCATGTTTTCTGGCCTGTTCATAGGACACTATGTACCCATGTTCTTCATTTCTTAATGGAAATGTCATCTGTTTGTTCAAATCTTGCATACTTTCTTTGGTCAAGTTTTGTTTAAAAAAAAAAAAACATGATTTTTTTTTAATATTCCTTGGAGTGATACATGTCTTTCAGCATCCAAGCTGTGGCCCTGTGGAAAGAAAAACGCTGTGTACTACAAATTTAATTAAAAAAAAATATTAGAGCTGCAACGCTGGTTCTGAAAGTGGTCTTCCCTATTCTGTATTCACATTTTAATATAGCTTTGAACAATCTCTTTTCCCCACAAGACTCTGGTAATGTAAGGATCCTGTAGGTATATACTATGACAACCAGTTTCTAACATTTCATTTCATATAGTCCATTTCAGGAAAATATTTTGTCTAAATGTTGGCATATGGCTGATAATACTACAAAACACATGAGCCCCACACACCATTGCAATGTAAAAGATGCCTTGGGCAAAAATCTGTGTATATTAAATCAAAAACATTGTTGCTGAAGTTGTAAAATATTAGCCACAAATACAAAATCCACTTAAAGGCTACCCAATTTAAAAGTGAAAGAATTCACTCTGTAGTTTGTAAAATCAATTTTCATAATTAGCTTCTACCTCGAAATATGCATTTACACTGTTCAGCGTTCTGTTGTTTAATTGCCTTCCGAGTATCCTGCCTTTGCTTTGTTTGTTAAAGGTGTTGCATAAAGAAATATATTATTATTAGTGAGGGAGGCTTTGACTATTTACTAAAGAACTTTCTTACTGATGATTTAACTGGGAGTGTTTCATGCTGTGAGCAATGTTGTCGGTGGCATTTAGATCCAGACACACAAATTCCACAATTAAAATGACCTTTTTCATATCTCATTGAAATACAAATGAGAAAAACTGCTAATTTTAATTGTGACTATACTTGCTATTTATATGCTTGAAATGTGGTCTTTAATACTTTACATTTTATGATTCACAATAAGCAGTGTCACAATAGGCAGTGTCACATTCCTGATAACTCATAGCTTTAATCAGACCTTTACTACTAACCTGTTAAAACAGGACTGAAAACTAGGTTACTACTACTGTGGAAAAACAGCGTGTTCGTGCAAGCGTGTGTGTACTTTCAAAGTATTGAACACCAGCCCCTTTGTTGTGATAGTTTTTTTTTTTTTTTGGTTGCCTCCTAAACTACAACATTAACTGCAAAGCAATGTGGCTGTGCCCCCGTTGAGCTGCAAATGAGACTCAGTCCCACCCACACAAAGAGAAGAATACAATCTGTCAAGGAGGCTGCATGAATGTTCATAATAGCAGGAATAACAACAGAGGATCTCACGGCTGGTCCATACAGGATGCATGTACCTCAGCAGTGTGTGTGTGTGTGTGTGTGTGTGTGTGTGTGTGTGTGTGTGTGTGTCACGGAAGCGCTGCTTCTAGCATGCCTGTGGCGTCCACACAGGCATGCTAGTAGCAACTCTTCTCCCAGCTCTGTCTCTCTACATTGAGTTTACATTTGTTAATGGCCTTCACAATAAAAGCCTTGTTGAGAAATTATTGAAGGAGGATTGCTAGAGGGCTTTTGATTTGAAACACCTCTGACCAAGATGGCTATGACATGTATGTCTTATTAATCATTTAGTTATTCCTTGCTTTAGCCCAACATTTATTCTATCTGGAATAATAGTTAATGTTATTAATTTTAAAATGCAAAACAAATAATGTGTAAAAAAAAAACACTACCTTGTTAGTGGATTTCCACTGAAATCTGCCACTTGGAGGGCTTTGCAGTATGAAATGCTCTCTGGAATTTCCATAATATCTGAAAAAGGACATATGCAATTTTCAAAACAATGTTCTCACCTATATCAAATATCTCAAATAAATTAATGAAACAATCGAAGCAGCGTTTAACAATAGAACGGTGGAGATGGGATATCTAATGTGGGATAAACCTCTTACAATAGAGATGCGTGACCCAGCTTTCACTCTCAGATATAAATCAATAAAACTAAAATAAAAGAAGATTCAACATTATCGCAAGTACTACCACTTTATTATGAGTAGACACACAAAACTGTGTATGTGCAGATTGTTTGTCCTTCCGTTTAACTTAATAAACCCTCTGAATTTGGTTTAGTTCTACAGCCACAATTCTGAACGGCTGCTCTGTTGCAGGAGAAACCTCACCATTGTCTCTAAACTAATGTGTTCAGACCAGTTTATACAAACAACTTTCTGGCTTGGGAAAATGAGACTTTTATTACGCTCGTCTGTTGCATCATCATCACAGAAGGAGCAAATCTGTCAATGTGATTCATTTGTTAATTTATAAATTCCGCATAAACAATATTTCGAAATGTAATTATGTAACAAACTGTTATGAGTTATAATAATCTTTGCAAGAAGCTCCTGTTTTATCTTTGTGGTGCACCAGTGTTTTCCTGTCTCACCATTTCGAGAGACGTCCAGTTCCACCAGCTGCATGAAGTTGGCGATTTCCGGTGGAAGTCTCTGGATCTCATTGTCACTCAGGCCAAGTTTTCTTAGTTTCACCAGCTGGAAAAATTGCTGAAAGGTGAAAAATATATTTAGTAAAAAAAAAAAAAGTTGGAGGGGAAGGGAAGTCAAGTGACATTACACCAGTTACATCATGTTAACTGCATGGCTGCCCTTTACAGCAGAGTAGATGTATTATCAGTTGTGATGTGGCTACTATAACGTAATCTATTTGGACAGTGAGCAAGGATTGACAAAATGACTGGAGAGGAGTTCAGAGGACTTCTGGAAGTAATCTGAGGCATTCTTCTTGTCAAAAAGGTTCAGTAGGAGAACATGAATACGGTAATGAAGGTCAGTGTGTGGACACAACATGCCTTCTTTTATCATCGTTCTACCAGCCCGCTACTAGGCAACGTTTTCCAGTATTTCTTGATGACAATAGACCTCACAGCAGCTGTATTAACATGACATAGCAGGTAAACACAGGTCTCCAATGATACTAATTAAGGTTCTATTCAGGTCAAACAGAGTCAGGATGCTGCTTGTCTGCATGTTGTCCAACTGGAAAGTCTAGAGATCCTCATTAGTATTACTGCTAATATCTGTTTACATATTATGTAATGTCAATAGACAAGAAGGCTCTCTTGGAAAATGGTCTTTTTTTATTGTTTTAAGGCTTTGCGCCAACTATGCACCCTTAAATCACAACAAAAATTCAAGTTGGCTGATTGAGTTTGCAGAGGAAGTAATGAATGTGTTTGCACATTCATCCTTTAACCTCGGCTATGAAACTATAAATAACCTGCAACAAAAACCACAAAAGTCAAATGACAAATGTGAAGCTATTCGGACTATTTGTCAAAAACAGTCAACATTTCTCATAACGTTCTCCTAGTTGTGACTAAATTCCTCCCACATCCCGCTCTCCTCTCTACTGCGTTATCTGACATGTGGAGTGGACACGGTCACAGGTGGCCACTTGGAAGCAGAGAGATCCATCCTTGTTGTCGAAATTCTGAGACTGAACGATCCAGCTGGCACGCTCGAAAGGCTAAATCAATTATCACATGCGCATACTTGACGAAAGCGGGCAGAACCAGTCTGTGTGATAGAGAAGCAGGTAGTACGACAGCACGACTTGACGTTCCCTTAACGTTTTTTGCACAAACACAGAATCGGTTTCCCCTTCTTGCCTTTCACATTTTCACTGCTATTACTGACTGCAAAGTCGATCAACTGGCCACGGGGGCTCAATCATGAATACATAAATAGTTCTGTCAGATGCTAAAACCATACATTTATCATTCAACTAATCAGTCTCTCCTAAGTTGTTTGTCAAATACTTCCTGGCATGAGGAGCACTCTCATACATCTGTGCACGCGGCGAGGAATTGAACATTGCAAAATGCCGGGGCGTGTATTCCAAGCAGCCTTTATTGTGTCACTATCAGCATTGCTCAGAAATAACATGAATTCAAGACTCGACAGCTTTTCTCTGCCACCTGTTTCATACTCAAAGGGTTTCGGGTGGTGTATGGTTTTCAAAAAAACTAGCGGAGTTAACGCTTTATTAAAAAGGTCAAACTTCTTAGGTTGCAAGAAAGTGCATCTTAACTTTTAGGATGAAACTGAACCAGTTCCAGCCTTTAGTTCCCCTTCATATTACCTTACTGTCCTAGAGGTGTATGCAGAGGGAAATGTGCAATGATCTGTAGGGCTTCACCTCAAACATCGGCTACACAAATCTTTCGGAGGCTGCTGGAGTTCAACAAAGCTATGCTGAACTTGTGCTGCTACCAATAATATTTAATGATACTGCCCTAAAATTTGAAACCCTGGCGTATAATGTAGGTAGCAAGGGGGGGAGCTACAAATATTATACTCCTATGCTACACTTAATTCTGACTTCTAATGACTGATCATATTCGAGACCAAACCCACACACGGAAGACAATTTAATAATGTGTGCACATAAAGCCTGAGAGTCCAAAAGTCAAGCTCCACCCTACAACACAATACACGCGTCTTTTCAAGGTATTATTCATACAAGCTTTTAATCCATCATCTGGGCATTCACTTATGAAAGTTTGTCTTTTACACCGACATGCCGATTTCACTTTCACATTTCACTTAGAAAACCCTGTCTTGGGTGCAGTTTCTGTCTGCTACGTCAGCGTCCCGACACCAAGTTCACAGCTCAAGGGCCTGATACCATCAGGGAAGTCTTAGCTTGTACAGACCTGTTAATTTCCAGAAAGCTAGCCTGAACTGCAACACTAATCGGTTTTAGGGTTGATTATCCCAACACGGTGCCGCCTCCATTCTGCCTACTGGTCTGAACTTTGCCACTCCTTTATCACACAGCCAGGAGCAAACACAGGCACCGAAGCCTTCGGTGTCAAAGGCTGAAGACAAAGGCAGTTTCATCCAGATGCTTTTATCTCCTTTCTAATAAAGATAATAAATGAATAAAGAGCAACACATAGGCTATTTGATTGTCATGCAATATCTTCTCACACATTTGTGAGTCTTTTATGGGGATACTGATAGCAAACCTGTTCCTCCGCCACGCCCTAAACAATCAGCTGTGTGATACTCACAGCAGAATAATTTAACCAGTCTCTTAACTTCAGAGTCAATGTTTGAATTTTCAGTTTGACTATCCGTCTGCTGTTTCGCCCAAGGTGGTTTCACGGCAAGAAGGAACTAAATTATTCACAAAAGGCCTACTGCAAAGATGCATTTTACATGCAATTGTATTTTATTTCTGACCAACAAAAACATATCAAAGGGGGGGAAGTCTAATTAAAGGTTTACTGTATGGATAAGTGAAAGTTACATATTCATGCTGCACTTTATAGTCACAACAACACAGTCTAAATTTAAACAGCCTTTATCACACTGTGTACTACAAGAACGTCTTCCTGCAGATCAATTGAGAGTTGGTTTTGCATTTTTTTTTTTCAAAGAAGAATTAAATGAACAATTATTAATATCGCTACCAATTACATCTGTTTATTTGGCGAGTTGACTCATTTCAGTGTTCGCTTTACCATCATTTATAAAATGCATGCAATTGAAACAAACAGAGATAATTAAAAGAAGAATTTGATTGATTTTATTATGCAGAAGTACACATCCGTTATATTGCAAATGCGAGGGCTGCTTCCACTTTCACGGCTCTTTTTTAGACGCAGCGACACCTCTGTCTCAGAGTTTCAGTAGAGCTGAGGACGGCGGAAAGTGCATTCCTTACTTTAAACTGGGCAAACATGCGCGAGCATTTCAACAGCCTGCTACTCTCTCATTCTTCTTCTCGAGTTGGTTCTTCAGTTTGGCAGCCGCATGGCAAGTTAACCACTTCTATTTACAAACAGTCTGATGGTACCCACTTTGAGGGCCAGATGCTTAAGGGAAACTTTGAACAAACAGAAGAGACATGAGTTACTGTTTGTTATTTCAGTCCACCGCCGCAGCACAAACAAGGAATAAATCAGTCTAACAAACGAAAGGGGAAATAAAGCCATTAATCATACTCATACAAGCTTCTTGTCTGCTCGACTTGGTCAGTCGATTTGAAACTATCTGCTCGTCTTCAACCTGCCTCATCTTGTTACGGCGAAAACACGCCTTTGTTGCCTCATCTCGCAGTCAAAACTGCCTTGTGGCGTGTTTTCATCTGTCTGGCTACAACGATAGACTCAAAACCAGGGCTGGAGAAGTTAACGCAATAATGACGCATTTAACATACATTCAGGGTGATGCGGGTTTTGTAAGGATGACCTGTGAGTCCCCTGTAGTGATGGTAAGTAACAAGAAACAACGGATAAAGAAAAGCTATTTTTATTATATATTTGGTGGATTCCTGTTCCCTCCGACCTCATAACTTTCATTATTTGAGCTTCTTAAGGATCATTATCTCTGATCTTAACCAGTATGTAGTGGTCTAAATATTATTTGATTGTTTTTTTTTCCCACATGACTAGTTTCTAGCTGACTGTCACAACTTGCAGTAAAAAAAGGGAAAAAAGCAGCAAGCTTTCAACAGTGAGACCTGAACATGTGGCTGCAGCCTGCAGGACACTAAACGCTGCGGCGGAAGAAGGTCTAACTGTATGTGGAATATTTTCAGAGCACATCCAACATGTGTACATGAATCAAGAGCCACTTCCTTATCAACAATATCAACCTGTCTGATGACCAAAGAGCAGAAGTCATGTTCTTCCTTAGATTTATTTTATTTTGTGCTATCCCGTTTTGTTTTGTTTTATTTTTCCAGAGTAGAAAGGGATGTTTCTGTGAGCCTTTATGTTTCCTGTGTGCCATCGGACACAATTAGATTGTGTAATTTGCTTTAAAAGGGAGGGATCATTGGAGAGATCTTTCATCAGTACTGATGTAATAGAACATTTAGCTGTCAGTGTGCCAATCTGTTGCTGGTTGGGCTTCAGTTTGTCATAAGTTAGTTATGATTTTAGCATATTTGCTTGAAAATAGAAATATGGCATTGTTTTGCATTTGTTTTCCTCAACAATAAATGCACACATTTACATGAAAAAAGCACATTTTATCCACTCCGATGTTGTTAAAGAGTTCTATTTAAGGTCAAACCTAATAGAAAATCGGCAATAAATTTGCTATTAACTATGGTCATTCGTGCACTTAATCATGATTAAATACTTTAATCAGTTGACAGCCATATTTAAAATATGTTACTGGGTCTAGGCGTTGCATCACTCCATGTAGTAATAAAGTAAGTGCTCAGTGTTTATCCAGTTAACCATCTCTGAGGCAAATGTGATGAGGCCACACAGAGCGCCGAGTTGTTGATCCAGTTGGATGTTTCTTGGGTTTACTCAGCAAGCATTGGTGACATTAGTGACACGCCAAAGAGCATAATAAACAGTTCCTCTCGTCAGCACGCAGATAATCGCCCTTCCATTCTCTAAACATACCTGGAATATTTCTGACCTGAGCACAGAGATTGCGGCATTGTCTTTCGGTTTGTTGTTCGGAGTGTTGTCACATTGAGAATACACCTGCTGCTAATCACGTTCTCGCTGGTCTGTCAGGTGTAATGTCTGCCCTGTGTGTGTGTGTGTGTGTGTGTGTGTTCGTTTATCTTTTTATGGGTCTGTATTTTCCAAATCAGGTCAATGATTCATTACAATTTCATTAGAAAACACTGGCACACACAATGGCACGAATGAGCCGGCAACAACACGCATAATGCCGTCTTTGTTTTCAGTCAGAATACCTGTTCCTGAGCTTTTCTGCAACGGACAAAGTAAAACAGTGTCACACAGATGCCATGAGGGCCTGTTCATATAACCTCTGATATATATAGTTTTTTTTTCCCTCAACATGGACTTCTATACCTAAACTATTTAGTTGTATTAATGGTTGTTTCTTAAAATCGCAATTGTGTAAGCAATTGACAAAGGCACAAATGGTCCTTCAGTGCAATCGGCTTTATATCTGAGCGTTCATGCCTTCAGTTATCTGAGGTCAGAGGAGCATCTCATTTGCTTTAAGCCTTATTCCATACCCCATTCACTTGTCAGGCACTGCTGTAAACCCAATACATTACCAAATGTCCTCCTTGCTTTTGAAGATTACAGTGAGAATACCTAACGCAATTTCCTACGGCTTAAAATACACTCTCCGGAGGGGAACTCGGAGCGCCTTCAACAACAAAACCGGTTTGCCTGCTGAAGTCACAGAGTCAGTCATCCTTTCAGTGCAGCAGCTCTAGGGTATATGTCAGGAAGACAGCACAAGTCAGGCTCTGAGATCTTCAGTTTCGAGCCCTGAGAGAAATGCTAAATGAACCACCCCGGCCCATGGGAAATAACATGCAAATCCGTTAACCAGTATCCCACTTAATCCCAAGCGCTAGGGTCACAAGAAAGAGGGCCGAGCTAGACTATCCCCACCTCACCGAGGCTGTCAGTAATTCACACCGCGTGGCTCCAGTCCTCTGAACCGTTTGCTATTAAAACATCCAAAATATACGCTTTTTGTAGCTACTCTTTGTATGATTGTCAATTAGGTGGATTTTTTAATGGATCTGAAGTGTGAAAGCCATTTTCAACTCTTTTTCAGACATATTGTGGACCAATTAGTTATTTGGAAATATCTGTATATCTGGCAGATCAGTTGGTAAAACAATTATCATTAGTTGCGGTCAAGCATCTCTATATTGTAGCACATGACTAGAGCTTATATAAAAATAGAGATTTTATATTTTATGTGTTTTTTCGTTCTGGTCGTATCGCAAGCTACAATAAATCCACCAACGGTAAGTTTCTCAGAGCTTTTCTACCACACCTCATGACCTTCATTGATGGTTGGAGATTGTTTTATTCTTTTTCTTTACCTCTCTCTCTCCCTCTCTTACTTCCAAGGTCAAAAATGAGCCTTTAAGTTTTAATATACACCAGGAAAACAAATATCTTCAACTTATTTGGCGCTGTGTGTTCCCTGTTTTTGCCTAGTAGTTAAATCTCTATTTGATATCGTCTATCACTAAAGAAATATTGTTCTAAGGACAATTAGTCAAACTGTTTTAAAAACATTGAGGTAGTCAAGTCATACATATTGTGACATCTGAAAAACAACACTAAATCAAGCTGTGCATCAGCTTGCCAACAATTTGTACAGTTTATTTACAATAATTTTTAGAGAAGGGGTTTTCGCTTTCAAATATAAAAATCATCTGACTGTCTTAGTCTACTTTGATAATAAATAAATATTTCTTGGTTTTGGACTGTTGACGTCAATTTGGATTATTTAGGGTCATAACAGACCACACAATGAATTGATAAATCGAGTAAATTCTTTGGATTCTTTTTTTTTTTTTTTTATTCGCAGCCCTATTTCTGATTTTACCAATGCTGGTAACACATTCGGTCCCTGACCACACATACTCATACGATTACGTGTGGTCCCGAAACACACCAAAACAACGAGAAAAGTAGAAAATACAGGCAGAGGGCAGCAGGGTCTCTGCGCACAAACACATCACCACACACTTCTCGTGGGCAATAAGTGACGTCTGAGAGGGATTACATCATAAACTATCAGTGTTTAGGAACAAGAGGCCAGGGAGTACTTCTGACCTCAGCATGGGATCACCTGTCCAAACAGGTTGGACATAGAGTATCAGACACAAAGTCAGAGCTCTGAACGCATGAGACACCTGTGACTCCAACAACAAAAATGTTTATGAGCAGAGCTCCCACTGCATGCAGTGAACTTTAGGAAATTTCCACCGACACAGAAGGTGCACGCATTGCTGATTTTGACTGTTGTCACCAGGTCCCATCAGGTTCTCACTGGATGCCTGATCACCTAAAAGCAGCTCTGGCTCTGAACCGCTCCAACACTTGTCACATCCTCATACTCATTTCTGTGCGATTGCATTTGATTTTACACATTTTTTTACAGAATTTAACTACACAGCCTAATAATCATCAACATTTTTCAGTCAGCCATTATAATAGGTCTATAATGCATTGTTCAATCCATCTACAACTTTTAAGCTTTCTCATACCTTATACACATTTCTGCACCATTGACTTCCATTAAAAAAAATGACAATTTCTTTTGCTGTCCAATGCAAATGAAATGTATTACATAGGATGGCCATAACATAAATGCTATAAGAATATAAGGGATTATATAAAGGATTGAATTCATTCATATATATATGATTAAAAAATACTATTATTCCAGATTGAATGAATGTTGGGTTAAATCAAAGAGTCATATAAGGGGTTAAAGTCATAATAACGTTTATGGAAATCTTTCTTACGACCAAGAATAAAGTTGGGATTTTATTTTTTTTTGCATTCATATTTCGTTCACGTATAATACACAACAATGTGCACGAGGGAGCTTGACGTATCACCAGAGGAGTAAGACGCTTCCCTGTGTCTGAACAGCCATTGAAATGAGTGAAGTGAGCGGAAGCTCGCTTTCTTTTTTCCTCCTTCTTACCTTTGGCAAGTCTCGGAGTTGGTTCGCATCCAGCAGCAGCTCCTCCAAACTCCGTCCATAGCGGTAAATGTCATCGGGCACATAGAGCAGGGAGCAGTGGCGTTTATCGATCATCTCCACATGACGGCTGCACCGCCACAGGGGGATACAGTGAAACATGACCGGGGAGCTCGCGACAAATCTCGTAGCCGGGCGATAAACAAACAGCGAGGAGGAGGAAGAGGAGGAGGAGGAGGAGGTGAAGGGGATGCAACAGATTGCTACGGTGCGCGGACACCGACTGCACTAAATTCACCGTGAAACACACGCGAGGAGAAACTCAACAGGCACGCGGACCGCCGCCGAAGTCCACACCGTAAATAACCGAGCGCTCGTCGGCTCGCGCATGAATCTCTCTCCGTCGTTGTCTCACTTTGGTTAGTTTGTAGGCACCTGTTTTTTTTTCTCCTCTCGCCCCCCGCCTCCTTTTTTCGAGAACTCTTCTTCTTTTTTATCGTTAAAACACACACACGCGCGCGCAAACAGACCGACTACATCTCAGCGCGGCGAAGAGAATCGCATTGTCGTGCTTCTTTTTTTTCCTCCTCTCTCCCGTGTCGTCCCGGAGTTAATTTCCTCTCCCGTCCAGTTTCTGACCCGGAACATTCACTCCCTCATTCCGATCCTACGTCATCATCCCGGCGCTGCTCCTCCCCCCTCCCTCTCCCCCTCCCTCCCTCTCCGGTCCCTCCTCGCGCTGGATAGTCCCGTCTCGCGCGGGGCCGCCATGAGCGGGAAGAGGACTGACAGCTGCCGCCCCCGCCCCCCGGATAATATGATTTATTGTAATATAATAATAGTAAGGATAAAAGTGTTTGTATCGCACCTTTCATACAGGAATGCAGCTCGAAGCTCTTTACAGTAAGACCCGTTTAATATGAGTGGGGAAAATAGGTAGAATGTACAGGAAATGAGATTATTATTATTTGGTGGCCCCTTCAGTAACTCTGAGATCCACCTGGGGGCCAACTGACCCCTGATTTAAGGGATAGGTAATTTGGCCATTGGGTGTTCCATTATATTTCTTTCCAATGTGTCCTGGGTGAGAAACTGTTGGTAAATGTAATAATATCATTTGATTCATGCTGCCACATTTTTACATTAGAAAAAAGAACAAATACATAAAAGAAAATAAAGGACTATCTACATTAGTATGTAAATGTGTGTACAAGTGTAAAAGGATTTTACATACATTACAAATATCATCTTGTAATTGTTGGCATGACAGTTTTCAAAACCGCTGTTGTATATTTAATGTTTTGCAATCTACTCAGGTTACCCAGCACAGAGCCTATGTAGTTAATATTAGACTAGATTAACTTTATTATAATCCCAGAGGGGAATTGGGTTGCCGTCTGTGGGTAAAAATTAACACACAATAAAAAAAAAACGCACACAAACACACCACAAAAGAAAGAGAATAAATCAGTAGGAATAGTCCGCACATGGCCTACATCCTTCGTAAAACACAGCGCGGTCCAGTAGTGCTCATGATATTAGCTCCACCTCAGTTGCTGCAACGTCAAACCACATCAAAATGCTGCTTACACAGTAGGCTAATACATCAGTATTAATATTCAGCCAACAATATAATACTGACAGGGGTCATTCCACTGTATGAGTACTTTTACTTTCCATATTCTACAGTACATGTTGCTATAGGCCTACTTATTCCTACATTGGGTCACTTCTTTTGCGCAAAACATCTCAGTGTTTACACCATTGGGACACCTAAGTGTGCTTGCATTATTATAGACCTGTTCAGTGGTTGATTGGTGGTTAATTCAGCCAAATGGTACATTATGAAATATTTAATAGCCTGTGAATTCTTTTGTATCCTCATGTTTAGGCAGATTAACCTGTTGGGGAAACCCACATGCAAACGTGAGCTGCTTTTAATAATCCATTGCTCACATTCTATGTGCATTTTGTACAATAGACCTATACAGAATATACTGAATATAAGCACAGTCAGTTGTGATATAGGTCATATGACTAGATTTTGTTACACAGGGACCCTCTTGAAGACAGAGTCTTGATATCAGATGCTAAATCAGATGCTAAAGCACATCACTTATGTTAGTGTTGGCCTTCAGTCGTGCTGTGCATATTTCCTAACAAAGTTACCATTAATCACATACGCAGTACCACACACACCAATCACTGCTCAGTGAATCTGGGGCTTTTGGGGCAGCTTTGATGAATTTCCCCACTGGGGATCAATAAAGGTTTATCTATCTATCCATCTAGCTGGCAGTTTCCTGCTTTAAATGTTTGTATTCCAGACTTACTAGTGTCCCTCCCCATCCTTTCCCAGTGATGCATGCTTTATTATTAATACAGTAGCTTTACTGTGTCCATAGAGCTTCCATGTCAACCGGGAAAGCATTCCAGAGCACTCATAATTAAGCTTTATAGATGCAAGACATGACATGTTGCATTGATTAATTTATAATTAAACCATCCTTCCATCATCCTTTATGGATTTCCTTTCTCTTTTACACGTTGCTTACTTCTAGGTCAGAGGTCAGGGTCAGTTCCAGCCTTCTGTGCTAGGTCCAACAGCCTTATTAACCCCAGAGTGTGTTACATTCATTCTTTGTTTCTTCAAAAAAAAAACAAAAAAAAACTAGCAAATAGGTTTCTACTTCTATTAAATATGAGAATTAGCAATTACCAAAATGCTTTCTCACAACCTTCAAATCTGATACTTTAGAAAAGAATTTAAAACTTAAATAGCCTAAAGAGGCCTCATAGAGAATCCACATCATAAAAGACTTATTTTGTGTCACAGTTAACATGAGGAAGAGCAGCTCACCTCAAACCTATAAATTAAGCATGAGCAAGGATTAATGAGTCTCAGCAGGCTGCCACAGGTGGTGCTGAAGGCTGCTGCAGTTTCATGGCCGTCCTGCTAATATCTCAAACAGTTGTTCACACATATCCAGAAAAACAAATATAGACGGGAAAGGTCCTTGAGAAGTGGCAGGCAGCAGACGCCTTTTCCATAAAAGATTACTACATAAGGACTCTAAAGGGTTGACGAGGAGCTTTCCTTGCATTTTGTAGAAATTCAGACCCAAGAAGAACATGGATGAACAATAGGATTAAATTTTTCTAAACACAAACATAAATACTGAAAGTACAGTTCATCCATTTAAACCTTTTGACACACAGCTTAAAAATCCTATTCAAATGCTATGAATTTATTCAATATGCAATGAGTTTAACACGTGTAAACACAACATTTAGGTTCACTTTGTTTTATTTGATTCAAAGTTAGAAGAGGTGAGAGAAATATCAAAAATACATTCATATCAAAATCGTGTTATTTATTGATGTATGTGTAATAAATGATAAAGAAACTGCGCCACTTATCTATATTTTCCTCTAGAGGGAGCCACTCCCCATTTAATAACCAACAAGTGTGACCTTGTTTAGCTCATACAGGCTGAAAAACAAAATATCACATGATTTTGCATTTTTAGTCATATATTCAATAGTGAAACTTATTCATATTTTGAGAGAAGGAACATGGCAACTGCCTGTATGGTTTGGCAAACTGAGTCATTTAAAGTCAACATAAGCCTACTCTTGTTACTTAAGTTAATGAATGAGTGAGTGCACTTTCCCAACATTCACAAACTGCAAGAAGTCAGATCATTGAAAAGCATTTATCTGCGTCCGAGCTGTTTCTTAAATGCCTTTAAGGATTTTGCCATCATTGGAGCAACTCCTGTAGGAACAACAATGGAAAAAGTTAATGTGAGTAAAGTCAAATAAAGTCTGTTAAGTTAACAGTGGTTAAATCAGTTTTCTTTTCAGCCTGACTTCTAAATACAAAAAGATGAAAGAGAACAGAACCAGAAATGACTGGCATTATCATATCAACAGGCCAGCTTAACAGGTTTGGAAATTTTTGCAGTAGAACAACATTGCATCTAGATTATTTGCCGCCTCACGTGTTTTTTTGCGTGGGTCTGGGGTATTGCTTGGTCCTGAGCTGGTGCTGCTGGACCTGGGGGGCTCAGCACTCGGCTTCGATCTGCTGTCCGGGACCTTGACACTGGAAATAAATGAGATAAATAGTACAATGCATGAATTTATTTATTGTAAAAGCTGATTTCAAAGATGTTTACTCCAGCTTGTGAATTCCTTTTTTTTTTTTACAACACATGTCAAAGATATGCTGCAACCAGAGGGCTTAACATCCCATGTGGCAACAGTTGACAACAAAAGCCACAAGGCCGTCTCTAACCGGCATAAAACCAGTTTATCCAGCACATTGCTCCAATTCCTGTGTTTGGCTAAGCTCACAGCGAAAGCATTTCGCCCACTGTTATCACATGAGTCTCCGACAGGTTATGACCCTCCTAAGCTGCTGTTGTCGAGTGATCACTTTGTAGTTGAGGGGCTTTTATGTGGAAGAGGAGCAGAGCTTAACCAGGTGTTCATGTTTGACCGAAATGGATAACAAATCTAGAACAATAGCCCCCCCATAAAAAATGCCCTGGTTTGTTTATGAACTTTGCAAACAGGAAAACAAGGGGTTTATTTATTAAATGTGGAAAAAAGACATTTTTCTATATTTAGGGATGCTGAGACCCACCTGGATCTGGGCGGATGAGGCTGCTGAACAGCAGTTCCATGAATTTCTTGCTGAATTCGCACATCTCTCGGTGGCTTGGCAACAGTGTGAATAAAAGCCATCTTCACCTGCCGACCTGAACAAGGGTCACGATGCACAAAATGTCATGAGGGCTAAAGATTTTTTTTTTAGAAAATGGCATATATAATGCCTATTGTTTTAACTCTGGAATATTAACTTTATAACAGAGTGGTATTTACGGTGGTTTGACAAAATGTTAAATGACTGCTTTGGATCAGCAGTCGACCTTTTGATACAATAATTCAAGTTTAGTACACTGTCCACACCTTTGGGTTTACTAGAATGAGCCGAGACAATGCTTTTCGTCAGCCTTTTGAGTTTCATCTCCCTCTCCTCAGACAGCCTGGTGTACATCTCTTTCCACGACTCGTACTCCTGAAGCTTGGAATCCTTGAAGTCCCGCTGACAGTGTTTTCCCCATAAGTGGTCCGTCACTCCGATGTAGATCTGTGGAAACAAATGACAAACAAACAATTCTCTCTCTTTCTATTCACAGCATGACCATATTCTCACCTGGAAATGTAAAAAAAAATATATAATCAAAATATACTGACATACACTCAGTGGCCATTATAGGTAAACCTGCTTATTAACAGCTGGCACCTTCAAATCCACCTTATTTCTGCATGTAAAACAGGACCCCTCTATTTAAATCACCTATCATTCATTGATAGGTGAAGGAAGATGGTTTGAGAGAGGGGTAAAGGAGGCCATATATGTCCACTAACTTCACTAAACAGAGGTGGTGGCCCAAGACATAATTATCCGCAACATACAATGCTGTATTGGAAAATTAAAACTTGTTGTAAATGTAGCAGGATTTTTAATGCCAGATGCATCCTTGCCACACTGAACATCCAAGTACAGCCGTAGTGTGCAGAAAGACAATTAGTTAAATCCTACTCAGATGAAGTTTTACAAATCAACATGACCTAAAATCATTATTTCAGCTTGTTGTGTATATATTACACAACTGTCTACTGCTATGCAGTTGTATCTTTTAAAGTGACCAGTAAGTGTGGGAGTATTTATATGCCACATTCTTACTGGGTTGCATTCTTCAACGTGCATCAGCTGCTCTGGGGTGCACCGCTCCAGAATCGGCTCAAGGATCTCAAACGGGACTCCACCAGTTTCATGGAGCACTGTGAAGAGATCATATTTAGATTCCTAGATCTAAATATGAATCCAGCCAACCGACAAACATAAAAACCCCCCCACAAGGTTTCCGTTAGGTCATACTGCTCACAGTTGATATTGTTCTGCAGCGTGCGGATACACAGCTGGTACAAGCTCATCATGACAGGGAGGAAGACTGTTTTGGCGCCGGAGTAGACCTGCATCTTCTTGTTGAGACGTTGCCCGGTGAAGACTGCAGACTCCTCAGAGGCGTCACAGAAATCAAGCTCCTTTTCAACTTTAAGACAAGAGGAGGAGGAGTGTCAAGAATCAAAAAATGGGTGTGAAAATACAGGTGTGTGTTATTCATACTGTACCTTTCCTCTCAAAGTACTCAACACATGGGTTGTCACATTCAGGGAGAACTGCGGGTAAAGGGATGTTGACCAAATCCATTACCGACCCTGTAAACTTCTAAAATATGAGCGACTATTAGTCAATATTAATCGATCACAAGCTGATTTCTTAAAATATCACTTCTTCGATCATAGTGAACGTTACCTTTTTTGGAGAAAAGACATGTACAGGGGCCTTATTAGGTTTCACGCCAGGATCCTGTTTAACCACGGTCTTGATTTTTTTGGGAAGCTTCTTTCCTTTTGATCGCTCCTTTCTCGTGGGAATGTTCTCATCATATTTCAAGAAAGACTCAAAAGACATAGAGGGTTCGTCGATGTCACTTTCCTCGTCTTCGTGCTTTCTTTTGCCATTTTTGATGTGCTCTTCTGAAGGATCTTTATTTTCAAACTTTTTTAACTTACCACTGTAGGGCTCTTTTTCTTTTTTATTTCCTTTTTTGTTTGGGGCCTCTGAGCTCCTGGATATTCCTGAATATTTGTCCTCTTTAACATTGGCCTGTTTGTTCAACTTTTTAGAGCATTTGTCACTGAACTCATATGAAAAAGATTCTTTACCGGTTGATGATTCTTTGGGCGGCTTTGATTTCTTACGTGTGTCTTGTTCTGACCCAAAAACACAATTTTTTTTCAAAGGTTTGTCCCTTTTGAAGATACAAGTTTTTTCTTCACCCTGGCCCTTTTTTCTTTTCCGCTCTTCACACAGTTTCTCTGCATTGGATTTTCTAGTATCCGTTTTAAATAAAGGTTCATTTGAATTCCGACGACTCTTGCCATGGGTGGTCAAGCAGTTATTGTTTAAATCCTCCATTGCCAAACCTCCATCATTCGGACAATTCTGGTCATCCAGTTTGTCTTTAACAGACACACTGTCTGACACATCCCCATCTTCTGTTAGGCTGTATTAGGGAGAAATTCAAGATAAAGATGTCAAACAAATACATAAATAATCAATTCAATATATTGGAAGTAAAAGTAAGCACTTAAGAGCTCTGCACCTTGCGGCGGCCTTGGGAACCAATTTTTTCCACCCTTTAACCAGCGACTTAGCAAGGTCCCCGGCTTCTTCATGTCTACGTAGGGAGTTCACAGTTTTGCCAATTCCAGTTTCCTAATTTTCATATAGACACTATAGTCAGTGTAGTTAATGAAGATTTTTCAGTATGTGTTTGTATTTTTAAAAATCAACATACAAACATAGAACCTCAATGTACTTACAGCAAGAATTTCTAACGTGATATCCAGATCCTTCAGTTTCTGTAAGGTTTTTAGAACCTGGCAAAGAGTGAATAAAGACACTCATATTATCACAGTGTTGGATTTTTTTTATAATAAACATTTAACTGTGCAAATGTCTAGTGTGTTCAAACATGGTTCCAAAAGTTGCTAAAAAGTAAAGTAAACTGAACAAAAGCTGACACACCATATATGGCAGTCCTGGATTTGGATCACTGCAGTTGCTGATTGTGCATTCGGAGCAGAAGCTATGTATGGGAACCTCACACACCCACTTAGGCTGATCCTTTTACTGTGTGAACCATAAATGGATAATGCTGCTGCTACCGCCTGGTATATAATCCTCCTCTATACAACTGAACCAGGTCGAGCGTCTGAAACTCACTGAAGTTGATTTATATTTTGACATTGGCCAGTTTCTGAGCAGAGCAGATAGGCGTAAGTGATTCAAACAAGTCCCGGGAGTCATAATGTTCACTTGTTGATGGACAGCAGCCATAAGCTGAACAACTGCAGGAGGTGCCAATTATAGCAGCAGAGCACCTCCCATTTAAACACCCTGACCCCCACCAAAGTGCTGCCAGGAGGAGGCAGGCAGCACATGTCAATGACTCAAATTGTACTCAATCACTTCCATGCACAGTGCATAAAGAGCTGATGTGCATCCTACAGGTTTTTAAGAAGGACTGACATGATTTTTTTAGTGCTAGGGCAGGTGGAAATCATAAAATGAACGGATCTGTGCGCAGAGGATGTGAAATGTGGTCGAGTGTGGGGGCAAATTTAGTGTCAGACACGAACGCATTAATTGAAAAGCGTTGGAATCGAAGCAAATCTTAAAAAAAAAAAAAAAAAAAAAACATCACTGGCTGCATCGTAAATTACAGAGATCTAAACGAAGCTGGAATAAAACTTTGGTAGCTACCGTAGCAGACTCTGCGGTGTCTGTGAGCTGAAGTTTGCACCGCATGACTTTCTTCGCCACATCAGAGCTGCGGGCCATCACGATGACTCGCGAGCAGCCGTCACACACCGGGCGGGCGCGTGCCTCATCACGGCAATATAAAGGGCGGAAGCGACGGGGACGCAACGAGATCTGGCCGTTTTATATATATATATATATATATTAAACGCGTCAATGGGGATGTGTGCATCGTTACATGAGAGCCTGTTGCCGCCAGAGCACCACTTTATTAAAGAAAAGACGTTTAGTGTAAGGCAGAAGCTTTGCTGCACGTGCCCGTTTGGCAGCTGTTGGTCCTTTAAACGGACACATTTACCAAATCAACGTTTCAAAATAAACCTTTACTTGAGTAAAAGTATTAATAAAAAATCCACGAAGAATGAAAAATAACAGTCAATTGATTAATTATTTGGTCTTAGTCAATCAATCTGTTTTTTATCGATTTTGCCATGATGCATTATTATGATGCATTGTTTATATCATTTAAAAAAACACGAAAGAGAAGTTTAACATTGTAGTTTAGAGTCTATTCTTAAGTTGTCTAATAGGTGCTTTGGGTAGTAAAGTACTTAAAATAAAAAATAAAAAAAATAAAAATATATATATATATATATATATATATATATATATATATATATATATATATATTTATTCATTTTCTTATTTCTTATTTCTCACTAGGGTCATGGGGTTCTGCTGGAGCCAATCCCAGTGCATTACAGGCAAGAGGCAGGGATACACCCCACACAGGACACCAGCCTGTCAATGGACACACACACCACTTTATATTACATATTGAACCAAAAAACTGTAATAATGTCAACAGTAAGAATGTTAAAATATTCAATCAAATCAAATCATGTACACAAATAAAGCTGTCATGATGATAAATGTAGTGCAGCTGCTTTTATCATAAACAACTTTTAAAACAAGTATAACTGCTATTACTAAGAAATTTCTCCTTGTAACTGGTGATGAAATATTCTGTGAAAAAACATTTATTTTAATAACTACTGGATGTAAAGACAGCCACCATTTTACCACCATTTTACCACCATTACTCTTGTAAAAGCCATATACTATTACATATTTTAGATTTCAACATTCAACTCTTGAGGCCAAGAAACCATTCCTGTAATCTTCATTGGACATTTAGTTGGATTACTCTTGTGCTTTTACATCCAGAGGAATTCATCTTTTCTCTCTTTCTCATCAGATGTGTATATTCTCTTGATGTATAGTTGTAGCAAACAGCATTTTATTATCACATATACATTTATTCATGGACTTTTTTTAGTGAAATATCACAAAACTGGATCCTAAAGCTGGTTGCTCTTTGCACCAGTCATGAAGTTCCCCCACAGCCAATGGATGGCCAAAAAAAACTCGTCATAATGACGCTCCGTTGAGTATATACATCGTGCTCATGCACGCAGCATGTTGACATCGACTGATTGGAAGCTATTGTGGGACACTATATGTTGGGTGGGTATGGTCCCTGCCCTCTGCCACATGCCTTGCACAATACTTGATTGGCACTCACTCCCCTAGAGGAGGAGTTAACTGCACGTCTCTTTCAGCAGGGGAACTGCTTCTCTCTCTCTCCTTCTCCAGTAACTGGAGGCATAAGTTCCTTCTTCGCCATCCTCAACTTCATTTCTCAGGTAAGTGAATTCTTTGCAATTTAGTAATGAAAGGGCAGCATGATGCAGTTAAGGCTTGCTGTTTGTCAGTCTTTGTAGAATCGAAATCTGGAATTTTCTCACCCATTTGGGCTCTTAAGGGGGATTAAATTACCTGAATCTGTACAAAGAGTTTTTATACATATTTATGACGATAGTATACTTCAGTATTGACAGTTTGTTAGGTGAAGAGTCTAATGAGTGGCTTCTTTTAAACTTTTTGTTCTTGTAAATTGTCTTGATTGCAGAGTGACTCAGGACAAGTGTACCACTATTAAATAAAAGCAAGAAAGTAGAAAAAATATTAAACACTTGTCCTAAACTGAACTTAAACAGTCAGAGGACATGAGGCCTGTTGTTCATGTCTCAAAGTCTATAAAAGGAACGTCATGGGTGAGCCGTCCAGTGTTGCTATTCCTGGACATACTGCTGATAAAATGTGACAGATGCAAAGAGGGGTACGTTGACACGCTCCCTCCCTCCAGCATCACCTGGTACCACACATGTTTTCAAAGGTGTCAGTGTCAATGTAGGGCCAAGATCCTTTTTTCTCTCCAAGAAGTAACAGGACTTTCCTCCTTAGGTGCAGTAAATCAATTTTAGAAGGATCTGTCTTTACTGCTGACATGAAAAACAAGGACAACAAGACATACACACACCGCATGAAAGCATGAAATGCAGTGTGTGTGTATGTGGCATTTTTTCACTTATCTTCATTTTAACATGGTATTTTTTTGAAACCAACTTAAATCTAGACCTATTCATACATAACCAACCATTAGTTGCATTTTCTACACAATCGATCCCTGCCTCATGCATTTACCTGGATGAATTGTACATGCCATACATCATCATTAAACTTTTGTGCATTATCTTTAAAATCTGACATTTTTCTTTATAATTTCAGAAGCTCTGGGCTGTATTCTTCTGCAACAGCCATGGCACCCAAAAGGAACAAGACGGCTAAAAAGAGTAAAGGAGACATAAATGAAATGACCATCATGGTTGAGGATAGCCCCATCAACAAGATCAATGGGCTGAACACCCTGTTAGAAGGAGGAAATGGTTTCAACTGCATATCAACTGAAGTGACAGATTCAGTTTATGCACCAAACCTCCTGGAAGGATTGAGCACCATGAGGCAAGACAACTTCCTCTGTGATTTAACAGTAGCCACCAAGTCAAAATCATTTGATGTCCACAAGGTTGTCATGGCCTCTTGCAGTGAGTATATTCGAAATATCTTGAAGAAGGATTCAACCCTCCAGAAGATTGATCTGAACGAGCTCTCACCTGTCGGCCTCGCCACAGCAATCACATATGCATATTCCGGAAAGCTCACCCTGTCACTGTACAGCATCGGCAGCACGATCGCCGCAGCCATGCTGCTGCAGATCGGCACCTTAGTGAAGATGTGCAGCGATTTCCTCACGCAGGAGCTCAGCATTGAGAATTGCATGTATGTGACCAATATCGCTGATGCCTACGACCTGAAAGAAACCAAGGAGGCGGCACAGAAGTTCATGAGGGAGAACTTCATTGAGTTCTCTGAGATGGAGCAGTTCCTGAAACTCACCTATGAGCAGATCTGTGATTTCCTCACAGACGATTCCCTGCAGCTCCCCTCTGAGATCACAGCCTTCCAGATCGCAATGAAATGGTTGGATTTTGACGAGAAGAGGCTGAAGTATGCGGCCGATCTCCTGACTCACATCCGCTTCGGTACTATCTCTGCCCAAGACCTGGTATCACATGTCCAGAATGTGCCTAGAATGATGCAAGACGCAGAGTGCCACCGTCTCCTTGTTGATGCCATGAATTACCACCTGCTGCCGTACCAACAGAATATCCTGCAGTCACGCAGAACAAAGGTGCGTGGTGGCCTCAAGGTGATACTTACAGTCGGAGGACGCCCAGCCTTGACAGAGAAATCCCTCAGCAAGGATGTTCTCTACAGAGATTCCGACAATGTGTGGAATAAGTTGACAGAAATGCCTGCTAAGAGCTTTAATCAGTGTGTGGCAGTCTTGGACGGCTTTCTGTATGTGGCAGGCGGTGAGGACCAGAATGACGCAAGGAACCAGGCAAAACATGCGGTCAGCAACTTCTGCAGGTAGGAACTAATTTCCATTTGAAACCTTTAATTCTACTTTTGTGGCATTAGTTTGCATGGAATTAGAAAATAACCGTAAATCCCTCTCACATGCTTTAGGTATGACCCCCGGTTCAACACTTGGATTCATCTGAGCAACATGATCCAAAGGCGCACCCACTTCAGCATCAACACCTTCAACGGCCTCTTGTTTGCTATTGGAGGGCGCAATGCTGATGGTGTTCAGGCCTCAGTGGAGTGCTATGTGCCATCCTCCAACCAGTGGCAATTGAAGGCGCCTATGGAGGTGCCCCGCTGTTGTCACGCCAGCTCTGTCATTGATGGCAAGATCCTCGTATCTGGAGGTTACATCAACAACGCCTACTCTAGAGCTGTGTGCTCTTATGACCCTTCCACTGACACTTGGCAAGACAAGACCAGCCTGAGCACACCTCGAGGTTGGCACTGTGGTGTCACGGTGGGAGACCGTGCCTACGTCATCGGTGGCAGTCAATTGGGTGGTCGTGGTGAGAGGGTCGATGTCCTGGTTGTCGAATCGTACAACCCTCAGAACGGCCAGTGGAGCTACTGTGCGCCTCTTCACACAGGAGTGAGCACAGCCGGTATTTCCACTTTGAACAACAAGCTGTATCTCCTCGGGGGCTGGAATGAGGGTGAGAAGAAGTACAAGAAATGCATTCAGGTGTACAACCCAGACCTCAATGAATGGACTGAGGATGACGAATTGCCAGAAGCTACAGTCGGCATTTCTTGCTGCGTCGTCACCATACCCACAAGGAAAACACGAGAGTCTAGGGCCAGTTCAGTTTCCTCTGCACCAGTCAGTATATAAGGGTTCAGATCATACAGATGATGTAGTTTACATTTCTAAAGGTCTCCAGCTTGTATGTTGCATACATCTAAACTCTACCAATGGTCCTTTTCTGAGGGCTAGATTGATGAGTTTAAATTGTCATCAACAATCTCAGATGAGCAAAAATGAAATTACAAAGATTCAATTAAGAGAAAATGATATGGCATGTTAAAGGAGAAATTGGAAACTTACTGGACATGTACACATCAAATATGGTTCAGTATAGTTTACTAACATAGTTTAATAATTATTACATTTGGCATCATTAATAATGGAGACAAACAGGTTTCACACCATTTTTAGATGGAAATTTCTCCTTGGGGCCAATTCTGATGGGATAATTTTACTAGCCCTTTTCTATAAAATGTTCTTTAAAACTCAAATAAAAGGAATAAAAAAGAGAAATAATATTGTTATTGATTTTTTTAACCCAGTGCCATATGAATATTACTGTGTTGTTTGTTGACATCGCAGATATTGATATTTAGGGATTTTGTGACAATCCTAATTAAGGTGACTTTAGCTACTGTGACTCTCAGATACTTGAACAGAGGGAGAAATAAACGTCAAAAGGCTGGAGCTGGCATAACTGTTGGCATCACCTACCGGGTGTAGGTGTTTAGTGTTTAAACTCTCTTCTCAGTGAGGCTGCAGTTTCTCTACATGTGTCTCATGTAGTTTTCAGTGGTCTCGTGTCCTATGTTGTGTGAGTGACACAAACACGATCAGTGCAAGGAGAACAGATTCTGCTTGGTAATTGTTGGAATGATGAGGAGGACTGAATGGGTTCAAATGTGACAGTAATAAAACTATTTTGTAAAAAAGAAATGAAAATATAACATGGAAAAGACTTTGTTAGCCTGAACTTTCTCGGACCTCCCTGACTGTTCATGTCCTTCTTGTTTGTTTTTAAATTAAAGAGATGAAGTGTATGTCAGTCTGAGCTGTGGTCATTTATTCAAAACATATGTGGTTATTTTAATAAGAAGTTTTGTTTCATGGTAATTTAGTGATTGACAAGATTATTTTGTTATTATTTAGTAACATCTCTTCTTCTGTTTGGGTCAGTTTGTTTACTCTTTTTGCAGTATTGAAAATGGTGCGGTACAGTTACATACAGTGCATAACTAGATGTGTCACCATGATGTGCAAACAGCAAAATGAAGCGTTGTTTCAGACTTGTGTAGCATTCACTGCAGTGGAGCAGGAGGAACAAGGGAGGGATTCATTTCAGCATTTGAATCATGAGGTATGCACTGTCTGACTTTCTGTCTTTAATATAAGTGATATCAAAGGGCAAAAACTGTGAATGTCTAACCCAAAGCTGGACATTTGATGCCTTTTACACAGATTTTCACATATATACTGTATGATTATTTTACATATAGAAATTAAATTAGATATGAGATTTAATCTTCTCTGAATACCTCAAATCACCAAAATCTTGAATGTATAACAAAATCAATTCTGTTGGTAAATCTTAACAAATTTAGCAGTTCCATTATAGCCTTGAGAATATAATTTTATAACTATAAGTCTGCTGATGTCCCTCTGTTTATGCTGCAGTGACTTGCATTTTCACACATTAACAAACGCCTGATTGCTTGTTTTGGACCAGTCATGCTTTTTTAGTTAAAATCAACAGGTCACCCCAAACTCAGCTACCTTTTTTATATCTAATGTCTTATGAAGCAAAATATCATAAGGTCATGCTTTTGCTAACATGTAGGGAGGAGACTGAACTTTAAAAAAGCTTAATGATTTCTAGAAAGGGCATGAGAAACAGCCTAGTGAAAACTAGAAGAGGTGAAACCTGTTCTACACACCTGTCTGGTAGAACATCAATAATATTTTGCTGTGTCATCATGCCGGTCACATTTTCCATAGTCTGGTGTGGCATTCATGTGCTCCCAATAAATGGTACTTTCCACAGACTGATATAAATTTGATTTGTTAACTTTAATGCTGTGAAAAGGAAATTATCCTGTAAGTATTAACACCATAGCTTTGTGGTAGTGATTGTAAGAAAAAAACTGCACTTCACTTACATATTTGTGTTTTCCAGAGGACAAATATTCTAAAAGCTAATGTACTGATTCAACAACAAAAATATTACCTCTAAGTACTTGAATAAAGGTATTTAGTTATTTTCCACCACAGCATTATGTGAAACAGAAATTTGACACTGGAGCGTGAATAAACAATGAAGACTATAAATAAAATATGGAAAGGTGAGATTCTACTAACTATTAAAACTATAAAAACTGAACTATAAAAATAGAGAATGATAATTTTGTTGTTTTTTTGTACCTCTCCTTTTTGAAGTTTTCCTTTTCCATTTTAACATTTCCCATAGTATCTGAAAATATAACAGCAATATTATTACTCATACACTCTACCACACTGCACATATAAACATACAAATACATTGTAAAAACATACAACATGCAAAGAAAATAATATGAAAAGGAGAAATGTTAGTTGTTTTTTGGAGAATTGCAAACATTCTTTTAGGAAAATTATAAACAATTGCCTAAAATTGAGCAAGATCAATATTATAGGCTAAGGGTGATCAAACACAATCAAATCAAATAATAATCTCAGAAATGTTTCATTTGTACAAAGTGGATTTGCTCATAAAATACATTATAAAACAGCAGTTTTATCAGGTTATCAATTTCTCTGCTATTAGAGTCTACATTAAAAAATAAGACCATACTTTCTGTTAAAAGGAAAAAGACATTATGAGCCTCTCAGATTAACGAGGAATATTGAGTTTTGAAAGTTTCTTGAATGAATCCACACGTAATGAGAAACGAACGAAAAAGAGCGTCAGCAAGAACAGGGAGAGGAAACATTGGAATTGAATGTGCAAATTAATTAATTGTAGGGATAAATATTCGGAACAATCTCGTGAAATTCTATATGATTTTTCCGACAGCACATGAACGCCGCCTGACTGACAGGTCGGTGGGAGGAGCCGAGCGGGCGGACAGTGCTGAGTCATAGTGACGTCGCCCTGCGCTCCGCCTGAAGACATCACGTGTGCGCTGCCAGGAGAGCGTTCATATGTACAACAGAGTCCTAACCACGACCTAACGCACCGGCTCAACCTGCTGCCAGTACGCCACAGACCTGCACGGTAACGGGCTCAGTCCGCCGTCGTTAACCGAGCCGAGGCCACCCGGCAGCGAGTCACTCACAGGGTGGCGTTCAGGGGAAAGCGGCGGTATCAACACTCGGTGCGCTTCACCTAGCTAACCCGGGCCTTCTTTTTTTCTTTTTCTTCTTTTGCCGCTGCTGGTTCTTTCTTTTTCTTCTGGATTCTAGCTAGTGTTTTCCGACTCCGCTTTAACAACACCGGTCATCCCGAGTTCCGCTTGTGATACTCCCGACAGCACCTGAAGGACTCGGTGCTCAGTGCGGACCCGAGACCGTTCATGCCAGCTCCTAAACAAGCTAGCTAACCGCCACAAGACACCCAGCGTGTGAGCGTGTGTGTAACGTGTGTGTGTTTGTCTCTGTCTTGTCTGACAGTGTGTGTGTGGGCGCGCGTGCGTCCGTGCGTGACTGTGTTTGTGTGTGAGTGCATGTGCGATGGGTTTACTGTCACAGGGATCTCCACTGAACTGGGAAGAAACCAAGAAGTATGCTGACCACATCAGAAAACACGGCATCATCCAGTTCCTCAACATCTACAACAAAGTGAAGGAACGACAGAAAGATGTGTTGAAATGGGGCGACGAGGTAAGGAGACGTCCTTTTTTTTGTTCCCCTTCTTTAACTGAGCCAACGTGGTGCGTCAGCCAAGTACAGTATGTTCAGACACATGCAAGCAGTACAACAATCCACAGGAACACACGCAAGGAAATGCAGGATGCAACTATTGCAAAAAGGAGCACATATAGAGCATGTTCCATTTATATAAACGGTAGGAGTCAGTAGGAATGCTGGGGTGTCTTTAGTCAGCTTTGATTCTTGTGTGCATGATGCAATACCAGCATCATATTGATGAAGAAGACTACATCCCATCTGCGGGGATAACAACATGTAATAAATGTATTTGCATTGCTCTAATGTGATTTGCATTGTCACTCACCTTGCTGTCACTGATCATCTTATGTTTGTGTACACAAAGATTGGTTGCAAGTGGGATGCTGCCATGATCAATGGATTAATTGCCAACTATGTGTAATCATTGCAGCCTGTCTTATTTTTAAGACCATGTCTAAATATTTATTTTTGCAAGGTGTGATTGAGTTTAAAGAGACAACTTTTTTGTATCATTAAATGTAGTTAAAGGTCTTTAGCTCAGTAATGTTCCAAGTGGAAAGGTTCCTGTTTTTACCCATGTCGACTGATGAGTTCATTCGTAACTGCCTGTAAGAGACAGACACTCCCTGGTGACACAAAGCCTATGTGAGACCTATATTCCAACATGTGGGGTTTGCTGTATTCAGAATTTCATGAGTTTGCATTTTTTTTTTGTCCACTACTAGTTCACTAAACTTCAGCTTGAATAAAGTGTTTTGATTTCGAACAATGTGGAATGCTGTTGTTATAGATTAATCCCCCTTTCAGACAGGGGATTACAGCGTAGCGGAGTCAAAGTCAAGGAAACCCAACTGACGAATTGGAATTGATGTGATGGCGTCCCAGTCTGATCTTGAAAACGCCGGCTTTGTGCTGTATTTTAGCACAGATTTACAACCTGAATTTTAGCTGTTAAAAAGCCTTCTTGATATAAGTGAAGCCGTGAGTGCGGTGATGACTGCTGTTTGACGACATGTCCCATTTTGCTTTTGCATCGTTTCGTTTATTTTTTTTTCAGGTTGAGTACATGTTAGTGGAACTGGATCACAAGGATGAAAAGGTTCGGATTGTCCTGAATGGTGGATATGTTCTGGAGACTCTCCAAGACCAAGGTGAAAAGATAAACCCCAAGTAAGTAAACTCCTGTTACAGCACAGGACAGAATGCTCAGTTGAACTCATCACAGATATTTAGATATGTAGACGCCTTTATGCTGTGAATGTGCAAGTAAATTGAGGCCTTAGTCTTTAGGGATTGCATATGTTATTTTCAGAAGGCGCCGTAGTCTTTGACAGACTTGTCGAAGTCGTAATTAATCTGCCATATCTTGCCGCACCTCAAATACCAGCGGTATTGTGTTTGAAGTGTTTGACATGTCATACGGCATGAAAAGTAGAAACACCATTAAATATTGTATAGACGCTGAAACAATGTACATCACAGATGTTACCACACATGTTTGCTCTGTTAAAAAACTACTTTACACCGATACAGGTGTTTATTTTTTCTGACGAGACCTATTCTCTGGAGTGGACTGGTGCCTTTTGAAAACTCCCGGGTAAAAAGATAAAAACATAATGAGGGAAACATCTGACTTTTTTCTAGTTGTTGTCAACCTCCCCCTGATCTGCCATTCGTGTTACTTTCAGTGCTTTATTCTAGCAACAAATTTCAAAGCAAATATAACCTTTATATACCCAGCAATTAAAATGAATTTCAAAGACTATTCTCCCCGGCACGTAAAAGCAGAACTCCTCCTAATCTAAACCTCACAAGGCCTCGTATCAGCATCTACAAGGGTGTGTAAGGCCCTACAGGTAACCACCTAAGACAAATGTACCGTAATGTGATGTTTTTTTTCTTGATAAATATTAAAATCTTTTCTGATGTCATGTCTCTAAAAATGCCACAAATTCAGCAACCTAAGAAGGAATAGACAGTCCTTGGTTGCTTTGTTATCTTTGATCTGATTTAAGATGATGATGGTAGGTGGTCGACTTTTCATTTAAATCACAAAGTTTTCATTGATAATTGGAAATAGAAAAAGGGAGTAGGACAAGGTAAGTTTTGAACTTCTGTATACTTCTTTTCGAACAGGATATTGACACGTTGGCCTTTTTTTTTGCCTATTTAGTTTCTTCCTTCTACATTTACATTTTTTAAACCTTTTCTGTTCGGAATAAACTAAAGCACAGATCATGTTGACACAGACTGTATTGCTGACATTGCGTCATTCTAAGGAGTCACAAGTCAAAAAGATTTGCAGCTGACAGGCTGATGCCGTGCAGTCACACTGTGTTTCTCACTCAATTTGCCTGCAAGCCTACAGTGCTGACTGTAAATTTGAAATGCAAAGTCAATATTTATCATTCATCATGTCCCGCATGCATCTGCTCACATGAAACCAAGTACACTCAAACAAGCACCATGCCTCATCTCTTTGAACGCAGTACTGAGGCAAGTTCTCGTTTAAAAATAGTTTTCCAAATCTCACAATTAAATAGCGTCACCAGAAATACTTTAATCTCTCTCCTCATGTCGAAGATTTCTATCTAGGAAAGTTAGTTGTCTTGTTTTTTTTGTCTTTACAGACCAAAGAGGCCTTTTCCTTGATCAGAGTCAATCATTAAGTGCTATTTTTCAGACTTGAGGCCAGCTGTTGCTGTGTTTATCTTTTTATCAGGAGTTCTCTGTCTCTGTTCTGAGTATTTTGTCTCCTCTCTGACAACAGTCCTCTTGAGTTCAGGGACGCGTTGGTTCTGTTTCAACTGTGTAAACGCATAGAATTAAAGGTTACTGCTTTTAGATAGTACTTGAACTTGTATAAGAGTCCTGTTAATGTCCATTTTCTGCTGATTTAGAGTTGCATGAGAAATAAGAACATTTTAACGAAATATATATAGCATGACATATAGCGGAAAAACTCTATAGGGCAAAATACTGTGTGAAGCAATTTTGCCTCAGGACATCTGTCAATGATAACAATCAGAAGTCACCCCCGGAATGTGTGCATGCCCCAACTGTAGTAACATTTCTTTTAAAAGGAGGAATTCTCTGCCGGTTGTGTAAATGTGTTTGTACAAGCTCCTGAATGTTATGCTTTCCCCGCTGCCCATGACGTCGGTCTAAATCTGTGGAGCCAACTTCACCCAGGGGAAATACCAGTGGCAGTGGGAATAGTAGAGCCGATGCATTCCTCATTACTGCCCCTCTGCCGCACACTAAAGAGCATGATCTGAAGCACAAATACGTCGAGTGGGTTGGCCCCGCCAAGATGACGGATGACATACGATAAGGGCAGCGCAGTCAGTTTATTTAATCAGAAAGGTCATTGTGACGCTGAAGGCAGGACTTTTTTTTTTTTTTTTTTTTTTATATATAACATTTCTAATTTCAAAACTCTTTTGTATTTTTTTTTTTAGTCACCCCACGCTCTGGAGACCAGAGTATGGCAGCTACATGATCGAAGGAACTCCAGGGCAGCCATATGGCGGCACCATGTCGGAGTTCAACACTGTGGAGGGAAACATGGGGAAGAGAAGACAGGAGGCCTCGTCAGTCCTGAACCAGAACGAAACGCTCTGCACCATCACTGCATTCCCAAGGTACATTCGCTTTATTTGTTATCAATCAATACCCAAATCCTAAAGTTTAAAATTTGTTCTATTGCACTACAGCATCAGCAGCAAATGCATTTAGTACGCTAACACTTTGGTTTGACCCTTTGTTCAGGTTAGGCTGTCCAGGTTTCACCAAGCCAGAACACCAGCCCACACCTGTCGAGAAGGGAGTGTCAAAGTCACTGTTTTTCCCAGACGAAGCCATCAACAGGCACCCGAGATTCAGGTAGGCTTCACACCATCGCTGATAAGTTCCTCCACATCCCTCACTGCTCACTGCTCATCCCTTTTGTTTATTTTGAGGAAGTTGGCGCCCAATCCTGTGGACGTTAACAGAAAGAGGTGCGACATCGGACGCCTCATTACCAGAAATCAAAACAAGTGAAAGCTGGCACAACAACCCAGTTTCTGTAGAGATTGAGAGCTTGAGTGCAGTTTAATGTCTTAGGCAGTTTTATGGTTAGTCTCTCTCTTTCTCTCACACTGAGAGTCACTCACTCTGTTTCTCTCATATCGAGTAGGAAACGTCCCCTCGTCCTGCATCAATATGCGAGTGCTTTTTTTGCATAGTTCTATAGGAAGCAGCTCTGACAAGAAGCAACATGATTTTAATTAAACATTCTGTGACGCTCATCCTTGCAAACCCTGCCCTACACCTGGGGGTTATTGTCTGTAATGGAAAATAAAGTAAAGCAAGTTGAGTCAAGCTGGTACTATGTAATATAATGGAAATGCATCAACTCCATACATGCATGATTCATTCTATGGTTACACTTTGGCTATAATGTAATCTATGTGTTTGCGTTTCAGCACCCTCACCAGAAACATACGTCACAGAAGAGGAGAGAAAGTCGTGATTAATGTGCCAAGTAAGCCTAAATGATATGAACTGCATTTAAGTAAGTAAATTGGGATTTCTATCAAATTCGTTATAATTTAATGTGGCTGATTTTGTCCACATAGACCTCTTATCAGCACCTGTTGTCCTGGTGGAGTCATGTGGCAAAGGCGTTCACAGGATTTGCCTCATGAACTGAATGATTAAAAAAAATGAATCCTAAAGAATGTACCATATGAAAAATATATTTCTTTTTTTTCCTCCAGTCTTTAAAGACAAGTGCACTCCATCTCCATTTGTGGAGGAGTTTCCTGAGGATGACGGCGAAGCAGAGAGAGCGGCTCTGCCTGACCACATCTACATGGACGCAATGGGCTTCGGCATGGGCAACTGTTGTCTGCAGGTACAGTGTAACAAACGGTGCAGAGCCACAAACACTGTTTTTGCTTGTTTTCTGACATGTAAATTCAAACCATTTATAGTTTTGAGTCTGCAACTTCACAGGCCCAATAAGTGATCTATAAATGTACTTCAGACTTGGTTTTACGGTGTTTTGCAGGTGACATTCCAAGCTTGCAGCATTGATGAAGCAAGGTACCTTTATGACCAACTAGCAACATTCTGCCCTATAGTGGTGAGTAGAATGTGCTTGCTGCTATATAGTAGACTTTTCTGAGCTTTTTGTATTGCAGGACTAATGCATAAATAGTAGTCGAAAGAAGAATTAGGAGTATTAGGCAATATGTAAAAAAAAAAAAACTGAATTCTGCTTTTGCTCTTTACAGATGGCTTTGAGTGCAGCCTCACCCTTTTACAGAGGCTATGTGTCTGATATTGATTGTCGCTGGGGGGTTATTTCTGCCTCAGTGGATGACAGGACCCAGGAGGAACGCGGACTGAAGGTGAGAGATGCAGGTGGAGCTGCAGAACCTGCCTAAAACAAAAAACAATGTTGGTAGATATCTAGTGTTTCAATCAAACAAAAAGATGTTTGAAGCATTTTTCTATCCATTACCCAGTTAGTTGATTAAGTCAGATTTTTGCCACTTATCTTCCCCACCACCAAGTGTCAGTAATAGATATTTTAGATACATATTTCCAAGTATCTGAGTAAAAATTTCAATGTTTTTTTTTCTTTCATTTTGCAGCCTTTGAAAAACAACAAATACAGAATCTTCAAGTCGAGATATGACTCGATCGACAGCTACCTGTCCAGCTGTGGCGAGAAGTACAATGACATTGATTTGACGATAGATGAGGAGGTGAAAAAGCAGCTACTCACTGCAGGTAAAGTCTTAAATAACCCAGGTCTGTTATAATTAAAAAAAAAAAAGATAATTAATCTCTACTAGATTTTGTAATATGAAATCGTACACAACTTGTTAAACCTGCAATGATGCAGCATTCTGTTTATAGGAATTGACAAGCTGCTGGCCCAACACATAGCACACCTCTTCATCCGAGATCCGCTCTCCGTGTTCGAGGAGAAAATCCACTTGGATGATGAAAATGAGTCTGATCACTTCGAGGTGAGGACCTCTGTTTTCCTACAGAAAGCCCACCACGAGTGGCAAATAAAAGGCAGCACAGGCCTGACTTCAGCGTAAGTGGAACATGTCACTTTGTGTTTATAGAACCTGCAGTCAACCAACTGGCAAACGATGAGGTTTAAACCACCGCCTCCAAACTCTGATATCGGCTGGAGAGTGGAGTTCCGGCCCATGGAGGTAAAAATCGACTGCACCTTTACTTAAATAGACTTTTATTTTTAATCTGTTTTTAAACTGTCATATCAAATTGTTTATTTTTACTTTTCAGGTGCAACTAACCGACTTTGAAAATGCTGCATATGTGGTGTTTGTTGTCCTGCTCACCAGAGTGATCTTGTCCTACAAACTGGATTTCCTCATCCCCTTGTCAAAGGTGAAAAAAGCCACACTTTCCTACTGCTTTATGCAATGTTAATGACCAATTTGAATAATAAATAAGGACATTTTGGTCCTAATAATAGTGTAATTAAGTCTACTGGTCGTTCATTAGGTGGATGAAAACATGAAAGTAGCACAGAAGAGAAACGCTGTCCAGGAAGGCATGTTTTACTTCCGAAAAGACATCTTCAAAGGTGAGTTAAAAACGCAAAGTGCAACTTTAATATGATGTGATGATGTTAATATGATGATGTTTGTGTTCTTCAGGTTATAGCAGTGGCCGATAAATTTATTTTGTCCAAAAACAGGCTGCAGCACGGTCCCTGATGGTGCCGCGTCTGCTCAGAATGGCTTGGAGACTGATGGAGATAATGAGGAGTACACACTGATGAGCATTGACACGATCATCAATGGAAAGGTAATTATTGTGTTACACTAATTGTTACACTGACAGGAACTTATCCCAGAAATGTTTGAAAGAACTCGGGGTGCAAAAGCTTTGCTCTGGAGTGATACTTTACAAAGGTTCTGGGACTGCCAGGGGTTTCACAGGGTTTCTCTTGTCAACTTGTAAACTGCTTCAATAACAAAGTAGAGAAGTACTGGGTGGCTTTAATATTGATTTTAAGGACAAGGGATATACACACTTTTTTTTGGTGTTCACAGACAAATGTTCCTGGGCAAATAGCCCCCAATGATTACAATTTAGAAAACTAACCAATAAATGCTGCACAGACACCTGGATTTTCTTTTTACCCTCATCAGTCTAAGTTGTCTCATCTTAAATTAGTAAAAACACAAATGCAACTACTTAACTAAGGCCACACGAGAGTGTACACCTTCACGAAGACTAATGATCAGGTCTTTTATCAACTGTTCAGAGATAAACAAATGGCACACAAAACAAACCCTCATTGTGAATGAATCTAGTTTAGCTCCTGTGGGTCAAAGAAGTGCTATTATTGGATTTAATGGCTTTTTTATCACCAGGAGGGAGTCTTCCAAGGCCTTATACCAATCCTTAACTGCTACCTTGAGAACATGGAAGTGGATGTGGACACCAGGTGCACCATTTTGAACTATTTGAAGCTCATCAAGAAACGTGCCTCAGGTGAATAAGCATTAGAGATCCTCATAATCTGTCACTATAGTATCAGCCTTCAGGCATCTTTGACTCTTTGCATAACTCTATTTTTCTGGAACAGGCGACCTGATGACCATGGCCAAATGGATGAGGGAATTCGTCGCGAAGCACCCTCAGTACAAGCAGGACAGCGTCATAACCGACAAGATCAACTACGACCTGTTCCTGAAGTGTGACAGGATCGCGAAAGGCGAAGAGCAGTGCCCCGAGCTCATTGGAAACCCAGTGAACAGATTCAAATGAGAAACACAAAAGTGTAGAAATGCTTTATCATACACGCACGCATGTGAAGAGAAGACCAAATATGTGGCTCAGAATGAAAGCGGTCCAATTTAAAGAAAAAGAATGCAAAACAAGCATGTGTGTGTTGTAAGAAACACACCTGCATCTAATGTATGTATATATATATAGTGTACCAGATTTTTATGATTACAAAATTATTTTAATAGGGTTAAGACATGCAAAAGGTTGTGTAATAGAAATCAGATGTGTATTTATTTTTCTCTGGAAATTAAGCCTATCTGTGTGAGAATGTAAATGTAGCAAAGAGTTATACAGTAGTCTGCTTTCAATCGTGTGTTCTGTAAATACTGTACCTCCACTCTTTGAAACATTAACATTCTGAGTATTTCTTTTTCTCTTTGTCGCTGAATATGAGCTTTCTTTGCTTCCGGTAGAGATGCTTCTTTTTGAACTGTTTGCTTTGCTGACATTGTAGTGGGACCTTGAAGGTAGTGTTGCATTCAGGTGGAGGTGGTTAACCATTGTTTGCTATGTGACACTGCTTCAAATAAATCTTTACAACAGTAAAGTTCTCAAAATGCTTTTTATGGAAAAAAGTTCGATATTGATTTGGGGAAAAAAAAGCCATCAAATGAGAAATGAGCCTTAATTAAATTATACACACACATTGGGATGAGAAATAGTTGAAAAAAATATTTATTTTGCTACCTGTAGGAGACTTGCCTATCAGAGGTCATCAAAATTAGAGCTCAATCATCTGCTTATTAAAAAGAGTATGTAATTAAAACACAATATATATATACACTTTCACATGTGTGTCTAGAGGGTAGAAAAGGCTCCATTTCTAGGTTGTGGCATAAAAAAAAAAATCTAATTCTATGAAAAGTATTTTCATAACCATACACATTTAATATCTTGTTTTTTGTAAAAATGTGTCCAATATTGAGTAGAATTCCTTGTTCCATAGGTAGATGTTAATGTTTTTTGTTTTATTATTTATACTTGGTTTAGATAAAAAGTCAAAATATGAGATAAAACATAATAAAAATAAAAAAACAAATAAGATTAGTTGTCAAAAATCAAGGAAAAAAAAATCTAATACCATCCATAAGGTATTTTTACTCTTTAAAGTTTCCTTTTTTGCAGTGAAAATTGTTAAATAAATAAATCTTCCAATTACAATTGGACATTTCTTTATATGTAATTCCTCAAATGTCCAACAGCCAAACACAGAACACTTTGCATCCACAAGGTGGTGGTGCTACCCCACAGCCTTACAAAATATTGAACTCCACTGGTGGATCAGAGCATTGCCTGGATTTGACCTCTCAGAACAGATAATGATTATGGCGGATGCAGACCCACCCTTTGGAGAGCTCCACAGGAAGGGGCCTGCCAGTGACTCATGGCTTCTATGAACTTTAATGTCTTATTAAAGGAACAATAATTTTCATTATAGCACTCAACTGGAAAAACATACACTGTATTTCAAGAGAAATTGATCCTTTTTGAATGAGTTACCCACTGGATGCGGTAGGTTTAGTGGTCATCAGTAGTACTGCAGTGTTCTTGCACTTATAGAGCAATTTATGAGTTGCCAACACCACCTCTGAGGTGCACAGTTCAACAGATCAGACTGTGATTGTATTGGATAATGTATAAATGTGGAAGCTAACTTGCAAGTGGATTGCAAAATTGTTTTAATTGTCTGCCTACCAAGAAATATGATATACTATAATTGGCCTCTGCTCTTTCTAATATGGCAGATCAGCCACAAATCTGACTAATATTGTGTGTTTAATTATTATATCTATCTATATTATAATAATCCTTGAAATCATTGTCACTGTGGACAATTTCATCTGTGTGTGTACTGAATTTGTTGGTGAGTAATGGGCGAGCCAGATGTTCCAATGCTATTGGTCACTTAAATAAGAGCATTCCGAGTCCTTTAGTCATTCCTTGTGAGTAATTTTAAGGCCTCTGTATACTTAAAACACAATGCTGAACAGTGTCTGAAACCCTTTTTGTGATGATAGAGTTAGAAGGGCTGCATCCGATAGATTGAACAGCAGTTATCCATGTTCACGGAGGTGTGGAGCGACATAGAAGGGTGTGAAGTTACATAAGTAACATACACCAACTCACTACCTGTTGTCCTCATTTGCACCAATCATTGCATCATTAAGACTACAAAGACCTTTACGACGGTTTTGTCAGCTCCTGCACTGCTGCTGTTGTCACTTTTTTCCATTAATAAAAGAAAGGATTTTATCAACTGATGCATAGATGTTTGGAGGTCACAAACTCAATTAGGATACCTTGTGCAGATGTAATGCAAGAAATAACTGTTGAAGCATTCCTTCTTAAAAGAAAATAACAAAGCCTTTCTTTTTAGTAGTATTTAACACTAATCCACATTATTTATATAATTAGTGAAGGGAGAGGGGCCTAACACTGAACCTTGTGGTGCACCTTTAATGATGTTAAAAAGCTAGAAAAGATCACTGAACTCTTCACATTGCAGTTGGAAAAGTCCTTTTAGAAGAAGCCAGTCACACAGGCCTTTATCTGACAGTCTCGGACATTCAACATCACGGTCAATGGTGTCAAATCAATAAAAAGTGAAGCACAATAACTCTTGGCATCTAAGGCTTCCACAGTATACTTTAGAACTTTCAAGGAGATATTGTACAAGATTTTGTACGAGATTTTTTAAACACAATATATGATGGACAGTCTGAAGTGTTTGCTGTCTTGATAAAGACAATTAAATATAGCAAAACACTGCTTCAAAATGTGTAACAAAGCCTTTTTGTATTAAGTACTTTTATTTTGAAAATACATTTAGATTGTAATTCTTACTATAACTTGGAATGGAGTACTCAGGAGTGGAAAAATACTGTAATACAAGTGAAAGGCCTGCAGGAAAAATCATACTTATTTAAAAGAACATGAATATTAGCAGCCAAATGTACTTTGTATTAAGTCATTTGTAAGTATTAAAGTGAAAGTACCAGTCTGTCCCTCTGTCTGATACTTTATAATAATGTAATTAGTAGATTATTAATACTTATGTATTAGTGTGGAAGTAGCATGTTCCTGTTATAGCTTCTAGGTCATTTGAATATTAACTGAAATTAAACCATGTGAGAATTTATAATAGAGTTTATTCTATTATTTAAAGAATTTATCATAATTAAACCAAAATCAGTATTTGGAGGAGCTGTTCACTCATAGACTTTTGAAATCTGAGCCATATACATATCCGGGAAATGGGTTTCCTCTTTAACAGTGTTGTATTTAAATGTATGTTATACAAACCTCCTGAAAAGGAAGTTATAAAAACTGTGGAGTAGAAAGTACAATGTAGTGGAGAGGAAGTTTGAAGTAGCATGAACTGCAAATAAACAAGTACAGGTTTCTCTACATTTTACTTTAGTCAACATAGCCCTATAAGTTTGTTTCCCCCAAAGGCAGTAGAACACTGTGATGCTGCTACTTTTATTTCGGTAAAAGGTCTCAATACTTTTCGGCTTCATTGTTCAACCATAAAAATGTAATTCACTATCAGTTTTGTAAGTAACTAAGTACATTTATGCAAGTACTGATCTTAAGTATAATTATGAGATGCTTTACTTGATTCTGTTTCTACTTCACTACATTTATCTGGCAGCTTTACTTACCCTTCAGATGCAGATTTGAAAATGTTACAGGAAATGAACACACTTTAATATTCCATTGTCTATATTCTAATTCACTTTTTTAAAATTTGCACTTTGTGTGAAAAAAGCGATATTATATTAAGAAGCTGTATTATTACTATTAATCTAAGTGGTTTCTCATTGATAAACTAAAACAATAAATGCTCTCATGTGTATTTAGTGATTTAAAAAACAGTACTATAATATGCTATAATAATATAATACAGTCTGCAAAATGAGTACTTTAACTTTTGATACTTTGAATGCATTTTGCTGATAATACTTTTGTACTTAAGTAACACTTTCAGATCAGGATTTGTATTTTCCCTGACTGTCTTCAGTACATTAGTAGTATTACTACTTCATGCAGCACTGACTGACCTCCCTACTCATACAGTCGTCACACGCGTCCACTTAACAATTTACTGACGCTACAGCTTATTCAACTGCAATTACAGACAGGCACATAGCCTTGATGTCATGTCTTTCGACTCTGTGTGTGTGTGTGTGTGTGTGTGTCGTTGCAACACACCGGGTCACCTCCTGGCTTCAACCCTCCTGCAGGGCACCGGGCCAGCCTGCGTGTTCCTCCCACTATTTTTTCCACCGAGCGACAAGGCTGCACATTGTGCTCAGACCGGCCACCGCGCCAAGGTTACACCGCCGCGTTTCTCCGCCCGCCTCACAAGGTAGGCAGTCCGTGGCCGCCTATATACAGCTGCGTCTCTTTATCCGCACCCTCCTCCCTCTCTCCCTCCCTCTCTCCCTCTCTCTCTCTCTCTCTCGCTCTCTCTGTCTAACTCTGTCCGGACGCGCCGGGGGAGACTTTTTAACGGTGAGGTTTTCCCCGAGATAAAAAAAAAAAATTGAGTCCAGAAATGTGGCGTCCGCGGCGGGTCGGGGTGATGCTGCTGCCGGAGGAGCGGTGACCTCTACGGGATGCGATAAGTGTGTGTGTGTGTGCGTGCGTGCGTGTGCGCGCGCGTGCTGCTTTTTTTTTTTTTTTAAAGCTTAATTATTTGTTTAACATGCCCTCTCTGGAAGTTTCCGTCCCGAATTATGAGGATGATGTAATGAGACGACGCCTCCTTCATCGCATCTTGTTGTTTGTCCGGAGCAGCTGTTTTCTGTTGTCCCGGCGTGCACCGCTGCGCGTAAAGTGCACTTTTTTTTCTTCTTTTTTTTACATTACACGTGCGTGGAAAGAGCACTTTTCATACAATATGGTGATGTGAACGGGCGTCACGGGACGCAGATGTGGACACTGCTCACGTGCGATTGCGATGCTTGGATAACCATCCCATGCGCAGCGACGTATTAGCCGCTGCTGCTGCGGCGCAGGCTGCTTATTACACTTTATTCTAATTGATCGCTGTCAATTGATTGTTTTTCCACATGGAAACTTTGGAACGCGGCTCTCGCTGCTGCGTTCGGACTCGCTGCGGATTTGCTCGTCTTCTTCTGAACGACGACAAACGCTGTTTTTATTGGCTCGCTGTCGTTTCCACAGTTCGTTTCTTACTTTTCAAAATGATGGCGCTTTGCTCAGAATGAAAATGCTTTTATTGGCATAGAAGTTCATCATTCATAGTTGTGCGTTTCTGCTTGAAAGAATATCTTAAATGACTGTTCGATTCATTTTCTGTCAATCAACCTAACCCTAACCTGATGTAGATAGACATAAAATCATTTTATTTATTATTTATGTATGCACATGTACTTTTCTTATGTTCATATATATGATGACATTTTATTTAAGTTTATTAAATCTAATTGAGGAATTGTTGATGGGTAATTGATGTCCATATGTGACATATGTGATGCCTTTTCTAATCTAATCAGTTAAAGTACCTGACACACCCAGAGGATGTCCAAGAGATGCATAGCAGTGTATGACCAAATGTCAAATCCTAACTATTTAAGTATAATAGACAGTAGATAAATAGTGATCAGTAGCAGTGATAAAACCACACTGTATTTTTGTCCAGCCTCAGGCGATGAATCCAGATGATGCATCAGTGGGAAGACGCAGCCTGGCCTTTCAGTGGTTAATGACACATTTTGCATTTACAGTATCCAGCAAAGACACGCTGACATTGACCGCTGCTGTTGGAGCTCATCATGGTCTGATTAAGGCCTTGCAGATTATGATGTTTTGGAAAAGCCTAATGCGGCTCTGATAATCAGAACATTGCTGTGCTGCGGTTGAGCAAAATGAGCCTTATTTTGTTCCCGGAGACGAGCGATTGCAATAGGCAACAGTTCACCGTTGGCTTTTTTCTTTACCTCTGTTTATTCAGGAACGTTCCAGTAAGCGTATTTGTCTTTCAGAATCAACCTATCATGTTCATACAAGTAGCATCCACAAGTTGTGGAGCATATTGCACAATGTTTTCGAGAAATGCCTCCCACTACATTATTCATGTTTAATCTCCTGCTGTTGTGCAGCTCTGAATTTTGAAACATTAGTTTTGAAACATTATGAATTCAAATGATATAATGCAAAAGTCTCTGGCATTCCCTTGTGAGTTCTATTGGGAATATTTTAATAGACCTTTATCAGCCATATTCACATGGTATTGTAGGTAAACACAAGTTTTAGCGCTTATTCCATTCAATTTTCCAGTGAGCTAAAATTATGGTATCCTTGCTCTGTTTAAATCAAACCTTAATTTCTATTTCATGTTATTATTGCTGCCATGAAAAAGGTCTTTTGAAATGACATGTATTTGGATTGAGATAACAGATCGACTCATGTAATTTTATTAACTTTAAAGCTCTTTTTTTTCTTAGACATCAGACCTGCTCAAATCAGCCTACAAGCAGTCTGCAGTCAAAATGAGAAATCACTTTTATGCTTTTATCGGTGTGAAAACCGTTCAGGAATTTGTGTCTTTTTGTGATACAACGTTACAGTCGTGCCACTTTCCCGTCTTTTGTTTGGTTGTTTCTCGTGGTCCTTGACCTCCTGTGCTCCTCCTGCTGCTTTTCCCTGAGCATCTGCCCTACATGAGCCTCATCAGTCCTGCACGGCTGCAAGCGTTTCCCTGTTTAGTCGCCTGTTCCCTCGTCCCTCACTACTTCACTTTGTTACCTTTCTTTTCAGTGCCATGCATCTGTCTGTTTGTCTGTGTAGAGGACTACAGGAAAAACTACTGGGCCATTTCTGTGAAACTCTGTGGTAGGATGTACTGTAGAAATAGCTGCGGATGAACCCCCACTTTTCAGTCTTTGTTGGATCCTTGGTGCAGTTCCGTTTGCTTTGCCCTCACTCCCAAATCTTGACTAAAGAAAAAGTCTTCAGTTTGCTCCACCGAGCCGATGGAGCCTTTAGGTTGACCTTGCCTTTTCTCATAAAATCACAGCTGCAGCATCTGAGCGAATGTCTGAACGCAGCAATAAGGAGGAGAGTTGTACGCAGAACACTCTAGAGTCCACATTTTGTCTCGTGTTTGGTTCCAGCTGTAAGTGCAGGTGCAGAGATTGTCCAGTGCAACAAAAGTTGAATCCATAGCTCGGAAAGACGTCATGATTTTCTCCACAAAAACTGAAATGACGCAGCAAAATTCCTGCAGAAAGTATTCTTCAAATACCTCCTGGATGATAGTGAACGGAAAGCATGTTATGAAGTCATCAGTCTCAAGGGTTTCTGTTATCTTTTGCTCAGCAGTGTGAACAATCTTTTCATCATTTTGTTGGAGAATAGAAATAGATTTTCTTTTCTTTTCTGCTTGGCAGCTAGGTTTCACCTGATACCGTGTGGTGGCGGTTCCTTAGTTGTAAGGCTTTGTTATTCCTGGCTCCTGTTACAAAACACGATGGAAATCTGGAAGTTCATTGCTCATTGTCAAAAACGTGACTGTGATGTTTGTCCAGGTTTTGATATCAGTCCAAATATGTCCCGAAGATAAATGAGTAGGTTGTCAAACAAGACTGATGTAATAACCTGAAACCTATTTGTATAAGAAAAATAGTCTAAACAGCCTCACTTTCATACAGTTGAGTGAATGGCTTTTCTGCTTCATATCACACGGTTGAACTGACTGTGCAATCTAATATTATATTGTAAATTACATTTGTTGAATAAATACTACTTTTTGAATTGTCCTCTGGGGGTGTAAGTACAGCCGTTTAAATAAGCATTACACAGCCTGTTTGAAACACTCATGAAGAACAGCATGATTAACAAATGCAAACGGTATTGCATCATCGCCATAATATGACAGCGAAATAACAAAATAACTAGTGTTTCTGGCAAAGTAAATGTAGTAAAATGTAGCCAGACTGCAGTCTGTGATTATCTAAACCCGGAGACGTTAGGGTTAATGGATCCACACGTTTTGACATCCTCATCAACAGCCTGAGCTCAGTCACAGGTTATCTGCTGTCCAGACCTGCCCGTACATTTACTGGGTCACAGGACAGACATTTTTATAAAACAAAGCAGCAGACACAGTAAACATGTTCAGATTGGTAAAGACAGTAATGCTAGACAGACAAATGACTAACAATTCGTGGGCCGATTTTGGCAAGAAGAAGAAATTCAGATGGTGTCTGGCATGGTTATGATACTCGGGTATAAAAAGAAAAAAAAAAGGTTACTGCTCTCATCAAAACAGCACTTAGATTTAATTATAATTTCCCCAACCCTGTCATTGTGATCACTAATCAAACCATAATTCACACAGAATATTTAAGGCTATTAAAATTAAAAGTGCTCTATGTAATTTAACCAAAAACAGAGTTAAAGGAATAGTGGATATTAGTCTCACATTAACCATGTCACCAGAAACGCAAATTTATGTTCTCCCTGTCTGCCAGATGTGTAAATAGACAACTGTTTGCTGACAATGTCAACTTTAAAAGGTGCCTGTTTTATTGGAACTCTTACAAGTCTCGTTATTTCTTTCACGGATGTGAGTTCATGTTTGTGTTTTCTGTTCTCAGGTGACAAATGGAGACTTTCAATTCCAAACTGAACACTAAGTTTGAATCATGGATGGGTCCCAGAGGTAAGTCACTTACATTTGCCTGACAAATTTTGCGAATAATGTACTGGAAAAAATAAAATCTCAGCAGAATACATCCGTTAAAAAAAATATTAAAGGTAAACATTGCCAGAGACCTTTGACCTAAGTCTTTCTGTGCACTGTGCAGGAATCCTGCACGGCTTTGTGCACCTTCCTCGCAGCTGAATGTTGAGCAAACATTCCTCTGTGTGCCCTTCATTTTTCAAGTTCATCTGCCGCTACCATTGAAGCCACCTTATCGGCCTCCGCTTGATCTGCACTCGCGATTAAACCCGGCCTTTTTATCTCCATATTTCAGATCAGCGGGTGCGGGGATGGCTGCTGCTGGACAACTACCCACCCACCTTTGCACTCACAGTCATGTACCTCCTGATCGTGTGGATGGGGCCCAAGTACATGAAACACAGGCAGCCGTTCTCCTGCAGAGGCCTCCTGGTGCTCTACAATCTGGGCCTCACACTCCTGTCCTTCTACATGTTCTATGAGGTAAACAGACCGCGCAGCGCTATGAGATGTGCTAAAGTGGGCCAGAGCAATCACTGCGGCTCCACACTGCAGAGAGATTACAAGGAAAGAGGAAATCAAGCCGAAGCAAAGCCGCAGACCCGCTAAACCGCTCGTTGCGTGAGGTATATCTTGTTTGTCTAATCCACACAAAAAAACACTCACAGGTGTACATGCAGCAATTAATCTGTGGTTTTATGAAGGGATTATGTTGGGGTATCTCTGGCGCAGTGACCAGTTGCCAGGCAACCGACGGAGACTCTTAAAAACAGTTAAATACACTTCAAATTTTGTACCTAAACAAATAATGAACCTGTTGGGTATTCCTCACTGGGGTCACAGGGGCCTTCTGGTGCCAATCACACCAGGCCTATTGACAATAATTCATTCACACACTTATACCTCCAAGCCAGTTGAGAGGCTTCAGTTTACCACAGCATGTTTTTGGGATGTGGGAGGAAGTCGGTGAAAAACCCACGCAGACACAAACAGGAACATGCAAACTCCACACAGAAACTGAACCTGCGACCTTCCCGCTGTGAGGCAACCACAATTCAGTAGTCGTATTTCTAAAATGTCCAGAAGCTAAAGCCAGGAGGCTGCAGCTTCACATTTAACAGACAGAAATGAAAGTGGAATCGACCCAATTATATAACTGTTGCTACTAAAGCAAATAAGCATATTTTCCAACATGCCAAACTGTGGTTTATCTCATGACTAGATTAGATGTGGGCCTCTGGCTACTGGCCTCCGTCACTGGGAACCACTATGAGGGACAATGCTATCAGGGAGTGAGAGGGACACAGCTGGATGCTGACAGGCTCATTGTTTCAGCCATCAAATCCCTCATACGCCCTCGCAGACATCAGCACAGCCCCCTATTGTTCGCTGGAAAACTGCTTTTTCCAACTGACTAAATAACTGACATTGATAGACGCACTGATGTAAGCAAACATGGAATTGCGTTCGGCATCGCTCAATTATCTGTTCAAGATCTGGTAACGATAGCGCTTCCGGCGCTTTGTGCACCTTTCGTGCACGTGTAGGTCTAAAGGCTGCGCAGAGGCCAGCCGGGCTGGCAGAGCGGGCTCCTTGTCTTTCTGTCTGCATTGCGTAAGGTTTCAGAGGTCGCTTGTGTGACTCATTAAACTCTGCACCCTGACAATGCCCCAGACATGAGCTGAAGCTCTGGCAGGCCAAAATCAATGCCACCCGATGTGAACAAGTATGTAGAAGTTCTGTTCTTATCACCGTAGCAGGACAAGGGTTACATAATCACTTAATGACGGTGATTAAAACAGATTGTTATTATTTTCGCATGTCTTGGAGGTATCAGTTTATCAGTGTATAAACATTATCTAATACTTTATGTCTACAAACCAGACTTAGCTTCGCTCTGCCACTGGTTCTTAACTAATGTCGGTTTCTTGGCCCTCGCGCTAGTTAGTGGAGGCTTTTGTGCAGCAGAGGATGGAAGACAGGGAATCTATATTGGTTTAGTGAATCAGCATTAATAAGCTGCGATACGGCATTTACTCGCATTTGAATATGTTCATCGTACATCTTTAACGGGACACACCACTGGTTTAACAAATGAAGTAAGCAAATAATACTCTGCCTATATAAAATTAAAAAAATTTAAAAAACGTACAAGTCCCATTGATGTCCTCTTGGCTGTGGAGAACAAAAAGCCTAATTGATATCCATAAATAGATTTATTCTACACTCCTTTGCTTTGTGTACACTTTAAAATTATATATCTGTCCTAGTTGTTTATTTGAATGTTTACTGTACGTTTAATATTGTACACGGTCCCTTACAAATAAAGCGAATAAATAATTCAGTTGCTCTATGCAAAGTGTGGGATTCAGTATTTTTAGACCAAGGCTGATATTCGGGACTTAAAGTCAGAATATCTAAGTGCAGTATTGAATCACTGAGGTACCGCTGTAGTAAGCAGAAGTACAGAAGTCATATATTTACCAATGCATGTGTGTATTACATATATAATCTAACATATAGGTGAGGAGGCGAAGGTTAGATTTTACAATATCATATCTCTCAAATTTCAACTTCAACTTGGTGTTTGCGCAGTGCAGTGTGTATCTTGTGTTTGTGAGCATTTGGTGAAAAACCAATTCATCACTCCTCTTAATGTCTTTTTCTGCAGCTTGTTACCGCCGTGTGGCGCGGTGGTTACAATTTCTACTGCCAGGACACACACAGTGCGCCAGAAGAGGATAATAAGGTGACTCGGTCGGAATTACACTTATCTTTATTGCCAGGGATTTTATTTATTTTTTCCAACCATCAGGTTGGTGATGCCAAATCAGTACAAAGTACAAGACTGAACATTCCGTTTCTTGATATTATAAACAGAACAGTAAAGATATGAGCACCGGTTACTGCCAGACACCAGAATATAGGAAATTCTGAGCGGAATGTTATAAATCTACTGCTCTAATTTCTATGAGCCAGTACCTGTAAATCCCAGCAGATGAACTGCAGAGAGTCAATTTAATCCGACTCATGTCATCATGATGACTCCCACCAGTGTCCTCACTGAGCACTGCAGTGGAGGTGAAAACAAGGTTGCAGTGATTAAATACAGAGTTTTATCAACTTGTCTCATTGTTACAGATAGTACAGTTGTTTTGTGAGTTCGGGAAAGGCTTATCAGCTGGTGTAATAGATGGATTTGTTTGTTCAGATTTACCCTCTGAACTGCAACAAGATTTTCTTTTGGGATTTTTCTTTTCTTCACTCATCTCAATTATATCTCCTGACGGCCCCCTGACAGATCATAGATGTCCTGTGGTGGTACTACTTCTCCAAGCTCATCGAGTTCATGGACACCTTTTTCTTCATCCTCCGAAAGAACAACCACCAGATCACGTTTCTCCACATCTACCACCACGCCAGCATGCTGAACATCTGGTGGTTCGTCATGAACTGGGTACCCTGCGGCCACTGTGAGTGTCTGAGTGCAACTTCGCCCTCCAGGGACTCCAATCACTCACCTAACCGCGCTCACTGTCCGGCCTCTCTGCGAGATAAATTATTCAAGTGCTCTAACGTCAAACCCATTAGCCCTAAAAAACTGCCTGTTTTTACCACAAAACTATAGAAGACACTATTGACCTGAGTACTGCAGCAGGCATCCCTTTTTTTGTACTAAAAATATACCGAGACATTTCTGATCTATAACATTTTATTATTTATCAGACGTTCGCTTTATTCTTAATGTATTATTTACCGTTGATGTTTTCTATTGATTTGACATGAAACGTGCAGTAATTGTTTAGAACAGAGCAGCCTAATGAAATGATGATTCACTGTCTGGTTGTTTCCATCCACAGCCTATTTCGGTGCCACCCTTAACAGCTTCGTCCATGTCGTGATGTATTCTTACTACGGCCTCTCAGCCGTCCCAGCCATGCGGCCGTACCTTTGGTGGAAGAAGTACATCACGCAGTTACAGCTGGTGAGTTCCTCCGGGAGTTTCTCCGCTTATTTCCGCAGCTTTTCTTTTTTCCATGGGTTGCAAAAAAAGTTATAAAAAGCCTTTTCACGAGCTAAGCAGCACATCTTTTGCCCTTGCGTTCGTACGTGATGTGGTTAAGCTTCGGCTTTAACAAACTGCAGATGACTGGGGGAAAGTGATGTTTTCAGCATTCTTTTCATTTTAAGCTCCGGATCAATATGACCTTTTCTATGCACCACCCGTCACCTTTCTAACTCTGGCGTGTGTCCGCATCTGTGTCATATTTCCTCCACAGATACAGTTCTTTTTAACCATGTGGCAGACGACGTGTGCAGTCATATGGCCGTGTAACTTCCCCATGGGATGGCTGTACTTCCAAATAAGTTACATGGTCACGCTCATTATCCTTTTCTCAAACTTCTACATTCAGGTCAGTTGCTCTTCCTTTCTTATATTGCTCATTAACGAATTTAAAGGATAAGGATGCAGATATTTAGTTTATATTGACTCAATACCAGATACAAACATGATTAAATGCATAAAAATTGTTCGAAAACACATTATGCAATATGTGCTGTATCATAATAAACACAACACTTTTGGGTTTATTGTTGGTCATTTTTATTTAATTTTAAGCAGCTTTGTGTTTTCAAATTATATCTTTTTTACAATGGAAGTTTATTTAAACACAACTCCAGTCATGTGAATGATCAGCAAACAGCCGAGCATACACCACTCTGTTCTTCTTTATGCTTACAAGATTGTACTATTTCATTGGTATATTTCATATAATTACCTATTTACTGCAGGTATGCATGCATCTATTATTTTTTAGCTATCACTCCTATTTGTTTATTTAACATTGTACACTTTAGGGCCCTATACAGAGCCAGAGTCATGGTCAAATTCTGCAAAATTTCATTACCTAGTTCTATCATTTGCTGATTTAGCATTTCTACATAATACTTATTACTACATGGTGGGTACAGACGTTTGTGTTCTGGCATGATGTGATGATACTTTCTTCAACATAAAAGCATGTTTTCATGTTTTTTCCTGCCTTTCTTTCTCTCTCGCCAGACTTACAAGAAGCACATTGTTTCTCTAAAGAAGGGGCACCAGAATGGCTCTCCTGTATCAACGGAAAATGGACATGCAAATGGGACGCCGTCTCTGGAACGCAGCGCACAGAAGAAACTGCGGGTGGATTGACGTTCGGGGAACCGCCGTCGCACAATTCTCACTGTAGCGTGTTAGCTAATGCTGCTAGGAGGTATATCTTCTTATCTAGGATAGACTAGCGTTCACTTGAGACGAAAATAAGCCATAGCCACATATATCCAGGCTTTCCAAATGTTTTTGCACACAATGCTACACAATGCATTGAATCGAATTAAAATAGTTAAAAGGAGAAGAGTATTGTAGTAGTGGTTAATATTGCACAATATCGCCTCCCCGATCCCCAACAGGAAATTCACGCCAAAGCAAAAAAAAACCCAACAACTCTTAACTGGGTTCGCTACCAGCAGACAAACACACATTTTGAGTCATTTGTGGATGTTTTACATGCAGAGCTCCAGTGAATGCGTTGGCAGCTGCAGGTTTCATCACACCTGATGACGTCTCTGTTTAAACAACCAAAGGGACAATTAAAATAACACAGTGCTTACTACTGTCCTTAATGTGTAACCAGAGCATGTGTCTCCTGTCTGGCTTTATCCTACTCTATCCTGCCTATGCTGTTGCATAACCCTTCAAGGACACGGCTGCCGATTTTATTGAATTTACATGTAATATTTCATATTGTCAACAAATCTCAACCAACGGAACGATTAATTGGCCTGATTATTGTTTGTGTAGTTTGATTTATCCCTTTCCTATGTGTGGTAGACCTGCAAAAACTGGCTGCAGGTTTCTTCACCCCCGAAGAGTGTGTGCACCCTCATTTAATAATGGCTTTGATGTAGTAACAGTGATTTTTTAATGCTATCTTAATGTTTTCGGTCTCTGGAGAGTAGTTTCTTGTACAACGGTTTCTACTGTGTAGGAACATGGTTCCAATCACAGAGCTTTACCAGCTTGTTGTGGAATATTTAAATATCTCTTGGTGCTTATTGTAGATTTCTTAAAGAACTTAAACGCAAAATCAGGAGGTTATGATATGTAACATGAGGAGCTACCAAAGTTCTGTGAATGGAACTGCATTTCCTGTACACACAGAGTGGTGTCTGCTGTACAATGAACTACTCTCCAGAGACTGAAAAATGCGATCACTGGTAAAAGCCTTTGAAGCCAATTTTTTTTGCACAAACTGACGTGACCCTGGTCTGCATACAAGATTTGTTGACAATAAGGAAAAAATACAGAAAATTAAATTTGCGCTGTAACGCATTTCATAGACAGGCTGCCTGCAACAGCAGAACATGCATTTTACTGTATATTTGCAGAGCAGGGTCCCCAAATTGGAATATTTACCCATGTAGTAAAAGCATAACCAAAGCGTAGTGTATTGCATATGCTAGGATTCCTATTTAAACTTTCTTTCTTCAGTTTTTGCCCTTTGGTACTGCATTACAGCTTCTGAAGCTTTATCCAGTTACTGCAATTAGAAATTGAATTTACTGAAATTTATTTAGTAAAGCAATGCACAGTAGGTCTGCAGTGCATCTGATTATTGATAATTCTCTAGGTATTAAATGTATCAAGTAAATTTAATCATACTCTATAATTGGGTGCTAAAAGCTATTCAGAAAACCATACTCTATTTGATACTTGTATTTGAGAATGAAAGCTCATTACAGACTTTGCAAGCAGCAGTCGATGACACACTCTCGCCACAATGCCCTTTTGGAAGATGCTCTGTAGCTTTCAACTGTATCACATGATCTTCCTCATCACACGGAGTTCATGGTCACACATACTCCGAAATTCAAATATCTACAATTCTTTGTCTCCACTCCATCTGCTGAAGAGGATTATGTGACACGATGAAGGCCAGACGACTTCTACTGAATGGTCCCTGTGGTGAGAATGTCATTTCTATTTTTGAGTCTTTACTTAAATATGGTGCCTTTTGGACCAGATAATTTGGTTTCTATTGTAGCAATTTTTTTTCATATTTTAAAACGCTATCACCTGATTTATGTTTGTCCACTTCAGGCTGATATATATCAAACTTCAAATCCTGTGCCTGAACCTTTATTATTTTTTTTTCTTGCAATTGGCACACACTAAACACAACATTGATGCTTATGTTAGATTACATGAATTCAGATTTACAGGACCATCAGTTTCTTGGCTACTTTTTAAAGTAAAAACATCAAAAATCATCATATTTGAACTGCAGTTGTTTAGGTATTTTACATCGAGCAAAGGAGGTTTTAGTGATGTAGATATTTATTCCTTTGACATTTCTCATTTCCTCTTTGTCCCTTAACTTTTTATTTGTATTTCATTGTATGATTTTTTTTTCTTTTTTACCTAAAACCATTATCAGGGAGCTACACTATGCCATCCATGTAGGCACAGAAAACAAAGCTTTTTTAAATTGTAAAGAATGGGAACCAATACCCAGGCTGTGCTCCACCATGCTGATTCAATTTAATGAGGTACTGTACGGCCGTAACCACTGAATGAACATGACACATTCCTCAAATGTATACAGTAGGTGACCTACTTATTTACATTCAAGTTCACTGCATCTGGAAATACTGTAAAAACCTGAATAATACATACAAAGGCCACATTTTCTCTGCTCGATGGATCTGGTGCACAAGATAAACCACATCTACTCCAGAAATTCGATTATAGTTAAATCTGTTAACTTTCCAGCCACATGTCATTCCAGTTACGTGATTGAAGACAGGGTCGACATTCAAGGCCAGCATCAAAATGACTTTACATCATCCCCATTGGATAAAGGCCAAGGATGCATACAAGCATGTAATTATGTTACATGCATTTTATAAAGTGTTAAAAGAATATATATATTTACTGAGATCTGGGGTAAGTTGGGGTTAACATGTTGTGACTCACGCTTTACTCGCTTGTAACACATTAAAAACAAACTGAGATTGTAAATCCACTCGTCTTTAGACTGTTCTTTCCTTCTATGAAAATTATGTACATGTCTTAAATAGTGAAGCTTGAGGGTAAAAAAAAATGTTTTTAGAGCAAGAACAGAGTGGAGAGCGACGCATTACTACTAAAGCTTCACAGTTAACTTGTTTATTGTTTTCTTTATACTGTGCAAATATTTGAGAAATGTAAAATTCAGTACATTTCAGTTATGCTTCATCAACGTATTTTCCAGTAATTTAGAGCATCCATCCAAGTTCATATTTTAAATATATTTTACAAAATGTTTCAAAAGATACAAAAACGAATCACGCTGACAAGCCTCATAAACATAGAGAAAGATTTACTGAAGTACTTAAATGTCATCACATTAGCAGCTCTCTTCAACTTTAACTTGTTGTATGGATATTTCTCAATTTATATTCAACATTCAGGAAAATTATTGCATGTGAATAATAAGTTAGATTCTTGTCCATTGCTAAGCACAATTTTCCACATCCATGATGACAACAAAACAATCTTCAGTGAGAACTGGAATACTGACATAACCCATCCATGTATTGTTTTGCAACAGGCATGGATTAGATGTATTTTTTAATATTAATAATATTAATAATTGCAGCAACAAAAACATTTTCCTAAATGTGCTTTTCCTAGAAAGCGGCCCCTCTTCCCACAGAGGGAGTTTAGTAATTTGCCGCTCTCCATCCAGTCGATGGTGCAAGTCCTTTCCTGCTTAAGTGCTATCGCCTCTGACCACCTCGCTGCTGTTGCTGTCTGCAGACTTTCATGCACTGGAATGCTGTGTGTCACACACACACACACACAGCACGCATTTGCAGGACAGAGTGACTGTTTGTGAGCTTTGGTGGCGTGTCTGCTGGCCGGCCGCTATGCAAACAAAGCCTCACTCACTGATTTTCAGAGGCCATGGCCTGGGGGAGACCGAGAGGGCGGGGTGTTGGTGTGTAATCTTAAACACTAACCCAGCATTTGGCCCCCTGCGAGTATTTAATGTTTGTCTTCTGTTATAAATGTCTAATTTCTGTCCCCACAATATGATGAATATAGTTTGATGTCAGTCTGAGCTCTGCTGTGTTCAGCCTCTCCAGCTCATCACCCGTAATGCAAACAAAAAAACACAAATAATGCAATTTATGCAGCCATTTTAACTGAAGGAGGTCTCTTTATTTCAGCGTGTTGTCGACAGCATTTTTCATCTTGATGTCAAACGTAGTCATCAAAAAGTCATTGAAATTAAGTCTGGCTATTGATGGAACTACTCCAGCTAATACAATCTAGGTTAATTCATTTGATTATTAGATACTGACTGTTCAGGAGGTCTTTACATACACTGGGAAATGTTATGTTGAAATTACTTAATTTTAATATGTCAAGTGGTTGCACAAAATTAATTTTTCTAATTCTAGCTTTATAAGTTGATTGTACTTATGTTTAGTCAGCACTTGCAGAATAATTATTTTGAGTAGAATGTACTTTAATATTTCTAATATATCTACATAAATACATTTCTATGGAATTAGTTATACTTATTTTTAGTATACAAAAATGAATTATGACATTCAGACAATGAACTTAAGCAAATATTTTACTTGTCTGTACATGTTTAGAAAATTGAAATTACATTGTGCATAAAGAAAATTTAATTTTTACAAGGGGTCAGAATATTTTTTCAGTGTATATTATTAAGTTTATTTCAATAATATACACCATCTAATTGCTGTATTGTTTTATGTGTTCAAAATTATTCAGTGATTATTGCATTTTGTATATTCTATCTTTGAGAGATAAATATTTAAAGACATTCCTTGATTTGGATGTTTGAGCGTCACTAAACTGAATAGCCTCTGAGCTGTGAGTTTGGTTTAAGAAATCTATGAGGACAAAAAACATGATCATGTGAAAAATAATTAGCTCCAGTGTTATAGGTTTACAATTGTTCTTTTACTGTCTCTTATAATCCTGCTACATGATATTGTTATATACTCTGGCTTTCTGTAAAGCCTTTAGTTACATTAATGTATATGGAAAAATTACAGCTATTCAGAAAAAAGTATTATATTTACCATCTGAACAGAAGATTTTCCTATAGTCTACCTTTACTATTTCCAATGAGCAGCTACAGGAACGTCAACAGTCCAACAGTCATTGTAGCCTAATCCAATACAACCTTCACATTCATTATTTTTTTTTCCTCTGCAAATCCTGTTTGATCTGTCCATGCTCCGTTCCCAGAAAATGTAATACGTGGATTATACCCCATGTGTCCTCAGCAAGACAAATGATGTAGAAGTCTGAAATGTCATTTCACTGAGGTTGTGTAATAGGATCTCTATAATTTGGCTGTGATGTATCATATTTCCTGTAGTCATGAGCGAACATGAACACAGGAAATACACTGCTGAATTCTGAGGGCAATCTAATTAAAATACTACCCGGTTAAACATTTCGACACTGAATTTTTTAATTCTTTTCATACCTTTTAACATGCATAATTTTTTATCCAAAGCACATCTATGCAGTATTTCGGTCTAAAACAGCTCAAAACAGACAACTTTAAATAAATAAAACAATAAAAGCACATTTAGTTCACCACTGTTTATTTAAGGGAGAAAGTGCATCATGAAAACGAAAACAGTATGAACATTCATATTGTTGTTGGAAACAGGTAATTAATTTAGCTCTCAGCACATTACCAGAATTTCTGAAATCAGAAAAATAAGTAGTATTCTAGCACGTAAACCTGAAACGTAAAACATGCTTGCGTGTAGGAATCGTGAGGGTTCGTTTATCAACACCATAACCCAGCTGCAGCGCAAATCATAGAGGCTGAGGAGTATGCATTTCTGATAAAAGTAGTGAATGAACTTCTGCTGTGGTCTCCAGACGTCAAAGGGATCGTGAGCAGGTCGCCGGGGCATCTTAGAGCGGCTCCTCGGAGAAAGCTGTGTAACTCTTCACACGGGCAAAGATGAAAGGTGTGTACATCCTGTCGATGTCGAACGTTGTGATAACTGTCTCCCCAGTTAACCTTAAAAAAAAAAAAAAAAAAAAAAAAAAAAAAAAAAAGAATTTTAAGAACAAAATACATGAATCAATGATTTTTCCCCCCACTAATATTGAGTCCCTTACTTGTAGGTAATGTGGCAGGAATGGTGGATCCACACCAGCTTATTGAAACTCTGATGCCCTCCAGAGGACAGATGCAGTCCCACGTGGAAGGTGTGCTCAGCCTCGGGAGCTGGGTTCCGCCTGCAGAACCGATTCCTTTGAATCTCGGCCGCTTTCTGTGAACATACAATGCAGCATAGAAGCTTACGAGCCAAGGTGAAATCTGGTAAGTAGATGATAATAATTTTTAACTACGCACCTCCTCCTTTTTCTTGCAGACAACAGCAAAAACTTTGGTTTGATTGTCTGTCTCCTGTGACAGACGGAAATGACCGAGCATGACAGATTCCATTCTGCAAAGTGGGACAGAATTCAACAAGGGTGAGAAAACCTTAACTTGTGAAACAATTTTGATACCAAAAATTCAGTTAAATGTTTCTAGTGAAAGGCGATTCAGCTGGAACGAACAGGACATAGAAGGTGTACCTGGTGTTCCTAGTACGCAAGCGAGGAACTACAGCGATGGGTTCCTCGGGGGTGGTCAGCATGGCCACACTGCCATCAGGGAAGAAGCGCAGGTACCTGGCAAATAAATGAAAACATTAACTTCACATTTCTGTACAAATTCACTAAATAAAATAACCGAAGGGGTCAAACACCTACCTGTAGAAGTCAACATGGTGCCAAGCCCTGTAAAATCCATCCAGGGATTCCTCTCCTTGACGCATGTAAGATGTTTTGCTGATGTAGACACCTGTTCAAAATATGTGAATAGAAAGTTCAAAATCCAGTTAAAGATACTCCTTGGATGTACAGTGTGGAACCAATCATAATATTTTCGAAAATATATACATTTTTATAGCATCAGTATTAAGGAATATTAAGAAGCATCAGTCCATCAGTTGGTCTATAGTTAATTGTTTGAATGGCAATTTAAGACTGTTGGTGCTAGATTTATTATATTATATGCTCATTATAACAAGTACATTAAAGTTAGTAGTTTTAATTACAAATACAATAATTTCAGATTTTATTTTGTAATGTCTTGCATTAACAAAAATTTGAGCTCCGTAGTCTAAAAATTAACCAGCAGATTTTTACACAATGACTCCAAAATGTTGCTGTGGACACCCGCTCACTGCAGGGGGCAACAAGGTGCTGCATGTTGGGAGTAGGTGTGTCTCAGAAGGGAAATGACAAGACATCGATATTGGCCTGATCCTAATTTGCATCAGTGGATTGTGTAACTACCATCAAAACGGACACGTGGCCTCCGCAGAAACATCTCTCTCCAGGATATGAAGGGTACAGGTTTGGTGCAGTTCCGTCCCCACACTCTTAAACAGGCTAAACGCCAAATCTCAGGGTCCCTGGTCAGAAACAAGAGGGAAGTTATCAAAAGCAATAAAAACTGCAGGTGGCTTTATACCAAAGCCATTGTAGGGCTGATTTGTCTATGAATAGGAAAAGCTATTTGGAATTAGATTATTTCTTCTATTCTATAATGAAGAGGTTACTCAAAAGATTCAGAACAGAGATCCAGCGTCTTCTTTTGCCCTTTATTATTAAATGAGCTACACTTTCCTTCCCCAGACACTGGGTGTGACTTGTTCCATCCACTCTTCCTCTCTCTGCCCCCCTTACCCTTGATGGCTAAATCATCATTTTCTTTTCAAGAAGCAAAGCAGCTTGGTTACCACCCAGTGAAACATTTACAACAGCGGTGCTGACCTTGCACACATGTAAAACCCGCGGCAAACCAAAGAGAGCTGCTCCAGGGCTCGCATGTCCAGATCACTCGACACAACCCAACGGAATATGTACATCAGGATTTCTCGTGGCAAGGCTGCAGTCAAAACAAATAGCAAAGCATTAGGCAAGCGGGAGGTGGGGCCCACCTGTCAAAAGTGACAGGAGGGACACACCTCCACAACATCAGCTGGATCACAGGACAACATCTTGTGTAACTGAAAAAGATGGAGGTTTATCCTCGAAAAACATCTTTTAAGTGTGTGAGATGAAAGAAAACAATAACTAGTCATACTATAAATACAGACTAATGAACTGTAAGACGAAAAAAACAAGAATACACATGGTGAGAATACTAGGGGATTAAGACATAATTATTGTTTTTTTAACCTGAAATGTGCATCTGACTCCTTTCCATCTCCGGAGAGCAGATCTTTGGATAGGAGGAGTTTTCCAGAGTCAGCTGATGTTCAAAGTAGCCAACCAGATCCTCAATCTCACCATCACCATCATTGTCCTCGCTGCTACAATAACAACATGCTACAGGTTAGGAGGCGACAATATTACATTCTTACGACATTTGTAAAACGTTTCACAAAAGAAAACAAAAATATACAATAAAAAAAAAAAGCTTACTAGTTTCCTTCAACTCTTTCCGTATCTGGACGGGTGTAGTTGATTTTAAACTCAATGTCAGGCACAAGCTGCATCGCCATGCGATAGAACTTGATAGCTGAAAGAAAAAAATCTTTATTTATTACAAGACAACTTAACTGAAATGAGAAAACAACAAGCAATCAATAGTTTACTTTTCTCATCTAGAAATTAGAAAACCTAATGGGTGGCTTTTAAGCTTCCCATTAGAATTCTTTTATTGTAGTTAAATGAATTAAGCATTAAGAATTAATGCATCTTCACCACTGTGATTCCTTAGTAACACACCTTCATAGCCAGCTCCCTTCTGCTCTTCCTGAACAGCTCTCAAGAACAGCTCTGTGGCCTGAAGGAAGACGACACATGTCAAATGATTCATTTCATTCTACGGCACATGTTAATATACAGAGGAATCTCTTCATAGCTTACTTTTTCCTCCAGAGCAATTTCCTGCGTACTCGGCAGACCTTTAACTCGTAGCTGCTGGCTACTCACTCCGCTTGCCCCAGAGCTTGGTTTGAGTTCAGACATCCACTGAGCTCTAAACGCGTTCAGCTCCAGCTGCAGTTAAATAAAAAGTGACAAATGAAAGGGAGGGTTTCATCAGTTATAAACATCCATGATTAGTGTCATTTTCAGTTTCAGAATTGGAAACATAAAAACATTAGAAAATCAGGTTATGTATTTTTTATTTGACAACATGATAGACTGTAGTGGTTTCATATCCTTATGAGAACAATCTTGGTTGAGGATATCTCACCTGAGGATTTGGGTCATCCGACCCTTCATCTTCCTCCTCAATCGTGCCTCCAATATCTGAATTTTCATCAGCCTGTATGTAAAAGGGAAATATTTTTACACAGTTTACTCTTTAAAAATCAGTTATGATCGAACATTTTTTTAAATGGTGGTTTTCTTGATGATGATAATCACGCGTCTGACCTCAGTGTGTATCATACAAAGCAAAGCATCATCTGAATTGTCCCTATTTCATCACTTTTCCAGGCCTTCTTCACCTGTATTTTGTTTTATTTTATTTTTACTTCTTTGTAAGTAACTCATATCCAACTTTTTGAAACATAAGATGTGGCAAATTCGATTCTAGAACTACTTATGTATTTTCTTCATATTTGGGTACATATTTATTGATATGCATAGCACTATAATAAACTAGTATTAAAGCATAACCTCCAAAATTTAGACTAAATGACTATACTAGTCTATTGTCTACTCACCAGTAGAAATTGGTTCAAGAATCATCTTTACACCTTCTTTTAACTTCTTGAAGCTTATTAAATTGGCATTTTATCCTGACTCTATAAAACTTTGACTTAGGCAACAAAAATATAATCTAAGTAAAACGGCCATTGTCCTATAGTGCATAAAGACTATAATCCTATCGACTCAGGATTAAGGTGATTTTACCAGACATGGCCAGTGTCATCAAGAAATATTTCTAAGCAAAAAAAGTCACTTTTATCAACAAAAAAAAATGAAATAGGCCATTATTTTAATACGATATACTATGACAATTTTTCTCACGCATGTTTACCGGTATTCTGTCGGAATTTAGCAATTAGCTCGTAATTATGTAGTTTTAACCATCTGAATGTAGAAATACAGGAAACGTGGACAACAACAATCCCAGCCCCGCCCCCTCGGTTGTTTTGCTGTAAAATAACATTAATAAAACTCATTGATGCTATATATTAATCTATTCATCTTATACTCATGCAGGATTTTTTGTATTTGACATAGTTGTATTCACTTTTACTTATTCCAGCGCTGCATAAAACTACTTCACAAACTCGTATTGTGAGTTTAATGCCATGAAAACAACACTAACTCTAACGTCGCCTCACTGAATAAAACATATATGTCATCTGTATAATCTTATGCACGTATGCCTTAGGTCTGAAGGGCTTTGGTGTCATGTTTGGCTGTTTTGCAGCTAATCTGTTTACTGGCCTAAAGCCACGTCGAGCAGGTGCTAAAATTAAGCAGGTGGCTACGTTAGCTTCAGCGAGCTAGCTTAGCGGGCTAACGCTCTCGAAACCGAATTAACGGCCGAAAACGAACGGCGGGGACCCACCATGACGGCGGGTCGTCCTCCCGTCTTCTCGAGCGGTCCGCACTAGCGAGAGCGTCTACAGGTCACGGTCGGAGAAGCGGACAACACAGCGGACATATTTCCGAGCTCGCAGGAACGCAGCCATGTCGCTGAGCAGCCTGGAGCTTTGGGGGACACAGGAAGTCAGCGCGGCTGGAGTTGGAGAGAGGGACGGGGGGCGGAGGGAGGAGAGAAGCGCCCTGATTAGCTCCGGAGTACTTCTACCTTCCATCGTGTAATAACCACATGTCTACATGCTACACTCATTTATTATTCATATAAAAAATAATATTTTATGATGTTTTTGTGTTTTGAGAAACCAGCAATACAGTCTGCCTTCTCACACACTGGCAAGAATGTCACGTGGGGTTGGCAGGCGTAAAAGTACCTGCAAAATATGTTAAAACCACCATTTTCTACTTCTGATAGGCCTACTCACCCTAATGGTTTAATGATAATAATAATAATAATAATAACAATAATAATAATAATAACAATAATAATAACGATAATTAGGCTCCAGCAGACCCCTGCGACCCCGAAAGGGAATAAGCGGGATAGAAAATGGATGGATGGATAACGATAATAATAATATAATAATAATAATAACGATAATAATAATAGAATAATAATAATAATAATAGTAATAATAATAATAATAATAAAAAAATAATAATAATAAATGACAAAACATGTTAAGTCGGTTAAATAAGGCTCCAGCAGCTGTCTAGAGAACTATTCTAGAAACATCTGGACCGTTAGGGAGCAGTGAGGCACAGAACGTAAAAGTACAGTTTGTGACAACTGATCGCCACTAACCAAACGGACAGCAGCGTTATTTTAGTTGAAGGCCCTACTAGGGGGTCCAGGGGGTAGGGTTAGAAAAATGTGATAATTGTAAATATTTCTATATAAATATTTCTATATACAAAATCTTGTGATGATTGTAATGTGAATATGCTTCTATCCTGTGACCCCAAATACTGTTAATACACTAGACAATTAGGACACACCCCTTTTTATTGGGATATTATTTTATTTTATATTAGTTTTATAAGAGAAAATGTTTATTTTTTTTAATGTTCCATGTCCTGTGACCCATGCATCATGGTCATTTCAAGTAGAATTCGTGAAACACCTTCCTACCGCTTGCTCCGGTGCAGGACAGGATGAAGAATGCGAATCAAAATAATTCTCTCCCTCTCATTTCCGCCTTTGCTTTGCGTCGTTAAGAAACGGTCCCTTGTTCTTTTGTTTTTTTGAATACCCTACCTGTTTTATATAGAGAATATATGTTGTGGCGGATCTTATGACTTTTAATTTACAATATGGCGTATTTTATCGAAACAATCGTTTATTTCGCGGACATTAAACGCTTCTTGACGAGGATGACGGGATCTATTTCGTCGCTGGCTGCATCTTTGCAGCCGGAGCAGAAGCCGTGATTTGCTGTGATGAGACCGCAGGCTGTTTTTACGGCAACGCGAGATTACGGCGAGAGGGCCTAGCTGAAATGTTATTTATATGCGGTGTGATGGACGTAGTGGATGCGGTTAACAGGCTGATGGTGGTGCCAGACAGATGATTCTCCCGCTAAACCATTTGTTGAACATCGATGACGAATGCTCGGCTATGAGGTGTCGTGGAGTCGACGTGAGGAGGGTGAGTGACGCCTGTTCGAGACCCACCAGTGTTTCTGTGTAGCGGTGGTGTTTAGTCAGCAGCTGGGCCACCAGCAACACAACACAACAAATTAGCCTTAATTACACGTCGCTGTAATTAACCGCACAAAACACCCGTCGGGAAACGAAAGGCCGAGCTGCCGGAACAAAAGCGCGAACCGGCGGCGTGAATTCTGTCAGGAGAATGGTCGTTTTGGTGGTAAATTGATGTTAAATTAATGTCTTTCGCTGCACAACTGTCTAAAGCAGGAATCCACTAGTTAGCTGCGTAATGTTATAAAAACAAAAGGAAAAACGTGAAAATGGTGTGTGGGAACATAACGTTATTAGAAAATGTCTCTTTTATATCCTGCTGTTGGTTATTGAGCTCATGAGAGTCATTAACAGCAGTGGACACACTGTTCAGATCATTTATCAAGATAAAGTAGAAATACTGCAAAAAATACTTAGTAACAAAAGAAACCTTAATTCAAAATGTGAGTGAAAGTACATGTGTAGTTATGTAATCATAAACACGTACTTAAAGTGTCAAAAACACTGTTATATTGTAGTAGATTACATTATTTGTTCTAGAACAATGCCAAAACTGTCAGATAGTTTAACTCTCTAAAAAGTTTCTAAAAAAGCATGCTCTCAAGTATTTTTAAACTCTTTTTTCCGTTACACCATTTTACATTTGTATTTGACAAAATTATGATTTTTGTATTAAGAAAAAGTGACAAGAAAAACCAAAACACAAAAGGTACATTTCGAGAAAGCTACTGAACTGCTTCTTAAGACTGTATTTTAAAAAAGTGTTTGACTTTCTCATCCTACCAACCATGATTCGCTTATATTCATCGCATTGAAATGCATTAGTTCATTATTGCAGACCAAATCTAGGGTTTCTAGCCAAGGCTCATCTGTGACCTGTTGGTTAGACGTTTCTACTAAAAAGTCTTAACCTAGCATTAAAGAAAGTACATTAGTTAAATGTTATTAGCCTACAGAATAAGTGTACATCGTAATTCAACTAAATAGTTTAACAACTCGTTTTGTTGTTCATCTCGCCCACTTTTCAGCTAGATGGTGGCAAGCCCATGACACCATGAATCCTCCAGCTCTGCCCGTGGTCTTCTGCTGTTGTCATCGGAAAATCTGGTTGCATTCAGCAGCAGGAAGCGAACACACCTCTGTTTTCCACCCAGTTATTATCTGCTCCCAGATGATGTTAAGGAAGGAGACGCATAATGAATAGATACACGACCATCAGACAGCTCGGTGACGGCACCTATGGCTCCGTCATCCTCGGCCGCAGTCTGGAGTCAGGGGAACTAGTTGCCATAAAAAAGTGAGTATCTGGCATTTATAAATGTATTTATGATGATTTTTTTTTTTAATTTATTAATTTATTATATTTCTTTTCAGAATGAAAAGAAAGTTTTATTCCTGGGAAGAATGCATGAACCTCCGTGAAGTCAAGGTTTGTTGATCTTTTTTTTTTTTTTTTTTTAACACAGTAATCACAGCACAGCAACTTTCATTGGAGAAAATGTGAAGAGCAGATAAATGTTATGGAAAAATTAACCCAAAATCAACATGAGAATGCCTTATGTTATCATCAAACTCAAACAATCTAGAAGGGGATGTTTCATCTTTAGGTTTGAGTGTGGGGTTTATTTTATCCCCATGAATGAGAATGGTACTTATTTACTGATCCAAATAATGCTGAAATGTGTAATTTCCCATTAAATATCATAGCTTATTGTAAATATATTTTTAATGGCATATATGTTGAAGTAGTCATGTTTTCTATATCAAATTTATAAGGTTGTATATGACAACTGCAATTAAATTCATGTCTGCTTCCACCAAGTGGTCAAAGATGTTAATAACAACTAATTTTTCCACAGGATATTTTAAGTCACTACCTAGTGAAAGTGTACCATGGGACATTTTAATGTCATAATGCTGTTACCAAGACTGTTGCCATAACTAGGTGCATTCTAATTCTATTTGTTGATATTTGGGTTTATTTTTCAATGTTTATTTACAATGCATATGTTATATTAACATATTGTCAGACTTTTGATGATTTGTTTTAGTTTCAACATGCTGTAGACTTGAGCCCAGTTGTCATACTCAAAGCCTTTTTGTCATTTCTTTTTGCACCAATTCAGAACGTTACTGTCTAAACTTTCCTCACAGCGCAGTCACACTGCAGCTCTAAAGAGTGGAAGGTGATTCTTGTGTGCTGTTGGTTTTGAGCTCTGATTCCCTACCCTAGCTTAGATATCCCTTTTCCTAGAGCTTGACCATAATGCGGCAAAACTTATTAAGCAAGAGTCCTGCTAATTAGATAATCAATACAGCATGTCAATCCATAAAATCTTAAAATCCCACTAAGGCTTTCCCCTTTACTAAAATTTAGCATGGTTAAACCTGTATCAGCCCAATGCATGGGAAAAATGTATTTTTCTCCATCCTGCTTTCTATTACTCTGAATTCAAGCATAAATCCCACCTGTGCAGCATTTAACCCTAAAACCACATTATGTTCTCACAGTAGCCATTTAAATAGGACATTTTTGTTTCATAATTGTGGGGATATTGCTTCTGAATGTGCTACAGGGAGCTGTGTGTGGGTGTGTGTGGGTTTATTATCCAGCATGGTTACATTTAACGTTATTTTTCTTTATTTATATTTATTGTTATATTCTCACATAATCTCTTTATCCTTTCAGTCTTTAAAGAAACTCAACCATGCCAATGTCATCAAACTTAAGGAGGTCATTCGAGAAAATGACCACTTGTACTTTATATTCGAGTACATGAAGGAAAATTTGTATCAGCTAATGAAAGACAGGTGGGTGTGTGTATGGTTATTTGTAGCGGTATTAATTCTGTGCTTTAGTATATTTGATCAAATTCCAGTGATTCTCAGACTTTTTTTGTCTTCCTGCAGGGCTCGGTTGTTTCCCGAATCTGCTGTAAGAAATATAATGTTTCAGATACTACAGGGGCTCGCATTCATTCATAAACACGGTATGTGTGTTTACAACCCCAGAGTGCTCAATCAACTGTGGCACGACTGAAATATAACTCAAAATATCACATAGTTTCATAGTTCCACATGTCAGCATAATAATTTAGTGCATCTCTGTCAGGGTTTTTCCATAGAGATATGAAACCTGAGAATCTTCTGTGCATGGGCCCAGAGCTGGTGAAAATCGCTGACTTTGGGCTCGCCCGTGAGATCAGATCTCGACCCCCATACACAGACTATGTCTCAACTAGATGGTGAGCCTCTTTCACAGTTTACTTTCACACAGTGTTGAATATTTCACCCCGTACATCTCCCAGTACTCCTTCTTTGTGCACCAGGTACAGAGCCCCAGAGGTGCTGCTCAGATCCACATCCTACAGTTCCCCCATAGACCAGTGGGCAATTGGCTGCATCATGGCAGAGCTTTACACCCTCAGGCCTCTGTTCCCAGGCTCCAGCGAAGTAGACACCATATTCAAGATTTGCCAAGTCCTGGGGACACCAAAAAAGGTACAAGTTTTTGCTAGTGGAACTTAATTAAACAAAGAAATCCAGGAAAAAATGGTCATTTGACATTGAGAAACAAGTAATTTAAGTTAACTAGAATGCGTAATGGCACAGTAATTCACCATTTACACACAAAATAAAAAATAGCAGTGTATTTGTTTTTTTTTACAGATTTAATGTATTACATTGATTGTGAACTAGAATATGAGATTTGCAAAACATAACCGTTGCTTGACTTAAAAATGGAGACACCAGAAACATGGAGATCTGCGGTTTTCACTGGACAGCAAAGAATAATTATTAATTTAAAAACAAATAATTTTGAGTATGATTTGATGGTAAATACGGTGTAAGATGGACTGTCCTCCTCCTGTAGAATGATTGGGCGGAGGGATACCAGCTAGCAAGTGCTATGAACTTCCGCTGGCCTCAGTGTGTCCCCAGTAATCTGAAGACACTGATCCCGAACGCCAGCGCTGAAGCCATCCATCTGATGACCGACCTGCTCCAGTGGGATCCCAAGAAGAGACCAGCTTCTGCCCAGGTACTGTATGACTTGACCTGCCCTCACATCTGCTCATACACAATATAGCAAGGAGGATGTTTAAAAATGCCCTTCTGTAGGCTCTCAGGTACTCCTACTTTCACGTGGGCCAGGCTTTGGGCACTCCTCAGCAGATCCTGGAGCAGGGCAGACCTCAGCCCGGCCTCGTGCCGCTGCAGGCGCCATTACAGTCCCAGCCGACGCTACAGCAGCAGCCCCTGCTGTTGAAGCCTGTGCCCCCCTCCCAGCCGCCTCCACCCCCCGCCCAGCACTGCTCTCCCTCCAGGCAGCAGGTTCAGCCCTCTCCCATATCCGCAGCCGCCCAGGCGGCGGCGTACCAACGGCACACGGAGCTGCTGCGGGAGCAGCAGCCGAAGCACATCCTGAAGCACGAACAGAACGAAGGAACGCCACAGGGGCATCTTCCTTATATAGTTGACAAGGGCCTCCAGAGCAAGGTGAGAATGGAAGTGCCCTCTCTGTATACCGTATTTAAAATATTTAGCCCAACACAATATTGAGTACTACACTAGTTAGTTTCCTCCAAAAGAATATTCCCTCTTTATTTTCTTCTGATGAATAAGTGAATGAGGTAACACTTCACTTTAATGTGTCACATGAAATACTACTGTACATATGGGTGTGGTTATAGTTGTTCATCTACATTATATTGTGTTCTAACCATCAAGGTTAGTTTTTGCATGAAGTCTTCCTCGTGGATGATCATGTATTCACCAGTAATCCTGACTGATTTTTTTTCTCCTTTTATTTCTTTTAGCAGACGAGGCAGGAGTCAGAGAACGCAAACCTCCTGAGCTATCAGCTGAAACCAAAGGGAGGGCGTAGACGCTGGGGCCATGGCACAGGGCACCTTAAGGGTGACGACTGGGACGACTATGAAGAAACTGACCTGACGTCAATTAGTATTCTTGGAAAAAGTAATTTCCAGGAGAAAACGAGGCAGAGCGAGGATGCATTGAGCAGGTGGGGCTGTAATCTCTCATAATAACGTGCCTTTAGCCTCAGAGGAATCTGTTGTGACCAACCATGTAAATACTAAATATACAGAATGCAGCCTGATGTCTATACATAAATATCACTACATGCAAGTCTATTTAACCCTTAGACCATTAGAACAGAATTTATTTATTTTAAAATTTAATTAGTTTAAAATAGATGACCTTTGCCCTTTAAGTTACCTGCTAGTCATTTTTGAAATGATTGGTCTGTTAATTGATATTGAAACCTTTTGTGTTAATATAATTTAACCAATGAGTGACACACCTCGCCTGTTCATCTTTTTGTACAGTCTATGGATTGAATGCCTTCTGTCTTTCAGATATGGAAATGCTCTGGATTTCAGTCGATCTAAAGTAAAGGAAGATGCACCTTTAAACCTGAACAAGTCTACAGCCTACCAGGAGCCATCAAGGACCGCCTCTGCCAAACAACATTACCTGAGGCAGTCCAGATATTTACCTGGTAATGTGTTGAACACTCAGAGGGGTAATACAATAAATAAATCTACAGGATGTCGCCATTTCCATTGCAAACTCTTTACTGTATTTTTTTTTTTTTGATGAAACATAGGCCTTTTCTTTTTGGTAAATATTTTCCCTATGTCCCAAAGGTCATTAGCCTTATAATGTATCTAATAAACTGTTTCTTTCAGGCATCAGCACAAAAAAGAACGTGCCCATAAATGCAAGTAAAGACTACAGTGGGAGCCATCTTTGGGGCAACAGTAGTATTCCATTTGGAGGGACTCTGCCGAGCAGAGGAGCTCATGGTAATCTGCTGGGACGTTCGCGGTAATCTCAGCACCTCATTTCACTCTTTACTGAATTCTAATGAATGGAGCCTTCTCTCTTTGTTTTGGTTACCAGGTACAAACACAATCCCAAGTGGATACTTGCCATCCTTTTACAAAAAAGATGTTGCTTCTGCTGGCCATAGAGGGCATCAGGGTCCTTCATTGGAATCAACTGCATCAAGTGAGGATTCATTTTACAGATTTCTGCTGTCTGTATTTAAATTGTCGTTCTAAAAACCTGTGTATACACATCAAAATTGACTTTTGTTGTTCATTGTACATCAATGGTTGTGTGACAATCCCTTTTCCTGTCTGCTTTTGTTAGATTATGCAACGTGGCGGTCCGGCCGAAGTCCTATGAACAGTTCTACCAACTTGCCATTGGCCAACAAGAGCACCTCTGGTCTGCTGCCACGCCCGCCAGTACAGGCCATCCATGGGCGAACAGACTGGTCTGCCAAATATGGACACCGCTAGTGGCCTCCCCGGACCTCCGATATGTGCCCAGGAAGAGAGATCCACACTTCTAAACAAAAAAAAACTCTTTCACCTCCAAAGAGTAGGCCTAGTTGTTTTGTAATCAAAATCTGTACATACATCTTATATAGCAATAAATTTTGTTTTATTATGTATACTCTGGATGTTGTAAGTTGTAACATATCTTATTGTATAGTCATATGGCTAAATGCAACCAACCAATATTTGAGCCCAGACTTGCTCTTCTGTGTTTTGTTTTGTAATTCTGTAACATAACTGCTGTCTTACTGAGGTTGCACCTGAACTCTCAGTTTTGTATAAGATTTATCATTGAATGGTGGTTGCCAGCCTGTATACATGATATGCATATTATAACTTCATGAAAACTCCACTGTGACTTGTTCCTGGTAAGCTAATTACTTTGCCTCTGTATATCACTTTTTTTATATTACTTGTGTTTTTTTACTGATAGTTGCAATGTCAATCAGGTAATTATTTGTGCATTTTGTTTTCAAAGGAGTTCAAGGCAATGTTAGAGTTTGAGTTGTGTAAGATTTAGCAGCGTCTAATGGAACAAGACTCGGCAGATATGGAATATAATGTTCAGAAGTGTGTTTAAGTTAGTGTATATGATTCAATGAAAAATAAGAATTGTGTTTTTATTATCTTAGATGGAGCTGTTTTTATCTACAAGGGGAGCCGGTCCCCAGCAGTGGAGCCACCATGTTTAATCTCAATGTTTCCACAGTAGTCCAGGAATGGTTGGACAAATCAAATGTTGGCTCTAGAGAGGAGAACTCGCTTTGGTCACAGGGCCTCCGTAGGTTTCCCTACGTGTTTGGGTACTCAATCAGTTGCAATCTGGCCACTAAATGCCACCACTGCACACTGTACCTTTTTAAAGTGTTCCACAAAGCTAAATGAAGATGACCGAAAACTTTACAGATTCATTCAAATAGCTTATTCACTTCTTTTTATTTTACTTCACTTCCTCAGATTTTTTTTTCCAAACTTCTTTTCTTCAGCCTCAACTGATGAGCCATCAAATATATCAGACATTTTCAATTCCCTCTGTAGCCACAAAAGACTTCATACAATACATTTTCCCGGCAATAGTCCTCCTAGGACCTGTTACCAGACTTAAATTAAAACAATGCAAATTTAGTTTAAGTATTGGGCAGCAAAGTGCCCCCCGGAACATTCTATGTTTGTTAGGTGTGATTAATCAATGACCAGTTATTCACAGAATTGGGGTGAAACTGTGGGTGCTGATGTGTTCTCACAAAACACATTCAACTGATTTGGCTTTTAAAGGATAAAATCTTAAAGCTAGCCCCATCAGATACTTAAGTCAATTAGGTTAATAGAGATAAATCTAGCCAGAAAAACTTTATGTTGGGCCTCTGGTAGCCTTGCATAAAAAATATCTGCAGTTTTCTGCTTATTGCATATGCTAGCTTTGTGTTCTATGTGTTTCTAGTGTAAACTATCAAATAAAAGGCTAAAATATTTCTATTTGCATATATAAATATGCATGAACACTCACAGTGACCTGGTATTCTTGGGTTGGGTAGGGTCAGAGGTGTCAAGTAACGAAGTGCAAATACTTATGTTACTTAAGTAGAAATTACAGTTAATTATACTCAAATATTTTTAAGATGACTTTTTAATACTTTTTCCATTTAAAAAAATATCCTGTCTTTCTGGCTTGTTGTCATGACAACGGTTGGCCAAAAATGGATTTTTCTGTCCCATGGATTTTATATAAATTCTAATACTACGAGGTCATATATTACATCCATTCTCTGTCCGTCAAAGCCCAGGATGTAAAGTTTTCTTCAGCTGCCTTTATCTGCATTAAACAGTTACACATACTAGTTCATGTCTTTGTCAAACTGGAACGTTTCCTATAACTGAATATACATTCAATATTATGGATGAATAAGTGTTTGCAATTCAGGCTGTTTTTTAGGTAATAGGTTGTGTGTGGTACCCTACCTTTATTTAATATCCATCCTTTGACCTATATTATAAAATAGACTGCAATTAGAATCTTTAAAAGGACAATATGATGCAAATAAATACATTAATGGTAATTTTTTTCAACTTACATTACTTTATTAATGTGTTTTTAACCTAGTAGCCTACTGTTACACTTTTAATTGAGTAAAAATCTTGAGTTGATAATCCAATTTCTAGAGAAGTATTACTTTCCCTGAGTAATGAATGTGAAGACTTTTGACAGCTCTGCAGAAATTCCTTTTCATTTGACAAAAAAAAAATAAAGCTTTTATTTTGAAAAGTACGCACTACTTCCTGAATTACACAACAGCAGAACAGACTGAACGTTCAGCCCCTGAAGAGGTGCGAGGTTTGTACTTGATTTAAAAATGAAATGTTTCCTAAAGTGATTTTGAACTAGCTATAAAAATTTTGGTTCGTTCTGAAACTACATGGTGCGATAGACTTTGGTTGTTTTTGGGATCCAATTAATCTAAAAATCATTGTGTAAAGTGTGAGAGTTATCAACTAGGTTTAAGTTTAAGAGCACAATACCTATTGTATTTTTGTGCTGTCACATACACCGCATTCTATTGGCTAGAACCAACCAACCACAGTTTTCCTCACTGTAAACTCCTCCTTTACTTTTCACTTTCTATCCAATAGTGTTATGTAAAAAAAAAAGTTATGTAAAGTCCTACTATCACACTGTCAACTGTCATTCTAGTTTTATCCTGAGTGCACCGCACAGGTACAAACTAGAACCTTCCCTGTCTTTATCTGAAGCTTTTTTATCATGGATTAAGAATAATATATGAAAACATTTATGATTTTTTGCTCAGGCTTGGAAGCACTTTCTCATACAAGTGAATGGGAACATAACTCTACTGTATGAAGTGTAATGTTTGGTTTTTCCTGTCAGAGTCACAGATTTGCAGATATTCCCAATCTTCTACTATGGCTGGAAAGGTTGTGCTGCACTATTTTAACGGCAGAGGGAGAATGGAGTCAATCCGCTGGCTTCTGACTGTTGCAGAGGTGGAGGTGAGTGAAGGGTGTGTTGGTGTACAACATTTTCAATGTACTTTGCTTTACTTGGGTGTTTTGATTTAATGCAAATTGACACTTATATTCCAATGCATTCCAGAGGGAAATATTCTACTATCAACTATACTTGTCCAACAGATGCAGTTGCTTATCAGATTTCTTATACTATGTGGTGATATTGAAATTGAATGTTTTATTATGCCCACTAAGCATTACTTTGTGGGTAAACAAAATTCTCCTACTTATTAAATGAACTATTTAAAAACCCTCTTGGAAAGTGCATCGCCTTTTCCTTGAACCCCTGAAAAGTTGATCTTGTGGTTTTCACCAGACAGCGATGCCACATATATGTATTGATTTTATAGAATATCATGTATTACTCGCAACAAAAGTAAAATATAAAAAGTAAAGTATAAAAGTAGAATGTAAAGTTGTTGTCCTCTGCAAAATGGGTATTTTTATGTAGTAAATTGCATTTTGCTTTCACACATTTATAACTTTTTAATTCACAATTACTCTCCCGGTATTTATATTTTTACATTTAAAGTCATCTCCATAATAACCCTTAAATTCACTGTGTATTAAAACAAACTCCCTTCTAGTGTCCTCGTGTACTTTTCGTGCCTGCTTGACTATAGTGTGTATATATATATATATATATATATATATATATATATATATATATATATATATATATATATATATATATATATATATATATATATATATATATATAAAGATATAGATAAACCAGTAACCTCCTACTGAATCTGAAGTGTTGTGCCATTATTTTATTTTCTGTTCACAGTTTGAGGAGGTGTATCTGACAACCCACCAGCAGTATAAGCAACTCTTGAGTGGTGAGTTTTTTTTCTTTTTCTTTAAGGGTGAGCTAAACTCACAACTCATTCCACATCACATGTTTGCACCTTAAGAGTCATTCAACCTCACCCTACTGGTGATGCAATGATTTTTGTGGAGGTGAAAGTCTCCTGTGACCTGCAGACAATTTAAATAGTGTCAAACAGGGAGCGCCCTACATGATGTGCTTATTGTAGGTTTTCTCTGCAGATGGAGCCCTCATGTTTCAACAGGTCCCGATGGTGGAGATCGATGGAATGAAGCTTGTTCAGACAAAAGCAATCTTGAATTACATTGCAGAAAAGTACAATCTTCATGGGAAAGATCTCAAAGACCGTTTCATGTATGTATGTTTTTTTTTTTTTTAAAACAAACAATGTTGGGAATGTTTGGTTTATTATGTTACTTACAGTGCATACTTTTATTTTTTTTTTTCAATAGGATCAACATGTACTCAGAGTCACTGAACGATCTCATGGAAATGATCATGATTTTGCCTTTCATTAGTGATGTGACAGCAAAACTGGACAACATTCAAACTAAAGCAAAAGAGCGCTACCTTCCTGTGTTTGAAAAGGTACCATTAAACATCCTGTATACGATAAATACAGGTTAAAAGAGTTGGAAAATACAACCTGTTGATGGTTTCTCTTAGTTTCTTTGGCGTTTGTACATAATTAATAAACATGCTATTGTGTGTCTCTGGCAAACCCTTCAGGTCCTGTCTGATCACATTTACCTGGTGGGAGGAAGACTAAGCTGTGCGGATGTGCAGCTACTTGAATGCACCCTGATGTTGGAGGAGAAATTTGTCGGAATCCTCGCCGACTTTCGCTCTGTCAAGGTAAGACATGAATAAGGGACAAACTGGTGCACTTGAGTTGGATTTAAACCTCAACTTCACTGCTATATTCGTTATTTTCCATCCAGGCCCACCAAGGCAGGATGACCCAGCTGCCGGCCATCAGCCGCTTCCTGCAGCCGGGCAGCAAGAGGAAGCCTCAGCCTGATGAAACTTATGTCAAAACAGTCTTGGAAGTGTTGAACGTGAAGTTACCGTAAAACACGAGGAGGCGGTGTGAAAAATGTATTATGTATGCATAGAATATATGACACTTGTAAACAAAACCTTTGAGAATCACGTCCATTTATCTAATTATCTTAGTTCATGAGAGATGCTGTAGGCACTGAATGTTTATTTATGATTCTTTTGATGTTGCAGCAGCAAAATTGATGTTGTAGTGTAAAAAGTTACAAACTCACATTCTGTAAAAAAATTGAAAATTTGGTCTTTTTGTTAAAACAAAAATCTGCTTTTAATATTTTATTGACAAAATGTTTTATTGATATGGATAATGAGAATAATAATTCAACATGTAGAGCTGAACAGTATCGTATACAAAGGTTATCTGCTTCCCTATTGCCAGGAATTACTACTACATCTGTGGTAATAATACAACAGTGGATCTCAAATCATGAGGTCTACATTCACACATAAGGTCATAATCAAGATGTCACTGATTAACTGCCTTGATGCTAACCACTTCATCTCAAATCTGAAGCTTGTGCAAGATTTCAAAAACATGAAAAATAAATTACAAAAAAGACAAAAAGAGGACTTGAGTCATGACGCTCGCTGGGAATGGCTTGTTTTCTTGAGAGACAAGGTGTTCTCTCTCTGGTTATTGTTTCTTCAGTCACACCATGATAAGCAGTAAAAGTCGGAACACCATTAACAGACTGCAGTGAGACAGCAAATTAGAAAATGTTAATTCAAGCAATGCATGTGCAATTGTCTGATCAATCAAATAACAATTTTGCAAATTTCTGAGATGGATTCTGACCTGAACCCTGACATAATTCCAGCTGGTAATAATTTCCCTGATTTCTTGTATCTCATTCCCATCACGACCGAAAGGACTCCACTGGCAACTGAAACAAGGGGAAAAAATACAGCATTAGGTGTTATAACACATTCACTGACTGACATTTATTATCATCCATGGTTCAGACGACATGTTGAGATACGAGTCGCACTCACTTAACGACACCTTGACGTCTCTTGAGTCATGAGACAAGTTGTAGGCACCATAAGCAGATAATCCTCCAAAAACCAAGCCAGCCATCAGGGACATCACACTCCCTAAAAAGAGTCCGATACACACAATCATGATCAGGAGTGATTGATTGCTGACAGATTATTAATGTGGCAGAGAACTCCCCCCATGGTTGAGCTCACTACCAGAATAAAAGGGCATACTTGTACCTTTTCTTTTGTATCCCATGAATCCTCCGAGGGCAATGGCTGCTGCATAGCCGAACCCAACCCAGTCAATCGCCATCACAAAGCTGAAAGAAACACAAGTGTCGGACATGTGTGGTACTCATGGTGGACTTCAAAAAGTTGGAGAAGTATAATTTATTTAGAAAGTCTCATACAAGACAAGTCAAACGCACACAATACTTTTTTTTCTACAATTAATGTGACTAGTTGCTTTACTGACAAAGATTTTACACAAAAAACAATTTGTTATAAAGTATGTGGAGCTGCAATTATTAATAAGTTCATCGATTTGTTGCAAACTATTGCGAAATAACTACTTGATTTGACTCGCTGAAGCTCCATATTAGTTTGAGACAAACTTTTAAAAACGTGTTTGCACATGCAGGACGGGCTTGTTTTATTTGGTTCCTCATCACCTACATTCTAAGCGCATTGTGAAGGGATCTTCACATGGCCAGTCTAAACAGGATTACAGCATGTAAAAACTCGTGAAATGTTATTTTGAGTGATTTGTTTTAAGACAAATTTGAATAATTCTGAAACTGTGCTTTTAACCCTGATACAGATAATAGAGCCGAATTGTTTTTTTTCTAGTAAGTTTAACTATAGTCGCTGGCACAATGAAATATTTTTTAGTGTTTAGTTAACTCCACACCATTTATTGGCTTCATGCGATACTTGTCTTGAGTCTCAAAAACGCTTTCCCCTACACGCATCAGTTCTATCAAATAGTGCTAACCTTGAAAAACACGGCTATTATTATATTACTATAGTCTACGTTGTACTAGTTTGTTTCAAAAATGCATATATTGTTTTTTGTTGCTTTTTATCTCGCGTGTGCTTAATTTCCCAGCCGAATTTCTAGTTTCAACCCTTCTATACAGTGAAATCTAGAATGGTACGCGCGAAATAAAACCCTTAATCGGAAAAAAACGTAATATTGAAGAAAACAGATACGCCGTAAACTCTGATGACAATCTTGGGTGTAATGGGGATATTGTTTTTTATGATTGGTAGATAAAGGAAAAAGCAGGGGCGAAATGCAAGTAGCCCGTGTCTCTTTTTTGGGGGATAGCACATGAGGCTAATCAATTACAAGTTTACGTCAACACGACTCGCAGACGCGAGAGGTCGCTGTGACCCTGTTAGATATTTAAATGTGATGAATAAATATTTACACACATCTAATGAAACAGATTATCATAATGATTAGGGCAGTGATTAGTAGGTTCTTTTCAAATTAATAATATTCTTACATACCTTTTATTCAAAATAAGCGAGAGACAGCGAACAGCTACAACCAAGCTACACTTCCTTGTTACTGGCAAATCGTGACGCGCATGCGCCCTGTGCTTCATGTCGTGTTCGCTGACCTTGAAAAAGTGGGAAAGTAATTCTTGTGAATAATATTGAATCGACATTTACATATATTTCAACAGATTTTTTTTTAGTTTTTAACGAAATTTATATAAAAATTGTGTATAGAAATTATCATTACAAAATGCTTCTGTTCTAATACATTTAGTATTAGTGGTGGCCAATCGTGGTTTATTTGGGCCAAATACAAAGTCTATCCATTTCAAATGCAATCGTAGCATTTTGCAACCTGTTCAAAAAACTCTTTGTAATTGCCGTTGTGGTAAATTCATACTTGTACTAAATTATTACAGATTTTTTTACGTTATCCTACTAAAGCAATCAACTGTGTTAATTTCACATTTTATCTTCTTGTTTCTCCCAAAAGTAGATGGTAAATAATTGCCTAACCAATCACTGATAAGTCATCAGCCCTGCGGTTAACAATGCAAGGTTAAATGTTTCACACACATTTTTTTTTAATATAAATAATAGTTTGCATAAGAATTAAAGCTGTAATAGTTTAATCTCTGCAGGAGATTGAGTCAATTCATCTGATTTAGATATTGGAATCAATTTATTTACTAATCGTTGGGAGAAACCTATGCACCAAATCCAATTATGCACATGCAGATATAATTATGATCACATTTATGAACGTTTTAGACCTGCTAGACCTAAGTTTATGGCTGCAACAATTAATCATTTTCATTACTGATGAATGTGTCAATTATTCTTTGAAACATAACTATAACTTTAATTAGAAAATGTCACAATTTTCCAGATTTATATCGAATAATTTCTTATTTTTGTATTGTCAACAATACTAACATAAAATATAAAACAAAAATACATTGAATAAATAGTTTCAGCACTAGTTAATTTTAAATTGTATATCAGGAGTTTTTCCAGTAGAAAAGGAAACAAAAGGTATCTGCATTTGTTTCTAAACATTCTTTCATTTGATTCAATGAAAAAGTTGGTGGAATCATGTTCTGTGACATTCTGAAATGCTCACACAGAGATGTATTATCTCTGTGTGGGTACAAAGGGCTCTGTGTGTTCAGGAAAGCAAAACAACAGAAATCTTGATTCTCTCCAAAGAAAAACACTTTATTCCCCATTTCCAGAACTTTACACGTTAAATCTTTTTTTTTTTTTATAGTCCTCAAAAAGTGTAAATCAATGCATTTTCAGAGCAAAATAAGCCACTATGAACTGTAGACAGTGTGACCACACGCCGCAGGGAGCGGCGGCAGCGGCTCCAGCGGAACGTCTGCATGCAGCCGCCGGGTGGAACGAGCCATTGTGGCCCTCTGGGCGAGGGCTGAGGACCGAGGACCAACTCCTCCAAAGAGAAGGCACGCTTTTCCAGAAACGGCTGACATTTAAATACTGTCTACAGGAGAGTTTCCTGATGAAATACAGTCAGAACTTGTCAGGATAAAAATGACTATAAAATAGCTGACAAGGGTCGTTTAAGAACAAGGAAGGATTATTCAAGTGAGGTATTAGAGCGACATGTAAAAAGCACGAGGTTTAGTCTAACATCCACATGAGGAAACGTATCTCTGACTAACTACAGGAGGATGAGACGGCAAATATGTAAAGTGACTTGTGGAAAATGCAATGGTCTCTAACACAGTAAACAACAACAACGGACACAGTGCATTTCACAATACAGTAATATATATATATATATATATATATATATATATATATATATATATATATATATATATATATATATACACACATATATATACACACATACATATATAAAATACAAATGGCTTTGAGTGGAACCACAGGAACCTGTGATATACGGTTTCATGGCTTTTTGCTAGGTAGATACTTTTGAGATCTATAACATGGTATTCAAAGTAACAAATGCTTATAAAAAGTTTCTAGAACTGTGAAGCTCTCCAAACACAGAAATAACTATAAAAAAATCAAATTATAATGTTTTTAAGCCAAAGAAAAAAACAAAAGAAAAAACACAAACACAAGATACACAAAGTGTTTTTGCTGACATTGGGGCTGGCATTTTTAAAAAAGTATTGCTCAACTCAACACTTAATGTATTGTGGAAAATACACCAGGTTTTGGCAATGATTGACATTTTAATGTTAAAGCCATATTTTACGTTAGTAGAACATTTTTCACATGCATTCCTCCACATAAGCTCAAGTTCAATGGTTATAACAATCATATATACAGTATTTTTAATAATGTTTAGGTCATGCGTTATTTTACTGGTCCTTTAATTTATATCAATTTCCTGGAAATTTTTAGAGTAATTTGCAGGTATTTTAATGGTTCATGTTCAGGGCTTCGTAATTTGATACAAATTATAATGGAAAACAGGAAAAAAAGGGTTAATTTGAGTTAGTCAATAAGTGACGATTAAATTTCTGTTTATATAGTTATTACTTTACAAAAATGATTAATAAATTCCATTTAATTCTTTTACGGACAGAAAATTGTTTTGTAGTGTAGTTTAGTATGTCAAGCAATAGTTAGCATATTATCAGCACATTTACGGTATAATAACGAATTACCTAAGGCTTTCACAGAAATGTCCTAAGAATGAACAGATAACATGTTGTGTTTAGGAAATTATTAAAAAAACATCATATGCTAATATATAGTTTGACACATAAATGTACACACTCCTAAAAGAAGCTGCTGTGTAATATTTCTTTCTAAATTTCCTAAATCAACCATTAAATACCTGCAAATGACTTACTACATATAAAATCAAGGGACCTGTAAAAGAAGCAATACTAAATGCTAGTTCTCGGGTTTTCAAGAAATACAATAAAAGTCATTTACTCTTTCATATATGCATAAATAAACATTTTTTATGGCTACATTCATTATCCATGTAAAACAATGTAATGTCTGTATATTAATGGTGAAGTGCAGCTGGTGTTAAGAACCTCTACAGGAGATGCATGCCATCAAGTATGTTCTAGTAATGTAAAAACATTACTTTAAAAAAAAGGCTCTGCACACACATACAAATGTTTTCAACTATTCTGGCTCATTAGACGTCTGCTCAGGTTTCAGATGGGTGAGGCTATGCTGGAAATTGCAGATTAGTCACCTGGATTTACGGATCAGAGCGAACCAGGGGTGACAAAAGCTGCGTTTTATTAGTGGTTTAATTTCCCCCATTCACCTTTCTGCGGCCCTTGGTGCTATGTAACATACGTCCTGCTGGACGCCACTTGGAGGGCAAGTGGCCAGCGGAGGAGTGGCAGGAGAAGTGAAACGCACTTTCAGCCCAAACTATCAGGGTTTGCAAAAGTTCACTTTAGATTTTCAGATTCCCTTGAGAACAAGTGCCGCGAGGAGGTGAACGAAGGGATAGGTAAAACACTAGTGAAATGCAGCAGAGCTCAGCAGGATTGCGAGGGAGACGTTGATCAAGCAGCTTACACACTCCCACACATCCCTGGGAGGAGGCTCAGCTCAATAAGTGAAAACACCTTTATGTTTAAAAGAGCAAAGTGCATAATCCTTCTGACATGGGACTTGGCATAAACTACAGACAGCATCACAACCGATATCGAGTCAGTGCACTCCGTAGTAATAACCGACGACTGACAACTAGCAAGCTTTTGTTCTGCGTCTTGTTCTAATCTTGTCTTCTCGAGTATTCCACACATTTGTGTGCTCAAAAATAAAACGTTGTTAGAGCAAAACTGGCCGATGGTTGATGGAAGTGAGCATGCAAGAATACAAATTTGGCTAAGGTGGCTGGGGGGTGGGTTGGGGGAGGGGGCGCAGGGTTGTAACTATTTATCTTAGGATAGAGATCAAGGGATATTTCTGAGGAATCTAATTCTTTTCAACAAATCCACTCTTTTTTTTTTTATTATTTCAGGCTGCAAATCCAAATAACACGCGGGAACAAGTAGCACAAAAAGCTTAACAGTCCGTATCTCGGTTCAGCTTTCAGCTCAAGGTCACCAGTGAGCCAGACATGTGGGATGAATCTCTGAGCCTCTTATCAGATGCTGCTCTGCATCTGGAACACACCTTGTATTGCGATGCAGGAAAAATGGCAATATCTCTCCCATGTCTTTTGTGCGTCTCATCGTGGGCAGCCTTCGCCCTGTTCGTTAAGGGGAGAAATTCACCCACAGCCACCCGAGAAGTGTCCCGTACACCCAGGTTTTAAAGTACAGTTTCCGGCCGTTCTCGGTGAGCAGCATTGGCAGCGTGAGCCCGCCCAGCAGCAACACTGACGGGAGGGTTTTGGAGAGGTGCAGCGGAGAAAGTCTGGCCTCCCCGGGGAAGCTGCATAGTTTGCCTGCATCGTCCGACTCGTAGAAATCTGTCAGCAGCCTTTGAGAAGACAGAGAGCTCTCTTAGGGATTCAGCCGATTTTGCAAATCCAGGACACTGGATTTGGAAAACAATCTTTTTACAGCAGTTACAGCACAAAAAACTGCAGTCATGCACCATGTTCAATAGATCGCTTATTTCTATTATCAACTAATCTGCCAATTACTTCCTAGATTAGACAATTAATCTGTATTTTAGTCTTTGAGATGTAGTGACAAATTATGAACAAAATGGCTGGAGTCAAGTCAACGATGTGTCTAAATTGCGCATTGTTTCTGACTAATAATCTAAAATATTATAATATTCAATCAACAAAATCAGGACATTTGAGAATCTTAAACCATGAAATATTTAACACTTCTGCTTGAATGCAGTGACAATTAATCAATTAGCAAAACAGTCACACATTGATTAATGCAGCTCTGAGTCACAGTCTATACCAGTGACTTTTCCTGTCAACTGTCTCCGCTGGAAGGAAAACAAAAAAAAAAAAAAAAAAGACTCCCTGTAAATTGAGTGAACTGTTATCAACATTAGGGAAACAAAATTAAGCCAACTGTAATGTTACCGACATAATATATGTAGAACACGACCTTCATTATTCACTCAGGAGTAAAGAGTTGTGCAAATGAAAACTGTTAAGAGCAAAACAGATTCATCACTTCTTGGTTTTGACTGATGCTTTTCCTTTCTCCACTGTAATTATGTCTCATAATATACTTTGTCTTTGAATACATTTTACTATCCTGAATTTCAATTAATTTTGTTTGCTCATTGTTCTCACTCGATTTACACTGAATGTGCATGAGGTAGGAAGAATGTGTCTTTTAAGGATCGTACAGAAGCCAAGATGCATATCTGTGATTAATCGGTGCCCTGTGGAATCAACACACCAACAGCCTCCCCGCCGTTTGCTTATTGACTGAAGCAAACACAATTTCAATATGATTAATAGTTCCACCCACGCACACTTACCGGTCCTTGATTTCAAACCGCTCGTGTAGCCACCTGCGGAAAAACACTGGCTCTGGAGGAATTTCCTTTATGTCCACACGTTCGAAGTGTATGTGGATTCTGGGACATTCTTTGCACAGGAATTCTGTCAAACACAAAAAAAAATAAAGAGACTAAACAAAAACAGGAAGAGGCTTTCAGCGAAACGGCACGTAGAGTGAGCCCTTAAAATCAACACAAGGTGACATTGATAGAGCGGTGCTGCCGTGGTGCTGCCGTGGTGCTGCCGTGATGCTGCGATGCCAAGGCCCTTTTGGTTTAATAAAGGCACAGATCAGTCAAGTTCAGCAGCTTGCTAACTACACTGGAGCGACACAGTTACGCAACTTGATTCTCAAACCAGCACAAACTGAATTGGATTAAAGTAAAAACGAATAGTGAAAATGGGTAAAAAGCTAGTTAAGTTCTAGTAGTTGTCAAGTACAAGAAAATGTAGCTCAGGACTCAAATCATCCCTTGAAAATGTATTTTTCTAGTGAGATAAAACCTAATCAGTTTCGACAGCAGCAAATACAAACATCTTAAAGCTAAAACGTTTCAGGCGTTTGAGTCTCAAGCCAAATGAAAGTGTCGAAGCATGTTGCCAAGTCAGAAAACCAAAGAGTCTGAGAAGGCCAGATATAAAATTGTAACCAAGTGTGAATGCTCAAGGCTACACGTGTATCCCCAGAGGCCTTCGAGTTCCTGTTTCCACAACATGTAATATTATCAGGAAACCTGGCACTGCGGCCAAAAGAGGAAACTTGATCGAAGTCAAGCAGCGAAAGATTGCTTCGCTGGTGGAGAAAGTGCCTCCATCAGCCGCTGCACACATTCGCAGATACAATGAATTCCGGTTAAACAAACACTTACAAACTATGGAAGAAGGTTAATGAGGGGGGACACAAACAGGATTTATTTTTGCCAGAACGCACCTGAAAAACAGCCATAAAAGGGGAAAAACAACACAAAAACTTTCCCTTCCTCATCTATGGAGGAGCTGTGCTGGGGTTTGCTCAACACCCTGAACGTGTGCTGGGCATCATCAAGCAATAAGATTCTTAAAGAATTTCATAAATCAAGGCTGAACCTACTAAAGGAAAGTCCAGCTTTGGCAGCAGGTCACGCGCTTTGAACAGAATAATAAGACCTCAGAAACAGCCAGGAACAGCAATGAAAAAACTTTATGAGTCAGTAAAAAATACACAGAAATGTTTTACGTTTAGATGCATTCAAATTGATTACATTTCTATCCTCATTTTGAAAAAAAAAATATAAATATGCACAGAGATGTTTATCAAATACATCAGAACATCTTTTATATCAAGATGCACCAAGTGTTATTCAACTCGACTACAGATGTTTTCTGCATTTCATCTCATTTCAATTCACAACCAAGCTCCCATGGATCAACATTCCCTCTTTAATTTCCATCAAGAAAAGGTCAAAGATTTCCCATTTACAATATACAACCCTGGGTGCCGGTTTATTACATATACCTGTACAATTAAAAGGAAAAATATACAACTAACCCTGCAGAGGGAAAGGGGGATTTTAATTAGACCGGCAGCTCGAGGCTGTGTGAGCGACGTTACAATATTGAATCAGAAGTTTCTCACATTCGCTGTGGGTGTAGGGAGAAAAAAAAAAATCAAACATGTACAAAGTCTGCAAACTGATCTAGGGGCATTCATTGAGAAGTGACAACTGTAGGCTCTCAGAATCTACAAAAAAAAAAAAAAAAAAATCGAATAAAACTCTTTAAGCTATTGAAATGACAGGTTGGATTATATTGAGTGAGTGGTAGTCCTTATTAGGAAAGTAGGAAGTAGGGAAGAGTATTGTTTAATTCCTATTAACAATGCAATTGATAAAAAATATAGGCATGGATCATGAAGAAGACGACTCTTGAACTACAATAATTAATCAATTCATGCATTAGTCATTCAACAGAAAATTAATGGGCAGCTTTTTTTATTAAAAAAAAGAATGCTAACATTTTCTGGGTGCACCTCAAATGTGACAAGTCATTAATAAACATAAATCTAACCTCAGACTTTACGTCAGTGTCATAAGTTGCACATCAAGACAAGTTTTGATCATTTTTCCTCTGAGAAAAATCGAAAATGTCAGGAACAAGATTACATTTGTTGCCCAGACTCCTCGTCACCGAACTCTGTCTTTCTGGCAGTGAACTGTAACCTTAACTCGCTTTGATACACTAACTAATGAAAATAGAACTGAAACTTTGGCCAAAACAACGAACGCTACCTACTTTCTCAGTATTGTTACCACCCACTTCTTCAAAGAAACGCTTGACATAACAAATCATTCTCTGTTGGATTTGTTCAACTCTTCTCTCTAATCCTTCCTTGTTCCTGATGTTTTAAAAACATAGTGCATCATCTCCTTAAAAACATCCACAATGGACCCAGATACTGAGTCATTTAAAAAAAAAAAAAAACACTGATGTACATCACAGTGTATGTGTATGTGAAAAATATCACTTACATTATTTCAAAATCATTTGCACTGTTCATTTTGATAGAAAATCTTCCCAAATGCAAACTAGAAAGATTGTCAAATAAAATCTGTATTTGGACACGAGGAGCTGCAGTGTGAGCAGAACTTGAGTCATTTCCACCTCCTTGTGAAATTACAAGAATCACCTTCGCCACATGAGACCAGGAAGTGAGTGCGTGACGAGGAATGCTTTTCCATTCTCCCAGTTGTTTTTGCTCAAATCACATTGATGTTTATTCCTGACAGAAACGGGATGTTTTTCTAAACATTCAAACAGCGTTTGTCCAACAACTGGGAAACATCGGCGAATGAAAAACACCAAATCATGGTGTTTACAGGAAGTAAAGGTAATGTTTGCTGTGCGGTTAATCACGCAGGGAGTACCCACAGATGCAGGATTAGAAGCTGATAATACAACAGCAGCGTGATTGTGGACACACTGATTAAGAGAAAATAGAGGCTGAGTGCAGTCGCTAACTTATTTGCTGATATCATGGTCTGCCAAAATACAATTTCAATTTGATTCAATTCAGGAGCCTGTGATCAATATGGGACGATATCATGAGCCTGTTTAACACAATCAGTTTCATTTATGTCAACCAATATCAACTCAAATATGACAATTTTATTACTGAACTCTTCCAGACATTTAAATGAAAATCAATAAACCTAAGTTACCTATCAATAATTTAATTCATGTTTTTGAAAATTAAACATAAAATGTAAAAACAAAAGCTGAAGGGGCTGCTGACACATTCAAGTTAGTGTTTCTATTTCACATGTGGGCCATGTTCGTTCTTTCCTGAGCATTTTATCTTGTAACGGCATTGTTTGCATACGCTTTGCCTGTTGACCGAAATCCGAAATATTTCCACGTCGCTGATTTATTCCCGAGAGCAGAGTAAATATCCTCTTTGTCTTTTTCTTGGCTGCTTGCCATTATCTGCCCAGTGCTCAGACGGAAATGGTGACACAGACGAGCCATGGGAATTTCAAAGTAAAAGCGTGCATTAGTGACGTGGATAGATATTTTACCTTTGCATCAATGATACTGGATCATTGCTGATTGAATGGATATAAAAATCAAAAGATCATTACACCTTATCTTTGCTTGGGATTTTGTTTTCTCGCTAAAGTTTCTCCCATGTGTTTTGTACATTTTTCATTCTCATATTCTGGCTTGACCGGATAGGGACCTATTTAAGAGGTTTACATTGTGTGTAAAGAAGCAGAAAACTTGATAAAATCCTAGACCAGCTGCATAAAGTAGAAGAGCTATTATAAGATAAACCTCAAACTGTAAAGCATGCAGACATATTCCAGTAGTGCTCTGGAGGACGTCCCCAGACACCTGCTTACCTGGCATTGAAGGCGCTGCTTTTCTCTGACCCTTGTCTTTCAGCGTTACCTCGTAGGCTACCGTGACGTCATACACAGCCTTCAGGTGGCTCCTCATGGACTCGATGGCTATGTGAGAGGCCTTCATTCTGGGGGTGAGGGTGTGCCTCAGAATTGCCAGTCCTTTAGAAACGATGGAACACAAGTGGTACATGAATTAAGTACGACTGTGACGTTTATTATAATAGCTTGAACAATAGATCATGGTGGCCAAAGGGTTTAAAATACTGATCTTGAAATGAATATTTTAAATAACTTTAAAATAAAAAATATATATTTGTTTAAAATAAACGTATTTGTTGCTGCTTGTGTCATTTACTACAGTGTGTGTTTCACTGTCAATGTGGTACCCTCCCCTGTTCACTAATACCTCACTAATAGCAGATAATGGTCATGTGCCCATGTTGGTGCTGGAAAGAGATTTATTTGGATTAATGGGGGAAGGTAATATTCAGAACTGTGGTTCTGAGATAGGCTTAATCTCTGCGGAACAGTTTGTGAGCCAACCTGTGAGCACCAAAACACACAATAGCGTTGTGATAATCATGTTGACGCAACAACTGTAGTTAGCTGTAAAATCTTAAGGCCATATTAAAATGGTATATTGCATTTAATTACAAGCACCAGGCAAATGTGTTTAACTTATAGAGAAAAAGTAAAGAAACCTCCATTTCAAAATAATTATTTGTGGTACGGTGAGTAAGGACTGAATCATCTCTTACCAGTAAATACTTTACCAAATTAATTATTTTCACAAAAATGAGCTACACCAGCTGGAATATTGAATAACTAGTTTGATGGAAGCTGGACAGTTCTTGGAACCAAAGCAATAAAAATATATTTACATATCCACAACAAATGCCTTTCATTTAATACAAATTGTACTTGTGTCACGCATACTGGATGATTATACAATTTAGTAATTTATGAAGTAATACAATAATGCTCATTGAAGTTCACAGCTGATTCACAGACTGAGCATGCAGGGTGTGTGTGTGTGTGTGTGTGTGTGTGTGTGTGTGTTTGTGTGTGTAAATATGCAGCAGTATAGCAGTAAATGGCTGCTATCATGTCAGTACCTTCTTTTGTAGCAAAAGCCTGACTGTCAGCGATAACATTCTTGAGTTCTGGATTATACCGAGTTCCTTCCGGGAAAATGACAAGGTACATCTGTTGAAAGAAAAATGTATGAGATTAAAGCCTTTTAACTTTTGGTTCTTAGTGCACGGGCCAAAATAGAATTTTTAATATTTGCAGGATTTGTTGGGCAAGAAACGCAAATCAAAACCTCTGTTGATCCTTGAAGGTTTTCATCACCTCTTTGGTTTATGGCTGAATTGAAATGCATTTGTGGTGAGGTAGACATAACCTACATCTATTCTGTAGAATATCAAACGAATAAAAGTATTCTATAATAACTGATGAAGATGATGAAACAATGCAGCAATGATATTATACCTTGAAGGACAGCAGAGCATAGGTAAGCCAAACTATTATTTAGTTTAAAAAATATTTCAGAGTTGATGAGTATTTCTATTAAACTGGGTCATTGGTAATGCTAAAGTTTTTGCAGTGAATTAGTCTTTTCACTTACAAAAAACAGTTTGCTGTTGCCAAAAGCAACACTATGAGAGCACAGAGTGAACCAAGCACAAATAAAAGACAAAAGTTTTAAAAAATGAAAGAAAGCTCTGTAAAGCCTGTGGCTACTGTCAAATGAGGTGAAACTTGTTTCTGGGTTCACAGTACACCTTTGATCCAATATTACAGCAGAGCTTTCACGGTGTAGCTTCAGGTCCCCGGGACCACTTCTGTCCAATACACAGACACATGTTCACATTCACCCACATACCCGAGGAACAACACTAATCTCCCACAGTTTAATCCCAAAAAGTGATTAAAACAAGCCCTTTCAACACATAATACACACGCACACACACATCCAAGGGACATTACTGATGCAATTTCTGATTATCAATTTCACCTCATTGCCACCATCAGATGTTTGATTAAGTCAATATACTCAATGTGAGACACCATTCAGGGAACAAAAAATTACAAAGTGCAAAGGAATTTTTGGAGAACAGATGTTGGTGGTCCTCAGAACAAAGAAAAAAACAAATCAAATAATTCACACTAATGGGATCAACCATATTTACACCAACCGGGAAAGTGATGATTTTAGTTTTTGCAAGTAATTTCTAAGTGGTAACAGAAAAAATATTAGGTGGACTATTTGGGATAAACTTGCAATTATGACAGTTTACAGAGAACATAATGTCACCAAGAGGCCAATATAAAACATGAATAAAACAGACTTACTGGTGCTCCAGCCTGAGTTTGAGAATCAAGCTTCTTCTTCATCATCTTTTCATCAAACTTTGCACTTCGTTTCACATAGATTCCTCCATGCTGAAAGAACAAAATCAGCCAAACAGAACAGCAGAGGGGAGTGAGATTTAAATGAAAGCTACACCTTTTCAGCTCTGGTTAACAAAATGACATCCATATACTCACACAGTTGCATTACCTGAGAGAAATACCACCCGTAAAGTGGGAGCCACTTGAGTCCATCCTTGAGAACGTATCTGACGTGTCCGAGTGCGTTCTGCCTGATGGCCAGCATGTCAGCAATTATCCAGTCAGCTAAGAGAAGGTCATCAGCAGACATTAGAGATTTATATGAAACTGTGCTCCATACTGGACTGCTTTGGCTATACATCCAAATGTTATACCTGTACATTGATGATTGGACAGGTAGATCACGTTCTCTTTGATCTTTGGTATATCTCCATATATAACAATCTACAGAGACAAAAAGAAAATTAAACAACATTACAGACCTCAGCAAGATGGTAGGAGTGGACTGTTATTAGTTTTATTTTACAACAAAACCAAAGGTTTTCATTTTGCCTGTTTTTTTTTTATACACAGAGTAAATGTGCACCTTTCTATTATTCTGACCACTCAAAGCACTACAAGTATTTATTCACCAGGTCTCACACTGATGGTGGAGGCTGATATTTAAGGTGCCAACTACTCATCAGGATGTAACTAAATCACACATCAACGGCGCAGCTACAGGAATAACCCATGATGATCTAGTGTACTGCACAAACCACACCCTTTCACAGACAAGGGTTTACCTGCTACAATACTGTTGCTATTGTTGTTTTAACAGATGGCCACAAACCGGAAAAGAAATGCAGACATTCTTGCAGTGCAACTGGCTTATCAATAGCTTTTTTGTCAGCCCCAGGGATGGGCACATTTTTTAGGTGTGTCTTAAAAAGAACATTTGGGTGCTTATATAAACACTAAAAGGGGTTTGTCTCGCTATAAGTGTTGCTCGTGTTCATGCAGACTATGGAAAGATGCCATTCGAATGTGCTTCAAATCAAAAATAGGGACTTTGGCACTAAAAAGATGCAATGTTAATCTGCATCTACTTACTTTTAAAAATTTGGAAGCGGAAGCTTCAAATGAACATTTAAATATACTTTGCACAGAAAGAGGCTTGTGGATTTAGGCCCCAATCACTTGCACTATAAGGGAATTATAAAGGAATCTCCTAATGCTCAGTATGAAAGAAGGAATTATTACAGCATAGGGATAAAAGGGGAATTGTTCCACCAGGCTCCTGACTGCTTTGAGACAGATATGAACCCATCCTTGAAAAGACTTTTAAAAAGACTTGCAGAAACACCTGCATGGGACGTGCATGCCATTTTAAATCAATTGCATGTTCGAAGGCTGCAGGACACTGACAAACGGCTGTCATGCATGTGTCATTCAGTTCTATTATTAGCCAAGATAATTATGAGTCAATGTATACACAGTGAACTCACCATCATCAGATCTGATCAGATCAGACATGACATGACAGCATCACTCACCTCCACTCCTGTGTAGTTCTCGAAGAAGAAGAGGACCATGCTTTGGTAGATGCAGTACAGGCGGTCGTCCAGCTTGTGATACATACTCGCTGGCAGGACAGATGACAGCAAACGCCAAACCCCCCATGACAGCAGGTAGGCTGGAGCCGTCCCGAGCATGACGGTCGCCGGAAACCAGTACCGCAGCGAGTAAGTGTGCACGATCAGAGAGAGCAGCATTTTCCCCACCTCCGACCTCGCTAAAGTAACACAAATCCCTGAGGTGGACAGCTGGACTGCACGGGGCTACACTCCTATCTATCCCACAGCACACCTGGCCTACTTAAAGAACACCTGCCCTCACAGGTCAGCATAAGAAAGTAAGTTGAGGAAGCTGCGGGACGAAGAGTGAGAAGCTAGCCGTCTAAAGCTAATTTTAACCTTGTGTGCAAAACGCAGTCAGTCAAGTCGGCTTAAGCTCTAACATGCATTTATACTACTTCATAGAGAAGGGAAATTAACAGCCTCTCTGGCTTCCGCAAACTAGCACACGACCTCAAGTTTAGAGAACCCGTTAGCTTACTATTTAACGTGTTTCATCGGACAGAAAGTCTCTCCCCATCACTAGGTTAGGGGAAAAAACAGCCTTCTAATGTCGGTGCATTATAAATCGAGTCTGAACACTAGTTCAGTTGTTATAAGGCAAAACATAATGTGTCTCCTTCCCTACTTGCTCTTCTTTATCCAGCTAGCTGCTCACAAACTAGCTTCTTGCAGCAAATAATGTCACACACACGCCTCCCTGCGTAATGACGCACGTAACATCGACCAAGCTGATTGGGCGAGTGACGTAGGCAATCCCAGCCTATGGGCGATAGGTTGTAATATTAAAGGGCGTTTCTGCAAAAGATTATATTAAATATAATTCACATTTTCGTTGTATTATAACTCGAATTTTGAACTGTTTCTGCACGAAAAGATTATGGTTGCTCTGAAGTAATTCATACCAGTCATAAATTCTGGCTTCAGCCCTGGTTTACAAATCTCTTATAGTGTCTTTTTTTTTTCGTTTTTACATTGCAGGATGTGTTTTCCTACTTTTCAGGCAACCTTGGATTATTCTATATTTACTAATTTGTAAACACTAATTATGATGCAATGTATGCTTCGGAAAATATTGTGCAGTCATACTTATGTAGCATATACACAGAGAGTGATTCAAATGATTAAATTAAATTAAACATTAACTTTAAAAAACACGCTCCACACCAATGTTTTTCTTCTTGCTTGTTTATGTTGGGGCTTCAATCTGCAGAATAATGTGCAGATTTTACCATTGGGTAACTTTGGGCTGTGTTCACATTCATTTCTAGTAAGTGAAACGTTTGGAACATCTTATGTGTGAACACATTTGCATGTTTATAGCTTCTGGATTTATGGGAGAAGAATAGCTGTAATTTTAGAACTGATTTTTTGTGGAAAAAAACAATTATCGTAAGTACATTTTTAAGTAGTTTGGTTTGAAGGGATATTTAAACATACAAACATAAGAATAGGGGTGAAAAGATTCATATCCCACTATTATTACACATTTAATTGAAAGGAATTGAAGTGGAAATATTTGAATATGATCTAGTAATGTAAAAATGTGAGACTATAACACAGGGTGTAGCCCTGCATGCTATCAGCCATATTTTGTTGACAGAATGACACAATTGCATATTTTACTGGGCTTGGCCTGATATAGCCTGACAAATGAAATGTTGCATGACTGACAAGTGTGAGTACAAGTTGTGATGCATCAGGTTGTTCATATGGTGATATATAAACACTGCATCGTGGATCCTGACCATCACCACTGTGTTTGTGCTTTTCAAAATCAAACTGAAGAGGGTGCTACGCTGTTCACTTATCACCCAATGGGGTGCACAATGTCAGACACATCTGAATTAATCTCATCACAATTTAATTATATCACACAAAAAAAGTTTTCATTTGGGCCTAAAAAGATTCTGCAGCATATAACGGCCAATTAATCATATACTGTGATAGTGGAACTGACAGAAATTTTGGCATTATCAAACATTATCAAGAGGGACCTTGATTCTTAAACCAGTCTTCATCTGATAGAAAATACAATTTTTTTTTTTTTTTTTAAATGTTAGATCATTTATTAACAATGACATCACAAAACATTAAAACACAATACATTATCACTTCTAGAGTTTTCTTTTTAAAAGTCCCATTGCTTAAAGCTACATTCTCATTGTTGTTTACACCATAGTGGGTGCTACTTTATGAAAAGACTGTAGAACTTCAGTTTCCCATGTTTTACGGTAACTTTATCCAATGGTTTCCACAATGAACAGAGAGTAAAGGTCTTAACATGAACACTGTATGGTCGAAACTAAGGGAATATGACTAGACATAGAGACTAGAGTCCAGTATTAAATTCATAAAAATAAACATTCATACCAATAAATATTGTGAAATCTTTAGTCCAGGTCATAGTTATCATATGACAGTTGTTTCAGATGAGTGATACTGTCTGGAATAGAAATGAGAGGATTTGTTAATGACATGAGGAAGGAAGTGCATCTCGTAAGTGCATTTAAAACCGGGATTAGTAGAACACATCTTACCCAGCACCCACTGCTCAGACAGAATCCTGCTTCCCTCTGGTCTCCTGCCGCTGTACTTGCCTATACAGATACCTGCCTGTCGCACGGTTTTGCAGACCGTCCCTCCGCAGAGCTGGATCAGCTCCACCAGGCTCTGAGTGGGCGGCTGAGATTTCTGCGACACAAACATAGCTGGCTGGTCCTGGAACAGGTTCTGCTGGTGCTCACCGGCAGACAGGTGCCTCTGGAGACGGCAGATCTAGAAGTAGAAAGGTGACAGTTAAAGACAAGGCGATGATGCACTTTTTTTTTTTTTAGAAAGTCATAATCAGGACACGACAAGCACAAGCTTGTTCAGTTCAGTTGCCAAACAAAAAAAAAAAACTATAAGAACAGAAGAAAGTTCAACGTGCACATTTAGAAATCATTTGAAAAACTACTTTTCAGAACTTTCAATAGGCAGTTTTTAGGAATATTAGGGTCTGCAGTTACCTGGCTGCAAAGACAAAATCCCCTCTCAGCCACAATAAAGTTAAAATTAATGGGACATGTTATTGTTATTGATCTGCCAAATAAAATAGAAAACACCTTAAGCTGGGAATTTGGCTGAAATACTTTTGAAAAAACAATTTATTCATCACAGAAAGACTAAATATATGCTACCAGGATGAAGCTCATTTAAAACAGCATGAGGGAACTGTCATTGCCGAGTACAAAACCTCTTGTTTTAAATGTTACGGTAGAATAACCTTTTCTAAGGCACCTCAAACACACAATGATAATGTTCCTGGTCTCAGTTGTGCAGCCAACACTGTTTATAGTGTTTTTAGTTCTGTCTGAGTGAATGAAAGCATGTGAAGCTCTTTGAGGCGGCGTTTCTTTTTTGAGTTTGGCGAGTAAAGCCCTAAGTGCTCACTACAGGCCTTCTCTGTATCCAGTAGGGGTTAGTTGCTAAACTAAAGGGGACAATCTGCTCTATTCTAAGATGAATGCCAGGAAACAAGCTTTAAGGCTTTTAGTATTTTGTAAATGTTCACACAGGTTTCACTTTACGGCACGTAATAAGGGGTCGGTTAGAGGGTTCTGGGATGGGGTCAGGTTAACAAACATTAACCCACATTGTGCAGGTTAAGGGGAATGATTAAAGATTATGTGAGCTCTACTGTGTGAGAAAGCCTTGAAAGCAAGAAACGACTATCCAACCCATTAAAGTAATATAAATGAGAACAAAACTAAATTCTCAATTTAAAACAAAAAAAACAGTTTAACACTACTAAGAAAAGAGTATTACTTCTCTGGCAAATACATACAGCTAGATTCAATTGTTTAGAGTACACACAAAGGACTTTGAGAACATTTGGAAAATTTAAATTTTGCATTTTAAATCCTGCAATGATCTAGTTTCCAGCAGTTTGGATTAACTTTGATTTCATATCTAGCAAACTGCTGAAAACATACAAATCTCACTCCATATTTTTTAAATGTTGGTATGAATGGTAGAAAGAAAAAGCTGTTGTTGAGACATTTGTCTTTATATATTTAATTGTTTGTCACATCTTATTTTTCATTCACAAATAATGGATGCTAGCTACTGTATAGTTAAGGTGATTTTTTAGTGATTTAAATAGTTAATTATAATGTAATGGCAAACAAACTTGATTATCAGACTCAGTCATGGTATTTCATGGGAAATCCCACTTCCTCCCTCTTAAAGCTACATCAACATCTCTTCCGCCACGTAACAGTTCAGATTTTATTGTGGTACATAGTGTATAAATCAACTAATAAAGTGATCCTGTAAACCCTGTATAATAAAATATGGTGCGTTCAACAGCAATCACAATGTTTTCTCACAGCATGAGCCAACCTATTCAGTGTATATTAGATTCACACACATAGGATGTGGGATAGTAATTTAATGAATGAATAGATGAACAGCACCTGGAAGTGACATCTATTTAAATCTATGCCCGTGTCCCTTGCCTCGAATAACCTGAAAAAAACTGGGATATAAGAACCGGTGCCAATGAATCTGCTGGACAAGTGATTCCGCCGAACACCTGAAAAGTCAATGTTTTTGGAATGACGACAAGTCCTTCCGCTGTGGTAATGGGCCTTAAATACGTTGCATTTCCCTCATACAGTAACGTATTACATCATCCCACTTCCTACAATTCTGTTTTGGTATTTCTATCCAACTGCCGAGGGCAAATCTAAGGCCTTCCTGTCAAGAAATGAAATATTGTCCAGTTGAAATATTATTTAGTTTTGTAGTTTGAGTAGGATGGCTAACAAAAAATTACATATAAAGTTCAATCTGCCTATAACCATTTAGCAGCTGGTTACGGATGGCCCAAGGTCAGTGTGGAAGTCAAAGATGACTGTTAGAGGCAGACATTAAAGCTAATGAAGCAATACCCAAGTGTCTGTGATGATGGCACATTCCTGCATAATAGGACAAAACATCCTCCTGTGCCCTTCCTGCCGTGCACACCTGTGCTCTGTTCACCACCGTGACACGACAGCCCTCAGACAGAAAAACTAAGGTTGGGATAGTGCAGCAATTAAAGGAGGAACAGATAAAAGCTCAATGTGGATGTACTACTATAAATTGCAGGGAGCCAACCCCCTCATTTTCTGGTAAACATATCCCAAGGGGGCTTTATTTTCATGACTGTTTTCTAAAGAAATTTCCTTTTAGCCCCAGAACAGCATGTTAGTAGCACCGACATTTTAGACATTTAGTCCTTCATGCCAAAAGATATGCTTTTCTTATATGGGGAAACCAAACATCTTCTGAAAGGGTTTGAGTGAATATTGCTTCATTGCACATATGACTCAGACAGCCATCTGCCAAATGCATTTAATATTAAATTGCACTAAACTGCCCTGCAGCACATACAAAGGTCGTAAAGTGGCAAATTGGGTTTGTAACAATAACAGATAATGAGATTTCATGAACCATGAGATAGAAGATCTGGAAATATTTGTTTTAGAGCTTTAAGAGAACCTAGAACCCATTTGATGTAAATTAAAAAAAAGAATGAATGTAAAAAAAAGTCGAATGAAATGGGGAAATGAACCTACTTCAGCTCCAAAAACTGCTAAGAATGTCATCTAGGAAACCTTTTAACGCCTCAATAAAAGATGCTGGTGTTTGTTGAAGGCCGCAAAACATTTTTCAATGGATGGGATGGAGACGGCAGCAGAATGTGCTGAAGGCAGACAGCTGCATCCTGAGTAGTTGTTAGACTCGGGGAGGGAAAAAACACACGTGGGTATTGTAGAGGATATAGTGGAAGATGTGTAGTTTGTGCATTGAAAGGAGGCTCCACTTCACTGCTCTCCACACTGACTGGCCACAGGGAAGGAGGAGTGGTTTCAGCTCACAGTTAACTAATCGGAAAGGCCACGGCGGCTCAAACAAGCGGCTGGGGGCTTGATGAAAGGGGAACACATGCAGTCTGGCACCGGTAACCTATGGGAATGACACACTACCTCTAATTCCTGATGCCTTTTCTCTCCCTGCTACTGGTTGCTGATAAAAAGGAGTCAAGAGAACTGTTGATGCTATTGCTTCAACCCCTGACAGTAGATAAAGGAAAACTTGGAAGATCTTCATTTATTTTTTTTTTAGGGGGAAAATAGCTCCACTATGAAAATGTTGAATGTGGACTTGCTGCTTTTAAGTTTCTGCCTCGGCCTGGGAACGGGATATAAGAAGAGCTCAGACACGATTGTTGGTAAGAGGCAATATCAGATCCAGAACGGCCCGTGCAGCTACACCTTTCTGCTGCCTGAGCAGGAGAACTGCCAAACCCAGGGCGGCAACTACAATCCTGTTCAAAAGGATGGACCCGGAGACAGCGCCGAGTCGCAGAGGTTGGAGCAGCTGGAGATCATCATGGAGAACAACACACAGTGGCTCCTTAAGGTGAATCATCACGTCACACCCATGATACAACACACTTTATTACAGTGTTTTGAGTGCAACAACTTCAGAGTTAAAGAAGGTGTTTAAACTAATTATCATGAAGAACTAAGAAAGCACCAACACAGGTGTCACAGGAGACATGTACGCTTACTTTAAAATACTCTGCGACAAACAGGCGCCGTTATCACGAAAACCAGTCATCCATAACAAGTCATTGTTTTTTTCTGCCTGAGATAGATGCTGTTTTGGTTTTCATGTGATGAGATACTTTTTTTTTAATGACTCTATGCAAATTGCTGTACTAACTATGTATAAAAGTTGACCAGCACCACACAGAAGCATTGAGATATAAGCGACTTGTTGTTAAATTCAGTTTAAAGGAGTAAAATCTGGTGTTAATAATAATGATTATTTTCAAAATTATAATTATGTCAGAGATGTAACGCTAACATAACCAAAACACCATCATATTTTAATTTTAACATAATTTAATACCTCTCCCAACAGAATAGTTTGGAATTATAAGTGAGACAAATATATTATATAAATTCCGATATTGATACATTAACATCAAATATACTTATAAATACAAATTCTGTGAAACTGACACTTCAGTGCAGTAAATAAATATACAATTGTTACATATTGCTTTCGCTTTACATTTAATATTTCATTTTCTTCCTCTTTAGACAAAGATATTTTATTGCATAAAAATACCAGCTCAATATCATGATGGCACCATTATCATGGGCCAAGTATTGTGATGGTATCTTTTCCTGAGTTACTCTGTGATTCTATCTCTAATATATTGGGGGGAAAACTAATAATAGATCAATGAAAAAAAATGAAGGGCAACTTCCCTAGCTTAGCCTTAATGGATATCATCATCTGTTTTGTTTGACCAACAGTCTAAAATACTAAGAAATCAAATTTGCCAGTAAAACAAGGAAAGGCATAAAATTGCAATGCTTGAAAATCTAACAATTATCAATTGCTTGGCATTTTTTGCTGTAAAAGAAACTCAAACAATGAATCTGAGTGTGATCCATCCGACGTACATATCACTGCAGCTATACGATCTATTTTCAGACATCAAATGTGGAAACAAAACCACAATGAAACTGGCCAATTTAAAATCAATTCACATGATCTTGCTGCGGAACGTTTCAACTCCATCAAATCCCAAAACCAAAAGATTTGCCAAGTGCTTACAAGACATTTTCCTTCTTTGAAAAGGGACATAATGAGTTAGACAACTGACAAAGACCCAACACAGGTGTCTTCTCTTTTCAGTTTGCTGAGCCATTACTTGTGCTCCGGAAAGAACTGAATGGACTCTTTTCTAGCTCCCTCTTTAGAGTGTGATTAATGATGAGAACTCTACAAGATGAGCGAGGCAAGGAGAGAACTCTCACCCTTGATCACACGGTTCCTGTCTTGTAGCACAAAAAAAAAAGCTGTGATCCATCCAGAGGAAAGCTCCGGCAGCGTTCTTCTTTGATGATGCTACTCAGTACCCACGCACACACACACACATGCACTCGAGTGTCTTCACAAGCCTTAAGCCTCCTTCAGCAAACGAAGGAGAAGTCTATGATATGGAATCTTTAAGGGGCCGGTTCGCTCTTTCAGGCATCGGATTAAGGGGGGAGGGGGCCCTTGTTCTGTAACTTTCTCAACGTGACAATTGGACGATCACACCCCGCCTCACGCAGTGATCTGTCAGCTGCACGGAGGTGAGAATTAAGCCAGGGTTTGAACTTTTCTTGCCCCCCGCCGTTCTTGACACAAGTGCCACTTTTCATGTAAATAATTCAGTGCAACACTGAATATCTTCAAGGAGAGACTGAAAATGTGTGTAGCTTTTCTTATATTTCAACCATACCATGTTTTTCCACCTCGTGTTTAAGAGTAGCACCCCCCATCCAAAAAAAAAAAATTAATAAAAAAACAAGGCTTTATTGTTGTCTTCACAGTTTTCTTTCTGGGGAACTGGGAAATTAGAGGCAAGGTCCGCAACCCCCAGAATTTAGTTCAATATGTCTGGCTGTGAAAGTACGTGCATTCCAGTTTCCCTTGTTCAGGTATGTCTGCTCTATTGGAATGTGGTTGTTTTTCCCATCACATTTTTACACTGTTCGTTTAGTCTCGAAGTGTAAATTGAGCCAGTGTTCTAATCCTAATAATTAATGATTTAAAGAAATTAATACCAAAAGTAGTGTGGAAAATGCCCATTATGTTAGGAGTGTTATGATGTTTTGTTTTGTGCCTTTGTACCTAACTTTATCTACATAACTCCAAGGTACATCTGGTCACATAAAGAAACAGTGAGAAATTGAGAAATGTCAGACATGATGGCATTAAAAAGTTCTTAAATATTTGTGTTATTTAAGAAAGCCACAATTTAATACTGACATTTATATAAGGGACTATTATAATAAAAAAATTATACCCTAGATTAGATGAACCGGGTAAAATGTCCCCACTATGTTGTGACAGGTTTTAGCTGTCAGTGATCCTGAATAGGCACAATTAAGTACAAAAATCCTTTTAAGAGTTGATGGATGAATGACAGAACACTTAGTAACATTTAGTTCTCAAATAACTCAAGAAACCCAGTAATTACAAAGCAATTTAGAGGAGTCAAACACCTGAAAGCGTAAATAACTTCACACTGCTGTCTCATAAACATGTGTAGGTGTCTAGAAAGCAGCCTCGATCGATCATGGTTTACAGCAGACAACCCTCAAATAATCTGAGCATATTTCTGACAGACCGATGATGCACCGGCTGTTGACAGCACTGACGTAAACACTTTTGTGTAAAGACGGAACATGCTCATTCTTCTCTGACGCCTTTGGGGCAGACGGAGTAAACAACTGATTAGATCACTCACTGTCAATGGGACATCCTGTTAATTCACGTGACAACCTAACACCCATGTGCATATCCAAGAACTAGAAAGGAAGACAAACAAAATCAGCACTAATTGCAGCTAATAATAGTATTTGCTGGAGGGGGGGGGCTGCTTACTGATTGACGAGTAAATAACTAAAGTGATTATGCAAACTTACTGTAGATGACTGATGCTGGTTTCCAGCTCGATGGAGGTCATACTGTCATGAAGGATGTAACTCCTCACTCAACACTTCCATCCTGTTTACGAGTCGAGTGACCTGATTGCCACTCAGGAACACCATGCAGGAAATAACTTAATGATTGGTCCTGGTCTAAATCTGGCAATACTGTAAAGTACATAGGAACGAATGTGGTAAAGATGAGACCTGGATCCTCTCCCAAAACCATCTATGCTCTAAGCCACTATGATACATGTTTGGGTGAATAGTTTGAGGTTTCATCAGAACTTTAAATGTTTCATATCATCTTGAGTCAATGATGACAATTCCTAAATGATTTAAGATTCCATTTAAAGAAGCTTATAAAATATTTACAGGACATAATTCAAACAACTGAAAATGCCTCATCATTGGCCAACTTGTCTTGACTTGTATCGCTGTTGTTTAAATAATGGAACAATTGTGCTGCATTATTATACTGCAACAGTACCATCAATTCATTACGACTATGAAGTATACATAATGTATTGTATGAGTTCTCTGTTCTTGAGTTTAAACATAATCCATTGTGGCTTTTTTTTTTTTAAATTAGTTTACTGTAAAGAATACACACTTAGTAATAATAATGACACTGTCAGTTATCATAAAATTGTATAAACGTATTCTCAATTGTTTAAAAATGTACTATATTCCCATCAGTGCACAATGAATACTAAATGTCAGTTCCTGAACCAACAGAGCAAATTTGAACAGACAAAAGAGAACAAGTGAGTACTCTGCCGTGCCGTGAGAAAAGCCGTCAAAACTCACGGCGATAAACAAAGCTGCTGTGTGTTCAACATTACAGTAGCAGACTGTCTGAGCAGCAACGAGCCTTGTGAAGCAGAACTGTAACAAACCTCAGGCATGACGGGTAATACTATTATATTACTGATGACTGTCTTCTGTGCTGCAGCTGGAGAATTACATTCAGGATAGCATGAAGCAGGACATGGTCCAAATCCAACAGACCGCTGTGCACAACCACACGGCCACGATGATCGAAATCGGAACCAACCTGCTGAGTCAAACCGCAGAGCAAACAAGGAAATTGACCAACGTGGAGGCACAGGTGAGGCTGCTTGTGTTTTTAAGCGAGATGTGTAAAACACACACACTGTACAAGCATAACAGATTTCTGAGCCAGGAAACACTCCATTGGAAACATGCAAGTTTATCAGTTGATATCTGTTGTTGTTCCATAAGAAAGCCTGAGAGTGATTCGCTGCATTAAAAGCTGCAGCTTCAGGGTGTTAAAGAATAGAGGAAAAAAAAAAACGGACATTACTGCGTCAGTTTATTATTGTGGCTACACGTCAATGACCTTATGTGAGCCAACTGTACAGCATTTCCTGTTATTAGCACACTTGTATTCCCACAGAAAGGGTCTATCAGTTTGTCACAATCAGACATCCGTCTGTTCAAAGACATCAACAGCTCCACTGGAGACACACAGCTATGATCCATGTAAACAACCTGCTTTTTGCTGAGTTCAGTTCCTCCGGACTGGGAAATTAGAGGCAAGGTCCGCAACCCCAGAATTTAGTTCAATACGTCTGTCCGTGAAAATATGTGCATTCGAGTTTCCCTTGTTCAGGTATGTCTGCTCTATTGGAATGTGGCTGTTTGTTCAGTCTCTAAATGTAAATTGAGCTAGTGTTACCAATTTGTAATAATTAATTATTTATAGAAATAAATATACAAACTAGTATGAAAGATTGCCCATTATGTTAGGAGTTATGATGTATTTTTGTTTTGTGCCTTTGTATCCAACTTTTCCTACATTGCTCCACATCCGGTCACATATAGTACTAAACATCAAAATTGAGAAATGTCAGACATAATGGCATTACTGAAATATTTGTGTTACATAGAAACATGTCTTGTTTTAAGTTGTAAATGAATGACTTGAAGAGGGTACAAAGGTTTACATTTTCATGGACTATTTAAAGGCTTTCAGGGTTTCTACAGGACACAGCCCAATTTAACTCTTTTACCTTGTTCTTGTATTTCTAGGTAATTACTCATACAACTCGACTTGAGCGGCAACTTCTTGAGAATTCCTTGTCAACCAACAAGTTGGAAAAACAACTAATAGTCCAAACGAACGAAATAAACAAGTTAAATGACAAAAACAGGTGAGAACTCACAATCGCATGGCAACAAAAGTTAATTAATAAAGGCTAATAATCAGTAAGGGTAAAACACCCAAAACTTTTCGTTTTTATTTTCAGAAAAAACATTTTATGGGTTATTAACACTACTAGTTATAGACGTATGCAGACAGCAAAGGCAAAAGGCCAATCCTGAACTTGTCACCTGCTTTTTCCCCCTCCTCAGCTTCCTGGAGAAGAAAGTGGACGAAATGGAGGAACAGAGGCAAGTTCAGCTGAAGATGCTTCGAGAAGAAAAGGAGCAGCTCCAGACTCTGATACAGAAGCAGACGGCTATCATAGGCCAGCTGGAGCAGCAGCTGGTCAGAGTCTCCTCCAACAACACCGTCCTGCAGCATCAGCAGCAAGATCTGCTGGACACGGTCAACAACCTCATCCACACCCTGTCTATCAGCACAGCGCGAGGTGGGTGACCAGTACAGGCCATGACAACTCCTTTATAATATAATAACAAATAGAAATAAGACTACGTATTTATACTTTGACCTGCAGGCTGTATGGTAGTGCTGCTGTTATACTGGAAAAACAGTCACACTGAATGAAAGGCTTTTCACTGAAAATCTTTTGACTTGTCACATTAGGCAAATAATCTGAATAATGAAGGCTGAATTCTAAATAGCTGCTTGAGTATCAGAGTTTTACTGAGACACTTGAATAGAAACAAAGCAACACTTCTACTTTTCCTCCAGCATCTAGGGCTTATGACTGTGACTTTTTTTTGAAAATGTTAACCTATTAAAAGAGGAACAATCTTGTACTGGGTTAGGGTTACAAATTACCGAAACCAATTTTTCTTCTCCAGAGACCAAACCGTCTATGATGCAGGATACTCCCACCACACACATGGACTGTGCTGCGGTCTTCAAGTCAGGAAACACCCAGAGTGGCGTCTACACGCTCACACTACCCAACACTACGCTAGAGGTTAAGGTAAAGAAACTCTTAAATAATGAATGGAAGGTAGTTCAATAATCTACTCCAGAAGAGGTTCACTCAGCATGTACGTGTGCACATGCACCCACACAACCTCATGAACACATAAACACTGTGGACCACTGGATGAAGTGTTAAACAGTATTGTCTTTGAGGGAGGAGTAGCTCAATTAAAATGTTCTCAGGCCTCCATTAATAATGTGCATGCTTGAGCTAAAAGAGTGATCCCCTTAGATACTTTTCAGTGAGGGAGACTTAAATCCTGCATCTCTTCACTGCAGCTAACATTTATTTAAGTCAAATTGACAAATTGAAATCAAGATGCCTTTGTCAAATTATAAATGAGCATGAAGTCCTTACAGAACATGATTGTGAATTATTAAACTGGGCAACCCCCTTCTTCCTTGTGTTTGAAGGCTTTCTGTGACATGGAGACAGAGGGAGGCGGCTGGACGGTTCTACAAAAACGCTTTGACGGACATGTTGACTTTCACCGTACGTGGCAGGAGTATAAAAAGGTAAAAAGCTAGCAAGGAGAAATTCTTTCTTCGCAAAAACACAACCTAGGCTACGGTATTCATGCCAAATGCACAGCGCAATAGACACCTCCATCGACTGCACAGTGATGGAGGCAGTTTACGGCATACAAGAAGTGCAAAGAAAGAGGCAAAACAGAAAACACAAAAACAAGACCTACCACGTGATATGCACCTGCTTTTCGTGAAAACAGCCCTTCATTTTTGAAACATATTGTTTTTCTTTAGCTATTTGCCTTTTATAAAGTAGTGGGTCTGCTCACAGGATATGGAGTAGTTTTTATAAATGTGCATGAGACTACACTAAATGACACATTAATGACCAAACACATTGCCAGAAAACATGTCATGTACCAAAAATTCACATAATTTCCCATTAAAATATTTTGAGGGAACATGCGTAAATAAATATTTGAGTTCCAGTGGAAATAATCTTTCAATGCAGCAAAGGCATGGGCATAACATAAAGTTCCATTTTTTTTCTGTTTGCTGTTACATGCCTCTGCTGCGGAGGTCTAATTATGTTGTTATGTGCCTCCACAGGGGTTCGGAGAAGCTTCAGGTGAATTTTGGCTGGGAAATGAATTTGTCTCCAGACTGACAAATCAACAAGCTTACAAACTAAGGATGCAGCTGAGCGACTGGGAAGGAAACTCTGCATACTCCCAATACGACCAGTTTTCTCTTGACAGCGAAGCCCAGAATTACAGGTTGGTGGTACAGACAAGATCAGAAGACGTTTTTCACTCGATAATAAATGTGTCAGATTCTAAGTGTCAGTTATCTGTTGCTTAGTTTCTGCTTTGAGTGGAAATTACACATCTTGTATAGCTCAGGTTATTAAGGACAAAGAAGCCTGTCAGGCAATAATAACCACTTGTCTCATATAAGAGCACTTTTGAAGTCTGCTATCTTGAAAACATGCCAGAAACTCAATCAAGAAGCACAACTTAACCACAGCCTCAAAGAGCAATGCCTTGCAATCGTTATGAATAAATTAACAACTATGCTAACGACAACATTCAAAGGCGATAGTCCTTTAAACAAGGCGCATTAAAGCAGCTCTTTAGAAGAACGTCATGTGCTGCTTGTCATACAACAACTAATTACATGCATGAATGTCTTCTTAAAGCTGAAAGCATAAGAGCTTTGGTTGCATCATACGACATTCTGTATTAACCTGGGTCCATTAAGCCATTGCAGTAGAATGAATTATATATTTTAATGATTCACTCTGCAAAAAAAAAACTGTTATTATTATAATTGACCCTGAAATTATAGTCTTATTATCAAGTCAATTATTGACAATTAGTTGATTGACAGCAAACATAGTGACTGTGTTTGTGGCGATGGGGTTGTTTAGTTTTACCACTCATCTAATTCTACATTTAATTCTGACATGTGCAGACAGTAACATACCTACAGTAACTAAAATTAAACACTAGATTCATTATATATATATATTATACCATCTAAATTTTCTTTGGATAGGTTTTTGTTTTGTAGAACTGAAGGCAAAAAGAAAATACAATAAAACTGAAAAACATTAGGAACACATACAATGTCTTAGATTTCATGATGGTTGTGTTATTGCCAGACTTAATGTCTGGCAATAACACAAAAATTTGCATTTGAAAAACAGACCTCAAATGCTCCAATTCAACACTCTTCTATCCAGGCCCCCAAGTCTACTATGTCATACAAAGAAACAGCACAAATTATGATAGGAATCCTTTAGCAAAAGATTAAAAAAAAAAAAACATAATTAAATGTGTAGTTTTCAACTACTTTTTAAATATTCAATCCAAATAAAAATTTAAAAAAATTAACATGATTGTAATATATTGCCATTGCAACTGCCCAAATCACCTAAATGTATTATTTATCCTGCAGCAGTGGAGTTAAAGCTAACTCACTGTATAAGTTAGTAGCCTTTTGAGGAACAGCAATCATAGACTTCCTCCTCCTCCTCCTCCTCCTCCTCCTCCTCCCTTCATTTTTCCTTTTCCATTCTACAGGATACACCTTAAAGGCTTCACTGGAACAGCAGGCAAAATAAGCAGCATTGGGCAGCCAGGAAGTGATTTCAGTACAAAGGATGCAGACAACGACAAATGTGTTTGCAAATGTTCACAACTGACAACGGGGGGTAAGAAAAACTCTTTTGTAAATAACTTGTGCTTTTTTTGAAATCGTGACCGTCGGGAAAATACAAGAATGGCATCAATTTTATGATCTGAAATTTTTACAATTTGTACAAATTCCCACCCAACTCGCCAAATATTTCTCAGCACTTCCTCCAAAAATCTTCAAGGGCATTTTATGGGCTCACGAACTTTTATGGTCAAAGAGCACAATTAGCTCAGAGTTAATCACTGATCAACTCATTAGGGAATTCGCATCTACAATGGCTGACATTAATAGCCTGGGAACAGAGCTTTTCCCTTTCTCCTCCTGTAGCCTTGAGGTCCTCCTGCATTCCCTTGAAAGTGACTCAGCTGCCAGAATTGTGTCTCCCTCTGTATCAGGGTCTGCCAGGGGAGCATGAAAGCATAAAAACCCTAACCCTATCCTTTTTTTCCCATGAGGAGTCTCTCACAGGGGACTATATATGCATATTATGCACCATCATGACTGAGCGGCACTTATCCTGCTATTCAAAATATGAGGCTGCCCAGTAGTGAATGAACAAACGATGAAATGAAAGTAGTTTATCTGAAAATAAATACATAATATAAAGGAGAGAAGCCTGATATAACACCAACTCCGAACTAAAATTCTGGTGTAAAATTCTTTCACACCAGAGTTGAAGCAACTCTTCTCATACCGGGTCAGAAATAAGCTTCTCATGGACACTTGATAATTGCAGGGTTGTTGTATTGAATTGTATTGGACTTTACAGGTGTGCATAAAACAAGGGAAAGCTAGGTTATATTCTTCTGCATCTAAAACTGATATTTTAAGTTATGTTACAGTTTCTGATGCTAAAACAACTTAGTTGGTTGATAGAAGATTCAATTTAAATTTTATTTGTGCAGCCTGATTTAGTTAATCTATAGTTTGAAACTAGCCAGAGGTCGCTAAGAACATGTTTTTAGAAAGACTTACACATACACTTAGTAATGCAACAGACAGACAGGACAGTAAACAGAAAAAACATTTGAAATGAGCTGCTGAAGCTGAATGCTGCAGGTCTGATGGACAGCTGAAAAAGAAAGGAGAGAAAGATAGACACGGAGAGAATAATGAGAGAGAAAGAGAGAGAGAATGCTATGTGACTGCTTGTTTATCAGAGCTGAAGAGACAGTTTTATAATATTGATCAGTAGAATTCAATACTAATCCTTATTTTGTGGGTTAATTTTAATATTGCTTCCATGATGGAAAAAAGTTCAAAGAAGGAATGAAAGAAAGAGTTAAGTCTAGTTATAGAAATGTATTTCTCAAAATGATGGAAAATTTGATTTCATAGCATTATTAAGTGGTCATGGTTTAGAGGGTTTAACACTCAAAGTTGTAAGTTTCTATGGAAAATGTAACATTGAGTAGCTCTAGGCCACTGCATAATACACAATAATCCTGAAAGCACTTTTTGAGTGTTCTCTCTTACATGCTTCAATGTACTTTGGACGGCAGCTTTAGCTAGGTTCCTAAAATAAATCACCAGAGTTTTACATATCTTATGAGCCTCTTATCTGTATTAGTCCAACTGGAAAGATTCAAATTTCTTATTTAAATAAAAAAATGAAAAGATGTTTAAAAGTATATTCATACACAACATAAAGCTATTCAACAGTCTTTGCAAACCACATATTAATATAAATGGATAAAAGTGCTCTGGGGACCTAGAACTAAAGCCTCCATGACAAATGATAATCCTCTCTTAAGTATATGATGAGTATATAAGTATGAAGAGTGTACTGACATCTTTTTTAAGTCAAGTGATGCCTTGACATCTATGAGCTAAAGCTACAAGTGGAACAAAGTTGAAAAGTAAATTAATTCTTCTCATTAGACAGAAACATAACAGTGTAGTAAGTACAACTTATAAAATGTAATTTCATGCTGTTTTTAGTTCATGGCACCAGCCCATCTTAAAAAACAAGTTAACATATCCTAGTTACATGAAAAATCATCACCATCCCTGTTCTATAGACTCAAATGCATTCTCTCTGAAATTGCTCTTTTGTTTTCAAGGTTGGTGGTTTGATGCCTGCGGCCCATCCAACTTAAATGGAATGTATTACCAACAAGGCCAGAACTCAAATCGCTTCAACGGAATCAAATGGTACTACTGGAAAGGCTCGGGCTACTCACTGAAGTCTACCACAATGATGATCAGGCCGGTGGACTTCTCGGGTTCCCTTTGAACTGTCACTCTCAGATTAAACAGTGGCAAGGGAAACTCTGTCGGATAAATGGCGACTTACACCAAAACCAAAAGTACAAGTTCTCAAGGGATCCAAAGCACTTCATGATGATGTTTTCACGAACCGTTCATGTGGAAAAAGGCATTTTGTGCATGTCTATGTGTTTAATGATTTGAACCAAATGGGTAATTGCAAAAACGAAAATGTGAAACATGGACTGTCAGACTGACAATGACAAATGTGGATATTAAAAATAATTCAGACTGTGGGAGACAACTATTAGTATAAGTAATTATATTGAATAACAGCCACCGTTGCTAACCAGACAGAAGACAGGCTTTCCTAAAAGGATTGGATATAAACTAAGTACCAGTTAAGTATGTTTTCATTCATAGTTGCCAATATCATTGTAAAAGAGAGACTATGGTACATCATGGTGGTTAAACAATTGGCTCCTTGTTCTTATTCACTCTGAAACAGTTGTTGAATGTTTAAAATGTAAAATACTGCATGGAGTGTTTCAGATAAGATGACATTTTCTCACAGAGAATGTATGTAATGTAATTCTTTGTAATTTATAATGTAGATTCAGAGGATGATATTTAATGTTATTGTAAATGAGATTATTATGCATTCTGTTGCATTCTCACTCAAGATTTTCATCCTGCGTGCTAGTTCCTAGCTAGTTAGCATTTACATTGCACATAAACTAAGGATTCTTTTAATATAACAGTTTTTGCAGTATCTTTTTACAGTGTTTTGGAAATGTATTTCTTTTTATTTATATAACTTTTTTGTTTGAATCTACAACAAACAGATTTTATAAAAAAAATTAACAAGTCAGGAAGCAGAATTTCTTATTAAACACAGACCTTAGGTTTGGCCTACCAGTCATCATACCTGGAGTTAAATATTTAACAACCACAAATCAGATTGCTGAAGATGTAAACCTTAACTCCAGAGTTCTTTCTCAACACTATGACAAACAAAAGCCTGGTAAATGCACAACGACCAAATCACCACAACCTTTTCAGCAATGGCTTGTCTTTTCATGCATCTAGTTCAAAATAAATACATTCAAAATGCTCCAATGCTCAAACTTGTATTTGTTGTTCATACAATCAAGAACCACAGTTTTCAGACTTCAGATAAGCGGGAGATGGGTACATCTCATAGTAGTCAATACTAATACTCTACTTTTGCATTATGATATTGATATTAGGCTATTTGGCCATTGATGGAAATAAATTAAAAACTCTTAGGAAAGAAATATTCATTGGAACATCTGTTGTTAGAAATACAATTAATTCAATACCTCCTAGATTAAGATCTAGTTCTTCATTTTACTACACAAATTCTTTCAATCTAGTTGTATAAATTGTCTGTGTATCTGTGTGACCAATGCTTCTGAAATCAGTTTCTTTCATTAATACTGACAACTGCTAAAGGCCACATCACTCAATAAGGGCAAACTGAATAGACGAGGGCGGCATGTGGTTTGCCAAAACGCTGCATACATCCATGAATGTAAAAAGAATGATAAAGGGCTGTGGGGACATAAAAATATTTAGTCTGTCACAACAAAAGCCATCCTTCAATATCAAGAGGAAATGTGATGACATTTGTCCACATCAAGACCCCCCGTGTGTTCCCTCGCTGTGAAGGGGGGGGGGTCTTGATCCTGGAAAGGACAGTGATTCATGAATGACGAGTTCAGGAAGAGGCAACATCCACATTTCACACAGGATGCTTCAGGAAAAACAACCTGCCTGAAAATGGATGACTGGCAATAAAAATTGGCAGGTTTCCGACAGACTTCCCCTGCCACAGGTTTTACGAGGCTTTATTAGTTTGGGTGTCAGAATGGGACATGGCAAATACGATTTGTGTTGTTTGTGTGTACTTTGCAAGTTTTTTGTTGGTTCATTCTAATTGATTAATCTTACGACTAAATGATAGTCATAGCCGTAAAGGCAATTTGAGTCTTAAATTTGTGGCACTGCCAGAATTTCACTTCAAACTGTCTTTGGGTAACAAAGTTCTAAATCAGTCATCCCATGTCCTACAGTGTATAGGGGTCTTTACTAATACCACTACACTAGCACTCACCTGTGCTGCAGGAAACTGATCTGAGAGTTCATATGGCTCCTCTGGAATCCACTGCCTTTGCTCCAAACACCAGAGAATCTATTCAAGAAAAAGAAAAGATTGTACAACACTCATCAGAAAAAGTGTCACGTAAAGGCCTCGAAACATCTACGAACGACATACCCATTCAAAAGAGAGGATCCAGCAGCCACGGGCTATGCCCAACAGAATATTGAGAGTCCGCTTGTGCCCCCCAGACACCACATGAGTTGTGCTCTCACAAACTTGGTCAACGATAGAGAACCCACCCAGTGCTTTCACCACCTGAATCACAGTGTTCTGCTTCCTATAAGAGGCGAATAAAAGATTAGAAAGAATCCAACATGTATGTTTAAACAGAAGTTGTCATAAATGCATCAAATTAATGAAGTCAAACTGTTTTTCTATTTTTCATGAACTTACTCAGTGGGCATGCTCGTCGTGACTAATGTTCTCATCTGAAACAAAGATTAAGAAGAACTTGAGACAGGAATCGAAGACTCTCTTAAATGCCTGTTCTTTGGCAGTTTACCTGATATTAGACTTACATAGCTACAGTCTAGATTTGTCGTCCTTCTATAATTTAGCGCCTATAATAAAAATGGCTTAAAAAATTAGTAATATAAAGCAATATGTTTCTTACGCTGTAAGTATTCTTAGCTGGTTTGTTGAAAGATGCAGCACAGAACAGGTTAAAGGATCATTATTTAAAAGGTCAGACAGAATGTGTGCTTTCAACACCCCTGTCAGATATATAGTTGCACAGAGAACAAACGGGAAATCAGAGTAGGGGAAAAACATATTCAGAATCGTCGCAACTGACTGCGAGTTTGTAGCCTGGTGACTGCGGGCCATCCTGCTGCGTATTTTGTCCCCAATAAAACCTGCCGTCATCAACACGGACACCTGAGCAGCGGTTGCAAACGGGACCGCCGGGCCCCTTCCTGCCCAGCTCTGATATCTGGTCCTGCAGCTGAAAGTCAGGGGTTAAGGCCTGCTGAACGCAGCCTTGCCAAAACAGTGCACCGGCCCCGCTCACACCATTCTAACGTCACATCGTGAAACATCATCATCATTACTCCTGATGAGGAAGTAGGGATCACAATGAGTTTGTTACCGTCTCACCGTAACTGCTACCCCACATGTACCGATGAGTTGTAGAGGAAAATAGATCTTTTGCATGGCAGCTATATTAAGATGAAATAGTAAGATAAACACAGGTGCTAGCAATGATTGTAAGTAAGGCTCCGTTCAGGTCAAACAGGGTCAGGATGCTGCTATTGTGCATGTTGGCCCGCTGGAAAGGCTCTGCCACATATATGGAACAGAATTAGTATCATAGAAAATATTTACCTGCTACTTCATGTCAACATGACTGCTGTGGTAAAACTGATGACTGCTGGTATTCCAATTTCCTATTCCACAGCAGGTTTATCCGCTGTTAACAGTGTAGTGGAGTGGCTACTCATTTGTCTGTCAAAATAAGCCAAACAACACACCGTATGACCAGTTACTGGGGAGATTCTTCAAAGGAAACTTTTGCTTATCTTATGCACAGAACATGTTCTGGCAGCGGCACAAGAAAGCAGGCGGCGAAGAATGAGCTTCACATAACGAGCCTTCAACAAAAGAGCCGGCATGAACTGGAGCTCGGCCTCTGAGCACAAACGCTTCCAGCACAAATGAAGGAAATTCTTTACTGTATGACTGTGTCCTTCATGGCTGCTACTCCGCACACACCGAAGATGACGTTATTCACAACGACTAACGTGATGAGAACCGGTTATAAATGAGAGCGAGGACTGTAATAACAGCAGATTAAAGTCAGAGAGCAGCTTCCATAAACAGCATGTGACATGTCAGAAAAAATGCTCTGTGAACACAGCTGCAGCAGCAGCTACTTGGCTCTTTGCTACTTTTCAAAGAATCTTATACTCCTACAATTTTTCGGAAAGATTAACTTCTGAATAAATTTAGGTATAATCATTTTTGTTCCCGTCTTGAAATTTTTGAATCATGGGTTGGGCAGAAAAGATGAAAAAGTTTTTTTTACATCTTGGTTTTTTAAGGAATATTCATGAATAATCAGCACTAAGAAAAAGGAAGAGGTAAATTTCAAGAGAAAAAGGTGGATAATAGAGTTAAAGGACATTTCTTCTATATTGTATTATATAACTTATCTTCTGTAACACATTCTAGGCTTTACAGAATCTGTTTAAAATGGTTAAAAGCTCTGGTGACTGGTACAGGTGTCAACTCCCAGTCATCATTACAGATAATCGGGTTTATCAATGTTGCCTAAAGTTGATTTGATCATTAATTTATTATCATGATCTTCACAGAACCAGCAGAATAACTAGAGCATTCTTCTGATCAAGGTATTATAAATTCAACTTTAAACTTGGGGGATATGACGTATTGCTTGGCTTTTTTTTTTTTTTTTCTCGCCTACAGCTTTTTGAGGTTACTGGCGTAACGAAAACAGAGTCCAGGTGCATTTCACAAGCGAGGAAGTTGTACACTACCATCACAGAGGCAAAACACAGGAAACCCTCAGGACCAGACAGAACCTCTTGGCTGGATGCGTCAAACGCCTACAGATCTGAAAGTGTATGACCTTACTGAGGAAATGCTGAAAAAGGAATTACACACCACCGGCAGCAGCATGCTACTGATGGTTAGTTTACTTCCTAAACCTCTTATATCAAAGACAAAAACATGAATGACAGGATTCGGTCGTATCTTGCAGCTGCAATAGTATTTCAGCATGTAATATACAAACTCAAGTGCGTAAAGAATGTTAAACGGAAACACAGAAAAGATAGAAAAATAAACATGTGCTATTTAAAAAAAAATGGTTTTCTGGATTTTTGTGATAGGAGGAAGGAAACAAAACAGTTTCTGAACTGATGGAATGGAGAATTTCATAAAAATTTGCATGATGTGGGCAGTCTTATTGGCATTAAAATACATTTTAGCAAAAATACAGTCATGAAAGTGTTTTAATTGGAAGAAACTCAGGGAAATGTTTTGCTTTAACACTGTACTAGATCTGCCATCAACCTGTTTCTGATAGGAAGACTTGCTTGGAAATACTGAGAAATTTGATAAATTAATGCTTAATAAATATCAAATTACAGTAGAGTGCAGCAAGTGCACGTTTAGAATCAAAACATGAAGCCTTTGTTTTTACCTTTGTTTTGTTGATCAAGTTCTGAAGACTCAAGCTGACGTTCTTATTCTGATTCTCGCCTTCAGGGGGGATCTCTGCTAAACCAGCTGCAATTCTATGTTCATTTCCTCTACCTACATTTGCAAAAAAGGAAAACAACTGAAAACAGTGTTGGGAGGGGTGGGGGGTGTCAGTCAAGTAATCACACAACGGGCGTTTTTGTTGTATGCACTCATGTTTGGAAATGGCATTTATATCTGCCTGAAAGTGCAAAGATACTATATTAAAATGTCATGAAATATAATAATCTAAATGGCATCCGTAGAACAATACAGGGCCCAACAATATAGCTTCTACAGCTGTCAATACTAAGTTGTTTTTTTGATAACCAAAGGAGTCTTTTCCCAGTAAATTTTTCTAACCACCACAGGTTTTCACTTTCTAATAGGATCTGAGAAATATATTAAATGCTGATATCCTGTCTGTAGTTCTGTTAATCAGCATTCCAAACTTGTTCTCCTGTTCATGGTCTTGAGGCTCAGCAGGTGTTAGGTATTTGAGGGAATCTATGACACACCTACAGGCCGCTTCCAGTTCACTGATGCGAACTGTCTGTGAATTACAATGTGAGTAGTAATGATGTGTAGAATATACCTGAAGTTGTCCATGTGAGGTTTAAATATTGAATAAAGCCTCTAAAACAAAAAGTATTTTTAAAACATGTAAACAGGATATTACAAAAATAATCATTTAAAAGTCCTTATTTACATTGATGCTCTTTCTTTATTCTTCCCTTTAAAATATGACAACCAGAAATTCCCTGTAAAAAACATCTTCTGAAATCACATCATGATCCAGGGATTACAGATATAGTTATGCACAGACATGCATTTATGAAGATACCATATGAAAAATTTGCATTTGATTAATTATTAAACTCTGGCCTCTTTACTACTCACTTTCAAAAGTGTGGGAAAGGTCATTGACATCAGAGTTTTTCTGCAGCTTTGATTCTGCTTTGTCTTGGGTTTTATTTCTTGATTGCACAGATGCTCTCTCTCTTTGTTGATCAGTTGTCGAACTAGTGCTTAGAAATGGCAATGTGCTTTGTCTTCTGACTGATTTTTTACGATCTTGCTGTGGATGATTTTTAGGTTCACAGCTTGCGTCGACCTCAGGACTTTCCCCCGGTTTCGTCTTCTTTATACTGCTGGATTCTAATCCACTGCTTTCCCTTCTCCTTTTTATGCTTTTCTTTGGGACAGCATCCAACTCAAAAGGAACCTGGATGCATGTCTCCACAGACTTACTAGGGAAAAGATATCTCTGTGATTTTTTGTAGTGGTTAGCTGGGGAGAAATAGTCCTCAAACACATCATCATGTCCATCATTAGAACTGGAGGCAACACTTTCAGATTCACTGGGCAAAGTGAATGATCGTACCGAGGCTGATAATGATGACCTGGCTTGTCTGGGGGTTTTCTGTTTCAGTTTCTGTAATGGAGAAGCAGCTTCTTTCGACAGTTCAACAACAGCAGCCTTCGCTGACTGGGTTGGGGATGAGAGGCAACTAGAAGAGTTCACAGTATCGGGGCAAATAGTGGTCTTAGTCTCTGCAAATGATTTTGCTGCCTTAAATTTTTGCTTTCCCTTTTCACATTTTTTAGGTGACTGGTCAGTTTTAACAACAGGGCTAGAAGATTTGACCTGTGTTCGTCTCTTTTCTTTGCGGAGGTTCTTGCCATCGTCAGGTCTCCTCTCCTGGCGAGGACTTTCTAATGAACCTACAGATGATTGTTTCTCTATCGGCTGGTTTCTGGCTGAAGTCCTCCTTGACTTCCTTTGCCTACTTTTCTCTTCTTCCTCTTTGTCCTTGAAGTCAGAACATTTCAAAGGACATATAGATCTCTGTTTTGACACGTGGTGGCAGGGGGAGAGCCAGGGCTTTTCAAATTCTTCTATGGATGGTTGTTCAAGAGTGTCATGGTCATTAACATCACGTTGTGTTCTCCCTTCTTCCATATCAGGCGAGTAACCAAGTTCACCAACAGAAGCATCCGACTGATCAACTGCATTGAAGAAAAGAGAACAACAGAAGTTCTATAGACCAGTGTTTCCCAACCTTTTTTTGGCTCAAGTGCCCCCAGAAGACTTCTAGTCACACTATGACTACCCCCTCACACGTTGATGATTATCCAAAGGTAGAGCATAACACAGTAGTTACATTCAAATCATTGGATTTAATCTCCTTAATTTGAACATAGAAATAATAGGCTTTCTTTCTCTTTTTTGTTTAATTTAATTGAACATAAAAATATTTTTTTAATAAATTAATATAATTTATATTATAATAATTTTTTAAATGAACATACTGCATCCTTTTGGGTTCCTAGGGTGCTTAGCTAGATTTGCAACAGTAGGCCTTTTGCTTACACTTCAAAAGGTCACACAGGCAGCCACCTGATTTCAATTTGTAGAGTGGCGAAATATGATGAAGAGAGCTGTTCAAACAGCAACCCCAAAGGATAGGGGGATATTTTACAGCTTTAATATGAGTAAATAATGCAAGTTCAGTAAATAATCTAAGATGACATTAGCTAAGTACCCCGATAATAGTCACATTATTTCAAAGCAGCCTTCCTGAAAAACATTCAGACCCACCCCCCCCAAAGAATTTAAATGCATATATTTTTATTCCATAACTAGAAATTGATCTTGTGGCTTGAAAAGCTTCTTTTTTTTTTTTTAAACGACACTACAGTTTGTCATTGATTAATAATAAAAAGATCTCAAGGAATTTCTTACACAATAGTTTCAAGGCAGTTGGTGTGTTTCCAAGAGAAGGCTTCAGCTCAGATGTTGAACAGGGCTCACACATCTGTGAGGCTGGAAGAAAGTAGCGTACATTAATTACTGTTGTTTTTATAATTGCTGAATTCAAGACCATGGCAGCTATTGTGTCAATCGGCTGTACATACCAGTAGGCGATAGGTTTTCCCGTTTCTCTTTCATGTCTTTCAACCTCTGGGCCATATAGTCTGACCTTTTCAAAGAGGGGCTATAAACAAGTCCATTCTCCTCATCAATAATGATGGGTGAGACATCTGTGACTGTGAGAAAAGAAATGTATAACCGTTTACATTTACATTACATTCAACATTTTACAGTTACAAAATGTGTTTTGGTCTCTTACACAGAGATTGTTTTGGCACCAAGTCTCTCATCATTGTATCAAGTTTTTTCCTCATGCGCCTGTCATTCTCAGGTGTCTTCTCTGGAGAATCTTTTGGCAGCATGCATCGATGCTGCATGAATCAAACACAGCGGCTTAATAATAAAATAGAGGTGCATATTTGATCCTATATCTCAATGTGTGAGTGTACTGCTACAGAAAACTAATAAAAATATTAAGACAATCTCCAATCAGCTCAATTAACAATGCTGATTTAATTAAGAAACAGCAGCAAAAACATCACATATCAAACTTATTGTACTCACTTTCTTGTTCTTCAACATAGGATTGCTCTCATCATTTAGAGCTGGATACAATTCCTCATCCACATGCTCCCCGTCATCATAACATCTTCATGTCATTTCACCAAAAACAAAAATTACGTCATTCAATATGTCCAATATATACAAGCAAGTATAAGAAAATTGTGGAATTGTAAAATAAAAAAAGGTGGCAATGGCACAAAGTTGTATTCTTACTTGCTTATCCAAAGAACAGAAACGAGCTTCACAGGAATCTTTTTGGCTTTCCTCCATGTAGCCGGATGACCATTTTTAAAGATAACATGTGTGACTTGTTTATTGAATGTTTTTGATACCTGTAAAGATATGTATAAATACACATTCACTGTCTGTACAAGGTTCACGGTATGATGCAACAATATGTTTATGTGGCCCATGGCTTTACCTGAGCTCCCATTTCTTGTAGCTGCTGAATAAATGCTTTTGAATAATTTGCATTTTTGTCAGACGACCATACATCAACATAGGCGACAACATCTGCTGAGACATAGATCAAGATGTAAATCCAAACCATATGCCTTAATAATTCTGCTTTACCTGTATTGTTGATGTACATTACCTTTAAGAACAGGACTGTTGTTTCTTGTGGTCATTACTGGCTTCTTTAGCTCCAGGAGTTGCCTTCACAAAACCAATGAAGATATGAGATGATTTGACATGAAAGATTCATATTTTACAGGAATAAAGCTTTGGCTCTTAAAAAATATAACCCTAAAAGATATCAACAGGATTTAACTTACTTAGACAACTGAAGCTTCATATATTCTTTTAAATATATTTTTGCACAGATGGAGGCTTAAGGTTTTTGTCCCCCATTGCTTATAATGTGAGTGTATTATGAAGGGATCTTCTAATGGAAAGTATGAACAGGTAGAATTATAATGGCAAGAACAAAATTATTTTCAATATTTATATTGGCATCTGACTATAGTTTTAAAACAGACTTTGATAAATGGGGAACCCCTCCTTTCAGGGTGCAAAAAATACCTTTTGTGCACTGGTAAAATCAACATCATCAACATTTGGCTAGAAGGCTGGTGCTTCATAATAAGCCAATGAAGACACAGCATTTAGGTCTCAAACAACAGAGATGAACAGAAGGATGTAAGCAACTTTTCTAAGAAGCCTTCAGCTAGATCAACGCCTGAATTATCTGCTTCTTCTAAATAAACCCATTTGTGAATCCCTGCTCAGTCAATCATATCACTGTTGTCATCGTATTATTACTGAAAGATTTGTTCATTTCCCTTTGCAATGATGTCCTCATTTGTAATAGTTAGTCAATTACGAGTTGAGCAGCACAGCTGAGAAGTGGGTGAGGTTCCAAATGAAAGTGTCAAATTTCCCTTCTCCTGTCAGCCACTTTGTTGTCCTGCTGTATTGACTATTGCTTTGAGATTTTAAGGGGATTGAATGATCGATCAGAAATGAGGAATAAGCAAAAATGTGCTTTAAATTTTAATCACTGAACAAAGATTCAAAAGATCCATGCAGCCACAAACCCTGATGCTGGTCACACGGTGCTGAGGGATGTTGTTCAGCTCCTCAACTCATCTGCCAACGTTGTTGTGGTTCAGCTCATGGATCCACCAGAACTGATCCGTCGACCTGTTCACAGAAGCCACAATCACTAATCATTATACAGAGCTGTTGTGGCTGTGTCGGTTCTTTCACACACGACTGAGGCTCCTGAAGGTTTGTTTCACGTATAGTGTAAAATTACAAATATGTGTCATTTTTTCCATAATCCCATAATTGAATGATCCTCACAAATGAGACGTCAATGTCAGAGAAATAAACAATATAAATAAATATATAATATACAGCGGGTAATAATACAGTGACAACAGTGAATTCGTCCTGTAGCGTTACTTGGACGCCGTGCAGTTAACGTACAACGTCCACGTGACGTAAACAGACGTTAGTACTGGCTGTACCTGATAGAAAATCTCGTGTTGATGCTACTTTACTCTAAGTAAAAGCTGAATTTTGCTCCTAAGTTAGCTAAGCTAACTTACTTGTGTGGCTAACCATTAAGTCATCACTTCCGTTATTTGCTGATTCACGTATAACGCATATTTTTTTGTCAAAGAACTTCATGAACACGTAAATACAGACATCTAGCAGTAGTTTAGGAGACTGTCGTGGACTTACTTCGTGAGAATTGAACTGTTAAATCGCGGAATTTCCAACAACGACTGACTACAGCGAACATCGTTCGCGCGTGCAGTTTGAGATGCAATGCATTTTGGGACGAAACGCAACTATTGGCTGATAGTTAACAAACGTCACTTCTAATCCGGAAGTGTTGGGAGAGGGAGCATGGAGGAGCCACTTTAAATAAATATCTGACTAGAAAATCAAATTAGTTAGTTAGTAAGTTAGTTTCCCGTTAGAATAGTATTCGAATAAAAGCCGCAAAGTGTCTGATATTAAATGCACTTGAGTATTGAATGTAAAAATACAAGTAGTCTAAATTTATAGAATAATGAACTTTATTCTGAGTTTGTGCATCAATTGGCTCGTATTGTCACAGACACGCCGTATATACTGTAACAAAGTATTATTACACTGTTACATGACATGTGTAGGGTCATATTATTATCTATGGATTCTATGTGGCCCCCATGTAGAGTACTAGGGGGTCAATAGTGACTCTCTGTCTCTCTGAACCGGAGACTGAAAATCATTCAAAGTATCCAAGAGTTTAAAGAACTTCAGAATTATTAAAGGAAGAGTATGCAGATTTTCCCAAAGCTAACTAAAACAAATGAGATTCCACTTAATCGTCACTTATGGCCCATTAGAAGTGTGTGGTGGTGCGTTTATGTGCAGAGACCCTGCTGCCCTCTGCCTGCGTGTTCTTTCTTTGGTGGACTGGGATATCCCAAAACACACAGAAAACATCACCCAAATATGTCTTAAAACAACAATCAGGAGCCAAAATCAACACTGAAATGTGTATTCATTCCTCATGTTCATGCTGGCCGATTTCAGATTACATTACAATGCACATATGACATAAGAGATTATAGCCAAAATCCACAGTACTCCTTCTGTGCAAGTGTGTTTATCTGAGGCTTATATGAAGCATCAGACATCCAAAGTAGTCATATCAAGATATCACAGCAGCTCAACAGACAAACAGTGTCCAAGGAAACACAACAAAGGAATGTGATGGTAAAAGACCTTAAATTCGGCTGATATCCACTTTATATAAATATCTCAGACCCCTAAAGCCTAAATGCAGAGACTACACTCACACTCAAATGTCCATAAAAACCTTTCACATTAACATAAATTATGTTATTTATAAATAAAAGGAAATTCAGAATTTACCATCATAAATACTTACATTTGACCTCTATAGGGTTGTATTACTCACAAAACAAAATACACCAGTTGAATTCTCTCCTTCACTATAGAAGGTCACGCACCAATTTCACAGCACAAATGTCATAAATACAAAAGTAGTAATAAAATTACATACACTAGTCTACTCATAAAGGACACTGTTTTCAGCATGTGTCCAGTTTATCACTTAATATATTTGCCACCTTTTGCACAAATGTGTAACACACAGTTTATCCACCACAAGCTTTCAGAACAGTTTTGGAGATCATCAGAGTTTATATCTGATGACTGATTAATCCTCTCATGTCTCATGCAGCTCCAGTTTGTATGTTTGGTGTAGATGTAGCTCACATTGTGAGTATAGTTTTAACATAATTTGTAGTAATAGAATTGTGAACACAGTTGCACACCCAGTAATTTCAAAATTATACATTCTTTTCAAAGGGTATGATTTATATATAGAGATATATGTAGAGAAAAAAAAAACTGTACTGCACACTTTACTTACAAAAACTGACACAAATGTTGCACAGTCAACCACTATCAAATCAGTCGTCAGTAAAGGTGAAAAAGAAACTGCAGAAGTTCATCCTGCAATGAACGGGATGTCCCAGGTATTACTACATTGGTATCCAAATGGATGCAGCATCACAGTCAAACAGAGAAGCTCCTGCAGTTGAGGGGCACAGAGGTGCGTGAAATCTCCATGTGCACGGTAGACATGGGTAAACGCTCGCACTCCTCTTCGAGGGGGCGGCAGCGGCAGCGCAGGAGTACCTCCCTGACCTCCTGCCGGAAGTTGTAGTTGAGGAAGCCGTAGATGACGGGGTTGATGGAAGTGGAGAACATGGCCAGCAGGTGGCAGAGGGAGAACAGCAGATTGTGGTGGCAGACAGGCAGAGCCTCCTGGTTCCAGTCGGACACGACGTTGAAAATGGTGAGTGGCAGCCAGCAGAGAGCGAAGGCTGTTATCAGGGCGACCAACATGACGTTAATCCGCCGGCTGTGGGTCATGCGTTGGCTCTCCGGGGTTCTGGCACGGTCCAGCATCTTCTTACGCTGGCGCAGGCGTATAAACACTCGAACGTAACACAGCAAGACAAGCGTTAGCGGCCCACAGTACTGGAACAGCAGGAGCCATGTGGTATAAGCGAGCCTCTGCTTTTGGGATGGCCAGTGCTCTAGACAGGCCTCCATATGGGGAAGGCTAGGGGCATAGGAAAATAAACTGCGGTATGAATTTTGGAGCAGCGATGAGTTTTTGTAGGGGTGGGAGGCGGGATGTGGTGGAGATGTGTTGAGATAGAGGGGAGGCTGCAGGAGTGCATAGGGCTCGCTCGTGAGCAGCTGAAAGACCAAGAAAGGTGAGGAGGTGAAGCATGCCAGAATCCAGATGACAACGACTGCCACGTAAGCCTGGGGAATGGTGGGTTTCCACCCTGATGGGTTGATAATGAGCTGATGTCGCTCCAGCGCGATGAACACCAGAGACAGCACTGACACTGTGACAGACACACACTGGATAAATGGCACCAGCCGACATAACAGTGACCCGAACACCCAGTGGTCCATTAGCGTGTAAATGACGGTGAAGGGCAGGCAGAAGACACACACCAGAATGTCAGAGAATGACAGGTTGCAGATGAAAATGCTGGTGACATTGGCTTTTTCTCTGCGACGGGCGATGATACAGATCAGGCCGACGTTCCCGAGCAGCCCCAGCACTGTCGTGATACTGTACAACGACACTAGAAACGCTGTGAGGACCGGCGACATATGGCACTGTGCGTCATGCCACAGCACAGAATAGTCCATGAGGGGCTGGGTCTGATTCTGCGGCCACTCTGGCAAAGACTCATGGCTGCTTTGTCCCTCCTCCCACAGCAGGGACTGTGAAGATGTGGCGCTGTTGAAGGGCAGAGGCGGAGCTGGGGTGGACGGAGAAGACCGGCTCGTGTTGACACTCAAGGACATCGCACCAGGACTCCGGAGTCACCAGCCCCCGGGATCAAACTGTCCATCCCAGCCCTCTGAAAACATACATCTAAGGCAAACAAGAGAGAAATAGAGAGAGAATGAGGGAGACAGAAGAAAACACCATTCACTTGCAAAACAGCTTATATAGGTCAGAAGGTAGCTCAGGTAGAACTGATACTGTTGATCTGGGAGCAGGGGGGATCCATGGGCCAGAAAGCAGACAAGCAGGGTCAAAACAGGCAGGTGGGGAAATAACAGAAACAAAGAATTCTGGAAAGCTTGATGATTGCAAATAACTAAGATGTGTAACAGGTGATTCCTTAACCAGAGTCTCTAATCGGGTAGATCATGAGAAAAGTTTTTACTCCACACAGCTAAAAGTCATCAGGGGAAAGAACATGAGCTACCAAATGTGATTACCGTGTAAAGTAGATTGTTTTCCTTTCCTATTGTTTCAGCATTTTTCTTTTACTTTTCCAAGAGAATGCTGGGACCTTGGGAATATTGTTCTTGACCAGCTCCTCAACTCTGTCTCCACCCTGCCGCTGCTCTCTGCATCAACATGTGAAGAATTTGCATTGTTCTTCAATTTACAAGATGAATTCAATTAGAGCCGGCGCTGATGCCGATGTTAACACAGATGATCTCACAAAATCCTGGAAAAATGATGTAACCATGGGAAAACCAACTGTTTATAACTGAGCATGTCACTGAGACTAACTCTGCCCCCTCACATTCTGACCCCACGGCTGCAGCATCTTCTGAGTAGGTATTTGACAGCGATTCAGGTCTGAAATTCTCCTTTGCACTCTGCTTCATTCTCACGCGCTGCAACACTTCTTTTGAAATGTCATACTTTTCTTGAACTGATGCATTATATAGTCTTCCTTCCTCCCATCCTTTTAATTATATTTTGTTATGATTATTTAGTGGGTTTTATTTTCCATCTGAAGTAATGCATGCTATGTGTTATATATTAGTTTTATTATATATACTTTTATTTTCCTTCTTATGTTACATTATTATTTTTATGCTTTTATGTTAATTTTGAATCTTTTTCATGTGAAGCTACATCATTTATTTTTTGAAAAGATTATTATTATTATTATCATTTAAACCAGTACTGCAGTTGCAGAGATTAATATTCTCTCTTTATCTTTAAATTTATTTCTCTCAAGATTTCAGACTTGCCAAATTTCCTCCCACAGATGAGTCCTCTAGTCAGATTTTAAGATTGGAAATAATAAGTCAATGACACATCAATTACTATGCACACATTTGATAGACGTGTATCGTTAATGGCAGGATAAAAGATGTACAGGGCATGACATTGTCCGAATCTTAAAAATGGATTGCAGCCCTCTCCCCTGAAACCTCTTCCATGCGCTGTGAAAACCTGCATCACAAAAAAAAATTGAACCTGTCATTTTCCATTAATGGCACACACATTCAGCTATCAGTCACTTCACAGTGCATCATTGCATGTACTAACCTACTCTGTCAGTGTGTTGAATGAGCTGCAAGCAGGGTGGCACAGCATTGATTATCCTTTGTTGAAGGAGGAAAGGCAAATGTAATGTCATCATTAATCAGATGCAACATACAGAGGAACACCAGCAGTAAAAAAGGCCAATTAATAAGAAAGATTTTGAATACACCATGTTATAATGGTGTGGCACAATAGGAAGCACATCCGACACAAAGTAATATCATTATGATCATCCCCCTCAAAAGAGCAAAATCTCCGCAGCATAAGGAACAGTGTGACCTGGCATCGCTCTGCCCATCATATTCTTCTTTCTCAGCAAGAGTCCGACATCTCTGAGAAAATTATGCTCTCTGACAGGAGATGGAGAAATGGCTGGCTAAAATCCTTGGACCCTGATCCTAGTTTTGTGTTATTCAGAAAGCAGTCATCCACAGTGATTCTCTCAAATTTCTTCTTTAGATAAAGAAGACAATTTGACATATTCCTTGTCCTGTAAACATTTTTCAGACCAGTGTCATACCATATTACATCTCATACACATCTTTGCTTCCATTTTCCAGGCGAGAAACTTCACTTAGACTCAAATTTAATTTCAGCTTTGGGTCTCATCAGTGCTTTATCGGGGGTCAGTTGGAGTTGAACTGCTTCCATATTTGCTCATTTGTTTTTTTTTTTGAATGAAAATGAATTAGATAATAAATGCCTGAAATAAAAATGACAAGCAGATTTCTTGTCCATTTGTGCTCAACAGAGAAACAAAAAGAAAGCTAAACATGTCATCCTCCTCTCAGGAGTTACTAGGTCATATATATTACATATACATACATATATTCATATACATTTTCCATCTTAATATGCTCAAGTTAACTGTATTCCTCCTTTCTCTCATTGTAGTTTTGATCACCTCAGATAGTGGAATCAGTCCATGTGAATTCACATGCAAATCTCCAAGGCTGTAATACGGTACATTGTTTTTGTTCATATATATATATCTTCATTTCTTTCCTTCTTGTTTATAGAAACAATTCATCTTTCCTCCTGCCTCCTGTGTGTGTGGGTGGGATAACAGCATCAGCCACTTTATTCTTGTCATTACCAGCCTCAGAATTCTTTGAAGGGGTCTTGAGTGCCACCTTCAAATCCATTTCCACACTAAACACCGTCATAAGATAGGTTGTCGCTTCAATTTCACACAGCATATGGAACTTAATCCAAACCAATCACATGCTTTTCCCCGTTTTTCACAGTCGTCCTGCTCAAAGTGAGCGGATATTAATAGAAAAACCTACTGTAGACTGATATCTATTGTTTGAAGATGTCATTCGAAAAACAAAGGAATTACCATACAGAGCACCTGCATATATATAGGTGCACACTGCAAGCAGCGAGCAAACAATGAAGAAACATAACATCACATATCACATTACAGCTTCATTGAAAACATTTTTGACTTTTCTTGACAAAGATAATTATTGTGTGATAAGCCAATATTATGTGTAAAAAAAATAAATAAACAAAAAACAAAGCACTCACATGGTGGATAGAGGCCAAGATGAGCGAGGACACAAAGCTCTGAACAAGTGTGAATCCACAGAGATGGCAGTTGGAGAAGGAGCGGAGCATCATGACAACCAGAACGTGTTCTGTGAGCGGCAGTGATGAGGGGAACACGACTATTATCAGTCTGTTAGAGCCTTTGGGTGCCAGAGCCCCTCTGAGCACCGAACTCTGCTGTCACACAGTGGTGGATTTATTCAATTACATCATGAAAATGACACCTGCTGTTTAAGTGCTGTTAAAGAGACAGCGAGGAACCAGACAAGAAGGAGCTGAAGATAGGGAGCAGGTTTTGGGCTTTTTACTTTATTGCCATCGTGAGTTATGGGAATAAGAAAGACATACAGCACGGCTTATTCTGCAAACATAAAACTGAATTGTGTCAAAACTCTGCAAGTCCTGTAGCCATCAATCTGAAATGCTCTCAGTTGGCGCTGCACTCTTTTGTCCTGTCTGATTTCAGCACTACTTTGGCGGAGCAAGCCTTCTTGTCCACAAGCAGCTCACACTCCTCCGGAACCTCAACGGTGTTTGGGCTAGGGATCCTGAGAGACGAAAAATTGGAAAAGAGAATTACCTTCAGATGTAAGGCCTTGTCAAAATGTCTGTGCAGATTAGAAGCATTGAAAAGTCTTACATGGAACAGCAGCCCATGCCTTCCTGCGAGCAGGAGCACTGCATGCAGTCATGAGTCGTCCATTCAGAGCCAAATTCATGATGTGATCCATCCTTATACACACACCCTACATGTGAATGAATACAAAGCACAGTTAAGGGGAACTGGTGACCCATGTAACACAATCTGTGACAGTGACTAATGGAGTGTGAGCGTATCAGCGCATGCATAGGTGTGGTTTTGATAAGACTGAAGTTAGCCGTTGAAGTTGGCTGGTGTTAAATACAGTAAACACCACACAGGGCTGGATGATGCAGCTGAAACACTGAGATGTAGACGGACCCATTTGTGGCAGAGAAAAGTTCCTATCCCTACAAAATCTTTCGCTACCGTGCTGCTCTAACTTACCTTTGGGAGGGTTGTTCAGATCTTTGAGCACTAACCCCTGGAAGTAGCAGGCAGAGTGGCACAGGACGACCAACCCCAGCAGACAGACAAACACATGGAGGGAAGCCTGAAAGAGGAATTAAAAGTCTTCTGTGTGTACATGTCGTCAAGCACGGTATCCCAATTAGTTTTCCCCAAATTCCGTCAAGCATGTCAAGTCAAGGTTTTTTTTCCCTCATTGTACCAGTAAGAATTGTTTTATGTGCAAATGTGGCTGCTTCCATTACCATCGTTATTCTTTTTTAGTTTTTTTAGTTTTAATAGTAGTAATGATAAACACAGGGAGACACTAGGAGAGACAGACAACAAACATATGGAGAAAGAGGAGATTACAGTTAAAAACCACACTACTTTACACCACAACACTATTATATTAGATAATATTTATATTATATAATAATATAAATGAATAATAATTAATTTAGTCTGACGGAAGAATGGATTGACAGAAGTACAGTTTACATTAAGCAGGACTGGTTTAAAGACATAATCTACTTTATTTAATCATTATATGGATCATTTGATTTCAACAATTAATTTAATTGTTCAAGCTGAATTGAAAAACGGCAGTGCTGTTACTATTACTAGTATAAATACAAATCTAATAAATGTTATTCCTCTTAAAATGTGATCTTACAGCAATTTGAAGCATATCATCAAGCTAAACTACGCACTGTATGAACGTCCTGTAAACGTGATGCAAGTGAGTGAAATACTTACCATGCTGAGATGATGCGAGCGAGTCAGAAGACGTATGAAAACTCCTCTGGATAAAGCCTTTATATAAAAACATGAACCCGTCTTATCCTTATTCATATATTTTACTAGGATGTGGCAATTATTTGATATTTGCTTAAAAGGAGGGGGACAGAAGGCGTGTTATGTTCATACGTAAAGACACACCTCTCTCAGTCCTCAAAACACACAAGGAAACTGGATTTTTTGAATTATATCCAAAATCAATTTTATTTAACAAAATCCACATAGAAATATGTTAGTGATAAAGCAGCAAAGGAGAATGTTTCCTTCTCTGTAAACCATCATTTGTTGAGCCACAAGGCAGCAATAGGTCACTTATATTGCAAATAAAGCCACAAATTGTAAACAATTATTTAAAAAATATATAGTTTGGATCAACCATTACATAGAAGACAATATAAACTTTTGGAGCTTTGCTATACAACTGTCGACAGCTGTGATAATTCAAAAGTCTTTGTACTGTGCAACAGAGGAACTCAATGAACTCCAGTTCCAAACATTTCTGTATCTATGATATAATTAACAAACTTAAAAAAAAAAAAGGATGAGAGAACTAGAACAAAACATAAAATTAAATTAAAACAATGGAATCATACATCACACAAGTGCTGATGGAAAAATTGAACATTAAAATATATATGCTCATTTGTTTGACTGGTAGCACAGTACCATATATATTTATATAAATAAACCATCTATCCCAAATAGTGCAATTAAATATAACACTGTAGAGCTTGGTTCATAAAATGAAAGTGGAAAAAAAAACTGAGTGGCAGTTATTTCTCTTTCAGTAGAGAGAAGATGGCGTGTTTTTCCTGTAGCACATCAAGAGAAATTCCTTTGGTTATTATTACCAAAGAGGCATGTAATCTCTTTGCAGCAAGACGACATTCCCCTCATCACCATAGCGGCTGACAAAATGTGAAAACTACACGGCGGCTGCGTGAAGCCCACAGTTTATTATTCAAAAAATGTTGAGTGAGATTAGACCCAACCCCCCAAAAAAACAAATCTTAAACATCACCCAAGTGGCGTGTGAATGATTAAAGTGATCACTTTAAAAAGGCAAATGCATGGGTGTGAATGCCTCAACTCCAGGAAAGTATCACTACCTGCAGCGTTTAGTCCCCGAATGAACCACAATCCTTTGTCCAAGTGTGCAGCATGCAAATGCATCTCAAAAGAATATTCTAAGGGTTTAGGGAATACTTGTATTTGCTTTTTACTGAGCTTGAGATATTTGGGTCAATGTAGCTTTTCTAGCTCAGCACAACGACTGGAAGCAGGAGGAGACAGCTAGCATGGCACTCCAGGTAACAAAAAGAACCTCTGATACTCAGTAATAAACATATTATATCTAAATAGTTTGATGCATATACAAATCTAAGTATAAAACAACTACTTATGAGTCATGTGTCAGGCTTTTCTTGCCTAGGAGCAGTGACTGCCTGCAGTCACAAATTATAAGAGGATTGCAGGGTAGAAGTTTCCCCATGTTGCAAGTCTTTGTGCTGAGCTATGCCAACCCCCCCAAATGTAGCTTCATATTTAATAGACAGATGTAAGCCATACCAATGTTCTCATTTAACTCAGCAAGAAGGCAAATGTGCCTGACAGAATAAAGATCACCATTTTCTACAAATGAGAACCAATCCAACAGATAATGAACTCGGAACCATTCAAAGATAAAAAAGCTCAAGTAAAAAGTTTCTCCATCTGGCTTTTACAGTCCACACACTCTGCAGCTGCTGTCCTTCGAAAATATCCTTTTTTTTTTTTTTTTTAGCCAATCAGAGTTTTCATGAAAGCGGGTTTATTGAAGGGCCAGTTGTACTGGTTGGGGACAGGTCCGTTCACGTTGCACTCGAAGAAGGAGAACATGGGGAACCAGATGCGTGCCCTCCGGCTATGCTGGTAGGCACGGGTGTTGGCCAAAGTGTGGTAGTAGAGGAAGAGGCGGGTCGTGATGTAGAAGGCGATGAACACGTCGATGGAATAGTGCTCATGTGCCGCGAGGATGAAGAAAATCCCGAAGAGGTTTAACACCCAGGAGATGGTGTGAATCAGATTCCATGTGCGGGGAGTGTCTGCAATACAAATGAATAATTTAAGGATGAAGCTGAAAATTATGTATAGATAAATCCCACAAGAAAACACGCAAACCCTACTAATCTGATATAGATATTTCCTCTTTCTCGAAGACAACCAGTAATTACAAAACACATCTAAATAACATCTTTTGCTGCATTAAATAAATATGGGCATTGTAGTTTATTTTGAATCAATCCTGCGACAGATATACTGTAAATACTCACTATTGCACCAAATGCACTGAAAAAAAATTCATATGAAAATGTCTTGTATTTGGTAAATTTGTCCACTATTGAGTGAAATAATCTCATAATAAGATTATTTAGCCTGATAATCAAGTGTTTCTTGATTATAGTCAATATATTTATTTATTTTTTTTTTAAGAAAACTAGTCTTGTTTTCTTAAAAAAAGCCCGAACTGACTAAAATAAATAAAATAAGAAATTATGTGCCAATGGAATACCATAATTGTACTCCATATTAGTCTAATTATACCAAATATACCAAATATGAGACATGTTACGATTAAATTTTTTTGCAGTGCATGTATTTTTTTAACAGTGCTATATTACTAAATTATTTACTCAGACTTAAAAAATGGAAATATTTTGTTATGACCAGTTATTGAAGATTTGTATCTCAACTCTTCAGGTTGAGTGCCACAGACAGGGCAAGTCACTGTTGCTGCTTAATGCACACAGTATAAAAAAGTAAACACTACACTCACACTCAGTCACAAAAAAGTTGAGCAATGTGATGACAACCGTGTGTCCGCTGAACATGTAGTCTCCACATGTTTGCACGCCAGTCAGAGTCATCCCAAATCCACTCCAGATCGCTACTGCCCTCTGTATCTTTTCCAAGGTATCACCGTACGTCTGGGGAACAAGCGACTATTGTTACTGCCGTGAATCATTCGGTAATGCTGATTCAACAATAACAAGCTGTGAGGTGCCAACAACACTGATAATGAACCAGTCCAAACCAAAAGGTGACAAGTGTTATCTCATCTGCACAGAATGTCATGTGTGTGTGCAACGCACCTTACTGGCACACTTCAGGTGCTGCCCGGGTACAGATAGCGAGGTGACAAACATGGTGCAGCAACGCAGCAAAAATACAGTTCCCATCAACGAGCACAGCCGCCTAAAGAGAATGGACCTGAAATAAAGACCAAATAGGGTTTAGTTGGAAAAAAACATGTTCAAAATATTCCCTTTCATTTCATGCCAGATACCTCACAAAGGGGCTGTGGGCTACCTGTGTTTGTGGAGCAGCAGGATCAACAGAAACATGTAACACAGGATGAGGCCACAGGCTTCCGCCATTGCAAAAGCCCAAGGTATCCTGGGAACACTGTGAAAGGTACAAAACATCTGTATCAGTGCGAAGATTAGATAGGTGGAGAATGTGAACATGAACTATGGAGTCTGAATAGTTGCTCAACAGGCAATGAGGCCTTCATGCACATATTTATTTTATTTGATTATAATTTTAGCAGCGTAAAACACTTCCTGGGAACAAATACAGAACATCCGCCGCTCATACCTGTCGAGAAATATGTCAGGCAGCGGTGGGTATGTCCTCATGTCCGGGACGCGTTCATGTACGATGACCATGACGAAAGATGTGAATCCGAACACAAACAGCACATATATGGAACTGAGCACCGTCTTCCAGACCTCTGGGTCCAACCTGCCAGCCAGGTGCTGCCTGTACCTCCCGTTGGAGTGCGTCTGACACAACACCGCCCCCGAACAGTGTCCGGACCTGACCCCGTTGCGGAGACGCAGCTCTGTCCCGTTGCACGCCCGGTCGCCCCCGTTGCACCTCCTGTCGGCTCCGTCACAGCTCCACTCCGCCCTGGCGACGCCCAGCGAGGGTCCCGTGCTGAGGGCGTCCGCCGGCGGCAGGCCCAGCTCCTCCAGCTGGGCCTGGTTCCGTCTCTGGAGCCGGTGAAGGGCTAAAGTCAGCCTCTTGATGTCTCCCAGCACGGTGAGGCCGAGCGGGGGGCCGCGCAGGTCGGCCTCAGTCAGAGCCAGCAGGCTGGGGCCGTCCAGGCGGTGCTGGGTGCACAGCAGCTCCACGTACTCCCCGAAGCCTTCTTCCTGCAGCCACTGGGCCGCCTGCTTGCAGCTCCAGGCGCTCACACGCTCCTCTGACGACGCCATGCTGTCACGGGATCAGACATATATTGTGTCAAGTCACACACAGCAGGGCTTCCTGAGGAATAAAACAATGCAGATGGTTAAAAGCAGCAACGAGAATGCAATCCGAGACAAGGTGATATCATTAAAAAGATCTCAAAGATCCTGCAACTGATCAAAGTCCATTGAAAACATGAACAACTGATGACAGAAAATGTTACTACCTCCTCCACTGAGGTTTCATCACTTGATTTCATTATTTGTTTTGGCTTTGTCATTGTCAGCCCTTTCATTTGAATGCAAATATATGAAAACTGTTTAAACAAGCTCCTCTGTCATCCATCTCTCATCTATAAGCTCACTGTTTCGTCACGTTCCATTAAACAAATCACTCCAGCAAACATCTGCAAAGGATCATGATTAGACAATAGCCAATTAGTTTACCATCTTTACCATCTAATTATCCGTCATTTAGTCTGTGGATGAAATAAAATAGTCACAACTGTCTTTTGTGTGTCTTTAAATGGTAAAAAAAACTGAAAATCCTCATATTGGAGCAGCTAAAACTAACAATCATTTCAGCACTGAAGCTCAGCGGGGGACACACTGTGAAGACAGGCGCTGCTCAGTTTAGAGGTAATCTGCTGAAGGGAAGCTTCTTTGTGCCCTTATTCGATGTGACCTGCTGCTTCACACTGCTGGCTACTTACCACCGTTACATCATCCTCTAAAGCAGCGGCTTACAGTGTGAGCATGCACGCCACCCCGGTGCACGTAAAGCAGCCCTGCAGTCAGTGTCCCCAAAACAAACAAACCACAACTCAACCTAACTATGCATAACCATCAGCTCTGTCTCTTAACTGAACAGCAAAACAGAACAGTCACCATCCCAGGTTCTTCCTCTCCCTCAGCCGGACTCAGATGCTGGGGCAACGCACCGTTGTCCTCTCTTTTTCTCCTGCTGCCTTTTGACCTGTTGATAAGCTCACATTGCCGTTCCTCCCTGCTGCTCCAAAGGTCTGCATGACATGGACAACATGACTGTACTATCACTCACTGCTGAACCGGATCAATACCGCCTATGCTGATTGGACGCGAGATACAGATCGATAATAACCAATGTAGGCAGGTTTGACTCATCAGTAATTCCTTTTTATATTAGACTTACTAAAGGAACACAGTTATGATAAGATAAATCTATACATTATCTTGGTAAGTTCAAACATAAAATTGGACAACTGCACTGCATTAACTTAGGAAAATACCTCAACATTATGACAAATGCTGATTTTTGCAGCCTTAGTGTTGTGATACAAAATCCGAGTTGAAATTTGATTTATATCATCATCATCACAATGCTTAAATGCCTTCTTACAGTCTTGCAGGTTGCAAAAGAATCCCTTGTCATGTCCACATTGCTTAGAATCTCTTTTCCTAAAAACAGCCTCAGCCTTAGATTAGCAGTCACACTTTATATGACGTCACATTGGATAAAAGCATGCAGCCTCAATGTCCCTATGTTCAGAGGTACATAAAGTCATTGATTACCACCAGTAGCACAGATCATACAGTAGCTGGCTGCCACTACAGGATTCGGCTGATCTGTATGGAATATCTAGCATGTGTGAAACCTAAATAAACTCACCTGTATTGCTGTCAGTTCTTACAGAGAGAATTAACTTATTTTTAAACTACCCTTTAGATTTTACTGGCAGCATCATGCCTCCTCTCTGGCCTGATGGCTATACTTGGGAATTCATAAGTGCTATGTCAGCCTGTTTGGCTGGATTACAGTGAGTCACACAGAGCAGTGACACACAGCTGTGAGAGAGAAAGCCCTTCAGTGTGTGTGAGAGAGAGACACTGTTTGACAAAGGACTCACAGTGTGTGTCCACCCCTGGGCTTCAATGTAACACCAGACTGCCACATTTCAGCATAAAACTCTGAGATATAAATGCTGTGGAGAAATCAGATGTTTATGGCAGCGGAACAAAGTTTCACACATCTTTTCTAACATAAACACTACTATCAATCACTACAAGTTCAACAGAAAACACGGATAGAAGAGTCAAGTTTTAAACTTTCCTAAAAAAATAACTCTGAACAGTAATCGCCACTCTTACCAATAATCAAATCCACTGTCAGTGCTGTCAGAGAGTGTGGATGAGCTGTCTGTCTGTGCTCAAACTGCAGGAGTTCTTCATTGCCAACATGCTTCTGACAACATGTGACAACTAGGCAACACCAAACAGGAAGAGACAATAATGAACAACACCAGTAAAGAAGATCTGCGGGCCTCATGCAGGGCTGCACTGACATCTACTGGTCAAATACAATGTAGGAAGAGAATAGGGTGTACAGGCTATGTGTCTCTAAAGAAAGAGCCTAAAAAGTGGATTCATGGTGGTTTGAATTTGACAAAACAGGCGATGGCCGTGGGTTTTCCCATTCAGCAGCGTATAAACACATATCCATGAGGTAGAGTTAGTCTGGGAGTGTTTGCCAAACTATCTGCACCACCTGTCTGTGACAGTCAGAGGCTGAGAGCAGTGAAAGTGCTGCCGCCGCCTGCAGCCATCTCCAGGGAGCCCAGCTTCGGCGCCGCAGCGTGTTTATTTCGGGGGAAAAAAAGGGAAAAAGAGAGTGTAAAATATCTTGAACTTTAAAAAGGAAACAGAAATGAGCGCTGTGACGGATCATGTGAAGATGCAAAACTCTCAGCAGACAGACCCCAAAGAGAAGGAAGGGGGCACGCGTGCAGCAGAGAGTTCTGACAGCACGGGGGGGAGGAGCCCGTCCCTCCAGGAGCTGGAGGAGGTGTTACACTCGGCTCCACGCTCCTGTCGCCACGGAGATGAGGTGTGGCCCAACCTGTACCTGGGGGACATGTGAGTATTGTGTGCTGCATATAAGCTCCATGTGGAGCCCTTGTGTGTGTGTGTTGCTAATAATCCATCACTGTTGGTGATTATGAGCCAGGTTCATGTCTCACGACAAGTTCGGGCTCTGGCAGCTGGGCGTCACTCACGTGCTGAACGCAGCACACGGTAAACTCTGCTGCAAAGGCAGCAATGATTTCTACGGAACCACGGTGAAATACTACGGAGTGCCAGCCAACGACCTGCCCACATTTGACCTTTCACCTTTCTTCTACCCTGCGGCTGAGTTCATTCACCAGGCTCTGACATCAGGAGGTACAGTGAGCTGACAATCCTCATTACTATAGAAACTGCCACTGTAAGCCGTCCTGCTTCTACATGACTTATTATGTTATAATTTCCAGGAAAGGTGTTGGTGCACTGTGCTGTGGGCGTGAGCCGCTCCGCCGCTTTGGTCCTAGCCTACCTGATGATTCACCATCACCTCAGTCTGCTGTCCTCGGCACGCTGTGTGCAACAGAAACGCTGGGTTTTCCCCAACAGAGGATTCCTGAGACAGCTTATTAGCCTGGACAGAAAACTGCAGGCCGAAGGGGGCCCAGATGAAATAAAGCAAGGAACAATCACACCTAGTGAATGTGTAGAAGATGAGTCCTTGTGATAGTCGAGCAGCAGCAATTTCCAGACGCCAGAATGTATATAGAAACATTTCTTGTCTTGCTGTAGTCCTTCCCCCTGTTCACACTGACCATTGGAAGATTACTCCAAATGTGCTTATAATGCCAGTCAGTCATTTTCTATACCTGCTTATTCCTCACTAGGGTCACAGGGGTCTGATGGAGCCAATACAGGACAGGTCATCAGTCAATTGCAGAGCGCACACACCATTCACTCACACACTCACACCTATGGGTAATTTAGAGTCATAAATGAAAATCAGCTTTTGGATGGTGGGAGATATGGGGAGAATGTGAAAACTCCACATAGAAAAAGTTCCAGTCCAAGGCCTTGAACCTGCAGCGCTACCCACTGTTCCACCATGTCACTTGTTTTGTGTTTTAAAGTTTATCTGAAGATAATATGAGGTTTCACCTGTCACATTCACTGTGTTTATAGTACATTTTTGTTTTTAGATTAGACAATAAATTGGAATGATATCAGGTTCATTTGATTGGAGGCTGAAGCTTTAGATAATGGATAGTGAAAGGAGGGCAGTGGATTTTTTTCTCCATGATGTGTAGGTGCATTGAAGTGATCTTATAATGGCCAGTGTGAACAAGAGGGATGACAACAGTCAGTGTTGTGACTTTGTGAACACTTTTCAAATAGTGAACTTACCCTTTAATATCCTCATTCACACCAAGGCAGTCACCATTTGCACCATTTACTCTCCGCAAATACTGAACAACTCCCCTCCTTTGTTGCTCCCTGTATGACTTCAGTGTGAACAGAGGGGGTCTTTCTCCCAGAGGACCTTTGGCATCACTGACCAGAACAATCGGTACAACGGCAATGTTAAATAACTACGTGGAAACAGTGTGGGCACACTGAACACACAGCGCTAATTTTAGAGGGTTCACACACAGCCACCTGCTCATGTCTCTCACTCAGGCAGCCCTGGTAGTGAGGGGGACAGTGGTCAGACAGACAGCAGGAGTGTTGTTGGAGGAGCGGTCTACGTCCAGGCAGGATGTCAGGGAGCTACCAGCAACAGGACCTGGTGCTCATTAAAAAACTGGAGCTCATCTTGGACTCCTGCACGCTGGAGCTCACACCGGTGGACGAGGTCTGGCCCAACCTGTACATAGGAAACGTGTGAGTGCCTGATGTATGCAGCAACTGATGCGTTCTAGCGGTCTGTTGAAGTTGCAGAGCATGCAGCCCAATAAAACTCCACGAGTCTCACGTGACCCCCGCGTCCGTCTCTGTTTTTCTGTGTTTTTCCAGAGCCGTAGCGCAGAATAGAAAGACGTTACATAAGCTCGGCATCACTCACGTCCTGAACGCAGCTCACTCCAAGCAGGGCAGCATCGGTGAACAGAGTTTCTATGGGGACACCTGTGTTTACTGTGGCATCCCGGCAGAAGATGGAGACCACTTTGACCTCAGTCAGTACTTTAAATCTGCATCTGATTTCATACATAAAGCCTTAAAGAGCAAAGACGGTAAAGTATATCACATCAAATGTTTGCATTACTTTCATCACAGGTCTTATTTTTTTTCTTTAATTTCCTACACATTTTCCTTTCTGCTGTGCAGGGAAAGTGCTGGTGCACTGCATTATGGGCATGAGCCGATCGTCCACACTGGTCCTGGCATACATGATGTTGCGGCAGCGTCTCTCTCTGACTGATGCTCTGAGGCATGTTGTCCAAAAAAGAGCCATTTACCCCAACCGTAACTTCCTGTTGCTCCTCCACAAGCTTGATGAAGAGCTGACACACAGACGGAGGTTGTGTCCTCTCCTCTGACATCAGTTTATCTCTTTTTTCACCATTTCAATGCTCCTTTGTTAGATCAACCGAGGTAATTTCACACCTGTTTGACTCTCCATGTGTAACCCATGGAGAGATGAACAGGATTTGTATATATAATTATTTGCCATCAGAATATAATTTAGTTAGAGGTTTCAGTTTGATTATGATGTTTGAATTCCATATTTATTTAAGGTCATGTATTTTAATATTCAACTTATTTTCAAATGTTCATTGTGTCTGACATGTCTGCAAGCTTTGTAAATATGGTTTCATGACTCATTGGAATACCCATTTAACACATTTTTATTAAAAATTAACTGAAATGGTTTTGTTTAATGGATACCTAAATGAATTTGTACTTATACTTTCATATTATGCACATTATACACAACCTTAAATCATTCTTATAAAAAACACAAATACACACACACACACACATCAGTTTTCATTGAACATTATTTCAAATGAATGTATGAGCTAAAAATGAGAAACCTTGCCTTGAAATATAATATTATTCACAAAGTTTACAATTATTATTATTTACAATTCAAGAAAAATAAATGAATGTACCCTAAAAACCTTCTCATCCACTGTCATACAATATAAATATCAGATAAATGCTGTAATAGCACAATGCATATGATCTACATATTTATTATGCACTAAATAATTCAGTGTGAGTTTCTCAACATGACAAGTGCAGTCAAAGCAAATACGTCACTTGATCATATTTCAGCAGCAGGCTTTACTCGACTCGTGGGAGGCAGCAGAGAGACACATAGAGTCACTGGTGTGTTACATAACAGTCTCCGGTCACAGAGAGTAAACCAGTTAGCTAATGTCAAAGTTCACAGGACAATGCTGCATTGTTTTCCATTATACAATAAATGAGTCCAGGCATGCAGTCGAAATAAATAAAGTGTGTTTTAACAAGTTTAAACTGTTGCTGAATGCAGCCTGCAGGATATTTTAGTCAGTAATGAGTGTAGAATTACTGAGTTATAAAAGGAAGCAAGCTACAGTTTGTGTGAGTGAGTGGGATTTTATTTGTAGAGGAATGGGAGTGGGAGAAGCATTGGGAGAAGAGTTTGCACTGCATTGAAGCGAGGTAAGTTCATATGATTTAGAGCTAAAACAGCTTAGTTTCAGGGCAGTTTAGTCTAATATCTTGTTTTTCTATGTGACAAAATCTACGGATGATGTTTTAGACACAGTGAACGTGTGGCTTATTATTTCTATTAATAACTTTGTGTGTCAGTATGTCTCTGAGGGATCCACCATATGAACCTCCCTCTGTCTCGGAGCTGCAGGAGTTCCTGCTGGCAGACAGGCGACCTACTGGGCACGTCAATCAAGTATGGCCTAACCTTTACATAGGCAACGAGTATGTTCACACAGACAGGCGCGCTCACACACACACACACACACACACACACACACACACACACACACACACACACACACACACACACACACACACACACAAACACACTTTTATATGACAATTTTTTTCAAATAGTGGTAAATCGTGGGTTGTCTTTCAGGGCTGCTGCACGTGATAAAGCCTCTCTCCACGCTCTGGGCATCACTCACATTGTGAATGCTGCTCATGGTCCCCCGAACCCTGCCCCGGGACCCCGTTTCTATGTCAACACCGGCCCACGCTTCTACAGAGACATGTCAGTTGACTATTATGGGGTGGAGGCTGACGACGCGATAGACTTCATCCTCAGTGTTTTTTTCTACCCAACAGCACGCTACATCAGGGCCGCGCTGGGCATGGGAGGCAAGTCAGTCGTACCAATAGTGTGTCTGAGGCTGCATATCTGCTGCAGAAGACCAACCGTCAATGTCTCTGTCCCAGGACGAGTGTTCGTCCACTGCATGATGGGCGTGAGCCGCTCGGCGACGCTCGTGCTGGCCTTCCTGATGATCGCCGAGGGCTTGCGGCTGCAGGAGGCCGTGGCCGCTGTCAGGCCGCACAGAGACATCTGTCCCAACCCAGGCTTCCTGCAGCAGCTCCGCAGCCTCGACAGGAGGCTGGAGAGGGAGAGGAGGAGACGAGGGCAGGCACAGACACTGTAAAGATGCACACAGGTACACACAGAGTCATACATTTACACAGTACACTCAGATATGTACACAGACACACACAATCTTTTTGCTACAGAGGTCAATTACCCCAGGAGAAGGAAACACCATCTCTGACGGAGTTGAGGAAAATGCTCTGGGACAACAGGAAACCAGTGGCACCTGTCAATCAAGTCTGGCCAAACCTGTACATCGGAAATGAGTAAGTAGGAAAAAAAACAAGCAGGACCTTTGAATGTTGTAATAAGATACACAACTGTTTATGTTTGGGGTCACTTAGAAATGTCTTTATTTTTGAAAAAAAAGCTCTGTTTTTTTCAAAGAAGATAATATTAAACTAATCAGAAATACATGTGTTAATGTGGTGAATGGCTTTTCTAGCTTCAAATGCGAAGCAGCTGCAATCCAGCAAGCATCACTTCAGTGTTCTAATGTACTAGAAAATGTACATTGTGTTTGATAAGTGCAATAGAAGCGATTGGATGATTAGAAAACCATTATTATGTTTATGATGTATTATATCTCCAATTATGTTGTTAGCACAGCTGGAAACAGTTTATCTGCTATAGAGCATTCTTTGATGAAAGCAAAGTTTAAATTATTATTTTTGTCAATGGCATGACTATATTTTATATTCATTTTCGTCAACTCATTTGATAGATAAAAGTGTGACCTTTACTGGAAAACAAAAATGTCTTGGTGACCCAAAACTCTTGAACAGTAGTGTATGAGGTGGGGCAGACTGTACAGCATGAGGTGCTTCTGCAGGTCTGTGGCGAGGGACAAAGCCACGCTGTCGTCCCTGGGTGTAACTCACATAGTGAACGCCGCAGCAGGTCCACACCGCATCAACACGGGACAGCAGTTCTACAGCGACCTTGAGGTGGAATACCACGGCGTTGAGGCCGCAGACCATCCAGAGTTTGACCTCCGACCTTTCTTCAGCGCCGCTTCTCAGTTTATAGACAGTGGTCTGAAGAGAAGCGGTCAGTGCAACAGCTGTTTTTTAATATACAAAGAACCACATACAGTAGATGAACAACCCTAAATCTCTATTGTTTTTTGGTTTATTTTGATTATTTTTCCTCTTTTACTCCATTCATCATTGAATGAATAGCAGCTGGTAATTCAGCAGGATTTATTTAGGTTGGGATATAGGATGTGAAGATAAAAGGCTAAAATACTGTGTCTATTGAACTGATTTGTCTTCCAGGGAAAGTATTTGTCCACTGTGCCATGGGAGTCAGTCGCTCTGGAGCGCTCGTTTTGGCGTATTTGATGATGTGCCAGGGCCTGTCGTTGGTGGAGGCCATCCTTGCTGTGAGTCTGACCCGAGACATTGGACCCAATTCTGGATTTCTGGAGCAGCTCAGAGAACTGGACCTAAGTCTGGGTCCCCAGAGCGGAGAGATGGCACATCACACTGACATGTCCTGACGACCAAGGAAATTGTCTTTTTACTTGTTAAACATGCCTGAGGTTTAAGAGAGTATTGGATCCATGTTTGCTCTATAAATAATTCAATTGGACTAATAAAAATGTTCATAGTGTGTCATCTGTTACAGGACAGGATTCAGGCTGTAAGATTATCTCTGGCCAAGCAACAAACAGTAAAATTTAACAACTGAATGCTTTCCAGCTTCCAGAAATAACTCGGCAGTGACAAATGTGAACTAACCCCTCACTCATGATTAGAATAAGTGAGATTATTGTAATAATGATGCAAACCTCCAGCCACACTAAACTTCTATGAATGATTTTTGTGCATTCATTTGCCATACAAGCTTAAAAAAGTAGCGGAAAGTACTGAAGTTGTGAGAAGTGTGTGCCTATGTGTGTGTGTGGGTGTGTGTTGTAACCCAGCTGCCTAAAAATATCATCTTAAATGCAGAGACCAAGAGAGCAGATCTGTATTACATAGACACACACACACACATGTCCAGTGAGGAGAGACTGATCTGTTGGTCTGCAGTCCTGCTCAGTGACGGATCCCAGATCCCAGACAGTACAGAAAGAAAGAAAGAGGTAGGTTATTTTCTCTTTCATAGTAGTCTACTTTACTATAATTTCGATGTAAAGCAGCTTGAGACTGAGCAAACAATGTTTATAGTGGCCTCATTCTATAAGACACACTCCTCTCCAACCATCATCAGTAGCTCAGACGCACCAAAAGGCTCAGTAGCACATCCTCCACATGTGACATCACAACAACGTTTAACTCATAACTGAGCAGGGAAGTGCAGAAGATTCAATAGAAAGAAAGAATGAAACTAAGACAGTAGAAGGTATTTGAAAATAGGTGTACAATAACTTGTATAAATTCATTAGTTTATGTAATATGATGTATAAAATGTTGTAGATGAGCAATAATTGAAAAATGAATTGAAAACTTCATCAAGCGATTTCAGCAGTTAATAGCTCAAATAAGAAATGTGTTGAGGATTTATGAATACACAGATCTTAATAAATAAATGCAGATATAGATGTGTTCATACCCTGTAATTTGTTGATATATTTGACATACATTTGCATAGATTTTTCAAAGAGAAACTCATCAACGGCAAGTTCACAGTTGTTATTTTATTTGTTGGATTGACGACACCATCGTCATTTCGGTGGCAAAATGTACTGGACTGTCTGTCACAGCATATAAAGAAGTGACACCTGTCAGTCACAGAGAGATCTTGTTACATCTCACAGCAATAAAACACACACACACACACACACACACACACACACACACACACACACACACACACAAAACAACAGCAGCACATTGAAGGACAACAGAATTGGTTAATAAAATGTATGCGTGACACCAGCTAATCAGAATCAGAATCATTTTCAAAACCAGTATTTCTGAATTTATTTGCCCGTTAATGTATTTGAGAATAATTTAGTTCAATTAAAATATTTGTTTTTTGGATTTAAAATCCTTCAGTCCATATAAATGTATGCATATATATATATATATATAATTAGTGGTTTAATCTATAGAGCTTTGAATCACATGTCTCTTTAGTGTCTCACTTACATAACACATTGCACTATGCATGTGTGTGTGTGTGTGTTTTGGTCAGCAGAGGTGAACCATGTCGTCCTGTGCGGTGAAGTCAAGAGGTAAAAACCCCTATACAGCCGTTCAGGTGGACCCAGACAGTGATTACATCACACCGGGGACATTAGACCTGGAGCAGCTGTTCTGGACTGGCACTGGGGCTCCATATGCACATGTCAACCAAGTGTGGCCTGGTGTCTTCATTGGGGATGAGTGAGGAGACACAAACACACACACACAGACGCCATGCTTGCCCTTTAAACCAGCCGGCTGTGTCAAAATCCATGATGACAGCTTCATATTGTGTGTGTGAAACAGGAAGACGGCTCTGGAGCGGCCTGGCCTGAGGGATTTGGGTATTACACATGTCCTGAATGCAGCAGAGGGGAAGTGGAATAATGTGCAGACCGGTGCCGCTTACTACGCTGACATGGACATCCAGTACTACGGCGTCGAGGCTGATGACAAACCCACCTTTAACATCTCCCAGTATTTCTGTCCAGCAGCCCAGTTCATCCAGGACGCGCTCAGCCACCCACAGAGTGAGTCCTGCAGGGGAGGGGGTAAAACCATTGTTTCTTATGTGCATCACGGTTGTGCATTTCTACCGAGTCTACATTTTTTTGTCACTCCAGACAAGGTGCTGGTTCACTGCGTGATGGGGCGGAGCAGGTCATCCACCCTGGTGTTGGCATACCTGATGATGAAATGCGGCCTGACGGTGGTGGACGCCGTGGAGCACATAAAGCAGCACCGCTGCATCCTGCCCAACCACGGCTTCCTAAAACAACTTCGAGCTCTGGACATCACACTGCAGGAGGAGAAGCTGAGACAAAAGAGGCAGAATCAAGAGCACTGATGGACAAGAAACAGATAAGCTGCCAGCATTATTAAATGTTCATTGTAACTATTGTATAATTAAAAATGTTTTTTCATAAATGTATGAAGTCTGAATTTTTAAAAGCATTAAAGGACAGGATCTTTTAGATTGTACTGCTTCTCTATATTTGTAGTAGTATATGTTTTTCAGAAATTGGAGAATTTTAGAAACCATTCAATTATGTCATTGATTTGAATTGAAATGACCATATCTAGATGGGATGAAGTAATGCCTTTATATATTGACCAAATTATAGATTAAGATTTATATTCCCTGAGCTCTGCCTCCAAATCTTATATCTAAAACACAAATAAAAACTTCAGACCAATAACATAGAGATTATATGCTATAAAAGATGCCTAGTTGATTTGTATGACTTAAAAATCTAACTTAAGCTTTACTGGTGTCAGGACTGTCTAACGTAAGGGGTGTGTGTTAGTGTGTAATGTAATTACACACTTTATTAATCCAAGACTCAAGACTCTTAAGAAGTATATTTCAGTAACGACAATCACAAGACTAAGTTTTTCTCAACATGTACAAGTGGTATACAAACCGTCAAAGTACTCACTGTTAATACAGCGTTTTGAGAGCTACAGCTGTTGATGGGAGATGTTCTGTTAACTTTTGACTTTGACCTTTGTATTACTTCTAAAATCCACTAGTTATAAAGCAAAGCAAAGCAATGCAATATAATGAATAAGAGACCAGTGAGCTCAATCTGTCAGTTTTATTTGTCAATGTTAGGCATCATGGTCTAGCAGAGATGGGCAACATCACAGGAAGAAAAGGTCACATATGGCTTTTTGGTGTATATGAACATACAAAAACTGGTGAAATTGAAATGAGGGACAGGACACAACATTGCAGATGTGAGTTTCAAAACATCGGGTAATATTCAGGAAATTATTTCATGCCCATTTAAGTGTTAAGGACACCATTGTATTCATGATAGTAGAATTCAAGTATTGAATGAAGTGCAGACCACAGCTCAACGCAACGTACATACAGATGGTTTGAAATGTTTATCTCCATACCACCGAAGAAGGAAAAAGTACAGACACACATTTTTTGTTTTGTCCCCCCCCCCCCCCCCCCTCCCAATCAGTTTCTTGCTTCCATATATAGTTGTTTTAGTACTCTCCACCCAACAGAAAAGGTAAAATCTGATTCATTTCATTTAAACAATTCCCATTCAAGTACCATAAACCAACATGGTCCATTTAAATCTAATATATCACAGCTGACTGTGCTGAAACTGGGTAACAAAACAGAGAAAGGGTTGATGATAATCCTCACTGCATTCCTGACAGAGAACATTAAAACATATTTCCAGCAATACCAGTTACTGTACATGCATTTTAGAGATTTTATGTCCCTGTACATGCCCATGGGCACCAGTTGCCCATCAGCAGTCTAGCTTGCAGGCTTCAAGCACAGACAAATGCAGTGTGATAAAAAAAAACAAAAAGATACCTGCAGGCCTCTGCTCATCAAGCCTTCAAACGAAGGAACAAAAAGGCACTCATTACTTCAGACACGGTGATATTGTGGACACAGTGAAGCTCACAGTTAATGGCGGTCACAGGACTTAGTGAGCAGAGGCCTTGACACAATTAAAAAGTGTGCGCTTAAAAGAAAAAAAAAAAAAAAATACTATAACTGGCCTGTTAAATTAAACCTAAACATATAACTGATAATCACAACAAATTAAAACAAAAGCTTAAAATACACTATTACAGCACATCACAAAACCCTCCCTTGTAGTTTAATTCTTTTGTCGTTTGTTTAGATGTCCTCTCATTATGGAATATGTCTCATGTGCTTTGATTCTGTCTCTGAGGGGAAGGAACAAGAGACTTGCAAGATGTCAATACAAGCGCTCGGAGCAGACTCAGAGCAGCCAGACACCGACGCTCTCAGAACCAGAAAAAACATTTAGAAACAGCCCAAAGAAAACCAACCGTCCATGAAAGTATCATTTCCCTTTGTGTAACGTAAAATTACTCCCTCCTGTGGCGTTATGCTTCCTTTATGGAATCATTAATGACTGAACTGACCCGTTGAAGCTATTGGCTCTAGGCTGCATGGTGCTCTAGCGGCCCCCAGTGGACGACAGAAACAGCACACGTCAGGACGTACCCGATGCACATTTACGAGAAAAGGCATGTGAATAGTTTGATAAATAACGAGGACGGAATTAAGGTAGAATTTGTAAAAAATAGAGGGAATTATCAGGCAGGGCGGGTACGAGGTTTCAGACAGAGGAAAAAGTTGTCCGGAATCCTCAGTTAAAGTCGGGCTTCTCTGGGAAGGTGCAGCCTGCTTGCCTGATGATGACGTTGGCGGCGTAGTGAGCTGCCTTCACGCACTTCTCCAGCGGTTTATCCTGGACCAGCTCGGAGAGGAAACCTACATCACAGACGGAAACGTTTTCCAAAAGGTCGCAGGAAAGGATGCAGAGACATAATGCAACCTAATAAAATTACGACTGCAAACACTGGAAGGACGTACCTCCTACAAAGGCATCACCTGCACCATTTGTGTCCACTATGTCCTTGGGATTAATCTTCAGTACAGGAAAAGTTTCGATTTTGTCACCTGATCACACAGAATGGAAGAGATTGAAAGAATGAGAAACAAGTGTAACATAGGGGGGAGGCTTTACTTTCATTTTAATAATACAAAAATCAAACACTTCACAGTGGAGGAATTTACTGAGAACGGTCCAGGATGATAAACAATAGGCATATATTTCTAGTTCATCGGAGAAAATCCCTCAAATAGGGTTTAATATCCCAAACCGTTCACTTACACTTTAAGGCGATAGTCGTTTCATCCTTTCCCTGGGTAAACACAACCATCCTTTCTCTCTTTTTGTTGTCTTTGGGCAAAGCCTGGGCTTTCTTGGCGATTTCCTTAATGTCCTTTGTCTACAGACAGAATACAGATTAACACAATAAGATTGGAAATAAAAACAAACTGAAATACAGGGAAAGTCATGTGTAAAGATAGAGCATCAACTCACATCGAAGTCTTGCTCTTTAGCGAACGCAAGTGCCTCCTGGGGAACGAAAAGATGAAGGTTTTTCTCTGAGTGACGCGCTAATCAACATGTGCATATCCGAAGGATTCAGAGTGAAAGCCTGTCTCACCGTCTCGTTACCGAACAGCACATCCACATAGGGCATGACCTGCATGAGGTTGTCCTTGAAGAACTGGCAGATGAAGGGTGCAGAGAGGTTCAGGCAGAACAGCTTGTTATTTTGGGACGCGTGTTTCGCCACTTCCAGGATGGACTCCAGAGAGACAGTCAGGAAGAAACCCTGGAAGCAGAGGGTGACATTGGGTCAAGACCGATCTGCTTTTTATATCGTGATGGGTTCTAATGAAGGATATTTAGTGCAGGTCTTGGACAGAAAATGCACGTGCATCTGGAAATTCCCCTGTGGGTGCCTTGATAGTAATCCATAGGTACAAAGCTGATACTGACAGGACATGAGTACATGTACCAGAGTATAGCAGCCAAGTACTTATACTCACAGCAATATAGTAGACTTTAGCTTTTTCAACCAGCTTCCAGTTTTTTTCCAAGTCTAGATGTTTGTCCTTCTTATAGCAGTTTGCAGCAGCTAGGTTAGCTACCAGAGACCTGAGAGAAGGAAAAATAAAAAAAAAACGTAATGGACCAGGGCTGTTTTCCCTTAGGATGCATGTCCGCAAATAAAGATGAAAAACCAAATACATAAAGCCCACCTAATTATCATGTCATCAGCGATATCACATTACAATGGTGTTCATGTATTCGAGTGAAGGTTAACTCCTTTGGGACCAGTTTTGATTTGCACTTGAATGAACCAGAGGATGCAACGTAAGAGGTTGCATAAATCAAAATCAGCATTTCTTCTAGCAAGAAAGACAGGATGACCAGACATAAAGAAAGAAAGGTGATAATTGTAATACTGAGGAGAGAATGAGAATAGTGATGTACCCTACAGATGCATGCATCAAATAACTAATAGATACTACCCTGTAACCTACTGTAAATGAATGCTAGGCTAAAATGTGAAAGGACATGGATGTGTGTATGTATATAATGTTGACCTTTGTATGTGACAAATATTGGCTATGGTGGCCATGCTACAGACAGATGAGACCATAACCAGTAACATATTGTTATGTTAATTACCCACCTGTTATCTCCTGTGATACATGCAGCACATGTCCCTGTAGGCTCCTCATCTTGCTCGTAGTACTGGGCGTCGATGTGGGCTTCCTCCGCCTTCTGCTTCAGGATCGCTCCGAACTTGTCCTTGCCAATGCAGCCAAAGAACGTGCCCACATTATGGGGTTCTTGGATCATCCACTGCAAACAGCGAGGGCAGATTTCATAAGCAGACATCAACGGTAAAATTACGCAAAGCGTTGCTGTGGTGATGGAAGATGAGACTGATGAGTTTGTGATGTGAACGACTGACCTGAGCAACCTTTATGGAGTTCTGTGTGGCTCCTCCCGCATGGTACTCCACTTTGAACTTTTTCACCAGATCATCAAATCTAGACACAGACACATAAACATAATGTAAATTCACAGAAATCAGCTTTCCTAATAAAAATTTTAACGTCAAGCGGCGTGAGTATGATTAATTCTGCAAAGATGTGGTGTGAATTATCTTTCAAAGGAATCACTGTTGCAACGCTTTAATTCTCATGATGAACAACTCCTTTTCCACTTAAAGCAAAGCTAATAAGCTTTCATTTTAATCACGGGTCACACTACAGCAGGCATTTTTCATGCTTCCAAGATATCTTCAAAGTTCAGTGTTTCTTCTTTGCCTGCATATCCATTAGAGTTTTCCACACATAGACCATTTTGTGGCGCTGCTCAACGCAATGAAATCCACAAATCGAAGCCGCCTCGAGATGTCATTCTCACTCATACACATGGAGTGTGAGGGAGCGAGCACATCAGTCGCATATGTCGCAGGCACGCCGCTTTTAATCATACGTATCTCAGCCCCCACCGCACCCAGACGGCGACTGTCCTAGTGCCACACAATGCTTTGTCTGAAACACTACATCAACTGGATGATGATCATGAACCAGTTTTCTGTGCTTGGTCGGACCAACCTCATTTCTTCCAGGTCAAACATAAAACACATGATTGATCATTCATTACACTTTTAGAACCATTTACGCCTGTTATGTAAGACAATATAACTGTAGCGGGGCTTTCATGTTCAGCTCAGGGCTGAAGCATGTCTGGTTTTCCACGTTATGCAATCTAAATATAGCAGCCGGCCACATCAACCTACACACAAGATGTGTGTCTGTGCGTGTTATGCGAGTGTCAAAGACAGTATGTTCAAATGGTTCATTGGGAACTATATCAGGCCCACTGCTGCTAAAGGTCCTGAGACTGAGCCAAAGGTTGCTGTGAGAGACATCTGGGGGAAGGAGAGAAAAATGGAGCCGGGTAGGAGGTGAAGGGTGACGTTTTTTGCGTATCGCATAATCTGTTGTGTGACTTTAGTATTTTCATGAGGGAGAAGTCATAATATTTGCCCTCTTCCCTCCGAGCAATAATAAAAGACTCTGCTGAGGCTCCAATACAGGCATCAACAAACCGGTCAAACGAGTGGATGCATTACAGAGGCAAATGGTATAAAATAATGTATTCACGTAACAAAATAACCTACCAGGAATGTGAATGACCAGTGTATTGAAGGACAATTTGAGCGTGATCCAATGTTTCTGCCAAACACTGTTTCTATGCCAGAGATCCCCTGCTGTGTCACAGGACTCCCTTCATTCATATGAAGGAGAGGTCTCGAGGTTCAATTGGGTCTACCCGGCCTCACACATAAAATCTGATTAGCGGCTTACCCATTAACCCATCATCTGCCCACGTTTGATTTGAGAACCAGGACCACAATTCCCCCTGCCCAATAATTCTTCTAATACCATGTCACTACTTGAATGGTTGTAAAAGATTTGTCAGGAAATCCTCCATTCAAAAAACACTATAAAAACTTCAACTACTAAAAATTAATACAAGGCTCTCTCATGTTACGATGGAAAGTCAGAATACATCAATATGACCCCCGCTCACATGGACAACTTTCTTATCTCCTGCTGTTAAATGTTTGCTTTCTGGCTCTTGTCTCAGAGGGACGGGGAGGTGGAGTGTCCTGGCGCGCTATTGGTCGACGCTGGCTTTGTGTTGGATCTACTGCACTGCCATTGGCCCTCTATAAAGAAACGAGGTCAATCGTGGTGATTTCTGGCGTGCGCCTGTTTTGACTAGACAACTCCAGAACAGAGAGGAGTGAACTCAGTGTGGATTCAGGCTTGAACAATTTTCTACAATCCCTCCACACTTTGTATTCTGAAGGGAACACTGCAAAATATATGTATGTAGGAAATACTAACAGTTCTTTGTGTTTTTCCTCTGCCAGGATCTGGTCGTTGGGCTTCAGAGTGTACCTGCGAATAATTAAAAGAAAGAGGAGTTAACTTTCTCCAAGTCATCAGAAAGAAATGCTAACCTAAACCCTGCTGATCCAGGATCTGGCTTATTCTGGACGATAATTGCGTAGTGCTGCCAATGCATATATTGTCATGCCTAAGATAAACATGATTAATTAAATTATTTAGCCATTACATAATAGACTACATGAAACCATCTGAACACTGAGTACAAATCAATATGTTGGCTAAACAGACCATTTTCTCTGAAAGTCAAAGGCAGGTTGGGGATTAAGGTGCATTTTTTTCCCTGCTCCTGTGTGAGGCTGAATTAGATTTGTTGTTGGCTGATTTAGCACTAATCCGCGGGTTTACGCAAGGGGTTTGAGGGTGGACTCTGAACCGGGGCCCAGAGGAGCCCTTTGTCCTGGTCACCTCAGTGCGACAAAGCCTGGACAGAAGAAAGAAAACTTAAGTGCTGACGACTGATGGCTCACACGATTTCAAAGAGAGTAAATAGAACTAACAAGATAATAGACTTGGTTATTGCATAGGTAAATAACCTGTGACTTCTTCTTAAAGGAGGGAGTATTAGTGAGTGGAACATTGAATTTTGTTGTGCTCCGCTCACTTTATACTGTACAGGGCTGAAAGCTGAAGGCATTGATTGTTCATCTCACTCAGCCAGGAGAGGCTGATCAGTATCACCTAACTGTAACGTAATAAAACTGTCTTCTGTTCCATCTGCTGCATCATAGATCCTCTGTTGCTTTTGATTAGCCAGCCACTGAAATGGCCTTAATGACACTATTACTACAAATAAGAATTCATAATAATTTTTTCCCTTTTGCAATATAGAACTGCCAGTTAAATAAACAACAAAAAAAGAAATCATCAAAACTTAGTATTTAGGAGCTGGTTTCTGTTTACTGCATGGTGGATTACATGCACTTTATTAGTACACTCAGGTGATAAAGTCATTTATATCAGTAGTTTAGAGCTTACTTGTCCAAGAAGTCTTTGTCCACCACAGCACAGATGTCCAATAAGGGGTTTCCCATCCCAAAGAGCGAATTAGGGCTGAAACATAAAGATGAAGCATTAAAACAAAAAATAACCCTCTGTCAATAAAGTGTTTTTTTCAGATTAACTCAACCGGCATGATAGTAATGAGTAACATCTTGTCATGTCTGACTCTATGAACCTGCTTTTAATGGCTTAACCAGATTTGAAATGAGTAATAGCTTTAAAAATGGTTGGTTGATTCATCTCGAAAGCAGACGGCCTTCGCTTCAGCACTGAGTGTAAGAAAGGCAGATTTTCATTTGTTCACTCCTCTGAAGTGTGCTGGGGTTTTTAAAACAGCTCTTACCATTAATTTGCAATAACCCAGTTTTGTTTCCACAATGTGACTTTCACTCACATGACTTATAAAAGTTTCAGCTTCCACAGAGAAAAAAAAGCAGAAATAATACATGCCTAACAGACAGTTTAGAAACTGGGATTACATGAAAACAATATGAATCTGGTCGCTGTTGAGGAGGACTCCAGTCTGCCACACGAGGTAACCACGTTATGATATTTACAGAAACAGCCAGGGCAACAACTGAGCACAAGGCCTGACTGTCAAACCACAAACTCTAATCTGATGCAAAAAGAGATAGGAAAAAGGTTTTGTGAGCGCTGTGTGAATGCATACAATTTGAACAGGGTTGGTCACATCAGTAAGAAGCGGTCACCCCCTGCAACTTTTTTTCTCTTTTCTGTAAGCAAACAGAGGAGGAAGCCTGTGCGAAAACACAAGAGTGTGGTAGCATGAGCTCTGTGTCTTTTGATCACAATCTTGTTTGTGTTTCTGGGAACAACCCAGATGGAGCAAGTCTTCAGACACTGCCCCTGGCAGAGGACACAGTCATGACATATTTTCCCATGTTCTGTCAATGCTTGCCTGGTTGGGTTGATTTAATGCACACAAAACAAGCAGCAGAAACAAATAGCTGTTGAAATGAAGAGATATTTTCCAACAGACAGTGCAGCTCGTTCTGTAAAATATGTTTTATCTACAAAATGCATTCACTCAACGGGTGCCACACCCTCACTATTATTACAAACGTGCAGACAAGATAATTACTGGGCTTGTGCAGCCACTTAACAGTACAACATCCCAGTCTTTTCTCTGTATGTCTTACCTTGCAGCGGACATGTTCGTCTCCCTGTGTGTACCAGCTAGTGGCAGACAGACCTGTTGAGCAACCCTAAACCGGCTCAGAAAGGGCTAAGCATTCAAAAAACTTCACAATTTCAGCACAGTGTGCGGACAGATCGATTTTCCCCTGCAACCAGCTCCTCCTACTCTGGACAGACTGGTTGGTGGCATCTGAAGGAGGAAGGGACGAGAGAATCTGACTCCGCCGATTGGCTCGTCTGACCCGACTCCAGCTCCCATCCACTCAACTCTTCTGGAAGCAGATTCGCACCGTGAGGAGGGTGCTAATGATGGGGCTGCGGAGGTACTATGAAATAATAGCGGGTGCCATTGCGAGGACGTGCAGCCCCACTGATGCAGGACAGTAAGGGGGATCTAAACACTTCATGTTCAAATCTAGGTCATTACACTGCAAATCGTTCTTTTGAGGGGTGGAGCAGGCTATAAAAGCAGCGGAGCCATCCTCGGCATTAAATATCTAGTTATTGATATGGCAGCAGGAGTGCACAGAGCAGCCCGAGTATTTCATTCGGAACACTTTAAACACGCGGGAGCAGCTGGTGAACGCACGTGCACACTCGGCTTCAAGGCCGCCGTTACTAGCGGTATCGCCGTTATATAAACGCGGACGTGTGATCAAAGCACTTTGCACCGCCCCCCCCGAAACGGATTCAGCACTACTACTGACCCCCCCCCCCAAAAAAAAAACAAAAAACAGAACCTCTAACCTCACCATGTCATGCACAGTCATGTTTTTACCACTGTAAACTGAATTTATTCGCACACGTTAATGTTACAACTCGTGCTTTGTTTGTCGGGAAAGAAGCAGTTTTGTTTGATTTTTCTTTTCCGTTTCTTTTGTTACTTTCGTTCACCTTAGTTCGGCAGGAGAGGTTTTGGTCGGAGACTCCGTCGTCTTCTCCTTCTCCTTCTCCTCCGTCGCCTCAGAAAGTTTGAGTTTCTTTGCTTTTGGTCCTTCTGAAGCCATGACTGACGGAGCGGTGCACACGTTGCTGCAGGTTGCTGTCACCTTAACCGGTGTGAATAAAAGGCGGCCGTGCTACGGCGCTAACGGACACATGGTTAGCCCCGAGCGTGGCCTAGTAGGCTGCGAGACGTCACGAGAGCTACAGCCAATCAAAAGTCTCCTCATCTTCTTCTTCGCCCTTGCCTTTTGAGGTTTATTGATTACCGCTACCAATTGATATGTTGAGTGAATAATACTATTAATCTGTATTTAATAATAATATCATTAAATAATGACCTTACTCTCCGATTTAAAATAAAAAGTTGAAATATAGAGCATACCCTCCTGAGACCCAGAGAAAAAAAAGTTTTTGAGTCTTATTTCCTGATTTTCGAACCAGGAAAAAAAATGTTAAAACCCCACAAATGTCACATATTTGAAAAAAGCCCCCTGTGAGGCCGAACAGGAACTAACACAATAGCACATATGGATTCAGAGATACCGACCAAAAACCAATGTCCTCTACAGAGGACAAAAAACGGATTGCTGAGTCTCAGGAGGATAAATATGGGTCAGTGACAAATCATAGCTGGCAAGATGAGAAAGTATCCATTCATCATGTCTCTCAAAATGTACATTTTGTGTTCATGGAGGTTTCTTGTCACTTAAAAGTCCATTCCGTACGAATTATTTGACAAAAATCATTTCAATCAAAAATCAATCAATTCATCAATCAAACAATTTTATATTATTATTATTATATTAGAATAATAATTTAGGATTACTTCATTTTGTGTAGGACACCCTCACTTACACGTTTTCACATTTGTAAATATCCAATAATAACACAAGTATTACAGTGCGAAAAAAACAACACCTACTGTTGTTTTAAGTAAGCGAGTTTAATAATATCACTATAAGATTATATTATATGATATATAATTATAGATACATGTTTCAAATAGTTGAACCTGACACGATGATTAAGAGTATTTGCAAGAAAATAAAATGTTTTGCAATTTTTATTTAGTAAGGTGCTGCGGAACAAACCTGAAAGACAAGACTCAGGGCAAAAACTATCCAAAGGCAATAAAGCAGCAGCTGCCCGCAAATGCTGCCTGACAAAAACAGTGAAACTTTGCTCTTAAAGTAAATATCAAGTTGATATTAGAGCTGCTTAGCATTTACAGCACCCGGGAGACATTTCAATACTACAAGAACGGCATTTGAGTCGTGTCCGGTCGATTAATCGACCTGCTGGTGAGTGTTTACGTGTGCAGGTACCTGCAGGCGTCTGCTCAGCGACTCGGTCAATTCTGCCATATTGGCATCAAGTTCTTCTTGGCACAATCAAGTGGAGTTAGCAGGTAAAACTTTTAACTTCACTTAGACCTTTAATCCAGGGGTATTACGGCGCTGCTTGATGTTATTGTTCTGACTTTTTTTTTATAAGCAGGAAACTGCAGATAATAAAAATGTCGGGGTGTGTAAACAGGCGGTTTAGTTACCTGAGGTAGAAGTTAGTTTAAAAGACTGACATGTTGACAGCAAGTGACGATAATTTACATTCACATTGTGTTGTTTCGTGTTCGAACAAGCAAATTATTGATTAGGACTTTTAACAATGCTTTATTCACCCCCTCTCTCTGTCTGACTATCTATCTGTATGTCTCCCTGTCTCCCTCCATCTATATTTCTCTGTCTCTCTGTATCTCCTTTTTTCTTTTTGTTTATCTCCATCTGTCCTTGTGTCTGTCTGCTCAATCTATTTCTCAATCTTTTGTTCATGCCATGTGAGGCCTGTGCCTGTCACAGTTAAAATCTTTCCGTCTGTTTGTCTGTTTCTGTCTATCTGTCTTTTTCTGTCTGTCTGTTTTCACTTGTGTTCCACTAACAACAACCTCCTCATTGTTGCAGTTGAAATGATCCACAGTCTGTTCCTGATTAATAACTCGGGAGACATCTTCCTGGAGAAACACTGGAAGAGTGTCATCAGCCGAAGTGTGTGCGATTACTTCTTCGAGGCCAAGGAGAAAGCTCTGGAACCGGAAAATGTGCCCCCGGTCCTGCAGACCCCGCACCACTATCTCATCTCCATATACAGGGGCAAGCTCTTCTTCCTGTCTGTCATACAGACCGAAGTCCCTCCACTGTTTGTCATCGAGTTCTTGCATAGAGTGGCAGATACTTTTCAGGTCTGACTCAAGCCTCCCATTCATCTTGATAGAGAAGATATAATGCAAATTACTTATTATCCTATAAAACCCTCTTCAGAGCATCATTTCTAGCTGTGATCAGATTTGACTCAATTCAACCATCGACTTGATTGTCAACAGGACTACTTTGGAGAATGCTCTGAAGTCGTACTCAAGGACAACGTGGTGATAGTTTATGAGCTGTTGGAGGAGATGCTGGACAACGGCTTTCCACTGGCGACGGAGTCCAACGTCCTCAAAGAGATGATCAGGCCTCCCACCATCCTGCGGTCAGTCGTCAACACGCTCACAGGTATCCAGAGGTCACTTGAGCTGGCTTTCTATATGCGTCTCTAAACATGTGCAAATATCATCTTAGCAGTGTTTAGGTGTACATTTTAGACTAAAAAAAATGTTGTTTTTTATGTGTTTTCCAGGTGGTAGTAATGTTGGAGACACGCTGCCAACTGGTCAACTGTCCAATGTCCCATGGAGGCGGGCTGGTGTTAAATACACCAACAATGAGGCCTATTTCGACGTGATCGAGGAAATTGACGCCATTCTGGACAAATCAGGTGCAAATATGCTTGGTAACCATGGATAAAGTTTTATCAATGTCAGTTGAGCAAAATCTAGGAAGGAAGGTTATGTAATTGGATTAGTTTTCCCTTTCATTCATGTTCAGGTACAACGGTATTTGCGGAGATCCAGGGTGTAATTGAAGCCTGCGTGAGGCTCAGTGGGATGCCTGACCTCACATTGTCCTTCATGGTGGGTCCTTCTCCTCTATTACTATTACGTTCACAAATGTGTGTGTATGTATGTGTGTGTGTGTGTCCGCTCACGGTGTCGTCATCTTTTTGATGGCAGAATCCTCGTCTCCTTGACGATATGAGTTTCCACCCGTGTGTGCGGTTTAAGCGCTGGGAGTCAGAGCAAGTCCTGTCTTTCATCCCACCCGATGGAAACTTCACACTCATGAGCTATCACGTCAACTCTCAAAAGTAAGATCAGCTGAAACTGTTAGTCTTGTTTATAATTCAATTTAAAAAAAATACTTTATTTCCCAGTTACGCACAGGCTTGTGCTTTTTGTGGCAATGAGCAGGAATTTGGTTCCTTTAACATTTGTAAATGGAACCGAATCAGTTTATATATAATCATTAAGGGGAATCCATGAATCATTTCGTATAGTGTTATCTAGATTTTCCAGCAAAAATAAATCCTCTCTTGTCTTTTTCTTGTGATTTCAGTCTAGAGAAGTGAATTCAAATTCTAGTATCATATCCTCAAAAAGGATTCATAATCTACACTAGTAAGCATGAGCTGCGCAGCCTGCCGTTAACCGTTGATACCGTTCCCTCCCTCAGTCTCGTGGTCATGCCCGTGTACGTGAAGCAGAACATCAGCTTCTTTGAGACCGGATCCGCCGGCCGTCTGGACATCACAATCGGACCCAAGCAGACCATGGGGAAGACGGTGGAGGGCCTGATGGTCACCATCCACATGCCAAAGGCTGTGCTTAGCACCAACCTCACAGCCACACAGGGACAGCACACCTACGACCTTGCTACCAAGGTAACAGGACGTAGTCCAGAGTGTGACCCATGTACAGGACCGCCTCAAAAGTTTGGGGTTACCCAGACAATTTTTGGTTTTCTATGAAAGGTCACACTTTTAATTATCAAATGAGTTAGAAAAATGAAAAGAAAATCACGTAGCTCTTCTAGAAGCAGCAGAGTATTAGTGTAATTGTGCTCACTCAGAGCGCGCCTGTCTGTGTTTTCGAAGGTTTTGGTTTGGGACATCGGGAAACTGAACCCCCAGAAGCTTCCTAACCTGCGAGGCAGTCTGAGTATGCAGTCAGGAGCCCCCAAACCTGAAGACAGCCCCTCGCTCAACATCGATCTGAAGATACAGCAGCTGGCCATATCAGGTAACCTACACTCCGTGGCCTCTATAATCTTTTAACTGAGCCTGAGGTATCTAGCTCAAAGTCCAGGTACTCAACTGTCAACTTTAATGGTCAAAGCAGCAATAACGCACCGATCTCTGTGATAATGTCGCTGTCCCCCTGTGTTGCAGGTCTGAAGGTGAGTCGCCTTGACATGTACGGAGAGAAGTACAAACCGTTTAAAGGGGTCAAATATTTGACTAAAGCGGGAAAATTCCAGGTGCGGACCTGAATTCTTGTCTATGAAGAGAACTAAGGTCAACAATCCCACGTGCCAAATAAGGCGCACAGTACGAAGTCTTAAGCATCCTGCAGCTCGTTGCTATTAATGAACCATTTCTTTTGCAATCTAACAGTTATTTATTATGTGTCTGGCATTACATATATATATAATTTATATGTATGAATGGATGTTTTTTGTGGCCTGTAAAGGGAAGCCTTAATAACCAATGTGACCTTCTTAGTTTCTTTCCAAATCTCTTTGTTTCTGAGCTATTTCATAACATTATTTCTCTTTTTTTTCCTATTTAACACTGTGAGTGTTGCTTAAGGGGAATATTTGGGTTTGAAAAGGTACATTCACAAGCTCCCCAGCACAAGGCTTCGCTCCTCACTACATCGTCACACCCGGGAAATCTTACTTGCATGTTGCCTGTGAGTAAGCAGCCAAGCCAATTAATAATGTTTTGCATATAAAGATATAAGGTAGCCAATTTTATACTTCTGTATTTGTGTATTTTTGAAATATCAAATTGTCTAATTTCTGAGTGTCCTGAGACACTTCACAGGTATTTTTGCACACATTCACTCTTTAATGTGGCCTTTGTAAAATTGAAGTGCTCTGTAAAAGCACACGACAGCACAATCTGTGTTTTTGGAGGTGTGAGGGCAGTAGGTTATGAAAACGTGTCATATCTGAGGTACCTAGCTTGCCCTAAGTGATGTCTGCACGCCGAGGTGACCGTTTCTGCTGAGAGTAAGGACTCGTCATCAGTGTATGATTAGCTATGGGGCCAAATACAAGCAGTCCAGAAGATCCTCACATAATCTTGAATGCAACTTCTTAACTCAGCACAGCAATTGCACAATCAATTATCCATGTGAAAAATATTACTTAAAGCTCTTGTATGAAGTTGAATCTGTATTACAGTGTATATGATGTCTTTATTAAAGCTTTAAAATGATATTCACGTTTTACTTGGCAATGCTGGTCCTTTTTATTTATTTATTTTTTTTGCATCCATTAGTTCCCATAGGGTGAAACCCAGTGAGTTTGGTCAGCTGACTTTTTTACCAAGCGTCACCAGCTACTCTTGACTTTTCACATGTCCAGGGAAACCTCTCACAATCCACTCAAATCGATCGATTGAAATAATATTTCTATCTATTCAAAGTTCCCAGAGTATTTTCAATGCGACAGGCTTACTTGTATGCTTCAGTGTGGAATGTGTCAATAATTATGGGATAAGTTGGCATGAAATTTTGTACAAATATACATGTTTTCCTCCAGCATGGATTGAAATCTGTCCGTTCATTTTTATTTAGTGTCATTTAGCAAATGTTTGCTGCAAATGATCAGTATTTAACTAATCTTGTACTGAGTACTGGGATACAATTAGTTAAGCCTTAATAACACCACAGTAGTAGTAGTAATAGTGATTCGCTGTGTGAAATCAAATTAAGAGGCCGACTCTTGTCGTCATAATAGTCTTTTATTCTTCCAAGGCACAGCAGATGTGTTGGCAGGGCTAGAAGCTATCAGAATACATTCGTGGCGTGACAAATCAAATACACACAGGACCGCACCCCGTCGATGTCAGTGAGGGGTCGGTGACCGCTACATGCTCAGTAGGCTCAAATAAAACTGAAACTGTGGTTAACATCTGGTGCCGCTGCTGCAGAGAGCTTTGTCGCCAGCCGTCACGTGGACGGCTCACTAACACTGTCACGTGAAGAGGCTTCACACACGCACACACACACACACACACACACACACATACAGATTCTCCATTTAACAGTTAAATTTGCCCAGATATTGCAAAGAATATGTCGTTAACTTTAATGAAATGCTGTTTCAGATCAAGCAACTGACAGCATAAGGAAAATATCCGTTCATGGATCCAGTTGCACATCATGTTGATTTACCAGTCAATACACTCTTGAGAACTACAAAGGAAAACTTCTAATTAGTTTTCGGATTCAAAGCTAAAAAAAAATGGTTTTACATAAAAAAAAGGTTTTGTTCACAAACCACCTGGGTTGTCTTGAAAATGTTTAGTGTCAGCGTATTCAGAGTGGAACTACACATGGAGAAGAAGAACAGGATGGTGGACGGCTGTCTAAAATCATAGTTCTTGATACTTTCTGGAAAAAAAAATCCCAAACAGCTCAACTGTTCCAGAGATTCCAGAGTGCAGAAAAAACCACAAGTATTTTTTTTGTTAAAAAAAAAAAAAAAACCCTGTAGAAAAAAAAGACCTCAAAAAGAACTCCAGGGCCTCAAAAAAAAAAAAAAATGTCTGCCTTGTTTTCCGTTTTTAATAACCTGGATTTAAAGAATTTACAGTAATGCAAAAAAATAAATCCTTTGGCATTGTTCACTGTGAAAGTTAAACTCCAAACACACATTAAAACATCACAGCTAACCTTGATTTCCACCTCACTGCCGCTCGTACCGCCAAACTTCACGTCCAAGTAGCGACCTTCCAGCGGTCGAGGAAACTCGCCGTCGCTACTGGCAACCACACACTGCTTTCCAAATGATATAATCCTGTATCATTGCTCAAGACATAACACTTTAAATCAAGAAGACCTTTTAGTTCTTCAAGTATAAACGCCGCCAACGGCAGTGATGACGTCTCGCCGTTGGTTTTTGCTGGCAGATCCTCAATTAAGAACAGTGTTATTACTAAAAGTAAACATGAGGAGACGAGAGCCCCGACAAGGCTCCGCGCTTTAGTGTCAGAATCAGTAAATAAAGCTCATAGCTGAGTGCTCTCAATAAAACAAGTAATTACTGTATATACACAAGAGAGGATAAGAAAATCTCACTGAAGAAAAAAAACTGAATCAAAAGTAAATGTCCTCTAAGACATCATATCTTAATGTAGTTTTTTAGCCTTTTAGAAAATAGAAAAATCATTTTCATGCAAAAAATATATATACCTGGGATTTGGATAAACTCTCGTAACACAACATACCAAAAATATATATTAAAAACTGTTTCTGATCAGCCTGCGTGATTCCACAGTTACAGATAAAAGGGAACTGGAGAGCAAAAGCTGAATTTTACCAATAAATGAAACCTGCTCTGCACCAAATGCTTCCTGGTACAAACTACAGCGAAGGATGGAACGAAAATCACCTGCAGGTTTCTCTTCGAAGAGGCACACGCGTTCACTCCTAAACAATGAGCGTGCACGCCGCTCCTTTTACTCGGGGTGTGTGCCGTCGTCGAGGGGGGCGCTTGTTTGATTAAGCGGGTTTGTTTATTGGTACCAGGGGGTCTTGCGGCACCAGCGGAGGGCGAATCCTGCGTCTGTGCGGATTTTGATGGAAGCCGCCTCGGCCTCCCGGACGGTCTCCTTCACCGACTGCATCAGATTCTGGGCGTTATGGACCAACATGTCCGTGGCCTGGTCGAGGAGACATTTTAAAATCGTTGTAGTCAGCGGTTAAAAATAATAAAATAATACGAGAGACCAGCCAAGATGGATGCACGGATCTGATTTCGTGAGTTTACCTGCTCCGACTCCTCCTCACTGATGTTGGTTCGTCCCAGCATGGTTGCTTTAACGGTGGAGAGGATCTTCAGTTGAGTGCTGATGGTCGGGATCCGCTCACACACCTTCAGAAGGAATAAGACGAAACAAGACTTTTTCACAAGAGGCAAAAAATCTCATTGATGGGTGGGCGGGGGGATAATAAATAATACATTTTTAGAAAATAATTTCTAGTGGTGGTTCTACCATGATAGCCTGGTCCTATCATCTTCTCCTTTGCAACTTGCCTTGCAGGTCTGAGCTCTCAGGTAATAATTTTACAACGATTAAGAAATGCATTGTTTTACATTTATTTGTCATGTCTGTAATATTCAAAATTATTTGTGTGTGATTTTTGGAGGGAACAACACACGTCCCCTGTGTCCTCCCCCTTCTCATTTCTGCCTATGCTTTTCCCTAATGTGGTTTTGCGGGGTTTGGTCGCCTCGGGCCGTCACCTGCAGCAGGTTAGTCCGGATGCGTCTGTCCGTGCACTGCTTGGCCACCTCTTTGGCCAGCCTCGTCACCTCGTCCGAGGCCTTGGCGATGTCCTTGGCGCACTGGATCAGCGCCCTCTTGTTCCCGCTGCCGCCGCGCACCAGCCGGGACATCTCTGCCATCAGCAGGGCCATCCGCTTGGCGGCCGCGATGATGTCGTTGCCCTGCGAGCAGAGGAGGTGTGAGCAGGACGCCCGGCACAGCAACAGGACTTTGGAAAAAAGTACATGAAAATGCAATGGAAACATATTGGAAGTGACATGTTTCCACACTCTTTTCTGATAATATTATAGTGGAATAATATTCGATTGTAATATACTGAATCTAGTGTTATCAAACACATTAGCAAATGCTAGTGTTTTTTCTCCATGAATTTGAATCACAGAAGCATAAAAAACACTAATATTAGAAGTTTTTTTTTTTTTTGTTTGTTTTTAAGCAGAAAGCTGCATGCAGTGTCAGTGAAAATTAGCACACATTCTTTCGACCCTCATGGGGAGAAAGAAAATTCAGAATTTCAGCGTTGAGGCTGACCCACTTTCCGCCGTCTCATCTCGCATCACGGCCGGCGTTAGGTTAGTACCCATGAGGTGATGGTCACAGTGGGCGGCGGTTGATACACAAAGAGGCTAAGAAGCGTAAGCAGGTGATGAGAGCAGGCAGGCAGTCTAACGTCAAAGCTACATCACCCAGGAGTCCTCAGGGACACTTTCATCCGTGGCTTCACAGGTGCACCAGACAACGAGTGACTGATAACAGCGAGACGGAGCGACCGGCCCCCTCCATTAAACCACTTTACCTAATCGTGAACATAAGGGAGGGACTTGTGAAGCCAGTACCGGTTTATCCAGGTGGTGCAAACACACAAACTTGCCATTCCAACAACTCCCCCCGACCTTTAGTGCAACTTTAGCATCAGCATAAAACGTGTGTTTTCTGAGTGTGATGCAACAACAGCCACAGCTGGTTTTGGAGGTTTTCCATGGTAGTGGCGGATGCACAGCTCATCCTCAGCTAGTTCTCCGAGAGAGGGTGTTTCTCTGTCCTGCTGGTATTTCCTCGTGTGTGTGGCGTTTACATGCATCTGTGTGTGTGTGTGTGTGTGGAGGGAGGGGGTGGGGGGTGGGTGGGCAAACAGCAGGTCAAACAACTGGGAGCTCTCTGTGAACCCCGGTGCAGTTGTTTGCGTGTGCGCCCCCCCATGTGCATGTATGTGCGCAGACCTTGCTGGACCACTTGCGGGCCTCCTGGTGAAGGGACTGGGCAGCTGCCAGAATGGGTTGATTGACAAGGCTGTTGGAGGGCATCATCAGCAGCTCTGGCTCATAGTCATCCTCACCATCAGTAAACTCATCTTCATCATCTACCTCCCTCTCTTCTACTGCCTCCTCATCCTCAGGCTGGGTGGGGCAGGGGCAGGCGGGGGGAGTTGGGCATTGTTGGTGGAGGGGGATCAATTGTGAGGGAGGAGGGGAAGGGAGGAAGGCAAAAGGGGAGGGGGGTGGAAAAAAAGGAGGAATGTGGAGAAAAAGGAGGGGGGGGGGAGAAAGCCCGGGATGGGAGGAGGGAAGGAAGCATGGGAAAAGGAGGCATTTAGTACAGTATGAGAGCTACTGGATGGAAGAACACGAGGACAGGAGATTTACAGGAGGGGGGGGAGGGAGCGAATACTTTGAGGAGCAGCGAGAGGGGTAAAGATGGTTTTGGCGGTTGGAAAAAGGAGGAAAGAGGAGCTGGTGTGAGCAGGTAGCAGGTGGAAGGTCTAACTGTAACTAAAACCAGTGGTTGGCATCCATCCTTCCAGTATATTTAGAATTAAAGCTGTGTGCAGGGGAAACGAGTGCCGTTACAAGACACGTATTCTGCCTGGATTCCAAAGACGCCTCTGATGTAGTGAACATGAAACAGGCGTGTGAAAACTGTCAGGAGGACTACAGAGGGAAAAGACGGTGATGGACTTCACAGACAGAGCGAGACAACATGATTCCTGGATAATTACACAGTTCCTCCACACAAAAACACTCACATAGAGAACATACAAAGACACCCAAAGGGATAAGACAGGGGGGGAGAAACAAAACAACACAGTTTCCTTCCTCTTCTCTTTTAGTAAAGATGTGAAGTTGGATCATTTCTCCACTGATGAGCTCTTTTTGCTTGTAAGTGTGCATGTGTTTTAAACCTTTAACGACCTTACATGCAGGTTCAAGTTTCTCTCTGAAATCGGAATTGAGACGCTGAGGTCCACATTTCAGGGCCAGCATGATTTCAAGAAATTTAGATATTGACAGAATATGCGAATTCACTTAATTGCTGTTGAAGTTGAAAACATACAAAAAAAAGATATGCAGACTGTACACGTGTGTGTGTGTGTGTGTGTGTGTGTGTGTGTGTGTGTGTGTGTGTGTGTGTGTGTGTGTGTGTGTGTGTGTGTGTGTGTGTGTGTGTGAACTGACCTTGCTGGACCATTTGCGGGCCTCGTCGTGCAGCTGTCTGGCTGCCACCATCATGGGCTCACTGACCACCTCTCCCACCTTCTGCTCGGGGAATTCTTCATCCTTTTCCTCAGGAGGAGGTGGCCGAGGGGGCGGCACCTCCCCTTCTGGCAAGGGCGGCTTGGGCGGCGCCTGCTCATCGCTAACCTGTAGATTACACACGCGAACACGTGGTTACCACACGGAACAAGGAGTTAGGCGGATTCAGACAAGACTATCTTTATTGTTATTAATCCCGTGACTGTACGGTCCTGTCTATTGTAATCTTCTGCAGTGTGCTTCTCCCTCTGCACATTCCCTGCTCCTAGTGATTCCCCACAGCCAATCAGCTGTCCTATTGTTCACTTCTGTTGGATCACCTGTGACTTTCTTAAGGACTTTCTTATTTTTGGGGTGAATACAACTCTACACAACAACTGTCATTGTAATTCTGCTTGTTTCTGTCCTGCCTGCTTAACAAATACAAAAACAAATTACTGCATTGGGATCCACCTGCTTCCCACCACTATACAACATTTAAATATCCTCTGTGTTAGATTAAAATATAATTGTAGTGTTGGTGGTATTAAAAAGACTTAACAAGATATTCAGATTGCACTTCATGTATCATCAGAATAATTTGAAAGATGATAAAATCATATAAAACTTATATGTACTAGACTTGAATGGTATGTTGTTATTGCTGTCCTAGTGTTTACTGGCTGTTTTTAATCACACTGGTGGCACCAGATGGCTAAAAAGGAAAATGTTTACTCACTCTGAAGTTGGTATATGCAATGTCAATTAGATAAAATATTCATATATAGGTATTTGCTTTCATTTATGTCAGTAATCATACACTTATATGCATATATGTTTCTGGAAATATGAGTGTGTATGCACTTGGCAAAAACACAGAGCTGCACACTCTCCCTCCTTTGCTGCTGTAGAGAACCGACTTGCTCCATTAGAGCAGCAAGCAGCAGATCAAGGACACCTTCAATGCAGCTACTGTGAAAGATTTTTCATTACTTTCCCATATTAAAGCATGTGTAGATTACTTGTTAATTATAAATGATAAAAAGCGTGTATTTGTGCTTACATGGAGCTGGTCTAGGTCAGGAGGTGGAGGTGGGAAGTCAGGCTCCGGAGGCTGGAAGGCTTCTCGCACTTTTCCAACTGAAGCCAGAATCCTCAGGCAGGAGTCCAGATAGGCCTTCTGCAGAGCTGTGGAGGGGCGGAGAGGAGCCAGGACGTCAAGCGTGTGAACAAGTGGCATCAAAGTGACATAACAAGGCATCATTCTGTGTCAGACACAGTGTCTCGAGCGTGTATCTTTTCATGTACCTTTATCTTGTATGTTCCCAGCCACCGCCTTGGCATCCATCACCATGGGCGAGATGGTGTGTGAGAGGATGTCTGACGCATGCTTCACCGTGTCCCTGAATCGCGGGTCTTCAGAGTTCTCCACCTCCCTCTTAGCCACCAACAGGACCCGGTTAGCTCGCCTTGCTATGCTTGTTGCCCCGGCAACAAGCATTTGGGGCTGAACGTTCGCCATGGCAACTCGGCACTTGTCTATGTCTTTCTTTATGGCCTCCTCAGAGGCATGTAACAGAGATTTGGTGTCTATGGCCTCATCCACCAGACCTGGGGGACCACAGAGAAATACCATGTACTATATATATATATATATATATATATATATATATATATATATATATATGCAAAGTAACATAGAAAAACACACCTGTGAGTCTCTCCACATTGTCGATCCACTGGTTCTTCATGGTGTCAAAGTGCTCATACGCAGCCTTGTTTCCAGGATTCTTCAACAAGATCTGGGCTGCAGAGGTCACCTGGACATCAACAAACAAGTCAGTCTCAGACTCTAGCTTGCCATATGTTTCATTAGTGCATATAATCACACGGAATAAACAGAAGCACCTGTGGCGTGAGCTCCCGGGCGTGTTTAACAGCAGCATGAATCCCCTCCACTGTACCCTTATTGGCCGCTCCCACGGCCGCAGCCTTCTCTGCAGTCGCGCACAAGCGACCTGCATGGGTCTCAAAGTTACCTGCACGCTCTTCAAACACCTAGGGAAAATATTTTTGCACACACACAGACACACACACAGCATTTAGATGCAGAATCTGTGAAAAAAAGGCACTGAATGCCTGTAACAGGTTGCTGACCTCCACTCTGTTGGGGGCATCAGGGGGAGCAGTAGCAGCCACAGCCAGCAGTTTGATGGGGGTGGTGGTGTCACTGAAAACGTCCGAGACCTCCTGGGTCATCACCTCCTGCATGTGCTGCCTCAGGTCCTGGTAAGAGCAGAGTGTATCATTATCCAGCAGATGGAGCTCTGCACCACGTCTTTCAATCATAAGGGACAAACTAGAATGAATTCTGAATCACATTATTTCACATTTATAATATACCACAACCATAATATAGAATGTATTTGATATTTAGACCATTTCTTTGACATTTGGCTGCACAGCTTGACTTTGTAACGGCAGCAGGGTTTAAGCGGTTTAGCTGTGCGGTCGACTGGGAGGTTGTTGGAGCTACCTTGAGGCCGTCCTGGAGCTGTGCGGCTGTCGCTCGTGCATGAGGTGCCTCGGCTTCACCCCTGCCGGCCATGTCTGCCAAAGATGTCATTAGGGCCTCTGTTCGGTCGCAGCGTCCAATCATGTCCTGACGATACGGGCCCAGCAGGCCTCCCGCCAGCCTTTTCCCTTCTCCAACCATTCCTCTGATTGCTGCCTGGCCTGAGGAGCGAAAGCGCAGTCATTCTGCATGATATCTCCTTGCCCTTCAGTATATCAACAATTACAGGTCTTTATTCAGACATGAAGCTAAATGTAACTCATAATACATCTGGTGCTTTTTTATTTTGGGGTTCATGATCTAATGAGAAAGGGGTAATACTGGAAGGGGTGAGAAATAAATAAATGTAGTTCATATATCTTTACTCATAAATCAGAGAAGAGGATGATGTATATTTGTGTATGTTTGATCAAAAGGTTCTAATGAAGTAATGACGTGATTTATAATTTGGTTGTGGCTTCAAAGGAAACAGAAAGACATCAGTGTACCTGTGTTCCACTGTAGTATCTCATACTCTGCTCCCATAGGGAAGCATGGGAAAAAAACATTCAAAACAGAAATATAATAATTGGCATTAAACAAAGCATCAAAAACATTAGGTCCGTCGCTGCCTGAATGACTAAGAGTCACGTTAGTCATTCAGTGACTAATCTTTGAAATACATCACTGTGGGCATTAAGGAAATGGCATCAATCATCAGTCATGTTATTCTCCAACTGAGACAATTGGCAGCCTTGAATTTCCTCCAAACACGCGTGACACACACAGTCAGCTGGCAGCTAGCACACACACACACACACACACACACACACATAGATGCACGTACGCGCGCCGGGGTGCTGCCACGACCAGCTCAACACACTCTCCATCATCCTCATATGTTCGCAAAAGGTAACGGAAGGTCAGAGTGTTTATTTTTGAACTAAACTATTAAAGCATCCCTCCCCAGGGCCATCATTCAACCCCGCTCACCTACTCCTCTGTCGTCCACACCCGGGTTGTTCACCCAGCGGAGGGCTTGCTCCATCTTGCCCTCCAGAGTGACAGCGGGCTTGGCAGGTCTCATGTTGGCCACGGCCCGGTTGGTTTTGGACTGCAGGGTGAGCAGCGCCGCCCCGATCTGCTTGGCCAACGCACGGGCCTCCGGGCTGTCGCCTTTACCCCTGAGACGGGAATGGACAGAAAAAGAAAAGGCCAATCAGCAGAGGAGTGAAGAAACAAGGCACTAAATACTTGTAGCCCATTAACAGCGAAATCTGGCACCAACCCCCCATTAGACACCATCCTTAAAGGGGAATACCACTGTCAACATTTACCATTTTGTCTCCCCATGAATTCAAACAAAAAAAATTGCATTAATGGTCTCTACAAGGAGAAAGGATTTCTACAAGTGTTTTCCATAAACATGTCTAGTGCAGAACGTTAAATTAGGGCTCTTCTAGCACAGTTCACTGTGATATGTTTCATTACCACTGACACATCCAAGGCCAGAAGAATAAAATGATATTTATATCCTGAATATGGTGCATTAGTTTGAAATATAACAGACTTCATGGCCAGCTATTCCTTATAATATTATAGAGTGTTAGAAATATAAAAGCCACATATTATACTTGTACGAGCACAGTAAAAAAGTATTTTAAAGACCATACTTTTTGTACAAATCTATTGGTGCATTTGACATGTTTGTGCCTGGTTTCCTTTTATGGCCAATGAATGCTGTGTAAGCCAAGTACAGATAATATATTCCAAATGGTGACTCATCTCTTGTCATGATTCACTGATCTTCTGACCCCTTTAGGAACAAAGTGGCTTTCACATGGGGAACCGTTAAACATTTTACCAAATTCAGTAGATCAGTGTTCCAAGTGGTAGTTCCCTTTAAGTTCTACACGATTTATAACCCTAAACCCAATAAAGGACCCTCCACATTCATTGAATGAACACCATAGCCGCATCTGTTCCACACCGTATTCATTGTTACAGTTCGGAAACCTTATTGTGGGGCTGATGCCCAAGGTCGACAGACAACAACATAACTTCCAGGCGGGTAAAACGCGCCACCTATTGGTGACATGAGGTTGCAGTTTGAGCCTAGAGAAAGAGGGTCTGAGAATTACAGGTTTCAATTCAAAAAGGATTATCAAGTATTCCCAAAATCCTGTTGGTCATGCACGTGTCTGAGGTTCAGAAAACGCACTGTCTGCGTAGCTCCATGAGCCGGGCGGTGAGGCCTGCGATCTCGCTGATGGAGCGCAGGATGTCGTCCCTTTCTTTGGGGTCCTCGCACAGATCAGCAATGCGTTTGGCCTCCGCCAGCAGCGCTCTGATGTTCTCCTCACCCTCAGGACCGCCATTAGGATCAGCCAACCAGGCCTGAGGAAAAAGGGAAAATAACTAGAAAATAGACTAAAGTTTCTATCTATCTATTTTTCGCTCTTATGCATCCATGTCTATATTGTAAATTACAAACCACAGAATAAAAGAGACAAAAATAGAAGGCTTCATTCACCAGAGAGGGGGTTAACAGGGATTACTGTGTTGTTTTCTTTTTATCTGACCTGCGCAGCGTCCAGCCTCCTGGCAATGGCCTGCTTGGCATTGATCAGAGCCTCCAGTCTGCGAGCGGCACTGTCCACTTTGCCAAATAACAAGTCCAAGCCCTGCGAGCACTGGCCCGCGCGCTGCATGCACCCCGGGGTCGTGCCCTGGCCTCTGTCAGGAGAAAACGACGAGCACACACAGCTGACACATGGCGGCAAAATACATTACACATGCACGGGGTGGTGGATCTGCCAGGAGGAAAAACAGGTGATGACAGACACCTCTGAAAATATTGACTGCAGCAGCAAACAACTGTAAACGGTTACTCACCGACCTACATAATTGGCTTGAAATCACGAGATGGAAACACTAAGATGGACTAAGATGGACAAAATCTGTGCTACATTTGTTGGAAAAGAGGACATGCTGGTTATTTTCTCTCCTCATCCTCCATGCTAAAATGTAATTTACCTTTCTTCTGCCAATTAAGGAAACGTATATGTATAGCCCCTGTGTCTGTAATCTAATTATAATTTATAAAAAGATCGAATGAAATTTCAGTGTTCACATTGTCTCATAGAAACACACTACCTGACACGCAGATCTGCAATCTGGTCCGTCATTTGTCCGAGAGCCTTGGCCGTCGCCAGTATGTCCTTCCTCTCCTTCCCGGCACACAGCTCGCCCACCTTACCGGCCTCATCCAGGATCACACGCAGCGCCACCTCCCCGGGGTCTCCTAGGGACACATCGGGCGGTGAGATTGTGGAAATAATAAATCTAGACTGACTGAGAGAATAAACAAGACAGACAACACAGTTACCCGGCTGTCCATGGGGGTCTCGGAGCCAGCTTTTAGCGTGCGCCATCTTTGACTCAATCAAAGCCAGAGATCTCTTCAAAGCCTCCATGTCCTGAGGAGAGAAAAACAGCAGTGTGAGAAGCTAGGTCAGAACAGTACTTGGCTGTGAGAAGGTACTTTACACTGCGACTTGTAGTACAAATAAGGGGTCGTCAGTGAGTACTTTTAGTAATTTATTGTGGTTTTATCCATGTTGCTTGAATTCCTAATATAAATAAAGCTTTGGTGGCTAGGTTGTGAGCCTACAATAAAGAGTTGTCTTTCCTTTTTTTTGTCAGCAAATCATAGTGGATAAAAAATCAATGATGTGCAAGTCTGTTTTTCAAATACACACACATGGTTATATTTTATTTATTTAAGAACATCTCAGTCCTTTTGTAGAACAGCTGGTCATGGTCATGAACACACCTTTGCAGCTACAGCAACAGTGTTGATTACATTTAGAAGTACGATTTCTAGGATTGAGTACCGTTAGGCAGCTTCTAGTGGAATGGACTTGGCAGAAATATAATATTCATTAGTACAGAAAAGAACAAACCAAACAATAGCTCTAAAGACGGCTGTTCTGAGCTTTTTTTAGGTGGCCAGAAGCCATAAAACTACACACTTTGCCTTCAAGATAAGTGAATTAGTGAGTTTTTTCTTTTCAGTGGCTTTGGCCACATAGACAATGTTTGTTAATGGGATCAAGTCATAGTTTTGATGTTTTGAGGGGATTTGTTGACAAGAAGAAACATACTAAATATCAGCAATCATATCCTTTAAACTAAAGGCTCCACTAAATATATAAATATAATTATTATTTTTTTTAAATTTTTGCTTGGTGACTATTTATAAGCCTGACTAAAATAGCAAAAATGGTTATTGGGCTGAACACTCTGCAGCTAATGCTATCAAATGTATTGCAGACTCTCAACCTAGCAGCGTAAATGTTACTTTAACTGATTTATAAAGCAATAATAAATGATTTTGTCTCTAAATACAGTGCTTAGTAATACAAATAATGCAGATAAAAAGGGGGCAAATGAGACATGTAAATGACCTTCTTTCAGCTGAAATGCCACACACTCTTTTACCCGTTTACACCAGGTGGAGGATGAAACGCTTAAGTGGAACCATTCAATACAGCCCATCTATAATGCATGTGTCTGGATGTCAACCAGATTATTTCTATAATTCATGACCTGAGTGGAGGACATGCTTTGTTTTGCCAGCAGTTCCCTCACACACACTGGCAGGGATTGCTTATCATGGCTCATACACAAGAGTATGCGGTATGTCCACAGCAAACACACACACACACACACACACACATCATTGTCTATTGTGTGCGGAGAAACATGCAGCGTTACGGGTCAAACTGGTAAAACACATCTTGATCTTTAACTTTATCTTCAACAGCCGAAAATGATGTCATGGCACAGTCTCTCACTAACGTGGCCCAAGACATTTCTGAGAGAGTTTATTCTACCCACATCACCTTATTTTTCTACCGACAGCTCTATTACACAGAAACAACATGAGCAACAAGAGGAAAAACATTGATTTTAGGAAGCAGTTATTGTTTTTAAAAAAAACATCTGTTTCAAGCCATTTCATTTTCATTTCACTCAAATGGACATTTGGAGACAAACAGATGCACATATAACAATAAAGTGATAAAGTAGACTGTATATGTGCAATACATCATCACATCAGCAGTCAGTGGACTAAAGACACATGACACACTTAGTGTTAAATAAAAGCATGACAGATACAGTATATATAGCATGAGGACATATTTCCTTCTCTCTCTCTCTCTCTCTCTCGCGCGCACACACACACTTTGCATGCTGGAGACTGCAGAGGGCGAGAGAAAAAGACTTACCTTCTACAGTTAGGAAAAGAATGGAGGAGGAAGGTAAAGAAAGAAAAGAAAAAGAAAAACCAGGAGTTATGCTACCAAGCAGAAAAGAAAAGTGGACACAGAAAGTAAAGAGTGACTTCTTGGAGAGTATTTGATTAGTATGTAGGGATTTTTCTGAGGTTTTTTTTTTTTTTAGGCTCAGGGTGTGTAAATGAAGTAAATCTGAGTTTGCGTATATGGTCCTACCTTGTTAGCCCAGGCGTCTTCGTCCCATGTGGTGAGCTGTAGGACTCTGATGATCTCTTGGATTTCGGTGCTCATCTTCTCAAAGGTGAACCTTCGGTTCCTCTCCGCCTCTTCTACGCCGGCGCCTCGGCTGCTCTTGGTTGCGACAAAAATCTTGACGGCTAAGGACAGAAACACGGGTGTCACAGAGAAGTAGAGCTTCATCCAAAAACATTATTTAATGGGCATCCATACTATCGAAAAGAAGATGGTGTACCTAAAACCACCAATATATTTTGTGAGGGATACTAACACTACAAATTAAAACCCACAAAAACTGTATAATATGTTACATGAGACCTTTAAAAGATTGTTACTTTTTTAATTGAAATGGCAAAGATTTGCCAGAAACAGTTGCATCTTTACACATCCAGCAGAGAAGCATTTGTGTTTCCATCTTCCTGGTGAGTGTAAACCCAGTTTTCGCTCTTTTTCTTTTTTAACCTGTCTTCGGTCTGATTCTTTCGCCGCTAATTGCTTGACTGTGTTCACCATCTGGTTGTTTTTTGCCTGTCGTAGTTAAAGGGGCCGTATTTTCACAAGTTTTGATATTCTTATTTTCTTGGTCAAGGTTTGATCTTGCAAAAAACACACTTCCGGGGCGATTTATTCGGATCAGCACCTGAACGCACCGCCTGTACGAGCTGTAACGGCGCTCTCCTCTTTGTTGGTGTGGCGTACAGTGCAGGAGATGGCAGCTTGTGGGCGATGCAGCTAATGACTGCAATTACCAGCATTGCTATAACAACTGTCGGATGCTCAGTGACCTGCTCTTTCCTGCTTCTGGTTTGATGTCATTTGCCCACACAGTCTCACACACACACACACACGTACACATACACACACCTGATATTAGAACAGGCAGCAGCTCTTTGATCGTGTTCATGGAGTTGACAAGCATCTGTCTGTGCTCCTGGTGCGTCAGCTCCTGCTGCCTCTCCTCAATCATCTTTGACATTTTGGTCATTCCTATGGAAAGACAGAGAGAGAGAGAGAGAGAGAGGGAGAGTTTATTGTCCTGTGAAAGTTAGAGAGGTCACAGGGATCAAACCACTCTGCAAGGAGAATACAGCGCGCGGTCGTGACCTCGGGTTTGGCATTCACAACAAACATTTGAACAATCAGAGGCCTCGTCGAGTGCACTCAGTGGCTGAGTAGTTCCAACACGTCCAAACAGATCACTACTTCACGATCGACTGATCCCGTACAATGACAGCATCAATTAAGTGTGGAAAAAAAAAACCTTTGGCATCGGCTTCCCCTCAAACTCATTATGCCACGGTGCTGTGACAACACAATTTACCTTTTAGCCCCGATGATAAATAGCTTGTTTACGGACTTGTTCTCCTGCCAGGCTGATCCTTAATCACAGCATCTTAGTGTCAGAGGAGCAGTCAGTAGTTCGATTTGACGAGTGCATCCGTAACCCGGGGAAGAATCTATAAACGCAGGTTGATTTTGCGTCGCTAAACCATTACTGCCAGCACCAAATTTTGTCATGCGTTTTGTGCCAGCTTTCTATCTTCTCATCCGCAGTATTAAGCTAGAATTGATGATCAGCAGCGTTTATTGGATCACAACTTTACCAAACTTTACTTCTCTGATGTGTTTTCTTAAAACTGTTGTCATCAACCCTAAAGCAGGTAGAATACAGTGGATTTGACCCCTGAAACTGCTTGTACATCACCCTAAAATCGGTATATTTTACATTCAATGGTTAAAATTAAACATGGTTACTGTACAGATTTTGAGACAATTGGCTTGCATTGGTGATTATAGCTTAACCAGCTGGCAGAATGTGACTACTAGGCTACTTATATACATCCAACTAAAGTTAGACATTAGAATCTTCTGAAATGTTCTCTAACTGGACCTTTTTCAAATTTTAGTTGACCAGCCCTGCTGTATATGAATCCCGCAATAGTTAAATCCAAGTGAACTGGAACCGGAGCTCGTTCGAGCTTTTAGGAACAACATGCTGACCTGGTCCCAGATTCTTGGTATAAGTGATGAGGTCCTCCATGGTCTCCACCACTTCGGCTACTGCCAAATACTCCAGGATACCTTTACACACACGTATAATCTTTCGCACCTGAAACATGACACAGGCATAAATCATAAGCAGGTGAAATTTTGTGTACAGGCAAACAAAGACTGATATTGATCAGAGACAAGCCTCTGTGAGAGTATAATTATTTCATTGTGAGAGAAAAATTCAATGTGTGCATGACCTTTGAGACAGCTTGAAGTTACCCTGTGTTTCTGTGGTGTCTTTGTGGTGTGTGCGCGTGCGTGTGTGTGTGTGTATACAGTCTTGTGATGTGTGTCTTGTGACTGTGGGAAGTTGAAGTTGCTCATTCAGAAATGAGGCTAGCGAGCATTATCACGTGCCCTATGTGATTCCACTTATGGAGTTGCCGTCGAACATCCAAAACACCCAACACACATACCTCAGACGCACATGCACGAGTACATGTACACACATCTGCACACACACACACACACACACACACACACACACACAGTCTGAGTTATGACACAGGGAAGTCATTTGATCCCAGTGATTAGATCTGGCTGCGTCGGAGACACCATTACAGACTCCTTCCTCCTCTGTGCAGCTATATAAAGCTTGATTTCCCTGAAAGTTACTGCACCTCTGAAGCAGGAGTGATTCTCAGCACACATTCAAACACACTGAGGACAAAAACACACACACACACACACACACCTCAGCCTCATCAAAGGTAAGGAGCAGGTCCGACGTCCCAGACAATATTCCTCTGGATCCATCAATCAGGTAATCTCGTGCAGGAACAGAGTAGGGATCCGCCTTCAGCATCTGAGCTGCCTGGACCAGTTTAGAAGAGGAGTTTTCCACCCTGAAAAGACACAGCTGTCTTAGGACATCTAACCTACAGCAGCACATCGATTTTAAGCTTTTCACAATGGAGTTCTTGCAAAATCCAATTCTCTGTCCCAAAGGTATTGTCTTTTAGTTGCAGTAAATGAGGGTTTTCGAGATTGTCATGGTTGAAATGATGCAACCTTCAACTCTTTTTTGTTACATGCATATTTTGGGTTAACAGTGTTACATCAGTGAAAGATCTGGCCACTCATGTTTTACCTTGGATTGACTCTTGTCTTATAATTTCCTATAATAATCAACTTAGCCTGAAGGAGATAATGGATTTTAAGAGTGCTTGAATAAAGCCAAGTACCTCCTCTTTCGGAACCCCATTGGTCAGAGTATCGATGGCCGCTGGTTCATCTATATTTAGGTGGGTTCACATTCCCACATGCCCCCTCCTAAGCCCTGGGAGTGAGATTTATGGCTGCCCTGTGTGTGCGAGCGAGGTTCAGTACGGTGTGTCGACCTGTTCGAGATCGTGATTTTTTTTTTTTTTTTTTTTTTTTTTTAAGCTTGAATGCAAATTCAGCATCGAAAAGAACAAGTGACCACAAAATAAGTAATTCAAGGATGGAACAAGCCTGAAAAAGCTTGACATTTAAAGCTGAAAAAAAATGACCTCAAGCCCAATGCAACACAAAAACACACAAGCTGATGCCCGAGTGTCTCAGCACCCAAAGTCGGGATCGGCTCTTCGGATGCGAGCTGGGAAACAACTGAGGGCTTCTCAGCTGCCTGGATGCTGCAGCTGAGCAGATGCCTCAGAAGTGGCTCTTTGTTGCAGCTCGGAACGCAGCCACGTTTCCTCACATTGAACTGCCTGGAATCCTTTTTTTTTTTTTTCTTTTTTTCAACAACTTCTCTTGAGATTTGAGGGAGAAACAGAAGCAGCATGCATAGTGATTGAGAGACTCACTTGATGAAGGCAGGAGGCATGTCTCTCTTCATCAACTGATCCTCAGTGGTTTGAACAGTCTCCTTCCCAACCTGAAACACACACACACACACACATGAATAAGCCATTTGTTTTATTATCATTAACTGCAACAAGACAGGAAATTATTATATAGGGATTGGTGGCAATTCAACTGAGCACTATTAATAGTCTGAAGGGTGAACGAGTGTGTATCAATTCACACCTATTTCAGCCATGCGCGCATGTCATGTCTTTCAGGCTTCGACACACACTCGACGTGCGGCTCAGCTCAGGTTGAGTCAGGCCAGGTCGGCACAAAGACGTTTCTGCTGCTCTAACAGCCACATGTGATCAACAGCTGGAGGTCTGTGAGGTCGGCTTCTATCATGTATTCATCAGAAAAGTTACAACAATTGTTGTTGTTTTTTCACAATGAGTCAGGCCTGGCAAAGTTAAAAGTTGTTGTTTTTTTTCACAGAGTAAATTGAATTTGACAGTCACAAGCGTGAGCATTGATTTTCCTATTAGAGTTGGTTGATTGTTTCCCCCGACTTCGGTACAATAATAAACATGCTGTTTTCTTTCTGAATTAGAACAAATGACTTAATGTCTCCTGTCAACTTCACTGAGCACCTTGAAGTAATTTCACTGCCGACTTCAATTGCTCACAATGAATGTACACATCATCATCTTGTGTGTTACATGTGATCAATTTCAACATCAAGAGTTACTCAACATGTTTCAGATTCGGTTTATTCATAAGAAACTTATCTCCAGTGACTCTCTTAGGTGATTTAAAGATAAAGAAGTAATTAGACTTAAACAATTTTTCTTTGTAACTACTATATTTAAATATTATTATTATATATTCACACAATATAACATTATATATATAATATATTAGTCCTATATTATTATATTTTGGTAACAGAACAAACATAATAAATGTAAAGGATATTTTGCACAAATATATATATTCTGTCTCAACAATATATGGCTATATAAGTGTGATATATAATATTCCTTTTCAGTCAACACTGTATCAATCACGCACACTGACATCAATTTGCAGTGTTTTCATTTAAAATCTTAAAACTTTTCGCAATTTTTTTATTCTAAAGTTCATGGAGGTAGAGCATGCTGCAAGCTGTCAACAGGCAAGCACGTATGCATGCACGCACACACGCACACATAAATACATACAGACAAACAGCAGGGTGACATTGTTCACTGCTTTTGCAGATGTTAATATCACCATAGTGATGCAGCTGCATGGTTAAAAATACACAACACTCTGAAACCCACCACACACTCGCAAGAGATCTCACACACACACACACACACACACACACACACACACACACAAACAACCGCACACACTCGCGCACACAGTGCAATTACAGTGAAATGATGACATCAGTCTCTCGCTGCTACTTCGATGAAAGTCTTAATAGACTTTCTGGCTCCAGAGACGCACAAAGCAGCCATCACACACTGTTCAAACAATCATTAATCATTCAAACCTTTTTTAGATGTTTTTTTCAGATATAACACACAATAGTCTTTATACACCAAAAACACAGAAAGAAATCAATTTTAACCAGTGTAAGTCCACTATGTATATTACATCAATAGCTTATGTAATTATCAGTGAATTTCATGCAGCACATGTTCCCTATGAGTCTCTTTTCATCTTTGTGTAACTAATGGACAGAACACAAAATTAGTCATTTTAAAAGTGTCTAGTCCAGCTTTAGTTTTGCAGCATGAACTTGAAAAAAATCTTTAATCTCAGATTCCGTATCAGAACACAACAAAGCCATGGTCCATTGACACTTGAGAGACAACACATAAATATGAAAAAAACTTACAAAGATGTCTTCACCATGCAGTCTACTGTTTCTAAACTTTAGTCTGAAATATTTCTATTTTAAACTAAAAGTCACCTTCCCCATATTTGAAGTTAATATATCTAAAATTGTCTGATACTTTCTGTCTGGCGATAAAATAATTTGTCACAGTGAATTCCTGCTTAAAAAAATGCAGGGAGATTCCTGACTCCAAAATGTGAGGAATGCAGCTTTACGAGTCAAACGCAGCTGGATGAGACGCTCCGGACACCCTCACCCAGCCTCATCAGGTGATGGCTCAAAGAGCTGCTGGAGCTCCAGCGTTTCCTGTAAGCAGCAACCTCTGGCATCGAATATTCAATGGTACATCATTAATGCATTGTTAAGTGGTTTGCTGGACACACACAGTGTAAAGTGTGTGTGTGTGTGTGCGTGTGTTAGGAGATGGGTTGGGTTGGGTTGATAACCACTTGGAAGGTGTGACAGCTGCCATTGGAATGAACACAAACTACTCCTGCTTTTTTTTCTTCCAAAAGCTAATTTAGAAATAGAGAATCTTCTGCTTTATTTGCAACAGACTATGTGCATTATTACTAATAAATGTTACCATTTGATGTGCTGTATCAGAGGTACCTTGAATTGGCAGGTCATGATTAATATCATATACAGATTACCACTAGAATAAACATTAACAAATACTTAAAAGTAGCACATCTTTACATATGTATAACTGCATCCAGTTGTGGGACCCCATGCTGAGGAGAACTGCAGAATTGGGTGAAATTTCTCCGTGGGCTCATTGCTCTGTGCGACTGCTTTCATATTGCACAGTCATTCAACTAATTGTTTTTACAATAATATTTGTGTCAGTGACAAATCATGTTTGTCAAGATGAGAAAGTCAAAAACTTTTTAAAACACAGATTTAAGAAGCGTTTATAAGGTCCCCCAAATTTGTTCATGTTGTCAGTTAAAAGTCCATTTGTCATGATTTTGTGTGATTTTTCTGACACAAAGTGATAAATGGTGTAAAGATTGATACATTTTAAATATTTATATAATATATGTATAAATATAAAACTAGTTCATAGCATATGCTTTTCGCTTTTTAAAACCTTTTTAGGAAAGTTTAGTTATCTGGTATAAAGTTTTTAGGGTTACACAACATGACAGTGTGGCCATAATATTAGTGTAAGTGTAAGTAAGTTTTGAAGGCACAAATGCTATACTGATAAACCAAAATGAAAATCAATACATATAAAGTAATAAATAAAAAGTAAAAAAAAAATTGCGACTGTTTACTGTTTATAGATGACAGCAGCCGAAAAATTAGGCAGCCAATGAACAAGAAATGATGGAGAGCAGGCTGAGGACAGTTGGTGTGTGTGTGTGTGTGTGTGTGTGTGTGTGTGTAAGGGGGAGGGTTGGCAGTCTGGTCTGTAGACACCAGAGACACTTTCTCTTCTTCTCTGGGTGACGGCATCCAACAGAAAGTGGAAACATTTCCCCTCCTTCTGTCCATCCCGGCGGTTCCAGTCGACGGGACCACTCCTCGTGTCCCTCCCTCCATTTTCACTCCGCTCTGTCAGCGTGTGTTTACTTCACACTTCACTCCGACGGTAAATCTATTTTTTCCTTCCTCACCCCTCCCCCTCCAGACACACTCAGGACCTGCGCTCCCTCCTCCAGGAGCTGATACTTCACAAACACCAGCGGAGGCGGCGTTGTCATCAGCACAACTTTCCACCAAATACACAGACAGCATCTTTCAGATATTCAGCCAAATCAGCATCAACTTACAGACACACAACCCCCGCCAGATCGATACTGACACCATCGTGTGTATGTGTGTGTGTGTGTATCAGTGACCTAGTTCTTAAGTACCCCCCATGGGCAGCCCTCCCTGGACAGGGTTAACAGTGTAATTGTATCAGTGTGCAAAGGGACGGACGCTGGCATGTTGCTGTATACTGTGTTATATATTAAGTGTAGAAATAAATCAGCTTTCTAAAATAAAAGCGGGTGTACTTAAGTGTCCGATTAGGTTTGTCTACCCGGCAACCAGCCACCGCTGATTTTTTCCCAGCGTTTACAAGCAGCTTTTGTGCCTGCCGTCAACACCTCCTTGTCAAGCACTTCATGTCCAACTCTTGCTCGTCTGTCAGTGAACAACGCACGTCTCTTCATCAGCCACATAATTAGATGTTAAGTGTGTGGTTGTTATTCGACAAGTCTTAAGCAAAAATACAGAACAAAAGGAAAGCAGATAAGAGATGAGGAAAAAAATGTTTCTCTTCACTTTTTAATAATATTATATAGTTTTTTTCTCCCTCTATCCTCATGGAAATACCCTCAGTCCGACCCAGTCCTCTCTCTCCTTTAGCCTCGCATCTCCATCATCTGAGGCCCGGCGACCTGCCTGAGGATGCCAGCTTCCTTCTGCTCGCCGTCTAAATGGATCAACTGAAAGGAGGGAGCAGGGCAGGGAGGCAGACGGAGGAGCTGTTCCCGATGGCAACGGCATCGCTGTCCCTTTAACATTCATGACTTATAAGTGGCATTTATTTGGCAGTTAGTTCGCAAAGGTTTTGCATAGTGATATTTTATATTCCAACATGTCGTAAACGGAAGTTAAATATCCTGTGTCTATTCCAGGCACAAGCACAGACACAGAGGAAGATATTGACGATCTGCATTGAATTAACACACACACTTCTAAGTAGTATTATAAAATGGATATAGCCAGTCAGATTCATCCTTTCTGGTCCAACCATGGTCCAAACTTTAATTTTAGACAGACAGTTCAATGAAGTTAGGAAAAGAATTGTGTTTGCAGAACAGATCTGGGAAGCAGCACCAAGATTCCCCTCTTACGTGAACTGATTTTTACTCAAAGGTAAACTAATACTACTGCCAGAGTGATCAACAAAGATATAGACAAAACTTGTTTTATTCTTCACTAAACAGAGCAGAGACTCCTTCATTAACACTACAATCTCACATTGGAGCAGCTTCTTGTTTCCTTTCTTGACAATTAAGGTGTAAGCGAGCAAATGAGAGTTTCTTTCCGTCTGATGCTGATTTCGCCTGAGTGAGTGACGCCCGGCTGCCGCTGCATCACTAACAACAACCCAGATCAGCATTAATGATGTGCTCCGTATTGATTTTTCCGGTCAGTGCGTATGCAGACATCAGTGTCTGAATGAACCTCCTCCTCTCTGTGCAAAATCACCATTTATAGACTCAAGATGACAGAGAAGACATGAGACGGGAGGGGTGAAAACGACCGAGGGGGTCAAAGATGTTGGAAAAGAAAGAAAAGGGGGGGGGGGGACATGGAGAGGACGAAGGGAGTAGGTGGGAGTCTGATAAATGACCAGAGGATCTTTTCTACTCACTGTGGAGGATTGAACTCGGAATGTTTCAGATAAACTGCAAATTCTGCAATAAATCATGAAGCAGAAAGCACAGAAATGAAACCCTGGAGTAGGCTGCACCTCTCCCTCTGGCACAAGTGACATTTCCGTACTGATGTGCATGTGTGTGCATGTGTGTGCATGTGTGTGCATGTGTGTGCGTGTGTGTGCGTGTGTGTGTGTGTGTGTGTGTGTGTGTAGTCTTGTGATGTCAGCGTCAGCTGGGTAGGCTGTGTGGCAGTTTTATGCCATTTTAATGGGGAGCAAAGATCAAGCTGGGGCTGCCATAAATCTATCTAGATGCCACATATGACAAACAATAAGCCCCTTGCTTTATTGGTTATAAGTGCACCTGCAGGAACCGGAGACCCGCCGTGTTTTTATGATCACCTGAGTCATGACAGTGACTGAATGAAAGCTGGGCTGTCAGAGCAGTCGGCGTCTCCACAAAAAGAAGAAAAAAAAACAAGTTTGGGCGAATAATGCGGCCGCTCCGAAGGTTCCAAACTCGGGACTCACCCGCACAAGGTTGCTGACCGCCGCCTGCACCGCGGCCACCGGCACCGTCAGGTCCGGGATGGCTTTCCCGTCCACCTCCCCCTCCTCGTGCATGATGACCAGGTGAGAGATCTGCTGGGCCACCGGCTCCAGGATACTCTCGATCGTCTTGGTGTGGAACACCGGCATCGTGAACGACTTCCACCGCAGCCAACGCGAGATATATATATATATATATATGTTAAGAAAAAAGGCGGCCGGTCGGTCGGTGGCTCCAGCTCAGCGGATCCCCCTCCTTTATGAACCCCCCTCTCTCTCTCTCTCTCTCTCGCCGCTCCTCTGCTCGCTCCGACCCCGGCGCGTGTCTCTCTCCTCCCGGTGTGCACCGTGTGCCCCTTCGGTAAAAGGCTGGACTCCGACTCTCGGCGTCCTCCTGTGGGTGCTACCCAGATCGTGACAGAAGGAATCACCGCCCTCCGCCCAATCACAGCCTAGAAATACAGCTGGCAAGCAGGTCCCCCCCCCCGCAACACACACACACACGTATCACACGCGTGCAAACACGCACACGCTTTGCAAGTGAAGAGCTCTTCCCAAATTACGTCATGCATGCCAGTGTCCCCAATAAGGAAAGTGTCGGGGGTAACATTGTGAAGAGGCTGTGATTCTGATGAAGACGAGATGTTTGGGAGGGGAAGGGAGGGGCACCCCCCCCTGTAAGAAGCTTCATAACGTGGCCATGTCTCGAACCTGCTGCAGAGCCTTGAGAAAGGTCAGCTTCATGAGATCATTACGGGGCACAGGCGCCTCTAATGAAAGTGGTCGGTAGCTCCTCATGAAGCTCCAAACATATGACACATGACCTGTGTTCATTAAGAGGTGGGTCAGGAGTTCATGTCTCCAGGCCTCAATGTCCAGGTCTAAATTAAGACCAGGGATTCAGCTTGCTGCTCCTGCACTGCTGCGCCTCAGAGAAGAAGGAGACTCTTTCTGCCTTCACTAACCTCCGTTACTTTAACACTAAAGAACCGATGTGAGCAGCTTAACGTCTACCTAAAGGACTGCTGCAAATATCAGGTCTGGGAAAGTGAAAGCAATTCATTTAGTAACGAATGCATGAAAGGGATTCTTTTTCTATTTTTCTCCCGCAAATTCAATTGGAAATATTTGACTTTCAGTGCTTTTGTCTGTGTGTGTGGTTGTGTGTGCGTGCCTACGCATATACGTATGTGTGTGGGTGTGTGTGCGGTAATGGGTGCTGGTATTATTCCTGACCCTCATATCTGAATCTGTGTTGAAGAAACCAGAGACCCCACCAGCAAAGTATTTATACACCCAAGACGTCGACCCCTGTCTATGTATGTGTGTGTGCACGCCTGTGTGTGTGTGTATGTGTTTATGTGTCCTCTGTAAGTGTAGTCAAGAGGCTACTATCCAAACCAGAGTGACTGGACACTCCGGTCCACCCGGATGAACAGACCCTCTCTTCTCCTCACCTCTCCTCTTCCTTAGGAATTGTCCTTAAAGAGGTGCAAGCCTCATACTTGCAGCATCTCAACCCCATATATGGGATGAGGCAGACTAGCGGGGCCGTAAAGTAAACCGGCCCGTGTGAGTAATTGAGAGAGAACGGGGCAGATTGGCTCTAGTAGCTCTGCTATGAACTGTTTGTATATGTGGATCTGTCCAAACAGAGTTTGTTAGAAACCATTGCAGCAGGTCGCGTGGAGTGGTTGGGAAGAGCTCTCCTTCTTTCGGCGACCAACTGGGTTGTTTATCTCTGCTTTGGCAGTCAACAAAACCGATGCTCTAAACTGTATGCGTTACTGTTGCATATTCGCATTGACTGATTATTTGTCATGAATGGAGCACTGGTGCAGCAGTCCTGGGACATGTATCTTTTTTAGGGGGGGGTGCTTGAAGTTTCATGGGGCATTAAACAGAAAGGCGTGAGTCATTGGACAATTGGACACCCTGTGACTTTCCTGAATTATAATCCTCCAGCAAGCTTTCGCCACTCTGCAGCAGAAACATGTTTAGAAGGACTGCTTTCATTTGCACATCGCTGCATATGGGAATAAACTGTGAACCTATTAAATTAAAAATAGGAAATAAATGAATAAAATCAAAAACATAGACTATATTAATATTCATTATGTATTGCAAATACAAATCTTCTCTTGTGACAGTCATAAAACCAGCCACATTAACGATATAGTCCATGATTCTGATCCAAAGTCTTGTCAGGGCCTGCAAGCTGTCAGTAATGTGTGTGCATGGAAAAAAAGTTTGATGTTCATAGGCATCCTCCTGCTCAGTAAATGGGAAACAAACAAAGTGGCTCTGTCTGGGCTGCACATCACTGGCCCTTTGTGCGACCTCTCAGTTCGGCCTCTGTCTGAAGCGGACCTCTTTGGCTACTGTCTCTTTAAGGACCCCATTCCGACGAGCCCACTCTTCTTCAAATTGGTTCAAGTTCCTGAAGCTGACATGTTTCCAGCTTTCCTTCCTTTGTATTCTAAGTTTTTAAATGACTAAATGTGTTTGTCTCAGAATTTACAGAGCTTTTTTCAGTTGTAGTAAAAAAATAAATAAAGTAAGAAACAAGATCTGGAGACATTTGGAGATGACCAACACACCTCCAACAGTTTCAACACTTCATTTTACTTTGCTGCATTTGAGCTTGAGTGCCAAACAAGGAATAGACGATCATAACCTTCTCTAAACAGTGCATCAAGTGCGGAATCTTGTTTACTGTAATAATTTCTGTGATCTGCAGCATGTTTGGGAAGACTGAGTAACATGGATTATGGATCATGGATGTGGATTATACAGTATTCACACAGTCCCCTCTAGTGTTTGGCGGAGGGACACAGTCAGGACATTGTCAAACTAAACTTCTGTCACAACAAAATGTGTTTTTTTAACATCAGCAATGATTTTTCTGGAAAAAAGAGGTTAAAACTTAAAAGCTCCAGATGGTGTTACTGAAAAAGATTTTTTTGTTTTAAATGAAGATTTCATTTGATTCTATTGGCTTCTTAAATACACATGTCCTCTATAGTACAGCTGTAACTCCACCAATGTGCAGTATAAACACAGGGATAGAAATATATACTGTTAATTTGTATGGGCGTGAGCAATTCTATGCACAAATGCCCAAAAGAGACACAGGGAACACTATAATACCTATATAATTATTTATTACAAAAAGTTATTCAATAGCAGGGCCAGCCTTTTACAAGAGTACATTCCTCTTTAGATAATTAGATAAATAAACTTTCAAATAGTTTAATCTGTACATATCTCTAATATGACCAGATCGAGCAAAAAGAAGTCAAAAAGTAATGAAAATATATAAGAAATATTAAATACAATATACAATTAATACATTCACATAGCAATGCACCAGTAAATGCTTCACTTTGTATTCATAGCAGCTGCCACTCTCCAACACTGCATATTTACAAAATTGCTACCAAATTTTCCTTTAAAAAGTTGAGAAGCTTGAACGGTAATGTTCTGACGCGTCTTCATTTCAGGGGATACATGGATCCTGTCGTGTATTCGTAAAGCTGTGTTTTCCTTCCAATCCAGCTGTTGTAGTTGCTGACCTGCGTGTAAACCCCAGGTTTGTCCTCCTCGGCGCAGCCGATACCCCAGCTCACTACCCCGAACAGAAACATCCGGCCGGCCACTTCACACACCAGCGGACCACCAGAGTCGCCCTGTGAGGAGAGGAAACACGTCGGTCAGTGGTTTACAGCATGAAGGGTTCCACCGGGTCTGACTGGCAGTAAATAAGGAAATTATAGATTTAAATCAATAATCACCTGTCTGCCACTACTATAAATCATATCATCCAGGCATTGAGTCTGTCATATAGGATAAGCCTAAAAACTTAGTTACCGGATAGTTGAACAGTCCTAAAAAGTTTTTTAAAAATTTGAAAACACACGCTATTAAATAGTTATATATTTTAGGTGGATTAAATATTTATAATTTATCTTTCAGTTACACCATTTGACATCTTAAAGTCAAAAATTGCACAAATCGTGATTTTTGTAAGAAAAAAAAAGATACAAATGACAAGAAACTAACATGAACACCAAATGTACATTCTGAGAGACCTGATAAATGCCTCTTTTAACTGTATTTTATATTTTCTTTTACTTTCTCATCCTGCCAGCAATGATTTTTCATTGACCCTTTATAACGATATTTTAGGGGTTACAGGAATACATTAGGAGTTTGGTAATAATGCATCAGTTTAATTACTGTACAGAAAAGCCTCACCTCCTCTGACCTTGATGCAGATAATATATGCATGTCATTAATCTTAATATGTGCACAACTATTTGTTGCACATTATTAACAATATTCACAATGTATAAGCAAGGAGCTTCTGCTTCACAGTGGATTTGAACTGTTTTTATCTTCTGTCATCTTTGCTCACCCTGCAGGCATCGGTGCTCCAATCATCGCTCCCAGCACAGAACATGTTGTCACTGAGGAGATTCCCATAGTACGAATTTGTTTTACATTTAGCCTGGGAGATGAGTTTCACGTTGGCCTGTTTCAGCACCTGTGAGAAATGCCACGCCCCTGCAGACAACACGCTGTCAGTCAAAATAACTCAAAGCCATGAAAGTTCAGTCATGAATCTGCAGGTTAAAGGTTCCGCGGTGCATACCATTACTCTCCTTCCCGAATCCCGCGATGCTGCATTGATAATCTGTCGGAAGCTGAGTGTGACGTGGAGGAAGACAAACTGTTCGTGCAGACGCTGACTTCACAGCACAACTTCCATCTCTAGTTTTGATCTTCAGCAGCGCTAAAATAAAGTAAGAAGACCGTAATGAGCCCTGCTCACAAAGCATCCTTACAGCTATATCCTTTTCCTTCCTATGCACACACCTATGTCATTGTCGTAGCTGGAATCATTATAGTTTTGATGGACAATCAGTTTTTCCACACGGAACTTCTGTTCTTTGATGTCATCTGTGTCATTAATGGCACTCTTCCCCAGGTACACAGACAAACGCCGGATGTTGGTATCAGCGCTGCACAGCAACCAAACACACACATGGTTAAGACACACACACACACACATGCATGCACGCAATCATATTACACACCCTCTATGAGTCACATCGCTATTATAGTATGACGATTGCTGTGGAGGAAATGATAGTGTGCAGTGCTTTTTTCTCACCCGTCAGAGAAGCAGTGTGCAGCAGTGAGAATCCAGCACGGTGCGATGAGAGAGCCACCACAGAGGAAGCCGCTCCGTTGTGTAAAGATAGCCGCGATCCATGGTTGCGACTCTATAGGTGTGAAGGAACCACCCACAATTTTATACTGCTTCCGCTCTGGTATCTCGCCACATGTCCGCTCTGCAGAAACACAAAAACGAGTCAGTGAGCGCGGGCGAAGGAAATCACTAGATGTCATCAACAAGGTGTATTTGAGACAACAAAAACTACCTGTGTCCTCAGCTGGGGGAGGTTTTACTGTTGCTGTTGAACCTGTATGGAAACACAGATAAACACAGATATCATGAGGGACACCCAAATCATTTGTTTCAATGATTTTCAAATCATTAGTCTCAACCTTACATTTAGGAATGTTGCAGAATTCTCTCACAATCTTCTTCCCTCTTTTGACACGGCACCACGGCATCAAGCTCTGGTCAGGATTCCTAGAAATAAAGTGCAACAGTTTTAAACACAAAAACATACATCATACCTTTTTCCTGATAGATTTTAAGTGCCCGACATTTTAAGTATACCTTTAAGTATTACTATACCTGCAGTAATTATGGTCGCCAATTCCCTTTGAGGCTCCCCAAGGGTTTTCAAACATGTTCCAGTTTAGACACCTGTGGCCGTATGTTGACTCAGATACAAATCCCCTGTAACTGATCCCACTGCCATACCGACAGCTTTCTAAAGATCATGTTGCAAAGACAGAGGAGGAAAAATTATGATCTGATGATGATCTGGTGTCGGAGAATCAATATAGGACTATATGAATGCCTTTTACAGTTTACTTACTTTTCTGAATGCTTCGTGGCTTTGCTATTGTCTTTTTAGACAACCGTCTTGAAAAAGCCTGAGAGCACAGACAGACAGATTTATATTTAATAACAACAGATTTATATTTAAGCTTCCGAATCCAAGTGCTGAGAAACACAAAGCTACATCTGCTTTTTGTTGCTTACCATATTAATACTGATTGCTGCGACGATGGCCAGGATGACTAACAGATTCATCTTCACTTCTGTTTTCACTTCTCTTTGTCTGGGATATTTATATTTTAACGCTGGTCTGAAATAGAAAAATAATTTCAGGAAATGGAACATGGTATAGCAACGTGAAAGTATTGCCTTATAGGGAATGTATCTTTGAGCCCATGACGAGATGGACACATGATTATTGAACCGACGTGCCCATCTACTGTAAATACAGCGTATTATCAGATTAGTCTTGTACATTTGTTGCAATGTAGTTTCAAAGTAAGTGCAGTAGATCATGATTATGCTCACTGTCCGTACTATGAAGACAATGCTATCATATCTGTACAGTGAGTGCAGTATCAGAATCAGTGCAGGCTGGTTGATAACTGCACAGGATGAGAACAGCTTTACCACCACCACCTCCTTTCATGCAGTTAATATTTCTCAGGACACACTATCAACTCGATGATTGCATCGTTAGAGCTCTAAACAGTTTCTGTCACCATCAAATACTTCCATATTTTTATATGATAAATATGTCTTGGCAATTTTTCATTATTCATAAACAGACAAAACAAAGATATAATTTATTTTTGAGAAGCTGTTCAGGAGATCTGTTTACCTATGACCAAACTGGTTATTCCGATGAAGGGCTTAGTCCTTTTCTGTCCTCTCGATGTCCTCTGATATCCACCTTTGTCGTGGGAGGCTTCAGACTCACGCTGTCAGTAGTTCTGCTGCTCCAGTGCTGAGCGTCACTGTGCTGCCTCCTATTTAAAAACACAGAGGAAACAAGTGGGAGGGGCTTGTGAGAAAATTCAAAAATTGACTTGCCTTGACCAATGAGTTTGTCACATCGTGTCAACTCTTCTTTTAACCACAAAAAAACTGTAAAAAAAAAGTACATATCCAAAAATGGTCATGGTCATGTGTAAAGTGGAGATGAGCACGTCCGTCCTTTCGAGGATGACAGCGAGAGTATGATGACAGTTTTAGGGTTAGTATGTATGACAGTTTTAGGGTTAGTATGTATGACAGCTTAGGGTTTTTAGGTAATTCCACCACAGCTCACCATAATACCATTTTTGGAAGAGCAAATTCAAGAGGATAAAGAGGAAGCAGATCATTTAACATTTACATACATTGCTGAAATCTTTGAGGTCTGTTTTTTTTCTTTGTGTTGTACATTTTTTTTCTTACAGTTGTCACATTTAAAATGTGTACACATTTCTGTGTTAGTGTTTGTATTTACAAATGTGAATGACTGTGAATGTTTGGGTGCATGTGTCAATGCAGTCTGGCTGTGAATCATTTAGAATGAGTCAGATGCAGTGACTGGGGTTTCCTGACTTCTGCACAGAATTTGTGTATCCTGGTTATAGTATAAAAAATAGTATTGTACTGTATTTGATGTTTTCAGATTGTATGTGTCTGTGTATTTTGGACACTAAAAGCAAGTGTGAGAGTGTGAGGATGCTTTCAATAGTAGCATACATATATATATATATATATATATATATATATATAGATAGATAGATAGATATATATATATATATATATATATATATATATATATATATATATATATATATATATATATATATATATATATATATATATAGATAGATAGATAGATAGATAGATAGATAGATAGATAGATAGATAGATAGATAGATAGATAGATAGATAGATAGACAGATGTGTTAGGTAGGTTGTTCCAAACATCCTGAGGAAACTACCACACTTCTGTGGATTTAAGTTGTCTCAGTTGCTTCTGTCTCTTCATCTTATCCAGAACTGTCGCCATGATGTTGATACCAGGTCTCTGTGGGGGGGCATATCATCTGTTGCAAGACTCCTTGTTCTTATTGTCGCTGGGGATAGTTCTTTATGACTCTGCTTGCACAATAAATTACCAGATGCCTCCCTGATATTATATTTTGGATAAAAATCTAAATATGTTAAGGGACTAAAGATTTTACACTATAGCATAGGTGTATTGTGTATATACAAATGCATGTGATATATTTTTTTTAAACTTTTATTAGAGTTACATCATATCAAGATTTTTTTTTTCTTGTGGATCCCAGGAAGAATAGCTATTGTACTTTTCTGGAAAAAATACCTCAGCATCTGGTTTCAAATTACACATATTAACAAGAAGCCCAGGCATTAAACCACAGTTAAGAAGTATAACATATTAAACAGTAATGTTTCAACGGCTATTTCTATATAACAAAAAACAGGCTAAGATATTGGACAAGATAAAGCGATCTCTCTTGTATTAAACCATCTTCTAAAACAACATCCACTTGAATCATTTGTGTGTTACCACTAAACGTCATTTATCAAAAAATCTTCTATCCTGATGATTTCATTTAACTAACTTCCTTAGAAAGAGCAGTGTATCATTGAATAATAATAAATATACAGTGAGTAACTTCCTCCAAAACAATAAGCATTGTCTTAGTCTTTGCATGTAGCTTTAAGGGGAATTCTTGAATGAAATTGTTCACATACACTTTACCTCATAATTAACACGGACATCTGTATGAGTCACATTTCCTCCTCTATGACGGGGACAATGGACTTGAAATGTTTGTGTAAGGCTTTAGCGGCCTGAGGTCAGGAAAGATAAATACATGAATGTGGGCAAGTCTCAGGAAGCATTAAACAAATAACTGCATAAAACTTGATTTTCATTAATGTACAGACTCCTCTGTGGCCCTCTCTGCATTATCTCTGACATCTGATTTAAACCATGCAGGTGCTTTACCGAAAGAAGAACAAAGACATTACCAAATATTGGAAAACCCATAATATTTGTGGTTGAAGCCAGCTGCAACTTGAAATGTTTCATTTCAGCTAGACGTCCACCTCCAGTCTGAACCTCCAGGGGTTGTCAAATTCAGCCATGAGTAATTTTATTAAAAATCTTTTGCCTCAACTTGCTCCAAAAGTGTACTGTAGGGTCAGGACCAACAGTTGGGTGATCTTTAAAGTGTTTCTCTTATTCTAACATTGGATGAGCTCTTATGTTACTGTAATTTATTTGTGCTGCATTCCTCTATGACACTATGGCACATAACATGTAAGAACATCAGTGGGTGTCCACAGCAGTATCATTGTGGTCACAACTGAAGTACACAGTAATAGAGTGTGATTAACACCTCACACACTCATCTTTCTTTGAAAAGTTCCTTTAGACTACATCAGTAATTTTCCACCTTTACATTTCAGTATTATAGAATTTTCATTCACCACAGCAAGCGCACAGATAGTTGCAATTTATTCTTTTTCATTGCTGCCTTCATTGCATTATTCTTTAGTCATCATTTCCCCACTCGTGTTTCACGTTGTTATGGCCTACAGTGTGCTCATCTTTTACGCAATACATTGAGAAATGTTGATCCCTGATACTATGTCTAATTTAAATTAATCTTAATACAGAAAACGCTGATATTCTCTTAAAATAAAATATGAAAATTGATAATTACACATTATACAAGAACCCATTTCAATTCATCACTGTAATCCCTGTTAAAAGTTTGTTGGGCTTTAGAGATTAATTTATTCATCCAAGTTCCGCAGACTTTTATTAAAGTCTGTTTTCTACGCATGTCCATGAAGAGCCCCAGCATTTCTGAGAATGTTCCCTTTTTAGTCAATGTAATGAAAAGTAATGGTAATGGTGTATATAAAGATACAGTTATAGACCAAACCAAACAAATGAACAATTAGTTTTGGAGGAATATTGTATTGAATAAATGCCTTTTTTCATCTGTTAGTAGTAAATCTTTTCTACAATAGCGTCTATAGATTTCATGCATAAATATCTGTGCATGTTAAGGCCTGTTTCGATTGCTTTGCACTTTGTTACAGGTGAAAAGTTCTTGACCTGGGTTTTGGTATCTCTACCAAGATATATTTTCAGGTATAGTTGCCAAAAATTACACTTTCAATACAGTTTTACATCTCCTGTCTCAAGCTTCTCTCCCTAGGGAGAACAGATTGTGTTGTGTCTGTCTCATTAATATTCATGAGCCTCTCGTCTGTTTGGCTGAGGTGGATGGTTGTGATGGGAGGTGGGTGGTGATTGTGCCTGATATTGTAGGTCAGGGATAATTGCTTTTGGCATTTGAGTTTGTTTAGCTTTGCATCAGCTTTTATCTCTGGATTTCTGGGAGTTTTTCAGCCAGTAGCCTAAACAATGGTTGATGAACATAAAAGAAAATCTAGGATCGGACGTCCGGAAAATGTTTCTTCTAAGTAGTTTGAATGCACTTTGAATGTTCTGAAGCAGGGGAGTCAAATTCAGTTTAGTTTATGGGCCTGAAAACCGAATGTACAAATAAAATCACCTAAGAAGAAGAAATATAATACACATATTTAAACAAATAATTAACCTTCATTTGACAAAAGAATAAAGATTACACAAGAAAAAAAGTGCAATTTCAACAATATGATGTCTCGGTTATTTCATTTTCAATCAGATAGTGCAAAACATTTACTCACTGAACAATATTTAGTTTTGAAGCATGTGTAAATATGTATGAATATATTTTATCACTTGAGCCATGATAGATGTTCACTGAATACAACTTTCTGATAAACAGAGACTGGGCTACTGAAGCCGTGTGTATGGCACCACCTAGTGAACAAAATGCAAAACCTTATGATTATCATAGTTTGGAGGCAGTGTTCTTGTAAATGGAAAAAAAAGAAAGAGCAGGCAAACTGGTTCATATAACATCCATCACCTGGCAGTGTGTCCGCTGGTCCACTGTGTGAATGGGATGTGGATGAGATGGGAAATCCCCAAACAGAGGGCGTGAATTAAACTGCATTCTCCATGTGCCCTCCGCCAACCAGACGCGCATGCGCAGACGCGACGTCTCTCCCTGCCTGTCAGTTACTTTCACTTTGCGCAGATATCGAAGCCTTCTCCTCTCGCCGTAGCTTTTCGCCCCCCAATAAAACTACGACGGAAACACCACCGGACGCATCTTTAATGCCGTGTTTGATGGATTCGGGGGAAACTGGAGGTTTAATTTCACCGGTTTACGTCCAGTGTTGAGCGTAAACACGAAGACTAGGCACCGTAAACAACACGGTTAGCTAACTTTGGAGGCAACAATGTTCTGACAGAAAGTGTTCGACATGATGTTAGTCATCTCTGACCTTTGACCTCCTGGACAGGTGAGTGTATCCCACGGTGGAGGAGTGGTGTGTTTCTTCCAGTGAACTTTAGCAAGTTGTCTGGCTTCAGGGAATTTAACATTGGCCTTCTGATAACAACAGCATGAACAGCCTTTATAGTCCTGGGATTACCAAGCTACTGACAGTCTGACGGAATTTATGCAGAGCAGATGATGCCATTAAAGGTTCAATAAACTGTTAAATGTAGCAGTAAAACTGTTATAATCAGCAACAGCAACCCGACTATGTCTGTGTTCACCACTGGAATATAAAATAGGACCTAAAAGTATAATAACATTGTCATAAAATGTTATAACTAACTTTAAACAATCAATGCATCCCAATATTGTGAAATCTGTTCAACTGTGTAAATTAAAAAATAAAAATTTGTGATGATTAAAACAAACAGCAATAATAATGTACTGATATGTATATATATCAGAGGAGGTACAGGGTCTTTTAACACTGACCTCTTCCCAGATCCTAGTGGTATGAGGATGGAATCTCTTCCTGTATGATGTATAAATAACTGAAAGCATACTGTACTATCCATATTTTCACACACATTATTTTGTCTTGACCTCAGCAGGCTACCTCTGGCCCCACACCAGACCTCACATTATGGAGCGGGCAACACTCAAACAGAGCCAACTGTGCGGCTCATGGGAAATGAAGGAGAGGCTTGGGATGGGAGGCTTTGGGCATGTCTACCTCTACCAGCACCTTGTGAGTGCTGAAATGCATACTGTATGCTGAATGTTAACTCCAGATGTGTATGTGGCTTGTTTTTTTTTATTTTACCTCTGACCTGTGCTTGGAGCAGGAATCTGGAGAGAAGATTGCTGTGAAACTCTGCCGCCTGGAGCTAAATTTCAAGAACAAAGACCGCTGGAGCAGAGAGATTCAGATCATGAAGAAGTCAGTGTAGATCAACTGTCTGTGGAGCAATAATAAGCTTCATTATATATTTGCTTGAATGAATGGCCGCCTCTATTCTTCTCAAACCACCAAATCGTTTGCCTTCTTTGTTTTACAGGTTGAACCATGTAAACGTTGTTCAGGCCAGAGAAGTTCCAGAAGAGTTGAGTTCAATTGCTTTAAATGACCTACCTCTGCTGGCTATGGAGCACTGCTCCAGGGGAGACCTACGCAAGGTACCAACTGGGTGTTTCATAAAGAACACAAACTATTTTTTTTGTCTTCTTCACTTATACTTTACAGTACTCACTTCTTTTTTTGTTCCTACTCATTTAGGTTTTGAATAAACCAGAAAACTGTTGTGGGTTACGGGAGAGTGAAGTCCTCTCGCTACTCGGTGATATTGGTAATATTCCTCAGGTTTACTTTAATTTACAAAACAGTTTTGAAATGTTGATGTATAATGTGTAAGAATTACAATTTAAATCTATACAGGTTCTGGTATCCAGTATCTTCATGAAAATAAGATAATTCACAGAGACCTGAAGCCAGAGAACATAGTTCTACAGGAGGTTGGTGGGAAGGTGAGCTATCTTTTGTACACTTTTATTCTGTTTTCCTTTCTCGCTCTGTTCTCACTCTAAATCTGTTTTCCCCTAGCTTGTCCATAAAATCATTGATCTGGGTTATGCAAAAGACCTGGACCAGGGCAGTCTCTGTACATCCTTTGTTGGAACTCTTCAGTATCTGGTAAGTGTGGCAATATTATTACATTTTATAACATTTTACAATAATAATAATATCATTTTCATTTAGTTCTGTTTTATATCAATCTGTGTGTGCCAGGCTCCAGAGCTGTTTGAAAGCAAACCCTACACTGTAACTGTGGACTACTGGAGCTTTGGGACGGTGATCTTTGAATGCACATGTGGCTTTCGTCCCTTTTTACACCACATGCAGCCTGTACAGTGGTGAGTCAACAGTGGCAGTGGTATTTTTTCTCCTCAACATGGAAGGGAGACTCTACACAAAAAACAACACCAGCAGACATCATGGCAACTGACAATCAAACAGAAGGCCAGGGTCTCAATGTGCATACCACAGGACAGAGAAATACTTTATAGGGTTACAATAAATACTTAGGATTCACTATAAACCAGGAATATTATTCCATTACTCTGTGGCATAAACCCCAAATCTGACTGATAATATCTCCAATTTTCATGGAGAGTTTATTGGGCAAATAACTGGTTAGTCTTTCTCTCTCTTTGGCTGCTTTTGTAGGACAAGCAAAGTAAAGAACAAAGGCCCCAAAGACATCATGGCAGTAGAGGATATGAATGGAGAAGTCAGATTCTCCACACATCTTCCATATCCCAACAATCTCAGCAGGTATGCATGAAAAATAACACTCACCAAAGTGAACTATCCACATGTTTCTAATTGTGGCTCACCTACATCTCTTGCAAAAAATACATTTCCCTACTAAAAAGTGTATGTGTGTGTGCATTAGGCCGCTGCTGGAGCCAGTTGAGTCACTTCTGCAGATGCTTTTACTGTGGGACCCTGCCACACGTGGTGGAGGGTTGGATCCTGACACAAAAAAGCCGCAGTGCTACGCGGCTCTGCAGGATATCCTCAACATGAAGGTCTCTAGTATGAACCCTATATTTACCCCACGTTCAACCAGATCATATTGACTGTTTTTATTATTTCATATATGCCATAAGACTAGACGACAGTAATGCAAAGCAAACCTCACGCTCTGCACTTTTTCCCCCTACCAGGTGATCCACGTGTTGGACATGACATCGGCCCAGCTGCACTCCTTGGTCCTGGGGGCTGAAGAGAGCTTGCATTCCCTTCAGCTCCGTCTGGAGACACACACCCAGTCACACATCTCCCCGCTGAGTCAGGAACTGCTGTTAGAGACGGGAATCTCCCTTGACCCACGCAGACCGCCTGCACACTGTCTGCCGGATGGATTGGTATGTGACACACAACCACACAAAAATATCTGATGTCAAACCAGCTCAACCACATGTAAATACAAAGTAATCCATCAAAGGACCAACTGTTTTTTGGTTATATTTAAAAAAAAACTGCGGACAGTTCTGCATCAACTGCATTTTGTGTTGTTTAGTAGAAGGAGTGCGTTGTTGATTTGTGTCTATTCCAAATGTTTCAAGAGTGTGAATCAAACAGACAAAACCAGTGCCACAACCAGCAAGACATCATCACATACTCAATCAATACCAAAGTGTTTTTTTAAACAGGGAAATGCTGAATAAAGGCATTTTGTAATCAATCAGCCCTATTTCAAATATATTTAAAATACCCTGACAGTATATAAGGAAGACAAGATATTGGATAACCAGATGTTTACCATTGACTTTACGAAAGCACAACAGCTGTTTTCTTCCATCTTTCTACTGGTATTAATCGTAGAGGCAAATCAACAGATGTGCACTAGTATGTTATAACTATCCACTAAAACACACTGTAGAATAGAGCTGCAAAATTTGGTTGATTAATTGATTAGTTGTCAAATATTACATTAATCGCCAACTAGTTTGAGTAACGATTAATCGATTTTAGTCACTTTTAAGAAAAAAATGTCCAAATTCTCAATTTCCTACTTCTCAAATCTGAATATTTTCTGGTTTATTTAGTCTTTACTATTCTTTCTTTAGTAAACTGGGTTAAACAGAAGCAAACTAGGTTGCATCTTCAGTTTGGGAAGCATTTATTGATATTTTAAACAACTTTTATGAACCAAATAACCAATCGATTAAATGTTTCAATAATTGATTAATTGATCAACTTTTAGAATAATCATTAGTTGCCGCTTTACTACAGTATGTAGTATACACAGTGATATTTGTTCTCTGCTTTCAGCGAGGATGGGACAGCTCCATCATCTTCCTGTTCGATAAGAGCTTAACCAAGTACTCTGGACCTCTGACTGCCAGACCTCTGCCAGACAGTGTCAACTTTATAGGTGAGAAATATTAATGAGCTCTATTATCACTTTAATTTACTCTTTAGTGCCTGCCTGTTGTTGTCCCCAGAATGCAGCTTTGAGAAAGGTTATTAAAGTTGTGTTTTTTGATAAATTAAAAAATTTCATCCAACAAGTGAAAAAGTCTCTGAATTTGATGTCCAAGTAAATGTAGGAATGTGTGTTGTATTAGTGAGGGAGACCAAGACGCAGCTGCCACTGGCTGCACTGAGGAAGGTGTGGGGGGAGGCAGTCAGCTACATCTGTGGACTGAAAGAGGACTACATACGTCTGTACCAGGGACAGAGGGCTGCCATGTAAGTGCACACAAACGCACATTTAAATTATTTCACTATACAATTACACATTAGGACTGTTGGGACTTACGACTATTAACATGCTGAAATCACTATTCGGAATTGTATTTTTTTTAAATAGAATGTAAATATATTGGGCCTGTTGAGAGTTTCAATCAGTAACCAACAGCAAAGCCTAACTTTACTGTCAACCTTATTACAGGGTATACAGCTCTGATCAGTTTGATCAGGCATGCAATTCATTGGTTAATGTCAGTGAATGTCACCCACTTTGACTGCCTACTCACATTAGACCAACATATGAACAAAAAATGTTTTTTTCACGTGTAACAATAAGAAGAAAAAGAAGATTGACAGCCTTATTACACACACTTAATAAAGTATCCCTCCCTTGTAGGCTGAGTTTGCTGCGTTACAACACCACCCTGACGCGGTACAAGAACCTGCTGTTCTCCCAGTCACAGCAGCTCCGAGCCAAACTGGCTTTCTTCAAAACCAGCATCCAGCAAGACCTCGAGCAATACACCAGGCAGAGACACACCGGCATCTGTGAGTGGATATTAACATGCTGCTGTGAAGCATGCATTCATTTAAAGTGTTTATAGTAATTCTAATTGAAACACTTTTCTGTTGTGGTGTCTCTAAAGCTTCAGAAAAACTGCTAAAGACATGGAAGGAAAACGAAGAAAAGGCTGATGGGTTTACAAAGGTAGGACAAATGTTAAACTCCTAGTCAGACTTGCAAAGTGTAACTCGCAGTCATTTATAACACTGTGTGATATGAGGCTGTTTTTCTGCCCGCAGGTTGCAGATGTAGGGTACTTGGACGAAGAGATAGTGGCTCTACATTCTGAGATTGTGGAGCTGCAGAGGAGTCCGTTTGCCAGGAAACAAGGGGATGTAATGGAGCAGCTGTCAGTATTTCTGACACATATACAGTGATAATCCCAATAGCTGAAAAGTAGAAATTAATTTGATGTCTGTCTTTTCAGTGAGGACAAAGCTATTGAACTCTACAAGCAACTAAAAGCTAAATGCAAAAGTTAGTATGCATCTTTAGCTATCTAAAATAACAGAAACCATTTCTTTGGAAAACTGGATTATGGTTGTTGGTATGGATACAATTCACTGTAATGAGAGATAAGTACTTAATATTATGTATTTGAAGGTACAGGTCCTGACCCTCCACATGGCTACAGTGACAGCTCAGACATGGTGAAGACCATACTCCAAACAGTTCAGAACCAGGACCGAGTGCTAAAAGACTTGTACACTCACCTGAGGTAATTTATCCACCAATCTAGAATAACCAGACATGCACATCCATGCAAAGCTCAACATGAATGAGGCGCCATTTAACACTTCCTCTCATCCTTCTCTTCCTGGAGTACAATTCTGGTTTGTAAGCGACGCATCGTCGACCTGTTCCCAAAGTTGGAGAGGGCGGTAGAGAACATAAAAACAGCAGAGGCTGCAGTGATGCAGATGCAACTGAAGAGACAGAAAGAGTTCTGGTACCTCCTCAAGATTGCCTGTGTGAGTACGAACCAAGTGGAACAACAGGAAATATTCTTAGCTTTCATTGATGTTTTATGAGCTTATTGCACTCTACAGTATGGTCTGTATATGCATGTCTAATTCTGTGTGCATGATTGTGTGTTAAGGCGCAGAGTAATTCACCATCACAGTCTATAATGCAACGGTCCAATGACAGGTAAGATCACAGCCATATTTCACAGAGCTCATTATCCATTACAGTTATACTCTATAAGAATAACAATTTTAAAGGAAATGACAACATTATGTGGCTGTTTTTTGTGATATTATTGTCGAAGCTGATCTGATGAAGATTGTTTGCAGAATGAGTTGCATAGTCTCCTTACACCAGATGCACAAATCACATTCTACCACTAGAGGTCAACCAATGCAAACAGGACTCTTGTACTCTTCAAACAACTATACTATGGAGCTCCTGAACTTCTGAAATCCAATATACAACATAAAAACACAATTCAGAATCTCTCATCTCTTTTAGTGAAACCGTTCATCAATTACTGGGTGAGAATCAGCGTTACCTGAGTCAACTCAATTCTCTGCTGCAAGACGCCACTATGGAGATGGAGCACAGTGTCATGGTATGGTATAGAGCTATGAGGGATTGTTAAAAATAATATCAGGTATTATTACTTTTACTAGACATTATATTCTGGTGTATATGTAGTTTATAGTGCATTGAGTTTATTGTTGTTATAACCATACATTTATATCTAGTCTTTAATAGATCATGCAGGTTCATCTTGTCATCTCTATTTTGGCAGATGGTGAAATGGTTTGTTTATTCTCTCTCTCCAGGATGAGGACTGGAGTTGGACTCAGTATGGAGTAGCGAACGATCAACTGCAGGAGCTATAAAAACTGACCAAAGACTGTCAAAGATAAATATTGTAAAAGTGCCTCGTCAGAGTAACACTATCCGAAAGCCTTGTGATTCCATACTGTGTCATTTACATACATGTGATACTGTGAGACAGATTGTGAATCTACAACACAAGAATGATGTTGTAAGCTATTCATTCTTTAACCTAGGTGTATATTTTTAATTTTGGAATCTATATCCAGCTTAACCAAGACTTATTTATTTCACCGGTACAACGATTGGCGTAAAGGATTGCTGCTGATAAACTATGCATGACTGAATGTGAATAAAGCATACTGTATGACACTTATTTGTCCTGGTCATTTGCAGGCGAGCAATAAACCAGACGGCCTCCACACATACAGGAAATTGCTTGTTTATAGGACCTTGGGTTCAAAATTCTTTTGCAAGCTGCTGAAATCCAGAAAGCAGGATGGAGAGTAACAATCTATACAAAAAAATGAATGATTCAAAAGTTGAGTAAGAAGCCCAAAAAGCTTCGAAATCTAGGCTAAGAATCAAATGTCAGCATCTGTGATTTCTATACATCTGTCATCTCTATTAAATGACCCATTAAAAGAAGAAGTATGAGGTATTTCTTAGTTGATGCACCATTGTTATATAAATCAATAGATATTATCTATAGCTAGTGTTTTAATCATGTGCTGAGTTCCCTTGTAAAGTGTATATTATTGTTCTCTAAAAGTATTTAAGTCCTAGTCTGGACAAACAGTGTTACACAGAGTAAACGGATATTGAATTCATATAAAGGGATGTAAACTGCAATAGGAAGTAAGCTTCAGTATGTACAGTTTTAGAGGATACTTTATAGCTTCCTTTTACTTCCCTACGTATGGTCATGTTTAGTAATATATAACTTCCTTTTTAATTTACACAGGAAGATTATACACATGAATAGCAAAGTGTGACACGTTAAGGAAGTAGTCATTGTGTTAGTCATGGGTTTATTCATGCGTTTAAAAAAATGTTTCTTCACCTCACTTAAGTTCCTTGTGAGAAGCATACATATAAACACATTTACACACATACCTATAGGAAAGTGGACCTTACATGTCTGTTTGCTTAATTCACTTTCCGATTACACGTATATGAAAAAAGCCTGTACCCAAACATAACACATGACAATCTTTCATTTCATGAAGTGTATAAGTTAAAACATTATTTGTCTTTTATATAGTAAAAGTTTATATAAAAGTGTGTAAAATGATAATGATAAAAATTATATTTAAAAAATATCCATTACTGTAAAAGATGAGTATGTGTACATTTCTGCATCCACGAATCCTGGATGGAAAAAAAGACCCAGATGAGAGTTTAAGCAAGGCATTTATAGCTGAAGGACTCAAACAAAGACCCTTTGATCTCATTGTCCCCCAACACCCCCTGTCTGCTGCATGAGACCTGTCTCTACCCCCTGAAGTGACATTCACACCTGAGACATCCTGTCTTACTCTGCGACACCCAAAAGGCTCTGAGTTGACTACACAAAGGGCCCAGAGTATGTAATTGCCACTACAAAATAATTCTTTCTGAGATTCAACTTGCATAGGATTTTATAGATATTACAGTGAAATCACAATGCTTCATTGTGATTCGGGCAGTGATCTATGGTAAGTTTGGACATAGTTATCTATATAAGTTTAGATGACTCTCTCAACCCTGCTGCCCAATGAGCTGACATCCCCACATGGCCGCAATTTGTGTCTGTCTGCTCACTCAGAGCATTATGTCTATGGTGGAAAATTATTAAAATATTAACCATTATAACTATTTATACATTTTCAAATTTTCAAATTCTTTGTTTATTATAAACATTATTAATGTAATTATTGTTAATGTAGATACTTATTATGAATAATGGATAACGAATGTCTTCAGCAAGTCGATGCGTCCTCCTATCCCATCTCAGGATTGGAGGGCTTCCACTGTGGTTTTGCAAGTTTGGTTTCTGGATCACATTCATTCAGACCTGAAAGTAGCAGGATGATCCTCAGTCCATCCCATCCCCACAGTGTTGATATGAAGGAGCTGCCAGTATTTTAGCTGCGCTGGTGCTACTTTGCTTAGTTTGCTCTCATCCATTTCATGCCTAATCTTCTCTGCTGTTTGCAAAATTGTAAATCCCCCACCTGGTGGTATTATGGTATTGTGTGGTCCCTGGGTATGACACTTGTTTTTTATTGTGCTCTACATTGTGATGAGTGCTGGCTGTGAGGGACTGGAGTTGTCTTGTCTGCCTCTTGTACAGTTAAGGTTGTTATAACTCATGGCTGTGAAATCACAATGGGCCTCTGTTTTACTTCCCCATTTTGTTGATGGTTCCCTCTAGTGATGTGCTCTCATTGGTCTTTCATGGCACACACGAGTGCTAAAAATTCTGTGCCAATTATATGTAGCTAATAGCTTTATACACCAATACTTCAATGCACTCAAAATCATTTCGCTGTCAATTCAGTCTGGCCCCAGTTTTCTCCTCATCTAAGGAACCAATTACAGAACAGGGCAGGGTGCAGCAAGAAGACACAGAAGAAAGTTTGTGTGGATCCAATATGGAGGCAGATGTTTTTAACAATTCAATGCAGACTTAGAAAGTGTTCTTAGTGTTTAGGACAACAAGTTTATTTTGAAAAATAAGCAACTTTTAGCACTTAACTATTTATTTGCCAATTGTATTGGGTATTGGCTATGACATTGGGTGTGTATGATAGGATCGGCTATGAGCTATGTCTGCCTTTATGAAACCCACTACCCGGCTTTTAGGATTCGGTCTGTAATCAAACTAAATCTAGAGAGAATCCAGGGAGGGCATCTTTTAATAAAGTATCTATATGTATATTTCTATGGTTTCAAAACTCTGCATGTTAAAATGCAGCTATATCTTTTTGCTGTTCTAAAAGTCATTAGAAATCAGTCACTAAATTATGTCATCACTTAATTTGTATAATTGGCTGTAGAAGTGAGAAAAAAACTTTAATAAAGTTGTTGGAGAGTGACTAAGTGAGTAAATTGTGTTAATCAATTTACCATTTATACCCCACCCTGCGGCTTTATGCATGCATGATTCATCTGCAGTCTGAGCGAAGAGGCGTGAATGTCTGCTATTCTCCAGTCTGACTGCAGCCATAGTTGCTAGAAAACTTTGAAAACTTGTTAAGTTTTGGAACTTTAGGTACTATGTAGGCTATGTGGCTTTCCTTCTTTCCTTTAGGAAAGCACAGATGACTGTCTACACAATACCCTCCCCTGGAGCTTCAAAATTCAACTTTATGTGCAGTGTTGCCAATTTAGTGACTATGTTTTGGCGAGTTTTCAGACCCGTCCAGCAACTCCTGCTGCTGTTGGTGAATCAGGTGAATCATGCATGTAAGTAGTAATTAAGTAATTAGGCAACCAACAGCGAATTCCCTGTCCTGGCTCGCAGTCAGGGTGGGGTGTACAACTTAAACTAATGGACAAAAAAATATATGTACTTGGTGTTGATTCTTCTTCTTCTTTAAAAAAAAAAAGTATCTCTGATATTAAATCTAATGTTATACTCATACAGAGGCGTCCAGGCTAGGAAGACTTTTATGGTTGGCAGACAGTTTAGGGGTCAGTTTTTAAGAAGGTCTTATAATAGATCCATTCTATCCACCTCCTTCGGTGAAGAGGCCTATCGCCTGCTATCGCGAGAGTAAGTGTGATTCAACGAGATTCAAATGCAGAGCGACCTGAAGTGGCGATTGGTCGATTCTGGCCAATAGATACGTGGCTAATCAACATATTGCCGCTAAAATCATGGGAATATGTCAAACTGTTAGATTTCACTAATCATTTATTCGCCTTTTAACCAGAAGCTTCTAGTTGCTTACAATTCGATAAATATTCTGACAGACTCATTCAATAATAACGCTCATGACCTTAATCTTATACCATGATCAGAGAGTATTGTTGTGTACAGCCCTTTATAAACCCTCCACCTTCTACCTATTGTCGGATGTGAGGGCGATCTGGCTGCGACATCTGTCACCCCATTGATCGCTAGGGTTGATTCGGCTGATCTGGCTGGCTAGGCGGGTGTCCCCTTCCTCCCTCACCGCTCCATGTGTGTCCCTCCCGAAGCTCCGCGCTCGGTGGAAGAGGACGTGGTTCCCCCGGCGGACGACCATCCATCGGTATACCAGTAGCTGCGCTCCCCTGCTAGAACCTCCAAACAAGCTCAAGGCCCATTTGTAGGAGAAACGTAGGGAAGTCAAGCTCCAAGCTTCAGGCACATCCAAATGCGGCGCTGCACGTGGCAGTCTGCCTTCCTTTTTCGCCTTTATAGTTTACAATAGTAATATTATGTTGTCAGTCTGGAGACATTTGTAGATACTTTGATGCGTAGATTAATAGTAAAAGCACTGCATCATATAATATTATATATGTGTATCACATGTTTATCTAATTTATTTATCCAGCGCATTGCTTTTGCACTATTTATCTATCTATCTATCCATCTATCTATCTATCTATCTATCTAGTGCAATCTTTATAGATTTAGTAGTATTGTATTTAACACCAAGAATTCTCAAAACTCTTGACTGCTGCTTGTTGTTTACAAACAATATTTTACTGACAATACTTAAGTACATTTACTCAAGTAATATCCTAATAGGAGACTTTAATTTATACTAAACTGTACTGTATTTTGACTTTGTGGCTTTCAGGTACTTCATACACAACTTCTACCCACACACAGTATTCCATAACAATAAAATATTTCCGACAACCTCTGAAGGCAGCGAAATGTACCAACGTTGTGTTGCCTTCGCGGCCTGTGTAAAACTGTGGGAGCCGAGGCGTGTTGATGTGAGGGGGAGGAGTCGTTGAACGATACGAACAGGAGGAGACTAGTCGATATAGTGGTAATTTCATTTATATTTTATTCGCTTTTCATTCTAACGCTTACATATAGATTTTCACATTTACAGGCGAGATAACGCTGCTTGCGTGACGCCGGCAAATATTAGCATTCAGATACAAAAAACTGACTTCCGAACCCACCCGATATAAATGGGAGCTAGCGAGCTATGAGCTAACCCCGGCTAGCTCGGGTTTTGCGTTACAAACGAAACCAAACGAGCTGTCAGCATTCGCTGTTATTAAATTAAATCAGGCCGGACGTTCCATGTGATATTAGTTATTATAGAATGTCTGTACCTGCGAAGCTGGGTTTCTACAAGTCATTCTGGGAGCTAATGCTTGTTAGCGTTAGCTGCTTAGTTTGGGCTACTTTGGGGGCTTCTAATTTAAGCAGCTCGCTGTAAATGAACTACTTAGAATGACTATGTTATGCGTTGCGTTCAATGAACCATTTTGACTTGAGCGCATCTGTCCTCATGCTGGTATATTGCGATCATGGTTAGGATACATGCATCTGCAAGCTGGGATGTATGTGGTGAAGGGGACTGACGCCTAAAGTTGTCCGGTTTGTACTTTGTACTAAGTAAAAAAAGGAACCACCTAATAGATAGATAAGCTGTAAATAGATACTTATAGTAATCCCATAGGGAAGTTACAATGTTACAGCAGCCAACAATGAGTTAAAACAAGTAAGTTAAAAGAAACAAATTCAAATTAAAGGCAAAGTTCTATACAATGTCTCAACTAACTAACTCAGAAAATAGAACAGAATGCATAGCCTTGTTAGGTAGATTGCAGTATATTTACTCTTTACTTAAATAGAGGTTTGAGGTAATTGTACTTTACCTGAGCATTTCTGTGTGACAATAATTTGAACTTTCCCTCCACTACATTTCAGAGTGAAATGTAGTACTTTCTTTTTTCTGCTATTTATTTGACAGCTTGAGACACTTTGGTGAAGATTTGATGTAAAATATTTTAATATACCTGCTGTTTAAATTCTTTTCTTTTTTCTCAAAAGCAATGCACTGGATAAATAAATTAAATAAACATGTGATACACATATATAATAGTATATGATGCAATGCTTTTACTTTAATCTACACAAAGTATCTACAAATGTCTCCAGACTGATGAATGACAACATTAAATACTCTCATTTGTTTCTTAGTAATTAAGTAATTAGTAATTTTGCTAATCCTTATGTACTTTTACTCAAGTAACTTTTTAAATGCATACATGTAATAAGACCAGGTGTGATGACAATGCAATAAATAATTAAAAGTTCAGGTGGGCTCTCCCTGAATCCCGTCCCCCGACACAAAAGAGACTCATTGTACAGACTGATGGCAGAAGGCAGGAATGTAGCATTCTTGAACTGATTTAGCTGATTAGCTCCTCAGCAGGCTGAAAAAACACTTTAAGAATACTCTTGCACTTCTTGTATGTTTGGTCATTGCTAAATGATACACAAGTGACTGTTGTCTGAATATCAGAAATACCTCCTAGTATTATTCTATAGACAATCAACAGTACCACAAACATACACGATAAAATAAAAATGTTTTAATACACTGCAATTATGGCGGTGAAATAAAATGTCAATTGGTTGCACATATTTGCCGCCAATTGCACTGATTGTCTATTTACATTAATAACTATTTAACTGTGTATTGTCTGTGCTCTTTTTTCTACCTTCAGGTGGATACTTGTGAGGATGACGATGCCGCATGTAGGGGCAGTATTTGCAACAATAGCAGGGCTGATGGCCATCCTGTTACACTCCTCCATTCACAAGATAGAGGAAGGGCACCTCGCTGTATACTACAGGTATTTGAAACACGGAACATTGCACCTGCGCCAGACAGAAATCACACATAAAATTGTGGCTCATTCCATGGTAACGATAAATATACCTCAGGGAATGAGGAACTATTATCTGATTTGTTTCTATTTGTTTGCAGGGGTGGAGCATTGCTGACAGGTCCCAACGGCCCTGGCTATCACATTATGCTGCCTTTCATTACCACCTTCAGATCAGTGCAGGTAAACTCACCTTTAACCTTAAAGCTTCCACTATGATGCTGCACATGATGCCAGCATCCTCTACAAACAAATCTGCTACAGCATGCAAATGGTTGTCATTCAACCATGTTGTAGCTTTATTTCACACAAAATGTTTATGTACCATAGGTTGTGCTCCTAAATTTGCTTGATATAGAATCTTTTTATTTGCCTAAATCATACACAACAAGACATTTTTTGTCTAAAGGTCATGAAAGCAAATATATATTGCAATTGAGTTTCAGGGGATTATTTGCCCACTGTTTTACAAATTAATAATAACTATTTGCTGTGTGTATGTGTAAATCGCCCTCACCACCAGCAGTCTAAGGCAGAACTCCTGAACTGCAGAAAAAATTCCACGTTCAACCAAATGAGTATATAATGAGTAGTATATGTTAATATTTAATGTATTATTATTACTATAGAGAGGGTAGCTGGAAAAAAAACATGCACTGCTTTATCTCCGGAATGTTTGAAAACATTTTTGGGGAAAAAAAGACCATCACATGTTGGATTCAGAAACATGATGTATTGCATCTCTGTGTTTTAGACTACACTCCAAACTGATGAGATCAAGAACGTGCCTTGTGGTACAAGGTAAATAAAGACATTGTATATATTGAGTGAGATAGCTGCTGATATATTTATCCAGTCATAAAAAAATTATATACATAACAGTTTTTTTTCCTTCACAGTGGTGGTGTGATGATCTATTTCGACAGAATAGAGGTTGTCAACATGCTGGTCCCCATAGCAGGTTGAAATTGTTCAGAATTGCAAAAGTTCCTTATTTCGCTGACTCATCAGCTCTGCCGGCTGCTTGGCGTTACGATAGACTAACTGTTTCTTTTGTTACTTTATTTATTTGTAGTTGTGGATATTGTAAGGAACTACACCGCTGATTATGACAAAACTCTCATTTTCAACAAGATTCACCACGAACTCAACCAGTTCTGCAGTGTGCACACACTACAGGAGGTCTACATTGAGTTGTTTGGTTAGTACACATCTGTAATGAAATAGAACGTTTTGGAAACATGTGTTGTGTATTCAATTCTGAAATACCTGAAAGCGTTCCACACATGTATTGTGTATTAAAACAACCCTTTTGTTTTGCAGACATCATAGATGAGAACCTGAAGACTGCCCTACAGAAAGATCTTAATGTCATGGCCCCAGGACTTACTATACAGGTAGAATAGCAATACATCATTTGAATATTAATGCAAATTAATATTTCTCTTGTTTTTACTCGCCACTGCTTAAATGTTTAATCCATCACATACTGTATTGGTATAGAAGTTAAATGATATGTACTCAATAAAGTAAATTATCAAAATGCTAGATATATGTTTTAAACTATCTGGAAAAAGAAGGCTACAGTTTTTTTTCTGTGGATCATTATTGGACCAAGCTTATCAAGTGTTGCATAAGGCTTGTTGGTAACCTATTTAGTTTTTAAGGCATTGACCAATGAGCTACGAGAGGGAGTGTCAAAGTCAACAATTGTTGGTCAGATTTTCACAAAACACACAGGTTGTCTAAGTTTCATTCAAATCTTCCCCTAGATTGTGTTGCAAATGCAAAAATGGGCGTGGTATAGCATAAACTGTAATATGTAAACTCTCAAATATTGAACTTCATAAGTCTTTTCACAAATGAAAGATTTTAATCTGTTTAACTGAACAGATACTAGTAAACCAACACTATGTATCATTCGATCTCTTAGAAAAACATAAAATCTTTTGTCAGTTGGATTGCTAATTTTCTTTCTTTCGTTTTGTTTCTTTTCTTTTTTTTTTAAACATCCCTATTAAGGCAGTCCGTGTTACCAAGCCAAAGATCCCAGAATCTATCAGGAGGAACTTTGAACTCATGTGAGTTTTTACATCTACACATATATGTTTATCAAATACTTGCCCGTGACCCACCCATTCAGTTCATGTAGACCACAGTGGAAAGGAAAATATTTGCGAGAACATCTATTAATTTAATTATTTATTTTGTGTATATGTGTATGTAGGGAAGCGGAGAAGACTCGTCTATTAATAACGGCTCAGACTCAGAAGGTGGTGGAGAAGGAAGCGGAGACTGAAAGAAAGAAGGCTATTATTGGTAAATGGGGTGTTTTTTTCCTGTAGTTCAGCCAGCTATGTTCTAATTTGGATGACTGCCATTACGATTTGTCAGTTTCTCCCTGTCTGTCATTCATTTGTTATTAATATCTACTGTCAGTCAAACTTTCTTTCAGCTGTTGAAGGACATGTTTGTTTCCTGCAGAGGCTCAGAAAGTCGCCCAGGTGGCAGAGATCCAGTTCCAGCAGAAAGTGATGGAGAAAGAGACAGAAAAGAAGATCTCTGAAATAGAGGGTTAGCGTTCTATATCAGTCGATGGGTTCATGTGGTTTTTGTGCAGGAATTGGTTTGTGTTGCATGTGTCTCACTTAATCTTGTCTCTTTGTTTCAGATGCTGCTTTCCTGGCGAGGGAGAAGGCTAAGGCTGATGCGGAATATTACACTGCTGCCAAGTTTGCTGAAGCAAACCGGGTAAAAGTCGGAGCTGACACAGTTTCAAACACAAATGCACAACCAAGTAAATCTAATACTCACGTGTGCTTGTATTTCTCCTTCTTTGTTACAGGTGAAGTTAACCCCGGAGTACCTGCAGCTGATGAAGTACCAGGCCATAGCAGCTAACAGTAAGATCTACTTTGGCCAGGACATCCCCAACATGTTTGTGGAGGGAACAAGCAACCCCACAAAGCGCTCGCCTCATCCCTCCAAAGCTGAGCCAGACCTGCTTAAAGGGAAGCAAGACGGGCTGTGAGTCCTCAGCGCTGCCTCTGCACAGGACGTGAAAACCTACTGAGAACTTGTCTTGTTTGAGAGGCAGAGAGCACTGAGCTCAAGATAATGGTTGAGAATGGCTTTGCAGCTAGTTTGGTGAACAGCACACTTGAGTCTTAAATCTAAGTGGCAAAGAGAGAAAATGTAAAGATTTAAGGCGAGGGACAAGAGGCAGTGAGAGATACAGGAAAGATAAAAAGGGAACGTTTTTTTTCACCTTCCACTCTTTGAGAAAAGACTTTTTTTTTAGGATTGAGAATGATGCCATAGTTTAAAAAAGCATATAAAATGCTTATGCCTGCAAGGCGACTGCAAGTAGTCGCCCTAATTTACATGTGCTTGCAATCAGTGCAGTGTTTAACTTTGCTTTTGGATCTGCATTCATTTTTGTTTGTTGTATGCAAGAGTGATTTTTTTGTTGTTGCTGAAAACGATTTTGACGCTTGAGAATTAATTTTTCTGATTTAGCCGAACTGGAATCCGACAGGTAACACTAATTATACCAGGATGGTTCGTACGGGACCATAACGTGGAACCGTCATCTCTGTGCAATTTCTCTCACAATGACTAACTAGTTGGCTCTTCGCTCTGTACAAAAGTCATGATTGTGAAACAAACCCTGCCGGTGGATGAACTAATTCTACACAGGAGTTTGCAGCATTTTAAATGTAGGGATCGTACAAGTCATTCACTACCCGGAGCCCACTTACATAAAAATGAGCTATGAAATATTTTTCAAAATCATAGCTTTCTATAAATCAATGGCTTAATTTAATTAACTTCGTCTGAGCCTGCATGAAGAGAGAGAATATGTTTCTGCAGCCAATGAAGTCTGGAAGGGCTGTCTCAGTTTTATATTCAGTTCTATAGGTAATATACAGTGGTGTCTGTTCATTAGTCATGTGGTTTAATTTCTGTTAGATAGTGATAGATGGTAGTTATTAGTTGTGGGTTAAAGAGCAGCCACATCGGACAGACCTGAGATGCTGCACCTGCTCTGGTGTTTACTGTGAAACCACCTGAGGAAAAAAAAGTGCTAGTGCTGCTAAGAGCAAATCTGCCTTTCTACTCTAATAAATGATGATAATTGATGTTGACTATTAAAATGAGAACAATAAAACAGTTCAATGTGGGTCTCTCCACTGGAGGAAGTTGTGATCAGCATTCCTCACCAAGAAGTCGGTACCTTTTTTTTTTTTTTAAATCATCCGTCTTGTTTTGATTTTTTAGGGCCGTGCATGTGGAAATTTATAGTGGCGTGATTGAGATTATAAGTAGTGCCTGTGACTGTCTGCCAACTCTTTTGTTTTTACAGCTTATTGAGACATGGTTAATGTTAATTCTCAGGAAATTGACACAATTTTTCAAGTTTGCTTGGTGTAATCATTCCCCACATGTATACTGGCCATTAAGACATCCCCAGGACAGGTTATTGTGCAAGCAAATGTTGAATATATTCAGTATATTTAATGTACTGTTATTTTAATTGCTACATTCATCGCCATTTATTTACAGCAGACGTCTGACATTGAATATGACCATACAAACAAAAGCTCTATTTCTCCGTAAAAGTTTACATTTTCTGCACTTCCAGAGTCAAAGGACTGCGAAATATTTCAGTCTTTGCTAAACAAGACATCATGGAGGATTGAAATGTCAACACGCAGCTCCTAATTAAAATAGTATCTCGCACTGCGTAAGAGTTTAACCTCTAACGTGTGACAGCATGAGTTCCTGTAGTACACAAAGTCGAGCTTTCCTATTTTTAAAGATGAATGTTGATATTGCTCAAGCTAAAACAGGATGCAAGTTGGTGCTAGTTTTATCGTGTGTTGGGAAGCTTTTTTTCTTTTGATTTTGTTCTTCCAATATTCTGATTCAAGCCTTAAAAAACATGTGATAACCGGGGGTTTAAAGTGATTCTTCTTAATTACAAGGCTCCGTTTAAACTCGGCATGTGACACTGTATGTCTTAGGAGCGTGCACAGGAACACTGCACGGCCTCAGCATAGACGCCAGCTGAGAAAGACACGACGAACAGCGGACACTACTGGTGTTTGGAAGATGTCCTAATGTTTACTTGACCTCTGAATGGCAGTGTGAAGGCTGCACTCTTCATATGCTTTGGTGGTGGGTTCAAATAAAGATGCAAAAGAGGGGTATGAATCACTCGTGAAAACTTTTTTTTTTTTTTTTTTTTTTTTGAGGGGGGGGTCAATATTTTGTACAATCTGTGAAATTTCAACATTGTCTTCTTGTTTTAAAAAGTTTATATGCAAAATGTTTTCAAGTTTTGACAATGTTCTTATGTAAAATAAAACCTATTTTGGTACCTCTCTTCTCTCTCTGCTGATTTGTGTGTGTGAACATTATGTGGTTTAATCAAGACATTAAATAGAAACAGCACCCATCATAATCTAAATGTGTGTTATTTAACACCAAAAATTAGACAGAAGTTTCTTAAAATATCGGATTATTTAAAAACAGTTTATACTCAGTTAGTAGATACATATGCTAACTAAGTAGGCTCCTATTAAACGTATAAATAATGTGCTTTTTTGGATTATTTACTATATAATCTTGTCGGGTTTTAGTGTCATTGAACTAACGGATCTGAATTCTTTTTTTCACCCTTGGCAGCTGCGGGAATTCCAACTGGATAAGTTGTCCTGATTGGGAAAGACTTGTGTAGTACACATAGATACCAACAGGTGGAGAACTAACACCAGCTAACAGAAATGCTCTGGTTTATCACTCAAATGACTCACTCGAATGAATTTTAAAGGTTCATATAATGTAAATTGCCATTTTCATGGCTTTTATGGACTATAAATAAGGTCTAGGGGTTGTATAAATACTGTCCCATGCCTCTAGCGCTGACTTGAAGGGGAAATGCACACAACCTGGATTCAGAAATTGCCTCAACATGTCTTTTTGTGATGTCATACATTAACACTCAACACGTTCCAAATTGGCCCACTCTCTTTTTTTTTTCAGGACTAAGTTGGCAATCGTCCACTAGAAATCTGCAAAAAGTTTTAGGAAGTGCTGCAAAGTAGAAGTATGCACGCCTTTCCCAAGGATATTATTATAATTGACTAGTGGCTTGTGTTTATTTTATTTTTTTTCAAAATCGTTGAGGATTTTCACAAGAATGTGAGTGTGTTGAGTTCATTTCGCCACTGGCTGCTTCATCGGTTCAGGTCGCTGCATTTTTTTTCCCAGAGGCCGGTGATGACGGATGAATGGGCCGGTTGGCGGCAGTCGGGCAGACCTGAAGCGCCCTGGGCCCACGAGGAACACCGGTGTCCGACGCTCTCTGTCCTGTGATGCCTGGGCGTTTCTGACAAAGCGAGGATGACTCAATGAACAAATACACGAGCTATCACACAGCCCTTGTTGTTTTAACCCACATCATGTGATGTAAACATTACAGAAACAGACATCTGGTGAGTTAGGCCCCGAGAGACTCCTAAACCTCGAGTCCTGCCCTCAGCCATGCCCGTCAGCTGCTCGCGGAGCCTTTCCAGGAAGCGTACGCAGTGTGTGCATGTGACCGCTGCCTGAATGAGAAGAAGAGGGATTGCTTCCTCTTTTGACCTTTTAGTCCCTAATGTGATCTCTGAGAACCTTTCACAGACGAAACATCCGCCTCTGCTCTCGTTAGACGTAGAGATAGTTGGAGTCTGACTCCAGCTCTGCTTTTGCCTGGTGATTTGTGAGGAAAAAAGGCATCACAAAGCATGTTTGTGAGTGCAAATAAACTGCACTAAGCCTCATCTTGTTTTCTTAACCGAGTAAAAGGATTTGTTTGGGTTTGTGTTCATATAAATGGGTGGTCTGATGTGGTGTCAGCAGGACAGAGTCAGCAAACTTATCCCTGTGGGGAAGTGAGGTGAAGGTTAGTTTTCCTGCTTCCTGGATGAGCCAGCGCTCCTCTTTCCTTCCTTTTCGTGTTCCTACCATCATCATCGTCCTCCGATCCTGCGTGATCCCCCCCTATCCTGTGCTGCCTGCTCCGGTACCTCCGCAGAGACGAAAGGGTGCGGTCGCTCATTTCTGAGAGAAGAGGAGTAAAACTTACCCATAAACAACGTGTGATTCTGAATATGAATCATGAGCGGTCATCAATTGCTGCTCTGTTCAGCAGTCCACCGTCACATTCCTGGCCCATGTGCTGGGCACGCACGCACGCACACACACACACACACACACACACACACAGCCTTATCTTTTCTATTTCTCAGCATGTTTCTCCTCTGTATAATCCTCTACTGTAGGTGATGCTATTCAGGAATGATTTTCTGGTCCTTACATTCCATTATATCACATTATTCCAGCTCCTGACCTACTTCTGTGTATAACTTGAATAAAAAGTTAGATATATTAATAAAAATAATAGAAAAGAAAGTTAGATATGAATATGTGTTGTGTATGTTAGTGAGATGTCTTTTCCTTTAGAGAAAAGAAAACAGAGTGAAGAGGAATAGCTTTGTAATGTATTTAACGTCATGCCAGTAAAATACATTATTACATTAATAATTAATTAAATTACGTGTGCCCATTATAGATAACTCAATAGATAATTATAATAGTGCAATTATGTTGTTTCCCCCCCAGAGTGGATCTCTGCACTCTCATCGGGGTAGAAAGGTCGTCGACGTGGAAGCAAACACAAACCAACAACGTTAGGTGGCTCAGCAGCAGCTGCAGGCCAGTGATTCACTGCACATATTCGGTGGAATGCAACATGTTTCTGCATTCAATTTAAATTTAGAACAGAAATGAATGATGTAATTAACGTAATGTGGAAACAAAATTACGCTTCAGTGCAAGAGTTAAAGACTGCCTGGTCAATGTCAGTCCTGTGTAAAGCGCTGTATCAGTCTAACCCATATTTACACTGTAAACTATATGATACTGGCATCTCAGTGTGCTGTATTAGTGAATGTAGGATTCATTTCATTGTTGGCTTTAAGTGGAATCATGTTGATGAGTGACCGGGTGATAGGAAAGTAATTAACAGCACAAAACTCAGTCACAGCAGCAGGAACAGCTGGAGAAGATCAGCTGCTCCTGAAGCATCTCAGCAGGTTGCCGTTCCCCTTGTTGTTCCACATCAGCAGAGAAGATCACACACAGGAACTGACAGAGACACGGCGCCGGGTCTTATCTGATGTAATCCGACAACACGGAACAACCCACACAAGCCGATGTCACCGGCACCATCTCTTTATATAGTGTTGGGTCGTCTGTTCAGTGGAAGTCGTTAACTCTTGATGACCGATATTCATGCACCAAAAAAATAGTTTCACAGAAAGTGAATGATGTCATTGTAGACATAGAAGGAATTATCAACCAGTTTGTAACGCCAACACTGCATATCATTTCGTTTGCGGCAGCAAGCATCCCATCTGTGCTCCGTTTATGTATCTGGTCCTATTCAAAAAAGGCAATTTGCAAAATTAAAGTGGGTGGTTGATTTATTGAGTAAGGTAGAGATCAGGTATCAGCGGCTTCGTAAAGGCACAGAAGTTGAAGAGGACTAGAGAGACACTACATTAGACACTATGCAAAACACATTTGAAAACACACATTGTCACAGAACAGGTTAAATATCATAAATCATTTACAGTCAAATCTAATATATATAACATATAATAAAATATGATTATTTCATATTTAGGGATGCAAAAATATTTTCTAATATATATAAAAGGCAGCTGTTGCATGGTCTCACACATTCAGTATCATGGAACGTGTCAGTAATAATCATCTATCTCTATAACAAAATATAGCACTTTTACCTACAGTTCTAAATTTTGAATGGTGTAACTAATTTTAATACTAATTCACCAAATCCATGCTTTTGCATTACAGGAAAACACTCTTTAGTTAAACAAGACAGAATTGAAACATAGCATCTGTAAAGCTGATCATCAGCAGATATTAGGCTTTTAGCTGCTCAGACAAAAAAATAACTTATCCACTGCCTGATGGACTGAGGTTTTCTAACTTACTGTTTATTGCAGTTGATTAACCTGTTGTGTGTGTGAGTGTTACACATTATTACAGGAGTGTCAGTGTGAATGGCTTTTGGCTTTGTACGTCTCCAGATGCCGAGTCAGGTCTTCAATGCGCATGTCCTTTAGGTGAACCAGATGCTCTAGCCTGTTCACTTTCATCTGGAGGATCTACACACACACACACACACACACACACACACACACACACACACACACACACACACACACACACACACACACACACACACACACACACACACACACAAAAGGGGAAAAGGACATGAGTTATTTTTCCTGTTAATGATGTCAGCGTTAACAACTAAAGAGTTAATGGGAAATGCTGGCCATTGGTGTCCTTATTCAGACTTTTACTTTGTCTTCTTCTTTCTTTCTTTCTTTCTTTCTTTCTTAACATGCAGATGTGGCCAAAGACAGGAAAGGAGAAAAAAAAGGTTCTATCCGCTGAGTTGGTACTGAGTCACTGACCACTGCTGACACAGCTTGTGACGCATATGTATCACACACACGTGAACAAATACACACATGCACATACACACACACACCTAAAGGTCTTTCTTTGTCTCATATACACACACATCTACAAAATTACAGCTGGTGTCTATGACATAGCTGCTTCCCTACAGAGCATCAAAATGGGTAGACAAGTTTGTTTTCAGATGTTATACCAGTCGGCTGCATGTGTTTCCTGGATTTTAGTGTGTGTGTGTGTGTGTGTGTGTGCGTGTGCGTACCTCCACTGTCTCCTGCAAAGCCATCACAGCTTGCTCCTTTTCTTGAAGGATTAGTCGTAAAGCAGGGTCCATGTCTGAGTAAAACTGCACCGTGTGCTGCGGTTTTCTACACCGTAAAACACAGAGAGACATAAACACTACAATGAGTTTGTGGTTTATTACAATTTTTTTCTGTAATTTATTTTTTTAATCATACCCATTTTTCTGTCTACTCTTTTCATCTTTTTTCCTCCCTTCCGCTATGTGAGCCAGATGTTTCACTTCAGTCTGATGAATTTCTGGAAACAAAACAAAAGTATGAAATTTCCCCAACAATAATATGAACCTAACATGGTCGGTGAGAAGTCTGCTGTTGTTGGAAACCCTCACGGATGGCGAAAATCTTACAGGGGGATGAGAAGAAGCAGAAAGAGGGAGGAAGATTAGATTAGAAGATGGAGAAAGAGGCCTTGAGGTCCAGCAGTGCTGAGCTGGGAGCAGCGATATAAAAGACATCTGGTGATGTTGGGAGCTGATACGAGGACCTGAGCCGTGCTTCTGATAGCGGATAGGGCATAGATGGAAGAGGAAAGAGAAGAGGATGGCGCCGCTGACCCCAGGACGGTTTCAGGGACAAATGAGGTGTGGGAAACGGAACAGAGACATGTGGACCATTCACCCCCTAAAGGTCATGACATTCTCTAATCAGTCCTTGCAGCGGTTCTGATGGCGTCTGTGTGTGTCGTAATCACTCACTCCCTCAGCGACAGATCAGCAATAACTGAGAGTTGCACAAACGCTGACAAAACAGCCAGAGAAAGCAGGAAAAAAATATTTCAGAGGCACAATCAGCTTTCAATATGCTTGTTTTGAGTCTAAAATTACACCAACTTCCTTCCCTGTGCTAAAAAAATCTGAATTTAAACTATGTAATTTGGATCTGTGTCAGCTGATGTCATCACATACACAAATATATTCTACGCTGTTTACTGTATGTTACAATACAGTCATCACATTCTTGTTAATTCAGCAGTCTCAATTTGAGTACATCCCTTTTCACTGGCTTAATACTTGTATAACCTCTATATATAACAAGTTGCTATTTCTCATCCTGTTCTGATATGATTTAGACACCAGGCGTCAGAGGATCGTGTTTACAAGATGATTCTTAGCAATGTGTATATGTGTGTGTGTGTGTGTGGGGGGGGGGGGGGGGGGGGAATTTAATATAAATTCACACAGAATTTATATTAAATTCTGTGTGAATTTAATATAAAAGCCACTTCACCTGTTTGAAGTTTCTCCTGGTTCCTGGTGTCATAGTATTCCAAATCCTGATTTAAGGAGGGAAAAAAATGTTTTTATAAAGTGGTAATCGTTCGTGCAACAACGGTTCGCTCACATATACAGAGGAAACTTTGTGGTCCACATGGAAGAAAGGGAACCAAAAGAAAAGGATAAATATAAAAGTCCAAACACACGCACATGCACATGCAGACACACACACACACACACACACACACACACACACACACCAGTATATCTGCGGTGTGCTCCAGTTTCTTGTCGATCTTCTCCCTGAGGGCGTTCAGCACAGGCTCTATGACTCCTGCAGTGTTCAACACAATCCTCTTCACTGTCTCCTCCGGCAAGTTGAAGTTCAGCTTGGAAAACACCTTCCTGTTCACAGGAAAATAATGAAATAAAAATGCACGCACACAACTGTTTCTCATTTACAAAAAGTAGTCACAATAGGAGATTGAATGTGATTTAAATGATGACGCATGGTGATGGAGACTCATAAAATCTGGGCCTGGACTTGTGCCATATCCAGGGGGAGGATGAATGGGTGTGTGTGGACTGGTTCTCACAGCTCAACAAATGTTCAGCCTCTCCTTCCTCTCCGGCTTAGTGGTTAGTGCAAAGTTTTATTGAAATTTTTTGGCTAATGATTACCATTTGGATTAAGAGATATCAATTGGGAGTGGCAATTTTGGGAAAGTGTAGTTTTTTTCCCAGCTTTGGGATTTCCTTTGTGTTGTTCTTTTTCTTTTTTTAATATGTTTATTGCAATTCTTTCATATGTTTCATCTTTTTTTGCATTCCGATAAATTTTTCAGCACTAATTTCCATATTTTCTACACCAAGATATGGTTAAATGTCTTTATTTATGTAAAGGAAAACACACAATTCCCAAACCATGTGACAATTAAAATATAATGGAATATAATGCAGCATGCTCTAATTCTATATTGCTTCCGAAAATGTACTATCCTGCAGGTCAAATTTTCTATTTCAATATTATCCCAGTTCAATCAACGCACATATATGCATGAGTTACTCTTCAAATTTAAATTCCTTTGCTTCTTTAATATTTTATTGGAGAGTCAATTGCACATGTTCTAAATATTTAGGGGGACAGATCCCCTGCACCCCCTACAATTATGCACCCAAACAGAATTATGTAATGTAATGCATTTATGCATAGAACTAATGTAAATAAAATGTGTTTTCTCATAATGCAGTCACTCTATATAAAGTTTTAGTAAACAAATAAATTTAAAAGTTTCTTGCCTGTTGAGAAGGTTCCAGTTACTGAGCTTTTGCTGGGTGGAGTTTGCAGGGATGTAGTTGTGCAGGTCGACAAGCTTTGGCAGGAAATATTTAACCAGCTCAGCAGCCATCACTGTAGCACAGAGGCACAAATCAGCTCACAAGCAAACTATTAAACAGATATATGAGCTGCTAAACTGCAAATAGAACAAAATTATTGTAGCTGGAGATGAAAAGTTATTGCTTATGTTCGGTCACATTTCATTCCCTCTGTGGGCTGCTGGCCTAACCAAACACATACTTAACTACCTCCGTCGCTGAAGTCTCTTGTGATGTGTCTTTTGGGTCGGGACAGAGGTATTTTGTCAATCCATGCGTACAGTTCCTGCAGTTCTTCTTCGGTCAGCTCTCGGTCCATTATTTACAAAACCACATGTGTTTCTGGGCGGATTTTAAAGAGCCAAAGTGTCTCAGCGAGCTAGCTCGTTAGCTTCTCTTCGACGACAGGTTGTTTAAGGCGTTGCTAGGCGACCGAGACTATCGGGTCTATGCATTACTACGATAAAAAAAAGGAAAAACAATAAATAACAAAAGATTTATTGATGATTGGCTTTTATTTTAAGCGCAGTTTTACAGACATAACGTCATTTTTTAATAAATATACATTTATTTCAGTTCAAAGATTCCCCTTTATAAGGAAAAAATCACAATCATTGGCATTATCAGTGAAGGACAGTGTGATCATATCTGTTGTATAGAAAATGCATTATAAAAATCCCTTGAATACAATCAACATGTATTTAGTCAAGACGCAACAGTTGAAATTCTTCATTCATATTCCCATAAAAAGTCAAACATACTTTACTAGGCCTACAAAAAGGTTCAAGGCAATTTTTTATATAAAGGTCTGAGAAGGTGCCCATGTAGGAGCCACATTTTAAAATCCCTTAACAACTAAATTATCTCTTAGAAAGGCAGTACCAAATCCATGTGTGGGAATGGTAACAGTTAGTAAAACAGTTACAGCATCAATAGTGCAATTGCTCCGTAAAATGTTCACATATCCCAGGAATCAAGGCGGAGACACATTTCCCTTAAAAACACATCATCATGGCAGCAAAGCCATTTGTCACTTATAGCACTAAGCAGCTTCAGGTTTTCATCAGCATACTGAAGGCCTACAAAAGCAAGACACAGGCAGCGGTAATCCTCGGTGAGGCCACAATTGACCGAAAAGCTCTGCCGATTATTGTTGCTGATCCTTCAGTGGATCTCGTTCCCCGCATTATTACAGACAGACGTCTCCTGAGAGGATTCTGTAGGTTGAACAACAACAGCAATGATCCCTGTCAGAGGATCTTAGTGTTTACTCCAGGATGAAGTATTCAGTCATCTGGGCCTGCTGGGGGGCACCAGGGCGGCTCTCCCTGCGAGCTAGAAAAACAAATACTATTAGCAAACATACTAGAGATGAGCTCCTCTCAATACAACTCTCTAATGTGGAGATAATGATTTCTGTCAGCTCACTTCTGTGCACTGAAACTACAAATTATTTAGTGTTGGCCAGGAGATGTTTATGTGCTTACTGACACTGACTAACACTGAGCCACAGATTTTTCATTACACTGCTATGTTGGAACAATGCCCAAAACCACAAACATCTCTAAAAAACGTGTAACCTTGAATAACATTAAGGTTGCTTGAATACCAACTGCCAGCATTTGGAGGATTTAGGAAAGTCCAGTTGACTCTTGCTTTTGTCTGAATACAGTCAGCTACTTACCAGCTGAGTGTGTGGCAGTGGAGGCGGCCCATCACAGGGTTTCGGCTTCACCGGAGGCAGCGGAGGTTTTGGCTTCGCCATCTGAGAGCGCAGATGATCACATGATAAACAAGTGGCAATGAAGAAAAGAATCAAATAAGTAAACTGTGGCTATGCAAGTGACGAGTAAAGTGACTTACTGATTTTGGTGTAAGTGGTGGTAGAGGTCTGGAAGGAGGTAGCGGCTTCGCCTGACCAGAAAAAAAAGGACAAAATCAATCAATACCTCATTAAATAAGGTACACAAATATGACCAAAATGTATACACATTTTTTTTTTTTACCTTAGTGTAGATTGGCTTGCTTGGAACAGTTGGTGGCCTAATAGCCTGGGGAAAAACATTTTTGACTTGTTAAAATAAAGTAGAAACATAAACATTAAGGATGGTAGTGCTACATTTACATGTAATCTGAAAAGATGGATGAGGTTACCTGCTGAGTCTTTGATGGCTGAGGTACAGTTGGAACCTTTTTGGGGGGCTGTAAGGGACAACAGGGATAAGTAAAAGAAATAAAATCTTAATTGATCTCTCTTTTTAAACCATAGGCAGGAACAGTACATAAACTAACAATTTTAAGGATTAAAATACAGATATAAACTGTCACAAATTAAACTCTAGAAGATTTTAAACAAACAATAATGAGATGCTGGATCAATAATAGATTAAAATTGAACTCACCTGTGGAGCTGTTCTGCTGGGCCTGACTGCTCCAGTATGTGCAGCAGAAGACAGCGGTTTACAGGCTTGAGTGGCAGAAGACTCCACAAATGTCGGGTGGCTGATTGTTTTAGACCCAAGACGAGGGCTGCCCAGGGCATTGCCTGAGTGAAACAATGGGTTGGACTGTCCTGAGGTAGACTGGAGGCATCTGTGAAGAATTGCACACAAAATCGAGAATTAAATTGGTCTAGATAAAGGGATTTGTCTATGCAGCCTTAACATAGGTATATGTAATGTTGTGTGCTCTTTTTTCTGCACCTCTTTCCAGGATGCTTTTTTCTGATGAAGCACATCAAACTTCCAATCATCAGGACCAACAGCAGGAGTGAGCCGACAGCCAGTGACACGATAAACACCGGATTTGCTCCTGCGCACACAAACACACAAAATGATTGCGACAGCATCCTTTTATTACTCTAGGACAAGCATGTAACAGCATACGTCAAATTGACTGTAACAACATTACTTTATTTGTATGGACTAACGGGGAAATTCCATTAAATCAGGGTCTGTTTGTGTTCACCAGAACAGAGCACAATTGTTTGAGAGTCCATGAGAAAGTTATTACAAGTCTTGTTGAAGAAAACAGAGCACAAGAGGACCGGACGATAACAGTCATGTGTAAATCATGGTGAGTTAAAGGTCAATATGAACAGGCATATATAGAGACCCTGACTATCCCTGCGTACATGTAAAGATATCACTACCAAAGAATAAAGTTTACTATACCTTTAGGCAGCTCTGATATCTGCACATCACAGAAAGGCGGCGCCCAGCCAGGCTCACAATGACATTCACTCTTATGATTACAGACCTGGCAGAGATAACTCAGAGTCAGTGATTTGATAATGAATGAATTTCATATTGAGTACTTCTTACTACTAAGTTTTTAGTAGTAGAAATTTTTTTACCCCACGGTTGTTGCATTTGTCAGAGCAGTCCTTTGTTCCATACGCGTTTATTTTTTTAATTTCCATACACCGCTGATTGTAGCATACCTGACGGACAGATGACGACATTGTGAGGGCTTTGACACAGTGTACAGATTTTGAGTCCATGTTGGTTTAGTTAATGCTAACAGTTTTCTTACCATGTCTTTGCCACACTCTGTACCAGTAGGCACCATGCCCAGGTCTGCAGGATACTTGTCCTCAGGGTTCATAGTTGCCTCATTGCACATGTCATTTCCTACTTTGTATAAAGACTTCCTGGAGGTCACCGGGAACTCCCAGCCTCCAGAACAGAAAAGGGTCCCACATGATTGATCTCTGCAACCAAACATCACAAAAAATGATTTCCGAAAAACAAGGACACCAGACTGTTAATATGCGCTAATAAAATAGTGCTGTTATTAACATACTGGCTTGTGCATCTCTGACTGAACAGCGTCTTTCTGCAGCTTCCAAAGCGGTAAAAGCAGGCATCTTTAGCTACTTCAGCATCTTAAGAAATTCATCAGGAAAAAACAAGATAGGCTTGAGAATCTTGATGTGACAGAATAAAATTGATAATTTGAAAGCATAGCGTGACTTGATGCTATTTTACCTGGTCCCCAAAGCCTCTTGCAGTGTTGCTGCCGTGACGGACACTGTCCGTTGTAGCAGTATCCCGTCCTGCGGTTGCAGGGAAGACCGTTTTGGGTGAAGGCGTCAGAAGGACAGGAGGCAGAGAGTCCGGTGCAGTATTCTGCCAGATCACAGTCTCCTGCCTTTGGTCTGCAGAGGCTGCCTGTCGATTTGAGCTGCAAAGCAACAGAAAACACAGATGGTGGTGTACCAACTACTGAATAGCTACACTCACACATAAGCTGCCAGACAGCATAGTCAGACTGTGTCTAGCTACAGAGTAACACAATTAGTACTAGTGTGGCTTCACCCATCTAGAGAGAACAGAATGAGTTCCACTTACTTGGCAGTTGTGGCAGCAGTCGCCCTCTGCGCACTGAGCTCCTGTGTTAAGTTTGCAGGTAGTTGCATTGCAGCAGGGATTCTTGCATTCCTAGGAAGCAGACGGCGTGGTGTAGAATTTTATTATCTAATCTCCTTTCCATGATTTGTTTAGATAAAAGTTTGAGTGATTGCAACATACCGCTACAGTGCCACAGTCACACTCCTCTCCACGCTCCAGGAAGGCGTTCCCACACACTGGCCCTCCGTGGATGCGATCAGTAGAGGGAGTATCCAGCAGGCAGGCAGGGTTGACCTCCTCAAGGAACAAGCTGAGCTGCTGCTTACTGCAACTGCTGAACAGCTGGGGATAGTCCATACTGAAAGAAGAGTTAGAAAGAATAAGATATTTAGGGTTTAAGAATGATACATTTGGGTGAGTCGATGGGAAGATGAAAATCTGAGCTTACCCAACACTCTCAGCCATGATGCAGCCTTTTTTTGATACTACGGAGCTACAGACACAATTTTCAGTATCATGGGACAAGCCGAGGTTGTGACCCATCTCATGAGCAATAGTAGACGCCACACCCATTGCGTTCTTGTTATGATCCTGTGTATGGAGAGGACAAAGGTGGAGTAAAGTAAAAGTGAAATGAACATATAGTAAATACTATACAATACTTAATACTACTTAATCAAAAAAGTGTGCCTACCTCGTTGACTGCTCCAGAGGTAGAGGTGCACATTGCATTAGTGTTTGCTAGGCCGACAGTGGAACCATCAAAATCCACACCTCTGAAAAAAGAAAATAGAGAATGTTAAGAGGCCGGCTGCAATGGATCTTGACATAGTTTTTTTTAATGGGGAGTTAAAGGCATCAGCGTCTCACGTGATGAACTGTGCATTGTCATGTTTGGTCCTTGGTAGCAGGCTCTGCTGACGCCACGCTAGGAAGCGGCTGAGGGTTAACTCAGGATTACTGCTGACCTCAATCTGATCTTTGTATGACCAGATATCCAGACCGACCAGCATCACACGGACGCCCATGGGGCGATACAGCTGTAACAGAGCAGCAGGGAGCACTGTTAGTAACAAGTCACACTGAAGAGATTATCGGGTGAACCATTAGGTCTAGTGCTGTCTGATGATGCATTCATGTTGGTCCTCTTCTTTCAGAGTATGCAAAGAGGATAGTGTGATGCGTGTGAAAATGCTCAGCTGAAGTGTGAAGGTTCACAGATAAAGTTACACATACAGTTTTCACAGTGAAAGAACAGTTCTTTTCTCCTTTTACTGGTCGGATTCCAGTCAATAAAGAACAGATACTATCAGGACAGATTTACTGCATTTCTGTAATCCACAAGGGAAGCCTGTTGAAGTGCCTGCCACGTGCATGTGCGATATGGTGACATAAATGTGTGCCTTTTTTAAGCCAATAAAAACATATCAGACAACTAAAATACTTGTAAAAATAGATGGAGGGCTTTATTAATCCAGAAGGAAAAATGTATGCAATTACACTAATAAACTTTAGAATTACCATATTTTATAGTCCTGGTTGTTTACAACTTTGTGAGAGATTTGTTAAGTATATATTAGGAGATAACAGGGAAGAACGATTTAAATGACAGACAAGTACCTTGTCAACGTGGTTTGCTACTTCAAGCACTCTTGCTTCTATTGTCTTCCTACTGCCAAACTTCTTATACTGGAAAGAAATGCAATTCATAATATTAATACAATCAACAACATTTCAGATATAAAGACAAAAATCACTACTATTGACAAAAGAGAAAAGACAGGGTGTCAAACCTCTGTATTGTCGACCACCACAACTAGCTCCACTGTCCTGGGTTTTACCGTGTGGTCTTTGGTCTGGGCTCTGCTTCTCTGAATAACACACACAAAAAAAGTTATTGTGAGTATGTGTATTGTATTTTGCATGAATATGTGTTATGGTTAAATAAGTATTAAGAGTTGATAATCTATACTTTCAATGGAGAGTTTAGGTGTTTCATAGTCCAAATGGTTTCAGAGCAGGAGCTCCTCTCTATTCTTGCCTTTCCTTAGTATGTTACACAGCACTGATTTTCAAAATATCTGCACATGCTTGTTTTCATGATAAATAGGATACAGAGTTTTGAAATGTAATAATTCACTGAGCTATGTTAGACATTTCTTTTGCATAAAATGGTGAAAGATTAGAATAAAACAGAAAGTAATAGGTATCAGCAGCCTCAGTCTGAATATTTTGGCTGTAGATTTGAAAACCCTGGTGCAAATCAGTATCTGTCCATGCACTGTGTCTTTACCAGACTGGCAGGCTGGAACAGTCCAGACGGTAGGGCTCCGTGATCATAGAACGTAGTTGTGTTTCCATGGGAACAGGAGCTTCTCTTCCTCCTCAGGTGTTTGTAACTGTAAACAGCATGAAGATCTTCCTCGCTGTGACCATCAGAGCTCTGTCTGGCCTGTTGTCCAACTTCAGCTCTGGCCAGAGGTTCAATAAGGTACATTTGGTCCTGGAGATGCACAAAACCCCTGCAGTGCAAAAAAGGAACTTTAAAGTGGGTGAGCGAAAACTGTTTTTTTATTTTATGAATTTTATCTTAACCAGATCTCAATTTGACTAATTATATGCCTCATAAAGCGGGTATAAGGCAGCTTTATTCAAAAATGTCTCTGTGATTGATCCTCTCTCTTTGCCATACTGTTCAAAAGTCACAGCAGAACATATACAGTCAAAATGAATGAAATAAATAAATGTGACAAATTGTTTTCAGGGAAACTCACTACTTTAGTACTTTTAGTATTTATTAACACATGATGAAAAAAATGACTCACTTTATTCCTGAGCACAATTCCACGCTGGCAGAGGAGTTCTCCACTCCCAAAATGTATCCATGGTAGTAGCAGTGATCCTGAACAGACACAAGGGCAATTAATTTTTTTTCTATAATTTCAAATATTTAAAGAAAAATGTAGTTTATTTGAAGGAGAAGTATTGTATGTGTCATGAATGAGGATCTTGCTCAATGTGTCAATGGAGCCCAAAAAACCCAATATGAGACGTCATCTCTCAAAATGAGGAATTTAGTAAGTTAGAAACTTAAATGACATCTTAGCAGAAATGATTAAAATTATTAAACGTGAATGTAATTACTAACGTATATATATATATATATATATATATATATATATATATATATATATATATATATATATATATATATATATATATATATATATATATATTTTTTTTTTTTTTTTTTTTTACTTTTGCAGTAGAAGACACATATTACAAAACCACTGAAACTGGGTGGCAACAATGGCACCGGATATCCTTTGCCTGTATGCCCTGTATGGTAAGACAATTCACTGCAGTATAATTATACTGCCTGGTTTCAAACCTCTGAATCACCACCCACATCTCCTTTTGAATCAGCAAGTCAAGCAGTGTGAATGAAGCAAATTTAACTGAATTCATAGCACCTAATCTGAATGAATGCAAAATATTGTTTTATTAAAGTTTATTTGTAATGTGAAGAGCATCAACAGCGGCAATTAACTAAATGACTTTTCCCACATTAAATACCGTTAGTTGTTCCCTGGGGGACATTTTTTAAGCTTTATTTGTGTTGTTCATTTATTGTCTTCTCTAGCTGTTTTTAAATGTTAACATTTCCTTATGAATAACCCCTAAAACCTTCACCAAATACATGCACCTAACATTAAACTCAGTCTGATCGTCACACACATTTTCTCCAATACATGTAAGTGCAGTGGCTGAAGGCAGGAAATACATTTACTACTTTCAGATATTCATATCTAACCTAAAAAAACATGAATGCAACAGAGTAGAAGATGTTCTGTGCTTCAGCTAACACAAAGATGCAAATTCACTGATAAAACAGGGGGTTTCCTTGTTGGTATTGAGAAAAAAAGATAGTAGAGCTGCATACCTGAAGATCTGGAGTAGTTGTGATTTGGGAGCCTTGCTCTGAGTAGTGTGTCAATGCAAAGTTTTTCCCAACAAGATCTCTGTGAAGAGATTAATGTTTAAATGATAGATGAACAGTTCAACGAAAAGAGTGCAGGTTAAAAAACCAACACTTCAAAATATACAAAGATAATTTACATGTTAGATTCTCTCACTTGTTTTTCTCCAGGTGAAGTGTGTGGTTTTGTCCTGCTATTGTCAAAAAGTACCGGAGTACATCAGCGTATGTCTACACACACAAACACACAATGAATGAGACTTCAGTGCTTTTTTTCCCCTAGAGGTTAAAGTGATCTAATGACACATTTCTTTAGAGTTTTTGTGTTACCTGATGTGTAGCAGCATCGTTTATGTGAGAAGAATCCTCCAGCTTCTGAGGTATCACTGTTTGGTACTTCATCACATGAGGTAGAGTCCTCGAACTGCCCTCAATAATTCCTGCAAGTATGAGGGATATCATACATGAGACAAGGATTAAAAATTGAAAAAGAAAGAAACAAACTGACTAATTAACAAAGAATGAAAAAAAGAAGGGTCTTACCCCACGAGGAAAGGAATATCCAAATAAAATGTGCAGGATGTGGCATGTTGCTCTATCGGATGGACTCTATCATTGTGTGCCGTCTGCGTGAGAGAAAGAGAGAAATACTGAGCACATCCAGCTCCCGCCCATCCGCAACGTGCTGAAAATTACCATTTGAGGATGAGAAAACCAGATGATGAGTCACATCCCGAGCCTATAAAAAAGTTAAAACGTTGTTCTTCCTAAATACATGTGAATTTGTGAACCGCTGCAAGGCTGAATTTGATTATAGACTAGACATGACTTTTTCCCCCCCGTGGGTCGAAAATGAGTTATGGACTATAAAAGTTTTCTTTTATTTCGCAGTATTGTTTATAGAAAAAAGAAGCTAAGAAAGAAGTTGTTAGAACATGATTGTATAGCTATTTATGATAAAGTTAAGGTTTTTAAAATTGTAGACCTTCTTAACTGCACTCAAGCGGCAAACCTCTAATTTAACCTACTAACCTATAAAATGTCCGGTTCGCAATAAAACCACATTAGCAGAATATTGGCCTTTGTTGCCATCTACTGGACAAATAGTTTAATAGCAGAATAGGCTCAGATCCGGGATGCCTACTGAGTTCGGAATTTTGTGTTAATTTCTGTATTATGAAATTTAAATATAGTAATAAAAGATAAACGTAAACAAAAATAAATTATGATTAATTAGTTGTTATCAAGAAAAAATAATACCATACTTTCTGTACTAGGAACCGAATTTATCTGATTCTTCCAGATTAATAATTAATTTATAAGGACATTTTCAGATAGTAAAACTAATGAGAAAAGTGCAATGCAATTTCCTCATGAAAAATAAATGTATTATAAGAGGAGGAACACGTCCGTGGTTGAGTGCTGTTCTGCAGGCTGGCCGGTTGGTGGCGGTAATGCGCCATTTTGTTTGAGCAACCGCAAAAACGAAAGCGGACGTCATCATTCCGCGACAAATACAGCTCAGATGGACTCCCATAAAGCAGTTAGCCTTTTCTTTAGCGTGTGAACGTCGAGAAGCAACGATGTTGCAGCCAGACATGGCCCGACTTTTGACAGAGGGAGGTGTTTTAGTGAAAAGCTGTGAAGAAGACGGCGTGACAGGAGACACACGCGGGCAAAGAGAGGAAGGAAATCCGTTTAACTTCAGCCCGCAGCTCATCCACCTGCACAAGGACCATCCCCTGTTGGAGGTAACCTAGCAACGGCTACCGACGCTCGATCTGCTGAACGTATCCATTATTTAAACATTTATTTGTATTTATTGTTCAATATTATGCGTAAAATTAGAAGACACAAAAAACAAAAGAAATAGATGAACAAATCCATAACACACATAACGTTACGGCTAGACACATAAATATAAAATGTTTAAAGTCAACAAACAACACGGAAATAATAGGAGAAAATAAGAGAAATAAATAAAGATGATATTTATTCGAGCATGAGTACGTTCTGAGAGTCCTTGCATTACTAAGACACTGTGGCTCTTCATAAAGACTTCAGGCCTGCGTGAATGAATTAAATCTTATGACTGTCTGTTTACAGGATGGAGATGTTCACAGACACATGTATATACAAGACCTCTACATCCCAGAGACAGAAGAAAAGCCCACACTCAGGTATGACTATATATCCAGTACTTTAATATCTAATTTATTTGTCATGTACCTCTGTTATAACATGTGATAATTGATTGATTATCGTGAACTGAGGACAGTTCACCCCCAAATCAAAATATATATTTTACCTTTTATCTGTATCGATCATTTAAGTGTAAGTTGCCAAGTTTTTGGAGAATTCAGTGCTAGCGTTGTCTGCACTTGTCTTGTGGGGCTTAAAGCAGCAGAAAAGTACATTTAAAAAAAAAAAGTCAACAGCAACGTCTTGTTCCAAAATTCATGACCCATTTACACAAGATAATTCAGAGACCTTGATGCAAGCAGTTTTTTATAGAAACTATGTTAATTATGGCGAGAAACACATTTGGGCTCCTGACTATTGTTTGGGTACCTTTCCTTTAACCTACCAAACAAATAAAAAACTGTGTATCTAAGTAGCTTAACATCTATAGAGCATATTCAATTTCTGGATAGTTGGAGTGAGAAAGAAGGGACCATTTACTATATATGTGTATATATAGCGTATTAATGAACATCTAAGGCAAACTTAGACAAAAATGTCATAGTGGTTATTAATTTAAAAAAATCATTCCACTCAACATAAAGTCCATCGTACTTCAATTATTGTACTGTAATCATCTTCTCTCAGATAGAACAATACACAGTCTTAGTAAATGGATTTTATACAATGCTTTTATCCAAGAGGCTTTTAATATTTCTGCTGCTCATTCTTTGCCCACAGTTGAATTTTGTTCCCTCTCTAACCCCAGTGTTGGTCAGGCTGTCTCTCACTCTTTCATCCCTCTTGTCCTTTTTTTTTATAGCATGTCTGAGTTTGCCTGTCACATCTCTGGCTGCAGTGCTGTCCATAGCACTTTGGAGGAGTATGAACACCACTATAACTCCCTGCACAGACATGTGTGCTGCTCCTGTCGTTGCTCCCTGCCGACCGCCCGCCTCCTGGACATTCACCTTCAGGAGTCGCATGACTCCCTCTTCACAATCCTCGCCCAGAGGCAAGATATGGTAAGTCGAAGAAGTCATCAGATCTTATTTGGTAAAGATGTCATGGTAAAGATACCGTGACATTTGTCTTTTTGTGATACTCACTTCATCCTTACAAAACTGAATAAAACTAAACGAATTACTCATGACACTTCCTACATGTTTTTCAGTACCAGTGTTTGGTGGAGGGCTGTGGAGAGAAGTTCAGAACTAGTAAACACAGGAGGAACCACCTAATAAAAATTCACCAGTACCCTGCAGACTTTAGATTTGACAAAACCAAAAAAGACAAAGGGTAAGATTGCATTTCATGTTGCCCACTGGATGGCAGCAAAGGGTCATTACAAAGAGCACATGGAATATAAGTGTGTAAGAATTTTTCATCTGGAGCACTTGTATATGTAATGATCAACAGGTTTAAAAGTAAAATGAAACGTTTTTCACAAAAAAATGGTGTTCTGGAGCGATGTGAATATTCTGAGCAAACTATTTAATGTTTTCTCTTTAATAGATTTTATAACTTGTCTTATTAGGGCAAGTTAAAGAGTGAGATGGTCGTTGTTGTTTCAGTATAACAATTTAATATATTTGGTATGTAATTAACTTTAATTGTATAACTGTGTGTTTTGACTTAAATGTGTATTTTGTCTCTTATTTTGACTTTATGTTGTTTCTTAAATATCCTGTTTTGTATGTATGCTGTTTTTTTTCTATATTTCTGTTTTTTAATTCTATCATCATGTGTGTTAATAGGACTCGGGTGAAGAAGCGGCAGCAGCAAAAAGACACAGCAATGGAGGTAGCGGACGATGTGTGTGAGTCAGAGGGTGTGTGTGAGGTTATGTGCGACGTGATGTCCAACCGACCTGAGCGGGCCGAATCCATGGAGACGCATGTGTCCGGGGAAGAAGCTGCTCAAATGGCAAAATCTGCATCTGCAGAGGAGCATGCAGATTATTTGTCTGCAGTTCACAGCACCGTGAACACAAGTGGACAACCACCGAAACCACATTACACCTACAGGTTAGTTTCAAACAAGTTTGTTGAAACATACTGGCTATATTTTCTGTCCTGAGAGAAAATTATTCATCTACTTTGAAACTCTTCATTGCGAATTTAGGGCACATTTTTTCAGCTATGGGATAAGATTCCAGTAAGGTGCAATATTGTGTAATTGATGTGGATTTGATATCTTCATAATATTTACTTCAGTTTTCTTTTTTAAATGATACATTATCTGAGTTACATAATTCAACAGCCATGTTGTTTTGTTTCAGGGTCCCAACAAATGTGTGCTTTGGTCACAGCTCCGTTCGAGGCTTCAGAGGACGACGGGGAAGGAAAAAATGAAACCATAAACAGATGTGTAACCTATACCATAGACTTTTAAATATATACTCATACTGTCAGATGTTTTCTTAACTCACAATAAAAATGGTTTTGCACAGAAGTACATAATGTCCTCAGATGATCATTCAGTCGATCAAGATTACTTTTTTTGTTTGCTGGCTCCCATCTCACTTTTCACCCCTCTGGTGACCTCCAATCTGTTGCAATCCATCAATTTTAACAGTCTGTCTTTTAAACTTTATTTGTATATATGATTACATAATAAAAAAAAAAGTACCAAATGCTCCATATGGAAAGCTATTTGTTATTTAGAAATGTGTTGACGTGTTGGTGGAAGGAGCAACATTGCAAACAGCTGACATGGAAAGTATACTGGATGACCTTTAAAAAAAAATAAGACAAATGTCAGAATTTCCATAATAGACTTTAATAATTATACAAAACACTTTTTCACCCCTCAAATATAAAATACACTGTACATTGAATGAAATCCATCATCATTTTGAGTGTTTTCAAAAAATAGTTGACTTTTATTTACAGAAACTGCCACTGCCTGCTGTAAGAGCTCTTTGAAACACCTGTGCAAAGAAAAGATTCTTCTCTTGAGGTAAAGTATAACTTAAAGGACAATGATAAAACACATTTACACTTGAGTCATAAATTTAATCTGGTGAAATAAAAAAACAAAACAAAAATAAACATTGAATGGAAATAATGAGGTTTATATGTTTATCTTGATTCATAGTAAGTCGAATAAAATGAATGGTCAACTTTTAACCGCTCCATAAAAAGTAGCCATATTTATGAAGTTGTAAACTGCAAAAACAAATTTTTATTGAACTCAAAAGTTTTATATTGGCCCTTTATAGCTTCTGGTCACAATCTAAGCGACGATAGACCAGTCAGACTCGGTACCGTTTCGCCAATAAACGGGCTAAATTAAATTCCCAATATAAAAACCCGTGCCAGAAAGGGATGTTTTTCAGCATCTGAGGACCGAAGGGAAGCCTGTGAAAAATGAAATCTATGCTCTTAAGTGTTTTTCAACAAATTCAGAAATGACGTTATAAATTGAGAAATATTCGAAGGCCTCTGTCTGGATTTAACATTCACTTGGTCACCGTAGAGTCATCGCGATTTACTGCTATACAGGCCTTTAAATAATCTCTCTCTGAAATTGTCATATTTTGCCTTGACCAAATACGTATTTTGCAACAGAACATTCATATGAAATTAGTTTTTTTTTTATCCGCATAATGGGACCAGTGAAAGGAAGATTTTTTACTGAATACACTGCAAAAATGACCATGTTAACGAGTAACCGCTCAGTGAGTTTGCTTAAACTACTATTTTAACTGAAAATTAAATACGATATTACGATTTTAAAAAAATGCAAGAGTTTCATATTTATCTTGAACAAAAATATTCATCAGAAAGCCAGATTTGCTATGTATCGAGACTTTGTGACAAAAAAATAAATATTCGTCTCGCACGTTCGGTGTTTTGTAACTGTAACGAGAAAGATTTTATATATATAAAGAAATGAACAGCATAAACTTTCAGATGGCGCGACTCATTAAAATCGACATTTTTGCAGTATATGTTATTCGCTGTTTTATTACTTTTGTTACTCTTTTAGAGGCAGCTTTTCCCATAGGAGTTAGTGAGCGTTAAGACAAGTAGTACATCCCGTAGGGTCCACCGAATAGTCCTGGGACGGGCAGGGCGGGCTGTGGTCCGTTCAGGGCGCCATACAGGGAGGGCGCGCCCATGGGTGCGCTCAGCGGGAAGGGGAAGGCGAAGGCCGGCAGCAGCGGCTTGGCGGCCAGCTTGAACTTCTCCAGCTCGGCCTCCTGCAGTCTCTTGGCCTTGGCCCGGCGGTTCTGAAACCAGATCTTGACCTGGGTCTCTGTGAGGCAGAGGGAGGTGGAGAACTCCGCTCGCTCCGCGATGGACAGATACTGTTTCTGACGGAACTTCCTCTCCAGAGAGAGCAGCTGAGAGGTCGTGAAGGGAGTTCTGGGTTTCCTGTTGTTCTTGTGTTTCCGCAGATTGCACGGGGGTGGGCTCGGAAGTCCTGGAATTGGGGGAATCACATCATTGTAATAGAGCGTAAATGATGAAGACATTTCCAGTTAGAGTTTTCCATTATGCATAAAAGCACGAATAACTGCATGTTGACTTGAAGTTAATTTTCTTTTTGTATCTTGATTTTCCTAGACAAAAAAAGTGCTCCCTAAAATAGCCACAACATACAAAATGATATACAAAGATCTTTGGAGATTTTCAAACCAGCTTTAGACTATTGAGCAGATGGAAAATAAACGAGAAAAGAAAAAAGCCTACACTCACTCGGAGGGGATGTGTAAGGAGCCTGAAACCAGGGTCCTGACTCCTTGTCGCTGAGGTCCACAGGCTCCGCTTTGGACTGATGGAGTCCTCTCGGCGACGCGCACTCGGCGTCCTCCGGCCGGACGCAGCCTGACCCGGGCTCGGGGGAGTGGAGGCTCCTCGCCGGCGTCCTGTTCGATATGAGGGATTCCACGCTGAAGGGCAGATCCGCGCTTTTCGTCTTGCATCTCCTGACAGGTGACAGCTCGAGCTCGTCGGTTCCCGTACCTCCAGCGGCGCGCTCCTCCGGTGAGGTGTCCCCCGGAGCTACCGAGGGTGGCGATCCCTGCGCAGGATTCATTACGCACGACTGAGGTGCCATACAACCACTTTTCCCGCCGCGCTCTCCGTTGCTGTTTTTTTCTTTTTGTTGTTGTTGTTGTTGTTTCGTGCGTTCACTCTGAGGAAATCTTGCGTTGTTGCTCCGACGCTGCACAGCTGCGCTGTAAACTTCAGCCGTTACGCACGGACTTGACTCTCCCACTGCGAAGTGCCATAAGTTCCCCCTCTCATCTTGCCGTCTGCCTATCTGACAGTCGACGTGTCCACGTGACTCCGCTCGAGCCCTCTCTGATTGGCCGGCTGTTTTAATGACAGTGTTGTGGTACATTTCATGGTGACTCGACTGGTGTAAACCTCCGATCGGGGGCGGGGCGCGCAGCTCCAAGTTCCCAAAATAATGTCATATTGCATGCATTGCTGCCCTCCCTTTTCCCTTCACAGCAGGGTTTTTAATTTTCCCCTCTCCTGCTGTGGCCTCCTACATCAGCACCTTCCAGTACTGATCAAAATTTACAATCACACTTTTATCAGTAATTATGATAAACGAACCCCAAACGCCTAGAATAAACAGATAATGCAGATTTAATAAATCATCATGTTACAAAAATTAATGTTAGGCACTTGTCTGAAAATTCCACGGACAAAACGTTATCATTGTGTTTCCATAAAGCAGTTGGAAAAATCCAGGTTGTGATTTATAGTATATTTTATACAGCTTAGACTTATCAACACTGTAAATTTCTTGTCTTGTGGCCTGTTGGGTAATCAAATTATCTATGGCTGCGTATTGGCCGTATTTCAACCCATTGTGTTCATTGTCTTGTCATCCCTTCAAGAGACAGTAAAACCCCAAACGAAGCTGAAAAGGCCCATTGAGGAGGCCTCTCCAAATTGGTCTGGTTTTGCAGCTCTACTTCAAATCAAGTCAAATCATTTCCAGCGAAACCCAATATGTGAGAGTTTTTCTTTCTTATGGGAACTGTTGTTGGGCCTGCAGCAGCACACTGACTGCCTGTCTGTAGGACAATTGGTTAAATGGAGTTAACTGCTTCTCTCCCTGAGGTACATTTCTGCTTTGATCCTGCTGCGCCTGGCGCCTGTCTGCTCTCTCTCCCCCTCTCCCTCTCTGTGTGACAGTAATAGATCGCTGGGTAACCGTACAAGCTTTCAATGACTGTAATTTAGTGTCCAGCAACATTACATTCTTCCCCACTTAATGTGGATATTACCACTCTTGCTCTCGATTCCTCCCACTTGGCTGTCTGTAATGTTTTGATTCTGTTCCATTGTTTTATAGTGAATGAGTAAATCGTATTTCCTGTTCCTCTCAGAGTGGCACGCAAATGCCGGAAAATGCAACAATGAATAATTGGTAAAAAAAGGAGCTGTATTTATAATCTATCTTTTGTATATTTATATATTACTTTTAAATAAAAAATTGTGGAAATTAATATTTATAATTTTATGATCCATCAGCTGAAATATGCAGATCCAGGGGAAAAAGATTTAACCAGGTCCACTCTTGGCACACTTTGGTTATACAATATGACATTGAGCTTTTTTCTTGATTAGAGCCTTGCTCTTTATTTACATAGGGAAAAGGAAACAAATCTCTCCAGATAACAGTAAACACCCCCTCCCTGCCATTACTTTTATTATAACTTTTCATCTCCACCTCCTGTGACCCGTTTTTCCTACTCTCTTGTATATATTGTAAAATTACCCTTTAAAATTAAAATAGAAAGGTTCACTCATATCTATTTTTCCAGTGTCTCCCACACACTTACATACACTTCTCTGAAGCATGTTGGCTTTCTAAAGTGGAGGATTGTTTAAGGAGGTAATTGTGGTTTCCAAAGCAGTTTTCCTTTCATTCCAACATGTTGAAGCAGGTTTTATATATTTAATTTTTTTTTTTTAATTCTTCCTCTTTCATGAGACTTGGCAGGGGTTACAGCTATCCTAAGCAAACGTTGGGGAGGGGGCCGGAATCATGTGGGATAAACATTTATGAAACACACAGCGGGGAACTCTGTGGTGAAAGTGTATCGTCTTTAAAAGAGACGAGAGGCCCGCCTGGTGAAGCATAACAGAACATTATCCTGTGTCTGAGTGGACCTGCCAACATTGGTATGTCAAAATGTTAATGGACTAGAGATCACAAAATTTTCTTTTCCATGCTGACATTTACAATAAATCACACTATATGAACGCTCTTTATCTTCACAGCCAGAGTGAAGTGTCAGTTCACATGTAAGTATCACATTAATGATTTGGTCAATTTCATGCAGAGATGTGACCAAGTCAACTTTGCTTGTGTCCTCAAAGCCCAGTCACAACTCCAGTCTCAATTGCATTTATTCCAGAGATCACTATCCCCTTTGACGTCTGAAAAAAGTCATATCTTGATATTGTGATGGAAAATTATCTTTTAAAGCTATCAAAGCTTCTCTCTCATCCCCATTTTACACACCGTTTTAAATGAAAACTGTAAAAATAAATTCCAGTCAGACATGAGTTCAGGTCACGTGCATTAAGTCCACAACCTCTTAATTTGCAACCCATGAACATGATGTAGTTTGCATATCATTACACTTTCACTGAAGAATATTACCTCAACATTTTCTGTAGTACTATAATTGCTGCCATCCCATAATAAATGATGTCACATGGCAGAATCAAGGGAACACATTGATGACTTTGATATGGACCTCCGTCAGATAAATTGGAATCACTGATTATCAGGGCTATTTATTTCGTTCAACCTACTTATTACGCACCATTTGTTTTGCCTATACATGGTTCCATCCTTACAACGCTCACCTTGTAAATTAGTGTGATTGATATGAGTGTTACATTAATTACTGAAATGATAAAGACAGCCATACATGCACATTTGGCTCCAGCTCAGTTTCACTCAGGCACAGTCCTGCCAATCATGCTGAAGAGCGCCTGAGGTCCTCCAGCGTCGTTTGCCCTTATCTGATCTGAGCTGAAAGGGAAGAGTCTTGATTAGTTGTTTCATCTTCTCCTTCGTCGGCACGTCGTGTCATGTGAGCTCCTTCTATTTGGGCCCATTTAAAGTCAGGTCTAACGTGTCAACCCCGGTTGTGAAAAAGGTCACTGATTTTATGAGTTGCAACACTTATTATGTACTTAACTGCTTCTCCTTTTTCTAACCAGCCCCCTGGTTAGAAAAATCCTGGAAAATTTACCTGAGAACATTTTTTAAGGGGCGTCACAGAGAAACCCCTGACAAGTTTTCCTCAGATGGACAAAAAGTAACTAACAATCATCAGTATTCTTTAACAAGTGCTTATCAGATTGTCTGAAAGTACCTCCACTGACACCTGTCTAACATCATAATAAGGAGAATTTCCAAAACTGGTAGTCACACCCATTTAACGCAGTGATTGGCCAGGTGTGCAGTGTTGAGAATGCAGTCAGGGCATGATTGTCTCTCCTTTTTTCATTCTTTAACTACTTCTTTCAATTTTCCATGTGAATACAATACCACGAATGCCTTTGAAGAACGATTATCCAAAAATGGGCATTATTATCCCAATTTGAAAGATTATCATGTTCCTCCCCTCTGTATGATGGCAGGCTTTTTATTGTACAGCTATGAACTTTTCCCTTCAGACTGTGTTCATACAACACATAGTTTGAAAACACTAGTTTAGAGCAAAAGGTTCATAATGGTACATAAAGGTGACAATAAGGTCAGTTTCAGACATTAGAGACGTAAAATTTATTTGTACATATGAAAAATGGATGGAAGTCGTGTGAAGAATCATGAAAGAAGCAAGCTTGAGAGAAGAGGTCAAACTCTATTTACTTCTCACCTCTGCACTCATGGCCAATCATGGTGTGAAGTGGGCATGCTAATCGGATTAAATCATTTTTCTACGTATACTGAACAGTATCTATGTCTGTCACAATTCACAACTTCAGAAAGATGTTGGGAGGGGGTTTTCTGGCCTTGTTTGATGGTATAATAAAGTATATATTGTTTAGTATTAATAATAATCGTGAAGTACAGTAACCCCTTTAAAAAACCTTGAACAACAGAAAAGTGCCTACAATATACTTGATGATTATTTACACAATGAATTTTGTGAGTCTGTTTTGGACCACCCCACTCAGTCATATCTAGATTATGAATAACTGCAAGATATGATCGGCCATGGTTTAAGATGTAGTCTCAGCCAATGCACGGTAGGACCATGATCACTCAGCACCTAGTGATCTGAAGACGTAAATCTCAATAGGTGGTATGATCCTGGATTTGACTAAATTAAGGCAGTTGAAATTCGAAATACAGGCGTGCCACAGCTATCGCTCCTTCTTGAAGAGGACATACATGGCAGATGATGCTTGAAACCTTTGTAATTACCTGATGGGTCGCTGATTGGTTAAGTGCTTTTCATTTATCCTCTGTATTAACATACAGAGGATAAATGAAAAGCACTTGACTCGGCTGGTGGGCGCGAGTGTTGACAGGCGAGCAGCGAGCGCGTTGTTATGCCTGTGTGTCTTTTGTAAGTAGGATATTGGGTTTGGTGACAGGAAGGCGCGTTCCACATGGCGTCTGACAGAGATGAGCAGAGTGTTTGGCTGACGGGGGCCTCGGCAGTGAGTCTTAGCGGTAGCGCCAGATGCCAACAGGCGAACACTGAGATATTGTTGCTGTATTGTTGCGGCCTGGGAGGAAAGGTGGGGGACAAATGGAACCGGACACCCTATCTGGACCCGGAGCGAGCCAGGGGTTGGGGTGAGCTCAGTGACGGTGCTGACAGCAAAGGGGGGGGGGGGACTCAGATGGTAGCCTGCACTAAGTGATGATATGATGATGTTAGAGAATGACCCGCTAACTGAGGCTAGGGATGTCATATTATCATAGGCTCTTTATTGTCTGGCCACGATAGAAGATGTAGGCGTCATTAGTATGAGGGTGATGACAGCAGAGGAGCACGGGACATTACAGGACTAATGCGGCAGGAGAAACCTGACACACACACACAAAGGTACAGCTCTCCCCATGCAGTGTCTGAGTCTTGAAATACAGGGAGGCTTAACTGTAAACTATTGAAAAGCTCAGAGTAATGAGAGCAACATTCCAGTGGCTCACAGTGGGACACAGCGGTCGGGTCTGGCCTAACGGTACTTGTAGCCGTTTTGTGGCTGACTGGAAAATTCTGTTTCTTATTTTGTTTTTTCGTCCCTCTTTTCTGCCACAGTATTGAGATCTACAAGTTATTAGTTCTCACCAAAAAAGTCTCCGCCACAGCATCAGTTTCTCACTTTGCGTCTCAACGAGGGAAGGCCACAGCACAGTGAAAGTCAACAGGGAACAATGTTTGGTCTTGGCCCGTCTGAATGGATGGAGGCAAAAGGATTTGTATGAAACAGCTGTGTTCGATGGATTTTCAAATTAGGTTAAATATTCGCGGTACATCATTTAACTTGACTTTACAGAAAGCCACTGTTTGCAGTCGTAACACACAGTGACAAACAAAAATTGCGATAAATTAAAGCGGCAAAAATACTTGTTAGTGAAGAGAAAACCGGTCTACTGGGACACTCAAAGACCAGACACAATCATGAAGACTGCTCACACACCAGTGCTTCCAATTACCCTGCCTGATTAGACCTCTAGTGGTGGATTGGAGTATAGACTTGGCTCTGAACACCGTTCTGAAGCGGTATTAGTGTGCATCCAGTGTGGTTTAAGTGTCATGTGTGTCGGTATTTTTCAGATGTGAGACACTTGCCTACCACCTGGCAGTGCATGAACACACTATTAAGGGCTCAAAATAACAAATGTGGGTATTCTGAAAGATCCACAGTCCTCAGAAGAGGCCTTAATAAGTTAACATAAGTGGAAACACCTGGCTGGACTCTGGGTGTGACTTGGTCCAGATTAGGTCATATCTCTTTGAGTCAAAGGGACGTTTGACATTGATGTTGAAGGATGTTCATGTTCAAGTCTGTCTCATATCATTAGGTATATGCTCATATGAACGTTGTAATATGATCATGTGATCACTGTTATAATTCTCCATGCTAATCACATCACATTACACTATAAATGTGCTTACAGTGTAGTATAAAATTCCCTTTTTGTGTTTCCCTGTTGAACCTTATGGAGGTATTGTAATAAAAAAGAATGGCATTAAAAATGCTTTAAATTATAATGATATTGGACTAGTTTGGATGGCTTAAAGTTCGTATTATCATAAAATTTAATTTTAAATAACTTTTTGAGCAAAGCCATGATTATGAACATCTCTCACATCGAACATACTGCACATTAGGAAAGGATCTCTCAATGGTCAGTATTAAAAATGAATAATTACATAAAGATTTTTTTTTTCTATTTTACTATTTTAAATTCATATAGGCACCTGAATATTGGTTTAAGAAAATATTGTGAACCAATTCTTAAAACTTTTGAAATATGGCCCAATATTTATAAAGCATACTGTCTACAATGTAAAACACTGGAAAATTACATTTTTGTAAATCTCAGTATAGCCTAACCGAACCAAGAAGTGAAACTGCGAACTAATCTGACAAGTAAAATAACTTGCTATGTGTTGTAAGTCATATTTTAATATCATTAAACTCCTGTTGGCTATTCTAAGTAAATGCAACTGATTTCCAAGGAGGGTTAATTCTAGGGAAAGTGGACTTGGTTGTAGATATTTGAAATTGATTTCATCCGGATAATTTAATGTTGAGAGTGACTTGTCTGGAATTATATATAGCAGTGTTGCTCACATCGGCCGTTGCACAGTTTCAGAATGGACGTGTCCTTATTTCACATTTCCTGACAGCTTGTGACTCACATTAACTTCAAAAGATGTTCTAACTTCAAAAGATGTTCTAGGCATGTTATGTCAATAAATTGTGGTATCATCATCTACCAGACCTCTGATAGTGTTGGCCACAGAGGAGCCGAAACTGTAACAAATTGGGGTTACATGCCTCGCTCAGGGGCATTTTGCACTAGCTCCCGACGGTGGGAATATCCCTTTGCATTCACTTCCCCTCATGCAGATTCATTTTAGGCCATTGGTGGATTTGAGCCAGCATGATGTTCTGGTCACACGTCTGCCTCTGTAACATCCCGGCAAATACTCTACACTTGTAAATCTCACGTGTGAAAGCAGGTATAAAATAGTGTTGAATTAAAAAGAAATTTAGGGTAGTAACCTGCGTTTGTGTGAGAATGTGAGGCTTGTGATCTCGGCGCATCGACAACCCGAACAAATATGCTGAGTTGATTCTTCTGAGATTACAATAGATTCCACGTCGTTTCACGAAACTCTGAAAGAGATGGGAGGGCACAGCAGAGGCCCCTGAATAAACAACCATTAAATTCTCCCTACGCCTGTATGAGAGGAACATTTAGACTCGGGGCTGCACTTTAAACAAACCAAAACACAAAGCCAGACAGAAATAGAAATAAATATAGGAATAAGGAAGCCCATTTTACCTTCACTACTTAATCTTTTTAGATGGGATGCTTGGAAAAAAAAAAGAAGCAGATTAGAGGACAGCAGGATAAAGGGAGGAAGATGGGTGGAGGGAGAGACGAGGGGCATGAAGTGGATGAAGGAGAAGATGAAAGCTTTGTTGTGTTGATGCTTAATGAGCTGGAAAACACAATTGAACTTCTCTGACTGTGGAAATCGCTGTGAGGGCATCGTAAATTAGCGCCAGTGTGGGAGCTAGCCTGCTGACAGAAAAGGGGCTTTGTGTGGTAGGCTCCTTCACAGGCCTGCAGCCTTCTGGGATCACACAGCAGTGTCATAGCCGGATCTGTTGCACGACAAGGAGCTCGCCACTTTCTCTCAAACATGGCTGAACCTGCCTTTTTGTGACTTTCTTTTTTGTTTTTTTTTCCTCTCTCTCCATCCCACCTGTTGATCTGCGCTTTACTGAAAGACTTTGCTTTAGTCGCCTCTTCCCGGCAACACTTTACTGCTGCTCAGACAATAAACGCCAGGCAGACAAAGATAGGAGTTAGGGCGTAAGGGAGAGAGAGAGAGAGAGAGAGAGCGAAGATATCTTCTCTGATATTTAGTGAACTCTAAAGGGTGACTCTTCATTCTGGCTTTGCAGGCTTGGCACATGCCTTCTGTTACTAAGTGGCTTCATATTGAAAGGCTCTGCGGCCGCTTTTCTCTCTCCCACTGGGTGCCAGCCTCTCTGCCCTGGCAGCTGCTGGGCTTTAGAATAGACCCATAGTCTCCCCTCTGCAGGTGAGCTGCACAGCCAAAACAGGGCCCCTCAAAGGCCCTTTCAGCGCCTCAATAGGAAACTGACTCGGGGAGAGAGGAACGGGCACACAATGGCCGCCTTCTCTGGATACAGAGAAGATGGAGATGAGCTATTGGGGTGCTGCTTTAGTGTTGCTTATAGCCATGTCGGAGAGAGGTGATGAGAGAAGAGAGGAGAGGATGAGATCCCCCTGTTAAGTTTTCGAAGGCGTGGTCAGCGCTTTTTTTTTTCTCCCCCCTGCTTTGTCGTCGCCGTGCAGGGATGTCCTGTCATCCTGCGTCTCCGATGTAATTGTCGTGTCTGACGACATAAAATGTTTCTCCACGTCCCGGGGTGACGAGGGGTGACACTCATGTCTTATCCACACCTCCCCTCCCTCCACACGCCATCCCTACACTCCCGTCCCAGGCTGCTGGGACTCCCTTTTTTTTTTTTTTTTTTACCCCATAGCAAAACTCTTCCCATAGAGGGAGGAAAGAATGCACCTCCCTCTGCTCCCACTCTCCTCCTTTTTCACACTGCTTTTTTTTTTTTTTTTTTTTTTTAACTTTTATTAGCGACAGCTTTCAGTGCCATATGAAGCGTTGGCAGCGGAGAGATAGAACGAGGGAGGGGATGAGAGATGGAGACAGGGTGGAAAAGTGCGGGGATAGAGAGTGAGAGGTTATCCTCTGTCTTTGTTTGTGAGTGCAGCACATCCACATCCTGCCAGTTTAGAACAAAAAACTACACATGTTGGATCATTTTACCATTTACCCAAATATAAAATCAGGACAGGGACAATAATTCAGGATTATTATTTATTTTCTCTGTAATCTGAGCAGATTCTTGAATCGCAATCTTTTCTTTGTTTTCTTATGGTTCTTATATCTAACTGATGTTTTGTTAAAAAATATCTCAACATAAGGTCTATTATTATATTGTAAATTTAATAATATAAATATTTTGATAAAAAAAATCACTTTTATCCATTCTGGAAATCTCAACATCTACATAATAGATTGAAAAAATATTAGATAAAATACATTACAAACATTCATGAATCCAGTGGGGTCCATTATTTGTAAAATAGAAAGAATTCAGAATCAGTGAATTAAGACAACTGTCATACCAATTATTGAAAGGTTTTGAGTCATTATTTTAAGATTTCAATTTTTTTAGAAAAAGAAAAGTTACAATTCTAGGATTCCAGCACCACATTTTTTAAAATGTATTTTTCTGTAACAGTGAAATGAGTAATTTCAGGTTGTGGGATGTAGTTGGGACAAGACAAGACATTCAAGGATAATCACCTTAGAATTTAGGTTTTTTTAAAAACATTTTTCACACATTTTATTCATGATTCAATTGAATCAATAATCAACAGGTTAATTAATAACTAGTTTACTAATTTAGTAAAATAATATATCATATCAATGTTCATGATGGTGATTTTAATTTTGCAGCCTCAGCTCATCTCATTGACTCCAAATAGCAAAAATATTTCTACAGATTACTCTTTCGTTATTGTTTACATTTCACATGAGGTTGCAGCCGTCTGCGGGGCTATGGAGTCTTTATCTGTCTAATATAATTTAGTTTGGTGAGGAGATGCTATCAGTCCCTATCTCATTTTTCTTCTTTTCTTTCTTGTGCTCTCCCTCCTACCCTCTCCTCTAATCAGTTCCACTCTGTTATTGCTGGCCCCGGGCTGTTTGCTTCTTTCCTAAACTGCTTTCACAAGCATGAGACCAAAGCCTGCTCAAATGTCTATTAAACCCTTTTAATACCCTCTCAGACCCACAGTCACTGTGTGGCTGACCTCGCGCTGGTTGTTGCCATCATTATGGCATCAGTGCGAGCTGATCTGGCGTCCCTCGCACCTTCTTAGTCCAGGAATCGTTTTTCCTTCTGAAGTCAGTCGTCCGCCTTTGAAAGGTTAAGTGGTGAATAGGGACTCTAATGGCAGCGGAGAGGCCTGAGCGAGGAGAGAGGCTGTGACCGCATCCCGGGAGGACATTAAACGCTATGAAATCCAGGACAAACAGTTCAACGCAAGTTCTGCGGACAGACATGGTCATGAATGCACCATGCTTCATGTACTATTTGCTCTGAGGTTTTGAGAAGAAGGAAGCATTTCCTGCAGTCAGGCCAGCTGGTAGTGATTTAGTGACATTAGTAAAATCCCATTCTGGCGAGCGCCTTTCCTCAGGGATAAGTTCATAGGGCTATGTAAACCAATAATGTAACAGTAACTCTCTTTAGTGAGAATCATCTTGTGGTGGCTTATTTGAAGAGGACACAGTGGACATCATTACTTTGTTAGTTTAATTTGCACTGAACAAAAAGAAAGTCACAGAACACAGACCACAGCACATACTGTCTGCCTTCCACGGCCAGCAAGCTTTTACTCTACTCAGATGAATAACTGAGTATTTATCATGATGAAATACTGTACGCAGTAAGCCAGACCTTTTTTGTGTATGATTGAGTGGAACTTTTATTTTTATTATCGTATGATTTAAACGCGGCAATGTGATAGGGGTGCTTCATATATGATTTTCTCTACATTATATCAAGAGAGAAAAAATAATAAAAATTGCTCTCAGATCTAAAGCCATAGACAAAGCACCAAAACATTGATTTAAACCAAAGCTGAACAAACAAAAAATATCTTCTACCAATCTTGCTTTTGATTATATTTAAATAAAAAAGAAACCTCAACATTCTGGTGCATTATTTACTTATTCATCTAATTCTTTAAACAAGGGCTGACATTGTTGACGGTTTAGTTGATCAATAGGAAAGTAATCAACAAATATTTTTAAAAACAATTAATCATCTGAATTGTCTGCTAATTCCAGTTTGACAATTTGAGAATTTGCTCTGTTTGTATTATTATAAGGTGTTTAAGTGAATGCATGACTATTGAATGGACAAAAAAAATGTCAAAGGTGTCACTTCAGCCTCTGGGAAACTCAAAGGCATCAATTCTCATATGCAGAAATATCTCAATCACATGGAAAAACTGTACAAACATCACTGCACCGTGTCTCCTTATCTGCTTTTCTGTCTACTTACACGCCATTTCTATTCCTGTCCTGTAGGACTGTACAGTATCTGCAGCTGTTTTTATCCACATTATGTAAACATGTCCAGCGGCAATAATCTTATCACTGGGGCAATAAGTCACGGTGTGACACTGGTGCTTGCTTTCTGTGTTGAGTTGTGAGGACTCGGAGGAACTGAGGAAAGAATCAATGTTTCTGTTACTTTAGTTTAATCAGGCAAAACAAAACTTTGTCTATCTGATGTAAATTAAATGCAGCAGCTGATGCCAGCCCCTTTCATGCTGTGTCTCTCTTCACTCCGTCTGTGTTCTGCAGGTATGTAATTATGGTTTGAAAAGGTTGGAGCCAGACTTTCCACAGGGCACAGCGTGGGAACAAAGCACGGTCTGGGAGACGAGGTCAGGGAGCAGAGTGACTGCACGGTGGCTACAAAACTCCAGAGATACACATCTAGCAGTCATCATCATCAAATGAAAGTCTGTTAGTGGAGTCAGAGGCCTGACTCACATCCTCCGACTGTGCTGGGGATAGTTTACGTGGCATTGAATGAAGCGTAATGAGCAATTTGGCATGAATGAAGGTTCTTATATTAGCTGCAGTTGATGAGCGATACATTACTGTACATGTAACTGGATTCCTCAAATCCGATTACAATTTGTTACTGTGACGCTCCGCAGTTACTGGACAAAAGAACACAATCAAACTGCACAATAGAAAGGACATATGAAAAAAAATATTGAAACATAATGGACACATATTTGTCCTTAATATTTATTGATGTAATATATTCAGGTTTTAAATTTAGTACAAATTTTACTATTGTAGTCTGCACATATTTTACGATTTTTGGAAGAAAAGTTATCCACAGAAACATGTGTTGATCATACATCACAATTCACAGAGATCACATATCAGAGATATTAAATCTAATTAGTCACTGTAGTGAACACAAGTTACAGATTGTATTTATTTGCCAATAATTCAGCATGACAGTAGTCATCAATTAGAAATGACTAATTTTCTAATGATTTCTAAGGATTGAAACATTAGGAGTTAAACGTTGAAACTCTTAGAAATCTCACACAGTCTTTACTTCCCGTCATCATCCTGACATCAAGACGGCCTCTCAATAATCTGTTTTATGTTTGAGATTCAAAACAGATGATTATTATTTTTTTTATCATAGTTACCTTCTGTGTAGTGCTACTTATTATTGCTTGGAAAACCTTTTGGGGCAGTGTGTTAACATTAGGAAGTTTCTTCCCACAGTGAAGGTCCAGATTTTAATTAAAAGGTGCAACAAAAACTTTATTATTTTCTTTTCTTCAGAAATCGACAAATTGGTCTCTCTAAGGTGGGAAAGGAATAACTGTGATAACACAAAGTACAGCTGGAGTAGTACTTCTCCAAATAGTTGGAAAAGGCCTAGCTTGTCCCTTCTTGTCATAAAAGTATGTGTAAACCTGAGACAAATGTGAGATTTATTTTGTCAAAGTGATCATATATGTTGAATAATTTCATCCGTATTGAGGAAAAAAATAAAATCGGAGAGCACGAAAAGTTTCATCCGCCGACATAACTGCACAGAGCGGCCACATGTTTCTTTAATAAGGATGAAAGCGCAGCTCTCTTGTAACTGGATCTCTCTGTAGCAAGCAGCTTTCCATCAAGGAACAGCAGGATCCTCTCTTTAACCCAGGAGCATCAGGACAGATGGGACCATGACACGCAAAGCCAGACAAACAGACCCAAATTCAGAGCGTGACAGACATTGGGAGGATTTCTGGGATCACACGGACGCATTGTGTTATGAATATCAAGCGGAGGAGCGACAAAGGATGCGGTGTAAAGAACATCTGTAACACCTGTACACACTGTTTACACCTGCACTCCTCTCCTTTCTTCACAGCATGCGCTCCATGCTGGGAGCACTGGGCTGATTCCTCTGTGATGAGTTCTGGGATGCAGGGGGTCAGAGGTTAAAGGTTAGGGGTACTCCAGCTGGCAGACAGGGCCGCAGTGGACTCCAGTGAGGAGGCATTCAGTGGCTGGAGCGGGGGGGGGTTCTCTCTCTGTTTATACACTCCATCCCGAGGCAGGCTTTCTTCTCTCCAGTAGCTAGTTTCAGTATTTGTTCGTGGAAAGGCTCACTCGTAGTGATGAACCCACATATGATTATCACCCGACTCTGCTGCCCCCCCCCCCATTGCATTGCAATGCTTCTTTTTTTAGCAAATTTTGGCTCACTGTTTCCAACTTTTCCAACTCTGTCTGCTCTCAGACTGCACGCTTCCAGCAGCACCAAACGGCAGACAATCAGGTAGTGCAGAGCTGGAAAACAGTTTAGCAGCTATTTCAGAACCAGCTATTTCATCCAACTATTGGTTTTTCCCTCAGGAGCTATGCAGACCAAAAGGGGGAGGGAATGCTGGACTTTCATTCATCGGATGCACGGAAACATGATCCTAAATCAATACTAATGTTATACCGTATACTCAATGTTTAAATATGCAACTGTTTGTTAAAAACTTTGTAATCTAAACTTTGTCTGTCAGGCTTACAGTTTCTACTGCCCAGATGTAGCCAAAATAATCTGATATTGCAGGTTTAAAGTTCAGGAAAGGAAAAGACAAAAGGATTTTGAAGACAGGTCTATGAACTACTGTGGGCATGTTTTCATGTCCCAGCAGTTCTCTGCTGTATCCTGTAGAGGGCACGTCTCTTAATTAATAAGCCACATGTGTCAAGTGTTGGCATAGCGTGTGATACTTTTAACAGAGTTTTCCAAAACATTAGTTCTCCTAGAGTGGAAACTGTACTTAATGAGAAGCGTACAAAACTCAGTAAATATCCATTAAACTTGATTTAACAGCTCCCACATGTTTACTGAGTTTATGAGAGTGTATGGGTGCCTGTGTGTGCGCGCTTTCCCTCTCATTAGTTAGTGTGATAGTGTGTCTATAATAAAATATTTCCATGGTTGATACGGACTGACAAGGCAGAGTAATGGCTCTGTGACTAGCATTGCTAATGGGCATCTTTCACACGGATAGTCAGATTAGCTGCCCTGGATGAAAAGGTCAAACATATTCCCCCGCATCTCCTCTCAGGAGGAGACAGAGCAGACAGAGGAGAAAGTTCCTATTTCTGTCCGTCTCCTGCAGCTCCCGGTTCGTCGTCCCTCATTTCCCCCTGGGCTGTCATCGGCGCTATTGTAGCTGGTAAACTGTCTCAGGCATTAACCCCAGGAGCCAGAAAGTCAGGTGGCTGCAGGCCCTAGACTGACTGGCTCATTACTCCCCGCATTTCAAATATTCTATAATATTCCGTAATCCCACCTGTTTATCGAGGAGACAGTTTATTTATAGTTCCCGTTCCTCAAGACCGGAAAGTTACAACATGATACACGCCTGTGTCAAAGCAACAATGGCTGCATGCAACTGTCGAGCAGATGGCTCACTAATTCTTTTTCTGTGGCAGCTTCGAAAAATCTGACAGCTCAAAACCTCGTCACAACATCTCATGTTTGCCTCCGCTCTTCCATGGAGGTCCTCCCCCAAGCCCTGTAATTCATGCGGTTAAACTCCACCGTGAGCTGTCTAATGTGTGTTTAATGGGTGTTGGTGAGGCATCAATTAAGTTAATTGTAGATCATTGAGTTAATTTTAGTTATTTAGAAAACCCCAGCTTTCCTAAACGTCGCGAGTGCGGGGGGATATGACGGAAGACTGTGAGTAAAGACAGAGGAGGTGGTTAGCCTCAAATACAGCCCTGAGCCCGGAGACGACCTTTATGGGATTTACTGATAGTAATGACGGTGCCGATGAGGATTTGGTGCTGATGTGATTGCGTTAGTGTGGAGTAGTGACTTCTCTGTTTTCAAGTGAGGCGTACAACACGTTGATTATCACATTTCAAACAGAGATACAGTATATGGAGAGGTGCATTGGCTCATTGTCGCCTATTGAATATTCTTACTTCTATTTGTTTCTCTACCGGTGGAGAAGTCTTGATAAAGATGACACTTTAAGTCAAGTAGAAACATGATGGCTGCATTCCTCTCCGTCTCAGCGGTAATAAGCTGTTTTTTGGTTTTGGGGCAGAGCCTGGACATCAGATTGTGCACTTAAAGTTACAATTTGAAGAAAGCGCTGTCATCAGTGGCAATGACATATTAATCTTCTGGATCTGACCACACATCGTGCACGTGTGTAAGCAAGTGTGACTGAAGACAGCGCAAACTCTTACACATCGACAAAACAGAAATGTGATGTAAAACCAAGCCAAGTTCATTAATTTTAAAACGGAAATTTGGTCACATATTCATTTTAGTGGTTTCCACCATAAATGTCGCAAGCTGTGACATTTGGAGCATGTTCTGTATCCCAGAATTACAGGCATGAATCATGATTTAATGCTGCATTTAAATACTTACAGACAGGCAATTTATTCTTGGCCAACTCTTTGAATTTTGTGCGATAAATGTGTGAGTGTGCGTGCGCGTCTGTGTGCGTGTGCACGTGTTTCACACAGTTTATTGGCAGGCAATCATTACTTGCTGACAACTCCCATTCGTTCTGATCTCTGTTCTGTTGCACTTACATTTTCTAAAAGGCTTGTCATTCACATGATACATGCACATTCATACACTGCACCAGCACACACACCTCACGAAGCACAAGTATGCAGTGTGACGGGAAGAGGAAAACATATTTGCTCATGCACTTGGCAGATCAAACCGAGCCTCCGACGGCTTCTAGAGGTGTCAGGGAACAATCTGTACACACCACATATAAAGATTCAATTATCCTCATATCACCTGCAGCCAATCTGAAAGAGGAGACGCTGGGGGGAGGATCATTAGGAAATATTCCACCACTTCTCTTGCTTGTTTTGGTTCCAGGCCTGATAATTACACTACATAAACTTCTTCAGATAGTGCTGGGGATACAAATTCCTATATATCATCTCAGTGACATACATGTGTTTGATTTATAATCTATGAGCACATGGAAGTGACAAAAGGGCATGTTGACATTTAAATGGCTGCAAAAGACAAACTTAGAAAGACTGAATATAAAATCGTTCCAAACTCATACATCGGTGTCCGTGCCTCGTCTGTGTCACGCGCCCTTTGCGAATGTTTCTACTTATACTACTTTCGCAGTTAAACTTTCCAACACTTCATCACCTCGCTCCCGTGTCTGATACGTCTTTCAGTGCAGCGACCAACGCACCTTTCTCTCCAAAGGAGACTCGTTTTTTTTTCTGAGCCGCTGCGCTCCACCGACCGGAGGCTGGTTTCAAACCTTGGAGGAGATGTTTTTCATGTAAGCCTGCAGGAGCGTCGGTGGTGCAGGGGAGCACCGTCCTGTGGTTAATCTGTGCTGGTAGCTGCTGGGCCTCTGGCCTTCACATGAAAGCTGTTTCACTGATGTGTGCAGGACATGGGGTGGATTGGTGGAGGCTTCAGCACACTTTATCCATCAAACCTCACTTTCAAGGCTCGGGGCTACGGGGACGTCTGCTCACATGTTTGTGGTTTCTAGGAAACTGACGGAGCATTTCTATAATGGCCTGTCAGTTTTACAGCCAGTTTGTATAACTGAAACATTGCTTCTATTATTATCTTCAAGAATCCTCATTTAAAGGATTAGTTTGACATTTCTTGAAAACAAGATTATTAGCCTTCTTGCTGTGAGATAGACAAGAAGATTGGTACCATCTCTGAGCCATTATGATAGCCAGTTAGCCAAGCACAATTAGTGTTCATTAGTATGTTGGTAGGCAGATTTTTCTCTTTTATTGGACACAGCCACGCAAGCTTCCCCTCACCCACGGTTTTCGGTCTTTATGCAAGGCTGACCCGCTGCTGGCTGCAGCTTCATATTTAGTGTACAAATATGAGACTGGTACCAATCTCGACATCTCTTGGAGAGGAATAAAGGAAGCGTTTGTTTCCCCAAAATGTTGAAAAAACCCTTTTTAATGTGGACTCTCAATAGTAAAAGCATAATCAAACAATAACCTTTTCTTTGTTAGTATTTGCACACAATCTCCTATATATATATGTGTATATATATATAGGATAAGACAGTAGACCAGTCAGTGACCTGGGGGTGGGGATAGACGAGGGGTAACATTGGACTTGTACGGACACATATGGATCTGATAGTAAAGGCAGATAACCAGCAGACGCGGTGGAGCCATCCCTTCAAAAGGCAGGAAGTGTGTGGCGTGACTGTCTGCTTCTTTTTTACTATATAGTGTCTGTGTGTGTCTGTGTGTGTGTGTGTGTGTGTGTGTGCGTGTGTGTGTGTGTGCCTGCTCTGTCCTTTTGTCATGAGACATTATTAACCCATATGTTAACTTAATGGCTCCTACTGTGGTATGAAGAATGAAAGAGGTGAAGAAAAGAGTTCTCACGGATGGCGGTGGTACCTTAAGAGAGAGGACAGTGCGAACCCGACACAGCTTGATATAGAAGGACTTCCAGCACTGAATCACTGAGCTGAAATTAAATTACATCCCTGTGGGGTGCGTGTGTTATATTAGATTAGTTTAAATTAGCTCATGGTTGTGTATTTTAACTTAGATACTGTATGTTTAACATTGTCTAAGTTAAAAGTTTGTGTCTTGGCCACATGTCAGAAAAAAATGTCCTCAGTGAAGTTATAATTCAAACAACTTCTTCTGTGCATCAAACATGAAGCTGTTTCATTCTGAAATTGTGGGTTTTACAGCGTGATAGGATCTTGGCATGGACATGAATCAGAGCTGACACACATAAAGGTAATTAGTTGTTTTAATTGATTGAAGATGTACAGTAGGAGGGAGTTTGTCTGTGTCTGAGGGGGTTCCTGTGAATGTATGCCAAGCACGAGGAATACGGTATATGCTGTTAGCGTGGGGAAAGTAGCAAAAATATCCGTTAGACTATAGAAAAACACATGATATAAAGCAGAAATGAAATCACTGATAAATTATAAGATAAAATATGTTTGTGAAATTTTTTTTTTTAAAAACACAGATTTAAAATCCTTTTCCTAAAATGCCACAAATGCATTTTGTTTCCCTCAATAAAGTTGCTTCTATAGAGGCAGAAACATATTTATCCGTTATATTGTAATACATAATAATACATTTTATTTAAATTGCACTGTAGTGCAATGAAGAAATATCACTCAGATTTAGGGCTGTAAGGCATGAGATCATTCACACATTAATCGTGTATAGAGTCATTTCCACAGCACTGTGCCAGCTACAAAATGTAGTTATAATACTGATGAATGTATAATTCAGTATTTTATGATTTATTGTCTCTCCGTCTCTCTATGTCAAAATGATCAGATAAGAATTAACTTTTTAATCACAGAACAGTAAAGTAATTAAAATCACACAAATCTTATTCTGACCTCACATACTCTGTACATTCACTCTTATTAGACTTGATGACAGAATGATGAATTTGAGTTTGTCAGAAACGTTGGCTCGGAGACAGTTGACAAAATGTTGCCACGGGCACTTTTTTAAAGAAGCGATGAGCCAGTTTGTTATGTGCAACACAGATAAGATTCCCTATCTAGTAATATAATTACGGAGCGTGGAGGTTTCCGCATTCAGATGATACAAAGGTCAAGAAAACATAGCTGGTTTATTGGTAGAACTTTGGTCCTTGTTGTCCAGAGCAGGTGAACCGCAGAGAAAATTTATTTTTTAAATCCAAAACACTGAAACAGCAACATGTTAAGGTAAGGAAGCTATATTAATAGTAGTAGTTTTAATGTTTCAATATGTATAGATTGCTTTCAAGCATCGACTGTACAATGTTTGTGACGGATGTCGTCTGTCGTTCTAATCTGGACATTCTTTACTTGTAGGATTTCTCTGATAGTGTGTATCTCTCTGATATTCGGCATCTCTGCAAAACCATATAAACCCTGGGTATGTATACATTCCTCCTGGCTTTCCACAATATTACAATACAGACTCAACATCTACAAATTATGATACATTTTCCTGATGAATATAATTAAACGGTCCCTCCCTAGTCAATAACTTTTAAGCTATTTGGAAACAATTGTATTATATTTGTGGCTTTTTTTTCCCCCTCAGAATAAACTCACAGATGGAGCATTCCTGGATACGGTTATGTGAGTTGTAAAAACAATGAAAGTGACTCATCTTCTATCTGACTGGGGAAACACAGACTGACATTGTGTAATATTTATTTCAGGTCAGATGCCACAGGGAAGTTGTCTTGGGGAGTGGAAGTGGAGCCTCCGGAGGACATGGATGAGACTCAGTATGAAATTGACCCAGGCATGATGAGTTGGAAAAGTGTGGCAGGCGCTGGACAGGAAAAACGACCCTGGAAGGCAGAGGAAGACCTGGATGAACTGTACCATCCTTCTGTGGGAGATCTGCTCAATCTTCAAATGCAAAACCAAAATGCCCTCTCTGCCACCGGCGTCCAGTCAGAGGCCTTGCAGGAAGATGCCGGCACGGTGTACAATCAGGTACCAGAAGAGGATAAAGATGACATTGATCACCCTGATTTCAGTAACGTGGCTCTGGCCAGTCAGGCCGACACCGATGTCCAAGCTGCACAACCTGATCCAGAGGAGGGTAAGGACGGGCTGCCTGTGCAGATAAAGCAGCTGAGACGTGAGGTCAGAGTTCACCTTCAGCCAGAGGAGGACATGGACGACTTGTACCATGAAGACCTACAGCAGGTCCATAACGAAGACCAGGCTGAAGCCGCCGCTCCTGCTGATCGTCCGTCTCAGAGGATGCACAGTGAACCCGAGGACGATCTAGATGATCTGTACCACCCCTGATGGCTCAGTGCTGATTTCATGTGTAGAAGTTTCATTTGAAGCTATTAAAGCATAACAAGAATATATAGTTACAATACTACATTAAATCTTAATATTACTTGTATGCCTCTTGATGATAAAAAATACTTTAACACCTAAAATGTCTGTGTGTTTTATTTATTGAAATGCTCTTTGAAGTTATTTACAAGTACAAAAGTACAAAATCATTTCTGCCTCATGAAACTGGGGACAATATTTACAGCATTTATTACAAATTAAAAAGAATATTATGTTATGTTTTTACAAATTTTGGTGGAAACAACTGAACTAAATTGAAAATAATGATTAAAAAATCACCACATTCTCTTGACTTTTGCCAGAATGATTGCAACTTATATTGCAGAAAAAAATGGAACTCATGAAAACAGAAAAGGTGAGAGGAATATTCACATATTAAACATGAATCATTATCTTAGACTATCATTACTTTAAATGTATGTGAGTGTGTGTCACTGTTGCAGCTCAGCAGGAATGACCCCCTTCTTCAGTATCACATTACCATATAGAGCAGTTTCCCTGCAGAGACAAAGCAGAGGAAACAAAAAGAGGGAAATATTTTTATTTTTACCAGTTGGAAAATGTTTTTGGTCTCTGTGGAGATTTGGTAATTTACAAACTTTAGTCTTCAATATTTAAAATCCCATATAACATGAACATACATTGCATTTTGACAAAAAAACAAAAGTTTGAGACTCAAACGGCTTCTAAAAGCTCAATTAGTGGTGGATGTCTGTTTTCTTTAACTTAACAAAGTGAACACACTTATTGTGCTGAAGCAAACATGCAGCTATAGCGATGAAGACAGAGAAAATTACACACCCCGTTGCCACAACTGCGTAGGCTTTTTTGGCTCGTTCATAGAAAGCAAACCTCTCCACCTTCTCAAGAGGAGTCTATATGCAAACAGAAGTCACAGAACACACATATAGTCACAAAATTAAAGTGTTTTTTTTCTTTAAACCTTCAGAGTGGAACACAGTTTTACCCGAGACCCAGCCTGTCCCAGAAGCTGCATGTAGGTGTCCCACACAGGGACAGCTAAGCTTCTCTGCTTGTCACTCTCTACCAGATCCATGACTGCAGCCTGCGGAGACACGTCAGCACAGATGAAAAAATAAAATAAAAAAAGATTTTTAAAGAAGTGATGACAAAAGTAGCAGCAGGTTTATGAGTGTTGTAGGCTACCGGAGTGGGGACGTAGGTATCTAGCGGCAACAGCTTCAAAACAGCCTCCAGAAGCTGTGGGATTCCCAAGCCTGGACAGAGATCATACACAGATGTGAAATTGTGCTCCAGTACACACGCTCATCCAACATCTTCATTTACAGATAGACGCATCGACCTACCATCAGCTCGTATCTCTTTAGGGCCACAAGCACAGATCGAAGAGGCTGGAAAATTTGCATCTGCAAGAACTGGAAAAGAGAAAGAGTCAGTTTATTATTGAAGGACCAAACTCACAGGATCCAGTCTGTCTACAACACACATATACCTATATAAAGACTGACTGCTTCTGTTCATATTGTCTCTAAAAGATCCTCCTAAAGCATGCTTTCAATGAGATAAGGGACAAAATCCAACTTTGTTTAAGGAAAAAATGTATTAAAGAGTTTATTTGTTATTTGACACTAGAAAGACTAATGTTGAGAAGTGTCTATTGAGTAATGCTGCTGAACCCTGATTTTTAAATAAAGGAAAAAGGAAAAGAATGAGGTTTGTCTATGATGTCTAATTGCTTATTGTGTATAATGCAGAAAACCTTAGTGGTTAGTATAAACAAGGGTAAATATTACAGCAAGAACTAAATATTTCAATATGCATTATGGACTGTTGTTTTGAGACAAATTGTGAACCTGTCCTTTAATAATCCTATGACTCTTTGTATTGACTTAGCCTGCTGCCCTCTGGACAGACAACACAAGCAATCACTGCTACGGATGCTAACGACAAACGTAAAATACTTCTATATCATTAAAGATCATACCCAGCTCGTCCCCATGGCCCATTTTAGCAAGAGCATACAGCAACTCTGGGGATAAAACAGAGGGGATTCCTTTGAGCACGACCATGGTAGCAGTTACAGAGGAAAGAGAAGAAGAGAACATCGAAGCGAGAGGAGTCACTCCACCTACTTCCGGTTTCGGGTAACCCCCCGACATGCTAACGTTAACCCCTAAAATAGACAAAAATAACCGTTTACAGCATAGACCTTTGCCAATGTCGGTTTAAAGAGACTGAAATCTCACACATACGTGTCTGTCCATTTAAATTCCCTGATAGCCGAGAGATAACAGTCTGTTTTGTTATTTTTGGCCTGCCGAACGGAGGTTATCGCAGGCCGAGATTAATATCTTGATATTTCACTTCTTTGTAGGCCCCAGGCAACGCTTACCAACGTCATGTGATCGCGGAGCATAATTTGATTGGTTAATTGTATGAAGCGCTGGTCTGCCACATCCGTTTCTGCCACATACTTGAATTCTGTCAATAATTAAACATGTTGAGTATTATTTGTTTTAGTTTTGTAAATAACGCAAATATGAAGTTTTGGGGTTGGATAACAGCAGAAAAATAGCATAAGAACCATAAAAATGTCATGGCTTAGATAATAACAAATATTGTGTGTTTAATCATTTATTTTCACACAAGCTTTATTAATCAATAACGTAAAAAAATCCTCCCATGACATGTAATGGGCATATCTGTTTAAAATAGGTTAGTGTCATTAATCCAATAGGCTGCAGTCAGTTAATCTCATGTCCGTGTTGTTTCTGACACCCTTGGGTGGGCATAATTCAAAGCAGAGACCGGTCGATGTGTTATTCCGACACGGTCTCATGGTGCCAAGAATGTGAGATAATGAAAATATTTGTCAGAGGAAAACCACTCCACCCGGCTGATTTCATCTGAGCCAAAGAAACACTCAGCTGGATGGCAAAAATGCTGAGGAACCTTTTTTTAACGACCGCAGATCCTGGTTTTGTAAAAAACTATAAATAAAAGAAAAGTTAAAAAAAGCTGTGAAATCTGCATTTTAAAAATACTTTAAAAATATATAATAAAAGTCCTATTGAGCTTTGGGATGTGGGTATATATTACTGAAATTACAGTCGAGACAGATGGTGTTAATAATACGCATTGAAAAAGAATCAGTGCAACAATCCAGGAACATAATATGTTTATAGAATGTTTTAGTCAATTTTTAAAAAACAATTGTATCCTTGTATGAATCACCTGTTTTAATGTGATGTGCACGCCAAATAGGACGGGAAATAGGGGAACTGTTCTTATAGCCCATGGACATACAACTCCGGAAAAAAAGTGTGTACCGTGGCTTATTGGAGGAATAGAAGAGGGTTTTTGCTTCAGCTGGAGGCTGCTGAGAAGGAGAAAAGAGGCTCGCAGGAGCCAGGCCTGTCTGCCGAGCTCAAAGCGCCTTTTCTCCCTCTCCGGACCCATGCTGCTCCCTCTTTATTCCGGCTTCTTTAAATGAGTTTATCACGCTATGAGGGTCTGCGCTGCCAAAATGTAACGTTTTGCCCTCTTTGTCTGTGTGGAGAGACTCAATTGAGTCTACATTTATTATTTTGACCTTTCGGTAGCCTCAAAGAGGAGCTTCTTTTCGGGGCTCTGTCCGCAGACTTTTTGTGCGCCCTGCGGAGTGAGGAGACGAGTTTTTTTTCTTCTTTTTTTTGGCCCCCTCCCTCTGTCGCTCTCTCGCCCCCTTCTTTAAAGTTTTTTTTTTGTTCGACGGGGGCTGACAAGAAGAAAGCGAGCTCCAGGGGAATATTGAATGAAAATAAAAATCAATTAGGCCATGGCCTTGTGGAGATATGGGGCGCCGCCGTGTGAAGATCACAGAGAGAAAAAGGTGCCTGGCCGTGATTGGAGCGGCCGAGAGAAAGCGCACACTAACCAAATTTGTTCTGGTGTTTTCTTTGAAGTCGAAATTATGGTTTTATGTGCCCCTGAATATTTTCGGCCTAATAGATGTTGCGCATGCCTTAACACACGCAGCCGACCAACGCAATCTACATTAACGCGACTATCTTTAAGGTGGGCATCATTGCCTTTTATTGCTGAAATTGACAAACTATAAATTACATTCATACGGAGACGTGACCTCTCCAGAAAATCTCCTTTTTTTATAAGAAAAACAATGATTAAGAATCCCAAATATGTTTCCATTTTGTGGCCTGATTGGTAAAACTCGATGCTGACAAAAAGCAGCTTTTTTGTACCTTTAGCGCAAGATGGCTTTTCCATAGCGTTTTTATTATTTAAAATAAGTAGTGCCATTACACGCATTTACAGCTAAACAAACGGCCAGCTGTAGACTATATAAACCGGCAACAGGCCCAGTGAAATCATTGTCTAGTTTCTGCACCTTTATGCAACAGCTCCATCTAACGGTGTAAAAGGCACATTGGTGGATAGCAGGAAAAAAAGAGATGAATGAAGCCTTATGTTGGATGTTTGAGCTTCACTGTGCAGTTATGTGTATGCAGAGTTTGAAACTAAAAACATGTTGAATGTGTTAAGGAGTGGGAAATCTTTTAACTGTTTATAATAATCATTGTGACGATTCTCTAAAGCCTGGATACACATTTACAATGTGTTTTTAAGACATGTCTGGAGAGACCTTTAACATCAGAGTCATGTCGTAAGCAGCAGCAATATTCAATCACTCGATATAAGTATTCAAATACATCCAAGAGCTTTATTAGTAAAATGTACACAGGAAAAAAAATGTCTACAAAATGCAGACATAATGCTATATTTGACAGTGAAAATGAAAAGGCAAAGTCCTCAGGGCTGATTCCCCTTATTACACACTGGCTGTAACACAGGTAAAGTCAAAAGGCATTAACATATAAACCCCACTTCACTCCTGCACACTTCCTTAGACATTCTTAGATATTGATGCTGAGCCTCAGCGAGCGAGGCTTCACTGTGATAAGACACTCATGCACTTCACTAAGTGCCAGATCTAATTTAAACAGCGAGTATGATCTACTACCATTAAGGTTTTTGCATCATTGCCGTTTGCAGATAAGAAAACGATCCATTGATTTCAGTATCCCTGTATTTGCGGTGGAGCTCTTGAACAGCTCAGTTTTATTTGTCCTGGAAACTGGCCTTCCTCTTCTCCACAAATGCTGTCATGCCTTCTTTACGATCATCCTGCAAAAAAAAAAAAAGGACAAAAACCATGATTTGATGCTCCAAAACAGAGCAAACACCCCCTCACACTCTCAGAGGAGCTCCTCTACTCACCGTAGCAAAGGTTGCATGGAATAACCGCTTTTCCAAGCGATTCCCTTCAGCCAAAGTCAGTTCGAAGGCTGCAAATGCAGAGAATGGAGTCACACAACAATTTACCTCATTTAATTAAAAAAGGGTTAAACATATATATATATTTTTTGGTATTAATTTGCATTAAACATACACACCTGCATTAACAGCCTCTTTAGCCATAGCAGACACCAGTTTAGAATTAGCAGCAATTTTCTCCCCACATTTCACAGCTTCAGACACCAGCTGGTCCACGGGATAGATTTTACTGACCAAACCTGAGAAACACAAAAATTAATGAATCATCATTGTCAGTAGCAGCAATATGTACTGTATATGTCATGTGTAATTTGTAGAGTGACCACTTTTTTTATAATGTAATTACTGTACTTCAGGCAAATCTCCAAACCCAAATTCCCCTGGATAAATAAAATAAGGCGTGTAATGTCTGCTGGATTAGTGTAAATGTAATTACATTCTGGATTAGATTATGTAGATTACACACATGAAAAATAACACATTTTCTTGTTTCGTAAAATGATGTTGTGCACATTATTTATGCATTGAAGTGAGTTTCTCTTTGTCCTCAAATGAAAATTGAAAAATTGAAAAAAAAATGTTTCAGGATTTTGTATATTAATATTTAAAGTTTGCAGCTAATGTGACATTTAGCATCACTGATACCTGACTGCTTGGCTTCTTGAGCGTTAATCTTGTCCCCAGTCAGCACCAGCTCCATAGCCAGAGACTTTCCCACTGCTCGGGTCAGCCGCTGGGTGCCCCCCGCTCCTGCAGGGAGACACACGTCAGGGCAAGAGCTCCAATCAAAAGCAGGGGTCTGGTAACTTCGGCATTTGAAGCAAAGAGTGATAAGTAGGGAACAGAGAGAAAAAAAAAAAAAAGGAATCTTTACCAGGGATGGTGCCCAGCAGGATCTCCGGCTGGCCGAACTGGGCCTTCTCTCCGGCATAGATGATGTCACACATCATCGCCAACTCGCAGCCTCCGCCCAGCTGAAGAACACGGTGTGAAGCAGAACCACAGAACAAGAAAGAGAGGGGTCACTCCGATATTCAAATCAATGCTTGACTTAAAAAATTATGAACACGCCACTGCTGTGTTCTTCAACCACAACCTACAACCCGAAAAGCACAGATTTTTCAATGAAGATAACATTAGAATAATCAGAAATACATTATTATGTGGTAAATTACTGTTCTAGCAGCAAATGTCTGGTTTTTAATGCATTATGTACAAAGGTGTATAGAGGCCCCTTTCCAACAACCATCAGGAGCAACAGGTGTAGCTAAAGAAGAGACACTCACAGCGAATCCATTGACAGCTGCAATCACAGGCTTCTTCACCGTTGACACTCTGTTCCAGTGAGCCAGGAAGTTGCCGCCGTAACACTCCTGGAAGGTTCGATTCTGCATCTCTTTTATATCTGCACCCGCTGGAAAAAGGACAGAAGTTGAGCTTACTCGATATTGGTATATCGCTGTGTGCTTGAAAAAGGAAACTTGAATAAGGAAATTTATTTTGGCACTGCTCCATTGTCAAAAGCTTTTGGATCAATATTTGTAACTTAGTTGCTACTATTATTGAAAAAGACTCTCATTGAATATAACAGAAATAGGAAAAAAAAAACAATACATCTTTTTTCAACAATCCTATTCTTTTGACTAAATTTCATATTCACAAGTGTAAGTTGATACATAAAAAACTTAACTAAGTTAATGACTAGACAGTACATTGAATCAATAAAGCTTTCCCTTAATCAAAAGGCAATCAAAACCATGAATGTATGAAAACAGTCTGACATTTACTTGTAAACTCATGTTCCCCCTGGCTCATTAGATTTTGTTATGCTTCTTCTGTTTATGCTGAAGACCTGCAATTTCTACACTCTCTGCATAATGTGATATATTATATTGAACATTATATTCAACAATTTGAAAACTATGCAAATGATGATAATAATAACAAATCCTGCTTTGCACAGCTTTCCTGTGAGTTCAGAGGAGAAAAAAAAGCAGACACAAGCACAGAAAAGCAGTAAATGGCCTCACCAGCGAATGCCCGATCACTCCCAGTGAGGACAATGGCTCCGACTTCGCCGTCGGCCTCGAAGTCGTCGAGGGCCTGTCCCACCTCCCTCATCAGCCCGTCACATAGAGCGTTTAGAGCCTTAGGTCGATTCAACTGGATGAAACCCACATTTTTATTCTCTCCTCGCTTTTCCACCATGATATACTCATACTGACCACCTGCATGAGGAGGAAACCAACACAGGTCACGACTCATTATGAAACTGCACAGCTTGTTATATTAAATGACACCTAACATTTTTTCACAAGTTTAAGTGGTTAGAACGTAGAGACACTGCTTTTAAACATCAATATTCATGTTTCCTCTCTGTCTGTACCACAAACATCTGAGCTCTGAACTGGAAATCAGAGCTTTACAACGATATTAACATACTGGAGCTGCTCCATGAGAAACAGCTGGATCCCACATCCTTGACTCAAAGTGCTGAATGACATCGTGCAAGAGTTCAACTTCTTCCACTGCGCAGGTCTATAAGCTGAGTATTAAACACTTTGGTTGGAGCTTCAACGAAAGGGTCAGTGACAAATCATGTTTGGTAAGATGAGAAATTAAAAAATATTAAATAATATAGTCTAAGTTTCTTTACAATAAAAACAAAACAAAACATGATTTTGTACTATTTTCGACATGAAATGTCAAGTGGTGTAACCGAAGAAGAATGAACTTAAATTTAATCCACCTAAAAAATAAATATATTTTGTACAGTCTATTATTAAATTATATAGTCTATTTTTACTACTAAACATTCTTAAGAGACTTTTAACTATCTGGTACTAGGTTTTTAGGATTACACCACATGACAGTATTGACATTGTCCAAAAAACAACTGAGCAACTGTCTCGTAGTTTAAATCGATCCGAGTATTTATTATTTAATTTTATACATTCAATTTAATTATAGAACAGGCATTAATAAATACATTGAGCCAGTGGCTAACTTCCATCTTTGGTTCCTTGGCAGGTTGCTGGTAACATTAAAAACAACACAAACGAGAGAACATCTGGAAACAGGCAATGAAATCTGGGACAAGATTAATATTATAAAACATGTTTAGGATTGACCAGAGGAGTTAAAGTGCAGGTGAAGCTATTTTAAATATTATTCTGTCCAGGCAGCAGTATGGAAGAGTATCAGCGATACTAGACTCCGAACAACTAAAACACAACCTCGGGGCCAAACTCGTGTATTATTTGTAGGTTTGGTTGGGAGCTGTCGCCGCGGCGCACCGTAAATGACGCAGCGCTGTAAATGACATTGAGGCCAGCTGTTTGACTCGCATTAACCAAGACGCGTAAAGACGCACCTGAGCTGTAAAGTCTGGCCGCGGACAGGACGGCCGGAGCCGCTCTGTGCGGCCTCAGCAGCGCAGCGGCGGTTCTGCAGAGCAAAGACATGACGGGGGGGAAACGAGCTGCAGAGTCCGTGAACTTGTGTCGGAGCCGCTTCCGGATTCTGCTTCTTCTGCGCCGCCGTTCAGCGCAGTTTGAGCCGCGCAGCGCCGCCTGGTGGCGGATCGGAATTAAATACAAACAAATTAATGAATACACTTCATTTCTTTTCTGTAATTCTACATCGAAGAACCTATTGTTAAATTCCTATATTTATTGACTGTAAATTTCTGAACTTTGTATTGAATTCAATAATTTATTTTTGACTCATGCAATTTCTCATCATCCACACTTTAAACTGTTTTGGGAAGGTTAATTAAATTGCTTCACTTCCTTAATTATATATTTAATTAATTTGTGTCATCTATTATATACATAGATATATGTATAAAATTTTTTACATATCCACTTTTTTGTCTGCAAACAAAACATATATATATATATATATATATATATATATATATATATATATATATATATATATATATATATATATATATATATAGGCTATATATACACACATGTACTTACACTATATTTCTAAAGAACTTGCCACAAGGTTTAGGAGTGTCTTCATGGGAATTTTCAGAAGCATTTGTGAGGTCACACACTGATCGCGTTGAGGTCAGGACTCTGTGCAAGCCAGTCAAGTTCATCCACACCAGACTCTGTCATCCATTTCTTAATGGACATTGAATTATGCTCTGGATGAATGGCTTTGAATGGGTGAGCGAATACTTCCGGAAATATAGTGTATATACATGCATGCATAAACACATATATATTAAAAGTAAACTAATCCTATTCATCCTCTAAAAATCTATAAATCTAGATTATTACTATTATTATATTAAATGAAATGCAGTTTGCTCATAGCAACTATTGAGCCTAAATTAATTTATTTTGGAAAAACTGCTTGAATTTAGCTCATTTTATTATGCTTCTTGCAAGTCTCACATGTTTACCTGCAGGGCTAAATCAATAGAGCATGTGAGCTCACCATCACAACATTATTATACAAAGAGAAGATATTCTTTTTATTAGCCCCATAAATAAATATTACAAGGTTAATGTGCTTCGGTAATTTTATGCTTTTGGTCACTCACATCACAATCTGACAGTATCTCGGTATTTGTAACGACGCCTCAGATGCGTCCTTATGAGCGCGCCGCGCGTTCCCGCATCTGCGTGAACGAGCCCGCGTCGTCCGTTCATCGTCGCCTCTGCTACCAAAACACGAGCGAAGGGATAAGAACACACGGAGAAAAGGTAAGCACCGACCTTTTATGATACACTCCTCATCACATTCTACGACGCGTTTCCGCGTTACCGCTGCGGTTCCTCCTGATGGGGTCTGCACCGCAGCTGCACAGAGACCCGCAACACTCAACTCATTAGGGAAAACGGTTAATTAAATAATGCGTGAAATGATGGAAAATGAATCCCGCATTGTATGGTGTGTTCATCTGCTCCGTCACCTGCGACGACTCCAAAATGCATAATTTCTAATGATGGGCCTTTTGCTGCTAACAAACATGCCATCTCTTGCCTCTTATTCATAACCACCCACAGGCGGAATATTATTTCATGTGTATCAGCTGCGCTCAAAGGCAACAGCACATTTCTCTGGTGAGCATCTTTATTTTTGAAGTGACCTACTTAAATAAGAGGCCAACCTGCAATTTATGCTTATAAAGACGCACGCGCATTCGCAGTAAAACGTTCACAATTTAAAAGTGAATGTAAATAATTGACTCCAGATGTTTTATGATCTAACGTCAAAACGAGTGTCAGTTATTTATTCACACAGTGTTTTCATCTGACAGAGTGAATCGCCATCATCATCATCATAATCATAATCATCTTCATCTCCCATCGCCCTCCTCCTGCACAGATGTCAGCGATGAGCCAGGTGTTGGCAGCCTGCTGGACGTGCCTCCTCCTCTCCGCCTTCCTGTGCGAGCCCGTGCTGTGCAAAGGCGGCCGCGGCGGGTCCCGGGGCTCGTCCCGCGGCTCCGCGTCCTCCCGCGGCTCCACGGCGGGCAGCTACCGGGGAGCGGGCGCGTACGGCGGCACGCGCTCCCGCTTCAGGGCGGCGGGCAGGACGTCCCCGGTGCGGGTGGCGGCGGCGGCTGCCGCGGGCGCGGCGGTGGCGCTGACGGCGGAGAAGTGGTACGCGTCCGCCTACCGCCGCAGCAACGCGGACAGCTCGGAGGAGGAGCTGGATTACTACAACAGGACCAATTACTTTGACGCGCAAATGTCCGGCTCGACCCAGAATGGATCCTCGCTCTCCCAACTGGTTTCTATCATTATTGCCACTTTTTCCCCCAAATATGGACTCTTACTGGACAATATCCTCTACTAGATGCTGTGATTCTTCTCTTTTCCCTCAAAGTACTGATAGGACTTATGCTGTGGACCCACCTGACTGTGCAGGACTGGCTGGACTCTGCACTGGGAGGACACAATAAATAACAAAGACGTGACACACATCACTGTACTGTATGTTTTTACACATAATCACCTGTACCAAGTATAACTGTACCTGACCAGCACAATATTCAGTGTGACACCTCACCTTTCTTGAATCTACTTTAGTCTGTGTGACAGAAACTGGGGCCAAACAAGAGCGATCCTCTCCTTTTCTTCCTTAAAAACTTGATTCTTGTATCGAATTGAAGAAACGGATTCATCAGATATGAAATTTCAATAGCTACAATTAGATTATAACTATGAAATAAATCTGCAACTATTTTCATAATTGATTAAGAATTTTAGAGGCATTTTTAAGTTAAAAAAAAAAGTCAAAATTCTCTGATTTCAGCTTCTTAAATATGAATATTTAGCTTTCTTTAGTCCTCTATGACAGTCAACTTTGGGTTGTGGACTGTTAGAAAAGAGAATATTTGACATTGCACCTTAAGCTTTGGAAAACACTTTGGATATTTCGCACAGTTTTCCAACATTTTATGGACCAAACAACTTGTTTATTATTTGATGATGAAAAGAACAATGAGTTCTAGATGTTGCAATTAAAACCACTACATTCTAAACTGTATTATTATTGATTAAGTTTGTATTTAGAAAGAGAAATAGCATTTTCAGTAACTGATCTTAACCAACCTAAAGATTTTTCTTAATCAAAACTTGATTTAAAGATCTTGCTCAGTCATTGGAATGACAGTAAAATGAGGTAAATAACAGAAGTGATATGCATTCTTTAGGAAAACTGAGCTGCATTTTCCATAATCATCTCAGAAGCTGGTGCAACCTTGTCCTGGTTGGGAGGGACAACTAGACAACAAATTGCTGCTCTCATTGTTACTCTTGTCTCTGAAGGCTGTGGTGGTGTGTCCATCATCCAAGAAGAGCTTTTTACTTGCAGTTTAACTCAGGAGCAACAGACTGTTCCTAATCTATAAGTGCACTCAATCATATGCTACAACACTTCTGTACATAATAAATGCAGAGTTTGTCATCACTGTCTTTATGCTGATGAATATCCCAGTCTTCTAATCTAAAGCCTAAGAAAAGACATTAAATACCTGAATTACATTAAAAATGTTTATTTACAAAGGAAACCGTTTTCTGATGCCTTTTTATGGTGACCAAAAACAAAATACAACATCTCCCCAGAAGTTCAGACTCTTTTCTTTCAGTAAGTTGCTCCAGGTTGAGGGCGAACAGGATAATCAAAAATCAGTCTTTGCTTATCTTCAATGAAATGTCTTGATTCAGTCCAGCATTACTTGTCCCAGATCTCCTCTCCTGAAGGATCTTATGAAATCGTAAGCTGCTGCTGAGTAGTTTGGGACAGTGATGTTAATGTGACCTGTGAGAAACAAGAAACAAACCTAATCTTAAACACGCAATATGACAGAGATCAAATTGTCATGCTTAAGTGAATTTGCTGACTGAAAATCATTCCGTATTCTGTGAGTTCGGAAACGACCTGACAGACTGGACCACAAACTATCCCACACTTTAAAAGCCTGCCTGGTTACTACATTAGCATATAGTTTAAAAAAATCGACAAGAAGATCGTTAGATTTATATAAACTCTACATTATGACACTATAAGTTTTCCTTAGAAACCATTTGGAGAAGGGCTGCAATAAAAAGAAAAAAAAAAGACCCCAGGTTAAAGTTTGAAATAATTGTGGTATTAATTTAAAGATTACTAATTACAACTGAACTTATTATAACTAGCCATGCCACAGAGTGAATTTGTTAAACTGTTTAAATTGAAAATTTTAATTAGAAAAGCCAATAATAGTGCATTGTAAGAGAGTTTTTGTAAGATTTGGATTTTCTTACCCACTCCAGTGATGGCTTTGATCCGTTGAGTTTTTCCGAGTTTTATAGCTATGCGTTTGAGGACATTCTGGATGTCATCAGTGGGCTCTTGGAGGTTATATTTTTCCACATAACTGCATAAAAACACACACACAGGATGCCATCTTAAGAATCTCATAATAAAGTTCACACAGTCATATGTTAGAGATAAAATTCACACCTGAACTTCTCAAGCCGATTTAGAGAATAGAGTAAGTAGTCAGCAATGACTTCTTCACCCACTAAATGGTCCAGTATAGTTCCTGGAGTGAAACAGAACAATGTTTTTTGTGAACATTGGAAAAACCCTCTTTTAACACATACATGACAACAAACACCTTGTCTTCCGCTCACCACATAAAGCCAGCTTCATGCCTGTTTCAACACTCTCAATCTTAGGAGGCAGGACTCCTGGTGTGTCCAATAGGTGTATTATGGGCCGCTCACACACCTGAGGACAAAGATAGCTATAAATACTTTCCGCACTCTTAAATAATACTTATACATGCACACACTATTCCTACCTGAATTTTAGTCAGGACCGCTCTAGTTATACCTGGCTCCCCACCTACTTGAGATGCATGGCCTGAAAAGAATTATATATTACAGGTGAGGTGAATAAATAGTCTAAATGACCTAAGCAATAGTTATGTTAAAACAATTTTCAGCTACATACCTTTTTTCAAATGTGTTCTCCTTATTGCGTTAGTTAAAGATGATTTCCCCACATTGGGCACTCCAATCACCATCAGGCAATAATCTCTGTTCTGAAGTTTTAATTTATACACCACATGGTTAGATCACAGCTGAAATATCAAAGAGTCCTCACATATCTTCAGAATCTGTGCAGTAAAAATGTATAAAATAAAGATACAAGTAAAGAAAAGATTATTCTATTTGGATTCCATTTTAGTGAGATAACAGACAATAGGTTATTACTTAAGTGTGGATAAATAAGAAATTTAAACGTGTGTGTGTGTGTTTTTTTAAATGTATGGTATTTTATACATTGAGTTATTTAGCTTATTGCAGATTTATCTTATCAGCAGACATGGTGGGAGATAAGTGACAACAGTGTGCATGAATGCCAAGGATAAAATAGTTAATAAAATTAAATAAACCATTATGCTGCTTAGAGTATGCATACCTCGTCCCGGTTAAAGCGTGGGTTGTTCTGAATAATCTCCACTACCATAGGCACCAGCTGCAGAAAAAAAGCAGTAAGAACAAGCACATTCAATTTCATAATGGTTATTTAATATCAACTGAGGACAAACAGTGAAATGTTTGGTAAGTAATGGAAGTATAACCTTTACCTTTTTGATGCTGTTGTCAATCTGCTTGATACAGTTGGTGAAGAGAACATTTTTCACTCCACTTCTTTCTAGTTTCTTTCGGATTTTCTGCAAAGAAAAACATGAAGAACACGAAGAAACATGAAGAAAGTTATAAGGATGATGGGTGATGATTTTATATGATACATTTATTGAGCAGGAAGACATCACCTGCTGTTGGGACAAATCAGCCAGATCAATTTTATTAAGAACCAGAATGTGTGGTCTGACGTCGAGACTCTCCTGAAACATGGGGTTTCTTCCAGAGAAGGGGATTTGATAAATGTTAAAGAATAACCTAAAAGTTCTCACTTGTATAGCTCAGCACCAGTTCTAAGATTAAAACATTTCTCCCTACTAAAATGTATTTGTTACCTTTTATTTTGACTACTGCAATGTCACGACTACAGATATTAGTGGAAGTGTTGTCATGTCTGCAGCTCTTTACTATTGCTAAGATAGTAACTGTAACAATTAAAAGATCTAGATATTTCTATCTAGATAGAGATCTAGATAACGTCTTCCCTTCAAGATTCAATCATAAAAGTAAATGTATCTTTGCTGTCAGTGATATACCCACTGACAACACTATACTCCAACTAATCTAGTAAAGGTTTGTTTCTATAAAAGAGTCTGGTCTTGTAATCTGAAATATTATTTATCACCCCAATACTTGAGTTAGGATGATTACTGGAGTCATTTCCATATTAAATCTCGTTTTATAATAAAACCTGCCGTTATTACTTTTGCTTTCTAACACGACAAATTGTAAAACAAACAGAAGGATATTCTGGCATCATGGATTTCTATGACGCAGTCCACGTTCCGTATGATGGCTTTCATCTTCTTCATTCCTACAGACACAGCCATTAATACGACAAGTAAGTTATTGGCTTAGCACAAGGCATCAATAAAAGACATTATATTTAAAATATAACACATTCCACATGTTCTGGAGCTAAGCTGACAGCAAGGCGGTCACCTTTAGCCATGTGTCCGGGGAACCATTGAGCTACTTCCCGTCCCCCGAAGTCAAAGACGCTCCGAAAATTGGCAGCGTTACGGAGCGCCTGATACAGTCTCATGGTGCCTGAAATAACAAAAAAAAACTAGCTACTGTATTAATGACGGACTCACGTTGACCTACAGACCGACGAACATACTGAAGGTTCCCCACTGTTTACAGGTAGGAGTGGGTTTCTTCTTCTGTGGTTTTAATGGCGGACTACTAGCTAACGTGAAGGCGCGTGCGCCACCTGCTGCACCGGGTTGTAATTTACAGCCTAAATAATAAAGGAGAAGAACACAAAGTGTCATTTTCAAGTTTCTCTCCACCTATTTTAAATCTCAGTTAAGATAGACTTTTGAGGACAACGGCAGAATGCAATGTTAATGAAAACACCTATTTATTCAACTGAATATTTTCAAAAATAACTTTACTCCAGTAAAACGCTTTATTAAAACATTTATTCCATTTATTTAAAGCATTTTTTATATACACACACAAATATAAAACAGCATACAATCAGAAGTAAAACAGATATGTTCCTCAAAATAAACTGCAATCAAACAATAAGAATATGTATTTTAGAATTTATTATTTGAACTATAACATTTACTATATAACAGCGCTATAACATTTACTGTATAACAGCACTGTTATTAGGCCGAATGGATAATTCTAAATTTCATTCATTAAAAATATACATGGAGACTCTTTATCAGTTCATATCTAAAAATTTTAAACATCAGTACTGTGCTGATCAGTCGTAGTGCATGTCCTATAGGAAATTATATTTGTATTTTAATACCATGAAATAAACAGCATAAAGTCAGCAATATTACACCTCACTAAACTTCTTTTCAAATTGTTGAAAATAATTTTGAATTAACATTAATCAGCATGATCATTACCTCCACCAAGAAGATTATGTTTTAGCTGGTGTTTGTCTGACTTTTAGCAAGAAAACTCACTAACCCTAACCCTAACCCTAACTGTCAGAGCATACTGGAAATAGGACCATGAACAGGTAATTACATTTTGGTAATCATCTGGAAGAAATTTTGTTTTTTGGATCACTTCAAACTTGTGATGTTTGGTATCATTGTGGTAAACTCACCTTCAAATAGGCAACATGATTTAGGTGATATCTTGCACCTGCATACAGTCACAATATACTTGGGAGAGATCAGACTGCTTTTCTTTAAAAAAAAAATTTGTTCAGTCAGTTCGTTCACAGTGCAGATTCGGCTATAAATCTGATCTGTTGCTTTTCTTTTAAAGCTTTGACTTGGACAGCTGAGCTTGACTGTAGTGAGCGATGAGTCTATCAGCTTCTCTCCTCCCAGTGAGAAGGGCTCCATGGACAGTGGAATAGTAGCAGGGATGAGTCGCCTCGCCAGCAAACAACACCTGCAGGGGCTAGAACAGACCATGGTGTTTAAGCAAAGGTTCCAAAAAACCTGTGTTTGGAAAAAAAATCGGAAAAGTTTGTCTTTCAAAGTGAACTTGTTGGTACCTGTGACTGTGATCTCGTTGCAGGCAGAGGCTCCATCATGTTCTGCAGGTCCTGCAATGAGCAGCCCTTTCCAGGGTAACTGTAGGATCCACACGTCCAGGGGTCATGAAACCACTGAGAGCGCAGGATTCTTCTTGGGCTGATAGTTGGGTTCCCTAAACACAGATAGTTAATCCACAAATGCGAAAATGCCCTCAAAGGGACTAAATGGGCTCAAACACTGGGTTTAGAAAACATAAAACTAATCTGCTTTGCAAATGGAGGAGTATTGCTGTGAATCATACAGACTCACCTGTAAATCTGCGGATAAGTTGCGTGACAGCGTGTGCCACCTCCTGTTCAGACAGTGTCTCCATATACTCTGACTCATGCCCAGCAATCCAGCCACACAACACGTGGCCATACCTGAGGGCAAGAAATGCAAACTGGTTTATAATTACTGCAGTTTCCAATTATTCACCATGATATGTGACATAAACAAGCCAGACAAGCTGCAGCAATTACAAGACTTATTTAGTTGTGCACCTTTCAGTGGGCTTCAACACCGTGAAGCCAAACAACTTCTTTATCCAGGAGCTCTGAACATCTGGCACCTGGTCCACCATTGCATCCTGTACCAAAATAAAAAAAATACATTTAAAGTGTTTGTAACTTACGTTTGTTACTAGCACCATGAACACCAGATATGGATTTTTGGACTATGTATAGATGGAGAAAATGGTTACACACTATGGGTGCTTTCCATTCTTAAACATATTTTAGTAGCAGATGTGAGTGATGTGACTGAGGCAACTGAGATGTGAGCTGAAATGAGGGGAGAAATGAGAAGCAGAGTGTAAAATGGGCAGGTGTTAAATAGATCCTGCCCAATTATATGTTAACAAAGCTGCATCTGTATTCACTGACTACACAACTCACCTCATCTTCCCACACCAGGTAGATGACCTCACAGTCAGCATCCCACCATGGTGCGTCAAACTCCACAAATACTTTATTGTTTGTTCCGAAACCGAGTCTCTGGATGGAGTGCAGCTTGTGTAGAGGGAGAGGAGGACGGAAAAGGGTTGACTGGTGCTTCTTTAGATATCCTGGCATAAACAGAATAAACCACAAGTTAAACTCAATACTGAACAGCTTGAAATTATGTTGCTGAAAAATCAAAGCAAAAGAAATCCTAGTATAATGAAGTTTGACAGACGATTTCAGCAATACTGTTATTACATTGTATTTACACTCACGCACTTTTTATTGACTGTAAATCCTATAAAGATATGGTCAAGCAAACAGCAAACTGTTGTGTGTGAATGGTGTTTGAATGGGACACTACCTAGAGGTACTGTTACTATAACATGATCAGCAGTGATCCTCTCCCCGCCATCACACTCGACGGTCACAGGGTTTTCTCTCCTCTCCATGTTGCTCCAGTGGACACAGCGCACAGGCTGATTGTAGGTCACCGAACCACCGGGCAGGGCCGCCATCATGTTTTTGATCAGACCTTCATAGCCACTGCAAGAGAAATGAAACAAGATGTCAGTCATATTTGTTATTAATGGTAAGATAGCTTTACTTGTTTTAGGACAAAAGTCGCTTACCATGCTTACCAAGCATATTTATAGCTACAAAGGTGGCTTTAAATTGTACAGGGAATTTTTTGCAGTGTAATTTCATGTCACTATAAAACAAATAACTGGAGTTTGTTTTGGTTGTGGGGCAGATGAGAAATTTTTGAGACAATGACAAGTTTTCCTTTGAGATTGTTAATATATAGACTAATTTATTAGGTTGACCTAAATGCTTCTAATGTAGTATAACAACAGCTCTGCTATCATGCTTCATGAGGGTTCCTTTTGGGGCAGTATTTTGTTGTGTGGTTGGATTGTATGAGAATATACCTGTACTATTATATGTCTTTTTTTGGGGAGGAATATATATTTAATTCATAAATAACCACCATAAAAATAATTATCTTAACCAAAAAAAATCAAAAAAATGATGTATGAAGATAATATTTACATGGAGATGTCACTATACAATGTATTTAAATAGATACCAAGTTTTAGTATACTGCAGAAGTTTATATAGGTATAAACTGACAAACCAGTGTAATACACATACAAAATAATGACTCAATAACTCAAACTGTTTATGAAAACAAATATTAGTTTCTACATTGTATTCAATTGGTGTTGGAGCACAAACCCTGGGAATGTGCAGTCGTTTCCAGGCAGAGTCTTGTATAGACCGTAGCCCCCCAGGCCAACCTCATCCATGCTGTGAACTCCATTAACGCAGCACTCCACCTTCAGCAAGTTACTTATCATACACAGTTGCAAAGTTCTGTTGGTTGCATCAAAATGTTTCCACTTCTCTGCTGCTTGCTGTTGCACCTGTGTCAACAAAAAAAACCTGATTATCCAGAATATCTCAAATATTTTAGGTGAGAAACTTCTGGAAAACTGGAAAGGAAATGTACCTCTGTCCGTATGAAATCCCCAACGTTGGTGCAGGGTTCTCCTCCTTCATGAAATTCTGAACTTTTATTCAGCAGCTCTGCAAACATCTCGACAGCAGGAGACAAATCCTCAGCATTCAGCTTCCGACCTGCACGTGTTACATAACCCACAGAATACTGATAAGGAAAATATCACCAGGGTCTGTTCAGTCAGTGCAGTCACACTGACACTGCAGTAAGTAATCAACAACCAGGACATATCAAATAAACAGGCATTTTAAAACATAGCTGTAAGAGATTTTAAGCACATTGGTGAAATGCTGCTTTTATTTTTTTTATTATTCTCTTATTTAGTGGGTCAGAAACAATGATTTAAAAGTCAAACCTGAACTGCTAAAGTAGTTGGGAACCCAGTCGGGGTGTCCTCCAATGTCAATGGCCTGGTTCTCTGGGGTGAGGGCCTCTGGATCCAGGAGCCCGTACTGACGGGCCAGACAAAACACCGGGTTCTCCTCAGATGGTCCATGGATCCAGTTTGCCCCTATCTCTATAATATTATTACCTAGCAATGGAAAAAAATATTAATCTTGTTTGTTCTTAATCTTTGCTCTTTTACATCTTTTTATTACTGTTTACGACAGGGTTATTAGAGTTAAACAGCCTTTGTAGAATTATCTCAGCCACATGCCTTAGAGAAGATATAAAGCAGTAAATAGGAGTTAAGAAAGAATCATACATATATAAAAATGATGAGAATAGTTAACTCTATGGTTACTCTCTTACTCTTACAAAGGGCTGATTTTGCAAAAGTGTTTATTAATAATGAGTATTTTATTTCTTATTTTAGTCATTACATTTTGATCTTCTATTCTGACTGTAGGTCTGGCTATGGTTGAAAGTAGATGGGGCTATGGATGCATCTTTGTTTGCCCTCCACAGCTGTAGCTGTGAATTTACATACAAACGAGTCAGCTGCAAAACACGGTTGTTGCCTAAATACAGTTTTTCATTAGTTAGCTTAAGAAGAGCTTCACAGCCTCAGGCAGCAAACCAGACGCAACCAGGCTACAAATGACACGTTTTCATTATCGATTAATCTGTTATTTACTCTATGCGTGTTTGTTCCTTGAAAACACAAAAGAACGTCTAAAGATATTCAGTTTGCTGTTAGAAAATGTTCAACTAAAAACTGAACCCTGAGAATATGGACTTTGCTTCTTTAAAGGAAACAAAGGTCTAGGTAACCGTAGCAACCAACACCGACCAATCTAGTGACTTTCAAGGGTCCACGCAGGTCTAAACAAGGAAGTTTTTTTTCGTGACGTATTACTAAAAATGATTAGCATTGGTAGAAATACGAATGTGAATATGAATACAACTATACAAAAAGGCCACTGAAATATAAAGTGCAGGTAAAGTAAAAGCTGCGCGGTCGCTCACCCAATCTTCCTGTTTTTACTCTCCCTCCGCTTCTCGCCGTCGCTTCAACTATCCGCACGTTCCTGAAGCCGGCCTGAAGCAGCCGGTGAGCCGCCGCCACGCCGGATATCCCGCATCCCACTATCACCACTCTAGCGTTCGCTTTCACAGGCATCCTCGGACCTCCGCTGACTCCTTACAACATATAGTCGTAATAACGGATCGGACCTTCCTCGTCTTCTTCTTTTCTCCTTTGGATATATGGCGACAAACCGGCTTAGAGGTGTTTAGCGCCACCTACTGGAATTGCACGGTACACCTAAATGCTGAGGTGGCCACCTTTACCTCAGGGCGCTGCACAATCCAGGAAGAGCAGCCTGTAGTTTCTGGTGTCTTCTCTGGTGACCTGGATGTTCATGTCTATTGGAATAATGAGCTGGGTTAAGGCCTCTGCTTCTTGGGTTCTGGTACATATGCTATTATTCAAAAGTTTGGGGTCACTTAGAAATATCCCTTTTTTAAAGCATTGTTTTTTCAATAAGGATAACATTAAACTAACAGAAATACATTCTATACATTGTAAATGTGGTAAATGACTACAGTGTTTACCAGTATTATTAACACTCTTTTTATCATTGATATTTTTTACAGTGATGTAATGTTTTACATTTTTTCTTTATTATTTATTCATCCACAGATTTTAACTGATGCAATAGTAGGCGTTTGACTATATTACATTATAATAACAACAACCAACAGAAGCAAGTTAAGTTCAATCCTAATTATAAAGTTCTGAAATGTTTCCTTTTGCAATCTGTGACTGATACATCAGGAAGTCAGATAGCAACTGGACATTTTGTTAATAATAATGGTCAGCTGGCTATTGAAGGTCAAGGTTTGTACACAAACATTACACCAGTCTTGCTGTTTTTGAAACTGTGGGAAAAAGGCACAACCCTCCTCTCTCAGGATACCCCATTGTGTAATATCGATGTGTTCCTTCGCTCTCACACACTCTCACACACTCGCACAGCTCCTGGGAACTGGCTGACCATAAGGATCACTCAGAAGAACAATGCTAATATTCGCTCCAGTCACTGAGGAAGTACAGGAAATAATAAAGACTACTGTTTTCTTTGTGGGAAGTCAGAGCTAGGTATTATGTTTGGTGTCAGTAAAAATTCAACAGAATTTATGTAGGTCACACTAAAATGGATTTTATTACATAAAAAGTTCTAGGTCAGAGAAAACATTACAAAAAGGGTGTATAAATAACAGTAGTTGCAGTAAAAATGGTCATACAAAATGTGAATATATTAATAGAAGATACTATATCAAAGCAGTGATACACCTCATAGCACAAAAAAGATAATAGAAACCATTGAGATATTAAAATCCATACATAGAAGCACATCGGTGTTAGATATGGTTCCATTGCAGCCTTTACTTTGACCCTTTTACCCTAACCCCTACATTCACTACTGAATTCCTGTATTCCTGAAAATATTCCCATCATAAATCAGCAATCACCTGCCGCATACCCTCTCACACACATATATCAGCAAACACACACACACACACACACACACACACACACACACACACACACACACACACACACACACACACACACACACACACACACACAGACACATATGCAGAGGTATATAGACACACTTATACCCTGTCACTACTGTGAGCTTCAAGCTGATGTTGAATCATAGACTTTAGAGCACTGTACCTGCAGAGGTGAGAAAACACACATGATTAGAGACTCACAGACACACACATGAAAGTCCCATACACGTGAATAAACACACACACACACGATTGTCTTGTCTAGATCGAAGCCAGTTATATAACACTATAACTGATTAGAGAGACTGTTGACTTACTTTTTAGTCAGTTTTTTTATCTCACGTTCCTCCTCTTCTTTAAGTTTCACCACAAAACTATCTAAGACAGGAATCTCAAACTTTATGTACTGGGCGACCTACAAAGAAAAAGATAAATACTGTAGATACAAAGACATTCAAATCAACCTACATGCAGCAATTTTCACAAGACTTTATGTAAATGTTCACACTAAACCAACATCTTCCTAGTCTTATCTACATCTACCTATGCCTTCTATGTTCATGATTAACTGGTCATCTATCAGTATCTAAAACTACAACACTAGTTTACTCTTGACGTTGAATCATCTACCTAACATATCACTGTGTAGAGCAGGCAGAGTTAAATAGGAATAAGAAAATACAGAATAGTAACTTTTGTTTACAATATATAAATATAATTAAAAAAACATAGTATTAAACAATAGAATTTAACAATGTTTAAAGTTATCCAATCTCATGAATGTCGCACATCTGCACATTTGTCTGGATAAAATAAAACAAGAAAGGTTTAAAGCATGTTTTGTTAATTTCCTGAACTGAAACATTACTGTTCAATATAATACATGTATTCTTTAAATGCTCTGAGGGATATAAATGAAATTTCTTTCACCTATGTTGTGTTGCAGTGAAGGCAGAGTTAACATGTTTGCAATCAAGTGCAACAATAAAACAAATTTAAAAATATCTCTAAGATTCCTGTTTTATTTATAGTACTCTATAGTGTAGTCACAACATGTCACCTCAGCCCATTGTTATATGAGTCCCAAAGCAGGATATTGGTCCTGAGCTTGCTAAATTTAACCCACCTGTCTATTATTGGTCCATTGTAACATTGTGAGTCTGTGTCACGTATCGTGGAAAGCATGAGAAAGCAGAGAGAGCGGGGTGGGGGTCCCAGACTCACATCATATGTAACTTCCTCTCCCAGGTCGGCCTCCGTGATGAAGATCTTGGAGATTTTCTCACAGGGTCCATAAAGCACACGGGCCACCATTGGGTATTCGCCGTCCCTCAGCCGTGTCCTCTCTGCAAGGTCATAGACAAAGGTAACAGCTCACCACTACCCCGCGCACACAAATAACATACACACACACAACAAAACAGCGAGGAAAACTACGACTTACCGCCTGACTCGTGCACCATATAAAGAACAAACTCCTCAGATTTATTCTCCACCTTCAAAGACACAGATATGAGTTATATGTTGGGTCTTAGGTTTTGCTGTGACCCCACTTGAGCGTCTTGCTGCTCACCCTGAACTTGTGTAGCAGCAGGTTGAGGACTTGCACGGTTGTCATGGAGCTGTTCACTCTCACGTTAGTGACCGAACCATAGGCCGGGGTAAATACAGATGTCTGAAGGAGAGTGAGAGAAATCTCTAGAAATTACTGAATTTCCAAGGAAAGGACACAAAGTACCGTATATGGAACTTTGACGCATCAACACTTGGTACAGCTTGGACATGACAGGAAATCTAAAACAAAGGAAATCCCTGAGTCTGCACCTGGATCCCATTCAATATCAGCATACACACACACACACACACGCTGTAATTCGGAGAAACCGATGAAGGAACAAGTGTAATCTTGTACTCTGTGGAACATTACTGAACTCGGCATGCAGCAGTGTAAGTACAGGCACAACCGGTCAGGAAACTGCTGCCCCCCCTCGCACCTGAACGTGTGTCATCGACGGGATACATTAATGTGTGCACGTGTATGCTCGTGCTGTCTATTGTACCTTGTGGTTGTAGAAGTGTCCGTTGATCGAGAACCGGTGTGTGCGCAGGCGCTGCAGGTCTCTGGCAGTGTGCGTCTTCGACCTGATCTGAACTCGCATGAACGAAGCGTCACTCCTGGTCCTCGGCAGCTGAGGGGACTCCTCTTCCTCTTGCCCCCCAACATCACCGCCTCAGCGACCACAGAAAACACATCAGAGCGTGTTTCACAAGCAGCCATGGCAGACATTTACACATAATTTACATGATTTTCATTTCAAACTAAGATTAGGGTTTTTGTTCATAAAGTTTTTCATCCTAAATTTTCATGAAGACATGACTAGTCACACTCAGCTTTTATCATTAATTGTTGTTGTTTTCCAAAGATATTATCTAAATTTTATTTATTCAACCTTTCTTTATTTAAATTTAGAATTCTACATTTATTTATTTTCTACTGATCTTCATGCTGACTTTATTTGATTGCAATTGTCCTTTCTCTGTAAAGCTCTTTGGTCTTGTTGCTTTAAATGTGCCCTAAATAAAGGGACAAGGTGTGAGATTTCTAGCAGAATTTAAAATCTTTGTGATGCAGCATTAAAATCATCATCAAAAGTGAAACACAGACCAATGATCTGCAGTAATTAAACCAAATAAAATACACTTACTTTATTTACTGAAAAGAATCCAGTCATTTTGAAAGGGGAATGATTCTAACAGAAGTGTCAGACCTGTAAATATGTAGTTTGACCCTGATTATTAGTGTTAATCTGATCAGATAAGGTATGAGCCAACCAATGATAATAGTGAAGGGAGTGATTCATGAACTGTAATTTGTTTGATGTGTGTTTTAACCTAATCTACAATAATCCCTCAGGTGTGTGTGTGTGTGTGTGTGTGTGTGAGGATGACAGCACATGCAGGTTACTCACTAGCTGTTCCATTTTCTCTGTCCAGTGTATTATTGTTGGAAGCTACTGAAAGCTGCTTTGTCCCAGCAGATCTATCGTTTCTGTGGAAAGGCACAACAACTGATGAAAAAAAAAAACTGATTATACATCAATCACACATTAATTTTCCAATTATTTTCTAATTGATGTATATTCAGCTCTGATATCCACTAGTCTATTAATACTGCAAGGGTATTTTCATGATATGAGAAGACTGTATTTTTCTGTAATAGCTTTTTTGGGGACGAAATGAATTTAGTTCAAGTACTTTTGGAAGAGAGAGGTTATAGATGTTATGAATAATTGATTTTCATTTGTGATAAGTAATCACAGTGTTATCACAGCTAAATGTTAATAGCTAAAGGTCTATAAAAAATTATAGGAACATAAATTAATATACATAAATGTGAATAGCTGAGCAATCACTTGTTCACTGTGAGTCTGTTGGAAAAAAAAATCAATATTTCAACTCTCTCATGTCAGTTTGTTAACTATGAAGCTGCAACCAGGAGTCATTCAGATGGAACTATCCACTATTCAATTAAGTGGGTTATTTGGATAAAAGGAGCTGCCCCAATTTCCTCAACTGCACTACAGGGTGTGGAAACTGGTGCATGATGACGTGAGGTGTTAGTGTTTGACCCTCGTAGTGTGAGGTGTTAACGTGTCAGCAGAAAAAAAACAAGTAAGGAGTTGTCGTCGTACCGGTTGAGACGGAACCTCTCGTTGTCATCGTACATTTGAAGTCTGATTGGTCGACGCAGGCCCCAGTAGATGTTCAACAATCCCTCAAGAATGAGTTCTCCATCTTCCTACGCACGCGTGCACACACACACACACACACACACACACACAGACACACACACTAATTATTATCACTCCTGCTCTGAGGGGATATCCTGTTGGCTGTCAGCCACAGCGGCTCAAACTCAGGTGTACGTGCTGGAACAATCGGTCCAAGCACCAGGGTGAACCCTCCCATCTTAGAAGAGAACCCCGTCTGGTCTGACTCTCCCTTTTTTTTTTAAGAAAAGAAAAAAAAAGGCAGTAGTCTACGAGGGTGAAGTCACGACTAAGGCGGCAGTAATAATGAGAACAGAGCACGGCTGCCTTGGGTCACGTACACGTAGGGGGAAGGCCTTTCGCTTTCAGAAAAGTGCAACTTTGAATTTACAAGAAGACGTTCACACTGTTGAAGGTGCTCTGCAGTTATAGCAAGGTTGTTACCGTTTTTAACTGGAAGAACACAAAACAAGCATTAGAATGTTGTTTTAAAGGTGAAGAATAAATGAGCAATTGATTTAATAATTTCCAACATAAATGAATTCCTTTTTATGCATATTTTGGACCTGAACCAGCAGTGAATCATATATTACACCATAAGTGTGGCTAATATGTATAGACAGTTATACTATCAGTACTATTTTATCTCAAATAACCTGTTATATCATCGCTATACACCTAATTTAAAACACTCGTACACAGCGAATCGTTTAACCCAGATCCCACTGATTGATTTTTCACAGAGAGTGAAACAGACTGGACTAAAAGCACTGGTCCCTGTAGCAGTTTGGGTTAAATTCTATGCAATATACAAAAGGTTCAAAAAATAGTTTTCTTTTATTATGTTTGTTTATACTAAAGCAAAGACTTGGCATTTTAGTATAATATCCATTGTTCTTTTTGAAATTGTGTTGAAGCATAAATATGAAGAAGAAACATTATAACTGTCCAAAAACTTATAGAATGGACTGTAAACCTTAATAATCTCAGGAAATAAATAGGTATACATGGTGCTTCCACTTGTACCAGGCTTTCATTTAAACAAAAAGAGCCATATTAGTATGCAGTGTAATATATAAGTCATCAAACGCAACTGTTTCAGGAATCAATGCTAATGACACAGTACTCTACCATGAACATTTAAAAATATATTTATATGATGCATATCATTACATGGAATTCAGCACTTCTGGTTGGAGGTTAAACTATAGTATAAAAACTAAGTTTTGGCATGAAACACAAACTCCCATAAACTCTCTGGATAAAAGCAGTTGACATGAGAAACTCAGATCGCTCAAACAGCCACATGATTGTCAGTGTTTTCACGTACACAGCGTACCTACTTAAACACATTCTCCATGCTTTCTGCTTGGTTTGATTTGTGTGGACGATGCAATAAAATAGACTACATTATCGCTGAGGGGAAATGTGTCTGAGGTTCAAATTTTTCACACATAGAACTGATTCCACTATGAAAACAACAACAAAGCAGCAACTGTAAATCATATATTATTATAAAATGATTGAGTGTGCATTTACTACAGATTAGTTGCATCAATGATTTACAGTAATTGGCTCAAATGAGAGCTTGTCAGTGGGAACCCTGTGAACCTCTGAAAGCGTAATAACACACTTTACATACGATAATGTAATTTTAATAGCGAAATGTCGGCGAAAGGAGAGAAGAGGCAGGAAAGTTGTTTTTTGGGAGGTTCCAAGGACTTCATTGTTTCAGCAATATAAACATTCAGAGCAGCTGCACCACTGGACCTCGCTGACCTCGCCGCTCCTGGGTTTCCTGAACAGGCACGAACACACCCTCATACTCACACACACACACACCCTCATACTCACACACACACACACACACACACGGAGGAAGGGGTCGGCGGAGCTATATTTAGCCGTTCGCTGTTAATCGCTGTGCTGCTGCCTCTATAAAGCCTGGAGACTCGCTCCAGTCCAGTAATACTCAACCCAGCGGACTACACACCTCTCCGTTTCACTCTGTGTCTCAGACCTAGAACTCAGCCATCAAAGGTAAGCGCGCCTCTTGTTCTTCCTTCCTCGGTAGAGCTTGTTCTTTACTCTGCTATTTCTAGCAGATTTAAAGGATTAAAATCAACCAGAGCTTAGTGTTTTGATGGCTAAGTCTAAATGGTTTATCATTGTTCCTTACATGTAAGTCACACTATCAAAAAGAGAACAGAACAATAAGTGCAAATATTATTAAATTATTATAACTAAATAGCTAAGAAGAAAACAAATGCAGATACATAACTATTAAGGCAACACAGTGACAGACTCTAATTTAATTATAATCATGCTTTAAATGTATTCCTAATGACTACCATAATATATGGAACTGACGGATCTGGACAATTCTAATTTAATTTTTTTCTCTCAGAATGAAACGCAGGCAGCTGTTGCTCTCCCTGCCTCACTTGCCGACCATTACTGAAACACTCGAGGACTCGCCCGTCCATCCCTCGTCCTGTCCGCCCGCCCAGAGCCCCCAGTCTCTGGACGACTACATGAGCAGCATTCAGGCCCTCGCGCCGCCCTGCGGCCCCGTCCGGCTCCAGAGGAGCCCCAGGTTAAGGCAGTTCTCCAAGGCCCAGATGAAGCTCTCGGCATCTGGCTCTCTTCCCCGCGGGTCTCCCCGCGCTCTAAGGACTTCCAGAGCTTCCAGTCTGAGTCTGAGCGGCTCAGAGGATTTTTCTCTCAGGATGGGCAGAGAACGCGACTGCAGGGGCAAAGACCCTGTGGACTGGCTGTTCGGACAGATAAGGACTTAAAGAGATGTGTTGCTGGGAGGAGCCCTGTAGGCACTTTGGAGGAATAAGCAAAAAAGGCTGTGAGAATCTGTTGTTCTGTATGAACATTACAACAACAGGGTGAATGATGGGACTAAAAAATGATGGATCAACGACGAGAAAAACTTTGTTCAGACAAAAAAGAAAAAAACGCCACATGACTTTGAGAAAAGTGAAGATCTATTTATTTCTTTGCACTGAGGACTCAAGTCTATGTTTACATTGTTTAATATTTTATAAGAATGTACAGTTTAGAGTTTCTAAATAAAATACTAAAATAATCAAAAAAATATTTTTTTTCTCTGCTGTTTCTTTTACTACAAACTGATAAACTGAGCTACTGATCATAGTGTCTTAAATAAAATGTTAGAAGATTCCAGTTTAAATCATTGATTTGATCATTTAGAGCAATCCAACTCACACTTTTCTACTTCCAGCTTCTTAAATGTGGGGATGATACATTTTTCAGATTTATATACCAAATATCTTTGTTTGCCTCTGGGAGCCTGTGAGAGACATTCTTAATGCTCTCTGACATTTAATTGCCTGAAAGGTAAATAATGGAAATATTTTAATAGGGCTTAATTGTAATGCTACTGTCATGGATGCCTCCATTGATACATTATTGAGGAGACTGTAAGCAGGTTTTGTGTACAGGCCAGCAGCTAAGTGCTCCATTACATTTCAAAGAAAACTATAATTTATAATAATAATGATAATAATAAAATTCACGGGCGACACGGTGGTGCGGTGGGTAGCACTGTTGCCTCACAGCAAGAAGGTCGCAGGTTCAAGACCCGCCTTGGGCCTGGGTCTGGGGCCTTTCTGTGTGGAGTTTGCATGTTCTCCCCGTGTCTGCGTGGGTTTTCACCGGGTACTCCGGTTTCCTCCCACAATACAAAACATGCTCAGGTTAATTGGTAAACTCTAAATTGCCCATAGGTGTGAGTGTGAGAGTGAATGGTGTGTGAATGGTGTGTGTGCCCCACGATTGGCTGGCGACCATCTGGGGTGTATCCCTGCCTCTCGCCTTAACGCGCTGGGATAGGCTCCAGCAGACCCCTGCGACCCCGAAAGGGAATAAGCGGGATAGACAATGGATGGATGGATGGATGGATAAAATTCACAATGCTATGTAATTATACTTATTATTAATATTATTTGTAGTAGTATAATTATAATAATTATAATAATATATATATATATAATATAAACAGCAATAATAATAACACATATTGTTATTGGTATTATAATTACTTCTTACTACAGTAAGAAGTATTTCAGATTTCAGATCATATATTACATACCAGCTACAAATAAAATGCTACTTACACATTAAAGCATCACCATTATTAATCCAATAATATATATGTTTTGAAATGCTCTATATAACACATAGAGTGTGTGTGAAATATTTGTTTAGAGTGTAGTTTATTATTACTAATGGGTCTGAATAGTGTCATCAAAGCTACAATCTGAAAACCTTCTACTGCCACTTAGTGGTGGGAGATGGTGCTACAGCTGACAGGCCTTTACAAATATTCGACCTGATTCAGCCACCAGGGAGCGCTACAGGCACAGAGACTGATATTTGGGTTATTACAGCAGCACACACACTTTTAGCTCTCTAACTCTATTACTGGGATCATATAAAAATGTCTACATAACGTTTTCAACTGCTATTAATATTATTTGAAAAAAGCATATCTAATAGTAACAGTGGGAGTTTATCGATTAAATGACATTTAATCAGAAAACCGAGATTTGCAGCCCTGTCAGCAAATATTACAGTAGTCACAATGCCTTGGGCAGTAAATAGTATCATTGCAGCCAATACACTCTCACTAGGCGTACATGCCAGAACATGTTTTCTCATCAAAACATCTGGGTAAATGATGAGAATGGCTGTAAACGTCCAAGCCAAAGAACCTGGTTCCCACATGACTCACACAGAGCACCTGACTGCACCTGCAAAACAAGATAATGATGTGATCTTAAACTAACATTAACACTATATACATCCTATATCTACAACAGTGTGTAAGAGCCACGCTGAAAAAAAAATCTCTTATTTAATGACTATTGTAAATGACTTTATTCCTGTAAATAATTATTTACAGGAATAAATAAAGTAAACAATAACTTTACTATTGTAACTAATGGTGTTATTATCATAAATGATGCCTTTTCTCAAAGTCTGTAAAAAACGTTTTCCTCAATGTGGCTGTAATAGTGTACACCGTCGTATGTACCACCTCACTTCCGCTTCGGTGTAATTTACACACAAAACCTGTTTTTTAATTGTCTGAATAATTGTTTGTCAATGAAAAAAAATACCCACATATGCCGCATGTGTATAATTACGGTGAAGCGCAGTCTGGGAATACGCTTTTTGAGTTTCCGGAATGTGGGTCTTCGGTTTGCTTCAAAACCAAATATGCCACTGCTGAGCAATACTTTGCCCACATGTCCACAAAATATCTGATGAGTCAGAGTTGGTCTTTTTTAACAATATCATGTTGGACATGTGAAGCACATCACAGATGTTTGATGGTAAATCTGAAGTAATTCATACCTAATAAAGCAGCTGTATATACACATATATATGTACATAAATATACATAAATACACTAAAATGACACTCAAAGGTAGGGTGCAGAACCCTGGAAAGCAGATTGAGCACACAGCATTTAGAAAGTGAAAAAAAAATCAATTCCAAGTCCAAAGCCCTTTCTTCAGACTTCTCCCCTGAATCACGCCTCCAGAATACAGGGACAGTTGAGTTTGACAGACAAATCACCATCCAATCATGGTCAATGTGACGCTTACAGTGATTGGATGGAGTTTGTTCAGTCAGGCTATTTTTTTCTGTGTGTGTCAGTGTTTAATTCATTGGTTGCAATCTGGGTGTGAACGGGTTTTTAAGAGATAAAAAAAAATAATGAACTCATTAATAAAAAAATGATTCATAATCCACCTCACCTTTACATCTAAGGTCACTTTAGAGTGCGTCATTGTCCTGTTTTGACTACGACCCTTAATTCCTGTTTGTCTATTTTCCGGATTCTGTACCAAACAGGAATGTTGAACAGGCAGAGTTAGTAAACCTAACAGAACATAACCCGATAGTTTCTAATTTCTTTTTACAATTACGCAACTTGAGACACAAGTCTTTGGTTATTCTACAGGTATGTACTTTATTTATTTCATTTATCTTTATCTATCACATTTGTTTTGGTTGAATTACTTTCCTAGATTCTCTGCAGTCATAGGATGAGTCGCACCAGGCGACCTCCTACAAATTTTGATTGTTTTCACTGAAAAATTCTGAATTCTGATGTGTTGAGTCAGCAGGGCATCTGTATCAAATAACACTCTATAGTGAAAATGACCCTTTTACTGGAAGAAGATGAAGCTATTGTATATTCTGTTCAGTGATAAACAGCTGTTTTCTTTTTTTCCTCAATTTCATATATATATGAGTGTGTTCATTTTCCAGAAGTGCAATTGACCAACATCATTGTGTGAGGTCAAACAATGATATTGATCTAGAAGGCCTGGCTCTCAGTCTCCGCTCTACTTCATCTCAAAGGTGTTCTGTCGGGGTGAGGTCAGGACCCTGTGAGGCCAGTCTAGTTCATCCACACCAGACTGTGTCATCCGTGTCATTATGGATCTCGCTTTGTGAACAGAAAGGCTGGATTTGCATGGGTGAGTGAATTCTTTTGGCAACATAATATATATATATATGGAGGAGGGATATGGATTTTCCCTGGATGTGTGAGTTTGATTGAGAGTGGCCAAAGGAGACAAAAGCAAACACGCACGGGCACACGCACGGGCACACGCACACACACTCACACACGCAAACACACACTCAAACCCTGATACAGCTACAAGAGTGTAAACCTTGAGCTGGTTGTAAATCTAAGTGTATATAATTTTATCAGCTATTAAGACTAGCTATAAATGTGACTTCTCATTAGTCTGTTAGACTCTGGAAATATAGTTGGGTAATGTATAAATTTATGTTTATGTGAACCAAAACCTATTTTACTAATAGCTAAATTGATTTCATTAGTACACAATGGTAGAATAAACTATAGGCAGTGTACATGCTCCAATACATAACAATTACTCCCACATGTTTCGTCTGTCATTGTGGAATTTTCCAAGAATGAGACATTTTAGTGGTCCAGCTGTCCACCCTGCCACAGACACACATGTGCACGCACACACACACACACACACACACACACACACACACACACACACACACACACACACACACACACACACACACACACACACACACACACTCTGTCTCAATAACTTGCTGGTGAACACAAAGGGGAACTCCCGACCATAAAACCACAATGGTTATCAAACAAATAACCGCACTGTTGCAAACAGCTTCATTGAAAAACCACAACGGCAATTGAAAATGCTTGGCTAAGCGGTTACTGTATATGACATGCAATTTGACAGCCTCTCTACTACATGTCCATGTTCATATGGAGGAAAAAAGGGGGATTTTTGTGGTTGTTCAGGAGTTTACCATGATGGAAAAAAAACATAGGAATCTCAGGTTTGAGCCTTTTTTAAGTCACCAGTTTTCCGTCCTTATTATCTGCCTGAGAATCAAAGTGCTTGCTGCAGTTTTGGTATGTCTATAACCTATTTCACATTGTTGTTTATCCAATCCCAGCATGCCCACACACAATGGCACAATGGTCAAAACCGCTCCCTCGTTCACCTTTTATTTTGATCTGATTGTGGCTTAGCTCCTCTTACCTCACGTGTCCTCAGCTGGAAGTTTTTCCCTTCGTGGTAACAGTTGTACGTCCTGAGTAGTGACAATATGTCAGACCTGAACATAAACACAAACCAGGGAGATTACCTTACCAATCAGTGAAATCAATTTGACTGCATTGGAATTATAGTGCAGTGAGAATTTAAAGGACTCACTTTGGTATGAGTTTTTCTTCACTGAGCTTCACGTAGGTTTGATGCTCGCCCATTCTGACTAGAGCCCAGCTGTGGACGAAAAACAGGAGTGACAAACATTAATAACAACATAAATTTTGCACAATTATTTATAGAGGCGAACTTACCATTAATTTCTTTTGACAATGTGCTTTTAAGCTATAAGACTATATCTATAAAATAAAATAAAAAAAACAATTACAAAAGAATAAACTATGCACATCAGTATAATACGATGTCATGTTTTATTTTCAATTCAATTTGAGAGGGCTGTAGAGGCTCCTGATGGAATACAGTTGAACACTTGGATGTTAGGAGAAATCACATGATGTTGATACAGCCAGTGGACAAATATATGTTCAACAATAGCAGGAAGACACTGTGTTTTCTGATTTAAAGGTAAGTCCTTCTGTAACTCCTGATAAATGGTCAGTCTTGTTCTATATTATCTTTATATATATATATATTTATGCATACATTTTCCACAGTCTAAAAATGTAACGATGAGTCACATTTATATCTGCATAATAGCTGATGTATTTATATAGACCAGCTCAAGGTTTACACTCCTGCAGCAGTATCACGCTTCACACAATCACACACCTATATAATATTGTTATATATATAGATATGTATTGTTGAGAAAATTTTATCTGTGATATCCCTTTCTATTCTTTTAAAAATATCATGCACAGTAAAAGAAAAACAAAAGAAAAGAAACATCTGGTTATCACTGTGTCCTTGAAAGAGACTTCTCTGACAAAGTCCGGAGGAATTGGCCCTCCCTGATCCTTGCATCCTCATTCCTGTGTCCTGAGACGTTAGAAAAGAAAGTGCCATTGGGAATTTCCGGGTTTGGAAAGCCCAGTGGGGGAGGAGCATGGGTATAAAGCTGCTGCTTGCATGTGGTTCAAGGACTCACTCTGAACACCCAGCTCGTCTCCACTATGAAGTCAATCTGTCAAATCGTCCTACTTGTACTCTGCTGTATAATCTCAGGTAAGAATTTATGGATTGACCACATATACTACATCTGTGTAACTTAATTAATTAAGATCTGAATACAAGAAAGTGTTATTTTCTTTTGGGAAAACTGTCCATACATGTGATCTTGCAAAACTCTATTGTGACGTATTGAATTAACCTATAATCTTTTATATTTTGCAGCAAGAGAGTCAGACAGCACGTTTATCCCGGGACGATGTATATGTCCACAAACGATGGTTCGTGTCAGAGGGCAACTGACGGATCTCAAAGTCTACCCCCAAACCCCTACTTGCAACAAAGTCACAGTCCTGTAAGTGCCAGATCCTACAGGTACACATTCGCACTCGTTCACACAAACAGGACGGCGACTAAATGTGCTGGTTTGCATGTTTTTTTTTCTTTTTCAGAGTGACACTGAAGAGTAACAACCAGACCGTGTGTCTGAACCCAGACGCATTGTTGGGCAAAATGCTGACACGCTGCTGGAATAGGTGAGACACAAAGCAACATGCACTGTTCTTCTCGTACACGACATTAGGGACAGATCACAGGACATGATTGGCTCTTCTAGCCATGCACCTTAATTGGTTACATGTGTTTTCTCACCCGTCATATTTCCAGTAAGTCCGAGCACAAAAGCTTTTGTTGCCAATCCAGTTCTTGTAATAACACACTTAGAAACCTGAGCCAGCTCCGTGGTCTTTTCTGTAAACATTTTGCCACTTGTGAGGCAGTAGATAGCATCTCGAATGTAAATCTTGCGTCAGAAACCACATTATTATTATCACTCTTTTTCAGCGTATCCCTTTCCAGTGTAAACTGTTAATGCCGCTTCACTGGCAGGTTATACAAATATTTAGCCAAGAAAAAAAGTGCAGTAATAATATCCTTCCACAGCTCTACCGCCAGATTAAGTTCTTTTTTTTCTACTTGTTTGTGTTTCCTAGAGCTCATAAATTGGGCCGAGATACGAAGCTGTGCTTGAGGAGGAGGAGAAAGAGGAGAGGCAGAAACGGCCAGCAGAAGCGCTCCCGACAGAGGAGCCAGGCTCACAGCAGGGGGGCCTCCTCCTCCGACTAGCAAAAGTCAAGCAGCCTGACAAATGATCCAGAGCTACCGTGCGGGGGAAAGTGTGTACTTGCAGATTCTTGTCCAACTGCTGAGTATTTCACTGCAGACTGACATGCAGGCCGTCTGTTATAATTAAGAAGAACAGCTTTCCACTACGTTTTTTTTTTTCTCCTTCTGTACAAATGTTAGTATAAATGTGTGAATGCTCTAAGATTGTTGTCTCGCCCGAGAATCAAACTCCTTCAAGGAAAGCGACGGGGGACTTTATTGTGTCTCCGTGCAAATGACTGATGCGATAGTGAAAACTAAGCCCTGGGGGCTCCTCATAAATGTTAACAGTTTTAGCTTTAAGACAAAGTTATATAGTAAATGTCTTGTATGTGTAGTTCTGTGTATGCAGCTGGAAAAGCTCACTAAATAGACTATGTTGGTTATTTATTTTTATATGAAAATGGCCAGTTTTTTAAATAAATATATATCTGAACAACAAAGTTTGTGTGTGTATGTGTGTGTTTGTTATTTTCTGTTTGAGCTTTTTGTCTGAAAACTAGATGGGAGACAAGATTGCCTCCTTGACAGGATATGAGAGGTCATTTAAGTGCAGTATTTTTTTTGTTAATGAACTACAGGATGTAAGTCATTGGCAGGCAAAAGGCAAACATGTCTCTCTCAAAACATCTGCACAAATATCTGTGTGCTGTATTCCCACATCTATGTATAAATGTCATCAGTTGGAAAAGATCTCACCATTGATATCCTACTGTAAAATATATAACACACACACACACACACATTTATTTAGCATACTACAGGTTTATACTATTAGACTTTTATTTATACTGCAGTGTTGCATAATTAATGACAGCACACCTCGGTCATATGGAAGGCAAGAAATGAAAGTGTTTTATAACAGCTATTAAACTTGAATCATACTACCTGAGATTTCTTGTAAGTCATGTGATAAGATGACACACCTACCCGCCCTCCCACCCACCCACACACACACACACACACACACACACACACACACACAAACACAAACACTGATCACTTGTTCTTACTTTTGTCCTGCACCCATATTAATTTCCTACAGAATGTGAGGAATCCAGCAAGTGTTAACTTATCTCATCTAAAATAATCTACCAGCATAGATTGGACTGTTGTGAACCTGCAATGTGATGCCAGAATTTCTTCAGGCCTGAGAGCACATGGGAGTAATATGGAAAGTGAAAGTGACAGAAACAAGGACATACATGTCTCCTCTTTGTCTGAGGAATAGCAGGGACTTTTCACATCCTGCATATACCCACTAAGAAAGACGACCAAATGCGTTTCCTTCTCTGTAAAATCCCCTTTTTTTGCAAATACAACTACACATTTGACAGCATTCATTCAATATAAAATATGAAAGGGCTACAGGTTCATTACCAACTTTTATCTTTTATGGCAATATACTGTTTTTATTCTGTTTTACAGTATGAATCCGAGCTTTTACTGAGACCAGTGGGACAAATGTATAATAACAAAAAAAGGTTAATGATTGATGGAAAATACCTCATACATTTTAAGAATCACTTAACAGAGATCTTCCGTTTATTTTAACTATTTATCTACTTTTGGTAAATTGAAATGATCTTCTGATTTTGCTGTTGATTGTCTTTAGAGTTACTTTAAAATCGATTGTGTTTTATAATCCTTCAATGGCTGATTGAGTCAAAGCTATATGGTTCTCATCACTGTCATTTTTAACGGTATCCAGATAAGTGTGTGTGAATATATATATATATATATATATATATATATATATATATATATATATATATATATATATATATATATATATATATATATATATATATATATATATATATATATATATATATATATATAGAGAGAGAGAGAGAGAGAGAGAGAGAGAGAGAGAGAGAGAGAGAGAGAGAGAGAGATAGTATAAAAATATCATGCAGCAATGTTTTTAACTTTGATTTTTTTCTCTGACAGACCATTTGTTATGTTGTCTATACCCCTTATGATTCTGTAAAACATGAACTGACAATAGTAATTAGACATGTGTTACATGCTGAAACATGCCCTTTGCACACACACAGTAGTATGGACCTAGTCATACTGGTGATGCTACAATGCTGCCCCCTCCTGGCTACAGCATGGAAGTGCACCAAACTTTTTTAAGATTTGAAAAGTGGAAGGGTAGAGAGTCTAGGGCTATAATTTGCAAATATTTTCCTTATGGATTGATCAGGCTATTAATGTCAATATGGATTATTCTGACATAACATAATTTTTTATGCCTTTTTCCCATTCCATCTCAAAACAAGTGATACATGTCAAAGAATACAAATTTGATGTGTTCATATGTTCTGATTTGTTTTACTTTTCCATTTGACTTGGATTGTGATCTTCAGTGACTCTGACTCCACCTGCAGGGACAGAACCAGTAAGAGACAGATCTATTTTGGAGCCTCCATATGGACTCTCCTGGTTTGGGGTATTGCCCTCCTTTTCCAGATGACCCACTTACTTTGGTGTGTGACATACTTTTATAACATATTTTCATACTGTTATCATTTTGATACATCAAACAACAAGCAATAGTTAGTTGTTATTCTTAAAACCAAATGAGGCAGAGCTCCTAGTCCAGTAAACGGGAAGTGCTGTTTTTACATTTCCTGCAGCTGAATCAGAGGTTTCTAAGGAGAAAAGACAAAACTGAAGAAAAAAAATGCTTGCATGAGCAGTGACAGCCACCACAAAAACCAGGAAACAGACTGACCACTGTCTGACTGGGAAGTGATCCCTGGGAAGTGAGGTACAACTTCAGCTAAACAATGTAGGCCAAGCACAAAGGATGGGGCCACAATGATAGGAAGAATTAAACTGTTTTACTGCAGCTTCTCTCTTTATTCTCTTCTTATTCTCACACTGTCACACAAGTGATACTAAAGACATCATCGATTCAGTGTTAATAGTAGGTAAGAGCAGTTCATCTTCCTACTGACCTCCACTTTCATTCCAGGGAAAGTGCTGACAAGTCTGCACATAATAGGGTGGTCAGTCTATCGCTCATACATATTTATACATAATAATGGAGATATAAATATTCCATAACTTAAGGGATTCCAGTCTGTCACCATTATGATGAATAATTCAGCCACCACACATGGCTGCACTTGGAGATAGACCAAAGGGGTCACAGGTTGATGCTCAGATTTACCTGGATTTTAAAAAATGTGCGTCTCTTCTCTCGTCTTTTCTTTTCTCTCCTTACTACGCACAGTCTCTGTGCTCAAGCTTCCTCAGTGGACAAAGAACCTTCGTTGCAGGTCCGCTAATTTGTTTCATCATCGCGAGATTCGCATCCAATTACCGCACCGACGCCGGCAGCTAATCCCATGCGTAAAATGTCCAGGAGCGCTCCAAAAATAACGCAGGAATCCTCTCAGCAAAAGTCAGAAAATCGAGACACTTGCTCTGACAGCAGAGAGAGAATATTATCACTTGTTGGAAAATCACTGCCTGGAGACGTTTATCTTTGTTTTTTAAATAGATCACATGAGTCCAGTAGTATGGTTAATGTTAGTGTGAACGCGTAAAGGAGTAAAAGAGCACAACAGATGAAACATAGATGCGATTTTACACCGAGTATCCTGCATCCAACTTCATAACATCTCATCATGAAGACGCAGTGTTGTTTTGAGGGTTTTTAAATCTGTATTATTAAAAATTGCAGCTTCTTTCTTTGTGTCTCTGTTTTTTTTTGTTGATAAAACGGTCAAATGCGGGTCTTACCATAGCAGGACAAGTCTCCTGTTTTCCTCCGTATATCCACCGGCGGTGTATCACGCTCACCGTTATCAGCCTTCACGCCTCTCCGGCCGTGCGGTATTCAGAGCCGCTCTGACAGCGGCGCGGGCCAATGGGGAGCCGCGCTCACGAGGCTCGGCCAATCAGCGCTGAGGCGGGGCGGGACGTAGCGAGTCAGGGTTGCATACCTCTCTCCTCCTGATCAAGGTGCCTCTGGTCGCTCTGCCTCATCACTACTACCACAAATAACGCAGAAGGTCTTTATATTACAAATGTTAGACAAATGTTGTCAGATCAGTCGGATCATTATACTGAAAATTGTTCATTGATCATTTATACATAAACGTGTATCGATAAAATGGATAATTTGGACCAAGAAAATACTTACTGTATTTCAACTGCTGTAGACTCTGCATATAAATGCTTTGATTGGATGCCTGGAGTATTTATTAAAACGCATTTGGGGTTCGTTTTGTGAAATATAATTCTATTAAATAGATTTAAAGTTGTTTTTTTCCAGTTATGGACAAATATTTGAAGGATTGAAATCTTGTCCATGGTGTTTTATATGTAGTGATAACACAAATCAGATCACTTTAACAAAGCACAGCTAAGAAAACACCTATCCTGTTTTTTCAGTCACTCTGACTTAAGATTTATTTTCCCCATCCTGTTTTTGAACCTGGTTCGACCATCTAGGAAACTATTGTAGGGTGGAAACACCCCCCCCCCCTCTCTCTCTCTCTCTCTCTCTCCTTCTGAAGGCGAGTTATGATTGAACATGTACAGAGGAAGTTGAGTTGTTCCAGCAGCTGTATAACTTCCCTCAAAGAGAACAGCTCACTCTAAAGGATATGGGCATGACAAAGAACATCCTCGGGTTGGTGGGGCGTTTAGGGAAGCCGGCTGGAAACACTGACGTTCTTTTCCCGTCTTCCGCTTGCGACTGGGTCACTCGGCTGTGAATTGACCAGAGATTATTGTGAGGACTATACAGGCCCTGAATATGGGCCAATGAGCGGCCTCAGCAAACTAGACAAAGACTCCCTGTTTTCTCCATAAAACACCACAAACGCCTCACCCCTCCTGACTCGATTCACATGTCATGGCTTTGTGAAGGAAAAAAAACATGTATAAAGGGTTGAAAGAGTATATAAAAATATATAGCTGCCGGGGAGAATAACTCAGTTATTTAACCTGCGGGCTGTTTGTGGATGTGTGTTGTCTGCCTTCTGATGAATGAGGCTCCTGCTTTTATTGATTCTCCATAGCTTTGATGCCGCAGAGAGATTGCCTCTTAAGGCTACACATAGTTCAGTGAACAAAGGATTGGGGGAATGCAATATGTGTACAGCCTGTGTGTGTGTATGTGTGCGTGTGTGTGTTTTGATAGAATGAAACAATTGATTTATGGCTTGAACAAAAGAAGAATATCTGTACGGAGAGTCGTATCCGTTGTAGTGTGATAAAACAAAAGAAAAACAAATGAAATGTTACATTATTATAGACTTTTTGTATAAATTATACATTTTTCAAGGTGATTTATAGATTCACTCTGTTAATGTCTTTAATGCAAAGCCTATATGACATTCTTTTAATGCATGAATTATATATGTAATTTTGCACATATGCTTCTGAGAAAATGCAGGCGTATACGTTGGTGCTGTGTTGGATAATCCGATGTTCGTCTCATCACCATAATAACATGAGCGCTCCTCCCAGAGGTCCGTCACCATGGTCACTGCGCCGCATTCGACAAACACACAATGAGGAGACTTGAATGTGACTCGCGCAGGCACCTGCACAAGCTCCGGCGGCTGCTTTTCTCACTCACATTTGCACATTATTTCTGGTGATGGTAAATGAATGACACAGTTGATCTAATTTATTGCCTCATGCATAATGCATGCCGCACTAACTGGATTGGATTGCGCTGCATTAATGTCCTCCCTTCAATCAATGCTGGCTTTGCAAAAACAGACCATCAGACTAAAAGCCACCCACGTGCACTTGTGTGTGTATATAAACAAATGGTTTAATTTGGTTGAATGTATACATTTACAAGCTCAAACTGCAAAATAGCATAGATCTTATACATCAAAATTTAAACTTTGCACTTTGATTGATTTTCTTGAAGTAAAAAATAAACAATGCTCCTACTTGGTTCTGTAATCACATAAATACTTTCATTATCAAAGTCAGTCTGAGCCCAGAGTGTCAGTCAGTGATCATAGGTGCAGTGTCTGAGGTGGTTTCTGGCTCAGGCTCACAGTACCCACCCATCTCTTCCATCTCTCTCTCCACAGGCCCCTCCCTCCCTCTTAAGCATATCGGCTTCTTGTCTTTCCGCCTCCTCTTCTCCCTGTCTATTTCTCTAGCTGCCGCTGTCTGCTCCAGCTCCAGCATGGCCTGGTCACTCTCTCCTTTCTCGCCCAGGCAGAGGTCACGACCTCCGGTGCCAAGGGCCAGTCGCACCCCTCTCCTTCCTGTCACCAGGTGGAAGAGGGAGAACGTGTCGTCTGGGCTCTCTGTCACACACACCGTGGTCAGGCTTTGGTCAGCGTAGCTGTCTTGGGGCCTTTTGGGAGACTTGGTCTTTGCCTTTTTGCTCAGTATGAAGTTGAAAAAGGCGGTCACTAGTAGCATTGACCCTGAAATCAGAAAATGCATCAATTTTTTTACATGATACAGTACAAAAATGTGAAAAGGCCAATTATGACCCCCACAGTGCAGTAAATTGAATGTAAGTGTGGTACCTGCTGGCATCATAATACCTGGGATAACTGCGTGCCACACCAACACAGGGTGCAAGAAACAGACCACTGACATTATAGAGTAATAGAGGAACTTATGGAAGCCTCCAATGCGAGCCATCTTCCCCCACAACACAAACAGCTGCCAGTCTGGAGGACAGCTGCAGAGAAAAGACAAGAAATACTACAGACATCTGTCAGCACTGAATATTATAAGTTGTGCGACTTTTGACAGGAAAGACTATCATATGTGAAGATTGATATAGCAAACATAAGAAAATACGAAGACTGTACATTTGCATTTAGGTTTTTTGATCTTCTTCACACTGACAAAGCCCTGGTGAGTGTATTTCCTTTTTATTTAGTGCAACAATGTGTGTTGTATACTCACGGCAGGCACATGAACAGAAGTGTATCCAGGAAATAGGCCAGCTCAAACACCATGATGCCAACAGATGACACGCTGGTGGGAAAAACAAGATGAAACTAATACGCTCTCTGTGATAGAAATCATTTCTAAACTATGCAAACTACTTGTAAATATGAGCAGCTCCTCTTGTTTCTGTGTATTTTATCTGGGGCTGATCATGAGGATTTTTTTTGATGAGGGGCAAAATATGGGCATCGAGGGGGAAAAGCTTCAAGTGTTGTGGGACAAACACAATAAAGAGAAGAGATATCACTTACATGTGGTGCACAGTAGTGTGTTTTAATACAGTGTGGAGTCCTCTTCTCTGCATTGTGTTTAACAAGTGTGATAACCATCTGAACTTGTGAACCAGAAAAATGCCCGGAGGCTGACTATCATAAGTGCGCTGGCCTCTCTCTGAAGACTAATCGCTATTATGTGTGCCTGCATTTGTGTGTATACAGACTGAATCAACAGTCATGAAGTTCTGCTGTCCTTTGGGAGAAGCTTTCCTGTGGTTCTGTGGGAGTCTGGCTGTGGGCCACAGAGATAATAGCAGATAAGTTGCATTTTCTCCTCCTTCTGTCTCCCCCGATCCTGACATCTCCTTGCAAGTATGTTTGTGTATGAGTGATTATGAAGGCAGGTACCGTATTGTAATTGTTTTATAAAAAGCCCTCAAGCCACACATTCTTTGCCATATTAAAGTCCAGGTGGTCTGGAATGCCACCAGTTAGTCTGAAGTAGTCAGGACTCCTTTGTGAAATTGATTTGGTATATGACAGGGGTAGGATAAAAAAAAAAAAAACTTATCACTTACAGTAGGTAGATGGCCAGGCTGTCAAATTCTCCCAGTTGTAGGGTTTCCACTCCCACAGCACAGAGTACTTAAAAGGAAGCAAAATGTACATCTTGATTCTAACTGGTGAGAATATCTGTCCACCAGATGTCAGACTTTGTTCATGTTTTTTCTGTCAATGAAAGCTTTGCAGTCATGGATAAAGAATCTTGAACTGACACGATCAAATGTGACAACATGTAGAAATGTCTTTTCTTTCTTACTTTCAACATGTTTTTTTCTTCTGTTTTTGCTGTTCTGTTTTGTTTTATGAGTGTCTTATTTGTTGTCTAGTCTTTAATTTTGTTCTCACAGGCAAGCTTATCCCCTTACTCACAATTTGATTCTTTTGCACCTAATGGGATAATAAAGAAGATCTGAAGTCAGGCTTGAATTAATAAAAAATATATCCATATATGAATCGATGATGTAAGTTGCATAAAGATATTTATAGAACACTTTATATCAATAGTTGCTGTGATTGTTTCTGTCATGGTCACAGAATTGCAGTAATCGCTCGCTCATGCTAGTAATTACCATGTAACTGCCTGCAGGCTATAGGTCACTTTATCTGAGTGGGCATTTAACACATCACAGATCTTCTGCCAGCGACTACAATCATGACATCTTAAACAACCTTCACACTTGATTGTGAAGTGGGTAACTGTAGGTTGCAGCATCTTTTGACAATTTTGACCTCATGAGTAATGCATGATATACTAGTACTACTTGGAAAAAAAATGCTGATTTATTCCTTTGTCCTGTGAACTAATAGGAATACGCCAAGAAAGAATTTCCCTTGAAGGATCAATAAAACACTTAAAGAGAATTAAACTATACTTCTGCTGCTGCCACATTTCATTCACACTTCATTTTGTTTCTGTTTGTAAATCTGTTTAAACACTAACACTATATTGAGGATAGGATTTTTTTCTGATATTTTCATATGTCTTGATCGGACCTAAAAATCCCAAACTCAAAGATAAGAGGTATGCGTGGTTAAGTGATCAACACATGGAAACAGTTTCTACGAGCTGCTTACCAGAAACCCAGAGATAGGATTTATACCAGAGGGAAATCAAGAGAATGAGGCTAAATGCTTTTCGGTAGTTTATGGAGTGCGAGAGGAATTATCACTACATATAGACCGGCTGGATATAACCATACAGTATGGTGCTTTCTCTGCATGTATGTCTGTCTAGAGAACACACACAGAGGCAGACAGACACGTGCAGACACATAAACGTGCACACACACACATACACACACACACACACACACACACACACACACACAGTAACAAACAATGCAAAGAAAGCTCCTGAAGGTGTGAATGTATAAACAGCGTGTGATACACATGTGGCCAGTAACTCAGCTGGATGCGGAGACTTGGTTTTGGTGTGAATGCGAGGCACATGCCTCTCAGTAAACGCTCAGCGTCTGCAGCTGTTTGAATTTACAGTAAGTGGAAGGGTGGGGGTCCCCGCGCTTTTGAAGGACAGGCAACCAGAGAGCTATTTCCAATGTCATGATTTAATGTGGCTGCGTGCGATGTGTCCCTTTGCGCCTGAGCATCAACAGAGGAGTGACAATAAGAAAAAAGGTTATGTATCGCCAGATCTTTTTTTTTTAAGTCTCTCTATATATCAGTCAAGCGATGATTCAGTGTAGTATGAATTTATGATTCCTTTTATATTTTTTGTAAAGACAACAGCTATTTTAGCAAAGATGGAAAGTAAGATATCAGCTTTAAACAACAGGTTGTAACACTATAAAATATTTTACCCCTTCTTCACTACTACTATTTTATATTTCTATAACAGATTATAAACTACTAGCTTACATTACAAGTAGAGTATAATAATGTATCCAAAGAAAAAAATCATGCCCAAGTCGTTACACATGACGGCAAATTAAATCCTTTTATATTTATGATTGTATTTATGTTTTCATAGTCATATCTTACCTGTTGCCGTAGAAACACCAAGGATCCTGCAGGCACACTCAACCACGACCCACCACATGCTCTCTGAGTTCCCCATGGTTGTGGCTATTTTTTTTTTTTGAAAACGTAGCCTTCTTTTCACTTCTCTAATGCTCTGCGAGCTAGTTGGTGTCAGCGATGGAGCAGTAACTAAAGTGACAGTCTAGACACATAGTTGTCTATTAGCTCGATGGATAGATGTGGTTAAGAAAGGACAAAGCCGGGTAATCCATGACTACCATGATGTAGGAGGCACAGACTGTTTGAGTTCACCTCAGAAAGGTTTGTGACTCAATGCCTCTGTTGCTAATCAGCCTTTCACACACACACACACACACACACACACACACACACACACACACACATACACATTCCACCCTGTGCGTCAAGGTGAAACTGTTCAACTCGGGGTCATTTAGGCACCGTAACACATTCTTCATTAGAGCTGGTTAAAAATTATTGGTAAAGAATTAATATAAAACTAACACACACACACAGACACATACACACAGACATACATACATACGCCTACACACATATTCAGATGTCATTTGTATGCACACTTGAATTTCTTGTCACCATCCAACACTTTTGTTGCTCCAATACATTTTATCTGCTTGTGTGGACTATGGTGCTTCAGTGTAATTAAATAAATCAGAAACACTTTTATTTTCTCAAGGCCACAGTCAGACTGTACGTGCAGCTTCTACTTTGGCATCCGCTGGTGGGAATACAGTTTCAGCGGCGTGAGCTTTGACAAAATGAGCTGCAGCTTGTGTCAGTGAATGTACAGCAATGTTTTTATGCTTGGAAATAAAACAAGCTCCAACTAATGTGCAGCTTGCTTTAAAATACCACTGACTCTCTGTATGTTGTGACTAGAGTGATAATGCTACAAGAACTAACAGAGACCCTTTGACACACTTACACAGGCGTAAATACAAGCCAGCATAATCGGTTGACGCATGTTTGGCTGAGGTGTAAGCTTGTTCAGGCATAGCAGAGGCCTTTTGGAACGAGCAGTAAGAGTCACAGAGAGCTCACACACACACACACTCACACACACACACACACACACACACACACACACACACACACACACACACACACACACACACACACACACACACATCCTGACTCCTAGTAGGGGCCAAAGTAAGCTACATAAATCTCCTTAAAGTTTCTAACAAAGACACAATGTGTTTTTGTACCGGTTCTGCTTGTTTCCGGCTTAGGATCCAGGTTATTTGTGGCATTTATGGTATAGAGTGAGTGCACATGAATGTGTTTCAGCTGTTCTGCAGTGAAATGACAATGTGACACCAAAATGTTCACTTTTCAAGGGATGCGCCACTTTGGTCCAGATTGTCCAAGAACTATTAGAAGGATTTGCATGACCTTTAGTCCAGAAACTTCTTGTCCCTTGACAAGTGAGACTACTACCAGGTCAAATCTTGCAGGTATGCAGTGAAATATCTCAAAATTATTTTTGAATTATTATCAAAATTTTGCTGACCTTCCTGGGCTTATTGTGCTGAGCCATACCTTAAAGCCATAACATTGAGATGATGTTTTTTTGTAAAACCGCTTGGTAAATATTCCCATTTCAGAATAAATTGTAATAAATTTGATGATCCCTCTGCTTTTTACTGTGAGGTATCATTGTTATTAGGTCAAAATATTATTTTTCAACAACATAACATAACATAATATATTCTCATTAACCCTAACTGTTCATGATTTACTATCAAATAGAGTTACTCTAATTCATAAGGTATTCTTTCTTAAAGGTTTATAAAATGTGATCACATGTTTAATGCTTCAAAGATGAACATCTTTTGAGTTTCTGGGTAAAAAAAAACCCTTCTGCACAACGTCCTTTGTTGTTTTATGCATCTCTCTCGTTCACTGGTAATATTATTAAGCTCGTTATTTTTTTTGCGTGCTTACTGGCTCTTTTTTCTAAATGGACAGCATATGTGGTGTGTTTTTAATTGCTTTGTTAGATGCCTCTTATTGGTTCACACACTGATGGTAGCAGAGTTACCATGCGATGTGAACAGGAGAAGCAGCAAACCACTAACCATGCAGTAAATCTCAGCTGCCTATAGCTGCCTATACACTCACACAATGTTCCAGGATGATTGTAGGACCACCCACTCAAAATTTCGAATAAATCCAGTGCATAGTGACTGTATACAGCAGTAAGTTACACATGACAGACATACAATTTATGAGGTATGAATGTGCACTGTGCATATTGACTGAGGCGTGCCACCATGGCCACGGCAGCCCGTGGGTATGTGTTAATTTGACATGGTAATGGCAGAAAAAACAGCCTTACTAATTTGTGATAATAGATCCCTGTCAATGGTTGACGTTTAGCGTACATTGTGAGTTTTATGCCAGTCGTCAGGATATGCCAGAGGGTGGAGTAGTTTAGGTAATTGTGAGTGATTGCCATCTACTGAGCCTGTAAATCTAATGTTACAGTGTAAATACAATTTTGTGTTTTCATTTGGTCTGCGCTGCTACTCAGACACGAATCCTCTCAACGCTCGGCTTCACCCGGTCTGACCTTTGACCTCTCACCCCCTTCTCAAACTTGCCTGCTCACACGTCCCCTCACCCTGTAAGCATTAGACTTCCTTACTACCCTCATGATCACGATTCCCCCCCCTTTCCCCTCCTCCCAGCCTCTGTAACTGGCGTGGGTGTCTGGTGCCTTCCAAAATCCAGTGGAAACGCCTCCAATCTTAATTACACCTGCCACTTTATTAGTCTGCTCCGTTGCTTTGCTCAAGACAATCTCTGCATAATCACCACCTACAGGCTGTTTTACATAAAGGTCAGGGGAGGGCTGTGAAAACTCCCTAAAAGACTGAACTAATTTCAACAGAATACATTAATATTTCTCAAAACATAAAGATATAAAGCTTATGTGACTATAACAATTGGGTACCTTGCTATAGTGGAGCCTAGTTATCCTAATATTAAATGCAGGGTGCCACCTAGAGGTGGTTTAGAGGTTAGACCTTTATGGTGATAATCCAGTTGATTTAAAAGACTCAGGAGAACATGATCAGGAAAAATTACCCCTGTTTCTCAGTTTTCGCTGCCATATACAACAATAGGGAGAAGTCAGAAGCATCATCACCTAGAGAGATGAAGCATAGACATGGGAAGGAAAAGAAAAATGTGCGGTTTGGAAGCAAATATGAATCACGGAGAGTAAAACTTTTCTGGCGCTTGTTTTCTGTATTTGCTCAGTCGCTCATTATGTTTGAAACATCATTCTTCTGTCCTGTTAGTGTCAGCTCAGATGATTCCACCTCTCACCACACTGGTTCATCTATATTTTTTTACAGCAGTTGCCTGAAGTCTTGGCTCCTTTTCTCTCCACTATTGAAAATTGCACAGATGACTCACACGTGTGCTCCTCTATAGTCTCCTAGATTCAATTGCACCATTTACTGGAAGAACCAGGTGACTAAAGCGGCCCACACCGTGGTTTAATATAGGGATCCACGCTCCTCGGTGGGTCTGCAGGAGACTGGAACATAAATGATGACACTGCAACTAAAATCAATCTATCAGCTGCTCACCTTTCATGACTCATGAGTTACTGGACTTTTTCTACAATAAATTCGATGAGATTGGGAACAAAATTAGTTCTTCTTCTAATACCTAATGGCTACCCCAGAAGATACCAAACTCGTATTTTATATGAGTCACAGTAAATCTCTGTTATCACAAATTATGGGATTATCTCACTTGAAACTTTAACTAGATTGATCAGCTTCCATAGTAACGAATTACTTAACTCTTTACCCGTGATGATCTGTCACTGTCATGTCAGTTTTTGTTATTTTTTCTCTTTTTAATAATTTTTACTTCCTGTATTTTCTGTTCTTTGTTAATTGCCTCAATTCATTTAGGCTAAATTTAGCCTCTCCTGCCTCGTGTCCTCACCTCTCTGTTGTTAGTAATTACTTAAATGTATTTAAGTCATGTTTTCTGTCCAGTGCGTGTTGGATCCTCTGTTTGTTTTTGCCTGTTACTAGTCCCAGGAGTTTTGTGGCTATGTAAGAAACCACAGATCTAACCAGTTTCTAAATTTCTATTCTTTCTTAAAACACTACAGTGAGTTGTGTCTCAAAAACATTTGACTTATATAAAAGAAAATGATCTAATATGCATAAAATATCTAATAATATTTTAAAAACTTCTCTAACCAGAGATGCAAATGGTTTGTTTTATTGGCTATGGAATTAGATTCCACCTATTACAATATTTAGTAAGCTTGACCCGGACTCCTTGTGCAGATGAAAAAACACTGACTAGTTGGACATTTATTGATCTTGGCTCATGAATGTGTTTAGTCACTGTGGTGTTGTGTGCTTTGCTGCTTGTCGATTGCTCAAAATCCTCCACAGCCTGTTTCCAATTCCTTTAAAGCCTGTCGAAATAAATATTGGCTCTGTATTTTTGGCCAGTGAAGATGTTTGTTACAGAAAGATTTCGGAGCAATAAAAGCACAACCTCCTTTCAGGCGAGGATGGTAGTGTAAATAAGGGGAATCCTTCAACCAGCTGCTCTGAATTCGGAGCGGCTTGTCGGCCAAATTCTTCAGATCAGCGAATTTTCCGATTAGGCTGGTGTGGCTCAGACAATGGATCAGGATGTTCTGCCCATTCCCCTTATTCCCCTAGCTGCCGTTTTTTTTTTCTTAACCATTTCAATCTGACTTCTAATCTCTCTGGCTCTTTCCCCTGCTCTTCATCAACACCTGCCTATTACTGCCGCTGCTGCTGCTGCTGCTGCTGATTTGTGTGAAATTCATGAATTAAATTATATTTAATTTCTCTTCCTGTCGCCTCTCTCGTCTCTCAGGCTGTTACGGCTGTACTATTTATGTATTCCACATGTTGATTGCTGTGTGAGTGTTTTTACTTGCAGCGATTTTGCATCTTGACAATTTGTAGCAATTTCATTTCATATTTTAACAATAGAAGCAATTTAGTTGTGTATATATATTTATGTGTGTATATTATATATGTTATCTGAAGTTACTCTACATTGGCCCTTCCTGGTTTTACGTGATTCTGCATAGTTGAGAACTTGTTAGAGCTGGGTCACTAGGTGTGCAAAAAAAAAAAAAAGTGTAATCAGGGTAGGTCAAAATAAATGCTAATTTGTACTCGACTGCTTGCCTCATTTTTGGGAAAGTATACACATGGAAAACACAAGTCAGAAACTTTGCATACAGTGGAGTCATTTCGTTTGAAAGCGAGGTACGGCAAAGCGTGCAACCTCTTAACACATTGCACGTTTAAAGGCAGTAGTCCTGTTGTGATTTCAGAGAAAAATCAAGAAACTATAAATGAATAATAATCACTATTAATGCTTAAAATAGCCTTCCAATTGAACTACTTAATTAATTAAATATCTGTTTTAAATGTACCTTAAAGGGATTTATTTATTTTTTATAATTATTTAATATAATAAATTATATAATTTTATAATTTATAATTTAATTTTTATTATTATTATTTTGTTTTTCATTTTTTAACACTCTTAACACGTGGGTGGACAAATATGCTTCAGACAAGTGTCTGCTTATGATTACTGGAACAGGGGATCGGTCTCAATCACAACAAACCTCAGTTTTGCTTACAAAATGCTGAAAATATGGTAAACACAAGCCCAAAAAGCTTCATACTGACCTGTTAAATTAAACATTTACTGAGTCTTACTCATACAATGTGGAGTCCCAACTTGTAAATGCAGTGATACACATCTATGATTCTGGACGGATCTGCAATGGTATTTATTATTTATTTTATTTAACTTGTTTTTAATAATTAGTAATAAACTAGTATTATGTCATTTAACTTTGAAAGCCCTAAGTATAAATGAAAGTGCCATACCTTACCATACCCACACTATACCTCTGTGTGCATGTTGCTTCCCCATGCCATCCTGAGATTTTGGATCTGTTTCCTTGTCCAGAAGGTGTTTCACTCACAATTCACGTCTGCTTCTCTCTGAGCAATTTCTTCATCTGTGAAGGTCTTATCTCATCATTTAGAGATTACTTTTAGTAGATTTGTCGTTTATGTTGTACCCCTGACTACATGAAAGGTTTCCTGTTCCTGATACAATAATAAAAAAAATTAACTAAAGAGGATCAGAAATGCCTGCCTGCTTAGTAGTAGTGTTTAAGGGGTAGGGAAGGAGGACGCTGTATAAATCATATCAGGTTTAAGGGATCAGATCACATTACTGCTTGCACTGAGAGAAGTGAACACCTAATATTGCAGCCGTTATATATTTAAACCATGAAACCATACCCATATTCTGAAATAAAATATATATAATAGTGTATAAATACATAAATATAATAGCGTAATATATAGCATATAATGATAAAAGGGAGGATATAGATTTAGACATTTGACAGGACAAATATTACACATTAAGTACTAGTTTATCTCTTCTAAGGATCAAAGTATTGATCAGATATCTTTAGGGGGGATTCAAGATAAAAAAAATAGACTCACATAACATCGCATCAAAAAGAAGAATTGTGACCAATGTCCAAGATGCAGGTCACTGAATAAAAGTTTTAACACACACACACACAACAAAATATCAAGGTAAATGGATTTAAACAATGCTGATCCACTGTGTTCTCCTCTGTGTATACAGTACTGTACAGACCATGTCTCTCATGTTTGATTCTGACTGACAGAGCGTGACTTGGCTCAGAGGTGTGAGAAGCCTTAATTCCAGTTCACATACAATGCAAAGGAGCTGGCTTAAGATAACATGAACATGTCCAGTTTACATCTGTCAAACACGATTCTATAGGCTACCGGGTGTGTGCATGCACTACAGAGCGTTAATGTTTGGCTCAGAAATTGCTAAATGAAGGCCAACTTCTCTATATGAAAGGTCAGATAAATAATTATCCCAAACAATTCCAATTTTCTTTTCCGAAGCAAACTTTAGGCGCTTTTTCTTTTTCCGCTTCAGGTTTTAATTTAAGCAGCGACGAGTCGGGAAGTCGACATCCTCCGCAATAAGAGAATGTACTTTGATGTGTTGTGTGTGTTCAGCACAGAGACGACCACTGATGTTATCCATGGTTTTTGCGGGTATTGTGTCAGCGGATCATTCTCTGCCTCTTCACTTTAAATGACAGCATGTTATGATGAACTTAAACAGCGGCTGTGACCTGTCTCCTCCGTAATGTAAATCTATTTAGTCTGTCTAAATCTGCCATGTTTCAGCTCACCAACACACCTCATTAACAGATTCTGACAAATGGCGTCAGATGAGCTGTCCAGAGGAGTGAAGAATTTCATTTCAGCCACTGAGAAGGTGACAAAAGATGTCTTGTCAGATTGGTCATATGTTTTTATATCAGCGCCCAACCATCCTCACAGGGGCGAGGGTTAAAGAATGCATGTGAGAGGGCAAACATCTCTGGAGTATTCGCATAAACACACACACATGTTCACACACAATTAGATTCACACACTGATAGTGAACAGAGAAGAGAACTGCAAGCAATTCTGAGTTTGGCCTTGGTACTGAGGGGTTCAGATTTTTTTTTCCTTCCATTTATTTCTGTATGAAACAACATGTCTGTCCCATATCCTGTGGTTAGAGTGCAAAGTCTTTAAAGATGGAATATTTGCCCTGTATCCAAGGGGTTGCAGCACAGACCCACATCCCATAATGTTGCCTCCGCACTGATGGCAGCCTCCCATATGACCGGGTTGGCCCACGTTGGCTTTCCCATACCTTCTTCAGCAATTCAAATCTGACAGAAGGAAGGAAGTGGGTCTAAAATGATACGAAATATGAATAAAAGATTTTGGGAGACATCAAGATAAAAAAACACAGTATTCCTACTTCAAAACATATACGGGTAGCGTCAAGTGATAATATCTGAGACGGTGCAGTTTTTTCATCTCAAACAAAAGAATTTCCAAACCTTTTAAAAATATGCTCCTCATTTCTTCCATGTTCCAACTCAGAAGAAGAAAATCTTTCACGGTAATCTGGCCTGGCTGTAAAAGTTTTCTGAAGCAATTCCCTTTCAGGAAGGAGCGGAGAGGCTGAACTCAGCGATCCTGGATGCACTATTGAAAGCAACGGTGCATGGCCGGGGATATGAAAGATGAGAGGAGGTTTTTCCTGCAGAGGAAATGCTGCTGTATATCACCGTGCAGCGTGTGTATGCAGGATGGTGGACAGAGGTAACCTGCAGGTTTTGGGTGAGCGTCTGTTTGGAATTAAGCGGAAAATCCTATTAATGTGTCGTCCATTTGGGAGCAGTAAAATACAGTTATGCTTCACATATATCACCACCAAATAAGAGCAGTTCAGTGAAATAATGCAGGCAAAGGTTAAACGGACATAGTATAAACACAAGTGTCTGGAATTACTGGTTGTGTCTGAAAAACAGAAAAAAAAAAAATATATATATATATATATATATATATATATATATATATATAGCAGAAAGTAGATTAATTCTCTTTTTTTATCTGCCCTTTTATCCACAGAAATCAACTTAAAAAGAACTTGCACTAAGCTGTTTTCTATTCCTATTCCTTTAAGTGATTTATATTCTTTTTTTTGTAATTCAATTTAATTTGGTTTTCATTTAAAGAAAAAAAAACACCTAATGACAAACAACAGCATAGAAACAACAGCATGGTAGTAAATAATGAAATGTTCCATTTTAACACACGCATGTACAAATACACCCACATCTACATATGCACATACGTAAATGATGGATTTTGCAACCAAGTGACATTTATATTACCCACAAAATTCTCACAATAACAGAGACAAAAAAGTAGTCCCATGACTTTTAAAGTTTTCGTTTTCATTACTGACTCTTGGCAGCATGTTTTCATATGTTTTCTTAAGCTGCAACCATTGCCTAAATTCTGGAGGTGAAGTACTTTTCCATAGCCTCAAATTCTATCTATTCAAGTTCTATTCTATTATAGTAGCTGTTACAGCCCCCATCTTTATCATTAAGGTCTAAATTATTCATATTATATACTTATATATATCTTTATATATTTATATTTTATACTGTTTTAAAAGAAGAAGAAATTGTTTTAATGCAGAAGCTCCTTAAGCACCTTGTGTATGAACAAGCCGCTCCGAATGTGCTATAGCAGCGGAACCAACATTTCTCATGAAGAGGGACTTCAACATTAGCGAGGCTTGATAAAAAGCATTATATGATATGTATGTATACATATACTGTATATCAACTACAAAGTGCAACAAAAGGACAGCCCATCTCAAAGGACCAAACTGTCTCTGCTCATGTTGCAGGTGCATTGGATGGAAAGAAAGGCCTTGAAAATTATGACAAATGTAAAACACAGACAAACTCCCTCAACAATGAGGAAAAACAGTTATAAGTTGAACAACAGTGTACATTACAAAGTTCATTTGACCAATGCAGCCGACTGGGATATAACAAACTATCCCTTGTGTGTGTGCGCAAGTGGGTGTGTGAGTGTGTGTGTGTGTCAAGGCCACAAACCAGGAGTGAATTTACTATTCTCAGAAGCCCAAACAGATGGTGATCAGCTTTGCGTTTGTATCAGTCAGGGCTGCTGGGTCTAGACAGGGGAAAGTGTAGCTCCTGTTTGACTGATGGTCTTGGATTTGCCTGGACATAGGGTTCGGAAAAGTTTTGATTGGAAGATTGGCCTCTGTCTGTCTAAGCAGCTTTGTCCTTCAGACAGTAAAAAAAAAAAAAAATTCTTCAGTCCTGTGTACGGTATTTTCCTAAAACACGATCCCTAATCTGATGGCTGTCTTTTACATCTGTGCAAAAACAGCTTATAAATTGGATGATTAAGTCCATGATCCAGGTTAAGAGAGTGGAATCATGTCCTATTATACGCCACATTGTAAACACCATGTCATTAGTCATGGCAACTGCCCTCATACCGAATATCAAAAGAGGAGCCATCGTCCTCCAAATCCTTTACATATGGCTGTGTTTTACGCAGTGGTCAGGGTGAGGGCCATCTTTCAGTCTGGTTAAATGTTTCCATGCAGCCGAGTCTTGCTAACAACTGCTGGTTGCCCCACTGTGCCAACGAGACAGGAGGCACAGTCTGCGAGGGAGAGCGTTTCAGCTGATAGAACGGCCACCTACATGGGATTTATGTATGAGTAAATAGTGGAGGTTTTAAAAATTAATATCCAGAGAGCAAATGCAATGTTTTTGTTCAGTGTGAGGCAACAAGCGCCGAGTCAAGAATCATCAGGAGGCGGATTTGTTAATTTTCTATAATTAGTTTTGTTTCTTTAAACAACTAAATAAGCATCATGTGGCCAATGGGCCGCAGTTCAACGAAACCCCTTCAGGGTCCTCTGGATGTTGGCTAACATTTTAACTCCCAAAACATGAATTTTAATGATTCCATAACAGAAAGAAATGAGCCGCTGTGTTATGAGAATCGACAGCTTTGATGAGTGAAACTCAGAAAAGGCTTATTCTGGCATCCACAAACATGTTGGTCTAATAAGTGGGGAGCAAAGGTTTGACTAGATGGTGATAACAGCTACAGCGTTCCCCGCGCGTGTGTGTGTATTCGGGTGAACACCTGCCACGTACATAAATCACATCAGACTCATGAGAGGACACACAGGAAGAAAGTTCTCTAATCACTCTTTTTCCATAACTGAATATGCTAACAAGCAATGAGTGACAACAGATGGTGAAAGAACATCATACTTTATGATCTAAGTAACAGAAATATGATGTGCATTTAAATGCAGACAATGTTTTCTTTTTCTAAGATCAAAATCCACAAGCTAAAATGCAGCAAAGTCAAACTCTAAAGATGTTTTACATGTTTTGATGTACCCATTAAATAAAAACTGTGTTGTGTACAGAAGTAGTGGAAGCGCTGAGTGATGCAAAACATGCCCAGAATGGAGTAAGTGGGCCACCGAGACAAGACGGATAAGAGCGTGACCACCGTTGGAATGACGTGATTCTCTCTGGTGCCGGATGGATGTGTTGATCTCCTGTCACTCCGGCCTAACCTCTGCTCCCGCTCCTCTGTGAGCCCGTGACCCCCGTTTGACCACACAGAAGCGCTTCATCAGCAGGGTCATGGCTGCACTTTAACCCCCTCCGCTGCCGCCGCGGCTGCAGAGCTGCAAGACATGCGTGTAAGTGCAAGGACGTTCCTAAGGATCAACAGCCTCCCTGGGACACTTAATGTCAAGGGTCATCCTCGCTTCGGCCTGTTTCTACGACAACAAGGGTTTACAGATGGGGGCAATTATGTAAACACCTATGATCCTAATATTGGATATTGCAATGTCCAGAGATTGGAGAAATGATAAGGAAGCAAAGGACGGGGGAAAAATAACGAAAACGGAAAAGTGAAAAAGGATCAATCAAAGTGATCGGTGGAAGGTTAAGAGTGAGGTCAGAGGGATTTCGTTAAGTCGAGTGCTTGCACGGCATGAAAAAACAAAACTCTCAATTCTAGGATTTAGTGGAAGCAGTGATCGTGAGCTGTGAGTTCCCCTGAGTTCGTTCTGTGCTAGGGCCATTTGTCTAAATGTAGAAACTCTGCACCGTAATAAGTCAAGGACGGAGCGTGTATTGATACTTAAATTAACAACGTAATTTAACATGTCCACCATACACAGGCTACATAAATATAAGGGAGAAATTGAAATTGTGTAGGTGTTAATTAGCGGGGGAGGTTATTTACTCGGCTAAAGCATGAACTTGTCAGTTTCTGATTAGAAAAGCTGATCTGGTTTTTATCCAGACACGATTTCCTTTGTAAAACATTGCTGTGATTGCACTTTTTTTTTTACCACTGAAAAAAGGAAAAAACGTCCCCCTTTCATTCCCATATATAGAAGGGTTGTTTTTCAACCATTGTGAACACCTGATGACTTTATTATTTGTCCTGTCCCCAACCTTCTCTTCCCGGGGTTCGGGTCAGAGGGTGGTGTGTGTGTGTGTGTGTGTGTGTCAAAGGGAATGAAAGCCAAGAGCTATAAACATGCCTGAAGGCCAACAGGTATATAAAGCCTAAAGTTGTCTTTACAACAGAGTACAGCGCGATGTGATCTGCAGGTTGAGTCCTGTAGGGCAGCATTATCTCACTATTTTCTCTGCAGTAATAAAAACAAACGCTGTGAGTGGGAAGTTATTGGCAGCCAAATACAGCGAAAACTCACTCAGCTCATTTTTCAGGACATTTTCAGTAAAGAAGCCGATATGCTATTCTTAAAACTGCAAGAAAAAAAAAACGCGATCATATCACACTCTCGGTTTTCAGCATGCATATTAGTTCCCGCTTTAAACAGCAGATATTTCCTTGACATGCTTGCGAGAATACTTCCCCTGACCCCAGAGAAAACTAGCAATCTTCACATACCACACTTAGAATAATTTGACGATTAGCTGGCCAGCGATGCTTGACACCGCACCTTCTCCAGATTTCATGGTCACTCTACTTGATGGAGGTTGCGCTATGATCTATCCTCACTCTCCCGACCTTTAGCACCATGGCCTCTGGCGACCGCGCACAACCTGTGAATGAGCAATCCCAATGTAATGCGGCATCACCAAAAAAGGTTCGCTGCCAACATTTACAAGCTTCTCCCCTCTTACTCATAGCTGTCACTCTTCAGTGCATCACTACAAGAGGCCTGATGTTAATTTGGAATAATGCATTGTATACCAGACCTGACACAGAGAGTAATGGAACAATGTCCAACTGGTATGTGGTGTAATCCTAAAACATCAAATAATTTACACTCTCCTAAAGAGGTTTTAGGGTGACACATTTTTTTATATGAAGATAACAATAATATAATTAGAAATACACTGTATACATTGTTAATGTGGTAAATGACTCTAGCTGCAAATGTCAGGTTTTTAATACCTAATATCTACATAGGTGCAAAGAGGCAAATTTCAGCAATCATCACTCCAGTGTTCTAATGGTACTTTGTGTTTGATAATTGCATTAGAAGCTAATGTATGATCAGAAAACCCTTGTGCAATAAGTTAGAACAGCTGAAAACAGTTCAACTGCTTTCATGGAGCATTGTTTGATGAACGTAAGGTTTGAAGTGGAAAGATAATTATTGTTTTAAATAGAAACTATTATTAAAATCATTATTTCTAATCTTGTCAGTGTCCTGACTGTATTTTCTATTCATTTCGCAACTCATATGATAAATAAATGTGTAAAAGTGTCCTTTTACACATTTATAAACACAAGCTTGTCTGGGTGACCTCAAACTCGGGAAGGGTAGTGTAAATGCATGCGCGCGCGCACACACACACACACACAGACATGTGCCAGGCCCATGTTAAATAATGCAGAGGTTATGGTTTCTCCTGCAAAAAAAACAGTTGCTAATTGCTTTGAGTGTTATATCATTTATCACAGATGGAGAATAATACCAGTAAAAACCAAAAACATAAAAAGAGTTTTTTGTGGTTGTAAGTGAGCATGTTGTGTTTTCTGTAGCGTAACTCAAACAAATGATGCGGCGCTTGAATGAAAATGATTGAGTAACATCACTGTTTTACGTCATCATCAGGAACGATGGATGGACTCGTTAATGGCTCGGTATGAGTGTTTTTGTTGAACGAATAAAAAGAAATGCTTCTTAATTGTCGTAATGGATTTTTGGCAAAGTCAATGTTTTCTCTTGAGTGTACGTCATCGTTCATGCTAAACTGAGTCTGGCGTGAGAGTAACTAGGCGTTTGACCGATAAGCCAAAGACAAGTCATCAGATACTGATCTGTGTGTGAGATTATTCCAGACACCTGAATGATTACTGAGCTTGTCCCTGTTCGTTCACTTGCTGAGCAACTGTTGATGCCTGCATGCGTGTAGACCAAACACACAGAGAGGCAAACAATAATCTTTTAGGTGAAAACATTTTCTTCACAAATTAAGTCTGCGTTTGAGAGGTTTTCCCCGAGGACCTGTTGAAAAATCCTCACCACAGTCTAAACAAATGCCAGACGGATGAACCCGGAGTGAACATCTCTCACTTACACAAAAATGCAGAAATATACTGAATGCATGCATACTGTAGACAGTGCAAGAAGGCAAAGGCAACTGTCTAAAGGACAATAGAATTAATTAAAACACATCAAATGTTCTATAATAGAGGCATCTTGAAACTCAAATAAATTAAAGAGACAGTAAATCCTTCACTGGTTCCTGGATTAAAAGACTAAAACTGTAGCTTTTTTTTGCTTCACAATTTTTGTAGAAACATAATATTGCTTTAATTCTCGATGTCAGCTTGGTTGACAGTAAAGCTTTTTTACAAGCCTATAAATTTTGAGACTTTTTTTCTGTGCTTTCCTGACTAACACTTGGTGCCTCATCCATTTCCACTCATGCAAATCCAGCCACACAATGGATCGAGGTGACTTAAGCAATGGTTGTAAAGTAACTGGCAGTGAGGAGATTCCTCAGTTTATTCAGGAAGCTCCTCGTAAATCATAACTGGAGCCCTGCTGGGAGAACATCATGCTTTAAGCTGCTGTTTTCCTCCCTGCACTGAGCGTGATAAAATGCACGTGTGCGAAAGCCGCATTTGTTGGTGTTTGCCCTGAAAGCCTCACCGGATCCCGGCAAGATAAAATGGCCTCGGGCTGCCTTTACAAGTCATAACTGAATGAGTCGAGTGCTTACTAGTGAATGTGTTCAGGGCGGGCATGGTGGGAGCGGGAAACTAGTCTAATCCATCAAGATCAGTCCATTAAGCCCCAGACAGATTCAATTAAAGCAAAATATAATTACCTCTGCAACAATAACATAACATAGCATAAAATACAATGCTGTCTCAGATACTTAACTGCTCACAGCTTGACATATGGGCAACTAATTGAACACAAGTGAACCAACTGGAGTGCGACCTTTCTTTTCTCTCATCCCGCATTTCTCCTTCCAAGACCCTGTGGTGGTAAGACAAGAGAAAACAAATGTTGTTCTTCCATGCTTGTTAAGCGTTGAAAATATCCTCAACCAACCCGAACCGAGGCAGAACGCTAATAGGTTTCAAATTAACATTGTTTAGTTGTCAAAATATTTCCAAGTCCTTCCACGCATGCCCGGACCAGCTGCGCAAATATGAACGATTCACCCACAGGGAGTATAACTTTCATTTCATTGAAGAGCCCTGCGGCAGACATCGACAGACCAGCCAATGCAGATAGAGTTCAGACCTTAGAAATAAGATATGTCGAGGGGACACCTAATAGATCAGGACAATAGAAACTGTCAAGCGGAGCCTTAACCACAGACATGGAACCAGTAGAGAGGAAGCTCTCTAAGCTTTTCCAGAGGTAGCTGTTTGACATTCACATTTAATCTGAATAAAGGATGCTCTGTGAGATGGGAGAGTGATGGATATGCTAATGAAGGTTTTATGTAATAAAGCCTTGATTCAATGCAAAGATATAGGAACATTTTTCTTGTTTATCTTAGAAGGGGCCTGGATGACAAACATTCTTTTGGGGGGTGCTTCAATGACATGTATTTGTTGTAACTTTTATTCATGAAGCAGTTTCAAATCTAGTGTGATCACTGGTTAAGACACATAATTGTCTCTGACATTAGCAAACAACAGAGATCCCTTAATTGTCATGCTAGAGCAAGGTCTGGTGCTCTGTTTTAAGAATGCGCAACAGAAAGTGCAGCCAATAAACCTCTCAGCAATGCAGCAGGCCTGGTTCCTCGATCCTCTCATTACGAGTCACACAGAGGGTCACCGAGTCAGCCCGCTCCACAGCGCCAAATCAATCCCTTTTATCTCCTTTAACCCTTTTATAGCTACTATACTTGTTAATCTGTGACTAAACGAAAGCTGCTTACCCTATCTTCCGTTTGCCCTTTTCCTTCATGTTATCAGGTTTTATATGATTCTAGATAGCGCCTGAAAGCATTGACGCTTCCCAGAAGCCCCCTGCGGGTCGTCAGGTTTGGTCAGTCAGATTGACAGCAGGCAGCCAACACAGAGTCATTTGGTGCTGCCCTATCTTTCTGTGGGAACAATACATCTCTTATCAAAATCACAGCGCGACACGGACCTGCTAACCAACCTCGACTGATAACGCTGATTCAGGATGAGCACAGGAAGAGAAGGGGGGGTGTAAAATATGGAAAGGAAGAGATGCATCAAAGGGGGAGATTATTACAGATAGTTTTATCTGGGTATGAAACTCTAACCTATAATTACAGGAATCGAAACTCCTGGTGATGCAGAAATATAATGAACGCATCCTGAGTCATCGCAGCTTGTCCAGTAAAACAAGTTGAATAGGCCTACTGCTCTTTTACTTCAGAACCAGGGCACCAACACACCAAGGTCATGACCTCTGTTTTTTACCATAAGTTTTGTTTATTTTAATGTTTCCCCTTTGGCTACATTTATGCAAAAAAAATGTTGCCACAAAGCATAAAAAAAAACAAATACATAAAGCCCACCTAACTATCACGACATCAACGCTGTCTCATGTGACAGAGATGCTCCTATATTTGACTCATTGAAAGCAATAGCAAACACCGTTTTGACAGTACTGCCGACTGCAGGTCTATTTTTAGAATGCATTTAAATAAAACAGAAGATGCAACTTAAGAGGCTGCATAAACCACAATTTCCATTTCCACCACCATGAAAGGCATGAAGGATGACCAGGCAAAGAGGGGGAAAGAGAATGTGTGTGAGAATGTGCAACAGATATAGATGCTAACCTACAACCTAAATGATGCCTAGACTAAAATGTTAAAAGGACATGCAATGATATTGAATATTTCATCATCACAGTATTACAGTACTTGGATGGATATATATATATATAGCCAGTATAACCAAATTATTACTTATATTATGACTTAGTATGCCAGTATATTAGTATATTTTATATATATATAGAATGTTGACCTCAGTATTGAAAAATCCTTCAGAACAGTTGAATGTGGCATTTATAGGTCTTTCTACATCAAAGTGCAATGAGTTTGCGAAATTCTTTAGTGATAAAGTTCAGAGTATTAAGAATGCAATCATTTCCACCACACAGATAATAACCCTTCATCCACCTAAACACCTCGAGCTGACACATTTCACTCCTGTTACTGACAGAACAGTCGAAGAGATCATCTCAGGTCTGAGTTCATCCACATGCTGCCTTGATGAGTTACCCACTGGATTTCTAAAGTCTGTGTTGAACAGCTTATTAGTAGAAGTTACTAATCTAGTTAACATCTCATTGGAGACAGGAACATTTCCAAAAGCCCTGAAAACCGCGGTTATTAAGCCTCTCCTAAAAAAGAACAGTCTTGATGCCACAGTTTTAACCAACTACCGTCCCATATCAAACCTGCCATTCTTAGGTAAAGTCCTCGAAAAAGTTGTTTATCGGCAGCTAAGTGACTTTCTCCTATCTCACAACGCTTTTGATACTTTCCAGTCTGGTTTTCGACCTCACCATAGCACTGAGACAGCTCTGATCAAGGTGATAAATGACATCCGCCTGAACACAGATGCAGGCAGAGTCTCAGTCTTAGTTCTGCTGGACCTGAGCGCTGCCTTTGACACTGTGGACCATGATATTCTTTTACAGAGGTTAGAGAACTGGCTGGGAATCTCTGGTCCTGCTCTAAACTGGTTTAAGTCGTATCTTGAGGACAGAACTTACTTTGTTGAAATTGGAAATTGCATTTCAGACAAAATGTCTGTGACCTGTGGTGTTCCCCAGGGCTCGATCCTGGGGCCCCTCCTGTTCAATTTGTACATGCTTCCGTTAGGCCAACTAATACGCAGCAACAATGTGTCTTACCACAACTATGCAGACGACACTCAGATCTATGTGTCTCTGACAGCAGGTGAACATGGGCCTGTGGATTCACTCTGTTGCTGTAGTGAACAAATCACTGTGTGGATGCAAAACAACTTTCTCCAGCTAAACTCAGAAAAAACTGAAATAATCGTCTTTGGGCCACTGAAGCAAAGAGAACGTGTAATCAGTCACCTTCAGTCTCGTTCTCTAAAACCAAAAACACAGGTTAGAAATCTAGGGGTGCTAATGGACTCAGACCTGAACTTTCACAGCCACATAAAGTCAACAATATCAACAGCCTTTTACCATCTAAAAAACATTGCCAAAATCAAAAATATAGTGTCTAAACCAGACTTGGAGAGACTGATCCATGCATTTGTCTCCAGCAGGTTAGACTACTGCAATGGCCTGCTCACTGGTCTCTCTAAACGAGCTGTTAAACAACTACAGAACATTCAGAACGCTGCAGCTCGAGTCCTGACTAGAACCAGAAAATATGACCATATTAGTCCAGTGCTCATGTCTCTGCACTGGCTTCCTGTCACTCAGAGAATAGACTTTAAAACAGCTTTACTTGTGTACAAGTCTCTTCATGGTCTAGCACCAAAATACATCTATGACATGTTAGAGCCATACGAGCCATCTAGGACCCTGAGAACCTCAGGGACTGGTCTCCTGCAGGTGCCCAGAGTCAGGACTAAACATGGTGAAGCTACATTCCAGTTTTCTGCAGCTAAAATCTGGAACAGTCTTCCAGAGAATGTGAGACAGGCCTCAACGCTGACAATGTTTAAGACCAGGCTGAAAACAGTTCTGTTTCACCGTGCATATGAAAACTGAAAGTATCTTATCTACACTCTTCACTCTTTTTTAAATTAATGATGAATTCTATGTTTTATGATTTTCCTTTTGTGATTTTATGTATGTTTTGCTCTCCTTTTGTGATTTTGTGTAACTGTAAAGCACTTTGAATTGCCCTGTGTATGAATTGTGCTCTACAAATAAACTTGCCTTGCCTTGCCTTGCCTATAGGTCTGCTGTGATTGATGAGGAGCCCTTGAAGGCAGAAGGTTTTAATGTGTGTATGTTATCCCCAGGGATCTTTGTAGTAAACCTGCACCGTCATCAATGGAACACACAGTAAGAGTTCAATTACGTTTTACAGAGAAACACTGCAACTCCTAATTATTTTATGTGTTTGAGTCATGTATTTTCAGAAAAAATAGCTCGCTCCCCAGTTCACAATTGTACTCGACATAATAAATGGAAGTAATGGTCGTTGCCTGTTGGATTGTTATTGAGTATTATGACCTAAAACAAAGAGAGGTAATTTTCTGAGAGAAAGGGAGGTGAAGGGAGAGTTTTTCTGTACTGATTGGTCTCAGTACTTTTATCCTCTGCTTCCTACTTAATGGGATTCAAGTGAAAGGCACAGTAGCTGAATAGCTGCTATAGAAACCCACAGACACAGACATACAGTTCCAGGCAAAGCCAGCTCAGATTTCAGCGGCCAGCCAACATCTGAACAGTGGATTATCACAGCTTCTTGACCATTATACACCTCCTGAATGGTCTTGATTCCCTGTAAATGGCATCTATACCTTTTGTAAAGCAAGGAAGTGAAAGACATGGTTGCGAAAAAAGAAAAGAGGAGGGCCTTTTTTTTCCACATTCACCTTCAGAAATCTTTTCACGGCACATACAGCTCTCAGACACAAAGCGGCTTTTGTCTGGGGAGTCTGGGGTTAACAGAGTCTTGTTAGGGTCCAGAGGCAAAGCCTCTGGGAATCTACAAACCTTCACACACACAAACACACAGTCTGTTAAATATATAAACTATTGTAAGCATTGTTCTTATTAAGATCAGTACAGGCCAGCTGACTGTAACTAACAATACAAAATGGATTTTTCCTTTTTTGTCAATATGAATCTTGATGAGTTACATTCACCTCCCACAGGAAGATTCAACCCCCCTCAGTACTGAAAACTGCTGGACTATCAGGCCACGTCTATGTACAGTGATGTAGATATATATTTACAGGATGTGGCTTGGGCTAAATGCTGATATCAGCATAAAGAACAGGCTATATACATGCCAAAAAATGCAATTTTCCCCCAAATTTTGCAACGTTTTAACCTATGCTTATTTAACCGTCTTTTTCGGACAAAAAACGAACTCCTGCAATCAGAAAGTTGCAGACTTTGATATGAGGATGTGTGACAATTCACATGTCAATCCACACAATAGTTTTAGATATTTCAATATTTCAAAATAATTTAAGACTGTGTTGCTGACTTTGCAGTATAGCCCTTTTTTAAATTCCAAAAGATACATCTTGGAAACTTGAACATCTGGAAATCCATTGAATGGTTGTCGAAATAATTCAATCTTGCCCAAATAAAACAATGCTAATGTTTTTTGTCCACAATAGCATTTTTAGATTAAAAAGAAAAGAAAAAAGGAAAAAAAAGGTTGCTATTTGCCCTCAAATGCATGGGCAAAATGTTCATGTCTCTTCTACTTTCAGTTAATCTGTGGTTGAGACATTACAGTAAATGGTAAGGGCCACGGTTAAATGAATTGGACTTTGTGACAAACATAAACAGATACAAACTTTGCCTGTTCTCCCACCACTTAATATTTATGTAGCTGTCAATCAACAGAAGCAGAAAAATATGTGGAAAGAACTGCAATGAGTGTTCACAGAGAGCCTTAGACAAAGCAGAGTTGGCTGCATGCACAGAAAGCCTAAGCAGCCAAAACAGCAAGTAAGGTTTGACATTAATGCCGCCCGAACCTAATTCTATTTTTAACTTGAGCCCCAAACACAAATCCTAATTCAGAATTAGATTCAAATAAAATATGTCCCATACTCACATGGTCCTCATCAGTATATAACATACAGTGATGCACACAGACAAACAAACACACGCAAAGTGAATACTTTTTACAGATGTGAATTTAATGACTCTGATAGCAATGAGCACAACCATCACTCAATGCTGTGTGAACAATGTGTGAAGTCAGCGTCATGGAGAATAACGAAGAGAAGATGTATAAGGAGACGAGAGGAAGTCATTTTTTGAATACGCTGCTAAACCCTACATTAGATTTTTTACCTTCTTTCTTGGAAAAAAAAAGAGTCCATCCCTTGAATTTGGCAAAAAGTGAGCGAGCACCAAAGACAGTAGAGTCCTTTGTAATTGGCCCACTGTGGGTTTGGAGAGTCACAAACAGAAATTTAAATATTTTTCATCTGTCACTTTGTTCTCAAGATGAACCGATCTCATTCCACAACCACTTCAGATTATTTTTTATTATTTTTCTCTGTTTTCATTCAAGAGTGCTGCAGAGTCCTCAAACTATGCACTTACTGTGATCCTGTAGATATTTTTTGCTGTGGCAGAAACAAATTAAGTCCCAATGGAACTGTAATGGTTTCTGTTGCATTCTATCACAGTGTTTGGCAACACCTGCCTACGTCAACCAATAAGGCAAGTACATATATCCTGTGTGTGTGTGTGTGTGTGTGTGTGTGTGTGTGTGTGTGTGTGTGTGTGTGTGTGTGTGTGTGTGTGTTGTGTGTGTGTGTGTGTGTGTGTGTGTGTGTGTGTGTGTGTGTGTGTGTGTGGGTCTGTGTGTGTGTGTGTGTGGTGTGACCTGGCAGTTTATGGCCTTTAAAGCATAAAAATGTTCAAGTGTCCTGACCACATGTGGGGAAAGTTGAAAAGAGCAGCCACTGTGGTTAATGCAGCCACTTCAAAGACCACCCATATCACTAATATTACTTTTTACTTGAGCATAGATTTTATACACAAATAGGATCAATACCTAATATTTTGCTTATTGCAATGGCAATTACATTAAAGTATTTTTAAAAATCCAAAAATAGCAAAGCACTTCCTTATGTTAACAGTTAAAAAAAATGTATAAATCATCTTGAAACCTGCACATAAAGTTTTCACTTTACGAGAATCCCTGTGGTGACACTACTTTTATGCAGCAAATAAAAACTAATTCTACCTTTGTTTTTGGGGTTTTATATTAGTTTTTCATGAGTGATCTAACTCTGACTTGACTTAATGTGTACATTAATTTTGTAAATGAATGTTGGTAAACAGAAGAAATATATATTTGTTGGTGGGTGCTGCAAATGTCATTTCTCTGTATTTAGTCTAATAACATTTTATGGCAATTTTCTGTCATTGTGAACAAATGTGCATGAAATAACACCAATAAACCAGAAAAAAGTCAAATTTAATGTAATAAAAGGGGAAAAAGGGGAAGAAAGGATTGATATTTGCAGTTAGTGAGCAGAGAAAATAAACTTTACTTCAAATCTTTATTCTTGTAGCTTTGCCTCAGTGATGAACACATTTTATAGAAGTTGAGCCTTTTCAACCCCCCAGTGAAGATCACTTTATTCCAAAGAACATATTTTACACCAGTAAAAGCCCGTGAATCCCAGAGTGGGAACACCAATAAGATCAGACGCCGTTGTTGAATAATGGTGACCTTAGTTTGAAGGGGAATAGGTGGAAGATGAAGTTGGGGCAGGACGGGACTCTGATGCATGGTCAAACTCCCAGAAAGAGTCACCCCCAGCTCTCGCTGCTACACCTCCGCTCTGTGGCGAGTTAATGAGGAACAGAGTGTGGTTACAGTCACTAATCAAAGCCAGCTCTGGAAACAGACCTTTAGCTGGCCGCTCATTTCTCTCACTCACCTCTTGTTACTTTGTCTTTCCTCCACATCATCTATACCTCTCCTCTGCTCTTCTCTCCTCCTCTCCAATATCCGTACCTGCCGTTGACTCCTCTTCCTGTTTTGCTCCTTTTCTGTCAGACGTCTCTCGTAGGCCCCGCATTCATTCGTCATGCGGTCTGAGAACATCGATGACGTGTGTGTGTGTGTGTTGCTGATAGCGGGGCTACAGGAGGGCCTCGGGGATCACATGGCCCATTAAGAAGAGCGGAGGAGCAGAGACAAATAACCCCGGGGCAACTCGCAATTGTGTCAACACATCCCACACTTACAATTATCAGGGAACATTTATAACTCCACGGCTTCATTTGCATAGTATAAAACCGTAGCATACTGTAGATGTTTGCATACGTCCATGGTTGCGCGTGAAACTATGGGAATTTATGTGTGAAGTGTGATTGCAAATCCAAACACATGTGAATGCATTTGCACACATGCACATAATCCACCTAATGTTCATTTATGCCTCCATGAAAAATCACCCTCTGTTTCCCAGCTGGGGAATTACTTCAAAGGCACCATGCAGGATGAATAACATGTAACAGTATCTCCTACTTGTCCATGTGAAAGAGGACAAGATCCTCCGTCTTCGTTGCTCCATCGGTGGCATTTCTTCGCTCTGATTAATAGGATTTTGATTGCAACTCGCAGACCTGTTCCTGCCTGCCCAGCCATATATACTGGCTTACTATTTCAGTTTGCTGATGTACAAAGCGTAAGCATGCACGTAAGAGTGACGGTCATGTTTAGGCGCCGCCGTATCATTCTAATTGACAGCTGTAGCTTTAGCTCTCCCTTTAAAATCTTTAAGTGTTTTATGCAATGACCTGGGCATGGAGAAGCAGTAAAGAGGCAGCAGCTGTGGGGTTACGGCTCAGCAGAGGACCACGAATAGAAAGACCTAGGGGGGTTGTCTCAAAACGGGGTGGCAAAGGAAAAGGGGAAAATGTGGCCAAAAAAAGGGGGAAAGTGTTTTCTTTACAATTATGCAATGATCCCATGATAATTGATCAGTCTAGGAAATACATGCCCAGAGCACATAGTAAATTCATGCATGCACCAGAGACTGGATGCTGCAATGATTGCTCCACAAGAACGTTTTTACTGTAATTATTTCCAATCTGCAAATTTGGCTGGATTTTCAGCACAGACAAATGGAATATTGTTTGCACTTTTTTCCCCCCCAGCTACAATCATTTCTCTCCATCTTTTTTTATTTGCCTTTCAATTAATTGAGTTTTAGACTGGAATTCTGAAAGGTAAATACATCTCTCTGGGAGTGTGAGGATGAGGATGGCTGCAGAAGGCCTCACGCTGTCACAGCAAAACATGAACACAGCTGAGGTGAAGCAGCTCAATGTTTTTATGTCACAGGACAGTTCATGTGCTATTATTGTTCTATTATCAACGATTCGGTGCTGCTCCCTTTTTTTTTTGGCCAGAAATAATAGCCGAGGTGCTTTTTTGCTAAATAGTCACAAGATTATGGGAACAGTGTTGGTTTGAGAACTGAGACTTTTTGGGTTTGTTTGAATGAATTTATATTATAAGCACATGTGGAAATGCAAACAAATGGCACAGCGCTAGTCTGCATGTTTTCAATATAGTGGAATCGAAAGCGCTGCAAGACATGCTGAAATCATTTTACCTTGAATCCATTTCTCTATTATGAAGTGAAGGTTTCTGTCTTGATTCTCAGAGTCTGTGTAGTGACTTATGTCTGAGTGGCTTTCACCTGTTTCAGCATCTCTCACTTCGCCTAAACATGAACTGGCCACAGGATCAACGTGGTGGATAACACTGATGCTGCTTGACACATCCCGGATGAATGAATAATGAAATATTAACAGACGCCATGTGTCTCTAATCCCACTTTTAATCACATAAATGGATCAGGTTTATGGGTTACCCAAAAACATAGAGTGTGTGAAGAATCGTTGACTAATGTAAGAGCCAACGAGGCTAAAAGGGGTTAGGAACAAGAACAAGGAGGGAGAGAGGGATTGTATGTCAGTCCCTTTGTCAAGGATTACATATGCGGTTGGGACTGAAGCGTGAGGCATAATGTTTTTGTTGTGGTTTTCAGTTTCAGTGACAAAATAAACTACAGGAGTTTTTGCTTGTGAGAAAAAGGGTGTTTGCATATCTGTAGCTGTCCTGGTATTTACTGTGTTTATGGACAGTTGCGATACACATCCCCATGTGGACAAGTGTGTGTATACTGTATACGCAGGCTCACGGTTCACTGCTTACCCGCTTCCAGCATTTTTCAGAATTGAGAAACTACAGGAAAGAACCGGAGTTGAGGCGATCTGCTGTAAATATCAAATAAAGTCCAGGAACAAATTTATTATCAATTTTTTCCTAAATGTTGTGAGGAGGAACCTACATTATCAAGCGCGAGAGACGAGTTCCTAAAAAAGAATCAGGAACGGCGTGGGCCCACCGCAATAACATTCCTTCAACTTACAGAAAGCGTTAATGCATGACAACAGTATATCATGGGTCGAGACTTCAAAAAGCCGAGTCAGCGCTGTTACTGTGAAGCCGTAATGTGTCTCTGGGCTGTTTTTCCTCGGCTCCTCCCGGGCAACATCACAGAAGCAGCTGAAGGCATTTCTTCCCGCGGCCGGACAGCAGGTGTCAAACTGTATAGATCCACCACCGAACTTATCAGCCAACTTAACACCAGCTGTAGCTCATGTGGCTCGTTCTGGCATAAAATCACAGTTGAGACCATAAAAACTAGCACAACTGACGTTTAAACCCCAAATTTATGGTTGAATATAAAGTGACTTACGAGACTTCTTTTCTTTTTGAGAAAACTTACTAATATTTTATCCGCCGTATTTCAAGGATTGACACCCTGCTGTTTGTCATTAACGTTACTAGAGGATTCTTGCTTGGATTAACAAAATTGTGTTTTTCTGTGCAGCAAGCACAACAGACGGGGTCCGGAGTCATGTGCGGTTTGTTGCAAAATTAAACATTTGTTTGAAGGAGTTAGGCCATGTGATGACAATGTTGTGAGGCAATATTTTGATGGATTGTGTGATTCACAAACCTTTTTTTTATATGGACAAAACTGATTGTGTCTATCGCAAGAGCATTGAAAAAATTTGGAAATCTATAATCCATTGACAGTGCCAGAAGAAGAGGAGACTGCCTTGCATATATTGCGTCATGTTATGTAACCTATAAATTTGGAATTTTTTTTTTTGCTGCTATATTTGGCGGCTCTTGAAACCTTGCAGATATTATAAAGCTATTATCAACAGCACTGTTTCTCCTTTGATTCAACATCTCGGGCTAAAGACCCTGTTGACAGGCCATTGAGGTGGTCCATATGGCGGCGTGAGGGTGGAGGGCTCGTGACTCTCTGGAGGATGTAGAGGAAACCAGACAAAGAGCTTTAGCCAGCAGGCCCTCAGCCGCACAAGGCCTCAATGGAGCAGTGGCAGATTCCCCGCTGGGACCAGTTGCCTGCATGTTCTCAAACCGAAGTCTGATCTGTAGAAACTGGCCACTCCGCCATAATACGTGCAGCCATCCATACTCCTCCCCCCCTGGGGCGCATAGTCTCTCTCTGTAAGGTGGATAGTAGTTAAGGAATGTTTAACAATCTATTGGCATGTGACGGCTTCATGTTTTTTTTTCCTAAATCATCAGCAGCAGCATCCAGAGTTCTTTGGACCAGGGTGTTGCTGTTATTAAAAAAGGATATGGTGCACAAGCTGTAATATAATGTTATGCTGTTTTAATAAAGACAATTCAAAGGTTCTATTATGAAGCTGAAAGGATGTGTTTGTGGTTTTAAGTACCAAAAATCATCTTTTTGTAGCTTTATATCTCCTATCTCAAGCTTTTCTCTAGAAAAATCAGGTGGTTTTGTGTTCATCTCATTAATATTACACAAGCCTCTCCTCTGGTTGCTTTGCATGGCTGCAAATATTTGGTGGGCTATAATGTATATGTGTAGTTGTGACATCACAACTTCACAGAAATCTTGACAGCTCGTTTTAAGGTACAGTTTCTGACTGAAGTTGTGCACATTTCTCTGCGGATTGAGAGTGTTGAAACGCGGGACATTTTGATAACTCTCAGACCTCTCTGCAATAGAGAGACACAGATGAAATTCGGCAGATGATGTTGGCAGGATGTGTCTTTGAAAAAAAATAAATAAATAAAATCCCCAGGACACCTGCAAAGCCTTCGGACCTTCGGAGAACAACCTGATGTGTGATTTACACTTGCATTCGGCAAAAAGCATTAACCGTTCTTTGGTCGTGTAGTAAAGAGATGATTCATGCGGAGAGCAGGAGATGGACCCCTGGAGTGAGACCTCCCAACACAGACAGATGGGCCGCAGAACTCTGTGCCACAACTCACATCTCCTCGACTAATCCTCTTATGCACCAGACTCAGGTGTGAGTAAAACTAAACAGATTTAGTGTGTGCCACCTGAATGGAAAAAAAAAGTAAAATGTGAGCATGTGTCGCCACAGCTCTTTCTGTGTTATATAAACTATTCCTGGAAGTGGGAGAAGAACTGAGGGTTTTTTTTTATTTTGGGAAGATGCGGTGAAGCAAACTCGTTAACGCAAGAAAGAAAGAAACAATCGGGGATGAATGTGCTGCCAAAATCTGCTTATGTAACCAAACTACTACAGTCCATTCACCTCTGTGTATAAAGTAAATCTTGCTGATTGTGGCAGAAATGTTGAAATACTTGGACATGTTCTGACTTCTCCCATGACATGCCACGGGATGGCCCCCATTAACATTTGAGTGTGTGGGTGTGTATTTGATTGTGTGTCCCAAGAGCTGCGCACTTTAGTTGCTTGTTTAGACTCAGGCAGGTTTTTGAGAGGGGCTAGTGGCATAAAACGTAAAGTTTTGACATGCCAGGCAGCCTGTGTGACAGTGAGCAGGTGGACTCTCTAAAGTGTCCTTTCACCTCCGAGCCGACAGACCCTCGCCCCAAAACGTCAGCTTTTAACGAACTTTCCCAGTTTGCTTGTTCTGTCTCTCTCTGTATTGTCTCTCTCTCACACACAAACACACACACTTAACTTTTCTAGCCTGTGAGATAAGTCAATATAAGTCCTTTCAGCTGTCAGCTGATTCTGCCACCACGCTCTCTCGTCTGTCTGGTCTCCATGGCATCATCCATAATGTCTGCTCCAAACCCAATACGCAGACACCCTGCAGCATAATGCTGCACACAGATCCGAAATGACCAGCACTCATGATTTATTTCTATATTTCCTAAAATATATGTTTATGCTTAACCATTGGGTCAGATATTGCATGCATAACTTCCATAAAGAAAGATTTGTACTTTATTTGACGAGATGCAGTAAATCACAGGCATAAAGCGCCGTTACTGTCCTTGTGGTACACTTTTCTGTTCCTCACTTATTTTCATGATAAAGTGTGCTGTCAGCAGGTGGTTTGCTTTCCCACAGTTGTGTGATGAGAGGATATTTCTCCAATAAAGATTAAAAAAAGGAAGAAAGAATAGAAAAGACAAAACCAAACATTATTCATGTTGCCTCACGAATTTGTGAAAAAAAAACACAGTGAAAAACACCTCCTTGTGTCTAGAAATGCAAAGCTGTCAACTGCACAGATTATAAAGTGTAAAGAGATGTTGGCGTTGTCTTTAGTTCGGTTGTGTGCGTTTTGGCTTAAAAGCGCTAATAGTCATTCCAGCGTGTAGTCAGTGCAAAAGACAGGGCTCATTTATGTTTTCCTCTCAGATCCCTCTATTTACACACATATACACACATATGCATGCACCCACGCTCTCTGGAGTATTTCTTCTGGTGGATGAAAGCCAAATGTTTGGCAACAGGCTTCACATCTGCATCCCGTTAAATATACTAATGATCCCCTCAGCAGCATGTGCGCACACACACAAGACTTGTATATACACACACACATTGACGAGAAGTGTTCAGCAACTATACAAAGGCAATTGTTTAGGGATTCACTTAAACCGAGAAGTGTCGCTTCTTTCTAAACACAATCTGGGAGGTGTGCGTTTGTTTTTTCTTCATCCCTCTTGTCTATTTATGGGAGCGATGGATGTAACAGAAAACTTTACGCTCCTTGTGAGTCCTCTCCAGTTTCACTTTGGGTTTTTCATTAATTTGAACCAATGAAAATTCCGAAAGACAAACCATGACTAAAAACAAACACGTGCACATAAATAGTCTCCTATTTCTTCTCATAGCACAGGCAACAGACCATGTTAGGTGGGGGAACACATGCAAATATCCTGTCTTTGCCTGGTTGGCCAACACCTTTTTTTAATTTCCTATTAGACATGACAAATGTTAAAATGCAGATATAATAAATAAATACATAAAACTAAAATATGATCATTTGCTGGTCATGACAGAAATACCCCATGTCATACAGCCCTCACAGTAATATGAGTTACACTAATGATAAAGGTATGTTTGTAAGTGTGTGTTTGTGTGCGCGTGCGTGTGTTTTAGGGGTGGGGGTCCTGGTGGTTTGACGCGTCCCTATTGAGCCTCGTGCGTAATTGGTCAATTTCACATGAGATCACCACATTTATAACGGAAAAAGATGTGCCTACAAAATAAAAGCACGAATCACTATTCACTGGGATATTGCACAAATAGAATTTGTCTTGTAAGTGAATCATTTTATTTCTTGTGATATAAGTTGATAGGTTATATTATTAATCTGTAAAGGTTTTTTATAAAGAACCCTGAGAGGTTTGTGGCTTTTATTTTGTTACATACAACAGGAACTCTTTTTTTTCTCGCTCGGCTGAGACTTGACACCCGGTGCGTAATTTAACACCCCGCCACGGTCCGGTCTGTCACATCTCCTCTGGACTTTACTCTGAGCTGGATCAAACCTCGTTGGCATTAAAGCAGAATGGATGCGAAGTTGCTGGCAGTTGTGGCTGCGCTCACCGTGTTGTTATATGCGCCTCCATCACAAGGTATGAACTTTTTTCTTAATGAACTGTGTGTGTGTGTGTGTGTGTGTGTGCGTGTGTGTGTGCATTTCTAATTGAAGTTTGGCTTATTTAGACAGGAATTTAAACGTATCATGTTGTAAAAAAATAGTCTATTTTAATTATTTTATTTATTTAATCGTTATTTCGATCATGTCAGGATGGATCACATTTACTTATAAATTTGTAGAAAAACAAAAAAAATAATAAAATGCATCAATGAAAAAGAATAAATCACAATATAATGCACACGTGTTACCTTCTAGAAGAATTTTAGAATTGTAGAATTGTACTTAATCCCAGTTTTACGCGCGGTGCCAGCGCATTTACTATATCCAAATTGAAATTACATCAATTTAAATCAGAAATTCCTATAGTAGTAAATTAAATGCAAATAATAGTTTCAGGTAGGTAAGAATACGTTGCTATTACTGTTGTTGCAGTTTGTTCTGCAGGGTTTTTTTTTCTTTTCCGCCGTGCGTAAAGTGCCAACCGGGGAGCACATGCGTTTCTTCACGCGGAATAAAATTCCTTGCTGGATCACTGATCAACATGTGTATTTGTTTTGCTCTTTTGTTTCCATTTAATTACGCGCAAATGAGGGAGCTGTAAAACAAAGCCTCGGCAGCAGTCTACATGGCGACATCAATCATTCAGCGCGAAGGTGTTGCGCTCTTTATCATGTTAATACCGTTAGATCAGGTGTAGAAAGAATTAGCATGGAGTTTAATCTATGGCGGTGCTTCTCACCATCTGTTGTTGTAACCGCCACGTTCTCCTATCGGCTTTAAAAAATAGTTACTGAAAGGAAAAAAATGACATTGCGTATTTCCATTTCTTTTTGGAGGGGAAATATTTCACAGCCTTTATGTTTCATCGTTAATATTCTAAAACGACGCCGAAATAGTTGTGTAATCATCTAACGGAGCCCTCTTTCACGTAGGCCTCATGAAAAAAAGATAAGAAAACATGATCCCGTTTATTTTTCCAGACAAATTAACCGTACACACCACTGTGTGTACAGACCTGAAAGCTGAACGTTTGTACTGGAAAATATTCACATCCATCAGGAAATGCGGACCACACAGTGGAAAGTTGTTTGTGATCTATAAACCTTGATATAAAAGTTTCTTCCTATGTGGGCTGCATCAAAGTAAAAAAAACAAAAAAGTGCACAATGTGGAAAAAAACATAAAAATGCTTAAACCTGTGATTTTTATTACATGTATGCATCATATATTTTAATGTAGCCTCTTTAAAGTTAATTGGATTGGCTCTAGTCCCCTGCAACCCTGCAAAAATAAATGAATAAATTGGTATAGATAATGTGTTGATGGAAAATTCTACACACAGTACAGTACGGGCTGATTGCATGCATAAACAATATTTATATGTTTAATGTTTCAGCTTGTTGATGTGCCAACAAGGACATTATATCCGATTTGTCCGTAATAATGTTTAACCATTTTTATGTTAAGCAGAATCTAGCGATAACACATTTTAATCGATTACATACTATTTCCCTCTTGAAACATGCTTTGCTTAATATGGTAAATGGCTGATGTTAATCTGTTCATTTTTTTCCCTCAGCAAAGCCCATCAGTCTGGTGGAGAGATGCTACTGCCACTCAACAGTCAACAACCTCCCGCGAGGCTACATCCAGGAGCTCAGATTCATCCACACACCCAACTGCCCCTTCCAAGTGATGTGAGTGTTGTTTTTAACACGGGCTTCAGTGGGTGGTGTAAAATGGGAAATACTACTTTCCATTAATAGCTGCATATCACCGGTTTAACCTGATAACCTGTTATCGCACTCCTATAGGATGTTCTCTGAACTTGGATCGTATGAATTGATTAGATATAGGCTTATCTGAACTTTATTGATCTTACCAAAGTTGGTTTACCGCCGTGGCTATGTGACCATTACTGTATATAAGGATCCGTCTCATGCTGGCGGGCGTCTAGATTCTGAAAGCTAGATTCTTGTCCCTCTAAGGTGATCATTGCTAAATACCGATAGTTGTTCTCCTAATTTGACTTGATAATCTGTGATAAAATATTCCAATCGTCATAGAAATATTGTTCTTCCTTATTCCTTACCTAAAGGGTTTTTCCGTTGGCACCAACACAAACGCACACAAGTGCATGTTTTCTCCCCTGGCCTTCAAACGTCAGACAGGTTTCCTCCTTATAAGACATTTCTCACCATCAATCTCCTCAGAGGTGACAAGACAGAGAAAGGAGTTGTGCATGCATGTTCTCACACACGCCCCTCTGTCACTCGCTCTCACACACATCCACAGAGGACGTTTTTTTTTACCACAGGCACACTAACGCATCCACAGGAAGTGCATTATTTGTGTATGAAGGAACGCGAAAGGGGAGGCGGGAACTGGAAGCAGTTTTGTTCTCGACGGGAAAGGCAATAATTGTGGGTTTTCTAATTGGGTTTGCATCTCGTTTGCTTGTCACGCAGCATTTCCTCTTCATACCACGCTCCCAATCTTTTTTCGGTCCGGTCTGTGTGGAGCACATTTACAGATGAAAGTGTGCCGCAACAAAAGCACAACACAGATGGGCACAGGAAGAATGTCAGGAACAATTGAATATTTGAGACTCAAAATGGAATTGACAGCTCCTACAAAACCGCGGTGAAACCAACATATTTTTACAGTTATCCAAAAACAAGACACGTGTGCAAAAGGAGGCATGATCTCCCTCATGCAGACATATGATCCAGACATGACCCATTCTGTAAATAACCACAGGGTTATGCTGGATGTAGAAAGTAGCCTACGGCCACATGCTGAGAAATTGTCTCCTTTACCTCCACATTCTCAATTAGACATCTCAATTAAGACTTGTACTCTTAAAAGAACGTATTCTTTAGCTGCATAAATAGCAGCAGCAACATCACAAGATGGTGGAAAAGAGTGATTGGTCATTATCAAACTAATGCACCTCTGTGAGAAAGTTCTCTGCGTCAAACTGACAAGATGGTGTTAATTCATGTTGTTTGATAAGAACGTGTCAAGATGTCACTGATTTTGAATGATTCACTCTTTCATCTTTAAGTGAACTATTTCTTTTTTTTCGATCAGTGCCAAGCTGAAGACAAACAAAACGGTGTGTGTGAACCCAGAGATCCGATGGCTTCAGCAGTACCTGAAGAACGCCATCAATAAGTAAGTCACTGCTGTATTATTAGTTAAGCACTATCTGCCGTTAACTGTTCGTCATCAGTTGTCAGATTTGACCAGGGCCCGGCATACATGTAAGATCACTTCTGGCTGATAGAAATTTAAATAAGGATGCAGAAGCACAAATGCGCATTTAAACATCTCTCAATAGACCATTGTGAAAGTGACAATTCCTAATTGCCCAATTTATAGCCCCAGATTTGAAACATGCTGGTACATGACTGAGTGGGAGTAGAGTCTCACTCCAGTTTCACACACAAACTGTGGGTTTGTTTAATGTACAAGCTTGAACATTTGATCGGCTCCGACTAGACTGCCTGTCATAGGTTCAGCCCAGGTCAACTTTGCAAGATCCCATATAGGCCTGCAGCTGTTTGTAGCATTAATGCAACAACTTGCATTCTGCAGCCATACTGAGGTTCCTCTGAGATTCAGAGGAGCACAAAGTCGCTGCCAACATCGGCTGTCTGCTTCCTGCCTTAAAGCAGGAGACACTGAAAAAGTTGGCACCATAAAGTTTATTGAAGGGATTGTTGCCATCCTGAACCCCTTTAGCGGTCGGAAGAAACAAACCCTGGGCTGTGCTGCGGAGGCAGATGATGAGTTTCAGGGTGGTTTTAAGCATTTCCTGTCCTTCTAGCAAGGAAACCTTCAACGCACTGCTGCAGTCTCCTCAACGCTGCAGCCTCTGACATGTGCACACCCAACATTCATAGCCCCGTAGTCAGATCGTCTGGCTCAGGATTGAGGAGCATGAGGCGTGAAAGTCCTCTGCATAACAACAGGACCCACGTAGAGGATAGACGGCGGCCATTCACCATGGATCCGACCTAATGTGTTTCCAAAAACACATACCGCCAAAGGGAGGGACACACTTATTTACAATGTAAAGAAATGCACACAATTCCAGTCCGAGCGTTACGCTGCTCTATAATCCGGTAAACAAGGCCATGATTACATTTGTGGGTTAGTTGAAATATGGCTAAAATTTATTATTATTATTATTTTGGTTTAAATTGTTAAACCAAGGTGTGGCAAGTGGCCCAGTGGGTAGGCAGCCGCCCCATGCAGAGGCTACAGCCCTCACCACAGGAGGTCAATCCCACATCGGGCAGGCCCCTCCTGCATGTCAGTCCTCCCCCCTCCCTGACCCTTCCCCATTACTATCTATAAATAAAAAAAAATGATTAAACTGCACGGCCAAATGTGCTTTATGATTTGTTTATTTACTTCATTATTAAACTCATTCATTTGTCTTCCAGGGTGAAGAAATCCAAAAAGGGAAACTAAAATGCCTGCAGTGATCTCTCCGAGCCTTCCTGAGGATTTGGACCATCATCACCGATATATTACCTGAGATATGAAATCATCCGGCATGTTTTACAGCACTTATCATGGCCGCCGCGCTGCGGCCTCTTGCATGGAAATTTATCTCCAACTCTCGATTCAGCCCCGTCCTCACCGTCGCCACTCTCACTGCTTGTAGAGAAGTTATTAACGCAAAATGCAATTATATCTGTGAGTGTTTGTTTTTCTATCTTTATTGTATATACTTTTTTGTTAATGGACTTAAACAGTAAAGAGCTATTTTTGGAGATCGTCTTGTCCCTCTGGCTTCTCTGTCATTTAGAAGAAAACTATCAACCCCAGGGTCAACATATTTGAAGGAATGTTGACTCAACAAATATGAGTCAACATCCCAATTGCAAGTAGCAGAGTCCTGTGGTCTGCTGAGCTGTCTGCTTATCCTTATTGTCCCCGCTTTTAAATTGTACAAAATAGACGAACAGCAATCCTGCTTCTAAAAGCTGAGAAACAGGCCGGGCCCCAGATTTTGCCAATTTGCATTTTAAGTTAATTGGCACCGTGGAATTTCAGTGGGTGCCAGCAACCCCCAGACTGAATATAAGACGCATACGAGATTTTAGTAAAACTCACAATTACAAGCGTTTTTGTGTTGGCCAAAAAAGCCAGAGCATTTCCTGAGTTGCTCCGCGACTGTGATTATGTGACCCCATTACCAAACATGTCTGCTTGCTTTTCATTCTTTGGGGGAAAGCTGAACATCTGGATCCCAAACAGTTTTAATTAAGCGATCAATGAGATTTTACCGGAATCATAAAGTTACGTCAGTATGCTCACCACTAGCTAACCACTCACAGTTAATGGTGTTACAAAACTGTGTCAGAACGATGAGCCCATGATAGCCTGCCATTAAAAAGAAGAATGTACTGCCATTAAAAAAGGATGTACAGCAATTTGAATAATTACCACATCAGTAGTTAGAATAGAGGCAATTAGTAGCAGCAGAGAGAAGTAGAAACATCATTACTAAGAAGTAGAGATGTACATAGACGTGACTACCTACAACTGTCATGCAAATAGCAATGCACTTTATATCTGATGTATTCAAAAAAATAACCTATACCCACTAAGCCTGATCATTAAATTCTGTCTTTTATTTTATGTTTATCATGTCTTTTCCATTCTGTTCCTTTTAATTGATGAATGTGTAGCTGCATTTAATTGTTAAATCCAGGGAGATGCCATCTATTCATTTTAAATCTCCTTGCCATTTGTAAAATTAATATTATATAAATGTTTTATTTTTGTACTCTTTTATGCATTTATATATTAAATCCAAACATTTAAAGGAAGGCACTGTATTGTCACAACTGAGCCTTGCAGCAAACATTTTATTGTGAAACTTTGCCAATGTAGACGTTCCTACTGTATGTGTTTTCAATACTTTTAATCCTAAATACACATGCTGATGCATACCCACTGATGCATACACACACACATATACACACACATGGTTAAGACAAAGCAAACACAATCACAGTGCTGCAATTATGTACCAGTGCACTGTACTAGCGGGTTAGAGGAGCAATCTAGAGACTTTGATGTGAGAACATGTGTTTAGCCTTACTCACAGGGGAAAATAAAAGCCAGGGACAATGATCCAGCCTGTTACTTAACTATTAACTCAACAAGCAGCCATTAGGAAAACATTAGAGCTAAAAGGGATGAACTTTTAACTTCCCAGTAGGGGCATTAAGTGAGGCGGAGCACAGTAGTAGATGTGATGAGAGTGGAGGGTCCGCTGAATAAAACATCGGGGCGAGATAAAGCCCCGTGACTGGGGCCCCACAAGCCATTTTGGCCATGTTCACTGATTAGCTTTGATGTCCAGAAAGCAGAACTCCTTCGTGAGATTATGCCATTGATTCAGCTGCAGATCAATTAGATACAATCACGCGCTGATTGTGCTAAGCAGCCGGTATCGTTGCGGGAATCTGCAGGTAGCAACAAGGATTTTCCCCTCAAGTAATGTGAAGATTAGGCAGCTTGTCCTACGAGGCATTTTTTTAATCTTTATTATAGAGGACAGATTCTCATATCTTATAATGTTAATCATGTGTATTCTGAAGAAACTTTGATTAAACTTCTTAAGTCAAATATCCCACATGTCATTTGCTCTTTTTTCATCACTCTGCACTGTTTTACTTGGCTCAGCAATCACTGATCTCTGCTTTGTTAAACAGGGAGACGTGCCCTGCACAGGAACATGTACAGATCTGATATATCCTCTAATGAAAAGCCGTTATTTGTAATAGTGGGTAACTCATTGTGTTCTTGGGATTTCTGCCAACACAGTTAAACTATGCAGGTGGTGTGACCAGTGCCAGGAAGGCTGAGGTGTAGCGAAAGAGGGTGTAAAAAATGTACCTGAATAGTACATTTACTTGTAATATATGATATCATAGTATAAAAAAGGAAAGGGAAATCTTAAAAAGCATGATTTGTGCCCCTTAAGAGTCTGTGGTGCAAGTCTGTACTTTATAGTATTGTGAAATATTCATATAATTTTCTCAAGTATAATGAAACCAGCAGCCCACTCAGCACCTGGGTATGAGTTATAGCCAGCAACTTACTGGTTTAAAGGCTGAGGAATGTAGAATGACAGAGAAAGACATATGCAATTCATATTCACATAGCCTTCAAAACTCTAACGGGGTTTCGAGTTCAGCCACAACGTCAGACACGATGCTGACACCTGACAGATGAATAGAGATTTGTCATAGAAATGCAAAGAAATCGCATAAGAACAAGGGGCAAGTAGAGTGTACGCGCTCATTTAACTCACGGTGCATGTTTCCTCCATCTTTAGATGTAAGGGCTGCCAGATGTGCAGCCAATGAAACTCCACTTAGTGGTTATTCATCATGAAAAGCTGAGCCTGAAAATATAACATTTTAGCATGAGTGTGCATGAGTGTGTAATAGAGGTCACAGAAAGCCACTTCAAGAGGGTCCCAGTGGACATTTCTCCGCCAGGTCAGCTCAGGTTTTAATAAAATCTACAAGGTGGTAAAGTTAACTAAGGGTCAGTTTGAATGTCCCTTTATATATCAGCATGAGTACGATGTCCCTTCCTAGCTCTACTCCACAAACTCTGCGTCCGTTTTCTTCCTCCAGCCACGCAGGCAGCTGAAAAGCAGCGATTTAGAAACCTATATCGTTAGTCACTACCAGAAATGTCAAGGGACCGGCAAAAAAATCCCCGGCAGTGTGAATCAGGTGGTCAAAACGCGGACAAGTCCTCATCACTGCGGTTTGACCACAGAAGAGTAAAATCCTGTGACGCAAGAGTTACCTCCAGGGGGGGGGGGGGATGAAAAATATCAGGACAGCAGCATTCAAACTATAATGAAAGGAGTCTCTCTCTGTCCACCCATTATTTTACTTCCATTTATTTAGTTCACACTTGTAAGGTGTATTGATGAGGATGCAAAAAAGCATCTTAGAATTGATGTCACAACTATACAGTGTATACACATTTTCAACATTTAAAATCAGCCAATGAGAGGAGAGGCTTATTAATATTAACTGACAGTACCTGTTGTTTCTAGAGCTCCAAAAAAGAAGCTTGAAAGAGGAGATGTAAAACCATAGCAAAACCACAAATATATCATGTCAGTGAATCAAAACTCAGGAAATGTGTGAAATATGGGACCCTTTAATATGTGAATTGTTAGCAGGAAAGATGATGCAAGTGTTCTTCAATACTTTGTGGTCCACTGCAGGTCTGATTGTAATCACTGATCCTCCATAAAAATGCTCCCTGGTTTGCAAACCTTTGAACAGTACAAACGTTGCTTTTATTTTCACACGCAGGAAAAAGGCAAAACAAATGACTAGTTTGTTGTTCTGACGAACCAATGGTACAACGCTAATGATACGGGTTAATGGACCAGTTTTGCTTTCACATTTGACCCCCTCAAAGAAAACTTAACATTTTCACCCTTCTACAATTAGTTTAGAGCATGAGGTCAGCTACTGCAGGGCAGATGCATGGCTGTCATGTGGGATTAATATTGGGGTTTTCCGGTTGAAGGGTCATGATTTCCTAAATTCTTTGGCACCCAGCTATGAGACTTTCTACAATATGTTAAGGAAGAGGGCAATGTGTCATCATTTTAGATCAAAGATTAAAAACAATGCAATGAGCCTAGCCAGAGTGGGAAGCTCAAATAACAGGAACAGTGAAGTAATCTATCAATTTATTGTTGCAAATATTGTCAAACAACTACAAATATTTCCTTGTTTGTACAATCTGTACTATAGAAGTAATTTTGACTGAGTAAACTTCCACGCCAGATGTCATCTATCATGGATTATTTATTTGCATATTGTGCAGAGCTGTCCATGTTCTTCTTTTTGATCAGATAAACTGCCTTTTAGCACCTTTCTCTTTTTTTCCCTCCAGGTATACATGCATTTATTTCCTATCCTCCAGATAAACTACGACAAGTAAGGATAGGTTCACATTTTTTTCATGACAGTCAGAAGCCCAAATAAACATTAACACATGTTTATTCTTGCTGTAACCATTCCTCCTGTTCACACCGGCCATTACAAGAGCCACAAATAACTAAAGTGTAAGAGACTGTGATCAAAATCCATAAGCCTCCTGTGCAAAAATGTATTTGAACATTTATTTGAAGATAACTTGAGGGTTCAGCTGTCCAGATTGGTCACATATCTTTCGAGGTATGCATCTTGTAAGTGTCCAAATCCATCCTTTCTATGATCCTCCAGGGAAACACCGGTCAAAGAAACACAATTACTTTCCCTAAACAGTATATATCATTGTGTTTGACTTGACTGAGATTCTTCTTCTTGACAATTTTAACTTTTTTCCTCAAAACAAAATGTGCTGTTTTGTCCAAATCGATTAAAAGAACATTTGAAGAAGATCTTCTTACATGACTTGTGTATTGTTTTAAAATGTCAACCTGTCCTTTAAAACTCTTTAAAGTAGTGATAAATGCTGTTAAATGTTTGTGTGTGTGTGTGTGTGTGAGTGTGTGTGTGCCTGTATCCACGGATCCTGCTGTGTCTCAACCAGAGCTGCCCTCCTGCTCCCCCGCGTGCTTGTTATTTACCCCCACCCCCTGTCCCAGACCAGGCCACAGGCCTGAGGGCATCATGTGCACCAAAATCATGTTTCCCAAGGGAAACATTAGCAAAGTCATAGCTGTTCTCATATCAGATGACCCGTAGCACATTTCCACGAGCACACACACTCTGACTCTGAAAAGTCCCATGTAATGATTTGTAAATGACTTGTTGATTGTGCGAAGGCGGGGGCACTGCGTGTCGTTAATTGCTTTAACACTGCCAGTGACCCGCCAGGACATTAATCACAATTATGACGAAATGACTGAGCCCAACTCTCCGAAGAGTTTGTTACGGCGACGGATGTTGGGAGTGACCAACACGCGGTGTGTAATAACAGCGGCATGTGTGTGTCTGTTTGAGAATGAATGGGAGGCTAATAGAGGGGCCCCGGTGGACGGTTAAAATAGCCCTCCTGCAGTCTCTACCTTTCATGTGCTAATATTGCCAAGGTTATGAGTCCCAATACCATCCATCTTCACACAGATGTTTGAATGAGAGAAAAAACATGGACATGGGGCCTTCCCTCCACACAATAATCCCAATATGGTCCAAATTCCTTTAGTGTGATACTGTTTTCAAACTATTTATATACATAGAAAACCCTGAGTGTTACGGTTCGGATGAGACACAAAGGAGTCATGAGCCTGGGGGTCCGCAGGACGCCTCCATATGTGGGGCCCACAGAAGCCCGAATACCACCAACCTCAAACTTCACACACACTCTGTTTCCCTCAATCTCCATTCCTTTCAGGGTTATCACCCACATAGTAACGGACCGATCCTACCGTGGTGCCTCCATGAATGGTGCGTTGAATGCGTTCCTATTCGCAGCTTTTCATATGTCGGAGACCAGAACGACACCCACAGACCATCAAGAATGTGACTAAACCATGAGAAAGATCGACAACATTATCGGGAGATGGGACCGAAATTACTGGATCGCCTCATCTCCAAGACCGCTGTGTTTCTTTTTTTTCTTCAGTCTGATTATTATAGAGACCCTTGTGTTGGGCTGCAGCGTGACTCAGTGTCTGAGCTCGCTGCCGTGATGCAACACAACAGAAGGTCTGATGGTTAATAACATTGTTCATCCCCAAACAATTAAATAGGCTGGAGACAAAGAGAAGAAACAAGCATTTCAGCCACAATACATCTGAACAGCATTCTGATGTCACTGATACACCATAAATATTTGAGATTGTCTTTATTTCATTAGTTATTCATATTGCATTGCATTGATTTCATATTTAAAAAAAAAACACATTTAACCCGTGTCAATCCTTAAAATAAGCTAAGAACGAAGAAGAATGCGAGCAGTATTGGCAGCTTTAAGGATGCTCTCCAATGGTTGATGACCTCCAATGGTTGTAAAACAGAAATCTTAGAGTTTCACATACCAAAGTTCCACGCATTGAAATTCCATCTGTGTCACATGTTGATGTTCAAGTTCAATTCTGCTGCAGACTGAATTCTTTACCGTGTTCATTGTTTGACCTGTTTGATTTTACAATTCATCCAAAGGCATGATATGATGTGTGTTTCTTACCTCCATGTTCTGGTGATAGTTTTGTTTGGCATCAGTGAGAGGTGGTAGATGATATGTCACTCAAGGCAGTCTTCTCACACCAAGACAGCAAAATCATAACCAAGGGCAAAAAAACCTGAATAGTATTTTCACTTTCATTCATATCTAGGGCCCTGCCAGAGTATTCTGGCTGAATAAACAGCCCGGTGCAACATCCAAAACTAAATTTAAACTCACGTCACTTGGGTCCCAGTTGTTTCTAAGTGTTTCACAATTTGTCCTGGAGAACCTTACCTCTGTGGGAAAACTGTAGCATCAGCTGAGAAGCTGAAGGAGCAGGAATATTAAAATTTATCCAGTTTGTGGTCTTCCTTGTGCATTAGTTTCCATTGCTCTGGGTGAATTATTGAATCTATTGTTACAGTAACAACCACACAGACAAACTTGTTGCAATTCACCTAAAACCCATCAAAGAAATTAAAACAGAGGCTTTCTAATATTCAGACTAAGGAATTCTTAATCGGTCTGGTATGAATTGTACGACACATAAAGGAGATCAAACTGAAGATGTGTATTTTAGTTTGTGTTTTTCTGACAGGTCCCAGTTGTACAGCTCCTGAAAACTGCCCAAATTAGGTTAATAATGATGAACTAGAGAATTACAACACTGCTGTGCAGGCAAAGTTAGATACAGTGGAGACAGATCTGGCATTTTGTCTAAAGAGGCTGCTGGGGAGTGTTTTTCTTGGTCTTTAAATGATAGCTCACAAATCAGGATAAAGCGGTCCACGGTTTCTAAGGGACTGATCTTACAAATGTACAGAATGACACTCAGAAAGACTTTCTTCCCTTTCATTTTTCATGTATAAAGGCTGTGTACATTGGCACAGAGACCAAAAAAAGCATGCGATGAATAAAGACAAAAGAAAAAAAAAAGGAAAAAACAAGCTGAAAGATCATTTAAAACCCATAAAGTCAAAAACATACTCGTGTGACATATAACAGCTGCAGTTCTGTTAACAGGATACAGACACTCTGCATGCTCTGTTCTGGACAATTTGTTTTCACCGAAGAGACTAATTTTCATTAATATGGGTCCACATTGCATTCTTACATTTGCAGAGGCTAATAGTTAATTATGTGAAGGTTATGTACTTTGTGATTTAGATAAATGCCAGTGCTGCTTTGTCAAACATGAATTGTGCTGAAAACATTGACAGAACCAGTATAGTTGTGATAAATGTGAACACATTGATCAAAGTTATTACAAAATGAATTGTTTTGTAATAACAAAAATTCCAAAGATCTAAACGATAGGAATAAAGGGAAAAGAGAATATGTATGTTTACCCTATAGTTGCTCCACTTATTAATCTACTTCTACCACACACACATTGACATTCCTCACTTTCCCAAACTGGAAAACTTGAACAAAGCCAAAGCATAAATGAGAATCCCCTGCTCTCTGTGTGATGAAGATGCCTTCACACCTGAGGAGTTCCGCTCTGCTGCTGTTTCTTCTCAAACTCAATCTGTCACATGCGTTTCAGAGGAGCTGCACTGTCTTCTCTTTAGTGAAATTTCCCTTACAAACCACAGCTGGGCAGGCCATGGCGTTGAGTGATATGTTTTCTCGTGATGAGAGCCTGCAGAGGCTTAGTAGTGCGAATGAGACGATAAAGTGAAAGCAGAGTGCTGCAGCAGCAGACGCGGGACTCAACATTTTATACGTCTCAACACTGGAGGATTTCGCTTCTGATTCGCTGGCAGCGACAGAACAACTCGCTGTTGTTTGTGTTAGTCACTGAATAAATTATGGCGTAATCTAATGCAGCTTTTCAGCAACGAAAAAAAAAAAAATGGAAATTTCTAGGCAAACAAACACTGCAGCCTTCCAGGCTTTTATCTGTCAGAGTGAAGCAACAATCTCACTGTTTGCGTCTCTGTCAAACTATCACGGAGCGGCCAGATCTGTGTTTTACAAACTCGCTGCCAACTTCCCAAGGCCACTCAACAGAAACAATCATGCCTGGCCCTGACAACGTCGGAGCCCAACCGCTTATGTCGCCTACGCCACGGGCCGCCACTGTAAACAATCCTGTCTAGGTTGACGGCCTCCTTTCCCTTCACATGCACACCAACAGGGAATCTGCAGCGTTCACAGTTGTGGACAAATCTCTCTGTTCTCGCTGCGCTGAAAGGGTTTCAGTGAGCCTTGTGAAAGTCATTGCTGTGACATCCATTCGTGCACCCTCTTTTTTTTTTCTTCTTTCTTTTTTGATGGTTTGCTCAATACGCAAACCACTCACTTCAGCCACCAAAAAAAACCCGCAAGATTTTATGACTTGCATCCAACCATCAAGAGTTAATGGGAAAACGACTGTTGTCAATGCGCCATGGACGAAAATTCCAAAAATCTGATGCAAAAGTGAAAGCTGCGGGTTCAAGTTTGGCAAAATACAGTTTTAAACAAAAGAAACAAAACTGACAAGAGGGATTTTTAGTTTTTCCATGGCATATCTTTGCTGTCATCCGTTTCCTGAAAGCAAATGAAGGGGCTTCAACCGGCCAGAGAAGACAGGTTTGCTGACAATGTTGAACCAGGAATAATATAATATTATTCACATTATGCTTGTTCTTCATACAGAAATACTATCTTCTAATGTCATCTAGCAGATATTTAAGTAGATTGAATTCTTGGACTGAAGCACCTCCTTTAAATTTTATGTTAGAAGACATGGAGTAGCTGTCGAAAAAAAGTGACGAGAATCTGGGTAATGATTTAAAGATGTAGAATGAGAGCAGAAAGAGAGACCATTAAAATCGGTGAAGGAGGGAGTTAGAGGTAGAATATGAAAAATAAGGTGTGAGAGGAGAGATGAGCGCCTGCATTGTGTGTAATTTCCTCCGGGGTGAAAGAGTTATCTCACACCTTCTCAGGCCGGTTAATTTCACTCCAGAGATGGCGGCGGTTATTGCAGTCCTATGCAGTAATTACACCGCTGTCCAGAAAATGCTTGAGGTTACATCCGTGTCATCCTGGCCCTGCAGCCCCTGGGAGGTACATGGAAATTGCTCTCTTGTACTATTTCTTACAAACTCATTACCTTGGCTCTCAGTAGCCGCAGTTACCCGGCCCTTAATATTCAGAAATAATAGCCCAATCAGAATAAAAATGCTTCATGTAACCACCTCAATTGTAAGAGACTGGCCCAATCTGACCCAATCAAAAGAAATTATTATTATCTGTTTGATGATGTTTGACAGTGACTGATATACAATATTTTTTGTTAGAAAGATTTATTTCTTGAAATTTTATTACCGGCAGAATCACCTTTTCAGAGGTTGTGTTAAATCAAACCGATCCTCACTTTGTTAAAATAAACCAAAACACACTTTCATTTTAGCTGATTTTCCAACATCGCTGAGGACACAATAACATCATGAAACAAGTGTGTCTGGATGTGTGTGTACCACTTTTGCTTCTTTGAAACAGTGATGTACTTTCGAAGGGAAGGGATGAAATAGGAAAAAAATGGGCACAAGTACACATTTTTTTTTTTATCTTTAACACATGTTTGACTCCTAGAGGGCACTTTAACATGCTTTTTATCCACCTAATTAGCACTTTAGCACAAGCTTTGGCTTCCGAGAGAGCACAGGTTGACCCTCGAAATAACTTAGAACACTTTCTAATGCTGCATCCAAAGGTAAAATACCGTTTGCCACCATATTGGATAAACAGTTGTCAACAACGTTGCTTCGGTGTTTCGTCATTGTCTTGCTGCACCTTCCTCCGTTCTGAGATTGGCTTCTTAGCTGAGAGGAAATTTGGCCCTCAGTATCCAGACTAAACTTCACAGCAAAGTGGATGCACATGCAGTGAAGGATGATGAGCCTAGTCAAGCACGGAATTTTCCACACACAACACAAAACGCTCTTTTGTGTTGAACTAGTAATAAAAAAATGCACAAATGGAATGGACTGAAAACTAAATAGATAAAGCCTTCCTATTAGTATTCAGGTCAAACCAAATGAATGTGTATGTGTAAGCAAAGGGAACGTGTGACGTCAGCTACTTTCATAGTTCTCTACTGTATGGCTCCAGTCAATATTTACAGAAACACAAGTGACTCATCTGGCTCGATGGCAAATTTTATCAGTGATGCTCCTCGACTGGATTCCATTTAATCTGTGTTTGGTCTTCTGTTCACAATGATTAGATTGCAGAAACATTTTTATGCCGACCTCTTTAGGAGAAACAATGTGGTTTTTAAATGAGTGGACCTGGGGGGTTAGATAGAAAACGAATAAAAAGAAAGTTAGTATGAGTCATTGTGTTTTACGGGATAGGGTAAGACTTTTTTTTTTTTGGAATTATCCTTGTTTTATTTTGTGATAAATTCTCATCCACCCACCCATCCACCCACACACCACAGACCCTGAGAACTCGATCTCTGTTTGGTTTTGCAATGATGCTTCAGAATTGTGCACCAGCCCTTTATTTCAACCTGCTACCTCCAGCACGAAGCGAAACTGAAAACATCTGACATTCATTTTATCTTCATCAAATCACTTATTATGAAATAAGGAACAGACTGTGATTAAGTGTCAATGGAAAATTTCCCTGCAGACAGTGGCTTCCAAAGGATGGGAACTCATTTAGCTTTCTCATCATCTAGAAAATTTGACTTCCCCCAAGATGGTTTTTGTTTCACTTAGTGGACAGAAAATGTTTATCTCACCTGCAAAATCCTTTACATTATATTTTACAGAATATTATTAGTATTACACTATTGACAAAACATTAAATTATTATTGATAAGAAGCACTGTATGTAAAAAAAAGCTAAATGGGACTGTAACTAAATATATTTTTATGTATGCATCTAAGAACAATTATAATTCCATGTCAAACTGTTAGGAAATATGATTGCATTGCACTTTTCATAGTTTAGTATTTTAACTGAATAACACATTGTCAACCTAGCTGTTTAGAATGTTCCAGTAAAATATCTTACAGTAGCATGATACTCTGTGACTTAAGCATTGATTCAATTACTGTAGACTCAAATTCAACCAAGCGACCAAAACTAATATAAATATCATTGTCAAAATTAACATATTATAACTCAATGTGAAAGATGGACAAATGAAACAATTTGATATTTATTCAGAGCCCTGTTGCAACTTTAGCTGCTTGACCTGTTGCACTAATCCAGCATTTCATGAAAAAAAATATGTCTCAGTTACTGGTTCTCGGAAAGATCGAAAATAACAGATTCATGCAAATTGGACAAGAAGCAGAAACCAAAAAAAATCTGGGAACAAACCACAAAAACTTGCAGGCAAAGTTGCACTAAAGTTAAGCTTTTTTTAATTGAATGGCAGAGTAAAAGAGAAAAATAAGAAACAATAGGGGGGAGGAAGGGCTATCGCTGTGAATGGGAGCAGGATTAATGCAGGCTGTCACCCCCTTATTCATGTTATTGAACGGTATGGCAGCTCATCACAAGCTGAACCCAGACATTAAGACTCAGATTTAATCAAACTCGAGAGCCAAGGGGAAGGGCTGCTGCACACAGATTTCTGAGGGGAGTATTAAGGCTGCGAAAAAAAAAAAAGCCTGATAACTTCAAAGCGTGGAATGGTGCGGCCTGTTATAGACCAATAACAAAACCACATGTCCGTGCTCACTTCTTGTGTAGTCAGTGTATTTTCAGCCATGGCCATGGGGAACACAGGAGCAGGACTCTCCGTTACTCCGGAGGGATGAGCTCTCTGGGGAAGCATGGTATCTGTTAAAACAGATATTAAGTTTGTTATTTTAGCTCCGGGAGGGAGAGAGGATCTGTTTTTAGATGGAGCCGCAGGGTGCTGCTGTGGAGGTTTATTTGTGTTGCTCATTGACAGAGGCTGTTATCAGTCGTTTGGGTTTAAAACTATGTCCTCGCTACTCTGGATGAATTCACATCTTTTTTTCAGCCCCTCGTCCAGACCGAAACAGTGTTTGTTCAGTCTCTGGTGTAGTCATCTTAAAATCTTATCAACAGCCTCTTGCTCAGTGTTGCGAACCAATGATACGAGTCTCCCTGTTGAGAGGCTGTGCAGCAGTCAAATTAAAGCCGCTATCAGTACAACTGAGTTTTATATTGTTTGGTTGTCCAGACTCAGGCACTGATGGAGACTAAAATCATATATTTGCCAGGTGGCAAATAAATAAATATAATAAATAAATTATATATAGGAGGTTCATGACTTTCTGTTTTTATCATCTTTAACCTACTCTCATTAATAGACTCTTAATTTCTCAATCTAGCCAATCACATATGAACCTGTATCCATGTAGACTTTGTTAGACCACATCATGGGCAGTCATGCTATGGGATGTAGTTTTGTTGATTGCCAAAAAAAAAAAAAAAATGTGCAAAGAAAAGATTTAGCTGATATTGTATAATGTTTTATCGTTTCTCTGAGGGGAGAGGACAAGAAAAACGTGGAAACACTCGCGTGAATGAGAAACAAATCGGCGCAGTGTAGATGTGATCTAAGTCTAAAGGAATCACCAGCAGCACTTCACCATTGATCTGAATCCAGTAAGACTTTGCGTGCCTGTGGTGGTTCATCACACTGACTGATGCTGGTTCAAAATATGAACCCTGATCACATTAATCAAGAAAACTGGTTTGGCAGCAGAGACCAGAGGCCATAATCAGAGCTTTCTAGTACTTAGAGCGGATCCTATATATATATATACTGTATATATATATATGGTACTTTATCTGTGACATATAAAGATGATTGATTCATTTCTGTGATTAGGCCTGTTGAATTTCACTTTCCATTCTTTGCCCATTTTCCATTCATTTTCCCTTTCTTTTCTTTTTTTTGATCATCTTGTAAAGGAATGCATCAAACCTAGCAACGGTGTCAACCCGACCTCCTCACTAAAGATAAAAAGTTTCTCTTTCCTTGCTGAGAATGTTCCTGAATCACTCCGAAGCTCAGGCTCCTTTTGCAGAAATGCTTGGGCTCCGTCTGGGAGTATTCTCTTGGTGTTCATGAATACGTCCCTGAGGTTTCACCATTGTCTGCCAATTGTGCCAGAGAGTAACATCTTTTCTAAAAGTAATTATACCGAATATGTATTCATCGCCTCTGTAAAGAAAACCTCTAAAACATGTGTGAATAATGGGATTCAAAAAAATGTCCAAAAATTAAAACTGAAAAGAAAATCCCATGCTGACAGCTCCTGCAAGCAGAGTGAAATACTGCACTGATCCAGTGCAGGGAAACTGGGGACAATGGGCTGTAAATTTGCAAAGAAAATGCAGTTCACTGCCGGGTTTACGGACTGTTTTTACAGCACGTAGCTGTGGTCGTAGACTTGCCACGTCTGTTTTTTTTAAAGGTCTTTATAAACTGGAGAATCAGTATGTATTGTGGGTCAAGGAAAAGGTTGCACTTTGTCGCAATCTCATATGCCTGAGGAGGAATGTTTCACACAAACACACAAACACGCCACTTGGACTTTGAGGCTGATACAAACAACCTGGCTTTAGAGAGGATGTTTAGATGTCGTCCCAGGACCCCCAAACCCTTCGGGGAGAATTGCCAATGCAGGACCCTGAAACCCACCTGACCTCTAACCTCTCAGAGGGGCTCTGAAAACATGGACACTCATGCGTTTAAACAAGAAAAAAAAGGATAGTTCGATATTTCAAAGGCAGAAAAGGAGAAACTGAGGCTTGAGCCTGAGGGACACAGCGAAGAGGGACCAGAGACCAGGACAGGAAGGTAGAGAGTGGCCTGTTGTAAGTGTTAAGGATAATAAAGAAGGGCTTAAGAGGGTTTAGGGACTGTCGGTGGATAACAGCAGGACAAATGAGAGATCCTTTCCAACAGCAGCACTTGACTGACCCCAGCTGAGTCAACAACAGCGCCACGGGAAATCTGAACACCGGGAGAGGAGAAGAGCAAGAGGAGGTTATTACTTCTCCATGAGTGTGAACAAATTCCTTCTCATCATAGATAATGATCCTTTTTTGTGTTTATGCCCTATTAAAAATGAGTGATAGTAGGACAAGAGATAAGGACCTGCATTAACTGCAAGAAACAGTCACCTTGTCTACTTATATTATCCTTATCTGTAGTGTCAGTGTTGATATAACAGTGTTAGATATGTCAGTAATGGCATATTTTAACTTGAGAAATCATGTTTCACTTTTTTTTTTTCTGTCCCAAAGAAGCGTTCCAAAAAGTGCTGCAATTTTACATGAAATAAAACCAAAGGTTAGTTCAATAAATCATTCAAATCACTCTATTTTCATATATTTTATTTTTTTAAACGTTTTTGGTTTTGTATTTGTAGTGTTAAAAGAAATTAAAGTAATTCGGAACTGAAATGCCACATTTAACCTCAATAACACATGTATAGCTGAACATTTGACACTAGTAAGACGACTCTCTTTCCTGTCCTTTCTCTTGCATTAAACATAAGGCAGCAGCAGCTTACTTTAAAATCACTAGGCGTGCAAAGACCAAAGAAACAAATTTGTAGTCCTCAAAACATTGAAGTATTGGTTTGAAGGTTGCCATTGATGAAATAGGCAAAGGCATTTTATCCATTTCTTCCATGTGGCAAATGTCCAGTCATTAAGTATCAAAAACTATGTTTTTTCATCATCAAGTGTTTTGGGGTGTGGTGTGTCACTGGGCATCGACTAGTCAGAATAGCGTGTGTTTCCTCTTGAGAAAGGGAGGTGATCAGCACAAGATGTGCTGGACACCATCATCTACTGCAGCATGAGCCAGCTCTCTGAAGCACTGCGAGCACGACTGTGCCAAAAAGTAATAGAAAACTAGATCACCTTTTTGTTATTAGCCGACAAACTGAATCTGATGGATGCGTTGGATCACACCAGACAATCACGCAGAGAATTAAAAAAAAAAAAAAACATCTGCTTTTCATTCAAAAAAACTAGCTTATCTGAAAATATTTTGCATCCAAACAACAGATGCATGTGTGAAATCAGCTGCTTTTTACTGTTAATTGTCAATCAGACCCATTAGCATGTGAAGCAACGCGTAGGAGCTGATGAACAGGTGTGACCTCACACAGTTATGTTGATGCAGGGAAACTGTGAGTAAAAAGGGATCAAGTAGCAATAATAAAGTCTTATTAGTTTCTGCAGAGCAAACTCTCTGTTTAGCACAACAGTGAGTTTGAAAGCACTGGGAGACGCTGCAGATAACTTCTATAAATAAAGGCATGGAACGTAATTTAGATTTTGCTTCACTTCAGTGTGTTATCATTCCTGAATATCTCTGAAATACTGTGATTCCCAAGATGCATAAACTCGAAGGATTTATCTAGAGGACAAGGAAATCTAAATAGAACAATATTGTTCTACAAAGTATCACTCCCTCATAATTGCTCATTTTTATTGGCAGCATGTCTGACTCTTTCTCTCTGCTCACAGACCTTTTTGGATCTTTAAAGCATAGATTTGCTGAAAGCAGCTCGAACCTGCTTCTGATTGTACTTTGTATAATCCCACAAACTAAAGTTATTTCCAACGTCCACCTCAAACAGCATTTCGAGAGTATCTAACATACTCAAACAAAAGATAGGATTGTTAATGTGATAAATGACTATTCTAGCTACAAATGTCTGGTTTTAATGCAATATCTACGTAAATGTATAGAGGCCCACTTCCAGCAACCATCACTCCAGTGTTCTAATGGTACATTGTGTTTGCTAACTGTATTAGAAGCTAATGGATGATGAGAAAACCCTTGTAGAATTATTTTAGCACAGCTGAAAACAGTTTGAAGAAAACAGAAACAGAAAACAGCTGGTTAGATGGAGCATTCTTTGATGAAAGCAAAGTTTAAAGGAGAAAATGATTATTTCAAATAAAAATCATTTCGAACCATGTCAATGTCTTGACTATATTTTCTAATATTTTGCACCGCATTTGATAAACAAAAGTTTTAAGGGAAACACAAAGTTGTCCAAGCGACCCCAAGCTTTTGAACAGTAATGTATTCATTGTATTGTGAACAATATGACCAGCCATGTGATCTAAAGAGTTAGACTTAAATCCATATATTGATAGTATCGATCTTGTGAATGCATAAACAGTTTCAAATCAAATCATGAAAGTATCTTTGTTACATTCTTAATCAGGGTCTGCATTTATATAACACGGGGACCTTCCTTATTATCGAAAAGCATTTAAAATCTCACTTTCCACAAAGTAGGAGCTTTAAATATTTATCAGACTAAGTACTTTTACTTCAGTACTACTTCACTGGTCACTTTTTTCTTCACTGGTCACTTTTTTCTTTTCACACTCACCCTGCACCTTAAGTGTGCATTAGCTATGTATGTGTACATGTGGGTATGTGCGTGGATATGTATGTCCATATATATATATGCAAATATGTGTGTATGTGTATGTATGTAGGTATGTACGTCCATGTATGTATGTATATATGCTTTGCTTATGCATACTTTTTACTTTTTTTTCTTACTATTTATTAGCATTTTCACTCCATCCTGTCGATAATGCATACTGTGTATGCGGATTAACAAATTCTGCGAATTTGTACATTGTGTTGTGTGTTTTTTATTTTTTTATAGTTTTAGTTCTTTTTTTTATCTTCTTCAACTTTATCTTACTTTTTCTTTATCTGTAACGCTGCAGTAACACACAAATTTCCCCGTTGTGGGATCAATAAAGTTTATCTATTCTATTCTACTACAAGTTAGACATTTTTTCTAGAGTGTTTGAAGTATTTCTGTCCCTATATGGTGTTATTTAGCCTGCACATAGTTTTGCTTATAGTTTGCATTACCATTTCTGTATGAAAAGCCAGCTCATTGGGAAGAAGGATATTCAGCTCCAATAGGCAAAAGTCCTATTTTAAATTTTATTTATGTTTAAGCTCTAAAACCATTTTGTTTCTTGGCTCAAACCTCACCTGCTGCTGAGAGTTTTTTCTCTCCATTTCCTTCTGTGGAAGCAGCAGAACTCTGCACTCTCATTTTCAACCACCTGATAGTGCCTGATAATGCCAAGGGAGCATTAGGATGACGTTATAGGCCATTTTTTTGTAATGAAATATGCTGACCTTGCTGGATGACAATGCCCAGAACATTTCCTCTGCTCAATGTCTAGCTCATTGTTGAGTTTTTTACAATCTGCGCTTGCACGTTAATCACCACGGCTACCTTTATTGTTTAAGTTAGTATACACAGAACATCACTGGGGTACATCCAGATATATGACACGACAGAAATATGAAAGGAAATGTTGGAATGACAAATGTGCTGCCTTACTTATTTAGAGACGTACTCCACAGAAAACCTTAAAAGGCCAATAAAATATAACTGACATAAAATACAATGCTGTTAACTTATTATTTCTGATCTATTTTTACATGCAGCAGAATTATGAGGAGCTTCTTCCAAGAATTAAGCTGTTTACACTGTTAAAGAAGTCTTGCATTCTTCCGTTGGTCCCAATTTTCCTGTTTTTCGTAACACGATGTATCACTGAGTTCCGCTGCATGTTCACTCTGAGCGGACCCCAGGTCATCACAAAGATGCAGCAAGATAACAAGACCCACATTAAGCGGCACGATGGCTCCCCGCAGGATAGTGCGGACGGAGGCAAAAGTCATTCCGGGCAATAAAAAAATGCTTTGACACGGGAAACACAATCGCCTGTGCTGGACAGTGACAATAAAAATGGCATGACCTGAAGCACCCCTGCTTCTAAACATAGACCGAAGGCAAATGGTGAACGGGTCACGGGGTCTGGCACGAGAAGGATCAGTGTCCTCGAAACTAAAATTAAAGATAACAAAGGCGAGGGGGGGGGACAAAAAAAAGATTATTAATCTCAACAGTGGACATATAATAATAGTTATTTTAGCAAATAATTAGACAGATTAGGCAAAAGTGAAAAGGCAGGTCTTGGATTCTTGATCAACAATGAGACTACTCTCATTTTACAATAAAGTATGTGAGATTTAGCAGCATCTAGTGGAATGGGCACATAACACCAGACACCTGTACCATTAAAGGTCTAATATAAAGGTCGGGGTTTTAATTTAAGTTTTGATATCTCTAACATGTTATATTTGTGATTTTAGATACACAAATTGAACTCAATATAGTTTTACAGTGCACTCCAAAGCACCTTAGGTCATTTTTGATCTCTTTTATTGGAAAATCAAATAAAGGAATATTTTTTTTTTTTTAGGGCGGCATGGTGGGGAAGTGGGTAGCGCTGATGCCTCACAGCAAGAAGGTCGCAGGTTCAAGACCTCCTTGGGCCTGGGTCTGGGACCTTTCTGTGTGGAGTTTGCATGTTCTCCCCGTGTCTGCGTGGGTTTTCACCGGGTACTCCGGCTTCCTCCCACAATACAAAACATGCTCAGGTTAATTGGCAACTCTAAATTGCCCGTAGGTGTGAGTGTGTGAGTGAATGGTGTGTGTGCCCCACGATTGGCTGGCGACCATCTGGGGTGTATCCCTGCCTCTCGCCATAATGCGCTGGGATAGGCTCCAGCAGACCCCTGCGACCCTGAAGAGAAATAAGCGGGTATAGAAAATGGATGGATGGATGGATGGAATATTTTTACTTTTTTTGGGAATTAACTTTATTTCCTTCTTACCAGTTAATACCCCTCATGTTTGTACATTAAGTGTAAGGCTAGAGCTGGTAGACAGTTAACCCAGTTTAGCATAACAAATAGAATCAGGGTTATTCAGAATTTATACATTTACTGAACGCGACCTCCCTCTTTGTTCATTTTGACACTTTCTGCATAGATTAAACAAACATGATATAACTCAACAAGCATCGTCTCTCCTATCCACTCACCCTATTAACAATGACTGATACAGGATGTATGAGTGAGCTGAGGTGAGGAGTCAGGAAGGAAGAGTGGCCATGGGTACGGGGAGGAAAGGGACCTGGTTGGCAGCGGCGGGGAGCCGTACTTTCCACGGCTGGATCCCCTCTTTGTATTAAAGTGTGAACTGGTGGTGCAGAGGATATGGTGAAGGAAAGATGACGCGACAAGACACAATAAGATGGAGAAGAAAAACAGGTTTCTATATTTGTCCGTTCCTTTCTCTCCTGTAGGTCTGAGTGCTCCCTGGTGACCTGTAATAATCTGAGAGCGTTCATTTTTCCTTATTGACATCACTCCTTTGCTGATCCTGTTCGGCCCAGAGCTGATATCAGATTGTTTTACAAAGCAGTAAATAAACTCTTGGCTCGCAGGTATGGCACTTTGTCTGTTCCAGAGTTGGCCTTTCACTTTTCTCAGCAATAGTCTTCATTTCATCTAGACGTGTCTGTGGTGTATAGATATAAATCTGTGGCACTCGGGTCCTTTGCACTCCTGGCAGGTGTGCAGTTGTCTCAGACTGTAGAATAAAGGGGTCACATGATGGTCACAAGCTCAGATTCGCTTCATCTTGGCCCAGTATATACTTTGTGCTTACCCATTTAATTCAATGTACTCTTTATACAATGTTGGGACATATGAAACATGTGTAATCAGAGCCCGATGTGCCGCAGTTTTGCCAAGTTCATGGTGAAGGACTATAAGCCAGTACATGACAGGGGAGAAAGTATTTTGTAAGAAAATAACAGCGGATACAATATTCATTATCAGCGCAAGTTAGTCACCACTTAACAGGGATTCAATGTTCTGCTGAAAGGATTTAGTGATTCACTTCATCTATGCTTCTTATGCACTGGTTTATTTTATGAGATTGCGCATTGTCTCCCACACATTCAGTCTTTGTGCATCTGGAAATACTTGTGTCCGCGATTATAATCAAATCCCACAAGACGTCAGCATGTTTGATTTAGTCCGTTAAAAGGTCAGATATTCTAGTGCATGGGTTTTATCTCCCTGGTCAGTTTTTTTCTCATCAGATCACTGTATAGAAAATTAAACAAGACGTTGCCCACTCGCAATAACGTACAGTATTTAATTATTATTTTATTATTATGATCTAGATGATACTATAGATTGTTGTAAACTGTAAACACCCACAGGAATCACATGGCAGCATGCCAGAAGTGAGGAGAGCGTTGCTGTTTCTCTCCTCCTGCATTCACTCAGGCCTTCCTGTTATCAGCTACATATTGCGCGGCTGCTGCCGCGTGCTGTGACCCCGCGGCTCCGCTGGTTTGTGGCTGCACGGTGTGGGCCGTGCCGCTAATCAGGCTGAGTGAGGACAGGGGCCGGTGGGGATAAGTGTGACAGAAGGGCAGGAGCGGCGGTGTCTGCACCTAACAAAGCTTTCGGCAAATTTATGACTCCCAGGACACACGGGAAGGGGCCCGGTCCGGGCTCTCCGCTTGTGAGGGGCGCCCTGCCTGGGCTCAACACCTTCTGATCCTGCCCTGAAATAAATCAACCGCTCCAAAACCCTGACAGACCGAGAACTGCCCGGGAAGCCCAGCGTCCCCATGATGCTCTCAATAGGCCTGGTGTAAATCAGAGGCAGACGCAGAAGGAGGGAGTGATGGACCAAAGGCTCCCTCGAGGTCAAGGTCCTGAGAGACAGAGCTCTCTGCCTCTTATCAATGCAAAGTTTTAGATTAGTTTTCGTTGGGTAGACATACTGGCAGACAGAGCAACTCGGACATATTACAAATATAATGAAAATAGCAGTTTCTATTAAGCTAAAACCTGACATGACATCTAAAGTTATTTATGCCTGACAACTGTCAGACGAGATATGCTGGATTAGTATACCAAAGGATTTTATGGCCCTCTGAGAGTTTAGTATTTGATGACCCCTTAGATTTATGAAAACCCATTCAAAGTCAATAAGATAAACTCACGCAGGAATTGTACTAAATGTTGTACGACCACTAAAAACAATGAAAATCCAATTTTTAATTTAATGGCGTGATCATTTCCTAAGTCTCATACAAGAAAAATAATTTTCCATTTAGCTGTGAAATACTGAAATTTCTTGTAAAACCGCCAAGAAAGTGGCAATGAACTGATTCATTTGTGTTATTGTGAAACACCATTAGTAGCTGGTGAAAGATCTGTTCAGATCCTTTACTTAAATAAAAGTGCTGATAGAATAATGTAAATATACTCCATTATAAGATTCAGCACTACATGAAAAATCCTACTTGGCTAAAAGTACATGAGCATTAGCAGCAAAGTGTTCTTGAAGAATTAAAGACACTGACACTGAAGCACCAGCGTGTGAGAAGCCTGATACTGTTATAGCTGCTGGAGGCAGCGCTAGTCTCGACTTTATATATAGTTACATTATACATGTTGTAGATTAGCTTCTATACTCAGTTCACAGGGAATTCAAGCTCTGCCATGTTACAGTGGTTAGAATGTAGGAGAGGGGACACAGACGTTCAGTTTGAGCCATTTATACGTGCTGCACAGATGAACAGCAGTTTTGGTTTGGCTTCATGGATGTTTTTTTTTTGTTTTTTGTCACATAACCATGTGGAATGGAAAGATTCTCACACATGGCCCATGCTGGTCTGTTAGTGCTGAAATCAGAACAAAGGATGTGGGAGGCATATAAAGGTGAGTGGGTGATCAGGTGAGTGCATGTAGGTGAGGATGCAGGAAATCATGGCAGGTGGAATTGGGTGAAAAGTGACAGCTGAGACTATTTTACACATGTACACATGTTATGGCTAGATTATTCCAGTGGTGCTCAACCTTCGAAGGGACTCCTGGATAATTTGAACATTTATTGAAATTAAATGATATCACTGTACGGGGGCAATATTAACAGCTCATACACATTCAAAATGTCGTAGGAAGTGTTGCATTTTAAAATGGTGTTATCATTGTCTGTTATATCAAATCTCCACCTGAAACGTAAGCTGTTAAATGAATATAGTCCAGTATAAAGTTCAATATTTCTATAGTGAAGTGGAAGTATAAAGAAGCATCAAATAGAAAACACTCGCAGCTCAAATTGTAGTTGAATACATTAATTGAGTAATTAATTACTTTCCACTACAGTGTATACACATATTCTACTAAATTATGTTCTGTAAGTGTGGAGTTGGCAAAAAGACAGTGATGAGCTGTTTCTGGGAACATTCATGTCTCAATACGCTGACTGGAAGTGAAATTTTTGAACTCGGGACTTAACCTAACCTTTTTTTCCATCTAGCTAAGACCCCCTCACTGATCCTTTTTGGCTTTGACCGTTTCGTCTCCACTGACTCAGTCTTGTAAAAACATAAATCTAAATCTTTTCATCCGGTTTCCTGAAATACAAATTTCAACAATAACCAACATGTTTATCTCGCTGTTCTTTCCCTCTGTGAACTTTTGTCAAGATTAATTAGACAATGCGCTACTTGAGTCGAAACATCTTCACCCCTGATTCCTGTTCCTGTGCTCTGTCATTTGATTTGATTCTAAATTTGTTTCCCCATGAAGCTAATGGCCCAGCAGGCGACGGTGCTGGTGTGCAGAGGTCCCCCGGCTAAAGCTCTATGTGTTCCACGGACATTTCCAGTGATGGCGAACATGTTTCTGATTAGAGAGGAAGAAAGAACAAACGCTCAGCAAACAATAGAGCTGTTCAAATGTTCTCTATAGATGTATCCCATGTGGGAAAAAACAGCATCAAACCTATCTAGCGCCACAGGACAGCGGAACAGAGAAATGTGAAGAATCTGCCATGCATGAAAAATGATAACTCACAGCCAAATAATTAAGAGAAAACTGAGCACTATTACATTTGAATAATGGAATCTTTTAGAAGAGAGATTATAGGTCTGAACAAGGATGATGGAAAATTGTCAGCATTCATTAAGTCAGAGGTTTTATTCTTGCATTTTGTAGGGGAAAATCCTGGAACACGCTAGTGCAATTTGTATAGGAACGAGAAGTGGAGATGGTGAGGATGACGGTAGTAAATTCAGTGTGTTTCAGACAAACAGAAAAAGGAAAACACACTTTAAAGCAGGTGGAGAGGAACCTTATGAGCATTCTGCTTCTGAGGTACCAGGACAAGAGGGAGGCATAACTCAGTGTAAACCTTTTAGAGATGCAGCAAATCTTAGTCGACTGGAAGTTTTCACATCGTAGGAAGTTTACATTTAACTAGATGTCCATCCATCTTCCCTCCCATGGAACCTCCTGATCTGTTCCCTATCTCTAAGACTTCGCAGATAAACTGCTGTTTTTACACGGAGCAGCCATGCCGAGCATCTATCACCAGCTTGGCAACAAGATGTGCATGTTTTAACGATTTGTGTGAAGAGTAAAACAATTTCTAGGATGTAAAGCACAACTCTAGGCATTTATACATCTGTTGCAATCTAATGTGTCTCTGCCTATCTTTGAGGCCATGTTCTGTGTCAGGACACCGCTGCCACTGAACATCATAAACCAGCCCTGATCCCACTGTTTGTGGCCTGCAGTTATCGCTGGCTGGAGTCCGCTAAGCCACATCTAAGAAGAGGCTATATTTAACATTGGAGTGTAATGCATACATATACACACACCGAAACACGCACACACACAGTAAACTGAGCCCGTACTGTGGTTCTGGTGGTTTCTTGTGACATGTCATAATACCACACAGGCTTCAAACTGATTTTCTCTGGTGTGGTTTAGTCCAGCTGAATACATATTTCTCTGTGAACCTCCTGTGATGTGTCGACATGACTTCTGACCCGGGAGAGGTGCCAATAGGTGCAAACGGTTCGTGCCATTACCACTTTCGTGTGCAGGTGTTTTCTAGGAAACGCTTTATAATCGTTTATAGGGAGGTGAAGATTAAAACATGTTTCCTAGAGCATAACACTTTGGACTGTCCACCCCTGAAAGTAATTTGCATCAGGATGTTTATAAGAGCACACAGTAGCCTAAAAGTGAAAAGACGCATAAACACACACCTGCTGCTGCTGGGTGAAATCACAAGCAGATGCATTTAAGCATCGACTGCGTGGCAGTGGTCTGATGCACCCGGATGAGAAACCAGCCAGCCCCTCTAATTACTATCAGACCCCTATACAGACATCTACTAACTGGGACAGGGGAGCACATGGGAGACATTAGTGCTGCCAATATTGCCACACATGCGCAAGTAAAACATGGCTCGACTATAGATGAATATAGACATGATGAAGCTTCATACATGTTGATTTATTAACCAGTCTGCAGCTTAAAAAAACATCATCATTCTCTTCCCTGTTAGACTCTGACCTGTTTACTCAACCCGAGAATATTAGGAAAAAAATATATCTATTCATCTCAACCACACAGAATATTGCAGTCGTCACCTACAGAAATGATTTAACAGTAACATACGGTAACTTTTTCCCTGTGGCCTGCATACATGCATATGTTTTCAATAGTAAGTTTGAAAATACTGGTTTTAGGGCTGCAAACAATCATTTTCACTATCAATTAATCCGCCCATTCTTTTCTCAATTAATTAATTTGGTCTTAGTCTATGAAATGCCACAAAACTGTGGAATAACAGTCCACGAACCAAATATAATCTGTTACAGTTATGTAAAACAGAAACATGCAGTAAATACTTATTAGAAGCTGAATTTAGCATATTTAACTTAAAAAAGAAAGGATATTCAAATCTATCATCAAAATACCTCATATTCTGTTAATCAAGGAATTGCAAGAAACAGCATTCTTTCAAATTGTCTCTTGGAAAAAATAAATAGTTTTTCATGTTAAATGTGTTCCTTGTGAAGCAACCCTGTGCTCAATCACAGATTTTTTAAATTCACTTGAGGAATAAAGTGTGATGAAAAAACAAAAAGTGCCCTTCAGCAGTGGAATTGTTGTGGAATTTAGAGCCAGAAAAACATCAAATCCAGTAGGGCTACTCTCAAAATAATAAAAGTGACATCTAAAAACATCTAAATTTTGAGGGGAGAAAAACGACCGTATAAAGTGACCACATTTCACTTTTGTACTGTGGCACACACCACAAAACACAAGAGCATTCCAATAGAGAACGTTGCCATAAAAATGAAAGAAATGCAAAAGAGCAAAGGCAAGACAGTTGAAACTCAACAACACACTGAACAGGGTCAGAGAAAAGAAAACCAACAGTTTGCAATAATCTGATGCCGCAAGGAAACATCTTAACAAGTTTTATTCAAGATCTAAATCGTTTTCACACTTAAGAGCGATTGGTTAAAGGCACAAAACAGTATAAGAGACTATCAATATAAGGAAAATCCTCCCATATACTTGCTCTTCTGTCTTACAGAATTATTTCTTCCTCAAAACATTCATCAGCAGCTTCTAGACAGCTGATGAAGGCCATATGGACTAGAACACGCTTTATTGAAAGGGAGGAAGGTATGCAAGAGATAACAGTCCAAACACCACTTCATATTCCGTCACCACACAGCACGGAGCATGTATCACCTGTGGAAGTGCAGCGCACGGCCATGCATTACCTCATTTACCCCTTCAACGCACATAAACACTCTTGGAACCATATTTCTATAAAAGCAGGCCCACCAAGCTTTGCAGACTTAAATGTAAACCTATAAGGGTCAGTCCTTTAAATCTTCCTCCATTTGTTATTCTTCTGTCAGGATGCGGCACAGCACAGAGCAGCAGCAGTAACAACGCACCCTGCACCTTCTGGGATTTGCACTCGACCCTCCTACACCCAATAAATCCACCGGCTCCTCACATCCAAAGAGGCAGAATTCATCACACGCGCTTACGCTCACACATGAATGCTTGCACACATGTGAAGCTAAGATGGAACGCTTTGTGACCCCGCTGTGCTCTATCAACTCACTTTCCCTAAATTATGGCCTGCAGAAAACACAGCCTGATCCTATACATGTTTATTATCTCCTCCATCAGTGTGATAAAAGTATTGCTAAATTCACCCAAAGGATGCAGGGGCAACGACAGACATAGAGTTTACATTCCTCTCTGCAGCTCAACCTCACAGTCACAACATTGAGTGAATATATCATCTTATTTCCCACCATAGGTGATTCAGCAGCAGTTTGATAGATTGTTTTACTTATTCTGACTCCTAACAGTGTGCCTTTATATCAATATAGAAAAAAAACAATGTGTGTGTACTGAAGAGAGTCCAGCACACTGCAGATCTTCCACTAATTAAAGTATGAGTGAAGACATTTTTCTACTGTGACACACTTTCACTTTACTTCTTGTTTATTCAATTCCCATCCAGTGTCTATGAGGGCCACCCACATTTACTGGATGAGCGAATAGGACAGAGCAGTGTGTCCATCTTCTTACACTTTGCGAGCCAAGGTTGACAGCAATATCTGTCCATATATAGATGCATCTGTTTGGAAAGACTGCTGGCCTTTGCACAGGCACTCTACGGCAGGACGGGGAGGATATTTTAATTAAATTCCCCATTTACTGTTGCAAAAACAATGGAAATAAACTTTCTTTCTGACATACTTGGCACTGCTCACGTTTGTATAATAATAATAATAATAATAATAATAATAATAATAATAATAATAATAATAATAATAATAATAATAATAATAATAATAATAATAATAATAATAAAAGAACTGATGCTTTGCTAAGGAAAAGACAGTGGAGTTTGAGTGGTCTGTTTCTATTATGCAGGACTTCACCGTTATTGCAACAGAAAAACAGCTGTTTTACTTTCCCTTTAACTCATTCCAAAGCTGGTTGCACAAAACAGGAGTTCGTTAAGCGAAATGAGGTCCATTTTTTCTTGGATCCAAGTAAAAATGCACCGAGTGGTAATGAGTGGTTTCGTGGCGCCCCCTACAGGCCCATGCAGCAGCTGCGGCTGGGAACCAGCAGGGGTCGCTGTCCAGCAGCGGAGAGCCTGACCAGCTGCAGTGGCACCGGAAACAAGGGAGCTCTGCACATGCAAGATGACATCCCGTAAACCCTCAGTGTTGTGTAACCGCTCGTTTCGTGAGTAATTCCCTCAGTCATTGACGATGTTTAATGCCCCACCAGCACACAGATATCAGCTATAGTTCAGACGCTGTCAGTGTGGACAAGTCTACCCGCTAATAGCTAATCTGCTCTGTTAGCTTAGCAGGCTAACAGTTAGCCCGACATGTAAACAATGGGAAGCAGAGAGGGACAGAATCAACCCGAATGTGTCTTTCTTAACTGCTGTCGGGAGTAGTTGTTTAAACACGAAAAACAAGCAGTGTTATTAGGAATATCTCGGTTTCTACGCTTATCTTCACGCCTTCTCGTTTACAGAGAACGATAATTAACGTTAACGTAGAACGACGTCGACCTGTTTTAAGTGACGGTGATACGAGCCAGCGTCAAGTTGATTAAGGGGTTTTTCCGACTGTGGATTCTATAATTGGGAAATAGGAAATAACATCATTAAGTCACGTAATAATTGTTTTAGACAACAGAGTCAGATCTGAGCAGAGAAACTGTATAAATCGGCCTGACTGTTAAACATCTGTATCAACTGTCTCTCTGTTAAACATCTGTATGACATGTCTTTCTGTTTAACATCTGTATGGCCTGCCTGTCTGCTAGACACCTGTATGATCAAAGTAACTGTTAAACACCTGTATGACCTGGCTCTGTTTATTATCTGTATGACTTGTCTGTTTAACACTTGCATAACCTGATTCTCTGCCTAACATCTGTGTGACCTGTCAGACTATTTAACATCTGTGTAACCCAACTGTTTGTTTACAGTTGCATTATGCCAGTGAACGGTTCTGAGGACCAGGTGCCCCCCTCCCTTTCCAGCCCTGCTAGTGCCCTCACCCCAGGAGGCACAGAGGAGGATGGAGCCACCGGGGGCTCAGCTGTCTGCTCTCAGGGCTCTGAGGCTGCTGCAGCCTATCCGGCCAACACCGGACCTGGGGAGGGCAACAGCGGTGAACCTTTTATCCTGATTAATATATTTGAACTATAAACACACGGATAAAGAATTTTTCCTTTCCTGTTTAGGTCTTTATTTATTGGTCTGCTGTGTATTCAGGTGGCAAGAAGTCTGGAGCCAAGCTGCAGATCGACCGCCAGCGCATTCAGGCAGCATCCGCCAGTTCTGGGGCAGATGAACTGCAGGGTCTCGGTGTGGCCGTGTATGACCAGGATGTCCTCGAGCAAGGCGTCCTGCTGCAGGTGGACGAGGCGATCCAGGAGGCCAGTCAGGCCGCTGCTAAGGCCGAGGCAGAGAAGGAGTACCAGTCTGTGCTCGATGATGTCAGGTAGAATTGGTTTTCTTGCTAAAATAACTGTGTATAAGCTTCTTTTCGAAGAAAACCTGAACCTTAAGAGGGCTAAGAATCTTAATCTAAGATGTCCTTGTCTTTATAATAGGTCTATTACAACATCTATGAAACATATCAACAAGATCATCGAGCAGTTGTCCCCTTATGCTGCATCGAGTAAGGACATCAGTAGGAAGATAGAATCTGTCAAAAGACAGAAAGAAAATAAGGTAACATACAATGTATTTTTAAGTTAAAATTATATTGTTTACATGATTATATTATTATAGAATTATATTGATCGACTCACATTTGCCTTTTGATTCAGGAGAAACAGCTCAAAAAGGTTAGAGCGAAACAGAAGCGACTTCAGGCCATTCTGGGAGGAGAAGATGCACTGAGAGTGGAAGCTGAGCTTTTGGCAGAGGATGATGGAGAGGAAGGTGAGGTGACTTTATTGTTAACCTTTGATTTTTTTTTAATGTATTGATAAAAAATGTTCTATAGTGTAATTATTTTTTGTCTGAGTCACATGATGCAAAAACAGTGGAACTGCTTTATATTGGTAATGTAGAGCCATATTTAGCACTGTCCAAAATTTAACAAAGTTAAGCAGGAAAGAAAACAATGTTAAACAATTTTAAGAAAAAAATGTAATTGTATTTTTTTCCTATTAATAGTAATATCAAGGTCATATTTTACATCTAGAGTGGATTGCTTCACTAACACACCCACCAAAATTAGATTTTAGAGTTAGTTTTATTTAAATAAATTGTTATTTTTACAACACATGATTCCATTAGAGACTAAATTTATTGTTCATATATTTCATTGTTGACCTAGCTTACTGAGATGTTATGTACTTTTTTATTTAAGGTAAGGCCAAAACTTACATTTTGTGTGTATAAAAATGTGAACTGTATTTAGAATCTTTTTGTAGTTAAAGTCATAATGATGTCTCCCATGATATTCTGCTGCACAATACTGTTTTTGTTGTTTTTCTGCAGTTGAACATTTATTTACCGCCCAGCACTATTTATTGTTCTGATAGAGTCTATAAGATCTGGTCACAAGCTTTTTCGTCCTTGTGCAAATTCTGCAAACAAAACAGGGACTTCAAATTAAGCAAAACATTTTTTTTTACTAGTGGTTTAAAAAAAAAAACTCTGCAGAGTGCAAGGTATGTTTCCAGAACCGAGACTTCATTCTTTTATTTATCTACCGCTGCATATTGTGTGTTGTTCCAGAAGCCGGCCCGTCCACACTGGGCAGCATGCTCATGCCAGCCCAGGAGACAAAATGGGAAGAGCTTATTCGGACAGGACACATGACTCCTTTTGGAACACAAATCCCACAGAAGGAGGTGAAGAAGGAACCACGAAGACTGATGTTCGCTGAAGACTCAGCCTTCGATCAATACTTAACTGACCAGGCCAAGTTGGCCACTGAGAGGAAGAGAGTCCCACTTCTGAAGAAGAAGAACCGCTCTAGACTCAGTCCTGATGGGGTGACCAAAGAAAAAAACAGTAAAATTAGCTCCTCTTCTAAGGATAAAAAAATGCGGAAGCGCATGCGAAAGCTCCAGATAACGGCTCTGAAGGCCCATCCTAAAGCTCGAGCCAAGACTGAGCCACAGCTTCCTAAGCCAAAGAGGAGGCATCGCGCTGAGGGAGAGGAGACGGACAGCGAGGGGTCCGAGTACCTGCCGAGTGATGAATGCATAGACCCCGAACAAGAGGAAAGGGAGGCCATGGAGGAGGGCTTTGCAGAGGAGGATGACGAAGAGTATGAGTTAAAACCATACAAGAGAAAGGCTGAAGGAAAAGGAAGGAAGAAAGTCAAAAAAAAGGAGGAGAGTGAGGAAGAGTACTGCCCCGAGAGTTCAGATGAAGAGGAGGATAAAAAGAAGGCTAAAAATACAACCTTCAAAGATGATGGAGATGTAGAGTTCTACAGACAACGAATAAGGTATGATTATTGTACTAGCTCAGTGGTCGGCAACCCGCGGCTCTAGAGCCGCATGCGGCTCTTTAGCGCTGCCCTAGTGGCTCCCTGGAGCTTTTTCAAAAATGTTTGAAAATGGAAAAAGATGAGGGAGGGAAATATATTTTTTGTTTTAATATGGTTTCTGTAGGAGGACAAACATGACACAAACATTCTTAACGTTTTCCAATGCTGTAAAAATGTGTAGAATAAATATTACATTTCAACATTTCTGTCAACGAAGATTTGCGTCATAGCCTGCGACACACGTTTCTATCAGCAGGGCGGGATGCCAGGCAGGTGGCTGTTGTAAACAAACCGGCGGCTGTGTGATGGGCCATGGATCCCAAAGGGAAAAAGAGAAAAATAACTGAGGAGAACAGAGGATTCAACGATTCTTGGACCGAATCATTTGCATTCATTGCCAATGCGGAAGGATTGCCTGAATGTTTGCTCTGTAGCGAGAAGTTGTCAAATAACAAAAAGAGTAATGTGGAAAGACATTTCCAGGGAAGGCATGCTACATTTGCAGCCGAGTACCCAGTTGGGAGTGAGAGAAAAAGTGCGATTGCATTACTTCTGGAGAAATTAGAGGAGCGCAAAAATAGATTTAAGAAGTGGATTGCATCTCCAAACTCCACTACTGCTGCAAGTTTTGTTGCAACCCGGGAGATAATAAAGCGTGGAAAACCGTTTCGGACATTGATGTCCGAAAACAGAAGTCACATTAAACGGGTAAGAACACAATCCTGTCATAGGCACATATTTAGTAACAAAATGGCTGTTTTTATAAAGTGATTTCTGATTTTCGTCAGTATATATTTGGAATGACACTTAGGGATATTATTGTGTTTTGTTGCTCAGGTCCCAGGATAGCTGCGTTGGTTGCGTGTCAAAAGAGAAGAGGATGCTGCTGCGTTTTACCCTTGCACTGACTTGCTTGGCATTTGCACAGAAATCAAACTTAAACTGTATTAATTTGATTTTATATACTTTACCTTTTCAAAAGGCTGCTGTTTTATTTTTATAAATGCAGGCTGCGTTTCATTGCACTCTGTTTGTTGCCCAGATAAGGGGCACGTTATGCACGTTCCATTTTGTTGTCAAAATAAAAATGACATCAAAAATCGGATTTCTTTATTGCATTTCTTTAATTTCATCAAAGCAATGAAACATAATTCATTAATATTGTAATGAAGTTAAACTTGAGGTGGCGTCGTACAACAGAGTAGTCACGTGGTGCGTCATTCTGTACAAGATGCGCTGCAGGGAAAATAAACATTCAATCATGAAGACTCATTATGTATTTGTAGCCAACTTAGTCATTTTGATAGTAGGCTAATATAGGTAATATAAATACATACAGCATGTGTTGCCTTCATTATAAGGCTTATATAAGGCTTTTAATTTTTTGCGGCTCCAGACACATTTGTTTTTTGTTTTTTTGGTCCAATATGGCTCTTTCAACATTTTGGGTTGCCGACCCCTGTACTAGCTGCTATGAACTTGTTCATTTTTTCCGTTATTTTGGCCTCAAAGTAGATCATTGTAACTATTTCATAGTTTCCGGGCAGCAGGCTTGTTGTTGGAGTTTGGTTTGATGCAAAGGTGCAAAAAGTTTCTTCTCCATTTTTCAGAGAATGCAGACAACTGTGCCTGTAAATAACATGCTCAATGAACCCCAGATTGAGCCTTTAAGTTTGTCACATTTGTAATGGCAGTGGTGCAAATGTTCCATTGTTACTCCCTTTAGTTAAGGAGAGCAGCAGTCGGTTTCTGCTGGCTCCATAGTGCAGAAGGAGAGTTAATCCCAGATGAGATTGGCAACTGTTTCTTGACTAAGCAAATTCACTCCCTGCTCTTCTTCTCTGTCTCTGCTCTCACACTGGCCTAATTATCCTCCTGCACATGGTTTTATACACTCACTCACTCTAATGCTCAAATTAATGGAAGAGCAGCCCTAATGAGATTTCATATTTATAGCTGCCAAATAAATTGTGTTGGCATGTGTCCTTTTTACTGCGCTACAATGATTGAATGTCAATTCAACAGCATAGACACGGCATGGATGGTGAAGCTAGCTTATGTGAGGAGTGATATTATTAGAGCGGGCAGTATTTGTAGTTGGCTTGGGGGGGCGGAGTGGGGGCAGAAAAGTGTAATTAACTGAACCAATGCTTAGTCTTGACTTAATTAGAGAGTGTGGTCTCCTAGGCCCAGCTAAAGGACCGGTTTTGTGGCAGGGTGACAGGACCGGGCCCAAATGAAGATGGATTCTTATCCTCTCCACCTCACACCTTTCTGGGGAACTCGCGCTACTAATTGTCTGTATCAATCTTCATTTGCTGCGCGACGACTGTGCCTCCAACTGCCCTCTCTCCAGCACTATTAAAACTCCTTTACATTTTCCTTTTTGCTGCATATGTTCCACTGATAAAGGGAACTACTGACAACTTAAAACATCCGTGCATCTGACTAATGAGCGCAAATGGAGATTCCATCTATCCATTCTCTCTACCCACCCACCCTGTAATGGGGTTGCACGCAGATGCGTTCGTCCCAGCATGCTTTGGGTGTAATGTCGGGTACGCCATAGACATGTGACCCGTTCATAAAATGGTTAATAGGGCGACAAGTCATGAAACAGAGTTCACTAATACATGTGACATGTGTCTAACATAAGGTTAGACGCAACACAGAGGTTGTTATTCAGATCCGTACAAGAGCCATCAACAATATAACTTCATCACTGGTTTTCTCACTAGGAAATGGAAGCGACAGCGGCTCCGAGAGAGGGAGGAAAGAAGGGAAAGAGGGGAAGAACTCACAGATGACAGCGATGCCGAGTTTGACGAGGGCTTCAAACTGCCTGGTTTCCTTTGGAAAAAACTTTACAAGTAGGTTCATGAAGCATTGGGATTGATTGCAGATATCCATACAGGTAACTGTCAAACAATATGTGAACTTTGTCTCTTTTCTTTGTGATTGTGGTCTACAACACACCCACTGTGCTTGATAACTGTGGTGTAATTATAGTGACCACTCAAGACTATTTGATCGTTAGGAAATAAGCCTCAGTCATTACTACTATGTTTGCTATTATCAGTAGTCCTTTGTAAATGTGTGTTTCTACTGTTCTAAAACAATTTTACAAATAACTGTGTCCTCTCTTTGATTTTAATTCAGTTGATAAATATATAGTTTTGTAGAGCCAACCTCTAATTTTGGTCATGCCTCTTGCCTTTCTTAGACCACCATATGTGTCACATGTGCCTGTTTTGCCTGAATTTGATAATAATTTATTCATCACTGTTGCACATTATTTCTTTAGCTTCAAAATTTGAACTCTGTGGATGCTTATTGACATTGAATTACTGGGGGACCCTGCTGTGTCTATGTGTGTGTGTTTATGGTTTTCCATAGATGCTCCTGTGTATGATTACTTCAGGGATTTGCATGCATGTGTTCCATATGATTAGATACCAGCAGACAGGTGTGCGGTGGATGTGGGAACTCCACTGTCAGCAGGCAGGCGGCATCCTGGGAGATGAGATGGGATTGGGTAAAACCATCCAGGTCATCAGCTTTCTGGCTGGACTAAGCTACAGCAAACTGAGGACCAGAGGATCCAACTACAGGTGCACACAAACACACACACATGCACACAAACTGTGGCCAGAGACTGTGTGTCTGTATGGTATGAATATTTGATTAGGGGGATTTGTGCTTGAGAGTGTTCATCTGAATTATTAAACATGTTTCAATTATCAGACTCTTCACTTTCTTACTGCAGACATCAGAGAATACACTGACACTCAGTGTGTGCGTGTGTGTGTTTGAGAGAATGTTTGGAGTAGACTGATTCTTTTCGTTAACACTTGGTTAAAAAAATGGCCTCATGAAATAGGACAAATGATCAACTGTGGAAACATGACGCAGTGGTGATAATCTAGTTTTTCTGCACAAACGACACTAAGGCATTTAGTAGGTGGAGCTGATACTTTTGTCTACAATAGACGCCCACAAATTGATTGCTTGCAAACTCAATTATGGCCCAGTATCAATAGCTTCCTCTAGGCAGAGGCTCATACCAGCCCATTAGTATATTGTGTGTGTGCGTGCGTGTGTGTGTCTGTGTGTGTGTTTGCATATGTTTTAAACAAAGCAACATTTTCATGGAGGAGGAGCACAAAATTATTATTAATTAATTAATTATGATTAAATTATTATCATTTTACATTGTCATCAGCTACGTGTGTTTACCTAATACCTGAATGTGTCACACCTCAAATGATGTTTTATTTTTTTTACTTCCTGGAAAATTACTACTTTACGTATAAACTTTTTTTTACATAAACTGTAATACTGTATATACTGTATATACTCTGTAATACTTTGATAGGTTATCTGTACCTAAACAGAGTTAAACAGAGCTCCCTTTTTTCACATCTGTATTGCAGCTGTGGGAGTAAACATCTCTTCTCTGGTTGTAGGTATGTCGGTCTGGGTCCTACAGTCATCGTGTGTCCAGCTACAGTCATGCACCAGTGGGTGAAGGAGTTTCACACATGGTGGCCTCCTTTCAGAGTGGCTGTTCTGCATGAAACAGGCTCCTTCACCAGCAACAAGGTAAATGAGACCCATCTCAATGTTTCATGATTGAGGTAGAAATTTTACTATAGGGTATCTTTTTCCTCTGGGGGGCACCAGAGGTCTGTTAATGCAGCATTAGCTCATCAAACCACATATAGGAGATGTTTTACTTTTTTCAAAACCTTGTAGACTTTTTACTTTTAAAATTACAAGATACAAAAGATAGCAAGCATTGTCTCAGAAAAAGTACCTGCTTTTTTTTCTATTGTAGGAAAAACTGATTCCAGAGATAGCGGCATGTCACGGTATCTTGATAACATCATATTCGGCAGTGAGGACCATGCAGGACACCTTGCAACGCTATGACTGGCACTACATTATTTTGGATGAAGGCCACAAGATCAGAAATCCAAATGCTGGAGTTACCATGGCCTGCAAACAGGTATTGTTTCACACACCGATACAATTTGAACCACAACACGGTCCAGATCCATTCAATAGCGATGACTTCGCTCAGCTGGTCTTTTCTGACCATATTTTTCCTACCTTCAGAACATGAAACTATCTTACATTCATCTTTCTCTTAAGTTTCGCACTCCCCACAGATTCATCCTGTCAGGCTCCCCTATGCAGAACAACTTGAAGGAGCTGTGGTCTCTGTTTGACTTTGTCTTCCCTGGCAAACTGGGAACCTTACCGGTCTTCATGGAGCAGTTCTCTGTGCCAATCACCATGGGAGGATACAGCAATGCCTCACCTGTACAGGTATTGGAACACACATACACAGAAATGCACAACATTTTGTCTTTTTTTTTTATTTTCTCCTCTCTATATTTTATAGCGGTACAATAACTCCACAAAGAAAAGTCAACACAAAACTTCAGAAGCTAACAGCAAAGCATAAAACACTTGCAGTAATTCTGTAATGATAGCGTAGAGAGGACGGGCTGAAGTGTCACTTGACAACATTAGTCACACACATGCACAATTGTGAAGAGGGAAATGGACATAACAAAATAAAAGATACGGGGGCAACAGAGCCATTAAGTGCAGTGCTGGATAGTCCATTCAAAGGAACTTCAGTGCATCCCTGGTGTGTGTGAGAGAGGGAGAGGCTAAAGTGGAGAGCCTGTGAGCTAAATTGTAGCCCTTTGTCATTAGTGTCCAATCGTTAATAACCCACTGACTGTATGGATTTAATTATTTAAGATGGCTATTGATGCTTCTTCCGCTGTCGATAATAAAAACCTTTACTAATTATTAATGTTATTAAATGGTCAGAGAAGGCTAAGCTCTGCTTCTTTATCCCCTTCTCGAAATTGTCGGAGCAGCAGGCGGGCCCTCAGCTAATGTTTATACAACAAGATGTACGTAAAAACATCTATGGGCAAGATGGGGCTGGGTGAGTGTGGATGTGGGATCTATTACTCATACATGCGTTTAGACGCCCATGTGAATCCACTCAGCATCCTCCGCTGCCCTCCTCACCTCCACTTCCATCCTGATCTCCATTGAGCCGTAAATCCCAACGTGTTATTGTCCCCCCCAGCTTTGCAGAGGATTCCTTTGATCCCTCTGTGGACCCCCAGTGAGTTAATGTTTTAAGGGCTAACTGGCTTTTAGCACTGGCTCTGGATAAGGTGTAGCAGGCCATTTGCAGAGGGGCTCGGACCACGTGCTTCTCAATTCCCGCCCCCGCATTTTCACTCTGTTTTCAACAGAGCAGGTCAGTAGTACTGATGAAAGAAGAGGTCTCGGCCCCTCGGGACCAGCAGCGCTCTGATCAATGTTTAATGGTTCATACTGCTGAGAGGGACAGCAACAAGAGGGAGGTGATGAGAGAGCGGAAGAGGGGCTAAACACTAATCATGCCTCAGGAAACATCCACCCTGACAGGTGTGAGCGTTGACATGATTGTTTGACATGTTGAGCTGACTGTTTTTTTTTTCTTCTGTAGCTGTTTGTTTGTGCTAAGCAGTTCACTTGTCAATTTTCAGGTCCAGACGGCGTTTAAGTGTGCGTGCGTGCTGAGGGACACTATAAATCCTTATCTGCTCCGAAGAATGAAGGCCGACGTCAAGGCCAACCTCTCATTACCTGACAAAAACGAACAGGTATTCATCATTATAAGACATTTAAGTGGTTTTGACGAAGTATTGAACAGACTGTGCTGCCTATGCCTCTTGACTGGGGAGGTGTTTATCTGATTGGATGTGACTGCATGTGCCATTTTTAATGACTCTTTGATGGATGTGCGTGGCCTTTGTCAGCTGAAGCCAGCTAATAAAGTCCCAGTAAAGTAAAAGGAACAGGTATTTATTAAGGTGGCCGGTCTCTAGTCTGCCCTCATGGCTGCTGCTGATAGACTCCTCAGTCCACTTCAGCTCATTAAGTTAGTCCCTCAGGACAACAGTGGCTCCAAAAACACACGGCTTCCATCTAATTTCTCTTTTCACACACTGCACTTCATCAAGGGGCTTTAAAGGGGATGTTCACTGCTCATTACGCACTCTGACTCTGCCGTGTGTGTGTGTGTGTGTGCATGTAGGTTCTGTTTTGCAGATTAACAGAGGAACAGCGGCAGGTGTATCAGGGCTTCTTAGATTCCAAAGAGGTCTACCAGATACTAAATGGGGACATGCAGGTGAGCTTTATTTTATGCTTCCTCCATTTAGTCTCCTCGTGTTGACCCACGTTGCATTACAGAGACAAGGAGGGAACAACTCTCTGCCAAGGAGAAGACTTCCAGGAACAATCTGAGCCTTATTCATTATTTAACTCCCCTCAACTGATGAATTTCACATCATTGCTCGCAGACATTTGCGCATGTTTTCCTGCACCTTGCTTTACTTAAGACTTCAAGGTGTTGATCTTTTAATTTTTCTTACAGTGTAAATTTTGTTAAACTCCTAATAGCCTGACTTTAGTAGTCTTTAAGATGCCCCCTTTAAGCAGGTTGTACATTTGCTGTTCTCACATTAGCTGGACCCTGGAGAGAGAGTCTCAACCATTTATCACCACTGACCAAATGGACGTGGTTGAAGCGTCAGGGTGACCACAGGAGATTGTACATACACACACACACACACACACACACACACACACACAGGCTCTCACAGACATATTCAGTGGTCACTCTCAGCCCATTAACCACCATTACTAATGCAGTGACCAGAGGGCCTTCATCAAGAAACACAGCCTTTGTCCATTGTCCGTAAATAAATTATGTTAAGTCATTTCTATGTTAAAGTAAATGTGCACTTCTGTTTAAAGGTGCAACCCTGTAAAATCTAGAGCTACACCGATTAGTTGATCAATTCATTATTTGTCTATTAAAATCACCAGCTGTTTTGATAATCAATTATGAGTTTTAATCATCCTGAGTGTGATTTTTTTTTTTTTGTTGGTATTCTTTAGTCCTCTGACAATAAAGTGAAGATTTGTGGGTTGGGCCTTTTGGTCATTCGAGGACGTCTTCTTGGATCTGTTTTTTTTGGCATATGTTTAAGTTAGTGATCTAATTAAGAAAATAATCAGATTAATCAACAATGAAAATAACTATAAATTAATTGCAGTCCTTGTACAATCTAAGCTTTTTTAATAACATTCGCCCGTCTTAGGTAATGACCCATTTGAGAGCCAGTGTCTTCCTGTTTTTTTTGTACTGTTTAGGTATTCTCAGGTTTGATAGCGCTGCGTAAGATCTGTAACCACCCGGACCTTTTCTCGGGCGGCCCCCGGATGTTGAGGGGAATCCCAGAGAGCGAGCTGACTGAGGAGGAACACTTTGGCTTCTGGAAGCGGTCCGGCAAGCTGATAGTGGTGGAGTCCCTGCTGCGTCTCTGGTTTAAACAAGGCCACAGAGTTCTCCTCTTCACACAGTCCCGACAGGTTAGGAACACGCACCCATCAATCACAAAATAGCAGTTAATATACAATAAGTATACATTTTTGTAAAGGCAAGGCCTGTAATTTCTTCCAGGCAATTGTTTCTGTGTGTGTGTGTGCGTGCATCATCTACCTACGAATCTTGTTCCTGTAAAATTGGTGTGTATGGGAGAGAGGGAGAGAGAGAGAGAGGCCCCAGCTGTTGCAGTCAATACCAATGAGATTATACCTCAGAGGGAACCTGAGACCTTCCCTGTCGGTATCTTTGTCCATGTAATATTAATCTGCTTTAATCCTTTTAGAGATAATCCAGACTCCAGCCCCCCTTTTTTTCCCCTCAGTCTTTCTCCCACGGCCTCCCTTTTCACCTCACCTCTCATTCATCTCCTTCCTTCCCAGATGTTGGACATCTTCGAGGTGTTTGTGAGGGAGAATAACTACACGTACATGAAAATGGACGGGACTACCACCATAGCTTCCAGACAGCCGCTCATCGCTCGCTACAACGAGGTGAGGATTAGTCATCCCTAATGGGCCTGAGTGTTTCCGTGGAAAATCCCCTCCTGAGGGACCAAATGTTTCAGTGGAACCCTGCTTACCCTGAGGTGGAAACACTAATTGAAGGCAATCTGTTTTTCAATCTGCATGTACCGTATCATCTTTGTATTGAAATTTAAATACATTAATATAAGACAAACCATAATGATTACAATTTTAAATAAGTTTATAAATGAATCCAGGTTATAAATGAATCAACTTGGTTGTATGAGAAAATGTATGTTCAAACAAGAATACTCTCTCTTCATGTTATAATCTAATACAAGTTCACACAAAAACATAACATGTTATTTTCAATTACAATTGCTTCATACTAACCTATAGGAATAATCAAGCGGGGGAATTTAGATATTTTTGTAAACAGTGATTAACAGAATATTTAAAATATTCTGTATACTATTCACCATTTCATTTCATTTTTTATTTTATCTGTAAATTATTCCTAAATGGCATAATAAATATATAATTGTGGCATGATTTTGACGGTTGCCCCCCCCCTTTTTTTTAACAGGATAAATCCATTTTCATCTTCTTATTGACAACTAAAGTTGGAGGCCTCGGCGTCAATCTGACTGGAGCAAACCGAGTCATCATCTATGACCCAGACTGGAACCCCAGTACCGACACACAGGTAAGGTATACACACAAACACACACACACACACACACACACAGACTTTAATTAAAATCTACTAAGTCCATTATTTCTAATAGATTTGTATTATAATGCTTATTGATTTGCATTATTTATACACTAAAATTAGTTGGAACAAGCTTTTCCTACTTCCTCCTGCTTAATAACAAAAAGATTAAAAAAAACCTTGAGTGTGTGCTTCAGATTATTTTAATCACTTACCTGAATGTGTGTTGTTCATAGGCACGGGAGCGGGCATGGAGGATCGGTCAGAAGCAGCAGGTGACGATCTATAGATTGCTGACGGCAGGGACCATCGAGGAGAAAATCTACCACAGGTCAGAGAGCACCTCATTCAGATTTTTTCCCCTCTATTGTTTGGCTGTGACCGTTTCTTTATGATGATGTTATTATAGATTCAGAACTCAACAAAAAATGTGTTGTGTTGATGTTTTCTCTCACACCTTACATTTTAGTTGTCTTTTACATCTACTTCACACATTGAGGAATATTGGTAATGACTAATTGCTCACATCACTGCTGTTTTACTACTTGTTCCTTCCCCGTTCTCAGTAATTGAAAAGCTTTCCTGCCTTATTAAATGGCCAATGTAGGAGTTCTAAACTGTTGCTCTGTTTGGTTTGGGACTGTTAAGTGCCTTCTAAAAAGCAAGTTGGAAGAACTGCAGGGATTCTATTTTGATACTTGCAGAAGTGAAGTTAACTAATGTTCTCATCCATCAGCCAAACTACTCTGTGGTGACAGAGGAATGTGGTTACCTGCTGAGGTAAAATAACAAATTACACAAGAATACAATGCTTTGTTTTATTTTTTGTAATTCAGGCAAATTTTCAAGCAGTTCCTGACCAACCGTGTTCTGAAGGATCCCAAACAAAGACGGTTCTTCAAGTCTAACGACATCTATGAGCTCTTCACGCTCTCTGACCCCACTGGAACTCAAGGAACAGAGACCAGTGCCATATTTGCAGGTCTTCAGACTCTTCTCTCTTTGTTTGTTCATTTTGCTCTTTCCAGAGATACATTTACTGCAATTGGAAAATTTTTAGAATCTTAAAAAAAAAAAAAAAAAGAAATTGACTTCCAGAGGTTTTGGCCTGATTCTCGTTACAGGTACAGGCTCTGATGTCAAGGCGCCTAAGAAACCTGAGATACCAAGGCTCTCGAACACAGCAAACCACGGCAGCCATTCACTCAGACACTCCACTGCCAACCACAATGAAACGTTTGCAGTCAACAGACATTCCTCAACAAACATTCCTGCATTAAGAGATGGAAACGCCTCCTCGCCTTGCAGTAAAAATGCTCAGGGGAAACCAACTGTTCCAGCTGATTGTCAAAGCGCGGACCGGAATGGCGTGGATATAGAGCCAAATATATCAATAAATGCACAAGATGCAGGACAAAATACCAGAGACTGGGGTGGAGTTAAGCCTGCAGTCCAAACCTCAAACACACCCAGCTCCCACCAAAACAGAGACAAAAACTCAATGACCCAGACCAGCCCGCAGAAACACAGGGAAAAGAGGAAGCACTGCGACCCGGCTGACTCGGGTAAACGCAAACACAAGAAACATAAACACTCCAGGGATGCTCGTTTCGAGGGCCATCGCATCCCGCACTTGGTGGGGAAAAAGACCTATAAGAAAGAGGAGGATGACGACGACAAGGTTGCGGACCGGAAGAAATCAGACGATTACGTTTTGGCAAAGCTATTCAGGAAATCTGGTAGGATTTTTGTGCACGGCAGCACATTTGATAATCCTCATAAAATGAGACATTTTATTATTGAATCCCTTTTTTTGTCTTTCCTCCAGGTATCCACAGCGTGATGCAGCACGACACCATCATGGAGTCCTCCAACCCCGACTATGTTCTGGTAGAGGCCGAAGCAAACAGAGTGGCGAAGGATGCCCTGAAAGCCCTTAAAATTTCCCGGCAGCAGTGCAGGCTGGCCGTCAACAGAGCACCTCCTCCACCTGCCAGGTGCACTCTCACAGTCTGAGGCTCAGAGCTTCTCTGCTCTCATTTATCGCAAATACATCACCGTTATTTCCCTCTTTTTTTCTGCTCTCCAGGAAACGGTTTGGGCAGAAAAAGAATTCCCTCCTGATCGCACCCTCTGTTCAGTCAGCCCAGACTCCGAGCAAATGCAAGGTAACAGGAGAATTATTATCAAGCTCATCATCATTATGACAGAAAGCGTGTATTTGTGAGGCTATGTTGTAAAAATAACTGTTTCTCTTATTAGGATGCTGCTATTGTGAAAAAGTCTGTATCAAAGAAGCCTGGTTCAGGGGCGCATTTCAGCGGGGAAGTGGCGGAAAACAACTCCGGCTCCACCCCACTCTCCTCCTCCTCTCTTTTGGCTAAGATGAAAGCCCGTAATCACCTCAGCGTGCCCTGCAGCCAAAGAGAGGAAGAGGAGGAAGAGGACAGGACGGCCGCCGAAGGCGCCGGCTCCCCCCCGGCTCCGCCCACTCAGCACGACGAGCTGCTGGTGGATCTGCGCAACTTCGTGGCGTTCCAGGCGCACGTGGACGGACAGGCCAGCACGCACGAGGTGCTGGAGTATTTCAAACCTCGGCTGACCCAGGAGCAGGCACCGGTCTTTAGGGAGCTGCTCAGGAGCGTCTGTGACTTCCATAGAACCTCTGGTCAGGAGGGAATCTGGAGACTGAAGGAGCGCTTTCGCTGAATAGAGCAGATAAAACTTGATGAATGAATTTGAGTACTTGTTAGCTATGAGTCTGTAGTTTATATATTTTTTTTTTTTTTTTTTTTTGTTTCCTTTCGCCAAAATGTGATGTCTTTTATCACAATAACTCAGTCAGCAACACTTAAACAAAATGGTTAATTTTCACATGATCATAGTCTTTTATTGAAGGACCATATTGTCAGAGTCATTTTACGGAACAGCAGGTTAGCTCATAAAGTCGTCTGATTATTAGTTAATTAGCAGTTAACTAAATCTTGGAGAGGACTCTGTTGTAATGTCTAATTTATTTCACCTGCATGAGTTGTGTTGACTTTGGTGCTTGTCCCAAACGTCCCTGTTTATTCCTTGTACCTGGTTATACTTGAATTAACTCGCTTTGTCTTTACCTGAAAGCTAAAAACTGCATAAACTCAGGAATTAGCTTTACACACGATTCTGTGAAATTAAAATTGGGGAGTAGTGTGTCATTTTGGTTAAAAAAGAAAAAGAGAAGCAAAAAAAAATCACCATAGCCTGGTAGATTTTGGTAAGGCTGATTATGGACAGATATACTGTGGATGACGGAGAAAAGAGATTCAGTTATTTAACTGACCTACCTCCAATTACTTGTGATATTGGTTAACAGTTGTTAAAGCTGTTGTGTTTTATATTTTAAAAAGTACACAAGGTGCTATTTTGCATATGTATGCAATAAACTTCTCATTATTTTTTCTGTTGTCCTTTTTTTAATTAACATGGGATTAGAATGTATCTGAAAAGACAAGTGCCATAATTAAAAAAAAAATGTAAAGCAGTTGATTGGTCAAAACATAGTAGATTACTAATCTTTAGACCTATTGTACCAGTTGTATAGTGAGGTGTTTCACCTCTTGTAAAGGTCTGTTAGTGGGTTCGATTCTAGTGTAAATCTGGTGCTGACCAAGGTCCTGAAACATGCAGCAGATCACATATTCCGTGCGAACGTGAGTCCGAAACTGGGAAAATCTAGTTAGAGTTTCCATGTAAAATTAATCTGAACCATCGAACACAAGAGTATAATTTCATTTGGTCATTTAACCAATCATCCGAGGATGGGAGAGGAAAGACGCTGACAGGAAGCAGATGCTTCAGACACTTAAGGCCTGTTTTCCTGTCAGGGCTGTGAAGACCAAATATTGGGATAAAGTTATCAACCGTTATTTGATTTCAATTTTCTCCACGCACCTCACCGAGGTCATAATAACAACTTTATTTTCAGTGGTGCATAAATTAATTACGCGCATTTAATAACTAAAATATCATTATATTCCCCCTTTAATAACATAAACGCTGCACGCCAGGGAAACCCTTAATAGCGCGGGGCCCTGTAACTGGCCATTATCCGCCTGTAATGATATTACAGAACCAATTACCCGCCATTAGAAGGGATTTTCTGCACTTTATGTGGTTTAGTCCCATCCCGCACTCCTCTTCTAAATTTCAGCTGCTTCTCGAAGCCTCATTTCGCCTCCACCTCAGAGACGCATGGCGTCTGCGCTCTGCCGTCCCAGATGCGCTTTAAAACTAATTGAAAGGGCCCCGCAGCAGATCATTTATCTGAGGAAGCGAAATAAATCGCGGGACCCCTTGCTGTGAACAAAATCAAAAATTTGGCCTTGTGAGTGTTCTACACGCGCAACCCCTTGTAAAGTGGACCCCCTAACACACCCCGACGAGCAATTAACCCGCCCGACAGTCAATCTAAAACCCAAAAGCAGTCATCCTCCTTTTTTAATATATGAAAGAACCAAATAAAAAATGCAGCGGATACGTGCGCATGTTTATGGTTTGGGAATATGCTTGACTCTGGAATAACAATCACTTGTGATGATTTTTTTTTTTTGGCACCAGAGCAGATATGCCTTTTGCCACCCTGGGTATACATCTCCCCTATATTTCTTTCTCCCCCACCCTCTCTCTCTATCTATCTCTCTCTCTCTCTCGCGCGCGCACACACACACACACACGCCAGGGGTTGGGGGGGTGAGAGAGACAAAGCCGTGATAATCCGATTAGGACCAATTAGGTGTGAGATTCTGCGACACTAGCTGAAAGCCTTAACACTCAGTAGACAGTTATACAGTTATAGAGACATCTGGACACTCCCAGGGAGAGACAGGGGGGGGGAGAAAGAGATGTGAGTATGCCTATGTGTGTGTGTGTGTGTGTGTGTGTGTGTGTGTGTGTGAGAGAGAGAGAGAGAGAGAGAGAGAGAGAGGAGATCTGGACACTCCCAGACGCAGTCAGAGAGTCAGTGGAAGTGCAGCAGCCACTTCTCTCCAGAGCAGGAACTCACTCACATCAGCATCCTCACTGCAGGTAAGATCTCTCTCTCACACACACACACACACGCACACTCTCTCTTTCTTTCTCTCTCTCTTCCTCTTTCTCTCCAACTTTGTTGGGTGCTCCTGACAAAAAACGCGTGCGCACGTGCGCCACCGCCTCCACCTTCACAGGACGGTTTGGGCTCCTCCTAACTCTAACGCTCCTTTAGCACACAGTGTGTCACCGAGTCGTCTCCGCTGTTGAAGCGATCCAAACGGGGGTTCCGAGCTGAAACTTTGTTGTCTGTGTTTGCAGGTTTCGCAGGCTCGTCGACGCGTCAGGATGTTTTACTTCCACTGTCCGCCTCAGCTGGACGGGGAGTGCTGTCGCTCCAACACGCGTAAGTGTCCGGACACCGCTGCTGTCATTCTGCAACCTCCTTAAAAAAAAGCAAAAAAAGTTCTTTACACAGCATGTGCTTTTAGAAAATTGAGAAATTGTAGGTGAAGTTTGGTGCTGCGTAATTGTGCGTGTTGTTTATGGACTCAGAACAGGCCTGAGCATTTTTTAAATGGCTTCTTCTTTTATAAGATGGTATTGCAATAAAACATGCATTTATCAATTATAATATCTTATTATAGGCTGCGTTGACTGTCAGTCAGTGATTTTTATGCGGTAGACAAATCCAGTACAATGTGCCATATTCTTTTAAAAAAAAGGATCGCATTGGCTTCTGATTCCCTCGTTTTAGACATTGAAACAAATGTCCTCCCGGTCGCTTTTGTGAAGTGGAACTGAAGGGTTAAGTGCGGTTTCCCTTCTGCTGTTCTGGTGAAAAGCGCTGGTGGTTTGGCCCCGGGGCAGAGGGGCGTTCTGCCCCGGACACAGATGTTGGGTGTCATGGCTCTTAGTCCGTCATGGTTCCCCTCAGATTCCCAACATAAATGTTTCATAGAAACTAATGGAAATATAAAAACGTGCCAGAGAACACATTCCATATTTTTTATTTTATTTTCCCTCTCCAAATTTGCTTTGGCCTAGAAATATTTTATTCCGCGAGGTTTTTTTTTATATTTAAAATAGAATCCAGACCCCTGTTTTTTGTTTGTTTGTTTAACATTTACTGACTTTAATTCAACACGAAATTCTGAATTCCCATTTCCACAAAGTGAACGAATTATTCAGTAATTCAACTTTTTTTTCTCTTTCTCTATCTCTCTCTTTTTTTCTCCTAGTGAATTCAGGCGGTTTTGGCAACCACGCCCCGGCTGATTTTGACGACGGATTCCTACGCAGAAAACAGCGCAGAAACAGAACAACGTTCACTTTACAACAGGTGAAAAATAATATCCAACACAACAACATAAAAAAACACCCAAAACACACACACCACTTCTATTAAAAGGGATATAAATAAAACAATTGGCAAAGTTTTCAAAATAAGAAGCGTTGCGGCCTTTATAATTAAATCATACTTATCTTTTATTTACGACTATAAATTATTATCTTTCTTCTGAGGATCATGTATGGGCATAACTACGAACTAGGATTTCCATAAGCAGAGATTTTGATTGTTAGGGCAAGGTTTCAGCCTATTTTAAGACACCTTTGTTTCTCTAATACTTGTAATTGGCCAGTTTAAAATAGAGGTTGAACTGGATAATAATTTAAAAAAATGTTATTATAGGCTATAGGCCAGAATAACGCAGATCATTCAGTAAATAAAAACAACTTTGCTTAAAGGTTTAATGAGTGTTCTTTGTGTGTGTGTGTGTGTGTGTGTGTGTGTGTGTGTGCAGCTGGAGGCGTTGGAGGCCGTCTTCGCGCAGACTCACTACCCGGACGTGTTCACCCGGGAGGAGCTGGCCATGAAGATCAACCTGACCGAGGCCAGGGTGCAGGTAGGCGGCGGCGCGCGCTGCGTCCTGGGCACGTTTTGACCATGTGAGCGGGGGTAAATTAAGCCACTCTGTCATCCGGCGATGCACTTTAATAACATCAACATAATGGTGAATATTAGATTAGCTTGATTAATCGGTCATTCATAATTAACCAGCGATAATGTTCCCCGCTAATTTGTCCGCGTCTCAAAGGTGGGAACACATCATCCGTGCAGGATCTCTCGGTTACTAACGTATAGGCAGGCAGAAGATAGGTGCTTTAAGAATAAAAGAGGGACAATCTCTGACACACACACCTGAAAACACACAAAAAAAGAACGGAAAGCACACACACACGCGCGCGTGCACCTTAAATTTGACAATTTATATTCTGCTCCTGCCCTGCACATATGCGCGGTTATAAACTTGGCCAGATGTAATTAAGTTATGTGTCCTGTATGTAATTTCCTGCATTCCAGATTTGCTTTTGGGTTTTGTTGTGCGCGCAGATCTAATTGTGGGAAATATAATAGTTTGCCTTTTGTTCCCCAGGGTCATCTTACTATCGCTTAAACCCAATGGCGGGGTTGATAATGGAATCCAGCGCTGTAAATTAGGGATTGTAAACAAATTATTCCCCTCCTAATCCGATTACCGCATTCCTATTATTAAATCTGAACATGAATCCGGCGCAGTATGCAGGGGATATTAAACTTACATTATTATTAGAAAATAAATTTCCTTTCTGTTGTAGTGTTGTTGCCCCCCTTTTTGTAAAGTGTCAATGGGCCTCCCCCGCATTAAGAGCACGCGGCAAATTGAGATTAATGGAGCAATTATAGCCCATTCAGAGACGGGTGTGTGTGGGGGGGCGCGACTTCTAGCTGGAAGGTGCAGGGGTGAGATAAGTCCATTGGTTGCATTGTTGTCCTGCCACCAAAATGTTGTCCTTTCTTTATGCCGAATGAATGCATGCGTTTTGTTTGGCTGTTGACACCATTTATACCTCTGGTACAATAGGAGGGGATGCACAGCACATGCACACGACTCTAACCTCCATTCACACATCATGATTAATGCCTGCTAGAACCAAGTCCTAATCGAATCTGATGTTGTCAAACAATCACTAAATAGGGAAATAAACGACTTCATCATAGCTGCCTCTCTCTCGGGCAGCACAACTGTCAGTGGGAAGTCATTAAAATATGATAATGAAAAATTGCTCAATTAAATGTTGTTATAGGCAGTGACCTTCATTCGATTAAGATAACAGAACTTGGCTATATGTTCTCAGCCGTGTGGATTGTAAAGTTTTGGGGATAAATTTGTGGACTGTGGGGAATGCTGAGTGCTGGTGTGATGCATTCAAGCGCCTCCAAGAACAGACAAAACGTTTGTTAAACTTTAGCTCGGTCTGTTAACAAGATAGAAATTGACAGATATGAGTGAATTGTGTGCTGAAAGTTTGCTAGTGATATGCCAAAAGAAACTATTATTGAAATACTGAAAATATTAAAATAAATTAAAACAAATGAATGCAAATTGCTATGGTGGGAGGAAATTGCAATCATAATAATTAGTAATTTCATTGCCTTTTCCTCTAATTCGACGCAGGTTTGGTTCCAGAATCGCAGAGCCAAGTGGAGAAAGACGGAGCGAGGCAGCACGGACCCTGAAGGAGGCAAAGAGCAGATGAGCGAGGGCACTCCTCCATCTCGCAGCATCAACTCTCAGTCTCCGGTAGACCACAGCCGAAAACAGAAAGAGCCGCTGGAGATGCAGCCGAGGTGAGAACACACCAGACAGACAGACTGTCGTGGATGCTGCTCCCGTGAAGCAGCATCCTGATGGTGAGGAGAGGATGTGGCAGAGAGGTTCACGCTCCAGTCCCGATGAAAGTAGTGATGAGCGTTTCTGCATATTATCGGCACTTTTCCATGTTTCTATTTAAATTAATTATACATTACATTGCAGTTTAACATGTATAATATTTGCATAGATTTTATAAATGCAGGTGATGCCTCTGTTTAAAGTTTGGGGTTTTTGCTCCATAAATAAAATATGTTTGTTTTCTTCAGCATCAACAGGACGGTGGGTCCTGGTGGCCCGTTCTTTCCATCCTGCATACCCGGCACACTCCTCAACTCTGCCACCTACGCCCAGGCCCTCTCACAGGTCGCCACCCTGAAAGGTGAATGGGATTCCAGCTCAAACAGAAAATCCTCGTGCACTTTTAATTATTCTCACCGCAAGTCCTTCTTGTGCTGTTTTTTTTTTTTTTCAGGCAACAGTTTGTGCTCCTGCTGCGTCTCTGACCCCATGGGCCTGTCCTTTCTGCCGCCGTACGGTTGCCAGGGCAACCGCACGGCCAGCGTGGCGGCCCTGCGCATGAAGGCCCGTGAGCATTCGGAGGCTGTGCTGCAGTCCGCCAACCTGCTGGGCGCGGGGGCGGGGCCCGGCGCTGGCGTGGGAGTCATGTCCGGGGTCGGCGTGGCGAGGCCTGCGGCGGCTCCCGCCATCGACGTGCCGGGCACTGTGGGGAGAGGGGCGGACAGCTCGAGCCCCGGCCTGGCCGCCAAGGCCCCGGTGGTGGGCAGCAGCCCCGACAAACACCCTCTCTGCCCCAAGGAGCCGCTGGAGAAGAAGTGAGGCGCTGGACATAAAGCCAAGTGGATGTACTGATACTCAAAATCTGTGTGATCGTGCCTGTTATTATCACCCTCCTCTACTCTGGTCCTGCGAGCAACTAAGCACAACTATTGACTGACTACAGAAACAGCCCAGGAAGGACTTTGCTGATATCGCAATGTATGGATGCAAAGATTTAAATATTTATTTGACAGTAAATTATTATTGTTTGTGATAAATGCTGAATATTCGGGGCCTTGTTCTCCCCGTTAAAGCACAAGTGTGGTTCTGGATTTATATCTGTCTTCTTGCACTCTCGGACTCTATTTGATGGACTAACGCAGCTACAACATGCGTGTGTCGAACAGAGACTTAATACCTATTTGATAATGTGAACGTAATCTTTGGTTTTCATAAAGAGGACAGATGCTTACATTGTGAATGTTAATGCATGTAAACTGTTAAGTGTAGAACTGATTGCAGGACAGCGAGGATTTTTGGCAATATAGTGTGTATGCCATCAGGTCAGAAATGGGCCCAAACAATCACCTCTCATCTTTTTTTTTTAATTTTAATTTTAAAGTGAAAGTGCACTTTAATATTAATCAGCCATTTTCGGTGTAAATGTGTACACGTGCCAGAGTGCAGTATGTTGCAGTGTGAACCCCAGGCAGACTGTAGCAGACTCGGTGACGGAGCGGCGGCGTTCCTTCCACTCTGTTAGCACATCTGTAGCGCCAGCAGATAGGGAACACGCCAGTCCTGTTGTGACATGTTCTTTAAAACAATTAAAGATGTAGTCGCTCATGTTCCTCTCCTGTTGCCTCTCGCTCCAGCCATCTGTTCTGATACATTATTTATCAGCTTCCCTTAAAGCCGGCAGAGGAGAGCAATCGTGACTCTTATTATTTATTTACTTTTAGGAGCGCTCACTCTCTTCTCTCTGAGAATTTTTTTTTTATAATAAACCCCATTAAAACATGATATATGCTATTTATTAATGCTGAATTTACATTTTAAAAATATCTTTTCTCATCACCTCAGGGCTCTTTGCAAAGCAGTTTATCACAGGCAATACATTTGTTGATTCATTATTTCTAAATATCTCTAGAATGACTCTCGAATAAAGGATTCAGCTGATCAGATCAAGAATACTTAACCGCAGAGCACACAACCAGTAGTCGGGCTTATTCAATTTGCGTCCTTGAGGATTTTCAGGAAATTACTTTTGATAGTCAATAACACAATTAAGTAAACTACACACACATTATCATGAATAATTGATAAGAAATTATGTATTACCATGAAGTACTGGTTCAATAATTGATGAGGCGACACCCTGGTGACACAGAAGGGGGAGATAATGTCAGAAGTCGTGCCAGGTGGAACACAGAGCACTCACATCCTCCCTTTTCTCACACCATTATGTGTGCATGTTGTAAATACCCTACAAATATACCAATAAAGTGAGCTTCCACTGACAAATGAGACGCCCTTCTGTGACATTAAGAGTTTTTAATACAATGTGTTTTATTTGCCTTATTATTCCTCTGCAAAACACACACACACACACACACACACACACACACACACACACACACACACATCCCTTCAAATTAAAGTTTGAAAGTCAAAAGAAACATTCTTCTTGTTTCCATATATTTCATACTGTTTTAGGAACTATAGAAGCTATACTGCTATTTGTGGCGCAAATAATATGAATGAAAAACATCATGTCCTTTTCTTTAAGTGTGTGAGAGAGCTCCAGAGCAAAGATGTTAAGTCCTGTGACATGGCAGCTAATGATAACACAATAACATATCCTTATACAAATCAATGCCTTTTTCCAAAAAATGTACCAATGTGGACAATCCAGCCAACTCATACAAAAGATGTGGAAAACACATTCAATCTCTCCAAAATTGAATACAGTGGTTGTAGGATTTAATCATTAGCCAAAACAAAGGATGCTGAAGTTATAATGACTCCGATCATCATTAAGTTCTGCATGGTGCCCATAATTCACTGCTTTAATATTTCATAAACAAGTCAAGTTGGTGTTGACATTCAGCTGTGCATGTGGCATCATTGATAATTTTCTGTCACCTAAAAAAAAGTCCTGAGGCGGTTTTGTGGAGCATTGTTATATCAAATTAGCTGGAGAGCGGCCAGAAAAGCAGACAAACATGGTGAATATGGGGGACAGCAGTTGAACTCTGTTCTTACAGTGCAGTTAATGGGCTTCTTTTGTTGCAGTAATGAAATATTTTTTGCAGGAATGTGGGGGAATATGTTCTGAAACCAGGAAACGTGGTGCACATGCACCCACCCACAAACAATATAAACCACCGAGAGAAAGACAGCAGGCTCAAAAAGAAACTAGCACCTACATACAATTCTTTTGCATGACATCGGGCACAAAAACCTAAAATGTACTTTTCCAGGATTTCAGCTTCTTTTGCCAGTCATGAAGTGCATTCAGGGTCAGTTCACCAGAAAACCCCACGACTGTATAAGCCCTGCTTTTAATTCCTGCAATAGAGCTGATCAATAACCCAATCAATTAGAATCAATTAAAATCATGTCTGAATGGAGATACTACAAACAAAGCATATCTTAATGCAGTGAGTAATGTGCCTGTCTGCTGTCTGCCACATAACCACAGCTCCACTCCTCCTTACTCAGCACCAGGAAGAGCATCCTCAGCGTGTGTGATCAATGCTTACAGTCCTCAGTAGCTTCACAAGAAGTCGGGCAAAGTTGTGGAATCACACTGCACAAAAAAAGAAGAAATATACACTAAAAAGGCCACATTTTCAGTCCAGATTAGGTGATATTGAGTGTCTGCACCTATTTTGGCCACTAGAGGGACTCAGTGAGAAGGAAACCTGTCCAGACTCCACACAGCCAGACTTCATTTCCAAACCTCAGTGGGAAAACCTCAGTGGGAGAATTTTGGATAAGCACACATTTACACACTGAGTTATTCTTTCTGAGGGAAGTTTTTGCAAATAAAATTGTATAAATCAAAACTTCTTTTTTAGTGCTGAGTACTGAAGGCCCACAAGTATGAAGAAAAACAAGATAATAACCCAGCGCGTTGTAAATTCTGTCTGAGTGTGAGATCAGTGAAGTTGATTATCTGTTTTGAGAAATTTATAGATGGCTGTTGTTGATTATCGGGGGGGAAGAAGGGTTGGAGGGGAAGGGCGTGTGGACTTGTTTGGAGATTAGTTAAAAAGGGATTACCTCAGCCTTTTCCCGAAGTTTAGCGAGCTGCCTGAAAACCCATCTGTGTGTATGTTTGCGAGTGTGTTTGTGTGCGTCTCCATTAGAGCCCATGTGTGTGTGTCCATCATCCCGCCAGGCCAGCCCTGCACCCGCCAAGAATCCCAGGAAACTATCTGCTACAGCAATCTCCTATTATAGCAGCGGGCTGCGGGGAGGGTGGGAGAAATGGGGGAGGTACTCCTCCTCCCCTTACTCTGCCTCATGGCCTTTTCTGCTGGGGGTTGAGTGAGTCTGTAGCTGGGGAGATTATAATGTTTAACTGGTGTAACAAGAGAGTGTTGAAATTCATCCCTCAGATTTGAGGCAAAATAGGGGGAAAAAAAAATCGTTCCAGAAGGGATTTACTAATAAAAGTGCAAAAAGAATTCCGTCATGTTTTGGTGGTCAGTGGTCATGATAGCACTCCATATAGCGCTCCTGTCACTTCTGTTCAACAAAGAGGCAGGCACTCCAGGGTGAGGCAATTGGGTTATTTATGTCTCCCCGGGGAGCATCCAAACTGAGCCCCCCTTTACCCAACACCTGCAATAATAACACATGTGCAAAAAAATGAAGTTTTCCTCCTATTTTAGACCCACAAGCGCCTCGACAAGGTGTAACGTTGCCCCACTTTGCTGACCGTTAGCTCTACAGTATAGCTGCATATAGCTGACAGTTAGCTGTTCTGATTTATAAATAGTTGAGAGGCTGTTTGTTTCATCCATCTGACACTCGACACCAAAGGATCTCGCAGAACCGCGTGCTAGCTCGAGCCCTCAATCTGTCGCCCATGGTGGACACTCTCTGTGAGACAAGTCCTCTATTTCTGTCTGGTGTCCGGCCCCGAGTCCCGGTGCCTACATCTGGTCAGATGCTCAAGGATCAGACTGTGGACTGTGGAGAGGATTTTACTTTGGATTGTTGTCAATAAAGAGGCAGCGCTGGCAGACAGGTGACAGGGCAGGGTCACATCAACCCGGTCTTTTTGGCGGAGAAAGAACCTTTTAGAAGTTACAATAAGGCCCAAATGATGGATTATAAAACTGAAAGGTAAGGCAAGACCTCACTGTACATTCTTGTTCATATTGAAAGATGAATACTTGAAAAAAACTGTCAATCCACAGGTTCAACCATACATTCCTGCATTTTCTCTTCCTTAAGTGTTTGCATTTCATAAAAGTGCATTGTTATGTCATGATAAGATATGACAAATTCACACTCACTTACTATTGGCCAACCTCAGCAACTTAATTAGATTTAATTCCGCTGACAGTTGCTGACACTTATAAATATGAAGTCATATCCTTTCTACTCTTAGAAATGACAGATTTGCTTCATTTGGACCAGAGTCCCAGCGAGAGGAGGCCTCTTTGGTGTCAGGTTTTAGAGTCGGAGGCCTGTCACTGGACAGAAATAAACCATGCAAGAATGAACAGGAATCATCTTAACAGTTTGACATGAGATTATTGTTGCAAAATGGAGCTCAAGTTAGTGGCTGTTACCATAGATGTGATAGATTTTTAAAAATATTTTGTTTACTTCTGACGCATGACTGGACAGAATATTTTGTGTGGGATGTAAGAAAAGAAAAAAAATATGTGTAAATGCAATTTTAGTGTCTTGAATGCAATGTTTCTCAATAGTTAACATGCACCGAAATACATGTAAAAACATATGATTGAATGTTTAAAAGCTGCTGTTGTTTTCTGCTGAAGAGGAGTGGCGTTGCAGGAAATGTTTAAAATTGTTTCAATTGCGTCATGACTTTTATTTGATATAGATGTAGCCTGGCAACACAGCGGTGTGGTGTAGCTGTTCTGTAGATGCGTATGAGATGGATGGTCTCCAGGTCACAGAGATATTCCAGAAGATGAACCCCTGGATATTCTGAGCAAGGTGATGGCTGCCTGGCAGCTACAGTAAATTTAACCTGAACATACCCATGACGTTACCTTGCTGCCGCTAAACGTACAAACATTTCATTTTAAAATGAGGAGATAAGATGTCTTAATCTACAGTTTGCAAAAAAATTTAGATGAAATTAATTTTTATATTCTGTCTATTCTGAATACAATTTTGAGGACTGTTCACAATGTACCACAGCCAAGTCACTGCTGATGAATGAGAATAACAAGGCGGCAGAGATTTACTGCTCTGAACGCACTCATCATATTTATTTCAAATTGAATGGAGCAAGAGTTTCAAATACAAAATTTCTAACATTTAATTTTTTGAATTGGTAATTTTGGTAATGGATTTAAATAGAGTCATTTAAATACAGCTATTTAGTTATAGTTAATAACTATATTAAAACAGATGACAAATCATGTATATACAGCAGAAAGATTGTCTAATTTTGCCTGTTAAATCTTTGTTTCGTAGTTATTCTACTTCAGGATATTTTTGTTACCTTTCCATCTGTCCATTCTAAAATGTAATAATCATCTTAACTGTTAAAAACAACACAATTTACAACAACACGCAATTGTGACACTGGATTTTTAATGAACTGATACATCACACACATACACACGCTATCATATGTGCATGTCCCTTTATGTGAATGTGTGTGTGTGTGTGGGTGTATTGATTGCATGCGTGTGTTTGTAATGATTTCCCAAAATAACTCACGTGAGGCTGTCTTTACTGTGCCTAGCAACAGTGTAGTTTTATTCACAACATGTCTCTGAAGGTCACACTTATTGAGAGGGAGGATTTACAAGGCTTTTTTCAGAACCACATACAGTACATTGCTGCTTAATGCAAAATAAAAAAAAAAACTTCTTATCAAGGACAGCTATCATAAATTAAATCCCACAACAAATGTGTTATTAAAACAATCTCAAATGGGAAAAAAACATGTATAGGCTAATTTTTGAATCAAAGTTGAAATACACTGCACTAATGCATCATAGACGTTATTGTGAACTGTGTGTTTAAAGATAAATGATGATGCTGAAATGTGAGTCCATGGTCATGTCCACACTAATTCTCTTTTTTCTGCTCTACTATAGGAAACTCCAGATTATGTTAAGGCAGAGGACAGCTGAACCACACAATGCCATAGGAGCTACTTGCTGCCCAAAATCCTGACTGGGGGCACTAAACTCCACCAGCAGACAGTGGGCATCATTTGGCGTGTGCATGAATGACTGAGCACCAGAGGACAGAGCTCTTTGTTAGCGAGCCTGCATCATGACCTCAGTTGAGAAACGCCGTTCTGGGCGAAAAGGTGGTGGCCATCGAAAGCACAGTGATGGAGGCTACAGCGATACATCCAGTGGCGGGTCCTTCCTGGACGAGACTGACCGTGAAGTCAGCAATCTGACAGATCGAGCATTCAGGAGTCTCTGCATTGGAGATGAAGCTGTTTATAATGACTCGGACCTCTGTTCATCTTCACCCTGCCTCCAGAGAGACAGACAACTGGCCTTTAGCCAGGACAGAGCCAGAGAGGACATAGAGAGAGAGGAACTTAAAAGGGCCGCACATGAAGGCTTCAGCCTCCGGGTGCAGCAGTATGGACAGAACTGGATGCATGGGGGGACGTATGGGGCTGAGATCCAGAGAGATCCACAATGGGGAGTGCATGGGGAGAGGACACAGGGGAGGGTTTCTGCCACATTCCAGCACTCCTTTGTGGAAATGTCGCAGCAAGAGAAATCGCTGAATGAAGAACAGCTGTCCTTCTTCAGCAATGGACCCACAGAGTTGGGTTCACAGCAACGCAGGAGCCGATCCAGAGTTTCCTCTCTTATCAGAGCTTTTAACTCTGAGGGACAACGGGATGGAGCAGGGTTTGATGTTCAATCAAGAGAGTGGAATGATGAGACAAGCTGGGATAAATCAGCTCTGATGAGCATCCAGAGGGAACTTTCTGAATTCTCTACACCATACCAGCAAAACTTTGATAGTGGTCATTTCCCCCCTGCTGGCCCGTTTTTATCTCAAGACACTAACTTCTACTCCAGTGAGGTAGCTGCAATGGCTCACATGAATTCTACATCCTCTTTTATGAGATCTTCGCACAGCATGTTGACACAGGTCAACTGTAACTCTAACTTCTTTATACACAGTGAATTTAGTCCCTTCAGAGTATGGAGGGACCATAACAGATTCCCCTTCCAACAAGGTGAAGTCTCAGGGTTTATGCACTGTTCAGAGTTCCCTAAATGGTGCGAAACACCAATGTACAAGGAACTTTCACACGGACGCTCTATGTTTGAGGAGAGGCGTATTAGACACCAGAGGAATACCTTCGCACCTATGGTACCCCCTACCCCTTCACGCTCAACATCAACATCCACAATGTTGCAGAAAGCGTCCGCCGTGGAGAACCGCAGTGAGTCCGAGTTGTCTGGACATTATCCCTACAGGAAGAGGACACAAAGCTTGGGAAGCCACAGGCTCCCACCTCAACGGCCATCAACTGCATCACCCACCATTGAGATGTCTCGACGTGTGCGGGACACCATCAGCTCCGTCAAAGCCCTCCAGCAAAGAATCAAAATGATGACGGAGCAAAATATTGCAACAGAGTTGACAGCAAACACACAAGGAGTACATTACAATGATGGGAATTTCATGCCATATGGTAACAATATGGTAACAGTGCCGCCAAATGTTGTCAGCAATAACGCTAGCACAAATGCCTTCAACATCAGCCATGTGCTCACACCTCGGGTTCATGGACATCAAGAGACATTAGAGGTGCAGCAGTATGGAGTTTCTCCACAACCTGTGGAACATCCTCCAGTGCGAGCTGAAAGCAGGGGAGCCACTCCTGATGTCAGGATGTCTAGCTATAGATCCAGAGCCACAAGTCTCCTCTTCAATCTGAAGGACAACAGGAAGAGAGTGAAAAGCACTTACAGTCCTACCAAATTTAAAGGCTTGGAGATGCAGGAGAAAAGCAAACAGTCCTCTTTCCTGGAACCCAGAGATACTGTGATAGACATGCCAGAGTTCACAGATCCAGAGATTCAAATTCCTCAGGTTGAGAATTCTAGTGGATACTATTCAAGTGACTATCAGACAGCTCATATCCAAGATGAGATGGTTCATCATTCTGGGCTCACTGGCTACATACCTGAAAACAACTCTGATAATCAGCTTGCTAATGGACAGAATCTCCATGAGGATGCATTCACTCACTATAAGCAAGGTAGGACTGAGACCATAGAAACTCTGGGAGGGGATTTGAACAGGCATAAACCATCTTATAGACCTACAGACCTCAGGCCTAATGCAGAAAATAATCAAATCAGAGAATATTTAATAGCTAATTCAAATACCCAGCAACAATGTAATGAAGCAGTGGGACAGGAATATACAAATATGGATAGATATCAGCCACTGAAAGACTACAGTCATGATTACAGTAATGCGGCCTCACAGGATAAGTGGAGACAGACAAACAACCAAGATACAGAAAAGCTCAGTCCGAAAGCAACCATCTCTCCATGGAAACAAACATTAGCAGATTTAATGGAAAAAGACCAACCGACACAGGATTACCAGAAAACAGCCACGAAAAAGGAAAGTAAAGAAATCAAGCGTATACCACAATATGCTGTACCTATTAATGACACTACACAAAATCCATCATATGGACAACAGCAATCTGGGGCATTTGAGGACAAAGAGAAATTTTCGACATCTAATAATAACAGATATACGGATCAAGAATATGGAAACAAACACAGCTTTTGTTGGAATGAAGACAAAACTGTTCTCATGCAAGAAACAGGTCAGAGTAAACAACATTCGCCACCACTAAAGGAGGAAAGACTCCAGCCAAAAGAAGGCAAACAACAGTTTGAACACAAAATGCAAAAGAATTCATTATCTGTTCCTGACAAAGCAGTCACTCCTACAATAGCCAATGATATTGAGGTCAATGCTGCACAGGACATGGCAGAACAGATAAAAGCACAGCACACCCAAGCGGAGCTAGCAAATGCTCAGCCCTCAGCTCAGGTGGAAGAGCCCAAAGCAGAAACAGCTAAGGTAGTTTTAGCAGGTCGGACTTGTTCAGAGCAGGATAGCATAAAACAGATGAAAGCACAGTTTAACATGGCAGAAAAGGCCCAAGCAGACCACAATGAAGCAGAAGAGCAAAGAGAAAAGCAGAGAAAAGAGAAACAGGCAGAGCAGCCTGAAGAAAATGAGGAACTGATAAAAACAGAGCAAGCAAGAGTTCAAAGTGTGACAGAAGGGCCAAGAAATGTTACAGAAAAAGCAAGAGCCATGCACACAAGAGAAGAGCAGGGTGAGGGGGTCAAAGTAGAGCAAGCTGATGCAGAGAGACTAAAAGAGGAACACTTGAAATTGGACATGGAAAAGAACAAGCAGGCAAAAACAGAGCAAGCTAAAAATCAAAAAGAGCAAGTACAACTGGTTAGAGCAGAAAAAGACAAAAGAGGGCAGACAGAGGCAGAAGAAGACAGGCTAGTAAAAGTTAAAGCAGAACTGACTGACGCGAACCACAGAAAATCAGAAGAAGTTAAACTTCAGCAGATGAAACTGCAACAGGCCAAAAAAGGACAAGAGAAGCCAAAGGTAGTTGGTGAAGAAAATGTCAAGGCTGACCATAAGGTCAAGGATGTTACAGAGAAGAAAAGTGAAGAAACCTCAATTCAAGTGGATCGGGTAAATGCACAGGCGCCTAAAACAGAGAAAAGTACAGCTAAAGAGGTAAATGCTGAGGTGAGAAAAGCAGAACAGACAAAGTTTGATCAATCCAAAATGCAGCTTGGTAGAGCAGAACTACTAAAAGCACAGAAATTGCAAGAATGGTCAGCCAAATCGACAGCTGTGTCACAACACAGCAAAAACGAGCCAAGTAAAGTTGAGCAAGTTAAGACAGAGTTAGCTAAAGCTAAAGCAGAGTTGGCCAAAATAAAGAATAAGATGAAGGGAGACCAAAAAGAGAAAGTCAGGAGTACTGTAATCACAAAGGTGGATGACAATACAGTGAGCGATGTTCCTTCAAGGGCAAATATCAGTAAAAATGAAGAGCAGGATCAGGTAATACAAATAAATAAACAGAAAAAAGACTCAGGTGTCAGCAGTAACAGTAAAGACAGAGGGGCTGATGATTATGAAACTCTGCGAGAGAAATATGGTTTATCTGATGAAATCTCAACAAACCAAAACAAAACAGGAGAAAATATTTCTTCAAATGTTGTTAGCGTGACACCAGCTTTAGCACTTGATAATTCTGAGACAACGAATGCCATGTCATCAATAGATGAATATAGTCCAGCAAGTAAACTTGCAACACCAAAAATAGATAATAAGGAGGAATCGAGTCTCAATAAATCTAATGTGATGTCAGAAAGTCAATACATTTACAGTGAGTCTTCAAAAGAGTTTAAATTATCTAGTGCCAATCATTCAGCCATCAGGGGAGATAAAAGAAGAAATAGTAACTCTGGAACTGATAAAAAGAAGGATGATGGTGCTGACAAGTTGGAAAAAGGTGAACATCCTAAACATGCTGATGTTTCACAGCAAAGAGTTTCAGATTCATCCAAACCCCTCGAAAGAAAACCCAAGTTCAATGAGCATAGTGTAGTTTCAGGTGTTACTCCTCCCAAAGCATTGTTCCACAAAGAGAGACTGCAGACAAAGCAGGAGATTCTAACTTCCAAGATAAAAGCCCATGCTGAGAAAGAGATTTCAGCAATTAAAGAAAAGGGTTTTGCTCTAAGAGATGGGTTTCCATCCAAAAACTCCAATAAGCTATTTTCAGGGAGTCAAAGTATTAATATAAGGCAGAAGCCACCACCTAAAAGGCATGAAAACACAATGCCCAATAATACTACTACACCAAAACAACAGATGGGACCATCTGGATTACAAATGGAATCCATTTCACTTCCTAACTCTGCAGCAACCACCACTCAGGTACCAGATCCCTCACAGAAACTAGTCCCCAAGGAGACACTGAAGAGCACTGACACTGTACCTGAAGCTCCCAAAGAAACAAAACAGTCTGGAAGTCATGCCACAAGCACAGACGGAAGCTTGATTGGAAGTCAGAAGAATAAGAATCAAGCTGGATTTAAGTCGCCAATACAAAATAAAGACTGGGCAATTAAGAACAACAAAGGAAAACAGGAAGTAGAACATGGAGAAAACTCTGAAAATCTGAAAGAGGTCCCTGTGAGCAAAACTGAAATGAACACTGAACAACTGAACAAGAACAAAGCTACAAGTAACCATGAAATGAATCCTAAGGACTCATCACCTTCACTGAAACTTTTCCCTAGCCAGAATGACATGTCTGTAGCTGATGACAGCTTGCAGATCATGGGAATAATGGTTACTGTACGAGAAAGAATGAATGATGGTCCTGAGGGTGCAAAAGAGCAGACTGAGCCAGACAAATGTCACTCCAGCTCAGGTGTAGAAATAAATAAAGAAAATGAATCGTCAATGAAAGTTAAAACAGTAGATGCAAAGGATAGAGTTGCTCAAGAAACGAATCAAAACAACATCAGTATAAATAGTCATCCCCAAAACCTGCAAGAAACTTCAGCCAGGAAGGACAATGTGACTGAGAATGCTACTGAGAAACTGACACCTACCCAGCAAGAGAGTTATTATATACATGCAAGACCCCAACGAGAAATACAACCCCAAGAACCCCTGGCTGAAAAAGATGCCCCTCCCTCAGTCACTGTCCCTGCTAAAAATAAAGTGTTGGCTGAAACTCAACCTCATCTCAAACAGGACATAATAGCGAGAGAAAAGAAAGACCACACAAATAAAACACCAAAAGAAAACTTGGCAAAGATCATTGCACAAGAAAAGGATGGGATTAACACAGAAGAGAAAAATCCACAAACAACACAAACAGAAGATGACAACAAGAGGCTCAAGGCCAAAATGGGGAACATAGGGATTAACTTCAAGGACGATGTCAACAGACCTAATGCTGAAAATCTGATAAAACATGAGATCCAGCAATCAGTGAAGGAAGATATGACAACTGAAAGAAGTCCATCCAAAAGCAGGAACAAAGATGAGAAGTATCCACCCTTACTGAAAGAAAAGAGATATGATTCAACACCACCAAAGACATCTAGCAAAACCGATGCATCTAACCATTTAACTGAGAATGAAAATAGACATGTACCTGTGAAACATCAGCACAAAGAAACACACAGTGGAGAAAATATTCATGTGGACACTGCTGTTCATATAGACAGTATCGCCATCAATGTGGTTCCACCAGTAACTGAGAAAGACAACCAGAAAATGATAGGAAAGCATCGTATCACAGCTGTCCATTCTGATGTGGTTAAAGATAATGATCGTAAACAAGATCAATCATCTAGTCACCATGAAAAAGTAAACCCTTTCACCAAAGAAGACCATCGAAAAGACCCCACTCCACCAAACAGTGAGCAAGACAAACTGGAGTCTAATCAACCAAGCAGCAAAATTGTAACAAAAGAGAAAACTCAAACTGAAATTAAAAAGCCTAAAAAAGTAAAGGAAAATGAGACGTCAAAGACACAACCAATGGGGGGAGACTACTTTCAAATTCAAGGGGTAATAGAAACAAAAGATGAGCCAAACAACAAAAGCACAAATGTTGGCAATAGGTTAGATGAAGTTTCAAATACACTGGAGCGTCCAAACATTGCTGCTAATAGCAAGGAATCATATAAGGAAGGAAAATATGAAGCCTTTGCATTTGATCAAAGTAAAATGAAAGCAGTGGAAATTTGCCCTGTAAGCATTCAAGATGAGAACATGAAAACCCACAGCAGGGAAATGGAAGATAAGACTGCTTCAAAGCCGAGTGATTGTCCCACAGAGAGACAGAGCAGTAAATGTGAAAATATGGATGCGAGTCAAGCTATTCCCATCAGAAAACACCAAACAGAAAGCAAATCCAGTTTATTACCAAAGGAGAGACATATCCCGAGAAATTCACAGCCGACAAGGGAAAATGCAGTAAAGGAGAATCCTGAAGTTAAACCAAAACCAAAAGAGAGAGTGTCTACAATACCTGACATATCAGCACTTGCAGACTATGCCAGGCTAAAAGTAATCGTTTCAGAAGAAACGGCAAACACAATTCAGGAATCCCCTCCCAACAAAAAGGAAGGATTCTTTCCACTGATACAGGCTCATCATAGCAGACGTCCAGTGTTCACTGCTGACACACACGACCTTTCAATGAAAGAGAAACGTTTGCCAAGTAAGACAGAAGTCAGCTCCAAAGTGAACAAAGAACCCAAAGCCGTAGTGTTTCCCATTACAGAGAAACAACATCAAAGGACGGGGATGTTTAAACTGGGAGAGAAAGAGAGACAAGAGAATATGCTTTTACAGGTCAAAGACAATGAAGGTCTTGTAGAAACTGGAGCAAAACATGCACAAGACTTCACAGAGAGGAAAGAGTCACCACAGGCACAGATTAAGAACCAGGAAGTGGTTGGCGTTGGTTCCCACAGAGTTGGTCAAGCAGATCATCAGAAAACCAACCATCCCACGCCTTCAGTCAACAATTCAAGAGACGCTTTTGTGTCACAACATCTAAAACCATCAGGTAACTCGGATCCACAGGAAAAAACATCTGAAATAAAGCCAAACTTGGATAGAGACTCCCATCCAAAATCTAACGCGGAACGAATGAACTTGAAAGAAAGTAAAACAAATATTAGAAAAGATGAAAAGATTAAACATAAAGATGCAGGGACTATGATTGGAGAAGACAGGAGAGAAAAAACAGAAACTCCTTTTGTAGAAACCACAGCAAAATTGCAGAAAAAACAATTTGAAGAAGCTCCAACGAAAGAAGTACAGAAAAAAGCAGAGAGCATGACAATAAAAAAGTTGATGGAGGAGAGTAGAGCTTCTCAGGCTGAAGAAGAGAGAAGAGTGGCTCAGAGAGAAGAGGAAAGAAGAGCGAGAGAAAAGGAGGCCATAGCAATTAGGATCCGGGAAAGGAGGGAAAAACAAAAAGAAGCTGAACGAAGAGCAGAGGAAGAAAGAAAAGCAAAACAGCTAGAGGAGGACAGAGCTGCCCAAAAAGAAGAGGAGAGGAGAGCAAAGCAAAGAGAAGAGGAAGGGAGAATTAAAGAACTAGAGAAGAAAATGAGAACAAAAATTGAGGAGGAAAGGAGAGCACATCTGAAAGCAGAGGAAAAGTGGATGAAAGAGATGGAGGAGAAGAGGAGGGTAAAAAAGAGAGAAGGGGAGAGAGTTGCTCAAGAGGAGCAGCAGAAGAAAGCTGCCTTCGACGAGGAGCAAAGGCGAAAGGCCAAACAGGCTGAGGAGGAGAAGAGACTTGCTCATATCGAGGAAGAGAGAAAAAGAAAACAAAGGGAGGAAGAGAGAGCTGCTCAAGAGGAGCAGCAGAAGAGAGCTGCCCAAGAGGAGCAGCAGAAGAGAGCTGCTCAAGAGGAGCAGCAGAAGAGAGCTGCTCAAGAGGAGCAAAGACGAAAGGCCAAACAGATTGAGGAGGAGAAGAGACTTGCTTACATTGAGGAGGAGAGGAAAAGAAAACTGATTGAGGAGGAGAGAGCTGCTCAAGAGGAGCAAAGACGAAAGGCCAAACAGATTGAGGAGGAGAAGAGACTCGCTCATATTGAGGAGGAGAGGAGAAGAAAACAAAGGGAAGAGGAGAGAGCTGCCCAAGTGGAGCAACAGAAGAGAGCTGCTCTGATGGAGGAGCATAGGCAAAAGGCCAAACAGGCTGAGGAGGAGAAGAGACTTTCTTACATTAAGGAGGAGAGGAAAAGAAAACAGATTGAGGAGGAGAGAGCTGCTCAAGAGGAGCAAAGACGCATCAAACAGATTGAGGAGGAGAAGAGACTCGCGTACCTTGAGGAGGAGAGGAAAAGAAAGCAGAGTGAGCAGGAAAATGCTCGAATTCTAGAAGAGAAAAAGATCAAACAGATTCAGGAGCAGAAGAAACACGAGCAGATAGAGGAGCAGAGGAGAGAAAGGTACACTAAAGAAGAGTGGATTAGAGCTCAAAAAGAGGAAAATTGGATACCTAAACAGCAGGCCAAAGAGATGAGGGTCAGGCTCCACGAGGAGGCAAGCAACAGAGAGGAGGCAAGGCAAAGAGAGGAGAAGCGAATAGCACAAGAGCAGCTGCATGCTCAAAGAGAGGAGGAGATCAGGGCTAAGAAGAAAGAAGAACAAGAACAACAAGAGGAAGCAAGGTTAGCAGCTCAGAGGGAGGAAGAGAAAGCCTCTACAGTGGAGGAGCAGAAAAGAGCAGTGCAGAGGATGGATGCTCTTCAGTACTATGCCATCACCTCAACAGAGTCAGAAAGGAAACCCAGACAAAGACAACCACGCTCTCCTATACCCTCCCAACAAAGAAGCAACACATCTGAGTCAACTGACGATTCTGGATTCTCCAGTAGGCCACACAGTAGGTCCCATGCCTCTGCATCACCAGCTCCATCTCTCCCCCGCTCCAACACCTCCTCTCCTGCTCTAGGAGCCAAACCCTTGATGTTCCGGGTGAAGGACAACACCCTCAGAGGTTCCCCTTTTACCAAATCAGTCAAACCCCGCTTCCATAAGAACTTTGGAGAAGATTTCAGTGTAGGTTCGCCCCTGGAGAAAGGAGAGGAAGAGCAGGATCTAATGAGACGTAACACAGGTACTCCCGTTCATCCTGAAACAACCACCAGACTTGCTGCCATTAACGAATCCTCCATCCTAGAGCCAGCGCCGTCTTCACAGGATTACTCGGCCCCTCTGCCACCCCACAGGCCCTTCTCCAGGAGAAGCCTTGCTCTGGATGAAGAAGACTCCCGCTCTGTCATTAGCTACATGTCTGAGGATGTGGAGAGTTTTGCCACCAGTGGGGGAGACTTGGCAGATATACGGGGCCTTTATGACAACGAGAGGCCAGAGTCAGCCTGCAGTTTCAGCAGCGATGTTTCCCGTTTGGGAAAGCCTCCAGTTGTTCCCCCAAAGAGTGAAAAAGCCTTGCTCAGGGCGAAAAGGCTGACCAGACGAAGGATGAAGAAAGAACAGGCCAAAACTGCAGCAGACAGCCCTGCTGAGAAATCTCTTCAAGAAGTTTCAAGTATCCTTTCCTCCTCCCCCTCTGAGGTATGGTCCCACAACCGCCATGCTGTGGCTTCCCCTCATTTTTCCCCTCCTGTCTCGCTCGCTCATGCACCAGCATTGGGGTCTAGCTTGCCCTCTTCGCAGACAGAGCAGCAGCACTCTCACCGCTCTTTCCATGCCACCCCTCATGCCACTACCGCTGTCTCCCTCCCAGTTTTCTCCCCCCGTGCCACTACCCCTGTCTCCCTCCCAGACGCCTCTCCTCATGCTATTGGCCCTGTTTCCTACTCAGTTGCCTCTCCTCATGCTATTGGCCCTGTCTCCCACCCAGTCACCTCTCCTCATGCTATTGGCCCTGTTTCCCACCCTGCTGCACTTAAGACAGTTGCTCATGTTCCTTCTTCTCCCACTCTCTATCAAGCAAACCACCCAGCTCCAGTGACACAGTACCATGTAGAGTCACGCTATCCACAGTCCTACCCGCTGACCCAGCGCAAGGTGCTGCAAGACATTGGCTCTGGTCAGTATTTCGTAGTGGATGTGCCTGTTCAAGTGAAAACGAAGACCTTCTTTGACCCAGAGACGGGGAGTTATGTTCAGCTGAACGTGCGTGAGTCCGGCCAGAGCAACTCCCGATCCCAGTCCCAGCAAAAGTACCCACCGCCTCAGCTCCAACCCCAAACACAGGCCAAGCAACAACAGCAGCCCCTGCCCCAGGCCTCTCCAGTCGACAAGCCCTTTGCAGTTTATCAAGGTTATTCACAAGGCTATCAACCTACAGGTGTCTCCTCTGCGCAAACCCAAAGGTCACCCTCAGGGTTGTCAGCCCCCACGGCCCCCCTACTCGATACTTACAGACAACAAGCCTCAAAAAGTGGACAGAACTCTGAGGGGCATCGCTGCAGCCCAGAGAGGACTCCATACATGGACACAGTTAACGATAAAGACAGAACACATAACACAGTTTACAACGCACATGGCTCATATGAGTCGTTCCCAGAGTGTGACACAAACAGACATCTGGCAGGGAGCTCAGTTTGTGAAAACGATAACTCAGCCCACTCACGGTATCAGCCCCGTGATATAATAACCATGGGTGACCTGGAGGACTTTATGGAGGTGTCGGACTGGTGAAGAGGGGTTGAAGTACACAAGTGTTTGATAAATTTGATAAACTAAAGATACCCAAAAGCACAATATGAATGGATCATCATATAAAGAATTTTGTTTGTACATGTGACTTCTTAACTGGAAATAGTTTTGGGATGTTTTTGCTTAGCAATTAAAAAACTGTTACTGTTAAGCTATTTATTGTGTTACAGATAAGTTGACCATTCCATTTGACTTTTTGAATGTGCAACGTTAAGATATCTTTCTTGTGTATACCGTGTAATCAATAATCCGTTGCCTCCTAGTAGTACACTATGAGGCAGCAGCTCAGCTCAGAGAAATTGTTTCTGCTATGAACACTGATCAGCTTGCTCATGTTTTCATTCTCTTTTCTTGTTGGAGAAATCCTACCTTGGCATTTTGTAATGCATGAAATCTTCTTGAATCCACAGCATCAATCAAAGATCTGCAGATGGTGTAAAGCATTGTTTTGTGTGTTCACTGTGAGGCCACTGTGTCAAAGTTAAAACATGGTGATGTGATTATAGCTGTTTGCAAGGTTTACCATACAGTAGTCCATTTTTAAAGTGAGAGGTTTGTGAGACTTTCTTTGTTGCTGTGAGTCGTGTGACATGGACTTGTTCAGGCGATAAAAAACGCATTGTAAAGATTATAAATAAACAAAGAGAGGATGTCATTTTACTTCTCAAAAGACTGTAATAACAATATGAAATCACTGTTACTGGCATCATCTTCTGACTGTTGAAATGTTCCGTGGGTCTGAATGACTCAAAATTAAGAGTCTCCTTAGTGCACAAGACAATTACAAAGTGTTATTGAGAGAGTGCAATTATATGTCCCGAGAGAGTTTATAGACAGAAAAAGAGAGAATAACATTTTGTAGATGACATCTGTGTGTGTGTGTGTGTGGTTCCTTTTTTGTATGAACCTATCCAAATGCTTAAATATTTGCCTACTCCTACTATACCAATGGGATCCAATGATAGTAATAATGCAGTGTGAAAATATCTTTCCTTTGATTTCCCTTGATTCACAAACTAAATGTGTGGTTAGAAAGCCTGCTTACTGCCAGGTTTGTCAGTGACCTTGTGTAGGATTTTGTTGATCCCATGAGAAGCAGTAGCCTGCTTTGACCACTGCAGGGCAGAGGAGAGTGAGAGAGTAAAAAGACTTCCAGGAAAAATTTGAGGGAAACCCCAAATAAGAGTTAAGTGGGCTAAACACTTCACAGTCACCAGAGATGTCTTATTGTTTGTTTGTGTTTTTTCACACATAAAACTTTTCTAAGTTTAATTCAAGCTGTGTGATACAATTATAACGTTTTCCTAACAAAAGAGTTTGACAAGGTAAGAAAAGAGTGAGCCACTTTCTCAACCCAGCCAATGCATTTTTCCACTGAATCTACACATTTCAAGAGACTCCTATGTATAACCTGAAAGTTGTTGTGTAATTCCATTTGGATTTGGCAGAGCACGGAGCACCAGCAGAAGCCCTGCCTCAGCAGTTTAGTCTGCCCAATAAAGCAGCAGGCTTCATACCACTGGGACAGTCTGACAACCACAGCCAGAGACAAGCCTATGCCACTCTGTCCAGCAGCCAGACAGGGAGAGGTCCCACCACACACACACACACACACGCACACACATGCACATGTGCACATACACACACACCCACATGAATACATATGCACATTACTGCATACAGAAATGAAAATATATGAACATCTTTGCTCTTTGTGAGCTTCACTGGGAGTTACAAAATAGAGCAAAATCCCTTTGCTTTTAGAGTAGCTTTGATTCTCACATTGCCACACTATGTTGCAGGAACATGCACGCACACAAATCAAAAGCGATGACCATTGCATTGAAGTACTGCAGTTTTGGGCCTCAGTCCAAGACTCCTCATAGGAACACAGGAAATGACATTTCCTACGTTTTGCAGGACACACAGTGAGGGAGAAAGAGGGAGAGACCGACGGTCAGGCAGAGAGAGAGAGAGAGAGAGAGAGAGAGAGAGAGGGAGTGAAAGAGAAGGCGTATGGGGAGAGAAAGAGAGTGGGAGTTTTTAAGTGGGAACAGAGCATTTACTGTTTCATATTACACAGAAAAGAGGAGAAAGAGGAGAAGAGTTAATGGTGGATAAGGGCTCTGGTGGGTCCTGCAGTCAGTCTCTGTTTTGAATGTAGCTGCTTGTGTAAGTGCTCTGCAGTTTTCTGGGTTTATGGATTCACTGACTTTGGAAAATGTACTTCTCTATAGTGGTCCTTGTCTTGACTAAGGCTCTGGTTACAGGTAAGTTCACCTTGTTTACAGCAACAATATAACAGTGACTTGGTTAATTGGCATATAATTGTTAATTGATATACGTCTATAGTTTTATAGAACTATATATATATATATATATATATATATATATATATATATATATATATATATATATATATATATATATATATATATACGTGTGTGTGTGTGTGTGTGTAAAGAATAATAATTAGTTAGTTATCACTTTAAAGTTCTGGAGAGTTAAGGAAATGTATTCTCTGTAAACTCCATAAAGTGGACTTTACATTAATGTTACCCACCCTGGAATCGCTTTTTGCATTATGTTGCTTTGAGTGTCTGTTGTTGCTTTGGGTGACACATTAAATGGTGTAGGACGGATCCTGAGGGAGATTCCCCAACTAACACAAAAAGCAGCCCAGATGGTCCCTGTTATCTTGTCATGTTTTTGTCTTTTATCCTGTTCAGGGGGGTATAGTACAGTGCAGATGATGAATGTTTCCCACCTGTAGATTCTCTTTGCCTGTCTGATCACACATATTGTGTCCAGACTCCATGTCTCCGCGAGACAGATCTGACCCAGCTGGCAGCACATTAAAACCTGCAGGAAAGTAAAATTAGGGCACACAAAGTTAGATTTACATGGATTCATAGTTCTCCTGAGTTTTCTTCCTTTTGCAGACTGAATTTCTATCCAATGATGGAACGACATATACAATAAGATGAAGCAATCGTGCAAGCTCTAACGCCATAAATCCTTGCCGCCATTGGGGTGTGCATATAAACTTACTTTGTCTAAATGCTGCAATTATGTTTTATTGGCAGGAAATCAAACATCTTGCAAAAATGAACTCAGACTTTTTCCATGTGGGGCACATTACCAAACCTAGTTAATTACTAATTTAAAAACCAGGGAGGAGTCACACAAGCTACACGATCATAGCACTCTATGTTTGTGTTTATGTTGGAAAAAAATGTGTTTTATGGTTGGGGGTGTATTCTTTTAAGAAATAATATATTCATAATATACTTGCAGAAAGGGACAAAAATCTGGTAGTATATATTGTAGTATAAGTGTTACTTTAATGGGAAAGACAAAAAAACTCTACCATAAAACAAAATAAAATGTAAGCTTAACTTTTTTGTCTTGTCATCAACAGAGGTATGTCATGCCCTGAATGTGACAGTGATCCCTGGGCCAGTTGTCACGGTAACAGAGAAAGACAACCTGACGCTGTCCTGCATGATATCTCAGAGGAAGAGGAGCAACAGTGTCCTGATCCTCCGCTGGTTCTTTTCTCCTCTGGTTGCTCCCACTCCCACGACTCCTCCTCCCCCCGCCGCTCCGTCGCCATCTCCTCCAGCCTCTGAGCCTCCGCTCTTCCTGATTGTGAAGATGGGCATAAAAAAAATGAAGCTGTACGGGAACTACACCCGCCTTTTCCCCCAGCCAAAGTTTCGTCTCTATGAGGAAACGGAGGGAGAGGTGTACCGGTTGCGGATTCTCAGCGTGACAGGAATGGACCAGGGTTTCTACATCTGTAAGGTGCAGGAGATCCGCAAACACAGAAACATATGGAGAGCATCGTCCAATGGTACCAGTACCACACAGCTGACAGGTAACCAGAGGTGTATTTTTATACACTGGGCTCTCTGAGGGATATTGTCTGTGGGAAAGGCGCAGGGCCACATTCTGTCTCGTGATGGGGTAAAACACGAGACATGGAAGGCTTGGTACTTCAATAGACAATTTTCAGATCCAGACTTAGAACTGTTAAGGCCCTTCATCAGGAAGTATCCCCTGTTTTAGTGTCCATTAGCAAAATGCTCAACATTTTTATATAGGAGATTAGGAAGTCATAATGCACTTTTAGGCCTTTTGTCAAATCAAAAGCGATGGAGTTCATTAATATCTGTTTAATCTTAACTTGGATCGGGCGATTGAAAACGATCCTCTCGTGACCACATGACATCATTTTTTTTAATACATTTTGTGCAACCTTGAACGCTGCCAAGAAAGACTGAAACAGGAGGAAAAAGGGGATTTCTGGTGTTATTAAACTCAAAATATTTTCCCTGGAATACTTCTTTCCAAGGAATTCCCTTACAGACGCACACGTTCAGCCGGGGCATGAGGTCCGTGTTATCTGGCAGTGAATATAACCAAATAAAGCAAAAGCAACTGTTTTATTGGAGTGCAAAGGGCTACAAAGGACAAGAGAGATATGTAGCTTTTACTGTGACTCTCTTGGCTATTTGCTTGAGAGGTGCCTATGTGTGTTTAAGTGTGTGTGTGTGTGTGTGTGTGTGTGTGTGTGTGTGTGTGACCCCAATCTTCTGGCATTTCCATCTCAAAACAATGAGCTCACACAGTCAAACCACACTCAACAATATCTCACTGTGTGTATGAGTGTGAGGAGTAGAAGGTAGAGTGTGGAGCGTGTGGAGCTATGTTTGAAGACTCATGAAACACATGACATCAGCATTCTGGGTTTTGCTTTTATGCAAGCCTTAGGAGAAAATCCAGAGTTCAGTTGCAGTGGAACTTATTTAGCCAGTTGCCAGGAATCGGGGCGCCTTCAACAATGAACAATCTAAAACAAACCTGGCTAAGAACTCATTCAAATCACGTGCAGTAATAATAATACATGTACACTGAATCATTGAGGAAAAAAGGGTTCAATAAAAAGCAAAAATTTAAAATGCTGCTACTCTTCAATGTGTGGCTACACCTGACACAACTGTAAAGTTAACCTTTCATTAGCTTGTTTTTTGCTAGAAAAATGAAGAGGTTTCAGTTTGACAGAACCATTTGACAACGCCCTGCCCTACATTCAGGGCAATGTCCCTCTAAGGAAGCAATGCGACCTCAGGCATCTCCGACATGCATTGACCACAAAACCAGAAACACAAGAGCTGACATTATAAGAGCAAACAAAGAGAAAACGGAGTTAGAACTATATTCAAGGGAACCCCTCAGTCTGCAGCCATGTCTGCACCCCACTGAGGCCATACATTAGATGGCTTTCAGTCACAAGATGTGGAGAGGGGAGATTCTCACCCATAAATCAGGACTGACTCGACGGACTGTATGAACCTATTGGTCACGTGCTTGCTGATGCTGCTTTTCTAAACTGGTCAAAGACGCAGACAGTCTGCACTTTTAAATACAATTTTATGAGCCACTGCTGTCTGGCTTCAGGTTTCCAAACGAATGAATCTGTACCTGATGGTTTCCAGCTTTGCATGAAATCCTGTGTAGTATATTCTGCACGAACTCCACTCACGCTGGATTTTCATCTGCTCATGTGGACACATCTAGAGAGTTCCTAACCTATTAACCTCAAGCTGTGCGCACTGATCAAATGTGGGGTGAAGCATGTGGTTAACCACAGTGTGAAGATCAGATATGCAGCCTACTTGTGTTCCCCGTTAGGTACTCACTTTCTCAAGAAATTGCTGCTAAATAACCCATACCTCATCAAATGAGCACAACTAGGACTACAATGTGTCGAACTGTTTAATGCATACCTATAAAACACCAAGAACTTGCCTTAAATAACTCTGTATATTTGAATTTACACTTTTATGACACAGTTTCATGAAAAAATATAACAGACATTTTTTTAGGTAACCTGCAACCTTGCAATCCAATTCATTAAATCCACATTAACAAAGTGGGAACAAGTTTTAATATAATGCATATATCTCTTTGCTATTTGTCTTAAACTCACAATTCAAAGAAATAAAAAATAAAACAAAAGCTCCAACTGCACTCCCCTACAAAACCACACACCATGACCTCAATGATAAACAAAGTAGAATTATCATTATTCATAACAAACTGGAGATCTACAAGCATTTTAAACATAGGATTAATAGTAGAGCTGTTGTATTGAGTTGCATTAGTTTGCACAGATGTTCCTAATTCCGTGTTCAGTGAGTGTATATCTTTTTTTTTTTTTAAATGTACACAAGGTATTTTTTGCCCTGTATTATACTGTAATATCAGTTTACCATACTATGTATAATCAAACCTTCTAAAGAGCCCCAGAAATACTGAAAGATATCATTTATAAACACATATTTTAGAAACACAAGTGTATCTTCTCCTGCCTTTACTGACTCCTAAATTGATTACTTATGTTTGTGATTCAGCTTTTCATCACAGTTCACATACATATAATATAATATAATATATATAAACACAAAAGTTACTGTGTTAACTGCCATGATATTCACATCACATTCGACAATTCCACATGTGGTTCAGTGGTCTAGAAATAGGCCAGAAGAAGAATTAGTGTTAATATATAATCATTTCTTATTAATATGTTTATCAACCTGTGTTTAAAAGACATATTAAAAACTCATTATGAGGAGCAGAGACTAAGTAATTTATGTACACAGCCTCTGTTCACTCTCCTCAACCTCCTGCTAAATACCCCTGACCTAATTTGCAGCCATCATTCACTGGCACATACTGGCAACAACTTCCTCATTCCATTTCTCTTACAACACTGAGAAATACACAAAGAAGATCACAACATTTAACAGTTGTGAAGCGACTAACGAAAGGAACCAGAGATGCACAGGGATGGGAGGGCGGGGTGGGGGAGAACCCCCAAACAGCGTCCAAGGACAGCAGTGAACCTGAGCGAGTGTGTGTGTGTGTGTGTTGGGTTTGGCTGATGCTGCAGCAGACTCTCCCTTCATGAAGGCGGTTTTGATATTTCTGGAAACTACTGAGGCTGTCTGCTGCTGCGTTGGGTCAGTTCCCTTAGACAACAGCAGTTTACAGAGATCTGGGTCGGGGTTTCTGTCATCCACATGTTGCCTTTGCTGACTTTTGTAACAACTGTTTCTGCAGTGCACTTTACTCTCGAGGGCGGCAGCAGTGAAGGACTATGGCGTTTATTTGCAGGTACTGTTCCTGTCCTTAGCGCTAACTATGTTTTTACAGTTTGAACGTCGTTCTTTAGTAATACTGATATTTTTTTCTAAAGTTTTCTCCTGTTTGTTTTGTAGACGTGTATGTGTATGCTGTGCTGATCTGCTCCCTCGGCCTGCTGTCCATCTTCCTGTTCACTCTGGTTCTCACTTGCCAATACTTCTACAGGAGGCAGAGACTCAAAGGTCAAAACATGCCTTATCATACGTCTCACTTCAGTGGTTTGCTATAAATTGACATGCATGTTTTTCCTGTGATTTGTTTCTACAGCCAGTTACCTTTTGGTCAGGTGTCCAGAGAGCAGGTACAGCACATTTTCAACAATAAAATTATGACTGTTGTGCTTGTGGTAGCTTCTAAAAAGTTGATCACCTCTGCTCCATGCAGCTCAGGAGAGACTGTAACCAGCACCAGCAGTTCATCGAGTTCTTCCCCAAGGGCAAAAAGGAAAGACCCGAGACAGAAAACTGACAGAAAAGTCACAGCAAAAGCACCAAAAGTACCAGAGGAGCCACCGCCACACATACCAGCAAAAGGTAAAGTAAACCATTGGTATTGTATTCTTTGAGATATTGTACCCAGATCAGATATATCACAGTCTAGTTTTTTGGGATACACAATGGATCAGGGGTCTGTGATGTCACCTCACAGCATGGGGGGATGTGCTTCACTTTCCAGTCCTGGTCTGTGTGGAGTTTGAGTTTCCACCAAATATTTTAAACACACTGGAAGCATTAGAGTCACAGGAGGAAGAGAGCGGCTTCGGGCCTCCTGTGACGCAGAGAAAATGAATTGCTGCGTAAAGAAAACAACAGTAAATGAAGGGATCAAGCAAGAAAAAATAACTGAATATGATAACGCCAGAATAGTTCAATTCCTATGATGAAAAGAGCATAGCTTGGGAGACACTGGGGGACCAACAGGAAACAGTCTGACAGTGAAACGTAGAATGTATTTGGGTAAAGCTCTGCATAGTGTGAGGTAAAATCAACACTGACACTCAACAATGACACAATGAACCTGTTATTTCTGTGATGAACAGTATCATGAAAGTGCCATAGTACATACACAGCACTACCTGGTTTGACTGACTTAAAGCTGGGATCTGCAACTCTGAAAATCAGGCATAGAACACCAGTGGAAGTAACTCTGCTCCCCCCTCCTCTGTGCTACTGCTTCGCCTGCAGGGCACATGCAAGCTAGCAAGCCACAACAACACATAGCTACAACTTGCTGTTTTCATACACAACCTAGAAAGCCACAAACAGTTACAATAACAAAGAAAAAAATAATTGCAACCAGGGGGGAGTTTGTTCACAGTTAGCATAATGTTAAACTAACAATAGTCAGTGTAGATTTTCATTCTAACTTTACTTAAGAAACCTTTCAAAACACACAAAACCCACACAGGAAAAATAGATGGATGTCCCACAGTTATTTCAACTCTCAAATGATGAACCAAGATTTACCTGTGTTTGCCATGTTTTTTGTTCTGCCATAAATTTCCCACTGTAACTTCTGCAGATCTGTGATGTCCATGCACATCTGAACCAGAGAAACTCCCCAGAAACCTCACTTTCTGAAATGAGCTGCAATTAGCTAGGACCTTTCAGACAATTTTCTGACTGAATTTTCTCAGGGTTGTTTACTGAGACAATACAGAGATACAAGAGAGTGATGGTCTGTCATCTGTCTGGACTACCTCTTCTTTAAGGTTGTTTCTGTTTTCCAGTGCCAATTGCTGCAAAGCGACCTCAGAAGCCCAGAAGGTTAAAGACCCATCCAAGGAGGTCTGCCAATGTAAGTTGTCTATTCTTAACCCACCAAACACACCCAATTATTACATTAAATTGGTCCACTTTTTCCATCATGAACTTTATTAAACATATGCACCCAACAGATTTGTTAAAACAAATGTTAAACATATTGAAATCATGTTATTTGTTTTGTTATTTCACATTATTGAAATACATGCAAGGGGGAATTTCTCACACAAATGCATGATTGTCTACAGGAGGCTGTTGCCATCTCTTCATTCAGTTATGAGCTTGATAATTCTATTTAGTTTTATTGCTTCTCAAACACATTTATTTATTTAGAGCGCTTCGTTGGTTTTATATCTACAATAAAAGTGTCAAACAGGTACAGTGTATTCAGAAAGAATACAGACCGCCTTTTTCAGTTTTTGTTCTGTTGCAGCCTTATGTTAAAATCATTTAAAATTATTTTCCTCTTCATCCATCTATGCTCAGTATGGCAAAATGACATATGAAAACAGGTTTTAGAAAATTTTTGTTAAAACTTCCAATATCACATGGACGTAACTACTCAGGCCCTTTATTTTAGTATTTGTGTACATGAAGCATGTTTGGCAGCGTTTACAGCCTTGATTCTTCTTGGGTATGACACAACAAGCGTTGCACACCTGGATTTGGGATCTACTACAGACAGCTTCAGTCTCTCCAGAGATGCTTGACTGGGTTCACTTCAGTGGTGTTGCTGGGCCTTTCCAACATTGTCCTGTTGGAAGGTAAAACTTGTGCCTTGTCTAAGTTCCTGAGCACTCTGAACCAGATTTTTATTAAGGACACATCTGTACTTACTCAGTCAGCTTTTCCTAAACCCTACCTGGTCCCCCAGACCCTGCTGCTTAGAAACAGCCTACAGCATGATGCTGCTTTATTGTCAGGATGGTATTGGGCAGGTGATGAGTGGTGCCTGGTTTCTTTTAGACATGCTTCTTAGAAATGAATTCAGTCTTGGCTATTTTAGAGCAGAGAATTTTTTTTCACAGTCTAAATCCTTTGGCTTCTCTTCACCTCGTTCACAATGGCTTGTTTTTTTCTTCTGATATGCATCACGTCTCAGGGAGGATCAAGAGAAATAGGAGACACGTCACCCAAATTTCAAGTGCCATAGCAAAGTGTCTGAATACTTCTAATATTAGAATAATTAAGTTTTTACTTTATAACTTGAAACCGTCTAAAATGTCATAGACTTTGTCATTATGGGGCATTGATTGAGGAGTGGGAAACACTCAGCAACATGTGAAAAAGTGATGGGCTAAACACTTCCTGAAATGCACTGCATACAGAGGAGAAAACTACTCTAGGAGTCCGCAGTATATCCACTGATGCAGCTCTTGTGATTTTGAAGATGTGAGCGTTTGCTTTGCATGAACATCCTGATTGGATTAGTACAATTGGAGTAGTTGGATAAGCCTCCTTTTGTATGGAAATTTCTCAACTTAACCGAATGTTCCAAGAGGTCCTGCAAACACATACTTTCTGTTGCCAAACAGCACTGAGGAGATGGTTTCCATGGAAATTGAAGGAATACCACTGTTTGTGTAAACAAGATTAGAGGCAGACGAGACGCTTGCACTCCTAGTGTGGATCTTATTTTCCTGTGGAAAACACTGACATATCTTTGCTATGTATTCTATATACAGAACTCCTTTGCCTTATCTCTGAGCTAAATTCCTTCAAGTGTCTTCCATCATCTGCTTTTCCAGCCTCGAGTGTCACGAGTACCACAAGAGGACAGTCTGACATATGCAGAGCTGGAGCTGGTCAGACCGAGGCCTGAGCCCCCGGCCTCCTCCAGCCCTGACCCCGCACCCTCCAGCCCGGACACTGTGTACGCTCAGATCCTCTTCCAGGAGAAACAGCTGTGACCACAGCAGCCCTGGACAACATGGATGTCACGGCACCTCCTGGTGAGGGAGATTGAGTGGCATCCGAAGGACTATATTTATACTATCGATATAGCATTTAGCATTTGATTTTTGGCTGTAAGTATGCCTCAACTGTTGGTAAATGGGATGGGGAGGTTTTGTGTTTCCTCTGAGCAGTTCCAGTCAATTGTTTTGTTTGTTGGCATCGCTGGCCTGTGTGCCAGATGTTTATGAAGAATGCTCAAACTGTTAACTATTCTGTATAAACTCAGGGGACTGTGTGGAAAGAAATCGTTGTCCAGTCTCTTTTACTGCAGTGTCATGAGGTGCTGTAACACTCTGCTTTTTTTTTCCAAAATGCAATTATAAATCGCAGTACTAATACATCAAATGAATAAATATATGCCTGGGTCTGATATTTAAAGAGTTCGGTCTTTGCTTGACATAAATGTGGTTTATAAAAGAATTTTAAATAGGTTTTAGATTCTGTGAAATTGTTCTGATGTTACAAACAGCTGTTCCATCAAGTTCCCCTCTCTATCCCTCACACACACACACACACACACACACACACACACACACAGACTATATATATATCACAAATCACATTACCACAGGCCCACTTAGAACCTACCGATTTAAGATTGTGACAGATTGAGAAAGTTCTGTAACCTATTAAAGTAATAGTTTGACATTTTGGGAAACATGCTTTTTCCTTCTCTGAGAATTCCCTTCACAAGTATCTATTTGGTGAATTTGAGTCTACAGACGGTTATCTTAGCATACGGTTAAGGCTGCAAACTTTGGGAAAATGCTCATGGTCTGAGGGTAAATCTTCCTACCAGCAGATCATGTAAATCAAAACGTCAGCGAATTAAAAAAAAAATACGAGTTTGAATATCAAAATAATTACTTACTATTATAACTTAATATGACTTAATATCATTATTTAGAGATTAGGGGACTCGTTTTTGAGAAAGTTTTTCAGTAAAATGACAGGATCTTTTTTCATCACATGGGGTTCCATATAAAACACTAATTCATAATAAATTAGATTGTGTTTAATGAACTTGAAAAACACATACATTTCCAGTCTTTATCAAAAACTAACCTGTTGGTGGTGGCAGCTACATGTTTAGGCTACCAGCCAAACAGTGGTATTGCTACTTCTCATCAAAAGTTACTCTTGGCAAATGAATACAGCAAAAGTAAACGATGATAAGTGCCAAATAAATCATGAGCTAGGTTTAATATTTGTTTGTTTTTTTACCAACATGCAATGTAAGAAAAAAGAATAACCTGGAAATGTGCAGTCTTCTGCTTCTGATTTAGCAAGTCATAAACAGCAAATAGGAATTCTGGAAGCAGCAGGCATTACGCTCAAGTACCCCAGAAAGGTCAAGGGTGTGGGCCATTTTGTGAAGGTCAGTGTGTGAAAAATGGGATGAAGATAGGTGCGTGTGTGTGTGGAGAAACAATGATGCACATCTACACCCCACCTCTCTGTGAGTGGGAGAGACGGAGAGAGAGACCATCATCCCCCACAGTTCAGAATCACTGACTAGGATGAACCCGCTAATGACTACATTTATTCAAATTAGACTAATTGTAATCATGGTTAATAATTAGCTTTACAGTGCATTATAATTGGGTTAGGCTACAAGATGGTTCTGCCTAGGTGCAATAATTTATTTGATTTAATTATTCTGAAGAACCCAATGGTTTGACATTTCATATCATAAAACCAGCGGTGTAGAGAGAATGGAGATGGCCGTTGTCTTTAGAGAAGGTCATTGCTCGCTCTCTGGGAAAATTATGAGAACTATTTTCCACTCTATTAAGCTACTCCACTTAGCACAATTAGCCACACACACAAAGGTTAAAGACAGAGACCTCTTCCTTTATTACTGAGGAGTGGTGCATGTGCATGGGAGAAGAAGCGAGGCACAGAAAGAGAGTGAGTCTTCATAATCTTGACAATGTACCGTTATATTAGCCAGTAAATGGTTGTCTATAGGGATATTAGTGCAAGGATAAGTGTGTGTTTTGCACTTCTCCATCAAAAGATCTGAACCACTGTTTAGAAAGGGTTATGTTTCATAATGTCTCTCTCTCACAAAACAGGTCAGATTCACCCAGGAATGTGCGGTGCAGGCCCAGCAGTGATTATTTTGATCATGTAAGATTTAGCCGATGAGGAGGTTGGTGTGGTGAAAAGGCCTTGTTTGTCCTTGATCAGCCATAAACACAAAGCAAAAAGGATACCCCTTAACAAAACCCAACAAATTTCTAAATCATCCACAAAACATACTTGCCACGACCACAATAAAATTGTGGAGGATAATGATGCAAGAGGATCAAGAAGTGGTCAAATATTCATAAATACCACATTACAAAGCATATTGAAAACCCATTGCATAAACTATTCGCAACTAACTAAACATCCTGAAATGCTCATACCACAAATCAAAACACTACAGCCCTTGCAACATGAAATGCTGCATTCTGTGCATGCCATTTTTTTCTGCTCCAGTCCTTCAATTTTATAAAAAAAATGTGTATTCTCAGGAAAAGATGGCTGTTATTCATCATTTATGAAACACCTTGTTTCCATCGTGGACTTTGTAGCTCATACTCCAATACATCCTCTGTCCTTAGATCCTCAATTTGAAGAAGGAAGAACTCAGGAAGAGTAACAGAAGACAGATCCCTCACCCGGGTCTGATAGACATGCAAAAGACTTTCTTTCCTTTTCGAAATTCTAGACTGTTTGCCTTTAAAAAAATAGTATGAAATCAAATAAAATAAATCCTGGCCACCCCAGACTATAGTCATAATGAAAAAATAATAATAAAAAAAACAATTTAGACAAATAACCACCAACCACCACCTAACTATAAAGTTTTATTTAAATTTGTTGAAATTTGGTATTTACACAGAAAAATACAGAATTTAATATTTATGTAAAGGAGGTAAAATATTCACTATTGTTGATGCACAGCTGGTGTCAGACCTGAGACACTTGTATTTTACTGCCTGCAGGTCTGTGTCAGACTCTCTCTGAGAGGATTAAAGGTTGAGAAGAAGCCCCGGAGGAGCCCTTTCACGCCTCCTCGGATTGTGTAGGAGGCCCGGACGCATTAAAGGGCTCGGACCCCTCACTCACACGACCAGGTGAACACTCTGCCCCAGGTGTCACCTGCCAGCAGAGTAGCATGGCTCCTATACAGGGGAGAATAAAGCATGACAAGCAAGTATTATTGTGAAGAATGCAGTAGTACAGACTCAAGGTTTTGTTTAAATTCAGTTAGTTTCTGATTTTTACAGTTAATACTATAGTTTGAAGTGATTAAACAACTAAATCCAGCGTCTGTTGGGTGTGTGGAAGTCTGCTACTTTACCTGGAAATGGCCAGCGCTGTGATGGCCGGGTTGTTTTTGTGGCGGCGATGCGACACGGCCTGACTTCTGTTCAGCTCTTGACACAACACCAGATGTCTCTCCCAGCCTTTAGCCTGGCACGAGCTGCTCACTGTGGATACATCATGAGAATACTTCAATCTCAATTTATTAGCGAATCACAGGGCAGGTGTCCACCCTGTCTGTAAGCCTGACCTACGTCCCTGCAAAAAAATAAAAATAAAATTTGCACTAACGCAGTGTTTATCTGTGGTCAGTAGGCTGTTAAAGGGAGAAAAAAATCCCTCGAATATAAATGCCTCAGTGTTACGTAAAGACTTGTCTCAATGTAATTTGCCAAGCATAATACTCCTATGAGGTGACGTGAGGCTGTAACCAACGTATGCCAAATTGGATCTGGGTATTATTGCTTTCTAAATTATACACACACACACGTCAGCAGAATTACTCATCAGTGTTTACTGCCTCTATGTTTAATAACTTTATAACAACATAATTTCTGCTAGCCCTAATGCTAGTGAGGGATGGGCCAAGCATTACAAGCTCTCGTCTGGAAACAACGCCGTCTCGCTCTAAGATGAGCGGTTAAAAATAATCATCTCACACTTAAGGATTTATCTAATTACATAGAGGGTGGTTTCTTTAAAAAACACACACACACACACACAATAGAAGGAGCATTTCTTTTTGTATAATTTTCTTTGCTGTTGTCAGCCACTCCCATCATCTTTGCTGTTATAAATACATCTACATCCTCTCCTTTTGCCAGCAGCATTACCGTCTCTCTCTGTCTGCGCTGTTCCGTCTTGCCCTGGAGACACAGGCTCTTCTGGAGGGCCAGGTAATTGTGTTCTGGTGTACTCTGTCCGCCATATCTGTATGAGAGACACATAGTGAGTAGCAAAATCAGACATAATTCAACATAATAACAAACACACACACATGCATACGCAACCAACGTGCACACACACCCCCATAACTCAAGGTTATAATAAAGTAATAATACCATTTGTGTGTGTGTGTGTGTGTGTGTGTGTGTGTGTGTGTGTGCATGTGGCATGGATGCCCGCCACCAAGTGAAGCCCATTTTAGAGCTTGCAGCTTTGATTGCAGAGAGCAGCATATGTTTATATTAATCCTAAGCAAAAACAGTCACACACACACACACCACACACACAATCCATATGCTGTTATTAATACCTCAATGGACATCCAACCTGCTACCTGCAAGGCTAATGCCAAACTAATGACTGCCGGATTTGAATACTGTACAGTACACTGCATAATACAAAGCAAAACCCTCCCCCACTGACCCATGATTCCTACAGAGAACTGCCAGAAAGTGACTGTAAAGACAAAGATCCGCTATCAACACACACATAAAACAACCCAACTCACACGTATGATGCCATCTGCGCAGCCAGTGATGATGGCGTTCCTGGCATCCCACTCCTGATAGTGTGTGAAGCTGACACACAGGATGTCTGCCTGAGGCCCGCAGGAAATGTCGGTGCAGGTCAACAGCTGACCTTTCATCGTCCACAGGTAGAGCACAGGCCCCGCACATGATGCAATCTCACCCTTGGACAGATTAATATGTCGTTGACGCCCGTGTGTGCACAAATAATACACAGAAATGCATAAAAAAGCAAAAGAAAAATGCACAAAAAGAGGATATGCATGCTGTCAACAGTGAGAAACCTCCCTTCCTCATGCTGTGAGGTGAGTGAAGGGGAATAACATGGCAGCACTGAGCCAAAGACTACATAGAACAAAAGAAAGAGGAGAAATAAAGAGGTTTTCAAAAAGAATGTGCAACGAAAAATGTTATAAATGGTAAGGCTTACTGTGAGCTCATTTATAGCCAGCGCAGAGATGCTCGTTGTGTGTCCCACTAGCTGGGTGACGTAGCTCAGCTCCTCCAAATCCCACAGGATACAGGTGAGGTCACAGGAGCCGCTCACTATCAAGCTGTGGACCTCGGACACAGCCAGGCATGTCACAGTATCAGTGTGACCATATAATGGCTATGAAGAAAAAAAAAAATGGAGCCAGTGTAAGTCTCTGTGTACAAATGAGTCTGAGACAATGGAAAAAATATGTTGACTAACTAATGATGACTAACCTCTCGAAGTTTCATGTGGTTGAGCTTGTCCTTGTTGACTGCTACGTCCCACACACACACCACGGTGCTGGTCCCTGCAGTGACGATGGTTGTGGGGTTGGGGCAGGCGGCGCACAATGTCTCTCCCCAGTCACACAAACTCTCACACACTGCGAAAGTCTAGATATGGACATAGAGAAAACTGTGATGAAGTGTGCTATTACCCCCATTGGGCATTCTTCACATATTGAATCCAGATTAGGCGTTGTTATAACGCAGCCAAATGTGTTACTAAAATTATTTTTCTGCAACCCACGGAGCACTTATGATCTCTCAACAGATCGTACATTGCAATTTTCAATAATTATGGACAGAAGTTAAAACATTCTACTTTGATACAGTATGTTAAATAATTGTGATGTTCAACTTTACACTTTTACCCTATTCTACAAAGCTACTGCACAATATGATGAGCAGGCTTTTTAGACAGTGGGAGTGTGTCATGTAAACCCCACAAAGCCTTTCAAAGCCTTACACACCAGGAAGTAGGCCTTTCTGAGTAGTGGTCAACAAATCAGTTGACACACCTAATAGTGAGCGAGATCCTGGTTGATCATGAAGACCTCCTCACTGTTTCCTCACTGACCGAGTGTCAGCTGATACCGATTAGCCGAGTGTGTGGCGTCAGTTCTCTGCCAGGCCCAGTGAAATGCTTTATTTCTCTACATCCATGTTATTAAATTGGGATCAGACTGACCCTAAGCAGTATCTAATTGATACAAGGTTGTGTGTAAAGTTTAATCAATTTAACAATCCTGTCTCACATTAGAAATGAATATCTATACTTCACGGCCATGAATGCACCATGGGCCGGAACCAAAGTTGCACTTAACATACTACATACTTTCTCTGTGGCATAGTTTCCAAAGGCACAGCTGTTGTCAGGGAAGCCCCAGCTGAAGAAGCAGGTCGACAGAGACGACAGCAGGAGCCGGTTTCTCTCCAGGACCAACACCTCTTTTTCCAAACACAGTATTTGACCGACAGGCCCTCTCGGCAGCTCTGCAGTAAGTAAGTTAGACAAAAAAAGCAGAAGGGATTTTTTTTTTAAGATCTAGTGATTTAAAGGCTGATATAGTCAGTCAAATCATATGCAACTATAAAATAGTTATGGAATGCACAATACAAAAGTGACCTCATTCTGCCTTTAGTGTACCTGAATAAACCTGACGGGCCAAATCAAGGCGATAGCTCCACAAAAACATCACATTAAAGAGTTTGGTACCTCAGTAAACTTGTAAAGGATTTCATTAAAGTGACCAGACAAAACTGGGCAATTAAAACAGCTATTCCCAGGTTACACCAAGCTGAGCCTCCGTCCTAGGGGGACACCTACATCCTGGACAGCACAAGTGGTACGTCCACGTGTGTGTGTGCGTGGGTGAGGCGGTGAGAGAGAGAGAGAGGCCATAATTGCACCTGTAATTGACCAATTCATGCAGGAACAGGCAGAAATCATTATATCCTGTCGCCGGCTCCGCTTTCTAAAATCCCCAGAAAGTGGTGTCTGCATTAGTCTTTGCAATTCTTCTCCTATTCATCTCAATCTGCTTATTGATCAGATCAGACACTCTCAGATTTAATATGAAATGTAATATGCAGGAATCTCTCCCTGAGCATTCGCAGATTCATCTCCTCTCCTTCAGTGGGCCTGTAGGGATATTCAGATTATTAAGTAGGGCTCGGCGGAAGAGTCATCTCCATATTGTAGCTCTAACAGATAGCTACTTCTACTCTTCCATAGTGTAAATTAATCTATGGACGTTCTCGCTCTGTTTCAACGATTCCCCCGAGACCCGAGTACATCTTGTGTGCAATAATTGACATCAAATGGTGTGAAATAAAATAGAGGAGGAACAATACAAAGTAGTGCCACATTAAGATGACTAGAATTGATTGAATTTAGTTCACCGAAGGTGAAAATCAATCAGTCAAACTTTTCAAAATGATTCAATTCATTTCATTAATATGGGAAAGATTCATTGATTGTAAGACTGCATTATAATTTGCTTTAATTTTGTATCTTCATTTAATGGAAAAGTTTGGCAATTTGGCTGAAAGTACACTAAGTACAAATATAGAGCCAGCGGCCAGTTATCTTAGAATAGCATAACGACTGTCCAAAAAAAATCTTATTTTAAAAATGAGCATTAGAGGTGCTGCTAGGTAAATTGTTTTAACTTTAAATAGAACAAGGCTTGTTTCACCTGGTTTCCATATTGATGCTATGCTAATTGGCAGATGCCTGTGTTGTAACCATCATATTTAGTGGACAGTGGCATTGCTATTTTCATCTCACATTTAGCAATTTTTGTATTCGTGTTGTGAACTTCTCTTTATATTGTCTCGTGGTACCTCTGAGGGGCTGGGCAGGGGTCTTGAGTTGGTCGAGTTTGAAGAAAAATGGAGTTGGATGAGTTGGTGATGATCCGTCTTTCTTAGTGCCGTTACGAGGTGGATGGGGCTTGGTGAAGAGCTTTGGCAAAGACACATATCATACAAAAAGTAAGACCCTGCACACAGGAAATATACTTCTCCCACTTCTCTCCATTAGTCTCTGTAGTTAGAGTATTCTTTTTACCTGTTTGGGAACCTGGCCAAAGTTGCTGACATATCCCAAAATTGTGCTCTTGACGAGGGGGTCCTTAGCATCCTTGTGGCCTCTCTGGGCGTAGAAGTAGGGATGGAACGTGTTCAAACTCTCTACAGCTGCAGGGCCTTGTTGCCGGTACCCGAAAATCAGGTCAATCCACAGGTGGAGGTGGGAACTCACGTAGTCACTTTCCAAGGCCTAAAGGAAAAAACGCAGGGTGTTTTTGAACAAACTAAGACCACCTATTCAAATAATAATAATTACAAAACTACTATACCTGCATTGTGCAGTTGTAAAAACTTCAGCACTTTTTGTAATTACAATGGGGCCCAAACCATCAGTCAAACTGTTAATATGAGAGTTTAGAAGCACAAGAAACTCCTACGAGAATGCACAACTAATCAAATTATTCAGGTATTGCACGATTTCTTCCAAAAGTCAATTTAGAAGTCCAGAACATCAGGATGCTGCACAGCTGTGTTATGAGCGTATCTTCATGCTAGAATTAAAGAATGATTTGGGTAGACTTAGCCAAAGATTAGTTTTGAAGAGTTAATAAGAAAAAGTCTGCATTATGACCACCAGCTGTTTCCTTGCACCCAACTGTAATAAACCCTTGTTTGAATAGTAGAAAACTGTAAGGAAAAAAAACATCATAACAAGGATATATTGTCCTGAGTTAATTTGTCTATGGAAGGAAAAAAAACAATCTTCTAAAGTCCCTCATCTCTATAAGAATGGTAGGCAATATGAGTAGCTCAGTAGATTACAGTGATTACCATTAAAGATGCTCTGGGAATTGAAAAAGAGAGGGTCAAACTCTGAAGACCAAGAGAAAATAGGATATAGAGCAAGCTATACAATAACCCCACACAGAAAGAGAGAAGAAAGAGCTCAGAAAAGAGAGAGGACATTCAGCAAAAAAAAGCAAAAGTTCCCTCCATGTCTTGAGTGGTGTTAAATGGCCTTGTTGTCTTGCAATGTCTGTCACCCAAACTTTAGCAAATGGTATGAGCAAAACAAAATGACCTTTATATATGAAAACAGACAGAATCAGTCAGTATAGAGAATTTAACTCAATAAGACAAGATGAGCAGAGAAAAAAAGCATGAGACAGTAGCTGTGGTGAATAAGATCTGTCTCTTATACAGAGGATGAATGAAGACAAGTTGGCTGATCCCAGCATCACTACAGTGGATACTTGTTTCAGATATAAAACATTAAACCCTCTGTGTGTCATCCACATAGTGTTAGAAAACATTTTCAGATTTATGGCAAAGGTCTTTGTGTGTAACTGGCCAATAGTACCGACTGACCTCACGTTGGATTCTAATGAACTCCTGGGGGTCGTCTTTTGCCCACGGAGGCAGCTCCACATCTCCCAGAGTGGTACCGTCCTCCATACAGCCTACAGAGATATGGAAATACAAGTACATAGACCGTCACATCACCATGTGTCAGGACTTCAAAGGCACCCAGAGGAGTTTTTGTCCACGAGCGATTATACTGACTAAAAGTCAAAAGTGCTATAAAGCAATGCTGTGGCATGATGAACAATATCTCAAGCACTCAACAGCAAGTATTGCATCACAAGCGCAAGGTTACCGATAGTTTCATGCAATGCCGCAGCTTGTCCCCATAAAAGATGAATATTTTTTCACATCTGCCTGGCAAATGTTTCGTGAGGAAAAGAATACATTCACATTGTTCACAGCCTGAAGGTTATACAAGATTTGAAATAGAACAAATATAAAAAAAAGTGAATATAAAAAATACCAGTATTTCTTATTGTAGAAGGTGAGTTTTTTTTACATAAATACTGCTCCAAATCAATCAATCCACAGAGAACTGTAAACAGCCTGTATTTAGAAAAGTGTGGCTTTAAACACTGAGCCAGTGATGTCACAAATATACAGTCAGCGCCAAAGGACATTTCAATAGGACAATTAGAAAACTGGATAATATAAGTGTAAGTATAAGATAAAATGACCTGTTAAGAGAAGCTTGAGAGAAGAGTTGTAACTTAACTATATTGAAATAATGTCTTGTTAGGATTATCACAACTCATCAATAAAAAAAAAACATTAGGGTGATTTACAATTATTACATTGATAATCCCAGGAAAAAGGCCAAAACCACCCAAACAAGCTACCATGCTTGGTATGGTGGATACATACTGCTCTATTAGCACCAAAAGTGTGTTCTTACTCAGATAACTAACAATTGTGCTTGCAAAAGGCAATCATTTGAAGTAAATGTATAGATTCTGCTATTCGTAGATATAAAGCGAGAGAGAAAATAAGCCTGACCCAGGTGGATGTGGTTGGAGTTGAGCAGGAAGTCAGACAGGTAGAAGAACTCTGGGATCAGCTCTCTGACGTCTCCCATGTTGTCTCTGGAGGCCGACTCCCAGTCCTTCCTGACACTGTAAAACATCCGCTCTGGGATGTCAAACCCTCCCTGTGAGGAGGCACAAACACTGTCAGACTCCGGCACCCTGTTCAACCAAACTCTGTAACAGGCAGATTAATAAAGTAGTGTGCCCGTTCCAGGGCAGCCAACCATATTTTATATCCTTCTTTGTATTATGTAAGCAGGAAATATTTGCCGCTATTTGAAAGAAGCATTTCATCTTTCTGTAAAATTCCATAATCTATGATGGAAATCTCATGAGAGAGAATGTAATTTAGAGTAAAACAATTACTTCAATGAATGAAAATAGCATATATACTGGTAAACTTGGTTAGAGATGTAAATCCAGTTATGGATATTACTACACACCCGTTATGCGCTTCAGAAGACAAAAAGGCAGTGTAATTCAGCAGACTAACATCTTTATTGCTTTATTCTGACTATCAAATATGCATGCCTTTTCATTATAATCAATTGGATGCTCTATTGTAAATTGGGAACACATCTGTGGCTATTCGCATTGGCTTCTTTTAGATGCTTCCTGTAATTATTTGCATATATATTGAAATCTCACAATAATCTGTTTTCGTACCAAAAACAGCAGTGAAGCAGAATATGGAAAGCTCAAAATAGCTCATATCAGAGTCAAATTATTAGCCAGGTTTTGTTCAAAAAATAAAAAGGACAGAGTGATTAATGTCAATATCTATAGCAGTAGGTTGGCAGAAGGCCTGTGGGTTGAAGGAAATAGAATAATAAAACAATGGACTTAACTTTCTTTGTCAGAAATAGACAAAACCTCGAGCGTTCAGCAGTTATTACATCTTTATTTGACCTACATTTATCTACTTCATACAGACTTGTGTGTATGTATTCATGTGTGCAAGTGAGACCTTCTCCAGAGCTTATAAAATGGACCTTCAATTCATGGCAAAAAAGGGAGGTTTAATTGTTGTCATTAATCTTTTAGAATAAATCCACTGATGCCCAGATAATGTTGCTATGATATAAAGTTCCATTATAATATGAACTGTTGCAGCCTAATGCACAGGAATGTAGTGTTTGATTAGTATTTGATTTTGTCTATGTTCAATGCACTTAAAGGTAGATCATAATGTGGGTTCACAAAGAAAATAATCTAATCTATGCTACTATGAGCATAAGAAATAGATTTTCTAAAAGCCCTTTCTTCCCCAACCATCCTTTATTCACTCAGTCACACTCACCATGCACAGTGAGCTTTTTTTTAATATCAGCATTTCCATTTTAGGGACATAAAAAGACCATGAGGATGCATTTTTTATATTTCCTAGTGTCAATTGCCTCACCTGCAGTGCCTGGAATGTGTGCGAAAATGGCTCCATCCTGACTAAAAATGAGGCTACGATGATGGCGGAGGAATAGTGGGTACAGTAGTGGCATCGTGCTGACAAATCTCCTAAAGAGTGGGGCAGGTTAAATGAACAGACAGCATGTTGAATAAAAGGTACATGTAACAGCAAAAGTGGGCATAGTAAAAAAAAAAAAAGGGAGCTACCTTCACCCTCACTCTTCTCTACTTCTTTGTATCTCTCTAGGAACATCTGTTTCCTTTTCTCTGTCTGAGCTCCCATTGGCTTCGACAAATCACGGAAAGTTGCAGGATCTGACAGGTCGAGAGTCTGCACAGGACAGAGATTAATGGGGGTACCATAAGAATATGAATAAAACATACACAATATTTTGTAGACAGATTTGATATGAGCTATACATGTACTGCAATCAAACTAATTTCACAGTCTGACCTACAATATAAAGGGTATATAAAGAGATCCTACCTCCGACTGGTAGTCAGCTAGGACCCAGGGGAAAACTGGATACTGCATCAAGTCATTGTATGTCCTCCCGGCAAGGGTATTCAGATGCATCAAGTATTCAAAGTTACCTATCTCCCCTCTCTGGAACACAGACATATGATATGAAATAATAGTTACACAAACACCTCACAAACCACAGGAAGTTATAAACAAAACTGAACCTGGATTAATGTGCTGCCTATTCAATATTAGTTATGAAAAGGGGAACAACGGGAGCACAAACACAAACTCTGACAGAAAAAAATGGATCATGTGCTGTGTTTATTGAATTACCTGCCATTTACCAAGGGCTGCCTTTTCAACCACAGGGGTCTTCCTGATGCACACAAAAAAACAAATATCTTGGAATTAGCATCAGATTAGCTGACCACAGAGCAAAGCCAAAGTTGTTGTTTTTCACTGGCTCCGTTGCCAAAGCAACCAGTGTTGAAAAGTAGCACAGCAGAGTTCTGAACCAGCAGCATATGGGAGGTGAGTGAGTGATTCAGGAAGCAGAAATTGTGTATACACAGCTGTAGGGGCAGTTATGGCGATCGGGGTGAGCTTCATAAATACTGAATGGGACGTGGAGCACGAGGCACATGGTGCCATCTGTAGGTTGTAAGGAAATATACTTTAAGCAACACTGTAAGTGGTGCGACTCGCCTTCGTCTGCATCAGCAAACTGAGGTACTAAAGCGGAAAGAATGTTTTCCTTGTACGTGGAGCTCCTCACAATGTTAATGATTGCTGGTAAAACAGGAACAGGAAAATGTTTATGATTTTCCCTCTTTCATAGCCAAGACATGAAATAGTTTCTTATACTATAAGTCTGTTTATTTTCTCTTAGGTGTTTGGTGAATTATTTCATGGTATAATTTTAATGAGTTAGTCTTAAAATCTTTAAGCTGCTGAGCACAAAACCTGCCCAGAAAAAATTCCATGTTTGAAATGAATCTACAACAACATGTGTGGTGAAACATCCAGGACAGTTTTGCTGAACATTTTATTAATTATTTTCACCTATCTTAACTTGGCTGAATTAGGAAAGCATTCAACTGCTCCTGAAATCTCTTTTCCCTCTGTGGGCCAGTAACAGCAATAAAGTCCTGGCGCCAAGCACCCCAGTTGCTAAGTAACGCTATTAAACAAGAGAAACCCTGACTTTCTCTGTTTGGTGTAAACAGGCCAGAGAAACGCTGATAGACATGAATGGTGCCTTCCTGATCTTTTCTCTTGACTACACCACCACAGTTTAAGAGGTATAATTACCAGGTATTACGAGTACATTTTATTTCGCTGTCTTTTATGTTGTGTTGCTATGCATTTGTCTACACAATGGTTGCTTTCCATTTTTCACACAGCCGTGACAGGTTTCGAGCCGAAATAGCCAGTTCACATGAGCTGATGCTGTTGGTATGTTGCTAAAACTGAAAACTCCAAATCAACTCCTCAGGAAAAGAGACAATAAACATATGGTGAGTACAAATCTTTATTTATGTTGGAAATGTAAGTAAAAGTCTATAAGCGCAAAAACTACAGGATACAAGCTGGAAAATGAAATAGAGGTGCATAAAGTAAATGGATTTAGCTAGGGGGCAAGGGGCCACTTGAGGTGTATCTATTTTCTAAATCGTCGCCTTGTCCAATAATTCCTGACCAAATAATTTTGTAAACCTACACTAAATCAATCATTGCATTTGGCCGGGTATGTGTTATCTAATTGCAGGCAATAATTTCATGCAATAGTTTTCTATAGGAGGTTATAATGGGAACAAGCACCAGTGGATAACCTCTCTCATCCTGAGTATGATGAATGAGGCGAGAGAGGGCCTTGGGGTGTAACACAGACAAACAGACACACACCTTGCTCTCTTAGACAGGGAGAGGAGAAAAGCGAAGCCCTCATCATCCTCACAACGCTCCCCAACTATCATTTATCAAAGTCCTGATTTGACTCTTTGTGCACGCGCTGTACACATACTGTAGTACAGTACACCTATGTATGTCAACACGCTTGCATGTGAACGTCCTACACACACACACACATAGACACACCTTCCTTGCCTGTAAGCAACCAAACAGCTCAATCAAATGAATGGTAAGGGAGCATCAGCACTCATTTGCTTTTGCTGTATTACCCAGTGTCGCCTCTCTCCTATTGTTCCCCAGCATTAGCCTTAATTAGAGAGTCGTGCTCTTAAATACCCCCATGGGCAACACTGGGTGAGCATGCACTAGTGCAGACAAAACACTGCAACACACTCACACGCACACACACATACACACACACACGCTCAACTCAAGCTCTCAATCCTCAGAGAGCATGCTTTCCCTACTGCCCGAGGCCATACATAAGCCCTTGTATCTGAATAAATCACATCAGCATTACACACACATACTTACACAGAAACATACACACAACACATTTATTTGTTATAGTAATAGTGTGATGGTGTAAATTAGATAAATTTATTGTATATCAGCCTTTTGGGGGCTACTATAGCAAAAGCTAAATTTTAAAGTGAACGGTGCAGTAATTCTTTGTGTGTGTGTTTCAGTACCATGTCCAAAAGGAAGGGAGCCAAAGGGACAAAGGTCACTGTCAAGATTGCCAAAAAGGCAATACGGATGACACCGGATGGGCGGCGCAGACTCACCCTTTGCAACATGGGTATAACCGTTTTCCCGAAGTGTCTCCTCAAGCTAACCAACGTGGATGAGTTGGACCTCAGCCGCAACCTGATACAGAAACTCCCAGATAACATCGGGAACTTCTCGTCCCTCCGATGCTTGGATCTGCACAGCAACAAGCTCGAGTCCGTGCCTGAGTCTATTGGCAACCTTGTGGGACTGACTCACCTCAACCTCTCTAACAACTGCCTGACCTCTGCGGCTCTGCCCTCTACATTGGGTCTCCTCACCAACCTGAAGAGCCTCAATCTGGGCATGAACCAACTGGACGATCTGCCTCCCGCTATGGCGGCTCTAGACAGTCTCCAGGAGTTAGGCTTGTTCGACAACCTCTTCATCAGCCTACCAGAGTTTGTGAAAGTCTTACGAAATCTCACTAAGTTGAACGTGAAACGGAATCCTCTGTCGTACATACAAGGGGATGGAAAGGGGACGGAAAAGTCAGAGCTAGAGGAAGACGTGTACCTGGTCCACGAGAGCAGCCTGTGTAGGACATGCCTTAAGAGATGTAAAGAACAGATGGAAAGGCTTACACGAGGAGGAAGAGGAGGAGGAGGAAAAGGAGGAGGAGACTCATTTGAGGAGAAAAAAGTAAGGACTTATTCAGGACTGATGGCACCGAACTCAGTGGCTACAGTTAATCAGGATGTGTGGCGGATAAGAAAGTTAGAACATAAGCCAATTAAATGACTTAAAGCTTTTGACACCATTGTTATACAGCCCTACACATTTTTGTATGTGTGTAATATCTATATGTTAATTACTTATTTTTGGATGTATTTCCCATTTTAGTTCAAATTTGAAATAAAAGGGTTAAAATATAAAAAGTGATTACATTTATTGCTTTGAAATGCTGCTATTTGCTGAGACTTACCTAGCATTAGCAATGACCTCCGCGACCCCTCTGCCTTTTAATGATGTAACAACCGTGCACAACCTGCAGGAAGACAAAGGAAAGCGAAGAGGTCAAAGAGTTTCGATTGAGTCAGAATACTGACCAAAAAAAAGAAAATTTTACAGCTCAATATATATGAATGTGGTACCTCTTATATGCAGACACATGGTCTTTATGCAGAAATACCAGGAAGGCAGAATGTCCGTTTCTCATGAAGACTTCAATAGCGTTATCCTGATGTTGGCAGTAATAATGGAGAGGGACAGTCGCTCTTCAGTGAGTTGCAATGACACTCGTGTCTAGTACATACATATCTAACATCAAATCCATATGCAGGAGAACAAATGGAAAACTACAAGAGCATATCAAATGAAAACAAATTGCCATTTGCTCTGCAAGTGAAAAGAAATGTTCATGTGTGCTCAGAGACTGACTCTGAAGCTCTCAGATCATCAAAAGTGAAATTTTAATTGGTCTTTGATTAGAAGTCTGTCTGTCTAAATGTTATTAGTCTGGCTAACACCAGACTTCATCTCAACGTAGACTGTAGAGTGAAGAGAATTGCACAGGAAGGATGTGTATACCCAGGTTAGAGGTTACATAAATACGGTCACATGTTACAAAACCCTCAATCAACAGATAAAATGCACACGGCCCGCATTCAAAAACTACACCTAAACTTTCACTTTTCACAGCAATTCAAATCAACCAATCAGAGGAGAGGCCCTTTTTTTTAACGAGGCACAAAACTAGAGCTTCTTTCTAGAGCGGCAGATAGAAACTTCAAATAAAATGCAGGAAACATATGTGTATGATTATGGAATCTTTTGCTTTGAGTACAAGATGGATGATATTCTCAGGCAGCAGATGGAGAATATGGAAGTCTGACCTCTAAAAGGAATCGCATGAAGCGGGCCTCCTTGATATCTTCATATGGCCAGCGCCTGCAGCTGGCTGGTGGCAGCTCTTTACTTAGCATGGTGGTGATGAAGGAATCCTTCACACTGGCAGAGACAGAAAGGTAAAGGTGCATGAGTGATTTAGAGTAGTGGGCGTCTATACACTCCCTACAAGCTTTGCTGTAATTGCACACAGAGGTGTATACCTGCTGGGGTGGTGTTTCCTGCAACAAACATCTCCAGCGGGACACAGTGTGAATCCCTCACACAAGAACAGACTCTTCTTCCCAAACAGCAGCACCCCCTCTGTCACTCTGAGGCCGCTCACCATCACAACACACATCTTAGCCTTCACCTAAAAAGACAGGGAGAAAGCAGGAGAGGCGGAAGAGAAAGAGAGATACGTTGAGCCCCTTGTGAAAGACACACATCAGCACATTCTCTCCCGGGACATGACATGGCAGCAACACAGGCACTTCGGGCTTTACTTGATTGATCATTTTAATCACATATTTTAATCATTATTAAAAAGACACAGTCGAACACTTCATTATCAGAGCTGATTGATGGTGACGAGAAGGCCCGGCCCCCTTTCTCCAGCAGTGTCTGTTCTCCATCCAGTGCCAAATTGGACCCACATGCTGCCTTCATTGCTGGTTGTAGCTAATGCTAACTGCATTGTGATAAAAACACGTGGTTAATTCTATTGTCTCCCCTCATTTCACAGTGAGTGTGTGCACCTGGCTGTCTCCCTGTGTTGGTCCTTCTACAGGCCCTCTGAGACACAGCGCCCAAAAACCATATGGGGCCCCAACATCCCCGTAGGACCCTCACAATTTATACTAATCAAATCAGACTCCCTACCCCCAGACACGGAGTCACACACTTGGTGGTGGAGGAGGAGGAGGCCCTGCCTGGCTATTATTAGGATAATTAATCACTGCCACATACACAATAGGAAACCTGCTAAGTGATCAGAACCTCTTGTCTGAATGCACACATACAGACATGGTATGATGGATAATATCACTTGTCATGTGAGAGCATTTAAGAGTCAAGGTGAGTGAGTCTCAACATGGAACAGAAATGTTACAGTGAGCTATATCTTGGCCCAAATTTATGGAAGTTTCCATCAGTGAACAAAAACTGGCATCATGCCTGCTGTCCCAAACAATGAGAAAGAAAAAAAAAAAAAGATTAGTTAAATTTATTGTTATCAAACATTAAATATGTAACAATAAACTTGTTTCCTTATCTCTGTACTGTGGTCTGGACAGATATGCATTATCAGGCTGAGTGTGATTTAGCTGATGATGGGAAGAAGGGGAGAAAAGGAGGACTTTTATTGACTGAGAGCCTAATGTCAGACCATTGATTTCTCCCCACACACATTACTGTCATAATCACACTATTGGCGCTGGAAAGCTAATTATGCGTGGGTCTCCCTTTGTGTGTTATTGTGTGTGAATGTGTATGTGTGTGTTTGTGTGTGTGTGCATTTTTCAGAGCTAATGACTATGTTCATTTGACACGAAGCTCAGCAGGACACAAACTGAACCACTGCAAGTCAACAGGACACACTTGCACACATCACACACTTACTAAGCGGATGTAAGACAGCTTGCATCACCTCCTACTGTTTTTATTAATACTTCTGTCAGAAACATTAAAAGCCGCGGCTGGTTGCCGCAGTGATGAGAGTCCCTGTCAACATACGCCTCAGTTTCTAACTCACTGGCAGAATGAGAAGAGCTGAGCTGGGCCTCGACATTAAAATGTTACACTAATGAGGAAAGATGAAACTCTGATAGCAGCGCTGGGCTATTGGATTCCCTTAGTCTACATCAGATAATTATGATTGTGAATACGAACGGGGAGGAAAACGGTTGTGATTGTGTTTCGGCATGTTGTTTTTATCCCTGCATACCAACACGTACCTTCTCTCCGGGATGCAGCTCCTGCAGGATGATGCGTATGTCAGGGCAGTCCTGTGTGTGAGAACAGGGCTCCGGGGTGCAGGGGTCGGGCAGACCCTCTGTGACGGCGGGTGTCTCATTCAAAACGGGGAAGAAGGTCAGATGATCACAATCGTGCCCTCCCTCCTTGTCGTCCTCTTTAGCCTCTGCTCCGACTTCACACAGGATCTTGGGCTCTTTTACAAAAGAAACACAGATTTTACCACTGAGCGACCACATTGCGGTGAAAGGAAATTTTCAAGAATCAACAAACTTTACCTGCGTCAGCTTCTGTTCTAGCTTTGACCTCATCGGACATGCCAGTATTCAAACCCAGAGTCAGAGATCCTAACACCTGTTGTAACAACATGGTCAGACTGTATGCTACTTGAACCTGTATTGTGCACGTGTATTCTCCTCCTACGGAGATTTCTCTCTAAACTGAATTGCTGTACCTGCTTGGATCGTCTCAGTGCCTTCCTGCGGATGCGTGGTCTGGTCCGGTTGGGTCCCTCGGCCGCGTCCTGCACCCAGTCTCGGCTCAGCAGCACCCCCGGGCCAGGGCCGAACACGGCTCTCTCTCTCAGCAGCTCCGCCTCCACATGAAGCCACTTGGCACTCACACGCTCCCACTCACTGGCTCGTAACTGCTCCGCAGACGCAGGCCGGAATACAGGGCATGGACAAGACAGAGAAACATTATCGCAGATGCACTTTAATACAAATTGAGCTTTTTTATAACATTTATTTGGGTATATACTTGGAAACATTTGTGTCGAACCTGTAAGTGGTTTGTCCTCATATTTTCAAACATGCTGTAGCCTCTCTTTCGACGTGTCTCCATGTAGGACAGGAACTCCTACAACAAAAGGAAAGTAACAAGATGGGTGCAAATGAAAAGAGCAGGCGGCGCAATCGCTCTTCCTTTGGCTCATATTGTACACACAGCCCACATCATGTTCATGAGATTGTATATTCATAATGGTATTGTTGTTTCCTCATGCAATTACAATACATTCATGCAATTACATTGGTTCTAAATTGCATTCACTGGGCAAAATAAGCTAGTGGCTACAGTCTTACAATAACCCTGTCTGGAAGTGTAATCATTTGTTGGTGTGATCTAATTAACATAAACATTAATATCACTGAGCCACACCACAGTCAAGGGCAAGGTGTGTGTGCATGTGTGTTTGCGGCTTTATTGTGTGTCAACGAGCGTGTTTGTGCCGATTAAAAGAGAAAAAGAAAAGGAAAAAATAGAAAGGAAAAAAAAAAACAGAGGCGTGTTGACACTGCAGGATGCTCATGTTCAGCAGACACACTGGGATCTTATTCTGACTGTTAACTGCTTCATTAAGCCCATCATCACAGCAGTGCTCGCTGAGAGACTAGTGAAACAACATGTGTCCATCCTCACAGCTGACCCAGGAAAGGCATTTAATTGACTGAATGAACACGCAGTAACTCTTTATATCGAGTCTTATTTACTGATGCTAATTCCATGATTTTGGGGTATAACCCTGTGAACGCCATAATTGATTTAAAGTGCAATCAAAAAGGAACCATCTCTAATACAAGAGATGCAAAAAAACAGTCTATAGTTTCAGAATATACCCATGCGTAAAAGTTGACAACAAACTTTGACAAGCCCTCTAGAGAGTGAAAAACGTTTCTCTAAATGACTGACTGCCTATCCAAATGAGAAGTTGTGCAGAGAAAGAAATAAAGGAGTAATTTGAGGGGAGATTATAGAAATATTACAGACAGAAAAGAAAGTAATAATGAAGTTTGCAAGCTAGAGCCATGTGCTGACAGATAAACAGCAAGTCGGCGTCATCATCTTCTAATTTCATTCCTTCATTTGGACAAACATAAGTAATATATAGCATTAATTACCCTATTTAGCAGATAGGAACCTCATTGGCTTTTAAAATGCTGCATTAAATACATAACTCATCTCTTCCCTCTGCAATTAACATCAGAGCATCACACTCATTTCCATTTTAATGACTTCCCAACAATACGCCACCTTTGATGATAAGGCAACATAATGTCAACTTCATTCTGGGCTGGCAGTGAATGTGTAATGAACTTAACGTGATCATTAGTGCTGTTAATTATCTTTCTAATATGAGGACACAGATATGATTATGGAAACTGCATTTGCTGATGAAATAAATCTTTAGAAGGATTGCACTGAAGCTTGACTGAGGACAGAGTCTGCCTATCAGTCTCTACATTCTCATTCATTACCTACAGAAGGCTTTAAAACTCTTTTTCTTGTTCAATAAAAGTAGAAATCTGAGACTTGGAAACTATACTCAGTACTCTGTCGAAAAATGTATTACTGTCGATCCACTAGCTGAAAAGAGACTCGCCATAAGCATCTCTCATGACTTGCCAAATAAAGGTCATGAGTTGATGATCCAGAAATTAATTAATGACTCACTTGTTTCGTCGTGAGGATGGATGTAGAGTGGCTGACCATTACTGATGATTTGAATATCATTTTTTTAACACTCACTCCATACTCACGACCTACTCAGTGGTGCAACACACTGCAGAGAAGGAGAAAGGAAAGATCCCTCCCTCCTCTCGCCTGCCTCTCAGATGGAAAAACAATTCATCACCTTCTCTGATAGCCTGTCAGATACTGATATGATAAAGAATAACATCAAATGAATAATGTTTTCATCAGATTGGTACCACTATAATTGCCAACCCGATTTCTGTGGGCAAGAGGCGCACACAAACAAGAACACGCACACTTTCTGGGGTTGAGACAGACACACAGACGCAGTAATTTCATGCCTGTGTGCCTGAGTAATATGTCCCCGCTCCCTGCTCCAGATGGCTCGACGTCTTAAGCGTTGTGGGGGAACTAATGATGTGAGCCACGTGTTTCGGGGGGAAAAACAACAATAAACGTGTCTTTAACCTTCAGCAGCAAACAGTGTGTTTGTAGTGAGTGTTCCCATGGATAGGCCTAACAGATATCAATTACTATGCCCACTCAGGGGCAATCAGCTGTGATAATCCAAATCCATTTAAAGAAATAATCAAACACCCCCACAGGGCTGGACAGCCCACAGCACAAACACAGCAGTGACTTTGGGATGATTGTTGGTGCTACCGAGCTCTGGGATGCAGGGACACGTGGGAAACGGTGACAACCCCACACACACTCTTCAAAGAGGACAGCAGTCACAAGCATCTCTTTATCGTGAAAAGGCCACCTATTAATGGGGTGTGAATGCGTTTACCTCTACTGTTACTGTCTCTTTGCCCGGCCTGCCCAGAGCTGAGCGGACAGCACTGCTGATCATATCAAACTTCTTTGCAGGGCTGCTGGCCAGCTTCTGCTTCTGAGCCTCTGAAATGATATTTTACAAACTAAATTTGAATGTCAAGAACATTGAGTTACAATTCAGATTTCTCCTTTTGCATGCACTGCAAGGCCAAATTATTATTGTAACAAGAGCTAACCCGTGTGTAGCAGCCAGGCTTTGCGTGCTGTCTCCTCCCACAGAGGGCTGATGTCAGTCATGCTGACAGGCCCCTTCTCCGTCGTCTGGCTGGCCGAGATCTCTATCTTATATGTTTCTTGGAGCGTGTGTTGCCTCTCTGTCATGACCTTTGACCAGCAGGCCTCCGCTATGGATACGAGTTCTTTGTCATCTGAAACATGCACACATTTGCTTCTGAATTCTCAGGTGCTGAACTCTCCATAAGCTTGGCACACAGTAAAATGACAATGTAATGTGGTGAAGATAAATAAATGTTCACATACCTGTGGTCGATTCTGCTCCATTGGCAAAGCAAACGGTATGTCTGGTTTTAGAACGAAACAGGTGGGACAAGACCTTCCTGTTTTGCAATTTTTGCGACACACATCCAAAACCTTCAGGGAAGCTTAAAAAAGAAAAAAGTGTGATTGTGTGAATTGCCAATTAATGCTGCTTTCAACAATACAATTGTGTGTGAAGTTGCACATTGTTCACTATTACCTGCCAGATCGTATCAGTAACAAACAGTGAAGAAGGCAGGTTGTGAAGTTCACATTTGCATTGTAAGTTGCCATGACAACATCCCAGCGTGCCTCGATGGTTTTTAGTGTTCTGATGACCACTTCCTTTTCTTCTTGTGAACGTCGAGGTTGAGACAGGAAGTGAAGTAGGACTTTATTGGTGCATGAGTAGAGAGCTGACACCGTATTTTCTTTCTGAGTTTGGCCTTTCTCCATGGCCTGAAAGCACACAGCACTGCATTTATTATTGTTCAGTTTAAATTAATATCAAATTAAATCTGTAGGATGAAATTGGTTGCTTATATTGTTACATTGTGATAATTTAAAGCTCCGGTTGGTTAAATATCTTTTCACTGACAGGACAATTAAATACAATGTGGACTAAAAGTGCATTATAACCTAAGCCTCTATTAATGCATGTGTCTGTGTTAATCGTACCACAACAATCTGATCTGTGAGGAAGTTGATCAAAATCTCAGAGTCTCCCAAGAACGTTCCACTGTAAAGTTTCTTCTGCAAAGTCTTACTGACAAGCACCACGTTTTCCATCAGCGTGCCCATCTGTCCTTCAGGTTCATCGCTCTTGGAATCTAGGAGAAACCGTCTCAAATTAGATCATTTTATGCATGGACATTGAAGGCATGGTAGGTTATGGTTGAAAAATAACTCTACAGGGCAGTTCTACCTTGTGAGATGAGATGAGTGGTGTTTTTTTCCTCATGGCTGAGCATGTGGATGATGTCCATGAGCAACTCCAGTAGCTCAGTCTGGAAACTCTGCCTCTGCTCTAGTGATGCACCATCTGGGGAGAACTGTGTCATTTATATAGTTTATTAGTCAGGAAAAAAATGATGCAACGCTCTCTTGAAAACAAGATATAAATAAACAGTTTTAAATGTCATGGCCCTGGTTTTCTATTATCTAGTGAGAATAGAATCCTACCACAGTGTAGATGTAGGTGGAAATGCGTGTGAAAAATCCTTTACAGAAATGTGTAGCTCCTGGACAAATAGTATTTCCTCTATACTGGTGGTAGGTAATTTTATCATTGGTACGTTGGCTCTGCCTCATTCAGTAACTGAGCAAAGAGTGGCACCTTCTGGAGAAATATGAGTTTTGCAGCTTGTAGAGCCTTTTTCAGGGGATACAATTTAGCAAAATAGTCTGTGTGTGTGTGTGTGTTTGTGTCTGTATGTAGAATCTGTAAAGAACATAAATGATTGCTTTTGTTTATGTGTGTTTGCATTCACCTCCAGCAGCAGCGCCAGAGGATGTGTGTTGTTGTTTGCAGAAACATTAAGAAGATTGTCCATCAGCAGAATACGAATGAAGTCGCAAACCGGCTTCCTTGCTGAGTGACTCTGGGATGTATCCACGCTTTCGCTCACTGATGAAAGCTCATTCGCCCCCTGAAAAGAATAGACAACCAGTGAATAAAGGCCGTGGAAAGTGAAAATGTAAAGATTTCATCCATGCACCAAGTGTAAAACGCAAACCTCTGAAGTGTCACGGGGGAACACAACACCAGCAAGTGCATGGAGGAACTCTGGGGATGTCCACATTGGGTCTCTGGAGTGGTAATTGTGGACTAGACAAAAGAACTGCATCACACTTATGGAATGCTCCAACTCCCAAGATGCATCGGTGCCGGGTCTCTGTTTTGTTGAGGTAACAGTCAGAGAAAAATCCATTTTCCTTTTTAAAATTTACATTTGTCGCAAAAAAAGAGAGAAGATATAAAGCTATTTATGTTTTTACTTGAGTGATGATGACTTTGACCAAGTCTAGCAGTATTGTTGCAGCCTCAACGCAGAGTGGTTGAGTCGATCTATCTGCATGTCTGTCAATCAGGGACTGTAGGACGTCATCCAAATTCATCTGTAACAGACACAGTAAGAGCATTATGAGAGACATGACGAAGACATCGGGTGACAAAATCGAATTATAAAATGACGGAATATCCACCTTTTCCTCTAGAGTGTGCTTGGCTTTCTTCCCCAGCAGCAGAGCAGCCAGAGCCACATACACCTGAGGCAGGTCAGAGTGTCTGACCAGCAGCCGCTGCAGAACAGCAAAGCCTGGGCACATGGTGCCGGGGCACTCATACGTCCGAGGGTGGCCCCGGAGGTTGTCTGGTGACAAGTTGAGAAATAAATCGAAATTAAAAGAAAATATATGACTTCATGTTCAATATGGCTAAATCACAGTACAAAATTGATGACTAAAATATTAATCATGTTTCACATGGATTACTGTATGTATGCAATACCATGTTAAATGATAATGTGTGCTGCTTTTGCAATTGAACAGAATAGAAATATTAAATGTGATGTTGAACAAAACTCTCAATTCTTTAAGAATATTTGAAAAATGTTATATTTGTATTTCAAAAACAGTTTATTTGATATTTTGATATTGAAATCGTTTATATTATAATGTTAATTTTATCAAAATACTATTTGTGTAACAGAAGAAATGTTAATATTGATTGTACCCATGACAGCAGAGAACTGTTCAGTGGCCCCCATGAGGGTTCCTGCGAGCACCCCGTCCCTGAAGTTGCCCTGCTGGCCTGGACTGGACAGGAAGTAAGTGAGCAGCACGAGTCCCAGTTTCACAGTGGACGAGTGAAGGTGGGGCTGAAGAAAGAGCAGGAACCAATCACTTCCCAAAGCATCAAATAAGGCCTTTTGCTGACTAGTGGGAAATAAGAACATGATATCAAGTTAATGTTTCTGCCATGAAGTTCTGGGAAAACATGTTGATATTCCAGTTTTGGTTTCACCAAGCAGTAAAAGATGCCACTCACTCTTTGACTGAACGGCTGTCTGAGTTGAAGATTTCACAAAGAGCAAGTAGAAGCTGGTTGCGAATCCAGATGAGGCTGGCTGGACTAGAACTCTGAGCTACAGCACAGAGAAGACAAGTCTGTGACAGTACTGTAATGAGTCGTGTATTTCATGAGGAAACTGATGTTATTGTTTTACCTGTTGTTTCCTTGTAAAGTTCGCCGTCAGATATGCAATGGATTTCAGTCACGTTGCTAAATGGGGGGAGGGTGTAGACCAGGAAGAGCCCAAGTCTGACCAGATGAGAGATTAGATTTCAAATATACAGCCACAACAAAAATGTTATGTGAAAACTGAGAAAACAAAGCCACCTGTTGTACTGTACAATATGAATTTTTGAGACTGTACCTGCTTATGTCCAGAGGGGTCAGTTGTGCCTTCAGGAGGCCTGCGATGATACCAGAAATGATCTTAACCTTTTGAAAGGTCACAGTGTGATCAGAAAGCTCAAATAGCAGCTTTGACAGCATGCCCACATTGTGCATGAGTGTGGCAACCCTGCTGTCATTGCTGAGGATACAGAGAGCAAAACAGAGAGAGCATTAATATCAATCACAATCTGTTCCCACAGACAGAAAATCTAATTCAGCGATCCATGCACTCGTTCAGTCATGCTCTTCTCTTCAGCCTCTGTGACTGATTCTTTTGAACAGTCAAGCGCTATTCCTGTTGTACATTTCTGGGATATTGATGACAGGCTGCTGCAAATGTTGACAGAACAGCCGATAAGGTATGTCATCAGTCCTGAACAAGAGCCTCTTTGTTTCAGCACTCCGTTACATAACTAGTGTCCATGTGAGTTAACAATAAATTAGATTAGGGCTACAACATATTCCGCCTCTGTCTGGTCACACGCTGATAATTCTGGAGCTCACCTCGAGGATTTTAAAATTTCGCCGAAGTGGTTCAGAACAGAAAGATCCAGATTATCCGTTGCATTGTTCCATACCTGGAAACATGGGATATTGAAAATGATGAAATTATAATAAAGATGATTAACAGACCGGTTAATTCTGGATTGGGATGCTTACCTCCAGGTCTGACAGCAGGGCCTGGAACGCAGTTACGTTCTGTAGGTAACCAGAACTCAAGCTCAGCTCCACTGAACTTGAGAGATACAGAATCACCTGAAAGGTTCTGTAGCTGACCAAACTGCTCTTCATCTTCAGCAAAAAAGCTAGTAGCTACAAGGAGAGCAAATTACATTACAAAGATCACAATAGTAAGATAGCAGATCTTTTTTATTTTTTAGTAGCTAGTGATTTTAAGCATGACTTGACAGACCTTGTATCCGTCGATACGGATCATCTCCTGCTGCATAGCAGGGTTCGTCTCCAGGATGGAGAGGAGAACCTTGAGAGCTGCATACAGTGAGCTGTCATCCGGCGCCATCGCAACCAGACTGAGAACAACCGTAGGCCCGCCAACATACAGGAAACCACTGGCCGCACTGTTGGGGATAAACGTATGCACACCTGAAAGGGAAGACCGTACGCTTAACACACATGCTGGCAGAAATCAACTCAAATGCACATTGGGGCTTTTAAAAGAATATTATATTCACCAAAATGCCCAACCAGGGCGGCTCCTATAGTGCGAGCTGTTCCATTCAGGTGCTGGCTGATGTTTCGAGCTAGGAACACAGGGGTGGACTGATCCCGAGATGTTATCCCCATCTGTAATTATATACAATGACAATGCGATAATGTACATACAGAAATAACAAACATATACTGTCGGTTAAGCACAGGTCAGAACTTACCTCTTTAGCAATTAGTCTACAGTCCACCTCATTGTAATCCTCTCTGATCTGTGCGACAGTTGTTAATGAAGAAATAGCTGGATTGATGCCAAATGAGATCCGCTCCTCAGGAACCAGCCTGAGAGGGAGAGACTCAGCATCTGGATCATTGCCTAGAAAGAGGTGAGACAATACATGTAAGGTTAAGTAACTTAACTGCCTTCCACAAGCCGTTCTACAAGAGGAAGATTAAGCAACAATGAGTTGAGCCACAAAACCTGATATTATGTAATTAAGTATTGAATGTATTAATTATCAAATATTTTTCAATGGCCACGTATTAGTCAGCACATGGCACATAACAAATATAAGTATTCAACTTTTATAGTTCTTTTGCATCAAAATGTAAGGTGCAACTAAATCAGAGCACATCATTTCCTGCATGCTATAAATGTACTGATCAAAACTACAATTATGAGGAATCTGAAAAGAAACATTATCCTAGTCTAGAATCACATGTTACTCATGAACCACAACAAAATACATTTACAGATTCATCCAGGATGACTTACTGGAAGGTAAACAAGGGACACAGAGTACTGCAGATACAGTATCTTGTGCACATCTTGTGACTCACCTGTATTGCGCAGAGCCAGGAAGTTTCCCAGGTAGGCGGTTCCTTGTGTGTATAAGGTAACAACCGCCTCAGGCTTCAAAGGCTCTTCGAACAGGTAAGAGGGGCCGACACGCCACACCAGAGCAGCGTGCTCCTTCCAGAGAGCTGGTGTGCCTATGAGTCCGTATACATCAATCACAGCTGTAGGGTCCATGGAGACATACTGGCCGGGGAAAGGCTGAATGTACTTCATCTGACAGAAAAGGTGGAGATATGAGATGGTATGTTTGTTACCTATGTGCTTAATGGCTACTTGGAGGTAAAGGATAAGCTCCTATGTCTTCTCTAGGCCTACCTTTCCTGTCCCGACTGCCTTGCCATTGAAGTAGGCTGAGGTCAGACAGCTCTTCTTCACGTCTTTGGTCAGGACCACAGACAGATGGTGCCACTGACCTGGGATCAGTATGCTGGAGCAGCGAAATCTCAATGAGGTGGGCAAAGAAGTGGGGGTGGACATCTCTGGCTCCATCATATCTGTTGAAACCAAGCGGAACTGATGATGCAACTCAACAAAATAATTGACTGACTACACAGTGTGCCAGAGGTCAGCTTTTAGTACATGGCACAAACATGTACATGGCATTCTACAGTTTGGGGTGTCCAGATTTTCTATATTTCCTGACTGTCACACAAAGAGTGTCATCTAGGGGAACATGTCAGAACGGACCGTTTAAACTTCAAGTGCTTACATCAGCCTCTTATGTGAAGCAGACATTACAGGCACCGTTAGGAATTTGATTACATAACATCCCTTCAGATCTGGTGTCAATAGAGTGCTTGTAAGATAAGTATTAGTAAAACCAATGAAATGGTCACATCCAGTAAACACATCTCAGACTTATGTTGAAAATATTAGACGATTTAGATACCTAGGGACTCAGATAAATTAGATAACCACCCAATAATCTTTTGGAGGGCATCTTGTCTTTTAACATGTTTGTGTGGTACAGACACTTGGATGTCAAATGTAAAAGGAAACTGTCAAGAGCTAATATAGATCATAAAAATCATAAGGATACTACAGATGTAACATGTACTGTACAGTGATCCCTCGCCACTTCGCGGTTCACTTATCGCGGATTCGCTATTTCGCGGATTTTCATAATGCATTTTTTTTTTTTTTTTGGTGCATTGTGTTCTGCATTCTGATTCGCTAAAAACTCACTCCCGCTTCTTGTATCAAAACATGCTACGAATTGTGCTATCATTTTGTCGTCTCGTTTGCAAAGAAGAAAAAAGAGCGACAACAGCTGCCTATCACTATGTTCTTCTCCCGAACAAACACACCTGCACCGCGGGCTTCAGAAGAAGAGAACACTGCAGAGCGCAGTCAGGATGCAGCGGCCCAGTCTGAAGAGCAGTGAAACGGCCTACACGCGAGTCACTGTATTTGTAGACATGTAATAGTTGCTAATTGTAAAAAAAAAAATAAAGTTTTCTATTTCGCGGATTTCACTTATCGCGGGTCATTTTCGGAACGTAACCCCCGCGATAAACGAGGGATTACTGTATACCAAAAAGAAAGTTCCTGACATCGTCATCCGTCCCGTTCTTTGTACCCACAATTAAAAACAGGAAAGTTCCCATTTCATTGCTTTTTTACTATAGAGAAGGTACAAAACATCCACATAGGAATGCACATACATGTAATTCAGAGACTGTGCTAGGTTGTTTGTATTTCTGCGTTCGTTTATGATGTCACACCTATAGCAGTCACCACCCGTTCACAGCCACTTAAATCAGCCAATCAGAAGAGGGGCTCATGAATATAAAAGCGACAGACGAAAATCTCATTGTGTTTTCTAGAGCTACAGAGCGAGGCTTGAGAGAGGAGCTGTAAAACTATAATGAGATGTTTTCTGGTACTTCAAACCGCAAATATATCTTGCAAGGGATATCAAAACCTCAAATAAAACCCAGAAAAGTGCTCCCGAAATTGTACATTTATTTTATTGTTTGTTTATGGAATTTGGAACATTGTCCTCTTCCCATCTAATAGGCTTACTGTAGTGCTTTTAAATTGTCTACAATTGAACAAGCTTTTTCCCAAGTGAGTTGAGTTTTTCCTTTATATGTTTATTTAGGGGGCGACACGGTGGTGCGGTGGGTAGCACTGTTGCCTCACAGCAAGAAGGTCGCAGGTTCAAGACCCGCCTTGGGCCTGGGTCTGGGGCCTTTCTGTGTGGAGTTTGCATGTTCTCCCCGTGTCTGCGTGGGTTTTCACCGGGTACTCCGGTTTCCTCCCACAATACAAAAAACATGCTCAGGTTAATTGGTAAACTCTAAATTGCCCATAGGTGTGAGTGTGAGAGTGAATGGTGTGTGAATGGTGTGTGTGCCCCACGATTGGCTGGCGACCATCTGGGGTGTATCCCCCTGCCTCTCGCCCATAAAGTGCGCTGGGATAGGCTCCAGCAGACCCCTGCGACCCCGAAAGGGAATAAGCGGGATAGACAATGGATGGATGGATGTTTATTTAGTCTCTATTATTGGCTTTTTGTAAGTTGATTTATTAAGTTTTGACCTTAACAATAAACAAATGCGATGAAGATCACACAACATGTGTGTGCTGTCCTCACAACTAAGAATGACCTAAAAGAAAGCTGGAGAGAATTCCAGGAAATAAAACAGATTCCTTTTACTCCTTGTCAATCAATATGTGTTATATAAAGCTTACTGAGGGTAAATTAAATCTCGCCACAGTTACCCAGGTATGTGAATGCTTCCTCTTCTGTGGATATGACCAAGCAGCCGTCATAGGCAGAGAAGGAGACAGACAGACAGATGTACTGTTGCTCAGTCCGGGACATGTGACGAATCACTGACAGTAGACGGATTGGGTGAGAATCACAGGCTGAACTAAACCTGTTGATCTGGAACCAGCAGGAAAATGAGAGACCGGCTGTAGGAGGAAAGCCCCGGCACTCTGAGGACAAGAGCCAGAAGAATAAGACAATTTATTTCGATTCATTTAAGACAAGTATTCAACATGTGGACTGATCTTTTACCTCCTCCTATTCCACCTGTTTGGATCGAATCAGCTGTTACTCCTTTCACTGTGGCCAGAGAAGGCAGAAAAAGACAGCTGCAAAGAATATTGTCACATACCGACAGTGAGTGAGTCATCATTGTGATTTTACTTACTAATGCTGAATAGATTTTTATAATCTACACGTTCTTTGTTTATTTATCTTAAAATCTCAGCTCTAACAACCCAGTAAACGAATTGTTAACTATCTATATATTTAAATATAGTTGGTTTTGCATGACTACACTAAAAATCAGTAATAAAAATGGCTTACCCATATCCACTCTCACTCATGTCAAACTCTATGAAGGGAGGTGAGGAGGAGATTCTGTGTGGTCTGAAGGTGCGTGGTGACGTCATAGAAACCAGGCTGATGATCTGGTGGTTGGGGAGTGATGAACCAACAGAGGATCCACTGCGAGCTGTAGACTGTAAAAGGCTGAAGCTCCGCTTCAGTGTCTTTATGGGAGACCCTGACGAGGCGGCTGCTTCTGTACTGGTACCTGAGGAAACAACACCAGCAAAATCTGTGGTTGACTTCATGTTTTTTCCAAGAGTAGTAATAATATAAAACAACAGAACAAGAGACAAACATTTACCATTTGCTTTGTCTACTGGGTCAGATTGCACTTGTGATGCCATAGATGCTTTGTCTGCCAAACACATAAGAGGCTCTCCTAAACGCAGGAACTTTCTGAAAAAGAAAAGGAACAGACACATATCAGTTGCAGTATTTTACACATACAACTATGTGGACTATTTTAAAAAGCACATACTCCATCTGAACCTCAGAAACCGAGCATATCTGACCTGAAGTCTGAATGTGTGATGGACTGGGAGGAGAGTTTCTCCAGGATACGCGTGACAGGTAGATGCAGCGGGTGGTTTGGAGCCAGCAGCATACTCTGACAGTGAGTCAGGAGTGTGGAGACCAGCCCTCCCTCGCACATTATCTGCCGGTTTTGCTCAGATTTGACCACGGCCTGAATGTGGTTCGCCACCGCGAACTGAACCTCCGTGGAGAGCTGAAGAAAAGAGGGAGGGGAGCTGTGTTGGAACTGAGTGGATAAGTATAAATGTGTCTAATACTGGGGTCTTATATTGCATGGAGTGGTGTACAGCATTAAGGAGTGAATAAATGCACCTGTGGATCCTTAGGAGTAAACACTGATGGTAGAAGAGTCATGATGACTCGGATTGCTCCTGGATGAAGTATAACATGATCACAGGCAAACCTACTGTAAACCAGGCAAAGAAAAACACATGCTAATACGTATGAGATTACATGTAGACTCAACACATCACTATCACTGGTTTACACTAGGATTCATTATTGGAATATTAGAGATATCCACCTGAACTGAGACTCTGAGCAGAGTGTGGAAATGCTGAGTGCTCGCTTTCTAGATCTTCCCTGTGGGTCTTCTGGGGATTGTGGGCTTGAGGCCAAGTGGACAGGAGGGGATCCTGAAAGCCCGGCTTCATGTCCTGCTGGTCTGTTTGGTTTCTCTTTATCTCCATCATACCTGTCCTCAGCTTCTAGTCCAAAGTTTAACTCCTGAGGAGAGTAGGTCCCTGTTGCAAACTGGTCGAGATAGGAAAGAAGCCTTATGCATGTCCGAAGAGTGACTGGCAGTTCCGACTCAGGTTTGGCAGAGGGATCTACAGGGGCCTCTGCTAACTCAATAAATTGATGAAAACTTTTTCCTGGAGACTGGTTTTCCTCTGCAGTCTTGGGGAGGCACCCCTCCTCTCCATCCCACGTCCCATACTGTGGTCCGTCAGGGTGGAAGCAGCCCACCTGGAGCAGAGCCTCAGCCAGCCTTTCGTAAAAGCCACCGGTCTGAAAGTGGTGTGCGTTTACTGTGTGAAAATGTAAAGACAAGGCCAGGATGTGGAGGGCGAGAAGGAGGAGGTCCTGCAGCGGTTGGTGTCCGTGGGATCCCCACACTTCTGCCTGGGGCGGGTCAGACAGAGCTCCTTCCATGTCAATCAGCAGAGATATCAGTCCAGTGAAGCCGCCTGCTCGCCTGAAGGCGTCCCAGCTATTGGGATTCTCCAGCACCTTCAACACAGACTGACACACAAAGATCAATTAGACAAATCGTGATGTGCAATGCCACAAAATTGGTCGTATAGTCAGGCTGCACCTTAACTGTCTATTATACTTAACAATTAAACTCATAGAATATATTCTGATAGACGGCAAAGCTTCCCTCGAACTCTCAGCTTTTAACATTATCTCTCTAGTCAATTAAAACAATGTGATGAAAAATGGATGAAACCTATATATGTATCATAAATCATTTCTGGTAACTAGTTTTCGGAGGTGAACAAAATAACATTAGCTTTATTCAATTTAGAGAGCTAATCCATCAGATAGGTAATGTGTGAGGCAGAACGCAGAGGGAAATGTGATTAACTGAAACTGCAGTAATCACAATGGCTCTCAACACTTGCCAACCCAGGTCGTACCCAATCTGATTGCCACCTGCTTTAACCATGTTAGCACAAAGCACACACGCTCACACACGTAGGCTTCCGTGTACGTGCCCAAACAAGCACATGTGTGCGCGCGCACACACACAGACTCACACACATTGAATATCTGCAAGTAAGTGCTCTTCACACTGCCATCTATAAAAACGGACACATACAGTAGGTGTGTAACTTAGTTAGACTTAATCAGATCTTTGTCCCATTCACTGATCTGATATAGGTGGTAATCTTCAGAGTGCCACAGCACAATGCTGCTGGCCTAATCAAATCAGGTCAGAGTTAACAGCTAAACCTGTTTTAGCAAATCAATCTGCATTTGTCTATAATGTAATCAGGGTCCCACATGCTAAGACAATAAATTCACTAGCTTATTATGTTTTAAGTGCATTACAATTTGTTATAATATGATATAGAGTCGACTACATTCATAGTTCAGCTAAGATCACAATGTATTTGAGTGTTTCAGGATGTACGCGTGGGTGGGTGTGTGGAAGATACCTGCAGAAGGTCCCGCTTCAACCCAAGTTCCTGTTGTGTAGAGGAGCAGAGGGCCCCAATGGCAGTGCTCATGAACTCCTCCGCGTTAATCTCAGCCAGCTGCTCCAAAATGCTCAGAGTGGGACCTCGATATTGCTCCTCATCCAAGAAGATCTTTATGTAGGGAACCATACCAAGGTCTCGCACTGAAACTGGAGCACACATGTAACCGTTTATAGCTTAAATATGAATAAAACACAAGTATGGAATTAAATACAAAAGACTGAAGGATGTGTGAAGTATATGTGTGTACCTGTGTTTTTGATTGAACGCAGAGTAAGGGTTGACACAACTTGAAGCATGCAAGTAGTAAGCATTCTCTCATTGTCCTCCACACATGGAAGTTGCTGTGGATCTAATATATAAATACATAGGATTAGAGGAAGTTTTGCATGTGAAGTTTGCCTGTTATGCTGCACTTGCTGGCCCAAGGTCAAAAGTCCTCATCAATTTGATTCCAATTTAAATGAAAAAGCACAAAGTCAGGACTGCATGTTACTCAATCCCAAGTTCCTCGTAATGCTGGTGTTATTTTAAACAATCACTCTCTCTGTACTCTCAGCTGTTTTACAATCATGATTACATCAGAGATGGTAGCACATGACATCTTGGGTCATACTTGATTGAGTGGCGGAGACAACTCCAGCCTTCCTGAGGATCTTAGCTCTCCTACGGAGTTCCCACAGCAGCATCTCCAGCATACCCATGTCACTCAGCACCTCTGCTAGTATACCGCTGTGCACTGTCATCCTACAGAACAGAAAGAGAAGGATCTCATTCAGCTTAATCCAAAGTAACAAGATGCTCTTTCAAGTAATTCCTAGCTGTGGTCATTATGACTTTATAGTAGGATATTTTATGTATCCTAAATAATTCTTAGTATTATAGTAACAACTACCACTGCTCACCTATGAAAGCATTTGAGAGCCACCACTGCAAACTCTATCCCAGCCACCCCTCCAGCCAGAGTCCCAGCCCAGCTTTGCTTCAGCACGCCAAGCACAACCCGCAAGGTCTCATGTGGTATGTAGTTCAGCTTGAATTTTATCTGTAGAAAACCCAGCATTTAATCACACCTTAAAACTGTAGCAAAGAGGCAAGTATGCATGCACTGGAACTTGACATTAGAAAGCCTTACCATCTCCAGCATCGAAAAGAACATTTTATGGACGGCTGCAGGTTTACGCCACACGCAGTCAGCCAGCTGTGCCATCGACTGGACAGTCCACTCCAGGAGGAAGAAATTGGCTGGGTCTGTCTCCCATATCGTCTGTAGGGTTTGAAGGATCTGGCAGCACAGCAGAGAATCCTGGGAATGTAGCAAGGAGGCCTGCAGCAGATGGAAGGCGGGCAGGTTTTTTACTGCTGAACCTGGGGAAGAAGGTACGATAGGAGATGAGGAATTGAAAAAAAGTCTCAGTACACTTAACTTGACAAACATGTTTTCAACAATTTACAACCGCTCATATTGAATAGTTTGTGTGTTAACTTTTTGAATTAGGAGAGAATGTATTTTTGTGGTAGACTATGAACATACAGTACTGCAAAGCAAAATCAACCTGAGGTCAATTTAGCCAAAAGATATTTAGAATTTTAAAAGTTATTTTTTTTATCAAATTTTGCTCTGGCAAGGTCTGACCTTGATTTCATAGAAAAAGAAAAACCAATAAATTACAAACAACCTTTAACATTGAGCGCATGCTGCATTCCATAAGCCGACTTCCATAAATTGAGTTACAGTTACATAGACAGATTGAAAACAAACATCATAACATGTATGAAGGTGAAAGAAACATAGCATAATATGCCTTGATAGAGTTTGTTTGCTAGATTGTCAAAATATTTCCAGGAGGTCTTTAGATGTGGAAGCCAGTACAAATGTTTTTGTTGTAAATAAATATATACCTGCTTAGTAATAGGATTCATTTCCATGCTTAATCGAAATTGCATCAGAACTAAATAAAATCAGCACAAAGACAGACCCCGGTCCCTCTGCTGGAAAGAGATCTGCTGCTTGATGTGATAGATGGCTGCTGAATGTGTGTGTCTGTGTGCATGTTTGCATGGGTACGTGTGTGTTTATTACGGACACTCTATTTATGAGTGTTGGATGGAGGTGTGTGTGCATCAATGATAGATGGCTGCTTGCTGTAGGCCAGTGGTGAATGGATGTGGGGCACCCTAACAGAGTTAGAGGAGAAGCCTCCACTTCATCATCCCAGACATAATCACCTCAGCTTCCTGTTAAGCTGAGGGGTGGTGTGCACTGCAGTGGGGTACAGGTGGGGGTGTCTGGGAACTCAGAAAAAAGGGGCGGGTTATTATGTGAGGGCAAAAGTGCAAAGGATGTACTGTGCGGTCATTTGGGGGGGCTCTGTTACGCCATTTAAGCCAACTTTTGCCATGATAGTGATAATAATAGGACTGCATGGAGGGAGCATTTGGAGGGAGATGTTTAGTGTCTACACTCATGGACTATTCAGCTTTTAGACAAAATTTATATGGAGTGACCAGCTGACACAGGATTTGGAGTGGCCTACCTTTGGTGAGCGGCGGGTCAAACTTAAAGCCTGGAGGTTGTGGGTTGCTGATACAAAGAGCCACTTTCAGCTCTGCGTTTCCAAGCATGGTGAAAGACGCAATGAGAGACAGCAGCTCCACCACCGGCTGGAATTGATCCACAGACACACCTTCCTCGCAGCTTATGAAGACACAATGATACAAAACAAGATAAATGAAGTTGAAAGAACAGCAGAAAAGAGTAAAGAGTATTGTGTGCTGACATCACTCATATTCGTCTCATTCATTCCTGATCCTACAATCTCATGGTCGTTCCGTTATTTCTCTGTTCTTATGTTTTTTTTTTCAAACTTACCGTTTGAGAATGTTCTCAAGGGCCTCGTAGCCGTTGTTGGTGTCAAACTCGATGAAGAGGTCTGGGCTGAGGGCATACGTGTCTCTAATGAAGCTAAACACGGCCACAGCCACCTCAGCCAGTACTGGTCCAGAGACATCAGCACTGATGTGCAACAGGTTCTGGATGCAGATACGAACACAGTTCTTGGCTAAAGAGGGAGATACATGTACATTAAATTACATTATAATTGGTATTCAGAACATTGAGATGTCCCAAATGCAAAAAAAAAGTTCTCCCATTCTTTACAAAATTCATGTTCTTTTTTATTTTTATGAGAGCTATAGCATCATGTGAGAAAAGTTACATCATGGAATACTGAATATTACTTGATCTCCAAAGCAGATCTATATAAACATGTGCATATCGGAACATTTGAGTTAATTATCTGCGCTGATGGAGGCATCATGTGAAGTGTCTGATGTCATTGTGTCTTATCATGTCTCTCTGCTGCCATGTGTCATGTGTCTCCGTCATGTGTCCCTCTATAATCAACTCACTCCTGGAATAAACCTTTCCGTCTGCACAAATAATTTTTCCTAATAAAATTGAATTATTCACTTCCTATCAAGCCTGTTTTCTGATGTTTTTAATACTTTTCCATGTGTCTCCAGTGGAATTGATAGAATAGAGTCTAATATAACTTGAAGCAGGACCATTAAATAACTTAAAGAGATATTCACGTAGTTTTAATTAACCTCACCTAGCAAGCTCGGGACAGTGTTACTTGTGGCTACAGCGGAGACGGCCTTGAGGACACAGAAGGCTTGATGCCTCCAGGGGGCACTGGTCTGGTCCCAGAGTGATGTGAGTCCAATGATCAAACACTGCAGTTCCTGAGTCTCTACCAGCCGCTCCACATTGACTGGCTCCTTACAAAGCTGGAGCAGAACCTACAACCAGAATAGAATGAGTAAAGGAAGCTGCAGAAGAGCCTAAATTGTCTGTCGAGTTTGAATAATGAGAAAAAAAATGCATAACGTTAACAATAGCATTAGTGAAATCATTATTAACCTGTGTTAGTGGCTCCTGAAAGGTCTCTTCTATGGCCAGGTTCTCCTTCTTAGCTGGAATGCACACCAATAAGTACAAACACTTCACCAGAGCAGCTGGGAGCCCTGGGTTCATACAGGAAAATATTTCCTAAAACAAACCAAACAAATAATAATCAATATGGATTATTTAGGGAAAACAAAGACATTAATAATGGCGAAATAAAGTATTTTTCAAACTATAATTTTCCTCATGTTGCTATGATGAATGTATTGTAATGTCTGGCTTCCAACATCACATAATTTGTGTAATTTCTACCTAAATAAATGTGACTCCTACCAAGTGTAAATTAAGAAAAAAGCAGCCAGTGACAACAGTACATTATACATAAAAGCACTTTTAAACAAAGGGCCCATCACTCACTGAGCTGTCAGCTGTCAGCAGCAACAGAGCCTTTAGGAGCAGCCACCCTGGGCTGGCTCCCGCCTCACATGTCGTCTCCTCCTGCCTCTGGAAGAAATGCACCACCTCATCACGAGCCCCCTCTGGAAACACAAAATATTCTTCATCATTTGCTGAACGACGACCATAGATAACTAAGCAGAAAATGATCTTAATATTCTCTAATAATAACCTAAATTAATGCTTTCAGTTAGAAAATAACCTATCAGAGGTTTTCCATAAAGGTTTCACTTCTCGTTCCGAAATTTTCATTGTGCTTCTAAATTAGTAGGGGAATGTTTTGAGCGCTAGGTTTGTGATCAGGTATTTTATTAAGACAGTTTGTTGTAGTTGTTTGACAGTGAACCTTCAAAAAGACAAGCTGAGCCCTGACATGGGCTGAGACAGAAATGGGACACTTTAGTGGTTTAGGACAATAATGTTTGTTTAAATTAATTAACTATTTCATTGCTCTTTGCAAGCGCCTTTAGAAAGAAGGCTGCAATATAGAATGTAAATTTGTACTTCCCTAAAAATAGAACTACTTCTCTTTTCTAACTTTAGAAAAACATAATTCCCCCCCAACCTCCCAAAAAAAATAGACTCAGCAAAAAGGTAATTTAATGGGGGGGGGACAATTATCAGTCAAAGAAAGTATCAAAACCTTCAATAAAGGAACTATGCCTTTCCGTTAGATTACATGTGCTTTGACTTTTCATAGTCAATAACATTGGTAAGATGGACTATATTATATAAAAACTATTCTAGCTCACAGGAAATGAACATCAGCACACAGAAAAAGCAGAAGTGGACAGATGCGAGTGCCCATAACACAATAGAATTACTGAGCTGGAACGTGTGCGCTAATATACGATGCGTTGTGTGTACCAGCAGGCCTTTCTGCCAGTCTGCTGTGGATGTTACGGATAATAGTGTCCGCCGTGAGAGCCGCAAGCCCCTTGACGTCCAACACTTCTGGTTTGCAGCCATCCTCACAGACCTGCCATCAGAGAGAAGAATCCTTCATAAGAATACTAGAAAAAAAAACCTTAAAACTCTAAAAATGTATTTGAGAAAAGGAAAAATTGAGATGCAGTTCCTGAAAGTGCCTCCTGAAAAATGTATCATTTAAATATCATTTCTTGTGAATTGTATTGTATAAAATGACATTTCTCATGTTTTTTACTTTGCCAACTACTATGTGTTCCTATCTGTAAAATACCTCATGTCTACATAACAAGAGCCAGTGAAACACTGTATTATACTAGTTGGTTCTCAACTGCTTTGGCTAATGCACTGCACATAAATAATAGAAGCCAGTGCATGCTATACGCTCTCTTCATTTCCATAAGAGGATATCACATTTCACAGAGTTTGCTGTTCTTAAGTGAGGCCCTAAGTTCTGGTCATGAGGCTTAGACACGCACACACACACGCACACACACACACACACACACACACACACACACACACACACACACACACACACACACACACAGAAACCAAAGAGTGATTACGTCTGCAACTGTAAGGCCGATCAATGGTGTTAGACACACACACACACATACAGGCGCGTGTACAAATCAGTGATGGAATTTGCACTGAATGTTGGCATGGGTAAAAAAAAAAATGATTTTTTTTTTTCATTTCCTCAACCGTGACATACATTTAGACAGTAAAATTAATAAGGCCTGAGGCTGCGGATTTGCGGCGTTTCTGTATTACATGTTACAGTTCTTTTAAACTGTTTATATTTACTAGAAAACCACACAAACATTTACTCAAGCACTAATGACAGGATCTCTTCAGGGCCAAACATCTGACTGTGGCCTCATGTTATTTTCATTGTCCATTCAAGCGGTTGGGCTCAGGCACCCAGGTGTCCTGAGGCATTCTATGAACCTTTTCATTGTTTGTACTGTGGCTCCACTTAAAATCCTCCTGTCACAATCCATTAATGAATCTCACTTTGTTTCTATTCACTTGTCCTTTTACAAAAAGAACAGTTGGTGAATTGATGTTATTGCAAAATAGATTTGTAAAAGATGATGAAGTCCCAGTGGTCTGTACCTGTATGTAGAGAGGCAGGACTTTGACTAGATGCTCCTCACTGTGTTCTAAAGGAGCATGGTCCGTTCTTTGGTCGGCGCTTGAGTACGTGTGAATTCCCAGCTCTTGTAACTGTTCTCTGAGTACTTGTAGGGGCTGAGGGTCCCCACAAGAGTCCTCCACTTTCTCCTCCTTAAAGTCCAGAGAGACAGGTAACTCCCCTGAATTACTCAGCTCTCCGGTTTCCTTATTGATCCTTTCCCCTTTAGCAGTCTGGTCCTAGAGAGGGAAAAAAAAGAAAGATGGAAGTGACGAAACCACATCCTGTAGCATCTTTTTTTAGATACTCTGACTTTACATAATTTCTAAAATATCTTTTAATCATATTTCCTTGGTCTGTATCACTTCCTTAGATACATTTTTACTGACCACTGGCAATTATGTGCCATTTCCATTACCTACTGTATTTATCAACCTCTGAGGGGTCAGCATAGAGTAACTGATGCCCAATCACTACTAGTTGGGAGCATATAATGCCAGGAAATGTCATCTTTAAAAGTTCCAACTCAATATTTTCTAAATTCAAATTCACCGCTCCCTGGATTAGATTTAACACAGACTGTTTTATACCATGTGGTCATGTTCTCAACATGGTTGTGCAAGTTGATAATCGATTGGTCCTAGACTTGATCCTTTTCAGTAAAACCTTGACACTATGCCCCTTCATATGGTAAAATGACAGTAAATCAAAACCCTTTGTTCTTACAAATTAAAGGCATGTGATACTGATAAAAGCCCTCAGACGTTCTGTCTCTCTCAATACTGACAGTAATATTCCCAAAGTTATTGATAAAGATCAAGTCAATTCAATCCCATTTCAGACTCAGGGTCCAGATAAAGGACAGGAAAGAATGAGAAGAATAAGTAAATTACTTCCTCTATAAATAAAGTCCAACATATAGGGAGCTGAATGTAAGTGCCACAGTTCTCTATCACACTACACAAGTGTAGGAAAAGTTCAGCTCCCAAGCAGACATGCTACTGTATGACTGAGGCATGACTTAAGCATTGGTTCCTCATTACAGGGATATTATTCTGGGTACTTTCTGTTTACAGACACATACACTCGTGATGAACAATGAGGAAAATTGGTAGAGACTGTTAAACCCAGTTTAGCAGTTAGAATCAGTTACGATGGTAGGTAAATGGAGAGCCGGTTCACATTCCAAACACTTTAATTAACACTTTGATGTTTCTTCATGTATGAGCGCGGTCCACGATATAGACATTCCCTGTGTCAAATTCCTTGCATGGCTCAAACATACTTGGCATATAAAGATGATTCTGATTCTGACAATGAAAATGCACACAAACATCAAAATCTCATTCTTCCTTATGAAATGTGAAGCAGGGCATTGTGACACATACACACGAAAGTATGCCACAGTAAGAAATGCTTATGTGATCAGAAGCAAAGTATGTTTTTCAAAAGGAATATTATGCATGCAACACATTACCGTTAGTCCTAATGTTATTACCTGTACTTGTGTGAGAGCCATCTGGGAGTTTCCAGGCTTTAAGAGGACGCTCTCAACTATGCTGTGTTATTCCAACAGAGTGAGTAGTCTGTCTCTGTCCATGTCATGAGGAAAGACAAGCGGAGACCTGCTAAGATATGACAAGCACCTACTGTGCGGAACCTTCTGTGAAACTACCCGCCCTTTACTAATCTGCACCAAGCAGACTGAACTTTGAACAAGCGGAGCAACTCACATCAGCTGGCCCAGGTCATGTGCTTTCTTACTTCCTTCAGAGAAGCAGAAGTGAAAAACTGTTGTTCGGCTGGTTGGATGGGGCCCTCCCTCCACAGCTCTATGAAGAGTCCCTTTGCTTTTTATAGATGTGTCGTGTAAGGCTGGCATGATATGAATCACAGCGACAGTATCCCATGATTCACCAAAGAAGGCAGCAAGCACAGCTGCTAATTAAAAGCTTTTTGAAGGATTTCCTTAGGTTACACAATTTCAAACAAACGCTGGTCTGCTGATAATAATTGGAAAGAGGAGCTGTTTAACCATTGTGTTTAAAGAGTTTAGTGAAGTTAACAGTACAAGAAAACATCCTAAAGTAACACATTTAGTTCATGTTCAGTGTTAGAGCTTGTTATGCAATACATTGGGATTCAAATTGGTTTATAAAATTGAGAATAATATCACTGAGTACTTACTGCTGCAAAAGTGAGAGGACTGTATGTAGTTATAGTGGTGACGCACTGCAAACATAGCTAAACAGCGCCATCTTGTGGGTGGTAATGATACAGAAATATACTACTAATAAAATAGGACAGAAATAAGTAGCCTTAAAAGTGTCATTGACTTATTTAGGTGGGAAAATAAGACTTAATAGGGAAAACTAACGTTACCTGACGTTTTGAATTTGAGCAGACAGTCGATTATCCTATTGAACAAATAACACTGGACTGTCATGTCAGACAGAAGCGTTCTGACACTCTAACATAAATATATGTACAGATATAGATATGTCACAATCATTTCTTGTCCTACAGTCTAGTAAAGTTAATGTTACAGCACTACTGACTGCTTCTTTGTTGATTTTTTAGGAGCAGTCTTAATTCCCATAGGGTAAAATATAATTTGCTAACTAACTTTTCAGGGGTTACCTTATTTATAGGCACAGAACTATTACATACACAGCCCTTAGAGGCTGCATCTATTAGGGTGACCAGATTTGGGTTGTTGAAAAAAAGGACAGGGAATCTTCTCCAAATGCATTGCATTTAGTAAATGCAATTTATTAAAATGTAGTGAATGCAAAGCATTTGGAAAAGATTCCCTTCTTTTGCAGTGTGTCTTTAACAGAGTGATGGTACAAAAAAGGTGTCCTCTTTTTCAATTACCCAGATCTGGTCACCCTACATCTATATATCTGTCCGATACAGACTTAAGCTTGTTTTTCACTATTTGTTTATTCTTATAAAGTTACGCTGTATTTAGACCCAGGTAACCAGAACAACACTATTCCCACATACAAAATACAAAAAACAAAAATTAAGTGAGTTATGTTATTTGACGGACCAGCTGCTTTGGTTGCCATACGCATTGGAGGCGCGGCTTCCCCGACACAAGATGGCAGCCCCGTGTACACATGTGACAGCAGCGACTAAAAAAAAACGCATGAAGGGGCCGTGGGCCAATGGGAGGGCCTGGCTGGACTGACGTGTCGTGGTGACGCTGAGGATATCAGTGGTCACGTGAGGGCAGATGTAACCAATGACGGGTCCAGGGCGTGGTCTGCCTCAATCAGATACGCACAATGCGATAGTTCCGTTACTTTGCTGCGAAATATGATCCCCCCTCCTCACTTTACACCATGATTCCGTAGAGCTTCATCCGAGGAATTGATTTTGTTTCCGTCTGCAGTTTCCGTCGGTGGTAAATAATAGTAGCTGCCTGCTTGTATGCAACCATCATAATGCATCCGATGATGCCTGCGTGCTCCGTTGGTGGTGAAGACTTATATGACTGCATACAGAGAGGGGATATTGAACAGTGTATACACTTCATTCAAAATGATCGATCCGTCCTCAAACAGAAAGGTAAGAATGATTAAGGTGGAATATAAAATGGACATGTTATCACTTCGGTGATTTTTTGTGGCAAATTTGAGAAAACACACAGGCCACATTTAGCCTAGCGTTACTTCCTACTGCTGTTTCCAGCATAAACATACTTTAAGCCCTCTATAGGCAGTGATAGTGTTTTAATTTTCTTATTATGAAGCAGAATATTATACATTCGCATATCCCTTCTTCTTTGATTGTCATTGGCATGCTCTTGCGTGCATGTTCTTAATTATTATCCTATATTTAAGGATTTATGTTTTTTTTCTTTTTTCTTTCTATGTCATTAGTGAATTTATCTAAATAACTTGATGTTTTAATATTTTAATAATAGCTTTACATAAGCTCTGAGGTTGTTTTTGCCAAATTTTGTATGCCTTGTTTTATTTTATTTTATTTGGTGTTAAAAATAAATAAAATTATGCCAAACAGAAAACTGCTAATGCACATTGTTTTATTAAAGAAGTAACCATTTATAAATATGACATTCTTCTGTAATACACAATTAGTTATTTTATATTTTATAATTTGACAACTTTGGAAGGGATTTTTTAATAGCCAATATGAACAGCAATGAATACAGTGAGGGGGAACCTCTCTGCCTGGTATTATAAGACAGATTTGAAACCTTGTGAACTCCTCCTCAAATGATATCTCAAGGCATGTTGTGTAAGTACCATTTTAATTTCATCATGTGTCTCCTGATGTGATTTTGTCACATTGCAAAGGGGGGAACCTAATCCTGCTGCAGCTCCTCTGTGAGATTGTCTGGCACAGATACAGATGAACAGATCCTGTGACAGCAGAGCACAAAGTCACATTGTGCCAGAGGGAACCCTAGCTCAGACTCCAGAGGCTTCAGCGTGATCAACAGGCTGATAGACCATGCATTTGTGTCGGTTTTCACTCTTGAAGGTCGGTGTCTTTGGAGCTGACTGTGATATGCAATTTTGTATCTCTGTCTAGGTTGGGGTGGTTTCACGGCGCTCCACTATGCTGCCCTCCATGGCAATCGTGCCCTGGTAGACCTTTTCTTATACAATGGTGCTGATCCTAACCTGGTATGTGATGCAGGACAGACAGCATTTCATTTTTCCTGCAGGTAACAAGTACTTTCCTTTTTTTGTTTAAGTGTCTGATGTTAAATAGACATGCATAGGTTCTCAAGGGGACAGTGTTATGACATGATCGCTATCCTTTTATTCAGGCAAGGGAACATCTATATAATTCACCAAATGATGCAGTATGGAGCTGATTTACGCCTCGTTGACCTGCAGGGAAAAACGTCCCTGCATCACGCTGTCACTGGAGGCAACATGTGAGTGGAGGAAACAGCACATCACTAACTGCATTCGGCCTCCGTGTCACTGCACTGTCACAAAAAACTATCTCAACATGTGCACTAAACTGTGTGTTATCTCTTTCCAGCATTGCTGTGCACTATTTGTGGGAGACGGGAATGTTCCGGTTCTCAGACACAGACATGTACCAGGTGACGCCCCTTCACCTGGCCGCATCCACTGGCAACACAGAGGTGGTCCGATACCTGCTTAAAGACCAGGTAGGAGACAGACTCCACTCACTCACTCAATGTTAGGCTCTAGCTAACCAACAGTATTATTACATAAACAAAATCTTTTAATGTGTACTGAAAGTAGTCAATGTTGTCATATCCACTGAGGCAAGAAAAGACATTTTTATTTGTATACTACAATTTAGCACAAGGCAATTCAGTGCACTTTACATAAACATCAAACGCATCAAGATAATGTGAAAAAATATATAAAATGAAATTGTTAGAAAAACAAATAAAAACACTTATTAAAGAAATAAAAGAGAAGAAAATTAAAAATAGACTAAAATAGAATAGGAGAAACAAAATATATGAATGAAAGTGCACACAGTGCAATGTGAAGAATAAAAAATAATGTTATTTAATAAAAGGCAGCAGCAAACAGAAAAGTCTTCAAGCCTGATTTAAAATAACTGAGATTTGCAGTAGACCTGCTATTTTTCTGGGACTTCATCCCAATATGTGGGGCATGAAATCCAAACACTGCTTCTCTGTGTGTAGTTTGGACTCTGGGAACCAAAAGCAGACCTGTCCCAGAAAAACCTGCAAGGTTTGGAGGGTTCTCTTAATGTAGCAGCAGCTCAGAAATACACCATGGTTCACATTCAGTGAATATTTTAAAACAACAGCAGTATTTTAAAATCAGTTGACTGGCAGACCGCAAGCCAGTGTAAAAATCTGTAGAACTGGACTGATGTGATCCACTTTCTTGGTTTCAACGAGGACTTGAGAAGCAGTGATCTAAATAACATGTAGGTGCAATACCTAACAAATCATGCCTATAGTCCATGACATATTCTTCAAGATATAGTCAGCTGACTTGTAATTGTTTTAATGTGGTCATTGAATTTTTGTTAAATAGTCAATAGTACATGACTATGCCAAGATTTCTGGTGTTTTTTTCACATTAAAGATTGAAGCTGAGCAATGAATTTGAATCATTCTGCTTTGGCTCCAAAAACGATGACTTTAGGTCTACTAAGTACCGCAGAAACACTACTTTGTTTAATTGAAGAAAGTTTTGGCACTTGCAATTGTTGATTTGCTGATTGCGCTTACTTTGTATCTGTATAGGATTATAGTCACCTGGTATTTGGTTTTATACAGTTATGGGTCATTGCAATGACACTGACTAAGTTTTTTGTCTGCTCAGGTGTGTATGTGTGTCCTTATTATCTACATACACAAAGTAATCTCTGTATTTTAAGTAGGATTCAAACCAGTTTAGACATGTGCCAGAAAGTTCCACCAAATGTTCAAGTTAGTCTAATATATTGTCAACAATGTTGAATACACTGCTGAGATCCAGTGATACTAATGTAAAAGTTCTGTCATGCCTTAACAGTAGTTGTTTTGCTTTGATTGGTTTGAAAAACACCCATGAATAAATGCATTATTGTTATCATTATTATTAATTGCAAATGTTTAGCTATAACAACTTGATAAACCGACTGTATAATGGGCTGTTTTGATGTTTTTTTCTGGTTCCCATAAATTGCTCAGTACAGTAATAAAGAAATTAAAATGTGATTTATAGCAATTGCTATTTTGTACAGTTGGCGATATGGAATGCAGTCTTATAAACTGCTCTGCAATAAAACTGTCTGTTACATGTTTATTTAGGGATTATTGGGGGGTTTTGTGGCTATAGTTTATAGTGCTGTGTTCCATTAAGTTGAAACATGCGTTTAATATTACATTGGTGGTTCACATAAACAGTTTATTGCTAATCTGATATTAACCAAAATATAACCAGAAGCAGAATTACTTCATCTCCATAAATGTAACCAGGATTCCTTTAAGGGCCCTTATTTAAAAGATAATCTATGATCAGCTATGTCCTAAGATGCTTTTGTGTAGATCTTCTAGCGTCTTTGCACGACGACCCTGTTTGCGTTCCAGAGGTGTGCCGTGGACGCTGTTGACCAGCAGGGAGCAACAGCGCTTCATGTCGCAGCAGAGAGAGGTGGAGTGGAGGTGTGCTGGACACTGCTGCAGAGAGCGGGCTGCAGGATGCTCCACGAGAAGAACCACAGCGGCCTCATTCCACTGGACCTCAGCAAGCAGGGGAAAACATTCCGGTGAATCTGCTGTTTCTAGAAATCCACGGAAAAACACTGGCGAGCAGGCCACTGCACTGGACAGTAGCAGTCCTATTAGAATATCCATTATATTTGCGTTCCCAGATAATGCTTTTTTCTCCTGGGATCCCGATGCTGCTGAATACATTGCTACACTGTGTGTTTTTCTCTAGACATCAGCAACTAACCAAACTCCTGAGATGGTATCTCAACGAGCCAAAACACCTCAAGCCCACAGAGTCCCACAGTAAGTATCACTGTGTAGCTTTAATACATTAATTTTGCAATAGAAACAGGGATGATAATGATCATGATGAGAACGGTAGGCGCTTAACACAAAAGCTTCTGTTGCAGTTTTGTACTACTGGACGCTGTTTTTTCCCTCCCTGAGTGGAGCTGCCATTCTGCTGATAGCAGCCATGTTGGGAGGCTACGGTGGGCTAATCTGTGGGTTACTCTTCCCGTGGCTGGCCAGAAGCATCTTCACACAGTTCCACCGCATGACCACATACCAAAGGTTTGACAGATGTTGCCGTATATGTGACATATGTGATATTTAGTCAACATGTTTTACTGTTTGTTATATCCTGTTGCTCAGATAGAGGTTTTGTTCATTCCAGGTTACCCAACCCCATCTACTTGGGAACCCTTATAGCCGGCTTATTCCATTCCCTGCTCTGCTTCTATGGAAAAATTATGCCTAATATCCTTAACAAAAATGGCACAGTTAAAGTCTTCAGTCTATGCAAAACTATTGGAAAGTGTATGTTTTTCTTCTATTGCATCTAAATTTTGGGGGGGGGGGGGGATCTTGTATGAAAATAAGAATAAGAAGTTCCTTAACTTTGTGAATGCGTATGGCCAACCAGTGCTCTAGTCCAGGTGTCAATGGTCCACTTGTCCCTGGTGCTTGGTTTGTTCTGTAAGGTTCTGACTCAGGACCCAGGGACACTGGACAGAGCAGATGCAGATCCTCGGTTCTCCTGCATCGCTGACCTAGTGGAGAACAACGAGAGTGCTCACAGGTTCTGTCCATACTGTGAGGTAAGACATCACACTGGGCATGGTTCAGAGAGTCAAAATTCTTTTCACAGCCCATAGAGAACCAGAGACAGCAGTTATTTTAGCAGTTTCAACATTGAAAATATGTGTTTGAATCCTTTTTGTAGCCAATCATTAGTCCGTATCTTACCAGGGTTTAGTATTGAGGTGACCCTCAAAATACAACACTTTGTTGCCATCTTTCAGTCCACACTAGTAGCAGCTGCAACTTTCACCAACAGTATATTCTCAAAACACGAGGAAACCTTGCTGCTTAAATGGTCTTTAATTTAAAAATAAAAGTAGGACTGTAGACCTTAAGGTTCAGTCTTGGTCAGTTCTGACTTTTGCATAAAATGTTAATGGTTATATGCTGTGGTGCTGCCTTTCTCCATGCTCCTGGCTGTTGTGTTAGTGCAACAGGTAAGACAGCTGTTGCAGGATCAGATGGTTTTCCGCTACATATTAAGGTCTGTTTATTGCTAGTTTTAGCTGGGGTTTTGTCTGGAAGGATCTAATGTGTCTTTGAACAATATTTAAATTAGTTAGATGATTTGAATTGCCTGCCTTGATCTAGGAATATATATATATATATATACCCTGTAGCTAAAATCTGCAAATCTACTTTTCTTTAAAGTAATAGAACACTTTCAATCTGTTGAGCACACTGTACTTTAATATAATGTGTTTTCTAGCATTGCACTTGTCTGTTCCTGTATGTCAAGAGCTTTAAATGATTTCCTTTGTCTAAAATGATCATAGGAGCTGTGACCAAGCCACATTTGACATTTGAGATCTCTCTCTGTCTCTGTCTCCCCAGCGGACACAGAATGGGAATCGGAGGGATTATTAAAACAGACCACTCACTTAGAATGCCTAAAACTTTAACCCAGAATGTGCTGACCTTTGTGCACTTCCAGATTTATTGCAGAAATATCCCAATATCCCTGTTGTGAATGAATTGGAGCTGTGCGACATTCCCATTGTAACTTACAGTTAACCACATTTCCAGAAACAGTGGCTCAATTTCTCAAAATTCAAACCGCCAATCAGAGAACTTATTCCTCCAGCTGTCAAACCACTGTCAAAACTCTACAATGCTCTGTCTCTTTTCACTTTTCAGTGTTTTATCCATTTAGCAGTTGTAAAGGATCAAGCATAAAGTTTAAAGTTAGATCTTAGGTCTAATCCTCCTGTGTCTTTTAGGGCACATAGTTTGCCCATTTTGGTTCTTGGTCTTTTTCCTTTCATATTATTCTTTAACCATACCTTCATGTTTGTAAAGAATGTTAGGTGATTGTAACTGATTGTAATCAGAATGGGGAGCAAGTTTCAATCCCTATTTATCTGATTTAACTTGTGAGAATCCAAAACCCCCTGATATGAAGGCAGTATTGAGTTTTATGCATTTATTGCATGAGAAAAACTCAGCACAATGTTACTGTTACAGTATCAATATACAGTATATCATCAATATCCACATCATCAATACAATAAGGAAAAGGTGTTTAACACAATATCAGCAGTAGGACTGCAACAAGATGCAGTTAATTTAGTTTATCACAATGTCAGAATTTATTGCCATATTCTCACTATAATTGCTCAGTAACAGTAACATAAATCCTGACACCTCTGTAATTACCTCACATGTTGTAGATTTCCTTTTGATACCAGGTTTAAGTTTAATAACATAATGTAATGATATTCCATAGGTTTTTTATTTTATCATTTATAGCAGGAAAACTGAAAAATAGGCCTTGAGTTTAAGTGTTTAATCTTATGTAATGCAGGATTATAATATAACACTGGCATTTCTTCAACATTCCTATTTAATAGAATTTAAATGGTATGTCATTCCTGGCTGGACATATTTGAAGCTAAACGTACCATATATGGATGACAGGATGCAGAGCGTGACATGAATTTCAGTTTACTCCTGTTAACATAGTCTGTACTGGGACTGTTTGTCTCCATCAGTTGTGGCAGAGTGGTCAGATTTCTGTTTGATTCAAATAAGAAAACAGTGTGAAAGATGTTTAAAAAGATGAAAAAAGTTGGATTAATAAGACCTAGTGTGTTGCTCTGCTTTCATTGATAGCTGTTCCAGCCTGACAACACGAAACACTGCAAGCTGTGTGACGTGTGCATCAAGGACTACGACCACCACTGCCTTTTCCTCAACCGCTGCATCGGCCGGGGCAACCACCGCCTCTTCCTCTTCTTCATCCTCTCCATGGTGGCAGCCCACCTCCTTTTCGTTGCCACAGCAACGAGTTACCTGTACGACAAGATGCCCGCCAGCGGTCGCAGCTTGTCGCTGTGGCTCACGCTGCTGGGCGAGGAGTTCTGGGTCGTGGTCATGATCATCATGAACGCGCTGACACTCCTGTGGGAGGTGTGGCTACTGACCGAGCAGTTCGAAGCCATCTCCATGGGAACGACCACCTACTTCAGATACTATGAAAACTTTGTGCGACAGAGGTCGGTAGGACAGCGCTGGGTCACGGTACTGTCGTTCCTACTGGAGGGACGGAGACGGGTGGGCGGCGCGCACACAAGAGAGGACAAAACTGCCATAGACATTTAACTCGTGTCAGTTTGACGTGTTTGTGTCGTTGCTCACTAATTATTAGAGTTTACAGAGTCATCTGTGTGCACTCAAATTTGAATCTTAAGATTCAATAATTCTCTAACCGTCATATAACATGTTGTTCTTGTATGTAAAATTTGGTTATATCCTAATATATTTTAATAAAAATTAGGCTATAGAATATATATGTCTGCAGTTTTGTGGCGAGGTAAAAGTTTAGACTTTAATCTAGTTTTTAGTGACCTCACAGAACACTTTAAGGTAACAGTGTTATTGATGAACTTGTGGGTTTAAATTGTTCTGTGTAAAATAACTGGATATTTGTAAAACTGAAAATATGAGTGCTCACATTGACACTCAATTTTCTTTTTCAATATTCTACAACAGTATTCTTTTAAAACCTTCACCATAAAACTGTGACAGAGTTTAACGCATAGGTCAGATTTGTGACATTTTCATACTAATCTTGTGATTAGCAGAGTTCACAGCAGGTGCTCTAAGCCACTTTCCCTGTTCCCAGCATAATGCCGTTCCTTCTCCGATCTGCTCCCAGTCATTTGTGCCACGACACTTCCTCTGCTCTCACTAATAAGACGCTTTTTCATGCCTTCAATTACACATGCTCATTTCCTATGTGTCCCTAAGGACCATATTTCTAGATTATAGATGATGTTCCCCACACCCCTCAGAGTCTGGTGAGTCTGGTCTACGTATACAGCTACGCCACGTGCTACAATGAAGTGTCTAATGTCCTGTTATATGGAAAAGTTAAGATGAGTGCATGTAAACCTGTGAAACTGGTTTGTGTGTTTTTTTAATTGTATTTCTCTGTCCCTGGGATCAATGTAATTGGCTGCCTCGTGTCCTAATATATTTTATATGTACTAACGTGTTTTATCTGTGGTGAGTGAGTTTCTTTTAGGTTTTCCAGGATGATACCTCATATTTGTGCCATGAAGTTGTTGTTTTTATATGCTGTAGGACAAATAATATATTTAATAAAGAAAATTCACAAAACGAAAGTGTTCTTTTTTTCCAATCTCACTGATTAACCTCGGGGAAAAACCTTCCCTCTTGACTTAAATAAGAAGGTCACATCCAGCCACATGAGAGGATTGATCTTTGCTCTGTTTGCAGTGGAACTGTACAGTTATAACATGTGAAGGAGAAACTTTTACACCAATGTCGGCAGTTTTCACTTCTCTATCACGGCAGCGTTTCTTCCTGAATGAGACACAGAGCCGGGGAGGTCGGCGGGAGGGACCTTGTCTGGTGTTGTATCTGGATTATTCTATTCCTTCCTAGTGCAGCGGCTGCTGGGGGACAGCAACGCTCTCCTGCTGAAGCCGAGTCAGCCTCCACACCGGGAGACGTCTCGTCTTCCCATCCCGAGATGACACGGCAAGTAATGCTTGCATGACATGTCTTTATTTCCTTCCTTCTGTCAGAGACACTCAGAATCAGCATTCTTCAGGCGCACGTCACTGCTGTGTTCACGATGGCAACTATAGTAGCCCTTTCTCTCTGGGTATGTGGATGGCATTTTATTCGATTATCAATTAGGGAAAGGGCTGAGATGTCAGTATTGCCATTGTGCAGGCTGTGTAAATGTGTGCGTGTGTGTGTGTGTTTCTAGAAATGGCCTCAGTGGCGAGGGATACACTGTGCAGACAGGTTCGATGCCATGAACCTATCCAAGACTCCTCTGACTGCTGACACACCAAAGAAATTGTCAGGTAAAAAAAACTTTCTTTCGCTATTATTATCACATAAAAAAGGTGGTAATTTGTTTTTGCCTCCTGTGATCAGTTAGGCAAGGTTTTTGTGCAAGTTAGTCCCCTCATTTTAAGGCACTTAAATGCCTTTATGGCATTAAACTTATGTCACTGCACCCACTATAAAACAGAGACATCTGCAATTGATTATGGTGCATGTGCTGAAGAGGTGATATTTTCTAATAGGAAAGCTCAGTCAGCTTGTTCCACCAGCAGTGTTGCCGTACGGCATTTTAGTCGCATTGGGCCACTTGATCTGCAGCATTTATCTGCTTTATCGCATCCACTACAACCTCCCAGGCAGAAGAGAAACAAGAACATCACACTTCACCACAGTACAGCAGACTGCTGAGTGAGTGACTAGCCCGTGTGGCATTTCCTTTCAGACGCCTTTAAATCCTCATCTGAATGACTTTCAATACTAAGTGTTGAGTCTTGTCAGTTGTAAGCACATGTCGATCCAAATTTCTCATGGCTTGTCATGTGTCACGTTTGCAACGGTTTATAGGAGGAGACAGTACTATGACGCTGCCACTCAGCATAAAAGATTTAGCGGTGAGATTGGTGTCAGTTAAATCAAAGGTATTGATCTGAGGTTGTACTGTACAGGTACAGATGAGACCATAATCAAATCTCTGAGAGCACACCATTGCAAAGCCTGTGGAGCCAATGCAAAAAGAAATGGATGACAAGACAGAGGACACACAGCCAGACATATTTATAGATGGTGAGAAATTGATACTGAGAGTGTGCAGCAGAAGGCTGTGAGATAGATAGCAGAGAGAGAGAGAGAGAGAGAGAGAGAGAGAGGGAGGGGGAGAGGGGGTGGGCAGGGCTCTACAGTAGGTATGTGAGAACAACAGCACGCTGGTCTAGTGGGATAGAAAGGGGGAGTGAAAGGAGAGGAAGGAGGGGAGGATGAGGAGAGTGTGGGGTTAAGTGCTTGTAAGTGTGTGTGTGCATGCATGTGTGCGCGTGTGTGTGTGTACGTGAAATCAGACAGTGTCTAAGTGCAAGACAGTGAGCAAGAGAGAGAGAGAGATGCTCGAAGAAGATGAGGAATAACAGGGCGAGGCAGCCGCGAGTGTGTGTGTGTACTGTATGTGTGTGTGAGGAATAGTGTGTGAACAGAGGGATGCAGTCATGTCTCTGTGAGAGGGAGCAGCACAGCAACGGTAACCATGCTGAGCCCCAAGATAAAACAGGCACGCCGGGGTAAGCACAGTCCCTCCTCCCCTTTCTCCATCCTTCCTCTCTGCTCTCTTGCCTCGCTCTCTTGTTTCCTGACTGTCCTTTTCTGCAGTCCATCTTTTCCTTTCACTCGCTGTCTCTGCAGAGCTCCATCTGTCCTGCAGCCTTTGTAATAGTGTGCCATCAATATTGCTGTCAGCGCGCTCATTGACAATAAAAAAAAAAAAAAATAGGTGTAACAGCGCCACACTGGAGCGGAATCTGCATCCTTCTGATGATTGTTACAAGCAGTGGACTGAGTTTTCTTGCATGATCTGAAGTGTTGGAGCTTTATCTGCTGTGTCCAGCGCTCACTGAGAGTTAACAGGCTCTACTACGGGGTGATGTAATCCCTCATGTCTTGATTATGCCCTCCTCGTTCCTGAGGGATTTTTTGTCTTGATGGGGACAATGTGGGCTGTAGTAAACATGGCTGCTGGAGGAATAATTCCCCTCCCAACAATGGTCTGCTTCCTGATATGTTCACACCTGAGCACATGACTACACTTCCGTTTGGTCAGGGTTTAGTCCGGCCATTGGGTTGGTTTTCAGTCGGCATGGTTTTGAGCAGATGACAGACTGTGGCTCTGAGGTGGTGAGAGGAATGCGGGGGCCACTTACTTCTGTGAATGACAACAGCTGACTGTCAAACATAGTTGCTCTAATGCGGGGTAAAATCCACTTGACCGCAGGAGCGGGGACACATACATGCCTTCCAAAAGGACTGTGCGGAGATGAATTTGGAAGCTGCAAAGCGCACAAACAACTCCTGGCACGGAGGCATTACCTTGATGCAGAGTATAAATACTTCCTTTGCTCTTCGGGACAGGTGGTTGCTAAGACAACCAGCACACGCTGTTCCGGGTGGCTTAGGAAGCGGTGACAGCGCCAATTCAACTAAAAGAACGGGACTGGTCAGGATTTCAGAGGAGGGTATCCAAAAAATGACATAACACTGCAATATTTTAACACTTAACACCACCTTCAAGAGTGGTATTCTTCTGCGTGTGCACGTGTTGAGGTGGGACTCGTGCGTCATCTCTCCCCTGGCAGCCGTCCACTTATTCTAGACCAGCTGTAAAAAAGAAAACCATAAAAGATAATAGATGATGGAGGAGATAAGTGCCTTTTCTTTCTCCTTCAGGAGTGTAGTTGGACGGCGCGATGGCCACTTCGGTTTGCTCGCCACGTCGGTGCGCTTGCCATCTCTCATTTGCTGTAATGGTATTCTCCTTTTATTAGATTCCCAGCTCAGCTCTCATGTGACCCTTTTATGCAACATCATTCAGGGCAAACACAGACAGCATCACTGAACTGGATCTACTCTCGGAGGCTTGGGTGAAGACTTGAATCCTAAGGCAGCAAAGCAGTGTAGAGTCTTACGGAAAAATGATATTGGTGAAACTTTGTGCAGTCAGATGAGGTTGATATATAGCTCCATGACCTGTTGGCAATATGGTGATTTTTATAGAAATGGGATTTAGCTAAGATACGATCCATTTAATGTACTGTAGTTGCTGAATTAGAGTTAAGTCACGTAACCATTAATTATAAATCAATACAAAATATAATTATGCACTCATTCGCAAATTATATAAAAAATATATTCTTTAATATCTAACAATCTCATGCATAATCTAATAAATGCAGACGTTTCAACATTAGATGGCCAACATCTAAATAATTGCATTTCTGTCACGGCAGTAAATTGCAGGATTGAAAGTAATTTTGTCAAGTTCTTTATTAACACCAATAATGAAATAAACAAGATGTTTTCACACAAACTGTGAAACAAAACCACCCACTCATTCTGTTGTGGAATGGCTTCCTTTGTAGTGTTGTTGAAACCTGGATGAACACAAGCCATTTTGAAATGGATCCTGTTGTGATGTCACAACAGGAGTGGAAATAATAGTACTAGTAACCATGTAGCCGCCCTCCTTCCTGAGTACTTCTACTCAACCTCAGTTTCTCTGACTGAACCCAGCTGCACTGAGGGCCGTGACAGTTCTGTCAGTGCTGGACCAAATTACAACAGAATGGGCGTTTCGGTAGAGAGGGGAGGGGGTAAACTGTTTTTTTCAATGTGTCAAGACAGACTGTATGCATGCTGTCTAACTAGGTGCTTTTGAGCCATAAAAGCATGCTAATATTTATAATTTAAATAGAAAATTAGGAAAATGACAAAATAGAGCAGCTTTAATGCATATGATTTTAGGGAACTTGAGAAAATCCATTCACATCTTATACTTTATACTTTATCTTAGTACATTCAAGTGTGCTACATTCTTCTGTATGTACTACAAAGATTTTACATAAAAAACATAGAATCAGCATCAATAAAATACAATGAATTCTATGAGTTCTATAAAGTCTTTAGCTTTTCTTTAACACGAACAAATGTAATAGCATTTTTTTTTCACAGAATAGTTCCTCTCTTGGTTTCACTACCTTTTTTTTTAAGATACCCTCATGTCTGCCGTATTTTTAGACCCTGCTCTGCACGTCCCTGCTGTCAGCATACAGTTTTGTTAATGACTGCTTCGTGTGGTCTCATCTCCTTTCCCCAACAATCGTGACTTTGCAAATGAAGGACATCCAGAAGGTGGAGAAATGAAACGACAAGTAGAGACAAAGGGCTGTTAAATGGGAGAGAGGGAACAGGAGTGAGAGATCTGGTTGCATCAACTATCTTGAATTTCAAACTCAGTTTGTCTCTATTGCAAAAATTTTCCAAAGCTCAGGGGTTTATTTAAGGGCATGGCACAAATCCTCTTAGGTTGTTTCCTGTAGTGTTTCACAGTAATTGCCGTCATTATATAGCACACTCACACGTTAATCCTTTGGATAGAAGTTTTGCTATAAAACAAACTATGGATGAATTCATGACAAAATATGGAAATATTGCTTTGACAAAGAAGAAAGGAGGTCAAAGGGCTTCCCCTTACAACTTCTTAAGGAATTCTATATGGTGAATTTAGGCAACTTATATAATAATTTCATCCCTTAACAAAGATTTAAGGGCGACCCGAGCCTATGTGGTTTAATGCAACGGAGCAGCAGGAACGTCCCTCACAGATACCTTCCCTGCTGTCCTCAGCAGAAAGCAAGATGCAATTAACAAGAAAAAAAGACACCATTGATTTCTCTCCGCTCTCCTCTCCCTCTGCCTCCTGTTTACCCCCCCCCCCCCCCCCACTCCCCGAGGATTATTCTACTGTCGCTGTTTTTCCTTTATACCATTGACACACAAATGCTAATATATAATAATATATACATATAATATATATAAAATCCATGCTTCTAATCAGTCTGTAGAAGTTAAACTGCAGCCTAATCCAAAGCACGACTCCTCTCCGTGCTTAGCGATGAAATGGGACATGTATCATGTGCCCTTATTATATGAAACACATAATGAAGGCTGCAAAATGGAGGCCATGTCTGGGCACGTTTACTTGAGAGCAAATCTGAATGCATGGTCAAGCCTGTGTGCTCAAGGGAGACTTCTGTGAATGAGGATTGTGGGTCATCCTGGCCCGGCGTGAATTTTTACAAATCACAGGAAGAGAACAAAGGATGAAAACCACCAAATTACATGTATCTGCTTATTATTTCTTTATCCCCCCCTGTATTGCTTTCACCCCGATGCATTTTAAACCCTACTGTGTCTCCATCCAGCACGGTCCAAGAGCATGGTGCTTGGCGAGTTGTCCCGGGTCTCCAGGCCCTGCTCCCCTCTGGATCAGGAGAAAGCTCTGAAGACCGGCTGGCTGAAGAGGCAACGGAGCATCATGAAAAACTGGCAGCTGCGTTGGTTCGTGCTGCGGACCGAAGCCCTGTACTTCTACAAGGACCAGGATGAAACCAAGGCACAGGTGACACCAAAGCAAAAGCGCTGGTTTAGCAATGATTACACATGTAGAATGTTTTTTCACATGTTTGTCCCAGGACACTTCAGTGCTGTATGTTTGGTTTGTCTCTGAGACATATTCATGTTTCATAATTACATCTCATTAGTATTTTTGTCCCTCAGAGACCGCTGATTTATTGTATTTAATTATGAAATAATTATTATTCATTTAAAGATAATCATATACCCCTCAAGCTTCGCATAATTTCAAAACTGCATGCTGTCATCTTTATGACTTTGATGTCAAACTATAGCTGTAAACAGTATAGTACATCATGTTCATTCTGTTTTCACACAGAATTCACCTTCCATTAAGACATCTCCACCCTGTCCATTAACGCTGTTGTTATTGCCCTGACACACTTGCTGTCTCACCGATAATATGGTAACTAGCTGCCCTGTGGTTCTATTGTAAGCACTTAGTGGGTGACCTCTGACCCTCTCTGTGCTAGAGTGATCAGAAATGTAAGTCCTCAGGAAGTGGTAGTGGGATAAATAGATGAGGAGTGTTTCCCTGAGTCATCCCTCCCTCTATCATTATTTGGAAGGATGCCCAGAGTCCAATGTACTCAGAACTCCATAATGTTTAACATTCACCGCATGTCCCGGTCCAGAAACACTAATTGATTTCTTGTTTGGTCCTCGAATGCCACTGATATGTGTGTTTCCTGCCTGTCTCCCCTCCCATCTTACGGATTCCTCCCCTTTCACCCCCAGGGTTGTATTCCTCTCCAAGGCAGTCAAGTCAATGAGCTGCCGGCCAATCAGGACGAGCCTGTTCGTCACCTTTTTGAAATTGTTCCAGGTGGGTTGGCATGATGACAAGTCTGTTGTAAGGAAATTAATGTGAAAAAAAGCTGTGTTCAAGTGATGCAGGATAGAAACAGGAAAAACACTCAGCTCACTTTTGATTTTTATTTTAAAGTTAACTTAGTTACACTGAACCCTGAAATATGATAAACACATCTAATATAATTTCCCACATAATAAAATTTCAAATTTCTTATGTATTTTGCAATATCACCTTGCTATTTTACTTGACCCTTGTAAGCAGTGCTGTGTGTGAAATACCTGAACACCACACGTGAATAAAAGTACAGATATCTTACCAGAAAATGATTTTGCCTTCATACTTTTACTTGAGTAAAATCGATTTATTGTACTCAAGACTCAAAGAAAAAATTTAAGAACGCAGAAGATTTTTAAGATTAACTTTTTTTATTGACAAAATGCTTATTTTTCATCATAATTTCCAATTTCCAAATAAATTCATAAAAATTATATGATTTTCATATTTTTACCCCTATTTTGTCTCTCATAGTTGAGGTATACCTATGATGAAAATTAAAGACCTCTCTCATTTTTTCAAGTGAGAGAATTTGTGCTGTATTGTACTTGTAATTGGTGGCTGACTAGATACTTTTTTGGCCCGCTTTATCTCTCTGACATATTAATGTCAGATGTTATTCACACACAGCAGTTCATATCCTGAGTTCATGTCAAAGTAAAAGCAATTGAAAAACGGAAGTAAATCAACTGCATATGACTCATGGGCTGAAATACTTGAAAAAAATATGCAGACCAGCAGAACGGATGTGACTGTATACAAGTTAAATCATGGTTTTTACCACAAATTCTCCATAAATGGTCATAACTACAGTATATGTTGAATTATTGAGAAAGGGTGTATTGTATGAACTGTAACACAGTGAATTGTTTATTGTGTTCTTGTGGCTCTATATCTAAATTTTGTGTTGCCAGGATTGATGTTTACCTTTGCACAGTAAGATATCATGTTTATGCTCATACACATCTTTACATGTAACGTATTTTGAATGACAGGAATATAAACAAATTTAACAATAATTAGGTTTTTGCTGTTTTTTTTTTTTTTAAATCAAAGTACACTGTTTTGTGTTAATGCTACAATAACACAGTTTGTACAATAATACTGGTTGTTTTTTTTAACATTGGACTTTTAATTTGTACATTTTTTCAAACTGTTCTAAATGACTTATCGCTGTAGTACGACTCATTCTGATGATGAATTACCTTCAGGTTTTACTCCTCTATAGGAATATTTCCATAGGGATGAGTAAAAAAAATGACAATGAGACATGCAAAAATACTGGTGGGGGTCTTTTCATATGTGAAATGGTCTCTCAAGTCACTTTGCAAAGAAAGTTTGCTGGTGAAGTAACATAGTAAAAAGACCCAGTGGAAAAGGCCCTGGGCAAAAGGAGAATGGAGACTGAATGAGAAGCGTGGTGCAGTGCTGGTGTCCACAGGGAACACTACTCTTTCTAGGTCATTTCTCCCACATACTACACACTATGCACCACAGTGCAGGACTTTCTAATGAATGCAGATAGTGATATATAGCCTATATAGCAGGGTCCTCAATCCATTTACAAAAACCTGTGTTTTGGATTGTTTATATTTTAGGTTTCTAGCATTTTAATAGCTTGAAAGTCTATTTGGAATCGAGTGATGCTTAACCGCTTCAAAAACAAGCAATTTCCAAACCACAAAAAGGGAGGAGATATCACTTAGTATAAAAGCTAATCTAAAATAAACTGAAATGTCAAACTAAAATGTCAGACTAGGGGGTATCATGCTGTGTGCACTCAGAGGAAGAAGAAGCAGAGCTGCATGGCTGCCTCTTTGAACCTGACAGGGGTGCGCGGGCTAATGAGGTTATGGTGGAAAAAAAAAAATCCCGGTGCTTAAATCCACGTGCTTACAGATTGCTGTCATAGCAAAGAAATTTGCAAAAGTGGTATCAGTTCTGTGTGCGATTCCACTTGTTCAACAGTGTTTTTGGAAAATGTCTTTTTGCTACTGTTACAGTAACGTGATGTGCTTGTGTTTTCAGGGGGAACGGGAGAGAAGGATCGAACAGGCATAAGCCATGAATCTTTCCTGTTGATGGCCAACTCTCAGACTGATATGGAGGAGTGGGTCAGAGCCATACGCAGAGCTATATGGGCTCCACTCGGAGGAGGTGCGATTCTCTTTAAAGCCTGCATACACATAAAGACTGTATGCACCATATATACATCCACATACAGCAGTCTCTTTATAATATAACTAATAAAGAAATTATGTATCCAAACACAGATATACATGTATATTTGTCAATTTGCACAAAATGAATGACCTTAATTAGATTTTATTCACGTGTCTATAGGTGTGTTTGGGCAGTACTTAGAGGAGATGATGCTCTACGAGGGCCAATGTGGCCCGCAGCGCCCAGTTCCTTTGCTGGTTGAACAGTGTGTGCGCTTCATACGTGAGCATGGGCTTGAGGAGGAAGGCCTTTTCAGGGCCCCAGGGCAGACCAACCATGTGCGAGAACTGCAGGATGCGTTTGACCGTGGCGAGAAGCCAGTGTTTGACAGGTGAGTTACCTGGAGGGGGGCCGTTTTAGCTGCAGCAGCTTGCCAAACCGTAATCCATGTCGGGTAATCTGTAGCGTGACCTCTCTTGTCTCTTACAGTTCCACGGATGTCCACACGGTGGCGTCACTGCTGAAGCTGTACATACGGGAGCTGCCTGAGCCTGTAATCCCTTTCTCCAAATACACACAATTTCTCTCTTGTGCTCAGCTTCTTACCAAGGATAAAGAAATGGTAAATAAATTTCTGCCTGTCATTTCACTGGTGCATTTCCAAAGTCTTGCCTTGGCAATTAACACATATTTTCCTTGTTCAAGGGGATTGTAGAGCTAGGAAAGCAGGTGAAATCCCTTCCTCAGGTCAACTACAACCTCCTGAAATACACCTGCAAGTAAGCCCTATGTTGTTCCCCGTTCTATATATAAGTAGATGTCAGATTCACTGATGTGACTGTGATGGGAATTTTTCATCATTGCGGTTATTTCCCTTCCACTGTTTGACAATTAAGCATTTGTCACAGAACATTCATCACACCCACATATACCCATCACAAGGGGAAGTGGTGTCACACTTATGTCATCAAGAATTAAAGCAAGAATTGAATGGCATTTGCCTGATGACCAGGTCATTTTTAAATTGTCTTATATATATGTATAGTGGAAGCTAATGGGGATCTATATAAAAACAAAGAACTGGGATTGACATCACATAATTGCACGTCTCCTCTGCCTTCTGCTGAGACCACATGCAAGAATCGTGACTCATCCCCCTTTTCATCAATCACAAAAAGAACCTAGACTATTTTAAGTGAACATTCAAAACTGATGATTGTTGTATGCTGTTTGGTTATCGAATGCGCAGGTTTCTGGATGAGGTTCAGGCTCACTCAAATGAGAATAAAATGAGCGTTCAGAACTTGGCCACTGTGTTCGGACCCAATATCCTTCGGCCCAGAGTGGAGGATCCAGTCACCATGATGGAGGGTTGGTGTCATCTGTGACAAAATCTAACCATATTGACATACTGAATGACACAAAATTTTTCAAGCTAATTTCTATATACATCTATATTTTTTACTATATAGGAAGTTCACAGGTGCAGCACTTAATGACTGTGCTGATCAGTGAACACTCCCGACTCTACCAACGTGACGAAGCTGAGATTGACACCATGATCTCCTTACAGCAACAGAAAAGTCCTACCCAACGCTCCAAAGTGGAATGGCTCATGCAAGAGAACACTAACCCCCCAACCTCCTCAGGCACTGGCTCCAAAACCCCTAAAGAGAAACCCCAACCTTCCAACCCGTCAGCAGACAATAAGCCAACTGCGCCGAGCCCCGTTACAGCATCCGAGAAGGCCGAGGATGGTCAAGTTGAAGGGAAAAACAAAGGTAAAACAGAGGACAAAGCGGACGGGAAAACTGATAGCAGAAGTGAGGGAAAGGGTGGAGGTGAAGTAGCCGTCAGTCCCAGTAAACAGTACAAAGCCCTTCCATCATGGAGGTGTTCCTTCAAGGGCGGCGCAGCATCGGCGGGGCCAAGGGGAAAAATAGGGGGATCAGCAGGAGACGTGTCGGCAGCTGGCGGGAGCAACTGGCTGATGAACGGCCTGTCGTCCCTGCGAGCTCACAGGCGCACAACCTCGTCTGGAGAAAGACTAAAAGACCCTCTGAAGGATTCGACCCTCTCCCTCAAAGAGACCACCCTTTCACTTAAGGACTCGCAGAGAGACTCTGACGAGGACTCGTCCAGAACGTCCCTCTCTCACAGAGTCCTCCACCAATCCCACAGACTTTCCGCCTACGACAACGTTGCTCCCTCCTGTCTGAGCTTGCCCGCTGACACCTCCTCCATCTGGACCTCCTTCGAGATCTCGTTGGCAGAGCCGGAGAAAAGCTGTAAGGAGGTGAAATCAGGGCAAGGTCAAGACAGACCCTCGGAGGCCAGGAACAGTCCGACTGCTCCGGATTATGACACAAGCGGCACTGAGGATGATCTCATTGGAACAAATGAGGATCTAACCAGCCTGGCGACAGAGCTCAAGCAGGAGCTGAAGAAGCAGAGGGTGAGCTATGAAACCTGCATTCGCAAGTAAGTATATCGTGTTATTTGATGTGAGATAATCCCACAAAACTCAGCATGTTTAAGATCTAACCTCTTTCCATCTTCTTTAAGGTTGGAGGAGTCTTGTTGTAAATACCAGTCCCAAGTAAATCAATTAGAGGTGGAGCTGGACCAGGAGAAGAAGAAGTTCCACATGCTGGAGATCCGACTCAGGAACTCAGAGCGGGCACATCAAGATGCCGAGAACCGAAACATTGTCCTCCAGAAGGAGATGGAGGAGTTCTTCAAAACCCTGGGAGATCTGACTACAGGTACACCACGGACCAACTAGACCTGACCAATCTGCCTTCACCTGGTCCATCAGAGGAAGAGGAGCAACTTCAATTACTGGGAGGACCAGCCAGCCCCAAAGCTTTGAAGACCAAATACCTCGAGTGTGGTTCTACTAGCCATTGTGTTCTCTTTGGTATGGCCGTCTTGTGCCTACACTGACCAGTGCCAAACAAGAACTCCTCTCATTTTACCATTCCGCATTTACCTACAGTAACTATTCTAGGACATAGATCGTGTAGCTACTGTAATTATTTATTGAGCGAATCCCTCTGTAAAAGACCATTAAAAGCCTTATTAATGATGAGGTACACTCACGTCTTCTCATACACAGCCTTTTCATTCCCCCTTAGAACTCATAGTATTGCAAGAAATAGTCAACATAATAAGAAAAAAGAACAAAGTGGGACATTAAAATTCAACTCTTTTATTTGCTGGAGTTGAAGGTAGACATTTTCCATTTCTGATGTATATAGTTGGTCTGTTAGTGAGGCAATTTCAGATCCAAATTCACACAACTGGCCTTACCAAAACACAGGTTAACTCTTTGCCATCAGAAGACCGCAGCGTCACTCCAGTAGTGCTGAATGGCTTTCCTTTATTTCCTCTAAATGTACCTGCACTAAAGCCAGATTTGCTCAGAGAAAACTCATGCGTAGCCTATTCTATCTTTTCTATTTTGAGGAAATGGAGGAAGAGGAAAACCACGAGAAGAGAGGAAGCCACAACAGTCAGTGGAGATGTGGCCCAGAAAGGGTCAGGACATGCATCACTATCCCCAAGTGGATTCTGTTCTGGGAGGTGTTGCTCGGGATTACTTGTTTGGAGTGCCCGACCATGATAAAAGGGCAAAAAAGGGACAGGTTGAGAATTTGAGCCATCAAATACATCCAAAGGTTACCATGGCAGGCTGCAAATGCCTGTTTCCTGACTCTCAGAAAACATACATACATCTACAGTCAAATGTACAGATCACTGACTACACTAATCTATGAGTTATATTGCACAGAAAACAATGAAACAAAATATGAAACAAAATGTGTATAAATAGTACTTCTGAATGAAATGTACATTAGATACAGTAGACGCCTCCGAGCTTGAAATAAATAAATAAATAACACAAATACAGAAAAAAAAAAACTTGATCTTTTTTTTCCTTTCAAATGATGTGTGCCATGATATACATACTGTGTCTTTATAAACCTGTGTGTTTGAGTGTGTGTGTGTGAGGTAGAACTCAGAAAGACGCACCACAGAGCATCTGCCACGGAGAGGACTGGGAAACCAAAAAAAAAAGAAAAAACCAAAATCACAGAACTGAGTAAGGGCACTTAAATTAAATATCTTAAAACATCAGACAGCTGTGAATAATGTCTGAAAGAACCTGCCAAAAGGGTAAAGTGACTAATTTAGGCTTAGTCTGACAACCGTCTCCAAGTACAGCACTCATTCAGAGGCCAGTGAAATGGCCTCTGTTAACTTGTTACAGCGCTTACAGCTCCAGCGATCATCGGCTCCTTATTACGTCATTCCTATTCACCTACATTCACCCTGTTCTTCCTCATCCAACAGACCGTCACCTATAAATTACAGCTTAATAAAGAAACTAGTTAAAATGCAGTCAGTTTTACAGTTTGCTAGAGTAAAAAAGAAATTCAGTGTCAGGGTGAGGGGGAAAACAGTTGACGGCTTGTCAAAATGCATACAATCAGAGGTGACATAATACTAATAATAATAATAAGGGACACTTTCTACAAGAAAGAAGAGAGAACTGTCAAAAAAAACATCCATTTGCATCAGGATCCAACATGAAATGTGCTATAGTCTACTGAATAAAAGAGAATTAGTGTATATTCATTCAAATGTCCCAAAACTATACAAAATGGCAAAAGAACCATTCAAAAATATACTACACATAATATTGCAGTGCTAACAGTATGGTACCCTACTGTGTAGCATTAGCTAAAAAAAACAGCTATGTGTAAACTACACTCAGATCCCTCGCTTTCATCATACATCACAGATTCACATCAAAACATACTCTGATTCTTTGCAGCAAAAATACAGTAATAATGATACAATTTCAAACCACAATCATTTACAGTAGTATAGGGGCAATAAAAACAAACTGTACATTAAAAGCGCAGCTCTACAAACTAACATGAGAAGTTCAATTGGCCTGAACCCTCTCCCATCACACGCTGGAGTAGGTGCACAGATGTGGAAGGGGTTGTTTTTTTGTGTTTGTGTAGGAGTGTGTTGGTGTGTGCTGTAGGTGTGTGTGTGTGTGTGTGCTATCTGCAGCAGGCCAGAGCACCCAGAGAGGTGTGGCTGTCCAAACTGCTGTCCGTTTCGGAGGTCATGGTGGGGTCACTGCTCACGTCAGTGGGATCTGTGGACATGGACGAGACATCGTTGGCCGAAGAGGAGGAAGAAGATATGGGCTGAGGGGGGCTGTCAATCACTGCTGCACCTGTGCTGCGAAAAACACATGTCGACGCATAGGTTTCATTGAAATACACAAGATAGTTTTGTCAAAAGATGCAGATGTCTACAAAGCCTGAACTTTTAATTTTGTTAAAAGTCCATAAAACCTCACCAACAAAGCTGTAATGATTACTCACCTAAAGGAGGTGGTTGTCCTCTTATCACTCCATTTTTCGTCCACTCCTCCCATTCACTCACTTCCTTATAAATCAGATCTACATACACAAAACAGATTAAGCGAGGCGGGAGTTACGGAGTGACAGAGAAAAATACCATTTTGTTACACACGTCATAGCGTACAGTGTATTGCATACTGTACAGTCCAAACAGCATCAGGTTTCTAATTTGGATGGGCTGCGCTGGTGTAACCCTTCTAAAAATGAGTGAGGGGGTCATTATCACCTGGCAGGGTGTAGGGATGAGCTCATCCTGCTGCACAACTCAAAAGTCAGCCCCCGCTTCACAGAATCAGGTTCCTCACAGTGGAAAACACTAACTGGGGGGCTTAAAAAAAGCATGCGGTGGCGGTGACGTTTAGCATTGTGTGTATGGTGTAAGAGTTGGCACTTCATCATCAAAAAGGTATTAAAGAAAGTACATTAGTGCTATCCGTATCACTTAAAGGGTCACTTTCATGTCAACAACCACACACCGCATCTAATAATATTTTTGTTTCAGGTGTTTTATAACAGAAAGTGTATGAAATACATGGCCGAAATTAGTTATTTTTAATATGGATGCCCTTCTTACTTTGCCTATGAATGAAATTATAGTGAAAAAAAGGATTTGTAATATTACATCACCCCCCCCCCCTCCATTATTGGCCCCTTTTAACACTTGTTTGTGTACAATGAAAACTGAAGAATGCTAGCTAACCTTTCCATTCTTCCACGGTATGCTCCCTCTCGTCCAGCTGTTTCTCCAGAATCTTTGGAGGGGGCTGAAAAGGAGAAAAAGGGTTGAATGGCACATTGGTGGTAGCAGATCAATACCGTCTTTCCACTTGACTTAATTAAAATCTCATGTGATTTGATCTGCGATTTCACCACTTACCGCCTCCACCTCCGTCGGGTCGTACCAAACATTAATATATGGGTGCTGCAGGGCCTCGTCTACAGAGATTCGCTTGGAGGCATCAATCACCAGCATCTTAGATAAGAGATCTCTTGCTTGGCTTGCTTTAAGGAACAGAGAGATAATGTGCTGTGTTATTAAATCACAGAGCTAGACACTTGGTTTGATAAAATAATTCTAAAGGGTTTAGGTCATATGATAACCCAGACAAAAAAAACACTACCTTTCAGTTTGTTGTGATCAGAGTCAGCAGGGAAGAGCACGTCAGGGAAGAGTTTCTCAAAGCTGTATCCGGCGTAGCGTGGTCGGTTTTCTACGTACGTCCTTACTGACTGGTTCAGCTTCATAAGAAAATCCTGAGATGGAGTGCCGAGCTGCTCGATGACCTTGTTCCACTGGTCAATGTCTGAAGTGTAAGTGTTAAGGGAAAAAAATGCCACACAAGCACTATTCTTTCACTCAGACACACGCACGCAAGCACACAGACACACACAAGCAACCGTTGTATCAGCTAATACACAGCTGCTGTAATAACTACAACCCTCTAATTCCTAGGGAAATATACTGTCTAGTCAAATGTTGCTTGACAGATGGGTGCAGCACAGCAACAACTGAGGTCATGTTTGTTGGATACAATCTTTGGAAATGGATGGCAGAGGGAAACAAGGAAACTGTAGGAATGGCGTTGGATCTCTTCACACAGTATGAAGTGATGACACAGTGATCAAAATCAATCAATCAATGATGGGGAAGGATACGATCAGTGCCGGGGAACAACACACTTCCCCTGATCATCTCGGCCACTATGCAGCCCACTGACCATACATCCACTGGATGTGGACGTTTAGATGACAGGGAGGTGGACATGCAAACAAAAAATGGTGAGAAAAGAAAGCAAAATAAACACAAACAAAGTAAGACAAATACAAAAAGGATGGCGGTGATGTGGTGTGTGTGGAAATGAAGATGGCAGACCATGCAGCAGCAGACAGAAATTGGAGAGGCGACAAATATGTTGATGAAAATGTGCAGCCTGTGATTGTTCAAAAGAGCTTCAAATAAAGCACATGACACCTGCCTATTTTGGATATTAACAAATCTCCATGGTTTGCCACAAAACTTTATATTCATGCCAAGAACTGACCAGTGAAAGATTTGACAGTGGCACAAAGTACAAAGACTGTTAGAAATGTTAAAAAGCATTTAGAAAAGAGACAAGGATACAGTCCCGTCCCGGGAAAAGGATTTTATGGCGTACCATTTCCGCCAGTATGCAGCCCACAGACCATATGTCCACTAGTACAGTGGAACATGGTAAAGTCAGTAAGAGGTGAGAGGAATGCACAACAGTTAGTTTACATGTAAGAGGCAAGTTAGTGAGAAAAGCATTACTTCAAATTCCCATTAAGCACAAAAGCATCATGCTGCTTCAAGTAAACAGTCGCAGTAGTAACAGCAACATACAAGTTGTATTAGATCTGACACAGGGTATTAAAAAAAGAAAAATTGTAAACACTGAACTCCAATTAGTGCTTTGAAAACCAACAAAGCTTAAGGCTGTAGTTCGAATGAGACAGATACAGAGATAAGCACTGACCATTGGCTTGGTAGCCCATGCCCAGGATGACTTCTGGCGCTCTGTAGTAGCGTGTCACCACATATGGCGTCATCAGGAGACCCGTGGCAGCCGTCCGAGCCAGACCGAAGTCCAAAATCTTCAACGTACAATCTGACTTGACAACTATGTTACTGGGCTTGAGGTCCTACAGGAGGAACAAACAATAATATTTTAATTTGTAAGATGTTTTATAATGAAATTTGAACTTTCTTTGATTGTTCCTATGATGTGTGAGGATCTGTATTGTTTTCATGTGAGAATACGATGTTACAGCATCAATATTGATATAAAACAGCTGATAGGCTTGAAGTTTTCACTCGAGCTGCAGCTGTTTTCAAAGACTACTTCTGCTTCTCTGCAGTACAAACTGCTTATTGAGGCGTTTTGCTTGCTTGTAGCAAAGGCTTTTCAAGTTTGCAGTTTCCAGCAGAATTGATTATAATAAATAATATTGTTGTATTATTATAAATTACATTTTTAAGCTGCTACAACTTCATTTATTGTACGACAACACCCGGCACGCTTCCCATGCAAATCTAGTTTTAAAGTAGGAGTTGTCATCTTCCTGAATGCATTTTTCTTAATTAGGTTTAATGAACACATTTATTTCACAGCTTTATTTGATCAATATGGGAATATTGTATGTTTAATATAGAAAGCAGATGTAAGCTTCAGCTCACAACAGCTACAGAAAGCTGATAAAAATGCACAGTTTTTCTGTGATGCACTTCATTAAAATACTTGCTGATACAGGGGATTAAATAAAGGTTGATGGTCTGACGTTTTTTAACAAAAACCTTCAAGTAACACAAAAGATTCTTGATATCTTATGTGCAATGCAGGTTGTTTTTTTTTTGTAAATATAGGACTACGCTCGTCATCTGACAGTGTGACGGTCGACTGTTTGCCCTTACACATCAGTGTCAAGTGTCACCACAGGTTTAACAGCTCCTCTTCGAGACACTGGCCTGGCAATAGCCCGTCTAGTCATAAGCAGCTGATGCTTACCCTGTGAATGATTCCGGCGGCATGGAGGTGTTTGATACCACACAGCGTCTGATAGAGCAGATAGGACAGCCTCTCGTGGTCCAGCTCCATCTGAATGACCTGGCACAGGTTGGCGTCCATCAGCTCCATCACCAAGTATCTGACAGAGGAAAAACAGTTTAGACAGAGAAGCACGCAGACACACACAGTAAATCAAGTATATGTGCACTTCATGTTCATTTACTTACACATCTTGGAATTCTTCTAATGATTTCTGGGGTGTAAACACATTTAATAGGCCAATGATCTGCGGGTGTAAATGACAAGAATCAGAATTATGCGGCAGTACAGACACGTACATACAATTAGCATTTGACCCAAATGAAATGCCAGGCCTCCTGCTGGTGAAATGTGATCTAATGTAACTGCTGCATGCTTACGTTTTTGTGATTGACACATTTCATGAGGACAAGCTCTCTGAACGCCCTCTTGGCATGGGTCTGATTTTGAAATGGCCGACTCAGCTTCTTGATGGCGACATTTCTTTCAAGGATTTGATCATAAGCGGAGCTGGGGTGGGGAAAAAAAAGGGGTTCATAATTTCAAAATACAGTCACCACTTGTGGTGTAATAGGTGTTAAACATCAAAAAAGTATAAGATTTTACAGGTGATATACAGATTTCAATCTCAACAGCAATAAAGCAGGATGACAGAAGCGTCTTGGGGCGACACCGATTCTCATTAATGCTCGAGTGACGCACAGAACTCGAAACGGTGACCCATATTTCACAGAGTGGCTGTTGTCTGAATATGGATGAGGTTGAAACACTCACCAGACAATTCCCTGAGCTCCCGAGCCGATGGGTCTTAGGTTCTGGTATCGCTTCAGCACCGTAAATGTCGAATCCCCGACGTCTAGGCTGTAGAACTCCCTTTCTTTCTTGTTTTTGTTCATGGCGAATTCTTCGATTAGTGCCTTCTGTGCATCCAGAAATGTCCTCTGTGTGAGCGAAGATAGAACCACATTTAAATTTTTGTTGTTTGTCAAAATTAGAAAGTCAAATGAAAATCCCTGTTCCTGAAGCAGCAGATTAGGAGCAAATGAGCAAAGACGCTGCTGAATTTCACACTTGAAAGCGAGCACTGCAGTTCCTTATCTCAGCAACTCAGCAAACACGCCGGGATGGAAAATTTGATATCATCAGCGGTGGCAGAACAGCAGGGCCACGATGGGGTTTACTCCATCATATGAAACACGACCCTCAAAATGACTGTGTCACATTGGAAAACCGAGCCCCGCGATAATTCCTGCCCAAACGCTTGCGAGTTTGGACCCCGGCCCAGTTCTGGAGAAGCGGGTCTTCCACTGGCACATGTTAACTGGGTCAAGTTACACCATGAGGCTGTGAGCCCAGATAAGACAACACAGACACACCGAATCAGGAGCGTGATGGTCCCAAAACATGTCTTCACATTACGATAGCGCACATGAATGTCTAAAATACTGAGAGAAACAAAAGTTAACATTTGCTTCCTTTCCTTTCTCCACTTCTTATATAAGCTGCATAATCCCCCTCCCCGTTCTTTCACTCTCACGGTCCATATGAGGGATATAATTGCCAGAACAAAATGAGTCAGCTCTCCTTCTGTTCTTCCAACGTCACAAAGACGTAGGAGTACATAACATCCGCCTCCATCATAACATGAAAATAGACTTCTTTTTATAATACTATAGACAGGAAGACAACTTCGCTCCACTGAGTTATGACAGCCTGAATGACATTGCTGTACTGTCAGTGGTATGTACAGTTATCTATTTCTCAGTTGTAAAGTCATTTTCAACCATGAGAATAATTAGGGTCAGGACACTGCAGGGGGGAAAACACGGGGTAATGGTCTTCGTAGTTTGATAATTTTTTTGGCTTAATCCTCTCAATTCCTATTTAATCACACACATTGTTAATATTATCACCCCTGCTGCGTACCAACAAGTATTGACGGTAACAACTACATGCTGCATCACCACATTCCGCCGAAATCAATTACACACTATTACATTGCAGTTATGTGTCAGATGCAGTATTTACAAGCAATGCAGCAGCCACATCAGTAGTCTCATGCAGCACCCGAGGGGTCTGCACCTCACGGATAGATTTAAAGAGAGGGAGCCGCAATAAATCTACTACCTTGTGTATTCTGCAAAAGCAGAAATACGGCAGGCTCATTCCTAGAGTGTGCTGCCTTCTAATGACTTAACCTGTGCTGCTTTGGTCCTAATGATTTAATGAATGGCTTCCAGCTCTAATCATATCCTGGCAATGTGTTTTAATTGTATTATGCTCAAAATAGCACAAATTCTCTCAAACATCATGCATAGAAAACTGTTTTCTTCATGTTACATCCAAGAAGAGGGTGCAAGCTTTCTTGTCCATAACACAGAACATATAACGGACACTGAAAGATTTATGTAATACTAGTGACATACACATAATATAGTGTCTGTTATTCCCATTGGAAGAAAACGGTAAATCCTAATTTTCATGCAAACCCAAAAAATATTCATAAGTCATAGACACATTTAAGCCTATTTACGTATGAGTCCCCTTCTGTCGGGTATTACAGACATACATGCCACCGAGCACACATTCAAGATGACAGCTGGGTGGAGAAAGATGCACAGGAATAGATGAAATTATCTTGCTACATGTAACACTTCTGTTTGAAAAAGTGTCAACTGAGATTTGTAGGTGAGCTCTTAGTGCTCGACACAAAATTAAATGTTCACATATATATATAGCCCATTATTTAAATACACAGATATGGGTTTTGATTAATAACTGAGAAAACATGTCACACTGTTAAATTGCAACGTTTAGTGATAGAAATCCAAAATATGCATACAGCGATGTGCAATAGCTAAATATGCAGTGGGGATACTGCTATCCATAGATAATATAAAACAAGAAATATAGAAAGCTTCCACTGAGAGAAGATTCTCATCAGATGACAGATGTTTTGCATGTTTTGGACCATTTCTATAAGAACCAGTCAGAATAACAATATTTCCGATTCAGAGGGAAAAGTAATTGGCATGTCTGGTTGGTTTGCGTTTTTCTATATGGCATTTTTTTCCTAAATGTTAAATCTTACAGAAATCATAATTGTCTAATACTCCCGTTTTTGTCATTCTGGTTTCAATGTTTATTTGAGATGCATCTCTGTATGAAAGGTGTCATAAGAATATAGTTGATAGTCAAAAATAAAGGGGCGCCGTGTTTGGCGATAGCTATCTAATAAAGACAATAAATTGGATGAATAAAAAATTAAAAATATTCGCAGTGGCCAAATACTGCAGAAATTCCTATTCAGGTCACAGAATCTGAAGGGTCACAGAATTCTGTGCAACACCGCGTATCGACAGCAGAGACGAAGGAGGGAAGCGGTATCGACCAGTGATTTATTTTTTCGTGTGGATGTCGGTGTGTTAACCTTGGCCACACGACCCCCCCTTCCCACCCCCCTCTTGTCTCGTTGGGCAGAACAGAGGGAGCTAGCAGGTAAATGGCCGCACAAGTGGACCGCTGCGTCGGGGGAAAAGAGCCGCGCATGTTAGCACACGGCTTCTCTTGAAGGAGGAGAAGACGGGAGACATTGCTATGGCGATAATGACAGCCCTTATTACTATGGTGATCCTGACAGGCCTGTTAGTGAGGTGCGCAGTCGGTTGGCGGTTCTACGTTAGCTAGCCTTAGTCTGAACGCGGTGGACACACCACAGACTTATGTAAATACGCTAAAGACAGTGTTTTTTACCTACGTAACAATGTGAAAAAGAAGAATAAATTGAAGCTAGAATGCAGGCTAACCGCTACCGGCCCGCGGTTATAAAAGCAGCATGCACAAAAAAGCCGTGCGACCCTCCCCCCACGACCAAACAATAAGCACGTCTGAGGAGCGGAGAATCCTCCTCTTACCTCTGTCGCCGAACCGAGTTATCGATCCTCACGCGGTGCGATCGGCGGCCAAATGTCCCGGAGCAGCGGACTACTTTGTTTACGCCGCCGGTGAATGACGATTTATTCCGTTGTGCGGCCTAAAAAATACATGACCTCACCAAATTCACTTGCCTACGTTTCCATCTGGCTGCTGACAGGCCAGGACGCGCAGTGCGCACCGCGCATGCGCGTCCCAGCTGCGCGTCACTCACCCACAGACACACCCACCACCATCTCCATCCTTACTTCCGTCTATCTATCTATCTATCTATCTATCTATCTATCTATCTATCTATCTATCTATCTATCTATCTATCTATCTATCTATCTATCTATCTATCTATCTATCTATCTATCTATCAATCTCTACCACTTCCACTTAAACATTAGAATTTAGGTGTTGTGTAATGCTCTACATGCCTGTAGTCAATTTATTGCTGATATTGGAAATACAGAAAATATAGTCCCCACATAGGCCTACTGCATTGTTCATAGCCCACATATAGAGATCTGGACAACATTTCTGTCCAACAGCCCACACCTACAAGCTACATTCATTGTGAAATGCACATTGAGTAATGACATAATAAGGACTCAAAGATGAGATTGCATATCTTCTTTTTTTTCATGAAATACAAGCTTATATATTTCCTTGCCAGCGACAAAGAGAATGGCAGAGAGGGAAATGCCAGCCAGCAGGTTTGTGTTTATGGATCACCGAGCACACAGGTCAAAGAAAAATATTCATTCACATTTTTCCTGTGAATAAAACAGAAATGTTTTGATGGCCCCCACAACAAACTGTCCATGTTGCAAAATCCCCCACAAGGACAGCTGGATGTCCACATGCAGGCTGAGGACCTTCATGTCAATCATTGGAATATCATTGGAATATGTCAATCATTGGAATCATGTCAATCACATTTTACAACTGTGCAGACAATTCTTCACATTTCCATCTTTCCTATGGTTTTGGGTTTATTCAAGGAATCCTTCAACAACAAGGCGATTCAGAGTGTTTTACATAAGACATAACAGCATTAGATAAGAAACACAAGGCAATATTAAAAGAGTACAAATGTTATAAGTAAAATGCATTTTTGATATATATATATATATATATATATATATATATATATATATATATATATATATATATATATATATATATATATATATCGTGAAGGATTTAAACAAAAAGGTTCCACCACTTATAGTAACAACAAATGATAATATGATAACTCAGGTGATTGATAGTTTTTTTCGTACACAAAATGATAAATCTGAGTGTTGCAGATACTGTAAAACATATCTTACATATAACATTACATTGCTAATGTTGGGACAAAAATGTCTCGCTTCAGTCATTTTTGGAAACAAAAATGCAATTTGATCATCCTAAAACAGACTCCTGAACCGTGTGTCTATATAGAAAATGAATTGAAATATTCAAATAGTGAGCGTTCAATAGCATTACCAGCTTCGATGGTAGTTACATGTAGATGCAGGCAGATATGTGAAGCCTTTACGCTCTGCATTGTCTATTCCAGTGTAAACTAATAATGCTGCAGTGATCATAAATATTGTTAATTGAAGCCTATTTGCAAACCGTCCGCGCAATATGCTGCACGACGATTATTTATAGCCCGAGATTTAGCCCCTGGAGCTAATCCCCTGTCCATATTAAAGTGTGAATCACTGGCGGACTATGACATGCATATAGCTTCTTCTGCAGGAATCCATATCATAGTAGAGTCCTAGTAGCATCTGGAGTTCACCGTTCAGTTCATAGCGGCTACAACGCACCGGAGGTCTCCACGCTGCACACATGCTCCGCGAAGACATGTGACTCAATAAGGATATTATGTAAAATTACGTTAACTTAGCGGCGCTGAGTAGTTTAAATTCTCCCTGCACCCACCTGACAGCCACTGGATGCTTGTTATTTATCCTTGTCCCTGCGCAGATACCCCGGGGCCTGCAGAGACAAGCTGCGCGCAATAGAGCTGGGGGAAAGCGGCATGGATAAAAACGTCCCAGCACCGATTCCCGCAGCGAGCTACTACGGTTTCTTACCCCTCGTTCGAAGAGACACCGCAGTGTTATGACCATTATGGGGGAGCAGCCCTACCACGACGGGAGCAAGCTACAGTCCACACGTTTGGCCGAGGTCGTTCGTCCTTCCCAGGCTTAATGTGCAGCGCACCTACCGCCGGGGGATCCACCGCACCTTTGGGCGTCAGACGGATTAGGTAAATCGGTGTAGCTCATCTCACGCTATTGGTGTCTCTGACCTGTCGCCGTCAAACCGCGAGGCTAATCCCATTAAGTGTTTAAAGTCGAAACGCTAGGAATAGTCCTGAAATACTGCTGGGGGGGGGGTGAAAAAAAAAGTTTCAGATCTTCAATGTGGCGCTGCCACCGGCGGTAATAGAGCAAAGGAATGGGGAACCATGTACGGTTAACGCCGCTTTACCTGCCGGAGCGGAGCAGCCTTTACTGAGAGGACGTCAAAACAGCACTGCGATGATCACGGGGATTATAGTGGATCCGTGGTGGGAGCACTGAGGACCGCTAACACAGGTTCCGTATGTTACCAGGTAAGGTACCAGGTCCTTTCCTGTGTAGTGCTGGAGGTGTATTCAATTGCATCTATTATAATTGAATCGGTTCGTTCTGTTAATTCACTGGAGGCATTCACTTCAGGCACCTTGGTAGATAAACATTCACAGGTCTTATAATGAGATTTACCTTTAAGAGTCATGCTGCCTTCAGTATTCAGGCCTGTTATAGGAGAAGAGGGTGAATGTTGTTGTTTGTTATAACATCTGACATTTATTGTCACTATGTTTGATTGGAAATCACCTCTGAGACAGAGACCTATATATCCTGAAGGAACCTATATTCCAAAGAAAAGCTTTGGAAGTCATGAGGTTGTTTGTCTAGAACAGGATGATGAGCACAGTTTTGTTGACTGGTTCATTATAATCATGGCGTTGTCCTGAATTTAGTCCAAGTATCATGAATAGGAGGATAAGTAAGCAGTTACATGCAGTGAGAGCAAAGGAGAACAAACAAGCCATAGTATCAGAAAAGATTATAGGAATATAATTACGCTCCATTATTCCAGCCTAATCATCACGTTTTAAACTTTAGCAAATGCAGATACTGTGGTAGAAAGGTAAAAGTTTGAAGTTGTTGGTTTGCAGGATCAACACATCCAAATATAGAGGGTACAAGCTGTGTTGTTGTGTACACAACACATCTTTTTTTCCATCAATAGTTTGATGACAAGAGATAACGTAGAACCGTTAACCTTGTTTCTGTGTCGGGCCCCTGCAGCAGTGCATGATTTTTTACAACCTTACTACAGCAGCTTTTCACTGAAGGCAGACCACTGCGAGGGAGTGTAAGTGCTAAAGTTTTGCTCCATGGATGGGTGGGAGCACCTGGCAAGGATCCTATTTTACTCTTCAACCCTTTTAAATCAATATCAACTAACCAGGGATGCTATAGAATCACTATTTGCATTTGATCCAATGATATAATTACAGATTTAGATTTTCACATTTGTTACCACTGGTCATGCAATGTTTCAGTGTTTTTCAATCATCATTTGACGCTGCGACACGCATGCGATCTTGTAAGACTTTCCTTACATTCAGTCGTCAGTTTGAGTGTCATGAGCTGGGGATAATTCAGTTTAAGAAGTGCAGGATTTAATCAGAGCTAAAGTAATTGGGTTGTTTTTTATCGGTGAAAGTATGTGGCCGTGTTTTGGTATTGGCGGTGAGTCTTGTGTTGGTGCCCTGTAACAGACAGCCACATTAAATAACACAGACCCAACTGTTGGGCTTCACAGCCTTCACTGTGTAGCCCATACAACTGTGTCTTTGCATAGTTATATTTATCCTTAGCTCATAGTATTATGTATTTATCACATGTCGTCACAGCTCCTCCTGTCTTTACTTGGACTTGCATCATGATGCGTGCAGAGCTACAATGTTTTTATTGTGATCCTTTAATATTATATTACTTGTATTATTTTTAAAGTTTTATAATGGGTCATAATCTGAGTGGTGTGTATTATTCATATTCAAATCTTAATATATTCTATTTTCTTATTTTTTTCCCTAATGTATATCAGCCTCTTCCCCGTTCAGTAATAGCTACGCAGCATGTGACAACTAACTAACACTGGATCATCACACAGTTGCAGGGATGCCGGAAGCGGGGCTGTCAGGTCAAAACAAAGCCTATTACGAATTGGGAGGGGCAGAGAGTGAGGGAGAGGTGGTGAGACTAATAGTCTTAGATAATCTTATCAGAGTCCAGTGTCTTTTTTTCTCTCTGCTAACTCACTCAGATGCATCCCTCATGAGTGTGTCTGAATACCAAACAGCGGTGACAGGCTGTGACACAGACAGTAATGCACGCGCGGAGAGTATAAGTGAGGGCGTATAAAAGAAGGACTCAGAAGAAGCTTCACACCCAGCAGGGAATACAGCTGTTGTACTGTATGTCTGTGTACATCCCCAGGTGCATGGTTGGAATGTGTGCAGGATGAGCAGCACATTTGTAACATTAGCTGAAGTACTGGAGGCACGAGGGGGACCTCTGCTGGAGGAGGAGGTCTGGTCCCTGCTGCTGGGCACTGCAGAATCTTTAGTGGATGTCTTCTGTAAAGGTAAATCACTCACCAAATGAATATTTATTATAGCCTTCAGCTATGATCGCACCAGTGTTTTACTGCAATGCATATGTATATAAACATTTGAATATATCTTGCAGTATTTCTGTATTATTTCCTGACTGTACAGTGGAATCAGCAGTATTATCTATCTATATATATTATAGACCTCCCACTTTTTTCAGGTCACAATAATATGTGCAATATCATAAGTCCCACCACCTTGCTGCTGTCAGCCACTGGTACCTTAGCATTCAAGAACTGCGGCCTATCAGATGAGGTATCCACCTTCACTGCTCCGGAGATGCTGCAGGGCCGCGCCAGCTCAGCCAAACCTGCCATAGAGAGGGTCAGTGCATGCATCACCACGCATGAAATTTAACGGCAGACTCCTCACACTCTTCACAATATAAGGCTGTGTTGTTTCTTCAACTCAGAGGCGAAATGATTTATCATGGTTAGTTACTGATGTTACGTCCTCCGCATGTGAAACCTCAGAATGTCAGGAGTTTGCCTGAGTGATGCGAGCTTGCCATCTAGTGGCTGAGCATGTGGAGCTTCTACTCCAGATTCTGCATTTCATACCGAAGGCCGAATTTTTTTTAATGTTGCATAGAAAGCCCTCTAAATAGGGACTGAGGATGGATATTGGAAATTTCTATATATTTGTGTCTCTATTTCTATTTACAAAAAACCCATAAAATAAAAGAAAACATGTCTTTAAATCCTCAGCTGATTCTCAATTTGCATGATTATGGAAACCACATATATACTGGCATCTGTCACTGAACACAGACAAATTCTGCTGTTTTTTCTAATTGGTGTACAGTAATTTACCTTTGTCATTCTTTAGTGAGGATACACATCAACAAAAACTAAAGGATTTTACAATATTTAGTACAAATTAATACATTGCATTATTTGCCCACTACAATAAATGTATGAAACAGAGCCTAGCTATAGATGGTAATATGACTGTACAGCAATATGTCTGATATCTGATTGATTTTGTTGCACAGATGCTGGTGTATTCACTGGGTATGACTCTCTACTGGTCAGTTGATTTTCACCTACCTCAAAATCAGGTGGGTTCTCCTAAAACATGTTGGCGTAGAAGTTTTTTTTATTCCCCTCCCATTCAAACAGCACCAGTTTTGTGACTATATCTTACTCGGGTCCCCTGCAGCCAGTCCAGTTAAGCGACCATCTAAACAGCCTCCTCCTCAGCATGTGTGAGGACCTGGCCCACCGCCGAATAAATCTCACCTCCGTCCTGGAAGCCTGCGAATCTCAGCAGAAAGCCTCCATCCTGCCGTCCCCTGCCAAAGTCATCAAACAGCTGGTGGAGGAGGTATTCCATGAATCAGTGAGTCCAGATACGTGTATGTCTGCGATTCAGCCGCCGTGCATGTGTCGGAATTTAGAAGGTGCAAGTGCGCGGTTAAACATAATGGCGAGGAATAAATATGCTTGTAATTAGCGGTGGCTTCTGTTCCTCCAGATGGACCATGGCTCTCTGCCAGATAACAACGCCCCACTGATTGGCAGGAGTCAGATGATCAGAGAAAGACTTCACGGTGAGTGTACATGTCGGAATCTGATAAACTAGTTGTAAACACAACTAGCGAACACAGAATTAAATAAGAGAGGGGCAAAAAACTGAGCTCAAATCTTTGATGTGGAACACTGTGGATTTTCTTATATAAGGGATCTGTATCCCAGGGTAGTTTAGAATAAATTTAAATTCATTCACAAAGTTATGAAACAATATTGTGTTTTACTATTTCTGGCTATAAACTACAAATTTTAATATTCTATTCTGTTCTATTTCATTAGTTAATTATCTCTGTGGAAAAAATCGAACAAATGTGAGAAATTGTTACTACTAAATATTTTGTCATTGTTTTCTTAGAAAAGGAAGTGTACAGGTCAACAGGATTAAAATCTTAACCTAAAGCAAGTCCAGGATTAGGCTCCTGCGAGAGCCAGTAATCAGATATTGAGCTTGGATGCTCCGGGCTAAACCCTCCGCGAGCCTCGCTTCTGTCCAAAAAATCTCAGCATCTCTGCGGAGCACAGAGAGACGCACAGGATTTCAAACATTGCTGTCATCTTTCATCTCTTACCTGGTTGACAGGAAAGAGAGGGCCATTTCCAGACTTCAGTGAAGGCTGTGCTGAAGGGAGGAGATACTCAACAGACTCTGACTCAAAGTCAGGTATGTTATTATAGGAAAATAAAACAGAACAGCACAAAGAAGATATCCTTTTTTTCTCAGAACAGTGCATTTGTACATTTAATTTGTACCTATTAAACAGCAATAAAATATTTCATTATTTATTGGAGCTAAAATAATGACACATTGTGGTATGTGGATGTAATTGTGGAATAGAATGTTCCCATTTTGTGGGAAATGTAATAAGATACATGTTATGACACTGCTATTATCGGTTTTATGTCTGTCCTCTAGGGAGTTTACCTCAGAGACCTTGGAGACACAGACCAAGGAGCTCTCCCACACCTTTGTACCAGTCTTCTTTGGACAGGCATGTGCAATATTATACATAACATTTAAGCAGAAAAGCTCCACGCAACTAATATTGCAGTGAGAGTAGCGGCAGCTTCTCGTTCTGCCCTCTCCCCGTCCCCTCGTCTGTACCGACTTTGAAGGGACATGACATTGACTCAGAGTTTGACTTTTTCACTTGTCTGCAAACTATTACACAATCCATCCCGCCTCCCCTCCCCCCTTCCCCCTCCCCTCAGACTCCCTCATGGGGTTCGTCACAGGGACAGCACCTGCAGTTGGCTCGGTAGGAGCCCCCATCCTGACATCTCTCCAAAGGCATCGGCCAGGTCTCACAGTCCTTCCATCACCTTCAGCGAGTCCTCCATCAGTCTAAGCCAGAGGAAAGCTAAGGTAAGAACTGGGTTACGCTATGTTGATACAAATGAAAGCTTATTCTAGGATGCACATGGACTTGTGTAATTAGTGCTTGGAATAAAGACTCAGCTATGAACTGCAGTTTATTGAATGTAATGCTAAACAAGGTAATTCAAGCTCAGGTGGATCAGCTGTTTAGTTTGAATAACTATGAAGTGTAGAGAAGGGTTTAATTTAATTTAAGACCAGACAGAAGAGTATGCAGCGAAGCAAAAGAGATTGGATGTGCCGCTCTTTATTATATCATGTCTTACCAGGCTTTGGGTCCCGAGTTCGTCAGAATGGCAGACGAACAGCAAATTGTTCTCGAGCTTCCAGGATCAATTGTGGTAAATTTGTGTTACCCATTGTTTTTTAAATTTTTATGCATTCTCTTAAACCTCCCTGTCTTTTCTTGCATGCTAAAACTGTGTTTGCTTGTACTTGTATATGTACTGTGTTATTCAGTGTATATATGTGCGTGTATATGAATGTTTTTTTTATGTGTTGTATGTGTTTTTTTTGTGTCAGTCTAAAAAGGGCCGTTCGTTTTCGTCTCAGAGAGAAGTGACTGTAGTGCTGCCTAACGGACAGTATGTGGTTGTCCGCTGTGACATCAAGTCCAGAGCGAGGGATGTGTTCGACATGGTGGTGGCACACGCCAACTTGGTGGAGCACTTCTACTTTGGCCTTGCCTTCCTAGATGGTGAGCGAAAGACGGAACGTTCAAATATTAAACATTGACACAAATGCATTTAGAAATGTTCAGTATAGTGCAACTTATTAAATCACACTTGATGAAGTGGGTAAGAAGAAATGACTTATTATTAAGTCAATATACTGTGTAATTCTTTACATGTAATTATCATTTTCAATGCTTAATTCAGAAATCTAAACTACACATTAAAGAGGCTTTTCTTTGTCCTCCTCCAGATGATGAATATTTCTTTTTGGACCCTGACACAAAAATCTCTAAAATTGCTCCCGACAGTTGGAAAAAAGGGCACATATCTTCCTTTTTTGTGTTTCTTCGAGTCAAATTTTTTGTTGACGATATCTCCTTCATTTTGTAAGTACTAGATAGATGCTTCTTGCATACATAGTTTGAAAAGACTTTGCTGCTCTTAACTTTTTTTGGTTCATGCTTCCTAGGCACAGACTGACACGTCACCAGTACTACTTACAGCTGCGTAAGGATATCCTGGAGGACAGGTTTTACTGTAATGAGGAGACAGGCTTGTTTCTGGCTGCCATTGCTCTGCAGGCTGAGTTTGGGGATTATATGCCAGAGGTACTGAGTGCAAAAAGAACAATGTTCAAATACTAACATTATGTTTCAGTGTGTGTCACGTTGGTGCATTCTGTTCTTTTGTGTCCTTTAGTTGTATGGCAAGAATTATTACCAGCCAGAGCATTATGTGTCAAAGAGGATGCTAGAGAAGCTGGCTTTGCCCACTATGAAGGAAGAGCTGCCAAGACTACATGCAAGTCATGCCCAGATGCTGCCTGAAGAAGCAGAAACAGAGTACCTGAAGGTACTCAGACTGCTAATGCACCCACACACACACCCACACACACACACACACACATACACGCACATATACATACAAATATTGTGGGTTTTTTTTATTTAGTTCATTTGCTTTTTATTTTTAGAGTAACTCACAATATGCAAAGTCATATAACAAGGCTAAAGTGTGCAGTAGTAACTCCTGATAATTAAATTGTTGAGCTTAGTGTAAATCACTTTAAATGTTTACGAGATTCAGATGTCAAATATAATGCAAACACACACAGAGACACGTCTTAAAAAATATATAGATATATAAATGTATGTGTGTGTGTGTATATGTCTTCAGATTGCCCAGCAGTGCCCAGAGTATGGGGTTATGTTCCATCGTGTCGGAAGTGAGAAAAGGCCAGTGGTGGGAGAATTAGTTCTGGGAATCTGTGCCAAAGGAATTATCGTGTATGAGATGAAGAACCACATCCGGACTGTCACCAGACGCTTCCTCTGGAGGGAGACCGACTCCATATCCACAGCGGTAAAAATAAGTAATGTTGATACAGCTCATTTTGTCCGGAACCTTACAGTAAATGTATAATGACTTGTGTCTGTCTCCCAGCGGCGTAAACTGATCATAGAGTGTGGCGGGCCCAGTGGGAAAAAGCACAGTTTTTTAACGGAGAGCTCAAAAATAGCACAGTACCTGCTGAACCTGGGCTCTGCACAGCACAAGTTCCACAGCGAGATGACGTCACGGCAACTGAACCACAGCATGATACCAGGTGGGAAGTTTAATCTAATCGCTGCTGTATTGCTTCCAAGAAGAAAGACGTGCCTGACGGCGCACAAAGGTTATATCCCTGAATCACAAATAATAGACAAAAACTAATTCTCTCGCGTTTCCCCAGATGAAAACATGGCTGTGTACAGGGCCCATAACTTGAACCTGAAGCGGATCTCGTGCTCCGAGAGCATGTTGAACCATGTAGGTTTATTACCTGGTCAGCCGGACTCGCTCTCCAAGTCCTGTGACGACTTGACTGCCAAGCTGGAGGCGCGGCTCTGCCAGCAAAGAGAGATGAGGAGGGAGATGAGCAGGGAGCTGAACAAGGAGCCCCCCGAAGCGGGAGACCAAAGAGATCTGAAAGAGCGGCCATACTGGAAGTAGGCGTGCGACCAAAATAATGTTCACATTCTCATCACAAAAGCATTCATACATGGACTATGATTAAGAACTGTGCATGTCTGTGTTTAAGCACGCCAGAGTCCGTTCCCAGAAGGATGTCCAATGTCTCTCTGAAGCAGGACTCTGAAGCCTCTTCCTCCATACGAGGTGAATATACCACTTTAAGCTCTACTTTTCTTTTCTGAACACATAAAAGATTGGTCACAAATTAAAGGTGCAAAAGAAAAACAGCAAAAGTGTTTCAGTAAGCTGTGGGGCCGCCATGACCTTCGTAGACAGCTTCAGTGCTCCTAACAAGTCTCTATAACTCTACTTAGATGGACGAGCAGCACTCTTCCAAAAGGTATTCCCTCATTTGGTGTTTTGATGATGGTTGGTGAGTTTTGTCAAACACATTTGTCCACATCTCCCCTCTGTAAGTGTTGTACCGGGTTGAGATCTGGTGGCTGTTAAGGCCACACCATGTGACTCTCAACTTGTTCATACTCAAAGCATTCAGTGACCTCTCATGTCCTTTACAGAAGCATCTGCATTTGTTAATGTTCTCTTCCTGTGTGTGTAATATTCAAATTATGGTTGCATGGTGTCTCATTGGTTTGTACTATTCCTTCACCATTCCCTTTTTAGAGTCTGATATGGCCAACAGGGGCCTTTTTGGGTGGAGTATGCATGTTTTCTTGGTTCACAGTTAATTAACTGTGACTTGTGTGTTAGGTTGATTTGACTTGTCTCTCAGATCCTGATCAGGATACATTTATGTTGGTATGGTAAAAAAAAATGAATGAAGAATGAAAATCTATGGCTGCTAATTTACTGCATGTTAAACATGTGCTCTTGCAGTTGACACCCCAACCAGGACGCCACCAGAGAGAGAGATAATCTGTGTGAACTTGAAGAAAGATCCCAAACTTGGCTTCGGTGAGTTTTCTGAGCGTCACTTTGCCGCGAGCTTGATGATAAATTAATGAGCAGAGTGCCACGTATATGATAAATTGACAGGAGACTTTTGTCTCGGCCTGCTCCTTTCAGGCTTTGTGATCGTTGGCGAGGACAATACAGGTAAACTTGACCTTGGGATCTTCATTGCTTCTATTGTGCCTGATGGGCCTGCGGACAAGGATGGACGCATCAAACCCGGTGCGGAAACACAGACCCTGGCATGCGACATCAGTTTTTCCTTGAGACAGAAACAAAACGGCACGACAGCCTATGATGAGGATTTTATAACGATTTTTTTTTTTCTAGGTGGACGTCTCATCTCCCTTAACAAGACTAGTTTGGAAGGGGTAACATTCAGTGATGCCGCTGCCATCTTACAGAGCAGCCCTGACGAAGTGGAGCTTATTGTGTCACAGTCTAAACGTGAGATATGGTCTTTATTTCTTCAAACCGCTGTAGACTTGAGTTAGCTATCTTGCAAATATTTCTACTTATTCCTACTTGATTTTTTTTTTCTATCAGAGTTTCTGAGGGAAGGTAAGAACTCCCTGACCCAAAGCGCCCTCGGTTTTGCTCTGGAAAGAAGCTTCTGCTCACAGACCAACCTGTGTGGCACAGACTACCGCCCTGCCGTGGAGGAGCTGGAGGAGGCCATCACTCTGTCCAGCATGGCGACCCCCAAGCAGAGCAGGAGGCCTCACATTCCTGTCGTGAGAATACACGACCCACAGGTTAGTAAAGGTGACTCTGTTGCTGTCGAGGCAAACTCTAATCAGTTCAACATTCGGCCAGTGCTAAACACGGAATGGATTAGGAGCTCTGATTAACATTGATTACAAGTGTCCTGAAAATGTCTTTTACTCCTTCCTGGTTTTAGGATGTTTGTTCCCGGTCTCCCTCGGTCTTAAATCTGAAAACTGGGGAGCGGTTTATAGTGGAGCTGAAGAAGAGCAACGGTAGCCTTGGCATCAGTGTCGCTGTGAGAGAATTACTTTTCTTTCTAATATACAGTATACAGTACAGATACCTGGTGTTTTCAAACTGTGCCTCCCCTTAGTGTATAGAGTGGTGGTTTCTATAGATTTTATTCTTTAGTTCCCGCTATGACTAAATAAGCAGGAATGACAGAGTGGAAATCCATGCATGTTTCAGAATGCCCTTGTCCTGTTGATGTATTGAAACCCAAAGAAATGATGCCAAGAATTTAGAATAGCATCGCTGCTCTGTATGTGAGGCCAGCACCAATATGACTTAAGGACTAAATAGAAAAGACTGAGCTGAGTCAGTGTTGGGTGATGCGGGTATTCGAGGTTTGTCACATTGCTTAATTACTTCTTTGAAATCCTCTCATCATCAAAAGGGAGGAATAAACACCAACGTGCGATTTGGAGGCATCTACATCAAGAGTTTGGTGCCCGGAGGTGCTGCAGAGCTGGACGGACGCATTCAGAATGGTAATTCTGTCCTTTGATGTTTCAGTGTGTGTCCAGGGCAAATATGTGGAATATATTCTAAGATATACATCTAGTCTTAATCATTGGCCAGAAACGCCCAAGGTGATATTTCAGTTTCTTTTAATAAAATATTAAATCAACTGAATGTAAATCGAGAATGGTGCTAAAGCCCTTCTGGCAGATAAAGAGTAGAAAAGCTGTTTAACAAATTTTATAGACAGTACTGGCATTTTATTTGTTTGGTCAATTATTTGTACAGGAGTTTACGTTATGTACTAGAGCCGCAGTGCTGTGTCTCTGCCTGCTTGGTTCATGCCTCAGTGAGCAGGAAAGACTTTTACATCTGTTGACATGTCCGTCAACCACACACACACACACACACACACACACACACACACACACACACACACACACACAAACCATTTATATATTGATGTTGCTAATGATGATGAGAGTTGTGCTTGTGCATATGACAGGTGACAGACTGCTGGAGGTTGATGGGACCAGCCTGAAGAATGTGACTCACCTACAAGCTGCTGAGTGCCTGAGGAGGACTGGGGAGGTAAAGACATGCGCTGCACACACCCTCACACACATACAAATTATTGTTTTTAACTTTAATTTGAATACAGCAATACACAAAAAACAAAAGCAAAACCATACAACACAAGAAAATCTTATAAATCCCCTTTTTCAGTCACAATGCAACAAACACATGCACATCAAATGCAATTAGGTGCTGTTTTTACAGTCTTCTCCAGAATAGCAACGCTGATTATTTGTTCACACAACTCGCTCCAAACCAGGAGTGTGATGAGCCTAACTCGCCTTGTGTCTCCCAGGTGGTGAACCTGCTGTTGGAACGGGAACCCACGATAATCTTGGAGCCCAGACCCGAGTCACCCTGCCCCCTCTTGGCCCACAGTGCATCATACGCTCAGCCCCCCAGGACCGAAGTCTCCGTGGAAACGACCTTGAGCGGTCGAGCCAAGGACTACAGCTTTGTGACTGATGGTAAGAGGGAGAGGAAAAGAAGGGAAAAAAAATAAGATAGACAGTGTGTCTCACTCTCTTTTTCTCCCTCCCTCTCACACACACACACACAAACACACACACACAAATGGCCCAGAGGTGACTGCGAGTCATCTGACAGCTACATTGTGGTTGCTGTCATCCAGGGCTGACACTGTCTTGTTCCCCCAGGACTGCATCCACTGTTCACTGCCTGAGCTTAATTAAAGGGGCAGTTCCTTGTCTCTACAAAGCCTGTGTTTCTGCCCTGCAAGTACAAAAAAATGTGCTCGTTTTTCCATTTTTGTAATTGGAGGTGTATCTGCAAATCAAAATCTCATAGGAAGGAATTTCTGAAACATTAAAAAAATTAGAAAAATCACACTTAACACCCCACACAGCCCACATTAGAGATTAAAGATTACACAACACACATTAACGCTGTTAATCCCTTTTCTAGAAAACACACATGAAGTGGTACTAAAGAAGAGTTTGTCTGGCCTGGGCTTCAGTTTCTACATCTCCCAGCTCCACTCGGGGCCAGACCGGGGCAGCGTGGTCCGCATTAAGCGCCTGTTCCCAGGTCAGCCGGCGCTAGAGAGCGGGCTGCTGAGACAGGGGGACATTATTCTGTCTGTCAACAAAGAGCCTGTGAAGGACCTCTCCTACCAGGTAAATTTGCTGTTCTTTTTTTGTTAGGTGATTAATAATCCTCACATATTCCATATTAAAAAACAGAGCTTGTTTATTTGGCCAACATATACATGTGGATCTCAAAAAAAAGTCGTGAAGTATTTGTGAAAAGAAAGAGTGAGTGACAGACTTGCCAAGCATTTTATCCTACAGAGTAATAAAACATCGTGAATGGGAATCTATGAGCCGATATAGGGACCCTTCTCTTTCTTAAGACGTCCGCCACGTCATCCCTTCCCTAATCTTTTAATCTCAAGCGGCTGAAAATAGCGAGTCAGTTGTGTCATAGAGAGTTTAAAGTGTCCTTTGATCTTTTGTGCTGTGCTGCCAAGGAGTTACAGTCACACATGTGCAACCAAACAGAACATTTCTAATAATCAAACACAAACCTGCCTGTGCCAGAAGAGCTCATTATTTTTCCTGTGCTCTCCAGAGGGTTTTGTTCCTGATACGTGGAGCCCCTTGTGAGGTTAATCTGTTGATCTGCCGACCAGGTCCCGGATTGCTGTATGAAGTAGATGACAATACACTGGTAGGCTAAAATGCCCATAATTTAAAAACACATGTCATTACATAGTCTCAGGATACTTCCAGTAATACAGAAAATATGTTGTCTGTAGAATCCTGTGCGCTTCCGTGAGATTCGATCCCAGTCTCTGGACATTCGATTAGGAGAAGACTACAGCCAGCTCCTTAAAGTTCAACGTGACATCGCCACACTTGCCCAGAAGCCCCCCGCCCAGGAGAAAGATCTGACCAATGCAGCGGAGAAAAGCCTAGAACCCGCTGCAGCTCCGGCGCTGGGGGAGAGCCAGGAGGGTCTGGTCGGTGAAGCGCAGGCGAACCCGGCTCCCCCATCACCCCCGTCTCCCCCCTCTCCTTCCTCTCTTCCCTCTCCTCCCTCTCCTCTATCTCCTCCCCGGTCACCCCCCTTGGCGATCCTGCCTACTTCACCTCCGTCGCCGGTCTTGCCAGCCTCACCGGCCACGCCGGCATCGCCAGCCTCCCCGCCGTCGCCCGCCTCACCGCCATCACCCGCCTCACCGTCGTCCCGCTCCTCGCCCTCCTCGCCGAAATTCCAGCCAGCCGCCGGGAAACCAGAGCAACAACAGGGGGTAGAGACAAAGGAGGGCAACAAGGATGAGGAGGAGGAAGTCGCAACAACATCAAGTTCCACTGCGTTTATGGACGTGTGCCCTAAAATGGCTTCAAACTCTGTATATTCCAGGTAAAGTGCCAGAAGCAGACCATGAAAATCAGTTTAAAGATATCTCAGTTGCATATTGTAACCATCTTCACAGACATAAATTTGAATTGATCTTAAATTGATAAAAAAAAATCTGAAAACTGGCTGTTTGTGGCCAAGTAATCACCTATCAACTATATCAACCAATCAAAACAAAATGTCCAATATATACACTATCATCTAAATGTTCAGGGCCACCCAGGCAATTTAGTTTTTTCAATGGAAGGTCATAATATGAAATAAGTTGCGAAAAAAAAGGAAATATAGTCAAGACATTGACGTGGTTAGAAATATTAATTTTTTATTTGCAATAATAAAGTTCTCTTTAAACTTTGCTTTTGTCACAAAATGCTCATGTTTTCAGCTGTACTAACATAATTGCAGAAGGGTTTTCTAGTCATCCATTACCTTTTAATGCAAATAACAAACACAATGTACCATCCATTGCTGGAAATGGACCTTTATACTATATAGATATTGTGTTAAACAAACATATATCTGCAGCTAGAATAGTCATTTACACATTAACAATGTATAGAGTGTATTTCTGATTAGTTTAATGTTATTTTGCTTTTCTTTCAAAAATAAGTATTAAACTAAGTAGTAAACTTTTATATGGTAGTGTAGATCACTCAATTAAACATAGGAATCACTAAATATGAAAAATTTCAATTTAGTATCTTCACATTCTTACAATGAAAGTATCTCCTGTTTTTTTTTTTACCAATTTAAAATTCCTACAGTGCAGCTGTGTTAGCCAGATGTGTTGGCCAGCTGCTTGGAGTGGTGTCAGAGACAGGGTCACAACTTAACAGCAGAGCTCCTGCTGCCGCTTTGCCAGTTTGACGTCATTGCATTTTTAGATGGAATGTTTTTCGGGTAATATCATTTGAGGTGTTTCATGTGCTCCATGTGTTTTGTTTTTTTCCTGCAGTGGAGTCAGAGAGGAGGCAGATGGAAGTGTGACATACTGCCTCATGGGAAATGGACTGACTATAATGGCGGATGAGGAGTATCTGACGATCAGCTCCACCCTGGGGCCCCCTCACGGCCTTTCCTCCAGTCTGCCCACTCACACACCGACAACCAGCGCCACAGGCCTCAGCTCCCACAATCCAAACCTCATCCCTCACATCTCTACTACCACCGCCTCGCCTCTCAGCCTCACGTCTGAGACCCAGACCACTTCCGCCCCAGCGCACCCGTCCCAGCCGCTCACAACCCAGCCGCCTAAAGCCAAGCACCACCCCATCCAGCAGGGGCTGCTTCCTAGTCGTTACAAGGCCGCCTCCAAGAACAGCCAGCCTGACGGGCCCCCTCCCAGGACTCCTGCCTCGCCACAGACCCCCATCACGGCCCAGGTCATCTCCTCTGTGCCTCCTTGCACCAGTCCGCCTGTCCCCACCCTACCAGTTCAACCCCCACCCGTGCAAATCCACACACAGGCGAAAGAAGAACCTGAGAAGAAAGAAAGGGAATACAAGGATGATGATGAGGAGGAGTATGATGATGAGGAGGAGGAGAGTCGAAGAAAGGCAAGTTTGTGATTTTTTTGGCTGGATACAATCAGTGCGAGCACTATATGACTAAGTGACTGACTGAATGTGTATCACTGAGTGATACAGTTTCACCTTAAGTACAGTTAAGTACAATATTGGAGGTGAAGCAGTTACAATTTTCACTGCAGGACTGTTTATATATTGCTCTATTGTAGAAAAGAATGTATCTCTGTATTTTTAAGTTCCCAATGTTTGGTTAATTTACCCAAATAATGGCTATTTTTAAAGAAAGCATCTGTGCGCTGTTTCTGGCTTAACACACTGTCAATTTTCACCTCTTAATGTGACTTTCAAAATAAAATACTTCTATGTTCCAAAAATAGCTTATTATTATTCTTATTATTATATAGCTGTAAAAATAGCCCCATCCAAAAATCTGCTGCAATGTTTTTTGCATATTTGTTCAAATATTTTTCTTATGCATATAGTATTTAAGTTATAACTGTTGAGTGCTGCACAAATTAACTCAAACTTACATAAAAACATAAAGCATCCAGCATGATTTACTATCATTACTCAATAAATAAACTGTGTTTTTGTGCTTCACAGGGATTGGTTAAAGAGTTTGAGCTGACGGTGCTTCTGACCAAGTCCAGGAACGGCAGCTTTGGCTTCACCATCACTCGAAGCAAACTGGACAACTGCTACTACATACAGGAAATATTGGACAACCCAGCCAAGTCTGATGGGCGGCTCAGAGCAGGAGACCGGCTCGTCACGGTACACACACACACACACACACACACAAACACACACACACACACACACACCTCTCAGGGAATTCGCTTGTGAATTATTTCAACTTCCTTTTTTTGTCTCCAGGTAAATGGACATGATGTTACCAGTGTGGCGGATGATTTTGCCATGACGATACTCAGGTCCTCCCCAAGAAGACTGAGTATGACCCTGGGCAGGGCGGTTACCAACCTGGTGGCGCCGCCGCCCTGCGACAGCCTTCCTGATATCGTTCTCTACAAGACGCCTTCAGGACAGCTCGGTAGGCCACTGTCTTCGCTCATTTTGCGGAGACTTAGGCTGTTGTCTTCAATCACCTTGACAGAATGTGTCTGTCTGTGCGCTCCCCAGGTATAAAGCTGACAGGCGGCATTGGCAGCAAATGGCAGGGCATCTACTGTCTGGCGGTGGTGCCAGGCTCCCCGGCTAGTGAGGAGGGCAGTGTCCGACCCAATGACAAGATCCTCTACATCAGTGGCAGGTGCACCCTGGGAATGACCCTGGAGGATGCGGTCAAAGCCTGTGAGATCGCCCCGCGTAAAGTCAAACTTAAAATCATCAGGTAAATGCCCTCAAAGGCTAGAGAGAGACAGACAGAGAGCTCCTGGCATTTTTTTCACTGTCCTGTTTGTTCCGTTTTACAGAGAAGAGCAGCCAGTGACACCCAAGGCTAAGTGGAACGGTGAGGACTTGACGTATTTGAAGGATTTATGAGACAATTTCTCCTGCTTGAGTTCACCCAAGGACAAACAAACAGAATAGTTTCGTTGTTAGATGCACTGATGGATTGCCTGGAAACCAGATATGTTTGTGCCTAACCGATGATAATTTAAGTTCAATCATTACCAGAAAGAGTTAGAGTTCTTTGAAGAGAGGTCATAGCCACATTTTTTAGAGTCAGCACTTAAAATACTTGTAAAAGGTCTCTAAACAAATCACTACTTTGTAGGTCTGTTCGACTGGAAGAAGGACAAGAAGTTCTTCACACATTTTGAAGATTCTGCCACGCCAGAGAAAAACTCTCCTACTGAAGGTGGTTAACACCTTTTCTTTCTGTACCTGTATTCCTTTAAACTTCCTCCACCAGCAGGATCTATCAGCACCATAGCTGCTTCCCTTTCCCCCTTTTCCTGTTGTCTCTTTGTATGCGTGAAGCCAGAGCTCTGCGCTGAAAGATCGTCCTCTTTGCAGCTGTGTGTGTGTGTGTGTGTGTGTGTGTGTGTGTGTGTGTGTGTGTGTGTGATGACAGATGACTGAATGTTGAAAGACAGATCCTGGGCTTTCACAGCAGGATTAATAATTAGCAAGCCTCTGGCCCTCCACTGGTGTATTGGACTGCAAGGCTGTAGGCATCGTATACACACACACACACACACACACACACACACACACACACACACACACACACACACACACAGTGCTATACAGCCAGGATTGTATAGGGCAGGGAACTCAGTTGCCTGGACAGTGGACAGGGTCAGTCTGAAAAGAAGCAGCCTTGTTTGCCTGTCATAGAGGATACGCAACCATCAACACTTCTCTTTTAAAATGGCCGAAGAGGTGGGAGGTTGGTGTGTTGTTGTTGTTTTTTCATGTCCGAGTGTCTGCGTATCAGAAGTATCATTGGCTGACAATGGAGGCATGGATAGAAATTCATAGAGAGGAGAATTTCCATCAATGTTTCCATATGTTTCCACTAACTCAGCTTAGAAAATCGAACATTTGTGTTGTGCGCAACAACTCAAGTAGTTTTGTCTGAATTGACAGCTGATTCATTATTAATCCTTTTCCCTCTTTTTTTTTCCAGCAGAACCTGCGTGTCGGACTGCAGGAAACTTCAGCCGTCCCTCTCACGCTCAGGACCAGGACGTAAGTTTCTGAGTTTCATATTTATTCTGTGCAAAAAGCGCATTCGTCCTGGAACTCCTTCACTTTCCAAATGTGTCTTTTTATTTTCTACTGAAACACACACACACACACACACACACACACACACACTGTAATTTGAGTTGAATGTGTGTATGTATTCACCATTGGATAGGGTCACTGTCTACATGTGTGTGTGTCAAATTTCTTCAGAAAAGATTCATGTACTAACCACATAATTGCATATTTCTGCACACAATCCAGTCTTGTAAATCTATACAGGAATCGAACCGACCGGCAGTTTGCTCAAACTTTGTCCTCCTCGTCCCTTCAGAGCTGCATCATGCAAGTGGAGTTTGTGAAACCAGAAGGAGGGGGTCTCGGCTTCGCCTTGGTTGGGGGAAGCAACGGCAGCATGCTGAGAGTGAGGGAAATCTGCTCGGGTGGCGTAGCCGAGCAGGACGGCCGGCTGAGAGTGGGAGACATCCTATTGGAGGTGACTGCCTCTGATACGTCTCGCTTTAAGAGAAAAGGTTTAGTTATTTTAACTGTGGTGAGAGCCCTGACCCTTATTGTGTATATCCCAGGTGAACGGGGTGATCGTGTCCGGGCTGAGCCACAGTAAAGTGGTGGATATTCTGCGTAAAGCCGAGGGCGCCGTGCAGCTCACCATCTGCAGGGACATCCTCCCGATGACCTACTCCGAGTCCCCTACGCCGCCCAACATGTCCGCTCAGACCGAGGCGATTTTAGCCGAGCAGCCGGCTCCAGTTTCCAGGCCTGACACCTGCTCCTCACCCGATGTCATGCTGAATAAGCCAGCTGGGCACCCCCCTGGTATACGCTCTGACACCTGCCTTTCCCACTATCATTATTTGGAGGATGATCAATTTTTAATGTTGGCTTAAGAATCGTCATGAAGTTAGACATAAATCAGGAAAATTAAGACATGAGACTTGATCTTGAATCGACAGCTGTAACCCGACACGCCACTCATATCCTGATGCATGAACTTTTGAACTTAAATCTCAAATTTTCAATCATATTTTCCTCATCAATAAATGGATTTTTTTTCAGCGAACTTTAGCTTCTTCATGATTTTTTCATAGAGAAAAAACACTCAGTTACACTTGTGTTCACAAAAACAGGATTTTAATAAATGTAATTTATCTAACCCTAACCCTGCAGTTTGTTCAAAAGGCCATTTCTGCTGCACAAAAATGCTGAATGTTGGGATATTTACATTTTTGTATGTTCTGGGTCACTATAGAAAACATTTCAGGATAAAAGAATGGTGTTTAGGGTGTTTTTATTGCTCCTAAATATACAACCTATGACCAATCCGGGCCATGCACCAAAAAAGTCTCATCTGTGTCATTTAAGAGACGCCAATTTTAGAGGACTTCTGATTTGTCTTGGATAAAAAATGGTTGAAAACAGCTCTGAAACACACTGTGTGCTCTGATTGCTGTTCCAGAGGCGGCTTCAGACTCCGTGGTTAAAACAACAGCTGTGATCCTCACCTCGCCGCCGCCTCCCCGACGCCGACATTCTGTAGTAGACGAAAACGCGACGCAGCAGGTAACACAGACCCCAACCAGCGCACACGATAAACGACAGTGTAGTTGTTTTTTAATACACATTTAGCATCTGTTTAAATGAAATCACACCCATCCTCGACTCTTTACTAACCTCTCCCACTAACATCTTGCTCCTCCTATCTCTGGCCGCTTGTCTGTGGAACAGGAGAGCAGTAACAGCACCCCTTCTCATCCAGCTTGCTGCCCATCCCTCAATGTCACTGACATGTTGCATGGAGCTTCTGACAGGTAGTAGCTTCCCAAAAACTACTCTCCTTTTGTATTGTCTACTTTTTTCCCTCCCTCTGTCTCCTCCACCTCCTCCTTCTCCTACTCGTGTGTTTTGGTGTGCTTGGAGTTCCACCCCTAACCACAAGGAGGCAGCAAAGAGCAACTAATGAAACAGCAGCCTGGGATGAAGTGCTGCTTAGTGCTTTGCTGCACTCCTGAGACCAAAGTAGTGTAAAAGCTAGGAAGTGTGTAGTGTACTGTTTTATGTAGCCTCACAACAAAAGGCCTGGAAAAGTGCGTAGATATTTTAGCCTGGTGTCTACTGTATTTTAGGTGGAAAGGTCGCAGGGAAAGGAAGCTCAGCCTTGCATGATTTCAACCCCTCCTACCGAAGAGTAAAAATGGTCTGGTCTCACCCCTGCCCCCTGACTCCCCCAGGAAACAAATTCTGACCAAACTTTTGGACCAGTCCTGCAAAGACATCCGGAAAACCCAGTCAGACGGCTGGAGCAGCGAAGAAGAAAATGATGATGATGTATTCGAAGCCAGCGGTCAGGAAGTGACCTCACCCCAAACAGGTGTCTCTCTCTTGCCTTTTTGTGTCCAATGATTCAGGATGAAACCGTTGTCTCCACAGAGTTATACAAGCATTGTCCTAATTTGTTCTTCTTCTCAGGCCCACCCATAGTGTCAGAGGAGGAACTGGCTAGTTTAGCACTCATTAGCCCGGCCAAGACCAGCCAATATTCAGGCTCCAGGGTCAAAGCCATCATCAAGATTCTGCATCACCAACTGGACCAGCAGGAACTGGTCAAAGAATTCATGGTGTGTGTGTGTCTATCGTTAGAATTAGTTACATTTACACATTGTTCACATGATGCACACTTGAACATTTCCCTACATTCACCCTGATTCCAGGCTCTAGAGCATCTGAAGCCTTCCGATAACTGTTTGGTGGGAAAAGCGCCTGAGAATAGAGACAAGAACCGCTACAGAGACATCCTACCCTGTAAGTTAACTCCTGCTGTCTTCAGGCAGAATCTAAACTTTTACATTCACCGTTTGTAAGAACCCAAGCGATTTCATTTTTATGTTCCCCTATTGGAGTTTTTTTTTATTGGTGGGCCAGAGCTCGTAAAACGCAGAAACTCACGGACTTGGCATTTATAGGAGTCTGTTTGTTGGTACTTTTTCTGAGTTGACTGTAAAGGTCTTTACTGGAGGGAGTGGAGATAATTTGTTTACACTGAAGAAATCTCTGCGCAACTAGTCATTTGCCACAGTATCAATAATTCACTGGTCTCTCACTTAGAATTTACTTGGTGTTAGTGAAATATGCGATGATGAAGAAAACATCATCAATTACCTTAGAATAAGAGTTATATCTTTAATTAACTAAGCAGCTACAGGAAGTTATTTATTATCTGTTTGTAAAGACATGTGTGTGTATGTGTGGTTAATGCTGATAATATTAATATTTAGGAATATGAAATAATTCTGTAAATAAGCAACCAGGGTTTGGTGAATCCATAGTTTGCTTTGGTCTCTCGATTAACTCGTCTCCACATAAACTCGCAGGCAGCCCCCTGAGGTCTGTGTTTCGGGACGAAACGGGTCAGCGTTAGTTGAGATGAATGGGCGTGCTGAAAACGACAGTGACCCAGTGGAATTCCACTGCTCCTCACCATATGCCTCGCTGTCTGCAGCCTGTTACAACCGCTGTTTGTGCAAGTGGTCCAGAAAAAAAAAAAAAAAAGCATGTTATTTACAGATCCGATCCATTACTTATAGCCATTACTTTGACTATTTTATTTAGAAAGCCTTTCCCAGTCTGTGGCTTTTTTTCTTACCCTTTTGAGCAGGAGGTGGAGGGATAACCCAAAAAACATTCCTCACTGCCGACAGTCTATCACTCCTCTCATCACCAACAAACTTCTCCACAGCACGGGTTTGTAGAGGCTAACTCCAGACCTCAGCGCTGTTTGCTTGGCTTTATTTACTGTACACTTAGATGGCGTGCTTTTGGCCAAACAAGGTGGCAGTGTTTGTTGTTTGGAAGCCAGAAATGAATGGATTTATCAAGCAGCTACAACACATCAGCAGTACCTATGGGGGCTGCTGCTGCTGCTGGAGGTGTACTTTTACAGTGAAAAATCAAACACATATGCAGAGAGTGTACGTTTTTTTTTCATCTTTCTCATTCCCCCAATAGATGACAAAACCCGCGTTACCGTTGGAGAGAACCAGGACTACATCAACGCTAGCTTCATCCACATGCAAGTGGGAGCCGAGGAGTTCCTCTACATCTGTTGCCAGGGCCCTCTGCCTTCCACCGTGGCCGCCTTCTGGCAGATGATCTGGGAGAACAAGTCCGACGTCGTCGCCATGATGACCCAGGAGGTGGAGCGGGGAAGGGTCAAATGTCACAAGTACTGGCCAGAGAAGGCGGCGTCGCCCCTGGACACTGGCCGTTACCAGCTCCACCTGGAGAACCAACAGAACCTGGAGTACTTTCACATAAAGGTCATCCGCATGGTGGAAAAAGAGGTGAGACGTTTGTTTAAACTTTAAATATAATATATTATAATGCAAAAAAAATCTGCTTGATTGGGTCCCTTTCAGTTTGCATGTTCTCCTCATGTCTGGGTGACCCCTGTGACCCTAGTGAGGAATAAGTAGGTATAGAAGTTAATTGACTGTCTGACTGACTGGGCCCCTTACTTGAAAAACATTGTTCTTCCAGAGCGGTGAAACCCACTTTGTCCGTCACCTGAAGTTCACGCACTGGCCGGACCACGGCGTGCCGCACTGCTCCGAGCAGCTGGTCCGCTTCATCCGCTACCTGAGGGCCGTGCACCACAAAGGGCCCGTCACCGTGCACTGCAGCGCCGGCATCGGACGCACGGGGGTTCTCATCTGCACCGACATCATCATCAGCCTCACGGAGAGGGATTTGCCCGTGAGTTGCAAGCCGTCGCTTTATCGTTTAATTTTAGATCTTATGCACAAGCAGTGGCTGTGACTAACAACCATCTGCTTCTACCCTCAGATTAATGTGAGCAGCATTGTAAAGGAGATGAGACTTCAGCGGCACGGGATGATTCAGAACAAGGTCAGTGGCAGCATGAGGGTCAAAGTTCAAAGCTCAAACTCTGAAAGACGACAGTTCCTAAAACCCTGGACGTTCCCTTTTGTCGCTCTCGTTTCAGGAACAGTACCTCTTCTGCTACAAAGTCTGGTTGGAGGTTTTACAGGGCATTTTACAGCTTCATGGCAGCCAATGGCAACCGGAAAGTCCCAGAGACCACAGAGTAGTTTGAATGTTTCCACCTCAAGTTCAACTACCTGTAACTAGACTTTGTATGTTTGTCCAAGAGACGTCTATCACAGAACAGACTGGTAATCCTTTTTTTTTTCTTTTCTTGGCTGTAGTTAGCTATCATAATAAACGTCTAATTCTTTTCTGTTTTACTTTGTGTTGAGGCCTGGTGTTCAGTTATGAACCAATCAGACTTCAACTTTAAGTTTTTGTTCTTTATGTGCTCTCGGTGCTGTGATTATGTCAGTTTAACTTAGATCACTGAGGTTGTTGTGTTGTTTTTTTGCCTGTTCAGGCTTAGTGATTTGCCTTCTGTCTCTAGCTTCTTTTTTTTTTTAAATTGAGTCACTATATGAATGTATTTCATTTATTTCTTTATTTAAACTGCAAATTTATTTTGCAAGTCATATTGCATGGACTATAAAAGGTGGTAATATTCCCATCTTTTATCTGGCAGTAATATTACTAAGGTCATCAACGTGCAACGTGTAAGGTCATATCTGTTCGGAAACTTGATGAGAAGCTTTTGATTGAGCATCGTGTTATCATTTCATTAAGTGCATTTGTACCCTGGAGAAAAGGGCATTAGCACAAGAATATTATTCATTTTTTTTCCGTTCATCACCTAAGGAAATGAAAAGAATCAAGTGCCTTGGAATGATTCATCCCGCTTGCTCCGCATTGACCCCGAGCCACTTGTCACAAGCGGTCTGGGACAGGGAGCAAGAAACTGATTTGAGAGCACCCGGCGGTGGTTAGATTGAATGTGAAGCTTTCAGTCTGTTTGTGGTCCGAGGTGGAAGTTTGGTTCACCCAAACCAGAGGAGGATTACATCTCACCTTTTAGTTAGTATGAGTAAAGTGTAACATAGACGATATGTGAAGTTTGCACACCGCCTGTCAGCTTCGTTTATTTGTCTGTTTGTGGGCCCATTTTATACAAAAGTTCACAATGACAGTCTTACTACACAGTATCGTGACTTGCAAATCCAAATACAGATAAAGAATGATTGGACATAGCACATTTTTGGATAAATTCATAAATTTTCAATTTCACTCTTTTGCTAAAAATTTGGACCAGGCGTTAACACTCTTTAAGTATTCCGATTTTTTTTATGCGACGTGTACTTAACTGATTTAAATGTCATTTAAATAACTTGTTGGCAGGCTTTTAGTGTGTAATTAGTTATGCGACAACATCCTTTATCCGTGTTCCATAGCTATTTTACTACAAACTCAGCCAAAAATGCAAAAAAATACGAAGAGGTTTACAAAACTTTCCATTTTGCCACTTTGTGCATGTGATGTACAAAGTTACAAAGCTGCACAGATTACAGATCAAAGATGATTTAAAGCTGCTGGTTTGAACCTTAACCTTTGGATGTATAACCGCTTGTAGGCTTTGTTCTTTTAGCTGCTGCCACACACACCAGCGTTCTCACTGCATGCAGACTCTTGAAGTACAGAGGTCTGAGCCGAGAGGTTTCACTGACCGACTTGAACGTGATTAAACTGTGGAATGTAACAAAGCAATACCCCCCTCCACCACTCGCCATGGGGAGGGGGGAATCCAGAATGTCAGCTTCTTACCTGATAACATCTTCCAAACTCTTTTGGGGGCATGTTGGTAAGACATATGCAGTACTGCACCTTTTGTCATGTGGATGCAGAGCCACCAGCCTCTGTACTGTGTATGCAAAATCATTTCACTCAACGCCGGCCGGCCGGTTGGTTTCCAGCCACAAGTAGCCCGCTGTTATGTGCAAGCTTTTGTTCTCTTTATAGCCCTGTTCATATATTTTCTCTCTCAGATCTTGGAAAATGATTATTCTTAAAAAGGAGAAAAAAAAAAAAAAAAACTAAAGCACATTTTGCATTCATCTGTGAAAATGCATCTTGTACAGTTAAGCAAGTGCTTATGCAACAGCAACGTGAAATGTAATAACCCTTAATTGCACAACTGCTTATTTATGCTTAAATTAATATCTTGTCACTGTACCAGCCACTATGTAACCAATAACTGAGAACAATGTAATACCTCTCTCTTTAATTAAAAACTATTCTGGAACATCTCTGTGTGTTATATGACACATTTCGCCTCCCTGACTCCGAGCATGGCATAACTCAAGCAGAACAACGGAACCAGAGAGCGGCGAGAGAGCGGGTTTTTCCCTGACAGCACACACAGAACAGAGGGACCGGGGGCGGCCCTAAATCTAATTCCGCCGAGCCCCCTCTCCACTTTTACTGCAGGGTATACTCCCTCTCGGGTTTTACTGCAGGGTAAATAAGCTGGTCTCACAGGGGTCTTTGTGACAGCATGGAAAGCCCTGGAAACCCACTGCACGCTCCGCACACATATAAACCTGCCGCTGGGGGGAAGCCACGGAGCAGATTTACTCCCCCTCCCTGTCTACTCCCACCGCCCCGGTGCACTATCTCCCAACCGGCCCACACCACTCGCACACATTCACACTGACCCTCAGTGCCCCCCTCCCCCTCCCCCTCCTCTCTTTTTCTCCTTGCTCCCCGGCCCACACCTTGTTATTGCTGTAAGTTATGGCAGGAACGGCAGCGGCTCCGTTATTCAAGGCCTATTCCCGTTTACGGCTGTATCATTTTATTGAACGGTTGTCCTTTCAAATTCAAACCGCAAGCTGGGGGTGGGGGGGAATATTGCCTCGCCCCGTGATTCAAAGGTGATATTGAACGGCGGGGAAAGGCGACGACGGAAAATCTGTCGAGGACGAGCTGCAGGAATGTGAGCGGAGATCAGGGATGATACGACATTATATGAGGAGTCTTGAGCTGCCAGCAGAATGTGAAGAGGTGGGAACAAAGTCAGTGGTTAAGTCATTAACAATGCCGTTCAGCGAGGGCGTGTGATTTAAAGGCCCGAAGAAGGTGTAGAAATGAGCTCATATGCCCTCGGTAAATCCTGTTACTCTCTGCTGGACTCGTGTGTGTAACGCAGACACAAGACTGTTTATTTTTCCTCTTTTGCTGCTTCCTCGTCCCCTCCTGTCTAATTTCACCTTGTAACCACACAAGACAGCCAAAACCATGTAGAAGCCGCGTTCTGGTGTGAATCAGGAAGCTCTCCTCTATGTGGGGTTGTACAGAAGGGGGGAACAAACAGCTAAATTCTAACCTGAATAGGTTCAAAGTTATTTAAAATGACCTCAAATGGAAGATTATATAGTTTTGTGTTATACTTAATGTACATTTCCTTCCCTGTAAATGTAGCCTGGCCTCACTGAAACCTGGGGATGTTGAGCAGAATTTGTGGGTTTAGATAAGGTTCGGCTACACCCTCCCACTTTTACGCTCAGGAGGACTGAGAGTTATTACCCTACAGGACGCTTGCAAAACAGGCCCTGTCATAGACCATTTGGGTTCTCAGAAAAACACGAGGATGAACTCCAGGTCGTGTTTTCTGATCGGCCGCCGAGATTAAATTGAAGCCGATGAAGCAAAACTATCAGGAAGCAGAGCACCGGTCATGGACAAGGGAAGATAAGGTGGCCCTCACAAAAAAAAAATAGCTATAAACCTGCAGAATGAATTTCGCACATATCACCATCCCACATGTGGTTATTCACTTTTTTGTTCTATTCTCATGTGAAAAGTAAAATATCACATGAAAAGCAGAGTTTATTTCGTAAGGAGAATGTCAGTATTTCTGGTAAATTGAGATAAACATAAAGTTGTCTTTGGACATTCCTCATGAGAAAGATAATAGTTTACATTAGAATTGGATACAATAGAATACCCCCAAATGCATTATTATTTTTTTTTCAGCTTTTAGCTTTTAGATGGTTTATATAACCATACCTTTCGCATGATAGCAGATGTATGAGAAGATTTTATAAGCAGTGCCGTTGCCAAACTTGACTTTTCCTGTTTACATTAGTGTTTGAGTTGTCTCTGCAAGGAGCCAAATGGAAGGAAAAGTGATGTTGATCCACCTGTGGGCCGCGCCGAGTGGAAGTCAGCAAATACTCCACTGTCATCGGCGCAGCGAGAGAGCCTGAAGCACCTCTTAAAGTTCCCACAGGCTGCAGATACCAGCCTTATTACACCATGTTCCAGGAACCGAACTGTACGGCCTCTATATTCCAAAATGTGGTATTTGATTGAGTTTCAAGCAGCAGAATAAATGAGTATTAAAGTGCTTTTTGAAGTTGTTGTGGACCATGCCCTTTGTGAGTCGGCCCCATAGGCTCCTCTGTGATGACAGCCGTGCCGACACAGACACAGAGAGCCATTCATCCCCGCGCTGGGCAGAATGTCACTTTTGTGGATTTCCAGACTTTCGAAAACCACAGACTTGTCAAAGGAAGCCGATTATGATTAGGGCCTCCTCTTGTATGTTCACTTATAATTATCTTTAGTCGGTTATGTAAGGGTTAGCCGGGCTCCGCGTCGGGTTTTCTGCGGTGAGCTGCGAGTGGGGTCTAGAATTACATCCAGTGGTGCTCTGCGCGAAGGATTTCATTTTCGGGGACTGTTAGCAATCCAGCAAATTTCACGATGTGTTCTATTGTGTCTGGTGAGCAGCTCCACCAGTTGTAAAACATGCTGCAAAGCACAAAGCAAACACCACATCACTAGAAGTTACAGCTCTGTCAGCGATCGTTAATTATTTGGAAATATGCACAGAATACGTGTCCTGTAAGTAAATCCAGCACTGAAACATGTTGATGTTTAACCACATTGCATTGTTTATGCAGTTTAATAAGAAGGCAGAAGGCAACATAAAAACTGGATGACATAGACATAAGTTAATATGACATACATTGCTGTCCCACCAATACAAATGATTTTTATTATTGAATATAGCCTAAAATCACATCATTAGGGAGTTCATACCAATTAAGAATGCCAGCTGCTTTCTATACAACTCCACAAGAAAAAGATGATGATGATAAGGGAGAAACATCTGTCATTATTTATGAAGTAAATTAGGAAGAGTTTATTATGTTTCAAGTAAATTTAAATGTCCCATATCATGAACTTTTCTTTGTTTGATTATCAGCTTTGATACCACTATCATTATATATATTTGCAACTTCAAAGTAAAAAAAAAATAGACTTATGTAGTTTTACAAGTTCTCTCAAGTTTCTCACTGGAGCTGCAGAAAGCACAGGTCATTTTGTCTTATATATATTCATGAGTCTCCACTTTGGGCTGTGCTGGAAACTTCCACAGGTGGAGGAAGCTACAGCATGACATCACAAAGTCAAGGAAGTACAAACGAGCCGTGAAACGGCAACGTTTCCAAATGATATGTAACTGTGTGCTGATGCATTATCTGGGGTACCAGTGTACTACACGAAAGAACATGAAACAAATGCTCTAAGATGCATGTTGAAAAGAGCTTTTTTTCTACATGAGATGTATTATTTTTTATTTTATCCCTCAATGAGGTAATCACCTCATTTTTTTTTATAAATTGGAAACACAGCCCCCTGCTTGGTATCCTATAATTTGAGATGCAGGAAATGGATCCAGAACAGTGTGAATCATTCAGTCTAAAACTGGACATTGAAGTCAACCATATCTGCACTCTCTACTTTAAAAATATAGCCCGCCATTGATGTATTTTCATCACACAGCTGCATCAAAAGCAAATAGAAACGTAGCTATTCATTTAGTTCTTTCACAGGCCAGAGAATGTGAACAATATGATATTCTAGGTGTTGGGTTTGTGTGTCCTGGAGCAGCGAGCACGGAGTCCATCAACAGAGTTCAGAAAAGGCCTTTTTCCACCACTATAATTTGCCATAATTATCATGTGACCTCTCCAAGCAGCCAGAGTAAATGAGCATCTGTCAATGGGTATAATCTTCGGTTTTGCTGATGCTCTTTATAGGAGGGAACAACAGTGTATGTATGACACAAGATATTAAAAGCTAAAACGCCGCTTGCTGCTATTCTGGAGGACTATGGTCACCAATAATAAATGACTCAAAATGTGCTAAAAATAATTGTAGGTTGCCATTTTAAATTCTTTTCTTAAAGGTGAATTTTAGTGCAATTTGTCAAATTTAAGAACGGTTAATCATGTCACAGATGGGATATGACACGGGATATTTGATTTAATATGGCCGGTAGTAGAAAAATTGCAAATTGCAGCAAAAGGGTGTTTTTTTGTGGACTGAATGGCCTGTGTCAGTGAGTGGCAAGGACGATCTTCTCTTTGTCAAACTCCCCCAGATCTCCCGTCACATCAGAGCAAGGCTGATTAACACCTGCTTTCAATTAAGTGACTTTCTCATCAAGCTCTGGTTGGAAATAGAAAAAAAAAAAAAAAAAAAAGGGGCCTACGCCTCGTCACGTCGAAGATGTTCCTGAATTAAAAAGCTATTAAATCAGAGGAGCAGACGCACGGAGTTCCGAGGGCCGTCGTTTATCTTCATTTGAGCGGGCCCTCCGCGATCATCTCCACGGGGGCGGCTAATTGAAAAAGGGCTTCAGAAATGCGATTGTTAGCGGCGATAATAATTTATTACTCTCAGCTTGTGGAGTCCTGGGAGTCATTTGTATTCATTAGTGTAAATTCAAATTATGTTTGTGATTAAAATGTGACTTTGACAGGCAGCGGGGGCCTCAGACTGGGACGGGCGCTGATGAGACCTTTGCTCCGGGTCACTGCCTCCCACATTAACCTCTTACTAAGTACGCGGCAGAGGAGCCGTCTCCGCGTTCGCCGTCATCAATCTGTGTCTGATTCCAGTTGAGACGTCAGCCCTGATGGCCTCCACGCAGGCGCCGAGGACGCTCCGTAAGCAAATGAACCTACCTCCTGAAAGACAACAGTGATCAGACTCAGGCCGAGACGCTGCGGAGTCCTTCTTGTCTTTTCCCCTTTATTCAGCCAGTAGTCGCTGTTATCAGGTTATTATTCGTCATGCCTGACTAATATTGACCAAGCTCTCTCTCTCTCTCTCTCTCCAAATGTCAGGCAGTGATTTCTTTGACGTCCAAGCGGAGATGGCAGTTAAGTAGGTCAGTGTCATTGTGATGAACATCAAGCATGGCGGGTCACTGGCTGGACCGCTCCTCCACTTGCCCGCCTGTCACAAGCCACTGAGCCAGAGGAGGCAACGGAGCTGTGTGCTCCTTTTTATTGAAGGCCAGTAAATTACTCCAATACAAGCTGTCACCGTGTAAAGTGAGGGACTTTATCAGATGTACACTGCCAAAGGTCATATTTTATTGACCTGACAGGTCTCTGGTGGAGGCCCGCTGGAAAGGGGTGGATGGTTAAAGGCTGTTTGACTTGGGTATGAAAATGTCAAATACTGTAGAAGGAAAAACATTTAACCTTTTTTCCCTCCCCCCTCATTTAAAAAAAAAAAAAATCCACCTCCTTAGATAGTAAAAATAGGTTTCCTCTCAAGATCTGATGGAGCAAGTATTGACATCTTACATTTGTATAAATCTTTCTTACTTTATATGCTACATATAGTAGTTATAGCCATTTATACTGGGCTTATTACTTCAGTTGCTGGCAGAAGTCAAAATCTAGGTCTCCCCTGTAACATAATTTTCACGCTGCTTTGGAGGAATTTCATCATCGTAATTCATTGTCCGTCCACGGATCGACTTACATGCGCAACAACAGGACATGAATCACTTTTGAGACGTCCTCCTCCGACACGGGGGCCTGCAGACGGGCATCCGTTCCCCTCGTGAAAGCTCAGGCGGCATGAAAACAGATTTCCCCCATCTCAATTACGCATGAATCACACACTTTTAAAACGTCATACCGTTTTTTTTCTATGCAAACATGGGAAACATGCAAAAACACACAGCCCGCGTACCTGTGGAAAAACCCAGAGTTTCCTTCTGAACCCCGGTCCACACTTGACACGGGGCGGGACGGTAACACCAAGCTTACATCAATGGAGCTTTTCTCTAAGGTGGAGGGAAACCTCACACACACACACAGACACACACAAAAACACATGACATTCACACAACACACATGGGCACAAACTCACAGGGCAACCCCTTCACATACTCCCACGCTCCAGGCCTCTGTAAATGTCAGACCGTGGGAGAGAGGGTTTATCTTGGAGCGGTACGGTATTTTTACACCTTTCATTACTGGTACTCTCACACACACCCACGCACACTCACGCACACACACACACTCACACACACACACACACACACACACATTGGATCTTCCAACACTGCCCAACCTGCCTTGGTGCTGTACCTTACAGTACATATGACACTATATGTATGAAAGATCCTTTGACATAGGCACACATCAAGATAGGAGCCATTGTCCATAACTGCAACTGATCAGTATCAATACTTGAAGGAAAAAAAAGAGTGTTATGTTGTAATCACTGTTTTTCCACATCTCTGTTTTTATGTTTCTCATCCCTTATCTGTGTCTGTACAGCTTTTATCTGCCCGGCGACTGGCTGACTTCCTCTGTTCCACAAACACCATATCTGGATTCACTCCTGAGAGTGCCTATTTTTTCTGTGAATAGATGTGCCCTTTCCTTTTACTGAAAAGAAATGGTTTCCTTGTCTGGACTAGTCTAGACTGCGAAAACATTATGAAAAGCGAGACAACTCATAATACCTGGCGTCTCAGGACAGTCGGGTTTTGTTTTTTTCACCGCCGTTTTTTAAGCCTCTCAAAAAATTCTTAAGATTCAACTTCACAGATGCCACCAAATTTGCAACAGCAAGCTAATGAAATCTCCCATTAACCTTCATTTTGTCTGTTTTTCAGCCATTATTATTGCAATTTTACAAAAATGTAATCTCCATATGTATTATGGGAACACATACTCAGATTCCCCAATCCTTGTGAGAGCTCAAGCAATCAAACAACCTGACTCTCAAATATCAACAAGGGCAACATCTACTTTGTCCACTGATTTGGACGCTATAAGTAGCATGTTGTTCCAACATGTACCAGCTGTTGTTTGTTTCTTTAACATCCTCAAAATGGCTGCAGATCCGCCGGTGGCTGCATGTGATAGGGGTGATGGGGGCTGCAACAATGGCTGTCTCCCTCCCCGCTGTTCCACCCAGGAGCCTAAACTACTAATGGCCCGCTAATGTATAAATACCATTCTGTAGACATTAGTCACACTTTCTCCCTTTCTGCGACACACATACACACACAAAAAACATATACGCACACACACACACACACACACACACACACTCAGGGGCTGGCCTATAAGGCATTAGTCACAGTGGCAGCCATGCCTATGCTTGGATTGCAGATGAGGGCCAAGGCCAGGGGCTGAGGGTCTAAATTCTCTTGCACAAACAATGCATGTCAAAGGGGCCCATCAGGGGCATTTTTTATGGATGGGAAGATGTTGTTTGGAGTACAAAAGGAGGGCGGCAGGACCGTGCCAGAGACTGGTGAAGATAGAGATGTGTACATCCAGGATTGCGGCCCGCTATTGAGATGTTAGTCTCCCCTCAGTTTGTATGGTGACTGCGTGTGCAGGCGAGACGTACTGCGGTGTGTGACAGACGCCATCAGTTCTAGTTTTACATATTAGAGAGAAATCTTTAGTTTAAAAGCTTTGTATGCATGCAAACCTGTGTTTTATTTTTCTTTGAATTTCTGATTCTCTTTTGTTTTAATGCAAGACCACAAGCAGAGGAGGACAAAGGTTTTCCGACACCCGTGTTGACAGCTAAACATCTTCATTCTCACATGAGGCATTACGGATGCAAATTGGCATTTTGGAGCATGTATGCAGCAACTGTGGAGATCATTAATACCTATTTGCAGCCTCATTTATCAGAGTTATATAAAGATTGGATGAGCAGTGATTAATCACTGCATATTGGGTAAACATCTTGTGTAGAGAAGTGTGTATTTTTATGCTTTTTTTTCAAGTGTGTGTGTGTGTGTGTGTGTAGGTCAGGTGCATGTGTGCGAGTGTGAGTATGACCTTACCCAAACTTTCTGACATTTTCCCACAGATGTCAAGGAGGCTTCGAGATGTCAGCCAAAAAAACACATTGATAAATCCATCCACCCACATACACGATCAATCAAATTTCTTTTAAAGCCAGTTGAGGCACAGATTTCTACCCCCACCTCCTTCCTCTTTTTTTTCTTTTTTTTCTTTTGGTGGGAAACCTTATTTAGACTTTACACAGAAATGTCAATCACTCCATCAAGTTTTTTATTTGCCGCATGTGATCATAAATTAATGCAATCATGGTTAAATGTGCCGAGATATCAACAATCCCGGAGAGGTCTCACATTTCTGGCTGTAACTAACAGATGGTCGTGGGTCAAAAGCTACTCGCTGTGTTGCTGCCAAGGTACAAACCCGTATTTCAGACTATTTAACAATTAGTGAACCTCACAGCATGGCACATTTAGATCATTATTGGAGAGCATCAATCAGAACCGCCGAAATCAACCGTGGCCATGCAACTATTACCGAGCCGTGACCACTTTTATGTCTGTGACCTTATAACAGAGGCTGTAAAACACATAAGGACTCCTTTATTCCCTTTTTTTTTTTTTTTTTTTTGGTTTCACGGAATCACAATGCTTTAAGCAACCCTACTTCAGAGTGCAAACAATTTAATAGCCCTGTTCTGGGTGGACACGCCGCTGGTATTTAAAGCCAGAATCCAATTATTAGCCAAGACATAATTGAGAACATTAAAGAGCTTTAATACCTTTAATACCTCATCAAAAAAAAAGTTGTGTATGGCTTGGTGTGTGTGTGTGTGTGCACGTGTTAAAATAAAATTAAAACAGTGTTCTCTTAAGTGGCTGGAAACTCTAACAAGCTAGCAGCATTATTGAGGTGGTGGGGGGGGGGGATTCCATGAGAAAACACCTCAGCAGGGCTTTCCTCAACATCCTCTTCCTCCGCCCACGCAGGCCGTGGCCGCTGTGCTAACGTACTAATAGACAGTGACACTGGGAACACGCAGAGAGCGCGGCGCTGCGTCTCCGGCAACAGAGAAGAAAGGGAGTCTGCAGGTTGTTTGGATCCGTCTGCGCTATTAAGACGTCAAACAGCTGAAGCGTAGGACTGTGACCGTTTCATCCTTCACCCTCTGAGGATCCCAAATACAGAAGCGTTTCCTCACCCCCCCCCCACACACACATCACATCCACGTTTCACTCCTGGTTTTAGACTCGTTGCCCGTGCTGTGGCCTCCAGTTGATGTGCTTGTAATATTTTATACCTTTTGCAGAATCGCGGGACAAAAGGGGATCAGTGCTCCCTTAACGCGGGTGAGCCACTTTTTCCGCTGATTTCGACGTTTCTGCTGTTTACCAGGTAAAGACCCCAGAGAGAACACAGGCTGGAAACTTAAACGAGGGAAGCACGTTTAACGAGGGAGGGGAAAAAAAAAAGCCTTTTCACAATTTGATTTTCACATCATGGCAAAAATAAGTTGGCGCGGAAGAGGATGGAAACCACCAGAGGTAGTGGAACACAACTGCCTCTCACCTCGCAGGGTAGAGACAATGATGAGAGAGGCATTTTGGGGGTTTTCATTCCTAACATTGGGTTTTAGAAAAATAGAAAAGACACATGACTGGCACGTTTTGTACTGAAATGTATTGACGCTGGAGTGTAACATCCCCAGCACTAATAGTTTCCATCATTTCATTCATCCGGAGAGCCTGGCTGATCATGACTGGCAGGACTGGCTGTTTCACGGAATATTATGGATCATTTGGCAGTTGATGTAGTAGGTAAATAGTAGAGCTGTCAATCGATTAAAATATTTAATTGGGATTAATCGCATGACCGTGCATAGTTAATTGCACTTTTTTTTCGTGTGTTCTAAATCTTTTGCATTTATTGTTGGGGAGTTGCAATACAAAAATTGTGAGAAAGATTGTCAGACAACCTCACAGGTTCAGCATTTAGCTTTTTGAAAATATGCTCAAATCATAAATCTGCAGTCGGCAGATGGGCACGTTGGCAGCTAAATGTCCCATTACTTTTTACATTTAAGCTGCACTAACCAACAGTTGTACAATGATAATGGAACCAATAACTCATGGCGGGGGGGGGGGGGGGGGGGGGGGGGGGGGGGGGGGGTTGTTCTTGGTGATGAATTCACAGAGAATTACCATCACACTCTGCAGCATCTTTATGCTCATTGTTTTGGTTTTACTGGCTGCAAATTTACTCTCTTGGTTCAAGCCCAAACTCTCAGCAGGCAGGTGTTCAGCACAAAAAAAAGCTATAAACAGACTGCATGTTTCTGCCCAGCACTCAAAGGCGGGCAGACAAAGTCGGTGACCGGCTGAAGAATATAGTGAAGCATTCCGCTGCTAAAGAGCCAGATATTTCCCTTTGGGTGATGGGAATTGACAGTTCAATGCCCAAGATTTTTTTTTTTTATTATTAAAACGCAAGGGTGCCACTGTATGTCTAATCGTGGCAGTAATGGGTTTAAAGACAGACTTTGTGGTATTGAGCCTGTGATCTTAGGAGAGACACACACCTGTTGGATGCTGCCACCTCCACATCTGACAGCCATTACCTCCCAGCTCAAATCTCCACTCCATTACACTATTATACCGTTGCCATGACACCACGATACCACCAAAGACGACAGCCTCATCAATCTTCTGCCGTTTCTGAACACGTACACACAAACACACGTGCGCGTGTACACACGCACGCACGCACACACACACTGAACTGACATGCCTATCTCAGGCCTCCTCCTGCAGGGAGTTTATTATTCTTTCTCTTCTGACATGTTATGTGTTCTTTTATCTTTGAATAATGCATGAAGCCTTTTTTTTTTTTAAACCCACTTGTACATTTGGCACCGACACTCAGTCAATTTGGCTTTGTTTTTCCATGCATTATAGAAGTCTGTCAAACCTCAAACCCCCTGGCCCTCCTTCTTTTCCTCCCTCCTCTCCCCAATAATCACACATCAAACTTACTGAAATCCTGTGCTGTTTTCAGGTTGACTTTGTGCAGAAGGCCCCATTTCAGCCAGACGCCCCGTCCCCCTGCAGCATGTCTAACTCTTATTTCTTACAGTAGGTTCTACTTAGGAGCGTCCAAACCTGTAACTGGGATCTTTCCCTCCCTTGTGCATTGTAATGGTGTCAGGGTGATAATGTAAAGTGTTAGCGGCGGGCTGGGTCACTGGCTGCTGTTTTGAGGCCTATGTGTTCTCTCAGGCCTCTCCTTTCCCAGCTCCTCTCCCCTGAAGCACTGTGGGTGTGTTTAGAGCATGCCCAGCAGGCCGCCCTCAATCACAAAGCCCTCTTCTTCCACAGCCCGAGACTGCCAGCTGGTGAGAGTGGCCAGCGTAAGTGTGTTTGAGAGAAACAGAAAATGTCCGCTTTAAAAAAAAAAAGTAACGACTCTATCTACTCCTCCCTGCACCGCTGACCTAACGAGAGGAAAAGAAAGAAAGGAGCAGACTTGGAGAGAGAGATGCAGGACTTGGATCTGGAGGTGGAATACATCGACAAGTTGGACTCATTAGACCCGGCACTGCAGGATTTTTATCTCCTCAGCAGGCAAGCGAAGGCTGATAAAGCTCCTCCACTCAGTAGCAACTCCAGTGAAGAGAGGAAAAAAAAAAAAAGGAACATAAAACACAAAGAAAGAATAATAAAGTGCTGGCTTCGGGCTTTTTCAGGAATCCAAATTAACTGCGGGTCATGTGATGTGAGAGCTATGGTAAAGCAAGAAAACGCAGCGGCTGAACTACATCACCCTTCTGCAGCGCTGGGCAGATCAACCATTCCCATGGGAACTCAAAAGAGTCCCGATGACCCGCCCACCACGAAGGCTTTTACCCAAAAGACGCGAGTTCTAAAGTAGGAGAATAGAAATAAAATAAAAGACGTGGGAGGTGTGTGTGTGTGTGTGTGTGTGTAAGCGGAGGACACAGTTTCTCATTTTGTCGAGGCCAGATGACACGCTGCAGACCCTCAGGACCTGGCTCAGCTGTACTCTGCGAAGACAATGACAAGTGGCTGATGAGCATCCAGCGTCGACCCGACCCGGGTCCTCAAACGGCACCAGTGGCCACCAAGAGAGATGCATCTGTCAGCTGTCATCTCCCCTAAAATAAAAAAAAAGAGAGTTCCTTCCTCCCGGGCTCCGTCCAGCAGTCAGGTTTCAGAAGAAAGACGTTCTGGTGCTCATCACACACGCCTTTGATTATTCACAACGGAGCTGGATTGCTGCAGAGGCTGAGAGCTGCTTGAGACGCGGCCCGTTCCAGAGTGACAGCAAGGGACGCTTAGTGATGCTACACTGTCCAAAAACAAACAGATGACTTCTTTCAGGGCTTCTGAAAACCGCTGGTCATGTGCCATGTGGGTTGATAGGGGGACGTGAGAGGGAGTAGACTCCACCATTCTGCAACGCTCTGCTGCTTATTCCTCCCCCGCGCTGTCGTTTTAATGTAATAAGTGACGGCAATCGGCTCAACCCAGCTTACAGAAAGACCGATTTTCTCACTTTCAGCCCTGCGGATAGATTAAAGTATCTGTAATACAACAGGGGTGAACGTTCATTCGTTTGTGATGCTAAGAGATATATAAAAAAGGCTAAAAAACCTGCTCTCAGTCACTCAATCATCAATCAATCATTGCCACGGTTTTCATTGGATATTGTTTATGCAGTAGGAGAACTGTTGGTCTGTTGATTTCTAGAGAGAACTTCTGGAAAAAAAAAACATGTTACTGTTTTTATTAGTATTTATTATGTTGTCAGCAGCACCATTCATCTCCATTGCATTGAAGTAGAAAGGACTCATGGATGGATATCTAATCTGTGGTATAAGTGAGATAATGTGCATTTGGAAACATCTACTGTGCACCACAACTCAACACATTTTGGTAGCATGTGGATTATGGAGCCCCACATTCTGGCTGTGGTCGGCCGAGCTGCAACGACTGGATCTGCTTACAAAGACGCTGACGCTGATCTCTGCTATTAGAGCAGACACTCACAGTGCTATTTCAGGAGCAGGCCCTGGGCCACAATAACTGTGTTTTATTGTTGTGGATGGAGCTTAAAATTAAACAAGCCACTTTTGAGCTTCGGTGAAACAATTTCAGTGGCACACGGAGCGGCCGCTTTAATGAGAAGGATTTGGGGGGGGGGGGTGGATAATAATAGGAACGGTATGAATTCAGAACACAAACTGGCTGAACAATTAAATGATAGGCCTTTTGACTCAGGAGCCATACGGAAGCACTTCAGAGAGGATCCCGCTTGGCTACGGTTTCACTTTTCATTCCCCCAAAACCATGATTATTCTTTTGAATTTCAACCCCATCAAAACTGCACTCAGACCTCGAGGCACCACGGCAATCCTCCGGGTCTGTGATTTGCATTTCGAGATTTATGTGAACACGTTTGAAGAGCTCCAGATCAAATGCAATATTAGAACATTGAACTATTTCTGCGGCTGCCTAAAAAAAAAAAAAAAAAGGAAATAATTACATAAACATAAACAATCCTAATGATATATTGAGATATGATGAGAGACGCAAAGCAGAAGGTTGGGGTTGTTTTTGCCACCGGTGGACGTTACCCAGCAGGCAGGGGAGGGTTGGGAAGGTCAAGAGGATTTTGAGTTACAGCTTCACACTTACGAGTTCTTGAAGGATGGTTTTATTTCCTGTTTATACACTAAATGGATCCACTTTGGCCCATGACCCCATCTACTGCAAACGTGATTGTTTGGGAAAAACGCTAAATGGCCACATTTCGGATTCTGAGTGGCACATTAATTATGTTGCTGTGTTTGGCCCATAGGGGAAATATTTATTAGTTTGTTGAATGCAGTGTCTCTGTCCGCGGCAGAACGGGCCATCTGTGACTGCCGGTGACCACAGTCCGCCGTTCGTTTTAAGACGGAAAGTGAGTTATTGGCCTTTCTCCTGTTTGTCTTTGCCTGTCCAGGTTTGTATTGGCAATGTGGCGACAGAAGAGAAACACAATCAGCCCCAGAGTGCTGCTCTGTGCCCGTCTTTCATCCATCACTTCAAGGGCTTTCGCAAAATTCCTATGCAAGCAATTAATGCCACTGAGCCCCGGCGCTGGGTGCTACCGCTCAAAGGCTGCACGCCAGAGAGGTCACAGAGCACGTATGACCTTACAGACACAGTGGAAACAACAGACAGGCATCAAAGCGGTGTCAAAGCAAGATAAAACTTGCTTATTAAGTCCATAAAACGTCCCAGAGCAATTTAGTCCTCGTGGCGTGTTCCATTCTGCTACTGATTGCACCAAAGCTTCATACAGCTGAGAAATGTCTGGTGTCATCAGGCAGAGGTGAGCACTAGTTCAGCCAGAGATTTCCAGCATTTACAGCAAATCCTACTTTATCTTTTTAAAAATCAGACAATCTTACGAAGGCATTTTCACCACAAATGTGTTGCCCAGCAGATCAACCGCAATGCACCGTGTTTCCTGTCTGAAGAAAGAATGAGACGCATATTTCTTGCTGTAAAAACCTCTCTTTACCCAAGTGCAGTAATGGAGGTAGGCAGAGTACAGTCGGGTTGTGACGCAGGCCGAGCGCGTTGTTTTCCTTGGCTTCTGGCCCACAAGGGTAAGATGGGGAAAAAGAATATACCATGACATGTCCTACTTTTATTTGTGTTGAACATTTTTTTAAATCAAAAAAACAAATGTCAAACAGCATTAAATTTCACTTGTGTTCTGGAGCTGCTTTTTGACTAGAAATAAAGGCTGATGGGATATTTGGTGGACGTGGATTCACAGTTTTAAAATCACACATGCTCACACCAACAAAGACTTTAATTCAATCGTGCTACATGTTTGGTGAAAGCGTTTCACGTCTCCTGCCTCCTAAACACTTCAAAATATAATCACCTCCGCTGGATCCTGACAACTGTGTTTTTGTATTGGCAAAGAAAGGCTGAAAAAATGATTATGAAAGGAGGAACATTTGCAGGCCAGACTCAGCATACTCAGACTGAGATGAGCATCTCATCACGTCGTGGCTCCAGAGCTCCGGCGTGGCGTGGCTCCGTGCCACCGGGCTATAAAGAGCGATGAGATAATCTGGCAGTGGTGGAGGTCCACTGTGGAGAGCGTATTGTCTGTGGTGGAGCTAATAAAGTCCAGCCATGCTGTCTGATCCTTGATCCTTGGCCCGGGTCCAGACCAGGCATACTGCTCCTGTCTCTCCACTTATCACCTCCTCTCTGCTCCCCCTTGAACTGTGACAGGAGGGCTTCCAGGAGCGGCTTTGATCAGCGTCTGCCTGTCATTCAGCATTAGTCACCCCAGGGGAGGGGCGTTCTCGCTGGACACGACGTGGACCAGAGTAGCGCCGGATCCTGAATGGAAGGGCCCGATGGGCGTGGAACAATCGGCCCTGTGTGGTGCGGCGGGCGGCCGGGTGTGAGCAGACAGACTCCGGTGCGTGCCACCCCCCCCTCCCCGCCCCCGGACACTGTCACGACCCGATCTGCCCTCACGTTACAGCTTCATCTTCCAGGATGTGTTGGTGAGATCACGAGCCCCAGCCGACACCTACACGCACCCGCTTTACGATCATTTAATTGATATTTAATGAGTTTTCCAGGGAAAACCTCTTTAGAATATTATTGAACTGCCAGTCGTGACATCAGACGTCTCCTGTTTGAATCTATCGTCTGCCTCATGTCTGGAGGAGGAAAAGAGTGTGTGTTTGTTCGACTCTTTTTCTTTTTTCTTCATTCCTACTGTACCGACACCGTGAAGCCAAGTCGAGGAGGGAGGATTGCGGAGTCGGCCTGCGACGGTATGAGAGGTTAAACAATGGTCTTGTGGCGACAGACGTGCACACACACACACGCTCAGCGCGTGCACATGTGCTGCAACATCTGACACCGCTTCCCCGCTGCTCCCACCGTGTCAGGAGGGGAAGTCCATTCATTTCACAAAAATGCCATGTGAATCAGAGAGAGTCCGGACCAGGGCCGAAGGTTTCAGTTTACACGGAGTCCCCACCTTAACAGCTTGTATCCGCCACATCTGAAAACCATTCATAAATAATTTTTATATCTCATGTATGCGAGGGCCATGATAAGGCAGACTGGGACCATTGATCATGAAACAATGTGGTCCGCCCTGAACTGTAAAAGTAAGGTAACGTGAAAATTGTGTTCGTTTAAAACGGGCAGCGGTGGAACGGCTGAAACTTGAGCAGCCGACGTCCCACTCTGCCGCTCAGTAGTCACAGAAAGCAGCAGACGTATCAGTTATCACAACCCTTTTAGCATTTCCTGTTCACAAACCAAACCTTGAGTTCAACTGAGAGGCAATCTATCACTGAGATTTATGATGCTGTGGGCACACACACCCTCACCCACACACACACACACACACACACACACACCCAGGGAGACAGAACGCAGGGCATGCTGCAGGATACCGGTCTCCAGAAAGTTATAAAATACCACAATTTAGAACAGAAAAGTAATGAAAATGAGCCAGAGAAATAGGAAAACAGGGAATCTAGGAGAAAAATCTTACAGATTTGAAATAAATCAGGGGGAGGCTGTGGTGCTGTCAGTTGATGTCTGATCTTAAATTGCGATACCTAGAAAATAAAAGAAATTAACCATAGAAAATCAACTATTTCGACGATGACAACGAATTTTTTTAGGATTCTTTTTTAGGATTTTTTTTGGGATTTAAATACAATAATAATATAATATATATATATATATATATATTAATTTACCCTTTCTGCCAGCGCTAATAATGATGTTACATTTGGCACTTACTTATTTCAGGCAATTCGTTTAATTTACATATCTAGCTTATTCCCTTGGCTAATGTTTATGTTAGACATGGTTTTGTCTTATTTATTTATTTTTACTTGGTCACTTAACCATGTGCAAAAATTAAGATTTTGATTCTTCAAATAACCTGATTCTTATCATTAATTTTTGTAACATTCCTATAACCTTTCTATTGATTAAGTTAAACAAATAAATGATCACCAACTGCTTTGATAATTAATGCTTTAGAGTGAAAAAGGCACAATACTCTAGTTTCTCAAATGATAAAACTGTCTGGTTTCTATTGTTCCCTATTACAGTAAACTGAATATCTTTGGGTTGTGGACAAAACATGGATCAGATTGACTTATTACTAAATATTAAAAAAAATAAAAAAATAAATAAATCAATAAATAAATTTTAAATTTGTATTTTTTTTTAAACAGTTATCTGCAGCTCAAGAATCAGTTACTACAAGAGCATGTGATTGGTGTTACAACCAGAAAAAAAACATCTCATCTTTCTGTCAGATAAGCTGATTGCCAGTGTTCGTTAAAAAAAAAAAAAAAAAAAAACCTTCCCCCGCCTTTAATGTTTCCCAGTCTGATGCCAGAGGCAATAATGCAGAGAAAGCTGGAGGTTCACCTTGTTCAACCAGGAAGTTATCAACAAAGGGCCTTCAAGGATATTAATGTAACCTGCGTTCCTGTGAGATTGGCCCCCGCTGCCATGGCCTTGACCTTACAGAAAGCTGTCTGGGTTTGACAATGCACACTCTCTGCCTCTCATACAGCCGCCAGCCTGTTCCACCACCACAGACAATAGATCCCATTAGACCGGTTGGAAGAAATGTTTGTGTTCGTGTCAACAATCGCCGCAATCATGAAATATCAAACTGATTCAACAAGACTTGGAAATATAACAACATGTTTTTTTTCTCGTTTTCCCCTGCCAATCTCTCCTCTCCTTACTTTCAGTAATCAGTCACTTACCACTACCGGGCTTTCCCCTTCCTGAAACCCACCAACATGACATCACCGCAGCAACGGTCACGTCCAATTAGAGCCCAGAGAGCCACGGGGGGGCCAAACCCCCACTAATGGGAAATAGATATCGCAGTTATTACTCTGCTAGGAGGGTAGATTTATTGGGAAATATCACCCATCGCTTTGCTAAATGATGGAGACAGAAGCAAATTAGAGCAGAGGTCAAACTGACAGATCCATCAAGCTATGAAAAGGCCATATTCCCAACGCATATTACATATCTGCTTTCTTTAGAGGGCCAGAGCGCCGGGATAGCTGGGTTTTTCTTTTAAGGAACCCTGAGGCCATTGGGTAAAAGTCAGCCCAACAGAAATAAACCCCATGTAAATCTCAGCATGACGTTGTACTGCATGTGTGTGGGCACATATCACGTTCGGCTAAAACCGCCGTGCATGCGTGCACAACATCATCATCACATCCCACTGCAAAAGTACACACCGTCCATTCTTCCCGCCTCGGACGGCCCGAGTTCAAAAACACACAAAACGTGAAGTGAGGAGGAAGTGACAAATAAGTGCCCTTTGATTTGTTTTACAGTTAAAATACTCGCGCTCATTCCCAAGTGTTTCGTCTATGTTTTCTGTCAATATTATGAAACTCGCTTCAATTCCCCCTTGCCAAATAAACCTCGGGTTTCACTCGGATTTTGTAAGGAGGGCTGACCTTTCCAAACTTTGTTTGACACAGGCAGCTACCGACGGCACGGGCTGCATTCCAACCCACCTACTATACTCGGAGGCATAGGCGACCTTGCCTGTGTTTCAACCGTTTCAATTTAAACGAGCCCCAGAAGTTTGGGGGACGAGTGATTGATACCTGTTCAAGTCTTTGCATTTTGTTGCACCTTTGTTTCTAGTTCCTTTTTTTTAAGACATTAGGTTAAAGTGCACTCTGTTGCAAATATTAAAGCCAGACCGGCCTCTGTAAGGCATGATGTATTTTATCATCTTTTTTAGAATTTAATACATCAGAGATGCATGTGCGTATAGCTGTAAACATACTAGTAAAGGTTTTATGGGTTATATTAAAGCAGGGCGCCGAGATGCCACTGCATGCAGGAGGTACTGATTTGGCCAAAATGCAGCTTTTAATATGCAGAGTAGAAACATTTGGAAGAAATCAAATAATTCAAAGCTAGGTTGTTGTTTACTTTCACTTTCCAAAACCTGGAAATCAGTTCCCTGGCCTAGAATTCTGCAAATTAAATAGATTTAACAGCTTCATACTACTATGGAAAACAGTAATCAGTATGAATGTAAGTTCTTCAAAAAAAAAAAAACAGCAAAACAGCCAACGTCACTCAGGCCAACATTGTCAAAGCCGAATAATTAAAGGATTTAGCCAATCAATCTCCCAATGCAATTTCCTCTATCCTGGCTGAAGCCCAATGGGGTTTAAGGGCAGCCGGTGGAGGTGAAGGTCACGGGCCTATGGGACGTGTTCAGGAAGTAGCAGCACACAGCTCGGCCTGTAATGAATATCTCGGACGTCAGAGTGAACACAACACCAGCAGTCACAACTCAAATCACACTCTCACTAGAATATTTTGCATTCCCAACAAACACTGCTCGCTCAGTTACCTCAGAGCCGTTCCCTCAGTAGCGTCTGTGGAAGGAGTCACACTGGAGACCGTATTGTATGAAGTGATAACTGAAAAACAACGTTAAGCTAAATAAATCAAGGGGGGGTTTGGCAATTATTGTTGGCTTGGCAGTTAGTATTTGCACACAAACACATGCTAGCAACATGAATGCGGACCACAAAAAAAAATAAGCTTTTAGCAATTAGTGGAGGCACACAGTCCGACATTGATGTCTCTGCTGGTTGAATAACACGGGCATTGAGAGATGGGGAGACACAGAACAAAGGCTGCATGTCAGACCTGGGAAAGAACATCGGGCCCTGCAAGTGTCTGAAACATATTCCATGTATTTTCCTTAATCACCAATCGGCTCCCATGTCGAGCGGTTTGAGTCCCGTTCTAAGAAAATATTCCGTCAGTCATCGAGATCTTGAGCACAATACGCCTCTCTATACCTCGCCACGGGCTGCGGAGACAGAAGTGAACCAAAAATGAATTGGATTCAGTCAGATGTCAATTAAACATGAAATAATACTCCCACAGAGCCCGGTGTACTGTGGGAAGTTTTTTTTTCTTTTTTTCCCCCCACACACACACACAAAAAGTCAGGGTGTCACATGAGGTAGAGATTCTGCCTTCCAGTGAACAAGACGTCTCCATTGCGCCGTGAAAAGGAACAAGATTAGGTGTCCACCTGTCCTCTATCTAAAGAAAAGAGCCGAAGGAGAAAGACAACGCCAAAGCAAAAAAAAAAACTATTTATTGAAACAAATTCAGAGCAGGAAGGGAAATATTTGGTTAGCTCGGCGGCGGCCGGTCGGTGGTGTTGGAGCCGTCCACGGTTGAAGTGGGGGGGAACAGCCGGCCCTTTGTTTGCCAACAGAATGGTGCGCTCCGTGGGGTCACTGCGGGAGGCCCAACATCACAGACACAAGGACGCGCACACACACACACATTCTCCGGCTCTCACTCACACACACATGTGCCCGCACATGCATGCACTCACACACAAAAACCATAACATTCCTCTGCTTCTATGAATGTTTTATTAACCACGTGAATGGGTCACAGAGTTACACCCTCTAGCATAACTGTAGTCTCCATAGTCACACACACACACATGCAGACACACACGCATACAAACACACTCCTGCTCTTTTTCACACTCACACACCTAGCAGGCACAGCGGATGATTCATGTGGTGGGATTCCTGGTCTTTCATTGCCCTCAAACCTGCGTTTCTTTGTTGGGTCAGACTGACCGAAAACCATGAATCCGCAGTTAAAGGCAGCCTGTAATTTAGCATCTTTGTATCCTCGCCCTCACTGCTGAAGCAGGGCATTCTTTGCCACAAATACGCATTAAAGGATTAGTTCACCTAATCACCAAAAAAATATTTCCTCACTTAACCGCTGGTATGCAGCCATGAAGTTTGTTTTTTATTTGCTGCCTCTGAGCTTATGGTTGCCGCCCCACAACAATGGAAATTTGGAGCTTTTATTGGAATTACTTTCCGTCATAATGTGAGCGTGTTCAGCATCGACAGCCTCTTTCGGGAATGACACAAAGAAACCAAAACGATGCTCATGGCTATAGATACCTCCATAGGTGATTTTTTTTCCCTCAAATTTAGTTGTAGTAAACATTAGAAATAACACATTTTGTGGTATTTGTCTTTTAAGTGTGTGGATGCAAAGCAAACAGTCACATGCTAGAAGGGAACATGGATAGCGCATAACTTTGCAACGCTAACATGCATGCGTGACTATATTTCTACTATTACGATCATGCCTAGCTGATTCACCACCAGGGTTGTCACCATACGAATATTTATAAATCTGATACCACAGAAGCAAACGTGTAGCCACTAACAAAACCATCATTGTTCAAACTTTGTTCAAATTTTGTGTTCATCCTGGGCCATTTCATTTTTTTTTTTCATAATCCTGTTAACAGTTAAACAAACAGACAACACTTAAAACAACACCTCATTGGCAAACGTAATAAGGACCATGCAGCCCCATGAAACTACAACTTGCAAACTCGTTTTTTTTTTTAAATGGATTGAATAATACTCTGTATAACGTGTTAATCGGTGAGATTTAGTGCTAATGGGCTTAGACTTTGCAGAGAACCAGGCTACCTGCCCCCCCCCCCCCCCCACTTCTTCCATGCTAAACTGAGCAAACTTCTTCCTGGCTCTATAACTTCATACTCAACTGACAGACACAAGAGTGATATAAATCTTGGCTGTGAATTGCTGCAAGAAGGCAAATAAGCTAATTTCTGAAACGTCAAACTGTTCTTTCAACGAAATGCGGCCAAGATAGCATCCCAAACAGAAATCTCTGAATAGAAAACAGAGCAGTAATTTACATGGGGCTGCAGCTTTTTTACCCTGATGTTTTTGCCTGAATATCAGGATCCTTAAAGCCTTAAAACAGCCTTTAAACTGACATTTGCACCTTCGAGTGACCTCTCGCTGTCGAGAGTGTGACCTGTTGTCCTGTCCAGACCAAGGTAAACTGGAAAGTCACTCACGTGAAGTTCCACCTTATGTCACATTTTTTCATTTTAATGAGCAGGAGACATTGCCTGTTAGTCCATTTCCCATACTCGCACCACGCTGTTCTTTTTGGACAAAGCGTGACAAGCTCAGTCACTGGAAGATGACCGGTTGCTGATTGGTCCAAAATAATTCCCCTGAGCCCACACACATGCAGCTATTAGACCCCACTGCCGAGCCCTGGAACGGGAGTGTCTCACCCAATGCCACACAAAGGTGTTAAACTAGGAGCTCTTCCAGAACCAACCATCAGTCCCTCGCCTCACTCACTCAGGCATGTTAATTCGTCACGTTCCTCCATACGACCGCACAGCAGAGGCTCCTGTTTGGTTTGGACGGCCCTGGCGAGAAGACCTCCGCGATGAACACGCTACACACGTGAAGCGGCCCACACATCGGTCCTGTACACATAAAGCAAACATCAGACCACTGGAATGACCGACTTCTTTTTAGACCTACAAGCCTCATGTCAGTTAACGTATTCATACACCGGTGATGCAACAGTTCGCTCTGCGGCCAGCGCGATGAATCCGCGGATGGACTTGTCCGTTTCACATCCTTTCTGATTTGTGGGAGAGGGGCTCACATTGCTGCGTGTCCACACTCCGTCTGAGAGTGGTTGTTATGCATCTGATGTGGCTGCATTTATTTATAACAATATGTGCGGGACTGCGATGCCAGCATGAGACCTGACTACTTCCACATGTGGCTTTGAAGATCCAATGGAAGCACAAGCACAATGCGATTTTTTTTTTTTTTGTTTGGGCGACCCGTCATTATATGCACCCACAATTCAGACAAAACGATGAAAGTCACACTGAAGTGACACTTGGGAACCAAAGCCCTTTGAATAGCCCTGGTCCCCCCCCCACACATGACTGCTGGAGATCTCTTGAGAAACATTTACCACTGGTTCCCCCTCATCCTGCTGTGTTTATCTTATTAATTCCAGTCTCGGTGATGCGGCGGTCCACTCAGTCACGATGGAGAGAGCATTATTGTAGATAATGCCCAACATTAATCTCACACTGCCCTACATATCCAGGGTTAGAGGTCAAAGCTATTTCATGTTGTCGTCCTCGTGCTTGATCTTGTATAAGGCTGTCTCCTCCCCAGGACTATTTATTATGACTCTAATGTCCTGGATTCAGATACATTATCACTTAGACTCTCCTGCTTGATCTGTGCGTGTGTGTGTGTGTGTGTGCACTCACGCATATGTGAGGTGCGTTAAAAAATGTTCAAGCATTTCAGTATAAACCCACAGCACTTTGTTAGAAAGATGACTCATTGCTATGGTGTATGGTAAATGCTCTATGTCCTAGTTCCCATATGCTACTTACTTTAGAGAAAATTATCCCATGTTGTCATAATCCAACAAGTCCTAAAGATTATATGACGAGGGCTTTTTAATGGCCTCTTAATAATAGAGAGCAACAGGATACTCTTGGGCAATTATCATTTGGTTTGGAAATGTATTATGTCCGAAAGGCAACTATTAATCTGTCAATGTCTGCTTTGAAAAGCTTTTAATTTACAGAGCGGTCAGTCTCAAATGCCACTCCGAATCCTCGCCGGATTTCTCACAGATGACACTTCACCAAGTAAAAAACACGCCTATATTCACACACAGTACATAACCACAACAATTAATCACGCTTTGTTTTTTTTGTCAACAGAGTATTAAGGCGACACGGTATGGTGAAAGGCCTAATCCTGCGTCATCATCTCGCGGCATGTGATTGCGTGCTATGACAAACCCATAGAGCATGCCTCTTCATCCAGCAGCTTCCAAACACTCTGCTCTCACACACACATTTCCAAACACATCTCGGGAATAGTCCAGATTTAAGACGTGTCGCGGGTTGGAATATGGTGAAAAGGAGTATCCTGTGGGGCCCTTGGGGGCCAAAGGTACTTGTGTGTTATGTGTGTGCGTGTGTGCATGTGCGCGTATGTGTGTGTGTGTCTGTATGTATGTGTGTGTGTGTGTGTGTGTGTGAAGTGGCAAGGACTGACCCGAGAGGCCCAGCTAGTTACAGCCTCTCTGCTGGAGACCACCACTTCCACAAAACAAGCATTGTTGGTACAGAGCTCCAGACACCAGAGACACACACTGGAAACAACTCTTGTGCACACACACACACACACACGCACATGCACACAGTATATGAAAATAGACACAATTTTGACAGAGTTAATGCAGTGTTTCTCATGAATAAAACTAAAAAAAGCCCCTTGCAATAGCCTTCTATCTTACATCTACACTGCACACACCTTTTTCCTGCAAAACTTTATCTCTCTCTATCACACACACACACACACACACACACACACACAGAAACGTGCATAACACACTGAACAAAATGTGGATCTCTGTCACCAACAATAGCCCTTGGGTGGTTGGTCAGACTATTATTGTAGGTGTTTCTATGCTAATTATGTGTGACTGGGCGTCTGTCAAAAACAGTTACTGGAAATAATGTGGTGAGCTGGAAATTGTGAGTTGGAATTACTTTGCATGCAAAGTTTAAAAAAAAAAATCCAAAGCCACTACTGGATCAATGGTATTGCTCCACCGTTGCAAAACAGCATAAGGAAGACATCATCATCATCATAGTCATCATCAACATCATCATCATCAGAGTGAGGTGAGGGGGGGTGTCAGCATCATGACCTCCACTTCTGGCTGTGCTCTACAGAGACCCCGTTGGCTGACAGCAGCATACGTCAGCACCTCTCACCGCTCCAGTATAACCCCCTCAAGCCTCTGGTGGTCACACACACACACACACACACACACACACACACATACACATACAGAAGTGTAAAAGTAGCAGCTCCAACTGTTGCCCGGACTAAACCCATTCAGCATCCACGGTCTGACAGGGAGGAGTGAGACGACTCACCGAGCAAGAAGCTGAGAAGTCAGAGGAGAGGTGGAACATTTACGCACAGACTTTTTTTGGCGAGTCTCTGAAGTCCACATTGGATAGTTTTAGTCCCTGTTTTTTTGCTGCTTTACCTCTTGGATTCTGCTTCTGCAACTATTCCACAATGCTCTCCACACACCTGCTCCTGTTGCTGCTGGGCTGTTTCCTGGGCGCCGCGTCGCTCAGGATCCTGAAAGGCGGCTCCGGGAGCGCGCAGGGCAGCAGCCCCCTCCTGCAGCCGTCGCCGGACGCCTCCTCGGACCGGCACCTGGATCAGGACATGGTCTCCCAGCACATGTCCAAACTGTACGAGCAATACAACCGGGAAAACCGCCTCAGAGATGGAAACACCGTCCGGAGTGTCAGAGCCAGCCAAGGTGTGTGAATACATTGATCAACCTGTCTGCGGTACTGATCGAATGATCAACGATCCTCAGGTGCATTTGTTTTAGATTTTGTGCATTACGTGCAAAAAAAAAGTGAGCAGAAGTCAGAATGCACACCTGATCCTCTCCATTGATAGTTATTAAAAGAGCTCAGTTGGGCTGCACGGCTCTTTCAGGCGCTCTAAATAGGCAGGATTACTTTGTAAGGGACGGGGAATGCTTTTAAACGTTTTTTTCTATATATATTCGGTGTGTGTGTGTGTGTGTGTGTGTGTGTGTGTGTGTGTGTGTGTGTGTAGCGCGCCGTGTTTGTGCCAGCAGCTGCGTCCTGCGCGGCGTCCGATCCATTACGCGCAGCGAATGCCTGCGATTCCCCGCAACAACAACAAAAAAAGAAAAGAAAAACCCGCACGCGCAGCCCCCGCGCCGCACACGGTCAGCGTCCGTGGCTCCGCGTCCCTGTTGTGGCTACGGGACATGCGGCGGTGACTCCGCGTCCTGGAGTCAAGGGGCTTAAAGCACAGTCGCTCCTTTCTGTCTGAGGCTGTTTTTATAAACACAACTCGTAGACATTTATATCCCACATAGTTCTCAGATGGCATATCATAACACGTGTGTATTTTTACTGCAGAGGCTGGGTGTAATCCAAGGAGAGATGTAAGGGAGTTTTCACAACAATGTAAGATCTGTTAAAACAGTTGATTATGTCTTGGTGTCTGGGCAGACAGTGCTGGCTGTATTAGGCTTTAGGGGAAGCTTTAAGAGAAACTGAGGTAAGCATTTCCATATGCAGGCTGAATCCGAGGTAATGTATATCTCTTGAGTCAGTCCATACTTCCGCTGAACTCTTATACAATGAACAATAACTCTGCTGTTGAAGTTAATGTTCATCATGAATATGTAGCTCTCTGCTCGCCCCCCCTCCCTCCTCCCCTGCCAGCCAGATCCCCAGAGTCTGCTTCCTCTTAAGGGCACCTTCTGAAATCCTACCAAGGCATGCGGCCATGTACCAACCACAGGGCTCAGTCCTGTAACACGGCCTCTAACGAGGAAAGGTGTTTCATTGTACCAATTTGGATTGTAACCGCAGGATAAGTGCTTTTGCTGTAATTTATATTTTTCCTAATCCATATATATATTTTTTTGCTTTTCATATAACACTTTATTATGAGGTTTTTCATTCCTTTTTTCATGACAACAGTTGTATTTCAGAAACAAAATGAATGAATAATATGAGCAAAAGCACAAAAAATGTGAGTTCAATTGCCGTCTCACTCCAGGACGCCCGTGCTTACACTGGAATACGCTTCCCTCATCTGATGAAGCCAAACATTTTTGCACGTCAGCATGGACCTGTCAGAGAACAAGCATAGAACCATGGAACATATAAAACAAATATTGGCTAATTTGGAACACAGAAACTGGATTATAAAAACACCTGTGAGCTACAAAACAGCTCAATTGTTTCCATTCAACACAATTTTTTACGATCCCAGATTTGTTGGCAAATCTTATACAATAAGTTTTGATTTTAAAAACATCAGAACAGGAGTCCGTGTCTTGTTGTTCACCTGACTGACCTGATTGTTGATTGATTGTCATTGCAGGCTCCCATGACCACAGGATGATGTACCTACTAAACCTTACAACCCTGCAGGACTCGGAGGTCATCCTCTCCGCCACATTCCACTTCCTGCTCGATCGTCGCCCCCATCAGAAGCCCTGGTTCTGTAAACGCTTCAGGAGCCCGTCCTGCCGCTCCTCACCCATCCACCCCGCTCCGTCCGTCAGCCTGCTCCTCCGCTCTGTCTCCTCGGGGTCAGGGGTCGGCCCCGGGTCGGCAGGGTCATTCCTGGGCAATGTGACCTTTCACCCCCACAGGAGAGGGGTGTGGCAGATGAAAGATGTGACCCAGGTCATAAGGGAGGCGCGGGACAAGGGTCAGCTCCTAGTGTCAGTGGAGGTGGACTCAGGACAGCAGTACCGGAGGAAACCAGAGGAGGCGTCGTCCGGCGGCAGCCTGCCCTACCTGTTGCTCTATGCTAACGACCGTGCCCTGTCGGAACCGAACAGCGTGGCTATGAGCCTGCAGCGGTACGACCCGTTCCCAGAGGGAGGAGAGCCCTCCCATTCCTCGCTGACCTCTCGCCTCCTGCACAGACCTAATTCCTCACAAGAGTTGAAGGGACGCATGCGGCGGGAAGCCACTCTCCCTTCTGACCCCATTCAGAATAACGAGCTGCCCGAGGTGGACTACAGGCCCGACGGGTACAGGAAAGAAGACCTCTGGGAGAGCACTTGGTACCTGGCGCTCAAACCCAAGCTCAAATCAGCGAGGAAGGAGAAGAAGAGAAAGAGCCAGGACGAAGGAGGAGCGCAGCGAGCAAACGAGGGAGAAGACTCCGAGGTACTCAAAGAAGTGGGGAAAACGTCAGAGGGCCTCAAGTCAGAGGATTCAATGGCGAAAAGACTTAAAGACAGCCGCACGCCAGCGGCGGACAGACAACGGCATGAGAGAAGGCATGAGGGGAGGCATGAGGGGAGGCATGAGGGGAGGGACGGGAAAAAGCAGAAGGGCATCGTCGCCCCTCAGTCGCCCGTCCTGAGCTTCGATGAACAAACGATGCGTAAGGCCCGGAGGAGGCAGTGGGGAGACACCCAGCACAGAGGCTGCTCCAGGAGGAACCTCAGGGTGGATTTTGCAGACATTGGCTGGAGCGAGTGGGTCATCGCGCCCAAGGCCTTTGACGCCTACTATTGCGCTGGGACATGTGGATTCCCGATGCCCAAGGTAAGAAACAAACATCTAAGGCATTCCAAAATGGTATCTTTTTTAGAAAAATCTAATTTTCTCCCCATTCACTTCTATCGCTACGCAAACCTTCTCCCAGGTGGCGAGGCCCTCGAACCACGCCACCATCCAGAGTATAGTCCAAGCCGTCGGGATCATCCCTGGGGTTCCCGAGCCCTGCTGCGTCCCTGAGAAGATGAGTCCTCTGGCGGTGCTCTACCAGGATGAATCCAGGAACCCTGTGCTCAAGATTTACCCCAACATGTCGGTCCAGTCCTGCTCCTGCAGATAAGGAAGGAGAAGGCGGCGGAGGCGGAAGGCAAAAACGGGACAGACGTGGAGAGAAACAAAAAGCAGAGCCGAAGGAGACCGACGCCTATCTCTGTTCGTCACGCGGTTTCTCAATACAGAGAAACAGTCACTTTGGGCCGTTGTTATTGGTTAAGGAACACGGGCTGTAGAGAAATCACTTCCATCTCTTCTGTCCCGCGGCAGCACACTTGAAGAGACATATTGTCTAGATTCTGCCTTAGAAAGAGGAACAGAGTCACACACACACACACACACACATGTAACATGTAAAGTCAGCACTCCACAGAGTGCCCTCCTGTTTTGATTCCGTGTTTGAGATGTGTATTAAGGATTCAGTGGACAGGCACATTTGAGGGATGTTTTCCTTTTATCTCCGTGTGGGCTTGTTTTCACTCACAGTGGATCCGTGTTCACGTTTTCTGTGGACACCAAAGGCTTCAGATGACAGACTTTATCAGCGTGTCATTGGGCAGCTCACACAGAAAAAACACAGATGACAGAGATTATAAAACATATTTCTACTTTTTTTTTTTATTACACAGACTGCGTACAGATGTTTTTACTTTGAAGCTAATCATATGCCACATTGTACATACATGCAACGTTAATTTGTTTGCAAGACAAAAAGGTTATTGTACATTCTAGCTCTGTACACCTTCAAAAAAAGGAAGTATCCAATGAATTGTAGAGAGCATCTGGAATTCATTTACACCCACGACCCCCCTCGTAACACTTCAAGAATGTCATAATGAAACCAGAAATATTTTTGTATTTTGAATGTGAAACTTGCTTGAAATGAATTTGTCATGGTTACTAGGTTATGTATAACTATATTTTAGATGAGATGGTATTTTGTACATGTGTATTGTTTAAATTATGGAAAAAAAGTAGCTGTCTATAAGTTAGAATAAAAAAAGTAATTTAATCCAATACTACAATATTATCGGTTCATACTGTCTCTGTTATTCTTGGATGTTACCTCGTATAACACCAGATTGTTAGGGGGGGGGCCTTTTTTGTCAAAACAAGCCTAAAAGAGCACCACTGTTCCAAAATAACTTCAGTACAAAGGCAGGAAGGTTCCACTCAAAGATAACCAACATTCCCCCAGAGCCCCTCGATGCGTTATTACCCCGACACCAAAGAGTCGGCCGTCTGTTGTCCAGCGACTAATGTGGCGGCTGTGGATTAATGGTTGATGGAGAAGGCAGCCACGCTCCAATGAGGACTTCAGCCACTTGAACTTCAAAACATGCTTCGCTATCCCTCTTTCTTTTTTTTTTACCCATCTGCCCCCTTAATTCATTTCTAAGTGCAGGATGCTCTCTTCTATTTTGTTGAACAGATGGTTGTAGGGGGGAAAAAAAAGAGATTCTCATCATATTCAGTCTCAGGAAGTGGAGCCGTCTGCTGCGTAAACAGCGTGTCGCACTGACAGTGGAATGACAGAAGTACCTTTTGATTATTAACCCATTACTCTGCGGTTGTTTCACCCGGAGCCAACAAAAGTTGGCACGGATCACCACATCTGTTTGCAACAACTGGACGCTTTGAAGCTCGCCATAGCCAAGACAGGACGGTAATTTTGTCTCAAAGACGGAGACTTTAAGTAATCTTTTGGGGGAGGAAGATGGAGCTCTCGTTGGCTACTGTTTATTGCAGTTAAGAATCAAACGTTAAAAATCGCTAAAAATCCAACAAATTGTCTGTATCGCATTTATAATTAGATACAGATTATCAACATTGCATAAAAGGGGATTCAATGTGGCCCAAATACTAACTCATAAGTCATTGCAAGGACTTGACTACACACAGGTGATCTGCATTTAGGTTGCACCAGCAATGATTTATTTGTTTTTTCATTGTTATGAAACGAGGTGATTTCTAAGGTACACATGTATTTTGTAATTTATATTTCTATTTAATTAAAATCTCTTGGTAGACTTAAAAAAAATCCACAATAAATCCTATTTCCTTCTAAAAACCCCAGTAGGAAAAAAAAAGTATCATCTTACCATACCAATAAAAAAACATAATAATCTCCCCTTTACCATTTGGTATTACAAGAGCGGAATTAAATGGGTGTTTCGTCTAATATGTGATGATGAGATGAAACAAATGCACCCTTTCTGGGTTCTAACCTCCATTTAAATTAAGACGATGACTGTAATTAGGGTTATTATAAATCATGTTTACATTAATAGATGTTTCAGCTTCAAAGTAGGCTGGCCCGTATGTAATGACACATCCAGGTTCATTTTTTCCCCTCATTTCCTGACGATTCCCTTCTACAGGACCTGCAGTCTGCTTTTACAAAGTGAACTCAATGTCAACCGCAATCACAGTCACAGGAGAGCACTTACAATGGTCAACCCCAGTCGAGAAAACCACAGTAGTCTCGGCTCGGGTTCTGAGCCCAGTGGGCCTACAGGCCAAAATGTAACGAGGCAAGTGGAGGGAAACCAAAAACAATATTTGTTTTTCCACATGATGACTGTTCAATTAAAGGAAAGCAATACAGCCATTATTAGAAAACAGAGGATTTTCTGTGTCTGGGCTGAAACGGCTCTTTCATCACATGGTTACTGAGCTCCGAGAACTAATAGCTGTGTTCATTAGGACATTGTAATAATAGAGTGACACTCTTCCTCTTAATCACCTGCTTCATCATGTAGACTGGGTGTCTTATTGAACAGTGTCCATTTTTCCCCTTCAGAAAGTGAAAAATAAACATGCGGCTACTAATTTCACCAATTCAACTTTTGTTAAAACAATCTTAAAGGAATCACCAGAGAAGTCTGTTCACTTTTTAAAAGTCATAGAAACATCGTGCCGCACTGTGTTCGCCCGCGTTTCTTGGCAGCGTTTTTGTCGTGATGTTTTCCAAAGAAACTTGATATATTTCCAGAAAAGTATTAATGAACTCCCTGAAGGCACCTGTTGATGGACTAATCGGTTCGTGGTAGACGAAGAAACCAGGGGGATAAACTCTGAAATAAAAGCAGATAACAGCGGTGTGGGTGGGTTTACGTCCCTGCTTACATTACACACACACACTGGTCCAGGCTTGACTTTCCCATGAACTTCATGGCTTCTTCCCGCCTCATTTACCTGCAACAGAGACGGCTATTTATGTCCATCTGTCCGCAGTGTGACCCGAATCTGCTGCAAGCTCACTGTTAGTGCAGAAGAATGGGGAAAAAAAATCACAAATACATGGCAGTAGGCTTGTGTGGATCCCATCCAGCTTTTTAAACTAGATCTTGGCTTCGTTTCTGAGCCTTGTGAAGTCAAACTTTTTTTTCTCCTATTTCAGCCCATTTCCTCAAATAGCTGCTTAAATAAAGGTTGTTTTTCCTGCATCTATGACCAAATGTATGTCTCACGTTGCCATGTGGTGCAGAAGAGAAGCTCATTTCCACAATCTTGGTGCAATCTTCCTATTGGTTTAAATAAAAGTATTATTTTTTCCATAGCTGTAATTTGCATAATCTAATCACACAATGTAAACATGTGAAATAGATTTATATTCTTTCCACAGAGGAAAAGTGGCACTGCTTTCAAGTGAGACCAACCTTATGGTGAAAGAACAAAAAAAGTCGAAAAGTCGGTTTCATTTTTTCTCTCTTTCTTTTTTTTTATAGTTTGAAAATGAATGTGCAAACACACTCGATCCACACCGCATGTACAAAGCAGAGAAAAGCCGATAAATAAGAAGATCGCGTCGGGATATTTTCTGACAATCATGAGCTGTCCGTATTTTTTTATCCCCCCCCACATCCTGAGTTCCATAAGGCACAAAACAAGCATGAACGTAACACACAGGACTGGAGGACAGACAACAAACTGCAGTGAGATCAGCTTCCACGTGTCTCTATCGTCATCTAGTGGACAAGCTGTGATGGCCTTTTGCTATTTTCTTTACACCTACCTACATTCACTGTTTTTTTTTTCTTTTTTACAAAGTGTTGTGGATCTAAATCTGTTAAATAAAGACGCTCTATGCATCATTCGAGAAATAAATATAGTTTTTTTATCCGTCCCTTGTTGGATCAGTTATGAGAAGTCATGTGTCTGGACAGGTGGTGCCGCTCTCGGAAGTACTCGTGGCAGATCGGACAGGTGAGCTTCTCCTCGCGCCTCCTCCTCACCTGGGACTCCGCCGCGAACTCCTTCTTGTGGTGCGAGCGCATGTGGAAGACGAGGTCGGAGGTCATGCGGAAGGACAGGTTGCACTTGGCGCACCAGTTCTGCACCGACACACCGAACGAGGTGAAGGTCGGCGGGAGGATGGCGAGGGACGAGGCGCTCTGCAGCTGGGCGCCCATGTTCCTGGACCAGTGCTCCGGCGCGTAATGGAAAGCGCCGTTCAGCGCCACCGCGGAGGGGGGCACAGTCTGTAAGTCCCCGCTGAGGATGTTGGAGGCCAACAGATTGTTGTATCCCATAACAGTCCTGGAGGTGAACGCGTCGGGCATCTCCTCTAGGCGGCTAGAGGGGGCTGTTGCCGCGCTGCCGAGATGCGCCGGGGCCTCGCTTGGAGAAGTTCTTTTGCTCGGTTTACAAAAAGCACTTTTCTGCTCAGTCTGACTGTTGGACAGGACCGGAGAGAACGCGCTTCTGCTGCTTGAGCGCACGCCAGAGCTCTCTGCTGTCTCCGATTCCGCGTCCACTTCCCTGTCGTGCGTAAAAGTCCCTTTAGGTTCCTCCGCTTCGCCCAAATTATCATTCTTACATCCCAAATGATCCGGTTTCACCCTGTCAGCCTTCAGCTTCCCCGCAGAGCCGGACGCATCTCCCGCAGCTTGATCTTTGCCCCTGGTCAGCTGCGTGATGTTGCCGTCGTTTGAAACATTCGTTTTCTCCAACAGGACCGTTTTACGCCCTTTGAGCTGCGGGGTTTCCTCGTATTTCTTTTTCTTGGGCGGAACCTCCGGGTCTTCGTTGCTGCCGGATTTCTTTTGCTCCAGATCCCTGGCAATGTTGTGGAAATCCGTCACGCGGCGTTGCCTCTTCACCTCCGCGTGCTTGTGCTCGTACGCCTCGCGGCTCCAGGTGTCACTTTTTACCTGGGCGCACAGGAAGCGGCAGTGAGCCAGGTACGGAAATTCATTCCGGAACATCTGGCTACATCGGCCACATTTGAACTCTGCGAAGAGACACGGGTGGCAAAAACAGTTATTAATAGTGAAAATAAAAATAAAGTGTATATATATATATATATCTTACAAGCTTCCATCAATAAAAGAAAAAAGGCGCTACAGCCTCTGTCGTCTCACCTTCACTTGTCCCCCTGGTTATATCTTTGAAGCCCAGCAGGTGAGACAGTTCCTGGTCGTACCAGACCAGCAGCTCTTCCTCCTGCCGGATGTCCCTCGTGGTCCGCACGTACAGCTGACCCGCTTTCAGGAAGGCCTCCGTGTTCTGCTCCTCCGTGTTGCGCGCAGCCTGCACCAGCCGCAGCCAGGACAGCACCAGCGCAGAATTACGCATGGCCTCAGGGTCCACCTGTTGGCGAGAAAATCAGCCACATTTGAAATTCTATCTTTCCTTACAGCCATGACACGACTCACTTATTGATGTGAATTAATCCGAAAACGGCGTCGTGGCGCACACAGACTGCAGGTGGAGTTCTCCGGAGGTGCGAAACTCACCCGGAACACGTAGGATTTGGATCTCTTGTCGCAGGATTTCTGCGCTATGAAGGCGATGGTGTCGTAGAAGGTGTGCTGGAGCACGCACGGACCGAAGCACGTGCCCGCGGGGATGCTGCGCGTAACGACCACGCTGGTGTACAGGTCCGCTGGAGGCTGGAGGAATTTACTGTCCCCGGCCCAGATGGACCGCGGCAGGAAAGTGTAATCCATCGTTAGACTGTAACGAAATGAAAGGGTTGTGGTTGGTTAAGCATACATGGGGGTTTAAAAAATGTTGTTCCAAAATGAAGGTTACGTCTCGACGCTTAGAAGTTCATCGATAATCGAGTTAGACTTAAAACACGAGGAGTAAAACCGCATTTTAATGCGTTTGATTTAATCAGAAACGACATTATAGTGACCAGAAGCACAAATACATGGAATAAAATGTGGGTTTTACTGGTCTGGTGTGTGCTGGATCTGGATCCAGCTGCTCCGAAACCTGGCACGCTAAAACAATTCCCTGTGATTTAAAAAAATATATATACATATATATATGTAATAAAATTGCGATTTTTTGCGACAGTGAAATTTATATTCTAACATTGAAGCAGGCACAGCCGGTACCCAGGCAACAAAAAAAGATGATTTCTAACGTCCTTTGTCTCAGTTTTTTTTCAGTCGGTTTGTCCTTTTGTTTCCCCATCTGCTGTGAAGCCAACTGCCTCACTGTGCTCAAGAGAAGTTAAATTCCCTTATTTCACATTTATGAAAAACAATAACGAGCACACATTTGGTGACTGGTGATTTTTATTTTATCCAGCTCTGAATACAAGTATCAGGAATAGATAGAGTTTTTTGTTATTAGTATTATTTATTGGTGACAGCTGACTGCAGCAGCACCATGACTGAATGATGCTGATCTCGCCATCAATTACCCTAAATAATATATTTTTTTATTAATAATGGGTTGAAGAAGTCTTGCCTCCCTGTGAAGGGAGCACATCGCCTGCTGATGGTGTGGACTCACCCGCTGGACATCGGAGGAGCGTGTCCGTGTCCGTGTCCGTGGCTCGTGGCTCGTGGCTCGTGGCTCGTGGCAGCAGGTGCAGTGGGTCCTCTGGCGTCTCGTGGCGACTGCAGGACGAGCAAGTTCTTCCCGACTGTCGTCTCCCTGCGCACTGCCGCCCCCTCTCAGCTCCCACTCCCACTTATCCCCTCACAGAGCCGCTGGAGCGTTGCGCATTGATATGAACGCGCGCGCACACACAAGCGCGCGCACACAGGCGCGGAATTTACTCCCCGGTGGCAAATTCTCTGTTCAGTTGACTTATTATAGCCTTTGCTATGTAAATAGAGAGATGCAAACACTGATATCATGAAGATCATGATCTTTCTTTTTTTTTTTTGGGGGGGGGGGGTCTGATGTAGACACTTAGGGAATCACATAAGCACGATAAACTTTTCACCTTTCAGCGGGAGACGTTTGAAATATAATATAGCCAGTTTATCTATTATAATGTAATTAACATGTGATGTTTCCTGAAACTGGGTTAAGAATAGCACAAAATGCGGTAGAGCTCACGCAAGCCCGCAGCTAGTCAGATAATAATCATTATCATGTGCGCGTGGAGCCGCTCTGACATCTTATTGTTTGTCAGCATAATGACCTGAAATGAAATCACTCCACTAATTGCGCTTTGTGCAGCGTGGCTACTGCACATCCAACTCCAATTTCGGCGTGTGCACGCTATGTGGGATTGAACCAGTCACGTTTTCTGGAAACAATAAGCCCAGATCCACGGAAGGAGCTGGTGGAAATGGTCTCGGCTAACGTGAGTAATGGGGGGAATTGTAAAAATTGGCCACCGTTCCATGATGCAGCAGGGTGGTCTGGGTTTTGCCACCGGGCAAATGCATTATTCATAAAGTAAATGTTTCTGTCTCTTGGGTATTCAGTGGATTATTTTGCATCAAAGCTTTGGTTTTTTGGGTAAATGTCCTGGTGGTTATCGAGTTTCTGTAATTGGAGAGAGGGAACACATGAAAGGTCCTGCAGCACACTCACAAGTCACAACTGCTTGGATCAAGCACAAATAAACACAAGTTATATATATATATATATATATATATATATATATATATATATATATATATATATATATATATATATATATATATATATATATATATATATATATATATATATATAGTGTTGGGAGGTCTGACGGCTCAGGGTGGCTTCATATCAGCATCATATCCTGTTCTGAAAAGATTTGCATTCAGGCCCAGAATTGTTTGCAGTTCCTCTGATGTTCATTTGGGGGCGAAATGCCAGAGAGCAAAAACAAAAAAGAGAGAAAATAGAAAGGAACACTAAAAATCTAAATTGGAACATAACATTAATTGTTCCCTAACAAATGATGGGTTAATTAAATACGCCAAGTCAGGTAACCCCTGACCCCATTAGATAAATTCTGAATACCAAATAAAATATATAAATTTAATGTGTAAATGTAAAAGATCTCAGACTTGAATTTGAATAATTAAATTAATTATGTGTGTGTTTTTTTGTTTTTTTAAGAATGGCAAAACCAAGGTAGACATTGCACAGACGCTCCTAAATGTTGTCTGTATTTTGGATAATCCCACCTCAGACAGAAGGGATCGGATCATTAGTCTACATGCTTTGTGAGGGGTTTTTTTTCTCTGTGGGAAAGTGGAGTTTTGTGTCTCTCCTCGGGTGTCGCTCCTCTCCTCCATCCTGCCCTGCCTCGATGCGTTTTTTTCTCCCCTCTGATCTGAGAGCGAAGACTTGGGGAGAGAGACCGGCTTTAAACTCAACAACAGACTCCTGCGCGCTCGGTACGGCTAAGAACACCAGGGGGGAAAAAACAACGCGATCGATTCAGAAGCAGCACGAAAAAGAGAGAGAGAGAGAGGAAGAGAGAGAGACAATGTGAAGATCTCGAAGTTGTCCCAGCGCTGGAGTAGGAGTCAACAGAACCGGGAAAGATGGCGAGGACGCAGACTCGCATGTTGCTCGCCTGGGCTTTGCTGGGAGTTCTCCTGCTCGCCGTGTCGGTGAAAGGGGAGCAGCGGGAGGGGGAGGAGGAGGAGGAGGAGGAGAGGTCCTGCCAAGGCGCCTTCGACCTCTACTTTGTCCTGGACAAGTGAGTGTCCGAGATTATTTACGGCTTTTGTTACTTTCCCCTTTGCTGCGCATTGCCATGCAACCGCCCAGCTGTTTGGGAAACGCCGAGCGCATCAGCCGCGTTCTGCCTCCGCGTCCCTGTCATTGTTGCACGACGCCAAAGTCACATAGAAGTTAGAGCTTGGACAATCAGAGTTTAATGTTTATTAAATACTCTTTCTTAAATTGTTTTTTTGTATCATACAACCTGCCCCTAAAACATGATTGCGTGTTTCGCTCGGTTATTAGTGCTTGTTTTGGTATTTGTGTCGGCATTGTCACGTTAAAGCGTCCTGGACGAACACGTTCACGCTCCGTTTTTTTTCTTTTTTTTTTGTTGGAGCTGGAAGTGTTTTCGGACACTGGGACAATGCCTTTTTCGTTCCGTCCGGTTCAAAGTAGTGAGGCAAATACCCACGGGATGTGGGCTGGGCGAGCAGGATGGATAGAGTTACAGGCTGCTGACGCCTGCGCTACACAGCTGCAGCAGCTGCGTCTGCGTCTGCAGCTGCAGCTGCAGCTGCTGAACGAGCCATCCACCTCTACAGGAACTTGAGCTTTAAGCGGACACCTTTACCTGTGTCGTGCTCTTCTGCAGGATGTTCCAATTACAGAAAAAAAAAACTAAAACACATGCTTCATACCATCTGCAACATTAAGGTGTGAGAGTGGTGAAAAGTAACACACTCAAGTACTGTACCCAAGAGCAATTTTGCCATACTTATACTTTACTTGACTATTTCCATGTGTTGCTTCTTTATACTTCCCCCTCCACATTTCATTAGGACATATTGTACTTTCTACTCCACTGCATTTATCTGGTAGATTTAGTTACCTTTCAGACAGATGATGATTATAGTATTTTACATAAAACTCTTACATACTTCAATATTACATATGGGTCAATGACAAAACTGCCATGTGGTGTAACCCTAAAATCCAATCCAATCTAAATTGTAACTTACAAAAATCACTATTGTGTTAACAAATTTTAACAGACCGTTAAATGACAAGAAACCAACATGAACACAGCGTGCAGATTTCAAGAGACCCAATGAATGCTTCGTAAAACTCTATTTTAAGTTTTGACTTTTTCCTCTTGCCAACCATGATTTGCCACTGACCTATATATTTATATAAATTGATGTCTGTTTCCGTTTTTAGATTAGCTGTACTTTTTTTGTTGAAAGGTGCCCAATATTATAATAATAATCAATTACCATAATAATACATTGTACTTAGATAGCTGTATTTTGGAAACTCAGAAATGCTTGACAAAAATACAGAAAACAGAAAAAGGGAATTTTGGAAAAGCCAGACACTAATATAACACAGTGTGTACAAGTCAAAGTTCTTCAGACTATTTTATTAATATATAGCTACTATAACTACTTGTTTTGCAGTGGTGCTACTCTATCTTTAGAAAAATTCTAACCTAGATATTAGACTAATCCTAAAATGACCCCATTTCTTATTTCCAGGTATGATTGTCTTTGTTTGATCGGGCGCCATTAGAGGGTTGGCAGGAAATGAGGTGTGAGAGAGTGAGGATGTCAAACAGCCTGGAATCAGAGACCTTGCAATTACTGTTAGATCTTAGATCTCTAGCAGCCGCACAATGCCTGCAACCATATTTCTAACAATAATACCAACTCCGAGATGAAGCCTGACCAAGTCTTTGAAAACAATATTTTACTGACGTCCCCTGAAACTCAATAGATTGTATCGGATAGATTGCATCAAATGTGCGTAAGCATTGAAGAATGCCCATTTGGCCACCACAAGCATTCCCAAGTCATTGAATCTGATAATCGTAGGATTTTTTCAGGGTACATGGTCAGCGGTAAAAAATTCTTGCCAGTTTTTCTGAGTCTGTGAGTTCGACTGTACCAGCGTTTACCCGTGTGTGTGTGTGATCTCTGCAGCTGTAGCTAGGCCCACATTAAAATGACATTTTTGCCATAGCTTGGCTCGAGTTGCAAGGTGAGAATATGTTCATGGCCACAGAACAATCGCACACGTCAAAACATGCTGAGCCGAGACAGATAGAATGACAAAAAAAAAAAAAACTCAAGGTAGGGTTGAATTTTTTTTGCCTCCTATTTGTGTAGAAGAACTAGATGTAGAGAATAGGTCATGTTTTCAACAGACGGAGTGCAGGGAAACGATTAAACACGGCGGTGTATGTCATTAAGGGTTAAGGTACTGTTTAAAAAAGATGTTTGCATGTCCTCAGTTGCCTTAAAACGCTCCTGAGCCTCGAGCTGCGAGGTGGACATGCGGAGTGACATTCCCCCTCCGGGTTTTAGACCATTCGACTGTCCACGGCGGCGTTGTTTCACCCCCGTTCTTTCAGTCGTTACCCTTTGCTGCAGAGAGGGTTCCGGAGTAGCTCGGGGAACGTGGCACATCACGCATGGCCAGGCCTCTGGTACGCCTCTGTTATTTTGGCTGTCTGGACCCGCGTGCTTCGGCAGGCCTTCAGGAAGCTGCTGCTCTTTCCTATGAGGTGGCACGGGCTCCACATCTTAAATGTCGCATCTAAGGCTTTAGTGAAGGGGGAGCAAGGGGGGTGGGGGGGACGGAGGGGTAGGGCATCCGACTCGCGTGTTTGGCTGTGGCCTCACTGTCCGGAGGGACATGAGGCATGCTGAGTGGAGAATGTGCGCGGCCCCTCCGCTGGAAGCATCTCGGCAGACACGAAATGAACGTGCACAAAATACGTATATACAGTGATCCCTCGCCACTTCGCGGTTCACTTATCGCGGATTCGCTATTTCGCGGATTTTCATAATGCATTTTTTTTTTTTTGTGCATTGTGTTCTGCATTCTGATTTGCTAAAAACTCACTTTCGCTTCTTGTATCAAAACATGCTACGAATTGTGCTATCATTTTGTCGTCTCGTTTGCAAAGAAGAAAAAAGAGCGACAACAGCTCCCTATCACTATGTTGTTCTCCCGAACAAACACACCTGCACCGCGGGCTTCAGAAGAAGAGAACACTGCAGAGCGCAGTCAGGATGCAGCGGCCCAGTCTGAAGAGCAGTGAAACGGCCTACACGCGAGTCACTGTATTTGTATACATGTAATATTGTTAATTGTAAAAAAAAAATAAAGTTTTCTATTTCGCGGATTTCACTTATCGCGGGTCATTTTCGGAACGTAACCCCCGCGATAAACGAGGGATTACTGTAATAGTAAAAAAGCACCTTCAAGCTCCCTGCATTCCTGCACTCGACGTCTGACCCGCACCAAATACCAGGCCTGCATTCTCCTCCTTCAAGTGGTAATCCGCAAATCGAATAGTAGGTGTTGTGTTTAATGGCCGCCATCAAAACAGAGACTCGTTCCGCTCATCTAAGTGCTCTTGGAGGCACGCTGCCAGCATAAAGGCATTAAATTATAAATGTAGGAGCGAGGACTGGTTGCTGCAACGCTTGGACGATGCAGAACCGGAAGCTTCTAATATGAGTAGTGAAGATATAGTGTTTATAGTACATGTGCTTGTATTATTTTTCATCATAAAGAATCATTTGTCTGTCTGTCTGTCTGTCTATCTATCTATTGTTTATTTGATGTGAAATAATACAATAGTATAAGCAGTGTTTAAAAACTTCTTTCTGTCCTGCACACTGGTTTGAAGCTGACCTTTTGTTCCTAAACTAGATTATTTCCTTGGATTTGAAAGTTTCCCCCAGGAGAAAAAAAAGATGTCTGGTTAATCAATGGGTGGCACAGAGGGGCCTTCATGAAACTAACCAGCTCACTTGTACGACCCTGTTACACACAGAGCCCCCCCTCCCCCCTCCCCCTCCTGTTTGATGTCATTGCATCCACTCACACTCACATTTACCCCCTGCTGGGTGTTACTTCTGCGTCCCTCTGTTGTTCATGTCGCAGCCTTTTCACTCGGCGGACCCCCAACCTGTTGTTATACTGGCTGCGCTCTCTGGGACCATCTGTTCCCCCTCACTGTCACACGCACATTCACACCAACACCGACACGACACACACACACACACACTTACAGGCCAGCTGCCTGCTGTATGGTCCCTGCTAGAGGCAGACTGATACATCTGTCCCTGTCTAACCTCAACCCTCTGGCCCAGCAGCAATTAGCCCCCATTAGTGCCCCCCTGGGACCGTGCTTCATTAAGGGGACCGCCATGTACACAGTGGCGCATCCATGGGATAATCAGCATCTCTCACCGCTGACAGGTTACAGTCCAACGTGATGGAATGTAACTGAGCAGCCAGTGAAATGTCCTCAGCCCGTGCTGGCTCTGAGTCTGTGAGAGTTTAGTTTGGAGACCCTCAGAAAGCGCAGCGAGAATTCCTCCAGCCCAGATGATGCCCCAGTCAAATACGATCGGGGCTACTTTCACCGGGTGTTGGAGGCAGGGCCTGAGGTCGGACATGAAGATCGGCGGCTGTGGAGCTGATATATAGCCACGCTGTGTGAAATTACCTACTGAGTGCAGGATCATTAGCAGCGCTTGTTCTCAGAGCAGCTCGGAACAGAAAAGGCCTGACTGATCAACTATAGAAGATGGTTCAACGACAGTAAACCAGCATGTGTGTGTGCGCGATGTGAACTGGATGACTCTTCTCACTGATTTAGCAGACAATAAGGCTTTGAAAATCAAACTGGATAAAAAGCTGGACAAATCAATGGAGGGTAAAAAAAAGAGTGGAAACAAATCGAGAAGGGAGAAAAAGTGTGTATTTCTAAAAGAGAGTACACTATGCAGTACACTAACATTTTTTATATATAAATGGTTAACTCCATATTGTATCTAGCACCTATAAAAATTGAAAGCCCTATGATTATTTCCATAAAATACATTCTTAGATTCTGTTTCAGTTTTCTGGAAGCAGGTTTGAAGCTAAGTGCTAATAACCTCCATAATGACAATGTTAACACGCCGGTGTCCTGCGGGCATGTTTGCATTTGCTCTCTTAGCGCTGAACACTATAAATAGGCTTAAGGTGAAAGAGAACGTCATTGGCTTTGATGGATGACGCTAGGGGGGAAGTAGAAAAGAATTTATCTTTATTGTCCAGCAGAGTGGAAAATTGTCTTCGGCTCACAAAACATAAAGACGGGCCACACGTGATTCCTACAAGAAAGAGGCAGCATAGCAGTCAGTATTTATAACAAACACAGAGACAAGGTCTCAAAGCTGCTAACGCTATGTAATAAGGGTATAAATAATAAACTTCAGCAATACCCAAGTAACGCATGATGATTTCATGTCACGAACTAATGCAGAATATATCTTCAATCCTGTTGCTCACGTTAACAAATGGCACTAATAATAGCTCTATGTTTCATAGTCAATTAATTAACAGTAATTCGTGGTTATTTGAAAATCCCATATAATAGAAAGTGAGATTTCATTTTCAATCCAAAGGAAGGTCTTACTCTTAGAAGGTGAGCTGCACACTTAGAAAATGTGCCTTAAAACAAGCTGTCAGAGACCTCTGTGAAGCTGTGATGTCACAACTATACAGAGACCATTGAATCCCCCAATCACAGCCAATCAGAGGAGAGTTTGCCTAATATTAATGAGACAGACACACAACATGAGCTCCAGAGAGAAGCTTGAGAGAGGAGATGTGAAACTGTACAGAGTAAGTATATATCAACCCTGGCTTCAAATAAAGTAGAGGACCATTAATAGAAAATCACCAGACTTTATCCTCTGGGCACCAATGATGTCTGTACTAAATACCATGGCAATTAATGGTGCTCGTATGGTTTATTTATTGCTAATCAGCTGCAACACATTTATGTTTGAATGAGTAAGCTCAAACGTCAAGTGACATCTGGCTGTGTTTCCTGCTTATTCTATTTCATTTAATAGGAGTCGTTGGCTGTGTCTGTCTCTTAGATTCGTCATCTGTGGCAATAATAACCGTCCCCTGCTGTGGTTGTGTTTTGTTTGTCAGATCTGGGAGTGTGAAGAATCACTGGATAGAGATTTACTCCTTTGTGGAGCAGCTGGCAGAGAAGTTTATCAGGTACACTCAGAATGAGACGTTTCCCCTTTTTTCCTTTTTTTGCTTTTGGCTCTGTGTTTATTTAAACAACTGCGTTTTTCCCTCAGCCCCATGCTGAGAATGTCCTTCATTGTCTTCTCCACACGAGGAAACATCATCATGCAACTGACTGAGAACAGGTGAGAAGACCCCCCTCCATCTCATCTTTGTGTTCTTTTTTTCAACGGATTGTCATGCAACTCAAGATGCAAGTTTCCTAATCATTCCTCTTGAGAGAACCCAGCTCTTCTGGTGTATTTATCCTACCGTGTGTGCATTCACCCCACAGAGAGGCCATCACTGGTGGCCTGAAGGCTCTACAGAGGGTAATCCCTGGAGGAGACACATTTATGAACCTAGGCCTGGAGATGGTGAGGCTGCTTTTAAAAGATCCAACACACTGACCAAGACTAAATCTTATAAGATCTGCCTTTGGCAGCTGGAACCAATGAGAATTCAATAACTATGATTAGTGGCTTAGATCATGAAAGTCTTAAACTCTGTGCAAAAGTCAGCCATTCTAGATTACACATTATTCCCTATTTCCCTGTGGCCAATTTCTCATCTTACAATCTATCGGACGAAAATTTAGGTGGATAGAATTTCATCCCTATCCTCCAAAACAGGAAGATGGAGATGAAAACATTTTTTCCAAATTCAGAAACCTAAAGGGAAGTCCAGTTATAAACTAGCATTTAGTGCGTTGGCCAGATCAGATACACACTTATCAATCATCTCTGTTTGAAACACAGTCCCAATGAGCCCACACACACACACACACAGGAAATTTGACTTTTTATGATGTTTGTCTCAAATTGCACTTTTTTTTCTTAAATAACTGAACATGTTGCAGTCGTAACTGATCTCATTGTAATTGCAGGCTAATATGCAGATAAATCGTGAGAAGTCTGGTAAGCTCAGTCCAGTGTTTTCTGCTTGTTACGTTTAATTTAGGACATTGCTATTATATTTGGAGAACTAATCTGTGTTTCATACAGGGACAGCCAGTGTTATCATCGCCCTGACTGATGGAGAACTGAACGAGTGGCAGTTTGACACGGCTCAGCGAGAGGTAAGACATGTCGTCAGGTTCAAGCTGTTTGTTCACTGTACACTTACGTCTGTTTTTTGCTCTTTGTCATTTCAATATTTGATATTGTTTCCCTGGACTCATTTAGGTTTTCACTGTGCCATTTTGATTGGACTGAATTCAAATGCACAAGAATTTTTATGCTCCATTAACTGTTGAAGATTAAAGATTCATTACTTTATTGGCATTTTTTACCTAATTGATTTACTTTGATTTTTTTGGTTTATTTGTCAAAGACCAAGTGTTTCATACATTAAACTCAGCTCATGTGGAAATATGTGCAACACCAGATTTAGATCTGCAGGCCCCAAATAAACCAATACCATAGGACACATAACAAAACACAACACAAATTTAACTCACAAAAAGTATATTAGAAGACATGTTCTGTAAAAATAGCTATTCACTTTCCTCTTCCTTTAGAGTGCATACAAGCTAAAGTCTTATCCTCCCTCCTCATTCTCCTAAACTATTTGAAATTGTTTATGTGAGGTCACTTAAAACTAAACAATATTTAACCAGTATAACACGTTAGTATCAGTGTAATTACAAGACTAAAGAGCTTGAGTGAGTGTCTTGGTTAACCATTTTGGTTCATTTGTTCTCTTCTTGCAGGCTCAGAGGGCCAGGAATATGGGCGCCATTGTTTACTGTGTAGGGGTTAAAGAATTTAACCAGACCCAGGTAGGAATCACAGAGGGTTGCACCAGATACCCGTACACGACATGGCAAATACAAACTTTTCCGTGACTGTGTATGTTTTTCTAGCTTGCAACTATTGCGGACACTCTGGAACATGTGTTTCCTGTGTGGGGAGGCTTCCAAGCCCTCAGGGGAATCATTGACTCGGTATGACGCAGTCACATCGCAAATATCCCCCCCAGAATGCACGGAGAGAAACACGCAAAATCATATTGTATTGTCAATTGTTTCTATTTCCTCCTCTCAGATCATCAAGAAGTCCTGCATCGAGATCCTAGCAGCGGAGCCGTCCAGCGTGTGTGCAGGAGGTAAGAGGTGTGAGGAGCGGAGGTTCTCCCCTCCCGGCGAGGCATCCGGCCTGTGTGATTTTGTAAAACGACAGTCATCTGAAGCCTCTGGAGTAGAACATGAGGCTGAGTAATCGCATGGACGCTCATGACCGTGGAGTGACAGAGAACGTATTGTCATTCACGGCCGGGGGAAGATTAGCATAGCTGCTTCGGCCCGGCATGTGTGCAAAAAAAAAAAAAGTGAGTGTGGGGGGGGTGTTGGTCAGAGAAATTAGCTGTGAATCTTTTAAGCATGGCTGCTTCTCTGGCCTAGTTTGCTACATTGTATGTGTTCTATTTGTTTCCTTTTCTCCCATGGACACAGAAAGGGTAAGAGCTGAGCTAACACACACAGTGAAGGAGCCTTTATTGGTAATGAGCACGATGGATGGGTTTGACATGACCTTATTAGGACTCACTTAAGTGCATTTGCACCCATGCTACCACGGCAACCAATGGAGATCATCATCCATTATGGGATATGAAGGACGGGAAAGTGTGTGGTCGTAAGAGCAGAGCGGCACAAAAGGAGAGGAGAGGAGGAGGTTCTCGAACAATGAGGAAGAAAAAAAAGGCTTAAAAGGACAAAAAAGAGGCGGATTTAATATGGAATCACAGTTGTCTTAATGTGTGATTAGAATCTCTGGTCTGTTGCCAGAATCTCAGTGTGTCACCCGACATTTGTCCAAACATCCTCTAACGGCCTCATTTGTTATTCGATTGATGAGCAGCCTAATGGTCAGTGAACTAAGAAACCCAGGACCCACTTTAACCAAGCTCAACTCTGGCCTAATTAATGAGCACATGATTATGATGTGGTGTGTTTGCCTTTGTTGTCAAGCCCTGCGCTTCTTATCTTACACGTCTCACGCTCATGAATGGCGTTGAATCATGGGTCACCGTGTTTGTTTGAGATTCGACTTAAGTTTGAATGGAACCATTTACTTGTGTCCACACATCGTGACAGGCTGGAGAGGCACCATGACAGTCTCGCTGTCTGCCTGCCGTACAGGCTTTACACACACACACACACACACACACACACACACACTTAGATGTTGTTTACTTAGTGCACACACACACACAGACATGTTCAAGCACATGTACACACACGTCCCTCACATTGATGTGAAGTGACCGGACCGTGCTGCCTGCAAACAGGCCATCAGACTGGACAGTGAACGTTGGGCCGCACTATCAGACATGACAGCACTGACTCCACACACAACCACACACACACACACACACACACACTGAGAGCACAGAGTTAGGCCTTAGATCTAACATGACAGCAGAGATTGCTGCTTTCATTAACGTCTGACCCTTCCCTCCGCATTGCTCCTTCCTCCTCTGCCCCTCCCTGCCCTTCACTGTCCCGTCGCACTAATGTGATTGAAGAGCCGGCGGTCGGACACGACGTACCCCACTTTGCTCTGCACGGGCACGGCCGCGCACAAGCGCACATTTATACAAATGTAGTCCTCGTCAAGCGTGCAGGTGTAGATGCAAATGGACATGTGGCGACGGGGGCAAGCACAACGCACATAGGAGAGGTCAGCGGCGTGTGTGTGGTACGAGTCGGCGGGGCACCACCAGTCCCTGCCCAACATGTGTCTGACAGCACTGACCTTTTAGCCCGTCAAGCCTCAGTGTGCCTGTGTGTCACAGTGTTTGACTCAGATTGAGTTTTTTTTTTTAGTTTACAGATATTACATTCCATTCAAGTGTTTTAAAAAAAAAGGTCCATAGAAACTAATCTAATCCCTATGTGAAATATGGGGTATTAGAATTATTTTTTGATGAATTACACCAGGAAAACATTAGATTACAAATTAGAGAAATATCTGCCACGTACCATTTGCAAGTTCTGTGCTTTTGTGCATATGCACATGCACCCTGTCACAATGCAGCTTGTACCGTTTGATGGTAACATTGTGTGAAAACCAGACGACTGCTAAAGCAGCCAAAGCGCTGAGCATTAGGAATAATCAGTGTTAAAGCTTTCAATTAAGTTGCATGCTGTTGTGGCTGCATAAACACACATACATAAACCATTATGTGAAAAGTAATACAGTCTAGGTTAGCTTACGTTATATTATTGTTTCTAGTCCGGATTTTATTTTATTTCATATTTTAGTTTTTTTATGACTTGTCCTAAAGCGATCTAACATTTGTAAAGATATTTTTGTGCAGCTGGTATTAATATTTGTATATAGGCGGGTGATTTGGTGGATCTGTTATTCCAATAAACTCAGTTGTCACATGGAGACTAAGAGAGGGAGACACAACTTCTGCACAACAAAAAAGAAGGGTTTTTTTTCCTGTCATGGATAACTTGTGATTTGCAATAACATAATACCATGATACAGTGCTATTTATTTTCTGTATAAATGAATTGCTTTGTGACATGAAGAGGTAATCGCCCATTTAATAATGGCTGAAAGATGTGGATGCAAAATACACCTTTGGTTAAAAATTTAGTATAGGGACTAATTATGAAGGAAACGAGCCGCTCCATGCTGTGAAAGAAAATGAAAAGTAGGTAAGAGTTAAATGAGCAGCACGAGGGTGGAGGAGACGAGGAGTCGGTGTAAACAGGAAATAATGATGCTGTCTGTAATGATTAGCGTGGTCACTCGGTTTGAGTGTGTGTATTTGTGCATGTGTGCAGGGCTAGTCACGGAGATGATAAGAGCAGGACTGACAAGTTGCAAGTTATTGAATACACACACACACACACACACGTACACACAGCAGTTTATTAAACAGACTTATAGTGACTATTTTATTATGTTGAAGCTGCACACGTGTTTATACAAACTAAATTAGCACAGTGTTTAGTGGCATTTAATATCTAATATTGTATTCGCAAAGCTACTGATCTGTTAGAGCTCCAGTTTACACCTGTCTTGCGCATCACCACTTTTCGTCTTGGATCGTTCCCAATGGCAAATATGCACTTAGCATCTGTAGACATTGGAGATGTGGACAGTAACAGTTGATGATATTTATTGCAGATTTTCTGGTATTATAATTAACTAACTATTAAAAGTAAAAGTACAAGTTTCAAATCAATATCGAATATTGTTCAAGATCTATCTTGCCGGCTTTCAAGAAAGCAGAAAAATGAAAGATTAGTGGATCTGTGGGTAACTAGATCTTAAAAGGTACCTTGGCTAATGTGCTTAGTTGTTTACTGTGAGGACGGCTGAGGTGTTGCTGTCCAAGATGGTGAGAATGGCTACATGCATGCAAGACTCATATCAGGAAATGACAGATGTCTGAAGAATTATTTATTTATTACAGCTATGACGTAACTACACATTGTATCATTGCATCTTTAATTTAGCCATATTTGAATCTTTATTTTTTTAGTCTAGTTACACTTTAGTCGTGGTAATTCGTTTAATAGTTATTTATAGTTTTACTGAATAAAGTGTGTTGTACTTGTCTTACCTCTGCCAATACCAACATGCAAAGGGTGAAAATAAGACAGCATTTGCCTGAGGCCCCAAATCACTAAACCCGCCCCTGACCCTGTGATGTTTTTATCCAGTGATCTTCACGCTGGAGCTTTAAATGTTAAAGGTGTGGCGAATGTTCGCTTCTATTAGCCAGGATAATGCTAGAGGAAACAGCCAGAGACCACAAGCACACACACACTACACACACACACACACATACACACACATACAGTGACACACACACACACTGACATATGCATGCATGTTCAAACACATGCATGTATGCACACACTGTAGACATGTGCACCTTCCCACATTCCACACACACACAAACAGTATGTACAAAAATGCACATGCATCCTTGCATAGACATCTGCATGCAAACACACACACGTGCTAATGCCATGGCGCCATAGGTAAGGTCAGACCTACTTTGACAGCTCTGTGCTGTTGTCAGCCCTCCAGGCATGTTTGTAAGCAAGTGTTTCTTTCCCGCTCTCTAACATATGCTGGGTAGCAGCCACATACACACTTCAGCATATGCTGGAAAGCCTATGCCAATGGGCTTTAACAGTGCCTGAGGGAAACTAAAGGTCAAAGACACACAGAGACACACACACACACCCGCTCAAACTCCTTCTGGCTATCGCACGGACTGAGATGTTTGCGAAGAGATCGGCAATTTTGGCGTTAGCACCATTGGAGCAGATTATGGCCTTTCCTCACTTGCACGCACAAGCACACAGAGATAAACGGGCCATAATGGAACATTTAGGCTCTAGTTGAGTGCACGCGAGAAAAGGGAATTGCTGTCGCACCTTTTACTTCAAAGCTAAGCGGGAGACCAGTTTAGACATTGTACATCTCACGCAGACAGCGGAAAACATCATCCCGTTGTTATGCAAACCCTAGTTATTACTGACGGTGCCTGCATGTGTTTTTGTGTGTGTTTCAGAGAGTTTCCAGGTAGTGGTGCGAGGTAACGGCTTCCTCCATGCCAGAAACATTGACCAGGTTCTCTGCAGCTTTAAGCTGAATGACACACACACCATGGGTAAGTACAGATCTTTTTTGTACATGTTGTCAGGAATCAATGAATAATTAGTATTAGATTCATAAATGTATTAAATATCAAATTCAAAAGGTTCTGGTTGATTAAGTACAGAACATTAAAATATCCTTCATATCAATATGTGCTGAGGATAATCTGTAAATTTTATATTGTAATTTTCAAAATATAATGAAAACATATAATATTATATATCTGTGCCTTGGTACTTTGTATTTAATCTGCTGAGAATAAATTACTGTAGCCTTCCCATAATAAAGAAGCAGTGGATTCTAATTGATTAATTTCTTTTAATTGCTTCTCATTACAGCAGACTGCTGTAGTAGATTCATGATTTCGATCCTCATTTGGATGCATGTGGCTTGTGCCTTTTAATAGCACTCCGGGAACTGTGTTCAGGCTCCAGATGTTTCAATTTCTACTCGGCAAAATGTGATATTCTTCTTCCCTGTGCAGATGAGAGACCAGTTGGAATAGAGGATACCGTCCTTCTCTGTCCTGCTCCTGTTGTAGAGGAAGTCGGGAGGTAAGCCGCACGTCTCTTTGGTTCTCACCTGGTTTCCTCCCTCACGCTGTTTCCCAGATATTGCTTCGTTCCCGGTACTATACATGTACAGCTGCAATGCTCAGAGCTTCAAGTTTGGTGTGGGCACAGAACACTGCTGTCCTTGAAGGAATTGAGGCCAAAGTCATCGAGTGTCTGTGATCAATCAGTGTTTGTCACAGCTAACGAAGCCAGACACCAATCACAGGGGGACAACAGGAGTAGAGCCCAGGAACACGACTTAATGAGAGCCTCCTGGAGAGGAGCTGCGCTACTGCGCGTGTTTGTGAATGTGCTTGTTTGTGATGTATCCCGATCCGTCTGACACTTCGGGAGGGAGGAAGTGTGAGTGGAGTCGGCGGGGCGGAGTAAAGTTTCCTCCGAGGGCTCCTGGTTTGGCTCCGGGTGCTTTTAAGGAGCAGAAGTTTGTCGTGGGGCAGACAGTGCTGCGACGCCGCGGGCTGAGCCCAGACAGGAGAGGCCCGAGGCCCGGCCAGCCTTCCCGTCCTTGCTGCCTGCAGCCCCGTACATAATTATATACCTCGGACCCGGGGCCTCAGACACCTCCCAGTCATCATCTGTCTTGTTGCTGTCACTCAGATTTCTGCTGTGATTTGAGCTTGTCTTGTGAAAAGTAGCCAACTGCTTTGTTTGTGGAAGTGCTCCTCAGATATGGGGAAATATAAAACTATTTGTTTCTAGACTGCGGTTGCAGGAATATTTTAGATTGACACGCTACACTCTGTTAACTCACATGCATTATAGCAAATGTGGCACATGGAACTTGGATTGAAACTCATAGACATGAAAAAAAATACTCTAACTAGTACCAAAATGATCTTTTTCCTTTTCTACCTTTGTGTCTGCTCGTTGCCACCGTAGCTTTATGCAGGTCGGACGTTTCCTCCTGAGAACAGATCAGAACAGGTTGCATCATCAGCAACGGTGCCTGAGGAAGCCCATTAGAGCAAAGTCAGCGGCGCCTGACACCCTGAGTGCTACTAAAGAGGAAGTCAGCTGTGAAAGGCTAAAGGGCTCAAAGAGGAGGCCAACAGCTGGCTGATGAGGTCTGGGCCGTGGTGCAAGTACAAAACAGAGATGAGGAAATATGAGTCGATAGCACCTCTGTGCTGAGTGGACAGGCATTTGTGGTAGGAAGTGATCTATTTCTGTGTCTTTTTCAGGTTCACAAATAGAACTATTACACTCCTCTCATCTACTCATCCCCATCCGAGATTAGATTCAGATTCATCAGTTAAAAATAAGCAAAATGCTAAACTTAGTTACAGTTTCTCAATTTGGTTGAAGTTTGGCTGCTTCTTTTCTTCACTATTTTTTATACCTGCTTATTTCTCATTAGCATCATGGGGTCTGCCAATCCCAGTGTATTATAGGCTAGAGGCAGGGATACATCCAAGACAGGTCACCAGCCTATCGTTGGGCACACACACACACACACACACACACTGTTCACACCAGACATGGAGAGAACATGCAAACTCCACACAGAAAGGTCCCAGCCCGAGGACTTGAAGCTGCGAAGTGAAGCTGTTGTGTCCAAGCTCAAGAAAGAAATGTAAAGCTGTTGATGTCCAAAGAGAAAATGACTAAACAGCTAAATATGGTTAGGACCTACACCTTCAGACCACTTACATATAAATAACACAGAGTGGAAATAAAGCTTTTGTTGGAGAATAAATAGTAGTATTTTACTATCACTGCCATTCATTCATTTACAGACAATATAAATTGCATATTTGATTCCTAATACATTTTGCAAAGAATGTTTTTCACATTTTACAGAAAAAAACAACTCTGCATACTCAATCGATTACTTCATGAAAACAATCATTAGTTACAGTCCTAAGAATCCTTTTTACATGTGAGATCACATTGTAGGCTGAATTGTTTCCTGTTTTGTGGGGTTTTCAGGCTTGTGTACCATCTCAGGGACTTCAGCTCCCAGCATGCCCTCCTCAGCCAAACACCCGAGCCCCTCGCTCGGCTCCCGTTTCACCCGAGCCTTGTCGCATATAATGAAGTCATTGATGGCACCTTCACACAAATCTATGTTGACTGGGAACCTTCCGGATGCGGCGGCGCCCCCCCCCTCCTACACACACACACACACACACACACACACACACACAGGGCAAAGACATATATAGTGGGTAGATTGATGATTGATAGGGGCTGAGATCTCTCTGTCAGATAGGAGCTGATAGCACCGTGTCCCCCTGCCTGCCTGAAAGGAGGGCTGACCATATGATGTAGGGGGGGGGGCAGAAAAGGGAGAGAAGGAGAAGAAAAGATGAGTGGCACCTGCTTGGCTAATTCCCCTCTCCCCGTTCAGTGGCAGCGTGGGTTATAAGATGGGCTACAGTAGTGGGGGGGTACAGGAGGGGGTGTGGAGGTGGGAACAGAGTGTCGGTGTGATTGAGGAAGTGAGGGAGGGGGGGGTGTTGGTTCCAGAAGGGAGGGACAGCATTGAAGGGATGTAGAACAGGAAAGCCCCCCCCCCCCCTACCATCCCCCACTCTCGGTTTCCTCTCTTCTGGCCCCCCCACCTTGCAGTGACCTCCGCCCCCCCCCCTGTCGCCCCCCTCCTCAAGTCTCAACCCAGCGCTCAATACCCCCCTTGTCTCTGTCCCCCCGAACCATGAGCGCAGCACAAGAAGCCTTTCTCCATTCTTTTCCCAACCTATAGCTACAATCCAGCTGTCTGCTGTTTCCACCCTTTCCACCCTTTTTTTTTGTCTTTTTTTTTTCTCGCTCCATGAATAACATGTCAACTAAACGTTCATGTGTCCTTTTCCCCTATCTTAAGTCTCGCCTCTGCCCCCGCCGCACGCTGCGCGGCCGTAGCCGCAGATAACATCGCCGAATACCGCGGAATCACAAGTCATTTAGCTGTCTGTGGTTTCCACATTAGAGGTCTGGGCCCGCTCCAGAGCAGAAGAGATTCCTTGTGTGGGTGGAGAACTCTCTGACCTCTTAAAAAAAAAAAAAAGGCTTCGTCAGCATGTTCGTGTACTCGTGAAGCCAGCAAGTATGGACAAAGTAAATGAAGGAATGTACTTTACACCTCGGGCAGGCTTGTACAGTGGGAGATTTATGTGTGTGTGTGTGTGTGTGTGTGTTCTGCAGGGTGATCTACCTGCAGGTGAGCATGAACGAGGGCCTGTCCTACATCACCAGCTCCGTTCACATCACGACTACTGAATGTGTGAGTACATCAACACGCTATAACATATATAATAATAATATCAGCCTCTGGCCTGCTGCCCACTCTGATTGATCCTTCAAGCTTTTTTTTCTATTTTTCTCTCGGTATCTTTAGTCTTCTTCCTCTCTCCACTCTGAGGTCTCCTCTGTTGTGTCTGTCATCAGAGGAGGCTGTGAGTACTTTTTTGCGTTTCACTTTTCTTCCTCCTATTGTCTTCCGGGTTCAGTTCAACCTTCAGTAACGGTGACTCCCTTGTCTTATTTTTTTTGCAGTTTGACGGCACCATCGTGCTGATTTCGCTGCTGGTGGTGTTCCTGTTGTTGGGTTTGCTGCTGATGTGGTGGTTCTGGCCTCTCTGCTGCACCGTGGTAGGTTCATACCTCAGACATCACTCATTGAGTTTGTGGCCATCTGTTCACAGTGTGACGTAATGAATATGTTTTTTTCTCCCTTCCATCAATTCAGGTGATCAAAGAACCTCCTCCACCTCCTCCTCCTGAGCCTGTGAGTCACCTGCAGCCGACCCCATGTCGTTTTTTTTTTTTAAACTGTTTGAGGTTGAGGTTATCGTACATCGAATTGCTCCATGCCGGTCAGAAATCAAGTCATTCAACCTGCCTTGAATGCTTCATTTGTGCAGAGGGTTAGAAAAAAACACTTTCACACTCTACTCTATTAGATCTACTCAGCCCTATGGCTGAATAATAATAATAATAATGATGATAATAATAATAATGATAATAATAATCCCAAAGACTTGGTTGCTAAGGTTGTTACTAATGTTAACAACTTAAAGACATTATCATCTGAGAGTTAATGTACCTCAGCTAAGGAACCAGTCTCTGTCCGCAGAGTCGGAGAAGCAGCTTTTCAACATGAAATCGCTTCATCCGATGTTTTTACCTTCAATCATCGGGTCGGTTTGTTTTGGAGACGATGAAGTTACTGCGGGGCAACGGAGACAAAAATGCTCCTCGATCCCACGCTACTTCATGATGTCGACGGCTCCCACCTCTTGTTATTGTTTGGTTTGAGCGACCCCCTCGCTGAAAATGTCATGTGGTGTGTTTAAAGAGAGGGAAGCTAAATCAGGAGCTAAGACAGCCCCCCGGTTTCAGACTGATGCTGAACTAGGGGGTGTGTGTAAAGGGTCAGTATGAGTTAAATAAAGAGTTTTGAAGTGTAAATCATTAAAGGATACTCCAGATTTAAAATACAGACCTGTAAATGTGCATGATCTCTCCCCTTTCATCATTACTTTTTATTTTATCCATCAATCAGAGATCTGTAAAATACAAGTATTGTGTTCTTATTCTGAAAGCAGTATTAATAGTTGTGTGTTTTGGATCCTGTGATCTGTTTCATGGAATTGAGGTTTTTTCTCACAGGAATCGGATGATGAAGATGGAATGCCCAAGAAGAGGTGGCCCACAGTGGACGCTTCTTACTATGGAGGACGAGGAGTGGGTGGCATCAAACGCATGGAGGTACACACACACACACGCACACACACACTAACATACAACTACAATCTACATTTTCTAACTTCGTCCTACCCAAGGTGAGATGGGGGGAGAAGGGGTCCACTGAGGAGGGCGCTAAACTGGACAAACCCAAAAATGCTGTTGTGAAGATGCCGGAGCAGGAGTTTGAACCCTACGAGCCCAAGCCCCGAAAGCCTCCCCGCCGCGCGCCACAGCAGAGGAGGTGGTACACACCCATACAGGTCAGACTCTTTCTATGATCGCTCACGTGTGTATTTAAAGTACGACTCTTTGAGAATTTGTTTCATTCACCCTTTTCCTTGTGCGTGTCCAGGGGAAGCTTGACGCTCTGTGGGCTCTGTTCAGGAGAGGATACGACCAGGTCTCTCTGATGAGACCACAGCCTGGAGACCAGGTGAGCTGCTCGCAGCTGGTGTCAGACGCCATCATCATTATCTGAATCTTGACTGAAACATGATGTTTTTTCGAAATCTGGCGTGATGACTGATACAAACTGTAATTATGTGTAATTTTGTGGATTTTGTTGTGGATGACAAAAACTTAAAAGCCTTCAAGAGCACATTTAGAGGGAAAAGAGAACGTGTTTTCTCCCTTGGTGGGGGAATAGTTGAGCAATTGCATTCTTTCCGTCTTTCTTTCCGTCTTTCTTTCTGTCACATTGCATTAAGACAACACATGTCATTGAGCAGCATGTACTGTACACGGCAGCAGCTCGGTACAGATTCGCTACACACACACACACACACACACACACGCACGCTCTCTCCCAGTGAGTGAATGAGCCACTGATACCGCTTTCCTCGTCAAAGCGTCCATTGTTCAAGCACAAGGAGAACTGTACTCTTCTGTCCCCTTCATTGAGTTCTCCTTGTGGCTCTCAGAAAATCACCGGGTTTCTAATCGAGTCCCTAAATAGCGTATTATCACGTGAAATAGCTGCTTACATGTGACAATTATTGTTTTAAAACATAACTACTTACCGACAGGTTTCATCTTGTAGGTTTCCTGAGGCATTTTGGTCGAAACCCTGGTGTAAAGTCCTAAATTCTGATGTCACTGTGTGCCAGCCGAGTGTGTGTGTGTGTGTGTGTGTGCGGCCCTTGTAATGCAACCATGGCCCTGTGTGTGTGTGTGTGTGTGTGTGTGTGTTGCGTCCCATAACCCCCACAGAGACATGTTTTCATCTGCATACTGGTCGTCATGGTGAAACATCTGCTCCGTTGTAAATGGTTTCATTGTCACTTTTCATAGCTAAAGTCATATCGCTGCAAAATTTATTGATTCGTTCCCGGTACGATTCATCTTGCAACAATGTGTGCGTGTGTACTTTATCTGGAGTCTCTAAAAGTGGTCACCATCAACGCCTTTATCCCCCTTTTTTTTTCCATCTCGGACTTTTTTTTTTTTTTTTTTAATTCTCCTCACACCACAATTGATCTCTGTCTGGACAAAAGTCTCTAAAGTCTTTGTCAGACGCCTTCTGTGGGTCTCAGAGGCGCTCGACAACGACCCCGGCGACTCCCTTCACGCGTCATTAACTGGGGAAAATAAGACGGTTCTTCTCACATGGAAAAGAAACGAGGGGGGGGGGATACACTTTTGTTAGAAGCGAGATATTGTGCTTATAGCCATATCAGACATGAAAGACGACATCGGTGATCTGAAAAAGACGGGCAGAGTGAATCCTTCGCAAATCTGTGCAAAAGCAAGAAACTGCAGCTGTATCAAATAGGGATCAGTTTTCAATTGAAAATTACAATATCTAAATTTCTATACTATACTCTAAATTGTACTGAAAAATAGAAAGGTTTTTCAATTGGCAAGTAAGTCTTAAAACTAAAGCAATTAGTAGAAAGTATAAAACTAAATGTTTATGTAAATCAGAAAAATGCTGATTTAAAAATAAATATGTAAAAAAGGTTCTATGAATCTGAGCAAACATTCAATACCAGGTTTGGGCCTACTTGCTGCAGCAGGGGAAAAAAAAACAGCAATGGCGCAGCCTGATTACAATAAGCCCAACAAGGTGGCAAAAAGCACAGCGATAAGTAGCATGGATCCGACTCCTCGTCGCTGCAGATTGTTAACCAGCAGCTCAGGAGGAGCTCGTCCTGCTTTCTCCCCACATTACTCCTACTTCACTGCCTCTGCAAACGGCCATCAGCGGACTGCCAGTTTCTGCCACCCTCTCCGTTTGCATTGTGTGCATGCATGTGTGTGTGTGTGTGTGCGCATGTTTGTCACTGTAAGTAGTGTGTCAGCTCTCCTGAGCGAGCGTCACACAAACAGATGGGGAGTTGAAAGGCCATGAGCCATATTGTGACAGAAGAGATTCCCTTCTTTTGTCCCCAGAGCTGATGGCGCTGATGGCCCCGTCACACAGCACAGCACAGACCAGAGGGCGGCCACCCTCTTCCAGTACGCACGCACACACACCTCCCCTTCCTCCTCCTATCCTCTCTGTTTATCGCTCCACTTTGAGGCTCTGTTCACCCTAATTTCACAAAGCATATTTCCCCACTTACATCTTGCAGCGTTTGTATGTGCACATACTTGTGTTTGACATCTCTGTCCCTACTCAAACATAATTAAGGATTAATGGAATTATGCACAGCCTGTAACCTATTAGAATTGGTTTGAATGTAGTTTACATGTAGCATCACAAACCAAACTATGATCTCCCCTCTCGTATCAGAGCGAAGGCAGAAATCTCGGAGAAAAAAAAACCTAGTGTACGGTTTGATATCGCCGGAGTGACGTGTAATTTGGTTGGACTGACCCTTTAATGCTTGATCTCTCCAGTTCAAGCTTTTTATCCTGAGAAGTGTGTGAACTCTTGTGTGAGAACACATGGAGCGCTTCCCTTATGTTAGTGGCTCACTATAATCTCATGTGAGGTGACAGGCCGGGGCTGTCAGGTCACATGTGTGTCTCCGCTCTCCTGTCTTTCTCCCGTTTTCTTTACTATAATGGCGACAAATGTGCGTATGCGTGTGTGTGCAAGCATCAATATCTTGTAATCGGCCATAAACTATCATCTATGTGTGTTCTTGTGTGTGTTTGTGTGTCTTGAGGCTCGTAAAGACAGGAACAGAGGCGGGATGAGGAATGCTGGAGGTGTTTCAGGGTTTTGTTTTTCCTCTGAAAAAGAACGCCGAGAGGGAAGCAAAGCTGTGACAGACGTCGCAGCCAAAGGGACACGTGACAGATTGTCACCTCCTCTCGCGCAACTCATCGATGCACATATCTGGAAAACAGATCCCTTTTATGCCGCTCTGTTTCGACACCAATCGCGTATTTTTTTTTAGCGCTCCCCTGTAGCCTTCCCTCTAACCTGCCGCTCCCTCCGCCGCTGTTATTCATGGCGTCCAAAGGTTCCATTCAGGCCATATGTTCCGGTGGAGGCATGCTTACAGTCACACACACATGCAAACACACTCATATTCATGAGCTTGTGTTCTCATTGTGCCCATATGCTCTCTCTGTTGTTGTGCTGCTGCTCTGCTGCTCACAAACTGGCCTTTTCACCGCAGCCTGGCGACAAGGCCGAAGCAGTCACCTCCTCCCGCCACTCCAACCGGGGCTGCCCCCAATCAATTACACAGCCCTCATATATACACACCCAAACACACACACACAATGGGCCCCCTCAGTCACAAAGCTACTGCTGCTTGGGTCCTCTTAATGGCCCCTGTGTGACTTTAGGGCCTCTCTGTTTAATAAGGTGTTATAATCAGACCACCAAGGGTCTGTGACACAGAGACCTACTCCCCATCCTTCACACACTGACTGAGCAAGACAAGAGTTTGTGGTTTTTAAGTGTGTGTGTGTGTGTGTGTGTGTGTGTGTGTGTGCGTCTCCACCGAGAGGCTACGCAGCGAACAGAGAGGAAAACCATCAATGAGAACAATAAGAGAAGCGTCACATTCTCCCCGACTTGTAAATTATGTTAAAACGCTGAGGGGGCCTCAGTTAACTATTGTGTGGATATTGTAATCCCCCCTTTACATTCCAACAAGTCGAGCACATAAGAGACATAAACCACTTTCTGTTCTGCATCAAGAGAGGCCGAGTGACTGCAGAGGCTCCGAGGGACGAAGAATGGAGATGGGTAAAAGCTGAAGACTGTGTGTGTGTGTGTGTGTGTGTGTGTGTGTGTGAGATAACTTTGCCCGTCTTTGCTAGCATCACAGCTATTGTGGTGCAGGTGCGGACAGAAGACAGAAGCAGCTCTGTGTCCTCTAGGGGCCTCAGACACACACTCCTCTGTCTGCAGACGCCGGGCAGAGACTCACACAAGCGACTTTGGCTCGCAGAGGATCTTAGAGGTTCATTGATTTTGCACAAAAAAAAGAAAGAAAGAAAGAGCGCGCTGCATTATAATCTGTATTCTGCACTGAAACCATGATTGTACAGTTGTGGGTTGACCTCCGCGTGTCTTTGCAGGGCCGCTGCATACAGTTCCAACGGGTGAAAGACGGCGAAGCTGCCACAAACAACCGGGCCCCTCCCCGCACGCATCACTCCCCCGCGCCGGCTCCTCCGCCTCTGTCTCCTCCTCCGCCCGTCGAGCAGCAACCTCTGGTCTCCAACTCCGTGCCCCGCACAAAGCCTCCGTCCAGAGGGCCCCGCACCACGCCCCCCGCCCGCGCACCCCCCTCCGGGGTCCGACCCCCTCCGGGTCCGCCCCCTTCCCGGGCGCCCCCTGGGCCGCCGGGACCCCCGCCATCCCGACCCCCACCCGTGCTCTGATAATAAGGGGGCATCCAGTAAACAAATGATACATCCATTCATTCTAAAGAAGAAAAAATTAATAAAATAAACAAAAAAAATCCTCCTTTCACCCTGAAGTGAAGCCTTGTAAGCCACGAGCTCTGACATGAAGCTCTGCGCTTTGTTGCTGGACAGCAAACCAAATATTTATCTTGATATCAAAATCAGCTACTGAGTTTCTTCAAAGATAACTTTCCTTTTTTCGTAAAAAATAAAATAAAATAAAATAGACTATATAAGAAAAAGCATGTAGTTACTTGATTAATCCTGTATCTTGATTTAAGGGGGAAGAGTGCATGCTATCCTTTCTAGAAATTCAACAAAAAAAGAATTCATGCATAGAAATGTTGCTTATAGAAAGTTAGATTGTAAGAGGTTGTGTATGTAGAACAGTGATGGTACATTTTCTTGTTTACTTGGATGGTTTTATTTTGCAGGATGTGATAATGTTGGGTGAGGATGTGGTGAACTGATGATTTGAATGTTGGTCATGTTGGTTATGTTGGCGCTGTTTTTTTTAAATGTACACCATCTTATGACTGATGCATTATTTTTAGCTTTTTTTGTTTTAACCAAAGAAACTTTTCTACGTCATAGTTAAGATTTAGTTCAGTGATCTTATTGCAACTGCAGGGCAGTTTCTCCATATTTAATTTATTTTAATACATCTGCATCATTTTTTAGTCAGCATCAGGTGGATTTTAGGGTTTTTAATTCATTTTGTGGGGGAAATTATAAGGGAGCACTCTGGCATGATGTCTCATGTACTTGCAGTGTTCAAAGTGAGAGGTTGCATTGTAATGGGTTCTCCTGTATACTGCATTTACCGACTGAAATGATCATTTGCATTATTTCTGCATTAACAACTTTTTGTGTCCATTTTCAATAAACTAAATTTTTTTGTATATATGACGTTTGGCAGCAGTTTGTTTTGCAGATTTTAAAAGTGCATGGAAAATCATATGTCAGTATGATAACAACAGACTGCAACAGACTGGGGTCAGTGTAAAATAATAACTTAACTTAGTGAAAGTTCAATCAGGAAAATCAAATCATGTGTCCTGCTCTACACACTCACACATGGCACGTAACAGAATTGCATTTTCCAGGCTGTAATTTTAGACACCTTTTAGTGTTGCACAATCCTGCTTAGCTTCATCACTCTGCATTATGCATGTGTATTAGTGTAAACAGGCCACAGTGATGCAGCCAGTGGCCATTTCTATTTAAAAGGCGTATCAGTGCCGTGCAAAATGGCAGTTGTTCCACAGTGAAGAAACACATCATACTTCTGTTTCCTGCTTGCATTTGTCTGCTCATCGCTGAGTCTATACACATACATGGTTTTCTTCTCAATCGTCCTGGTTCTGTGTAATGCTAAAGCAGTTGGGGACAGCTTCCTTTATCCCTTTGTCCACTGACTCAGGTCAGATATGCAATTCATCATTTTAAGGGGTTGCACTGTAAATGTTTAAAATTTCAATCAGTCTTGGTTCTTTATTGCAAACTTCAGAACATTCAGTATAACTTGTTAATGCATGAGGCGTTGGCTGCTTACATACTGTTCTTGGGTTGGGCCTTTTTCTACCATTGCTCAATTAGATCAGAGCTGACCATGCTCAGACTCTTGGATATTTTCCTCTGTATAGCTAACATTATGCATTGATGTATCACATTATTCTTTTATTTTGTTATTTTATCTAATTTTTTTTCAATGGAATTTTGGCTTTCACCTAATGGGCCTGCAACACTTCAAATCCAGTTAACTACCACATCAATCATGTAGTTTTGCATGTCAGTAATAAAACATTTTGTCGGTGGATTTCAACACGTCAGTCATTCAGTGATGGCTTCTGAATATTATCTTTCACCTTATATTGTTCACAAGACTCAACTTTAAGATCTATCATAGGATAGTCATATTACTAGCTCAGTAGAAACAGCTCAATATGACTGCCTAAAAAAAGTCTGCATTCTTTAAAGCTCAAAAAGCCCAGGACACAATTGCATACACATGGCGGGTAGTGGTCTGGCTGTTTGATGCACATTCTACTTCAGGTTTCTGTTCACCTCATTTCAGTGATGAGATTCAGTTCATCAAGGGTCGTTACTGCTGAGAAGATATTAAATCATTCCTGACTTGAGCAAATATTGTCTCGTGTTTATAGCTGATCAGGTAATGTCAGCCATTACTCTGCTGACTATGTCCATGTTTACTCGTCTGATACAGCCGTGTTCATTTTCTTACGAAACCATTGCGCGGCGATGAAGGCGTGTCATCCGAGGGCATTGCTGGTCCAATCTACTTCTAGGCCAGCAGGAGCAACTGGTCCAGACTTCTACAGGTTGTATAGTATATGAGCTGTCTTCAACCTAAATATCCCCCATTCTTTTTGGCACTTGTTTAACATTTAAGCAACCAGCACAACTGTTAAAAGTATTATTGATTATAAAGCTTCTTTTTTTGTCATAATCTATTTTATATGTATCCACATGGGTGGATGGAAAACATACATCACAAATTAAATTCACAACACAAAAACTGTGGTAAATGGTGAAAGTGTTTGAATCATTTCTGAGATCATAGTAAAGTATACTGTATATATGTTTAACCGCAGAGCTGATGATTCCGGGTCTGGGAATTTCCTGCATTAGTCCAGCAGACATCTGCCTCCCACCTTTAGGAAATGCGGCACCAAAGACACACGGTGCTCAGACGCAGAAAGAAAGAAGGTGATTAGGGGAGGTCAGTCTGTCACTACGACTCATTTCGCTGTAATCCATCAGGGGAAATGAATCACACGGGCTGGATGCTATTGTTAACCCATGCAGCATCCCACAGCTTCTCGTGAAGCCACAGTCATGGGGAAATTCCAGGCTGTAAAAGATTATGTATTTCACTTTTCAGTCCAAAAACAGACGTTATTGGTGCATTTTAATCTTCTTAAATGCAGTCACGAATGCTCTTAAAAATTCAGAGGTCTACAGCACCCTCAAGGGACCAAATGACACAATAAAATGTACACACTGACAAATCAAGCCCTATAATGTCCACATCTCAAGATACATAAATATATTCTCAGAATAGAGAATTTTATCAGATGCATACATGGCGGTTACATTTCAGATTTATTTGATAGACTCGTGAATTTCCATTTGGTGAGTCAATTTTGTCATTGTTATTGTTGTTAATAGCACATTCAACATGTTAAGAACTCGCCATTGACTTATGAAAGCTGTATGACGTCAATCTGAGTTTTTCTAGAAGCTTGACAGAGGCGCAGTTTAAAAACAAACTGATTCACCATTCCTCAGTCAGGCAGAAACACACACACACTTCCCACTTCCTGTGTTTCTGTTTTAGTATGTTCATAAACACACCGGCACACATACGCACACGCAACCTATTTGGAGTCCATTGAGTGATATAAAGTGAGCTCATCAGGCTTTCCTCTTCCTCTTCTGCATTTTCTTTCCTGAGAGCGCCCCCTTCTGGGCTCCTCTCACCATGCCCTTGAACTGGCCCTGCAGCTTGGCACGCTTCCTGTAAACACACACAGAATAAAAACACTCATTCCTACTCAATCAGTGACTTGTCATGTAGGTTTTCAGGTTTCCCTGCTATTACAACTAGTTAACTTTTGTTATACCTGCGATTGAGCTGGGCCTTCTTGAGAGGGATGTAAGCGTACGGGTCCAGTTTCCCTTGTTTCTTCACATCGCCTTTTCCTTTCTGAGGAATGGAGATTGAAAGAACAAGTACTGAGAATTGAGGTTTCCAAACACACATCCTCTCTGGGCCAGCGACGACCTGCGTGGAACATGTCTACATGCGGGAGATCTCACCTTTGACTTGTAGTCTGCTCCTGAGTCCTGGCTGCCTCTCAGGGGTCTGTGGATCCCTGAACCCCCGGCTGAATGACAAGAAAACATGCTGCTTAGTAATCAGAATTCCTCATAGAAACATTTGATCGGGGTCGTTTTGTTTTTGCTTTCTGGCAACACTGCACCTGCAGAGACATTAACCTACTGCCAACTTTTACCCGGGACATTTGCCATGAATCATACCTTTATATTTTAACTGGGGCTCGACGTCCATGTCGTCATCAAAGTTGCCATCTTGAAACGTTCTCTTCTGTACCTTTTTCTGATGGTGACAGGCAAGAGTAAATGACAAATAAAATGCAATAAAATGTAATCAAAAAGTTAAGAATACATGCAAAAACACTCACACTCTTGACTCCAGCTTCTTCTAGGATATCCTTCATCTCTCCTCCATCTGTGGGAACAGTGGTGATTAATTACATTTAAAGACTTTGTTGATTGTAACAGAACAGGAAGCCTGTTCTTGTTACCTTTGTCTTTATCATCCTCTTCTTCCTCTTCTTTGATGATCAGACGTCCATCTGAAGTCACCTTGAAGCCATGTGCAACCTTGGTGCTCTTTTTTAGCCCTGGGTTTGTTGCTGAGAAACAAAAAAAATCCATGTTTGTAGAAATCTGATGCCTTCTTTGGGATATTATATGCTCAAAAAAGAAAAATCAAACATGCAAGGTGACATAAATAAAAAGGACAGTTATGAGACCATTACCTAGTACTCTCTGGGAAACCTTGGGGTCCAGGAAATTGAGCGGGTCATCTTCCCCTCCTTCTTTGAGCCAGGCTCGCCCCTTCTGCTTTTTGCCTGCTTTCTTCTGAGCATTATTGGCTTTTCCTTCGTCCTCTGACAAATCACTGTCCGACTCAGCAAGGATCTCCTCAATACTAGAGAGGAGGGGACGGGATGTTTTTAAGGAGGAAATTTTGAAATATTTGTAAGAAGAGTGTGTTCTGTGTATCCCCTACCTTTGACCCTTGGCCTTGGGTGCATCTTCTTCGCTCTCAGAGTCCTCCTGCTGCTCCGTGGCCTGTTTCCGTCTCTTGGTGCGAGCCTCAGCCTTACGGATGTTTGCCAGCACCTTGTGGTGTTCTGCAGGCAGCATGCTCTTCACCAGCTCAAACCTGGGAATACAGCGGAGAATCACAAACATGAACAAAAATGCACGACATTACGCGTTGTAACATAGAGGGCTATTGTAATGCTGTTATAAACACATCCGGTCCAATCAAAACATCCAGTCAGCCATCTCGTCTTTGTGTCTCTTCCAAAACAATCTGAGTTTAAGTAAAGTCAGATGGTAATCTCAGCAATTACTAAAACAACGGAAGCCTTTGTTTGTGCTTCCTGAAAACTTCCAGACGTACTATAGCCAGTTTCAGATAACAGATAGCGGACAGACATTAGCTAAACAAAACTGATCAGATGCATCTGTAATGGTGACATATCAGTTCCAAATCAAGAACCACGCACAAATTATTACAGTCTGTTCAGTTCTTTTAAATATCCTGGTAGATCTATCCACACTAAGGAGCATGCAATGTCCACATTCCTAGCTCTTATGAATCATGGTCATGTACAAATTCCTTTTTTAACATGATTTCAAGAGTATCTAACATCTGTATCATATCCTGTATGAACAGGATATACTGGCAGGACAAATATTGTGATGTGATCTAAAGGGATTAAAAAGACAATTTTCATTTCAAAAGGACTTTAAAACTCAAATGTAAAATGAAGCTAATCGTGTTGTAAGGTGACGCGTTATGCCACTTGTTTTTCATTAAAAACTTCATTACTTATTACTATACACCATAATGACACTGGTTGATGCAAAAGATATATTACAGTAGCCCTTACCCAAACTTTCTGATAAACTTTGTAAAGATGTTCTTCAGTTTGGTTCTGAAGTGTCTCCTCACATCATCCTTGATGTTCCCGATGCCCTCCATCTGACAAAAAGGTGTTAAAGAGTTCAATGAGGGTACAAATATCTCTAAACGTGGCCCCAGAGGAAACAGAACATCAATGCGTACCATGACGGTGACATGTGATGCCAGAGCCTTGGGATCCATGATGAAGAGGATGACCTTGATGAAGCCCAGGCCAGCTTTCACTATCTCCCTGGTACGCGCTCCCAGCAGGAGACAAATGTTGTGCAGCAGCTGCTCCATGGTGGCCACTTCTATTGAGTCTGGGAATGAAAAGTTGCAGAAACTGGTTCAGTCTCATGTTAAAACATATGTATAAATAAGAGGATGAATGAAGCTGGCAGTGGTACCTTTATATTCAAACACCAGTCGGGTCAGCGCCAACACAGTACAGGTGATCATGGTGACGGAGCCTGTGAGTCCTGCATACACCAACACCAAAAACTGCTCCATGGCATCTGGAGTACAGAGGAAGATGGTGTTTAAGCCTTTCAAGTCCTAAATTCCACACATTTAAAAACAACACAAAATTGCCATCACCTTTCTTGTTTCCACAGAAACGGACGAATGCATTTCCCATTTCCACCAGCAGATTGTAGGCGTTCTTACGAGCTCCAGCAGATACTTCTTTGGTACATATGATCACCTGGAAGAGATAATGAGGCCTTATAAAAGACGAGGAGCCATGACGCTGTTTGTACACAGATGATGTATGATAGCAAAGTCGAAATGTGCTGTAAAAGAAAGTGTGTGTTGTCTGTGTCCATGTGTGCATGTATGTTTGTGAGGACAAACCTCTGGCAGCAGCGCAGTGATAAAATCCTTGTGTTCTTCACCAAGGTTTTTCACAATGTTGATCAGACACCTCAGTCTCGGCTGAGGAAAAAAAAATTCATACGATCACAATTAGACAGCACAGGAAAGCAAGATCTACATTATCCACCCAACATTCGGTTTTATGTTATTTCTCCTGTACACAGCAGTCTCACCCTCTTTGCTGGCGAAGAGGCGTTTTTCAACGTCTCAAGGAGGACGACTTTCAGAGTTTCCAGGTTAGCCGCAACAAACGACCTACACTCGTCTCGCTCGCCTCCGCACATCTCCTCCAGCACGCGGTACGCCTTCTTCTGCATGCCTGGCTCTTTGACCTGACCGAATGAATAGACCGTTTAACAACAAGAAATACTTTTTGACGCTATGACAGGTTTCATTCAAAACTCTGCATATATGCCTACCTGCAAATACGGCCTGATCAGCTCAAAGGTCTTAGTCATGGTGGCTTCATCTAAAAAGGGAGCCATGGCTACAACAAGGTCCATCATTGACAGCCTGAGAGGTAGAGAAAGCCAGAGTAAGTACAAGTAATATGCAGGCAGCCATAACTTCATATGAATGTAAATATGAATCCATATGTAGGTCCTACCGTGTAAACTCAGTGCTCTCTGCACAGCTCAATGTCTCTGTGGCTTTTTGCAGGAATGTGTTGATCATCTAAGGAGGATTGTTCCGATCAGTGATAAACCAGCACAGGTAACATGGACAAAGATAAATGCCATCAACAGGCAAAAGAGAGGGTTAAGTTTCAATATATCTTCCGCTATGATCAGACTGCAGCCTGAACACTCCAATGTTCTAATGGTACATTGTTTTTATTAATTGCATTAGAAACTAATGGATGATTAATAAACCCTTGTATAATTTTGTTAGTAAAGCTGTAAACAGTTTAGCTGCTTAGAAGGAGCATTCTTTGAAGAAAGCAAAGTAGGAAAACATTATTATTTCAAATTAAAAAAAACATTTTTAACCAGTCAATGTCCTGACTATATTTTCTATTCATTCAAAGTGTGACCTTTCATGGAAAACACAAAATTGTTTTGGTGATAATATCTCATATCTATGTGGTCACTGTGTGTAATGTTGCCGTGTTCTCTAATGAGCCTGCAGAAACAAAAGTTAAAAAAACAACAACAAAAAAACACTAAGCCCTGCAATCTGAACGTAGCCTTTGTAGGTTGTAGATTTTTCACCTTGAAACGTGACTCGCTCACCTGCACTTCAGTGACCGTTAAATAAACCTTGATGGTGTCCAGGACAGCCATCCTGTAGGTGCCAGACTCCCCGGCTGCAGGCTGCTGGCTGTACACATTGAACAGGATGGGCAGGAAGTTCTTGGAGAAGCGGCCCACTTCAGCTTTTTCCTGTTCTGCAGAGACAGAGAAATCACAAACCATGTTACCAAATGGGCGGAATCAATGGAAATAAAAGCTGCAGTAGTCTTAATACCTGTTCTACCTGCATGCATGCATCTACTTACCTGTGCTGCAGCTTTTGTTGATGATAGTGCGCAGGGCCTGGCAGACTGTGAGCCTCAGGTCTGGCCGCTCATTAATAGCCATGCCCAGTGTGCGGGCGACACCTTTGAAGGACGCCAGCAGGTCTACGGGACATGTACAGAAACCAGGGAGCATGGTCCAAATCTAAAAGAAGAGCACAGTATGGACTCTTTGGCAACTCATTCACTTGGATGTTTCAACTCAGCAAAGGTCACAGAGTCCCATGTGAAGTTACCTGAAGCTGTAAGGTATGATAGATTTTGGCTTCCAGTTTCTGTCCTGATTGCTCCAATTCTTCAGCTACAGGACGAGAACGGAGTCATCAGATCACATGCATAAACAAACAACAAATCCCCAAAAAAACAATAACAGTCACCCCACACCTCTAATCTGACTTACCTCTCTGCTTGAGTGTAGAGGCAAGAGGGAGGAAATACGAGCTGAAGAAACCCAGGTTAGTGTTCTTCACGTGATCCCGAATGACTGGGACCAACCAGCTGCGTGGGAACTCCAGGTCGTCACTGATTGAAAAAAAAAAAAACAGTTAATCCAAATAATTGTCAGAAACCAGCACCAAAAGTGCTTTTGTTCCCATGTATGTGCACTTACTCATAGCCAGTGATGTTGAGGGGGACAGCGCCCAACACAACCTCAGGCCCCATGCTCTCTACAGCTCCTCCTACAGCCAGGTCCAACTCGCCACTGAAGGGGAAGTGAGGCGTGGAGCGCAGGTCCGCCAGAGACTGCAGCGACTGTTCATGAAACGACGGACAGATATTGTATTAGTTTATTCTTTGACTACGTAATCGTCATGATGATGCCGTCATGATGACACACCTTCCTGTCAGAAACCTCTTCATGGTCATGACCTTCTTTGAGTTAACATAAAAATAAAGGGTGCTCTGTAATATAACTTCTGAGGAATGGGGTGGTCAGTAAAAACAAAAGAAAAACATCTATTTTCATTGGTCAAAATATTCTTACAAAGCATTATGACCATACCTTCAATGCTATCTCAATCCTAATCCCACCACAGGCAAAATTATATCAGACACTGGTCTGAAGAAGTTTGTCACTTACCTTGGTCATGATGGGATGAGCTTGTTTCCCTGCAACACGGTAGAAGCAGCCGAGTACTTGCAGAACAAATGGCCAGGCTGCATGGAAGCGATAGGACAATCCTTCTTCTACAATGCTGTAAAACACAGATAGAGGCATAATTATGATCAACAATCCACATAATTAAAAAAAAATTATAATAAAAAAAAAAAAAAAAAAAAAGGAAGAGACAAGCTCAGCAAACAGCTATCAGAACTAACCGGAACATTTTGCAGACAGAAGAAGAGTTCCCTGCAGAAGCTGTAGCTGTGATCGTGCCCATTTCCTCCATCCGAGGGCCCAAAGCTTCTGTCAACAGTGTCTGAAACATAAACCAGTAATTACAACACTGAATACAATGACTTATGCTATCACAAATATTAAATATTGCTGGAAACGCATTGTTTTGACTTATAAAAAAGGACAGATTGAACAATGTCTATGTCCAGAATGTATTTTTTTGATTCCACAAAAAAATTCAGTGACACCCTTTACCTTAAGAGTGTTGGTGGCAGCAGAAACCACCTGTGTGTGAGGCGACAACATGCAGGACATGGCAGCGGAGAAGAGGCGGGGCAGGTGGCCCAAACTCAGGGAACTCTGCAGACTAGATGAAAAGAGACCGCCATCTAACCTGGATTCTTTTAAAACGTGACAGCAGAGTGGGCGTGGCTGCAGCGAGGAAACAATACCTTGCCAAGTGAACGTGAGCTTTCTCCATGACTGTGAGCCAGGCCAGCAGCGGCTGCAGGTCGTTCTCACTGGGCAGGTAGTCGTACAGAGCCTGGGGACAGGTGACAGTTACATTTCGCGCCAAATATCACAGTCTGAATGGTTGCAACTCTGTGACGTTTGTCCTCTCTCACCGTGATGATCTGCGCATTGAGTTCTGCAGACAGAGTCGCAGCATTCGGCTTCCCGCTGAACAGCCTATGAAAGGCCTGCATGGCACTGGCCGTCACCAGCTGCAGACACAAAGACAGAATTAAAAACTGCTCGTAGGTGAGCAGAGGTCATCTTGTTGGCACCTGTGAGTGTGTGTGTTCTCACCACGTGGCTGAGTGTCATCACTCGCAGCAGCGTCTCACAACAGGACTTGACAGCTCCCAGAGGAAATGTCCCCATCAACTCCTTTAGAAGACCCAGGACATGAAGTGTGGTGGTGTCCTCTTTGCTGCCTGGGGGGGAGGGGGAGTACACATGAACTTCATTCTACTCCATAATCACATTAACTGTCAGCATCTTCCCACTCAGCACAAATAGGTGCAGATATCAATGCCGCAGCAGTAAAGTGTGCCGTTGGCCTCGCTGTCTCACCTCCTGCCTGCTCCATTTCTTTGATGCAGAATTTGGCTGTGGTCACCGCAGCAGGATGGTGTGTGGGGGCCTTTTCTGTGAACAGGAAGTCACTACCTCTGAGAATAGCACACACACCCTGCTGTGCTGCTTTACGCACCTGAGAGGAGAAATGAGATATGGAATTAAACAGGATGAAATTGCATTGATTTTGTGTAATTTCACAGGTCATGAGTTTGAGATAAAAAAAACAAAAGCAGACCTTTGGTTTATTGTGCACCGTGAAGCTGAGCAGGCCATGATAAGCCTGCAGAGTGGATGGGTAAGTCCAGACAGACACATCCTGCTTCCTCAACAGAGTGGCCAGGCATGACAGGATCTAGAAACAGACAAAAAAATAATACATCCTCAATGTGGTGAAACGTTGAACAGGACATGGTATTAACAATAAAAGTAAAACAACACAGAAAAATGTATTCACCCATCTCAGAGCCACGGCGGTATCAGATGTGGCCTGTTTCGACATGATGTCCATCAGAACTTTGGTGGTGTCCGAGAACTTCGACATAAGCACCGGGGCAGGAACTCTAAGAGAAACACACACACACAAGACATCTATCAGATGACAAATGTTCACTGAGATTTTTGATAAGACTTAATGTGCCCTGGCCTTTTTGAGTTTTAGGAGAACAGCAGTTTAAAATGTCGAACCTTTTCATGACAAGGTTGAGGAGGTATGACACTGCAGCCTGCGACTCCGCTGAGTCCACAACCTCTAGGGTGGTCATCTGCACATAATAAGTTGAGACATGCTGCAGTTTGAGGCCCACTTAAATAATACACACAAACACACAGACATGTAAATTTACACATATATACATAAATAAACTCTATATCAGCACTTACCAAAGCAGCAAAGTACTCTGTCTCTGTCTCCTTTCCTCCCTGACCACGGATCACCTCAGTAACAGCTGCCAACACTGCACAGATCTGAGAGGCAACATTAGGAAACAAAATGTTACCGTAACACCACATGCAATGCAACATTTTCTATTTCAAATAACAGGTGTGTTGGCAGCATCGCCACCAACTCATTCTCCTCCTTCAGTCGGTGCGGCACCCACCTCTTTGTGAGCAGCTGAATTGGATTCCCAGTAGCGTTGCACCTTTCTGAAAGTCAGGTTGGAGCAGTCCGACAAGCCGCTGAGGAAAGTGCCTGATGTCCTGTCAGAGAACGCCTGGTCCGCTTCTTCTTCCATGCTGGCATCTCTACGGCCGCCTGTGCTGAGCTCCAGAGGACCCGTCTGCAGCTCATTGTGCAGCTTGAGGGCATCAACTGTTAGATTACTCTTTTCTGTGGAGGAAAAAAAAGGCAAAACATGATTTTCCTGTAGGTGTCATGTGACCTACATCAGTTTTGATAAGGACACAATTAACATGTGGATCTTTGAGCTGCTATACTCACTGTAATCATAAATATACAACTCAAAGCCTTTTTTTTCTTTTGGAATTACATTTTCTCCTGTTTTTTTCCCCACTTAGGGGTTAGGTCTGTGAGTTAGCCTTGTCTTTTTGTTTGTGATTGTATTTTGTGTTAGGACAGATAGGGTTGTTATCAGTTGTTTTAAGTTTGGACATTGCTCAACTGAACTGCTATCTTTTGGAAGTTAAGATTATTCTTGGGAGTGAAAAAAATGGGACTCCATCATGTTATGTCCTGGGCCACAAAACAACCTACTCTTAACAATAGTCAAATTTAGACTTTATTAATCTAAACAAATGTTTAGTAAAGCTCGCTGGAGCACAGGCACCATTATGTCTGATAATCTTATTATATCCATTAGTTATATGCTTCAAATAGTGACTGACAGCACGAAATAACTGTGATACTAATTTACACAAACTGTTCCTGTGGCTTGCATTGTTATAAGCTAACTCTTGTTATTATGTATAACTTCAAACTAATTTCATTTGCAAAATATTTCAACTTATATACGGGAAGACAACCAGGTAGAATGTTAGTTTGTCCGCTGACAGTTTTATGGATAATGCTTATAAATATGTATTTATATAGTTTTTGCTGTACTTCAAGTAAAACAGCTAAAGTTAGCACCAATGTTAGCACTAGCCAGGGACCCACGTGTGAAGGGAAGCTCACCGGTGGGTCGGCTGAAGTAGCGGCTCTTAGCGGCCTGTCGGAAGCGACTCGTTTGAGGGTTAGAGTCGCTGCTGTGTCCTTTCTTCCACCTGTTCAGTTTCGACCCGGTCCCGGAGCGAAGTTTCCCGGATTTCACCATATTTATTTTCGGGGTTGTATAATAATCACGAGTCCCCCGACAAGCCTGAAGCAGCAGCAGCAGCTCCAGATGACGCCGTCGCTTAGCGAATGACGTCACGGGTGAAGCTGTTTTTCCAGCAGGGGGCGATGTCCCGCAAAGATTCTCCACTACACCTATTATAATAAGAGGGGGGCTGGAGAAGTACTTTTACTCTATTAAGCATCCCATCCAGATTTCTATTTGGACTAAAGATAGTAAATGAGCTACAGAGTACATACCATCGCTAAGGTTACTATGGATACAGGCGGGACCTTTAAAAACTGTATACAGCACTTCAGTAAAGTATTGGTTCCACTTCACAGATTTATATACACTGATTTTATTCTGTATATTTCAAATATAACCCTTTTATCATTGTTTCCTTATAGAACTTTGAGACAGAGATGATTTATAATTTACTTTACTATATGAAAATCACAGATTTAAAGTTACAGCCTTAATATGGTCTTTAACTGTGAGCAGTTCCACCACATGTATTTCAGGTTGTGTAATTTTAAGGAGTTTTAGATGCATTAAAGATGTTAGTAACTGGGACTTTTCTAGTAAATATTACATAACACGTCCACCAGGAACACCTTCTTAGACTGCTTAGGAATCAGCATGCCGAGGAAGCTTTTTCATTTTACAATATTTATTCAGAAGTTATTCAAGTACAATGAGCATCATAAATCATTAAACTACAATATCTAGTTTGGTGATGAAAATTTTAAAACATCAGTTGCCCCCACATCACCTTTGAAAATGGTCCCTTTTCATTATGAGTACAGTTGTGCAGTGAAATTGTAGTGTGCACATACATGAACAGACAACACATAGAGGTTGATATATGGGGTTTACATCTTTCAGTAGCTACAGTTTTCTGTGACGCTCATATTACTGCTTAAATCACATTCATTTTTCTCTTTCTTTTTCTTGTTTTTTTTATTAAAAAAGAGAGAATGGCTTTTCCTTATTAGGATCCCTAGGCAGACTGTATTCTGTTTATAAAGCACAAGAACAAACACACATGACAAGGAGGAGTGTCCGTGTAAACAATAGAGCCGTGAGCTGATGTGGATTATACCCACACAGGACAGACAAGCACTGGGATGTGTGCATCGTAGGATTTAAATCTAAAGTGTTTCAGTGCTTTTCAATATTCTTAGTTCATTTGGAAAAAAAAGGAAAACAAAAAATACAAAAAGGAGCAATATAAAAGCAATATTCTCTTTATATAAAAATGTACACAAAATGACTAGGCCGTCTACTCAGTTAGGAGGGTTCATATTGACTATCACTTGGACGACAAAGTCCTGCTGGATCTTGGCGTCTTGCAGACGAGTCTTGTCCGTCAGGAGCTTCCCTGAGAAGAACCACCTCTGGCGGGACACGTCGATTTCTTCTTGCTCCTGCAACTGTTTCTTCAGCTCAGCAATGGAGTCCGTCATGCTGGCCGTCAGGCGCACATCCTCTCCTGAGAAAGCGGGGTGGGACACAAATAGAATTGACACAGATTTCCGAGCAGGCTGCGAGACACTGAAGAGCAATTAATTCTTAACCAGTCTCCAGACTAGATGAGATGATTACGTAAAATTTTAATGGCAAGATGCATGAGGAAAAATTGCATGCCGCATTTTAAATTCAAAACAGACAAAAGGTCAGAGCAGGGTATAATGTCAGGCTATTTTTATCCTACTGGGCGTTTCGTACCTGTTGACAATCGCACCCGCAGCTGGAATTCTTGCCTGCATGGGAGATTTTGGGCTTGCTTTTGTGCGGATTCAGAAACTTTGCCCTCGCTGGATGTTTCAGAGATGAGGTTGACAGGCGGGGCTAAAGTGTACGCTGGGAGCTGGTAGCGGTTGCCAAGTTCATCATAACTCTCTGTGAGAGAGCCTGCAGGGGGAGAAATGACCTATTTAAACAGCCTGTTTCCAAAAAAGAAATCCCATCATGAACAGCTACTAACTTCCACTCGGACACAGGAACCATTTTCCCACTCCTCAGTATACCATTGTCAATAACCATGTTTTTTTTATCATCCTAACACACCAAATCTTTGCACCAATCCATTCACAGCGGTCACGCAAGGCTGCAACTAACACTGCAACTATTATGTAACTATTACAGCAGTAATCTCTGAACTACTGGTGCATGGGATTCCGCAAACTGTCCTTGGCAGTTGACATTTTGAGAATTATAACAGTGAGTTTTGCGTATTGCAGCTTAAGATCCATAGCTGGATCAAGCACGTTTCCATATGGGTGCATCACCGGTCGCTGGGTGAATTTGTGTGTGTGTGCGTGTGTGTGTGTGTTCCTTTGAGCCCGTGGGAGGTTTCATACCATGTGGCAGAGTAATGCAGGCTCCATCCACTATAGCCTGTGCCAGCTCCAGGTCATTGCACTCAGCCGCCAGCGCTGCCGCTCGGAGTGCGTCCCAGATCTCCTTGCGTCCATCGAAGGCCGGCGCCGTATCCCAAAACTCGTCCCTCTTACTCCGCAGCTGGCCCTCCGTCATCGGGTAGTCGCTCTTCCATTTTGGGCGTTCCTTCTTTAGAGGCTCACTGCGTCCTGGGAAACCAAAGAGAAGGCGGCGTTAATTCTGATCTCAGGACTGTTACGCAATATAAACCTTTCACACATGCCGCCCCATGCTTATTCAAACAATATTGTGTTTTCAAAACGGCACCAGAGATGACATTTGAAGTAACCTTTCGCAGTTCATTTCTCATAATGATGCGGCACATGTCACTGTGCAAAAAGCATCTGATTGTGGAGCTCTAAGAACACAGAACACAGCATATTATGTAAGTGGTTGCCAGGTTGGCTCAGGTCACAGCTGTCCTCTTTAACTTGACCTCAGGCATGATCCCGCGTCAGAAAGTGTTTTGGGGTGATACAAAAGGTGATTGTGACGCTCTATAGCCCTGAGCAGTGCTGAGTCAGGTTATGATTCCTGGGAAAATGAACGACTGAAATAAAACAACTTTAAATAGTCTACCTCTTTGAACATATTAAGCATGTGTTTCATCATTAAAATGCCAGGCAATTATAACCAAAACCCACATAGCCTAAAAATATTATGACAGCTGAATTGATATTTTTTCCAGACATAGTTATATAGAAAAGATATAGATGGTATATAATTACATATATACATAGATGTGCAAACAATATAGTCATGCATTGAGTCATGAATCCTACTAAAGGAGTATATCAGTTAACTCAAGCTCTGCATATATTAATGCATACCAATTATTAATGAATTTTAAATACAAATTATTCGACTACAGATACTGTGCATAAGTGCCTAAACTGGCAACAATTACATACACATACAACAACACAGAGGGTGATGATGATGGCAGGTCAGTAAATACAGTCATACTGTCTGTAACACACACGCACACACACACACACCAGTGGATTACAGGCAGTAATCAGGTTCCACTTGACAGGATTTATCTGTACGTGTCTTATAGGACTATGAATGAAAAGATGAGCATGAGCAAAAACATTCAGGTTCCATTGCAGGTTTTACACTACAGGCACAGAAATCAATTGGTGCATTATCAGAATACCGAAATATAGAGCGTATATTAATATTGACTTGGCCTGTTTAGCTGTCAGCTATACTCCTATTTGCTAAAAAAAAAGCTATAAATTCTTATAAATAAGAATGGAAAAAATCCATAATTATTATCATACAGCAGACATTTTTTATTCTAATGATGCAGGCTACCATGTAATCATAAACATGACACACTGACCCTTAGAGATAAGGTGATTAGCTTCAGGTTGTTGTTCTTTGTTTGTATCTGCATATTCATTCAAAAATAAATAACCACATTTGACACTTTTATACATTTTATGTGTTCATTATGAAATATTCCAGAATTTACATCTAATTAATACTTTTGGCTTTCAAAAAATATAATTACAATATCATGTATAGTCAATGGCTATAAAAAAAATATTACTCTCTACTCCTCACAGTGTGTTACATGATTATGTTAATTAAAAGTCTACTTTGTATATTACTCTTTTTTGTCTATTCTCTTATATGCAGAATGAGCATCATCATCTTCGAATTTCAAATAAAAGCTTAAATGGTCCTAGTGGAAGAAAACACTAATATAATATATTTTCATGGAAATAAATGTGTTATTGTGTTAATTGATACATCAGAATGTCAAACAAATAGTTAAAATACAGTCTTTGTCATAAAAAGATTAAAGGAAAAAAACATTATACAATGACAAGAGCATCAACAGCATGAACTTCTCCCAAAAAACTAGAAGCCTCATAAACATGAGATAAAGATATAATAATAATACCTACTTTTCGGCAAAATCCTGAAGGGTGTAGCGTTTGGAGAGTGATAGTAGTTGTATTCCCTGGAATTAGGCACTCCCATAGTTGTTCTTTGTCTGAGGGTTGTTGTGAATTGAACTACATCCAAATCCGCATTAATCAGCTACAGAGGTGTCACCTTTCACCGTGTCCCCCCACCTTGCAGTAAGAACGAAGCACGATTGACGAGACAACCACCTGATCGAGATCCCCGGGGCCGACAGTCTCAAGATTCACAGCGGAATTAACCGCTCTGAAACTTCCCCAAGTCGCTCAAAAGTGAAAACACTCCCTCCACCTATATCCATTCTAATAACAACACTTGGAATCCCCATATTAGCGCAGCTTCAATTCATGGAAATGGTTCCATATATGTTGAGAATGTGTTGAGTCCTGGCCAGAAGGTGGCTTCTCTGAGGGCTAATCCTATCAGCTGCATTTAGAGGCAGGATAGAAATACCTGGTGACAACTTGCTAAACCTATTAACAGACAATAAACCCTTGTTAGACTCTTACAGTCTGCATGAAGGAGAAGCTAGTACGTCTTTGAATTGACGTTGCAACAGGTGATTGGTTTTCTTGCTATTTAAATAAAGAGATGCAAGTGTGTCTCAGACTGGAGAGATTTTCTTCAGGTGCTTGCATCTCTCAGAAGTAGCAAGCTTGAGGCTATGAACAAAACAAAAAACAAAGTTGTGTCCATCTTGCAGGTTAGCTAAGTCTCTGCATAAAAATATATATTTTTACAGTGGTTCCACATAAAAGTGAATCATGCACCAAGTAGGTCAAACTCTGGCATTAAAAGTCTCTGTGCAGGCCCCTTCCACCGCTGCTGCTCAATGCATAATGTATAACGCCACATCGCTGCTTTTTTTCCACAAGGAAGGGACTGAGTAGTGTTTATTACATAAACACTGTCCTATCAGGGCACATCCTCAGCACAGATTAGAGACATGTGAGGCCCGAAACACGTCTTAACACCCGAGACATCCTGCAAGATTTCAGAGAATGACCCATCCAGCAAGAGTTAAGTGAGAAAATATGCCGGTATTTTGCATTTACTCATGATTGCGTACGTCTGTCATTCTTAATAGTCCATCTGGCTGGTGCAAATGAGCACATTTGCATTCCCCTATGCATGCTGTTTCTGCTGTTTCCTGGTATAATGTCTAATCTAAATTTAAAAAAAAAAATGCACAAAGAACTCAAAGATTTCTCATGCTCCAGATCTCACTTGTAAGTTTTATCCACCAGGATGTACAGCATATTTGTGCTTATTCCAAGAGTTTATAGGCTATGTTTAGTGTGTTCCAGCTTCTTACCTCCACGTTTCTTGCTCCTTGTTGAGGTTCGGGCGTTCCCTTGTGCATCCGTCCTACTCCTGCCCACACAGCCTCCCATCACTGTGCCTACATAGTCACACCAAGAGGCAGCTCATCAGTCATCAATCTCTCTACAGTTGTGCCATAATGTTGTTCTATTGTAAATTCTTTAAAAAAAAAAGTCAACTAGACAAAAAGAGTGTTTTAATAGTGTACAATCAGCTGCTATATATGGAAATAAACTACTAAATACATGGGCAATAACTGACAGCTGAGGGGCTGAGATGTTTACGTCACGTGTACTGCCAGCTGACCGGGACACGCGTCTCAACCTCAAGCTCTGACGTTCCAGGCAGTTATTAGGAAACTGTCCTCATGCACTTCAAAACTGACCTGAGGTTAGTTTTTTTTTTTAAGGGTGTTTTTGAGCATGAATCGGATTGTTTTGCAGCATCGTTAATCACAAACTACTGCCACTTAAATGATAAATGAAAAGAATGCGATCCCTATTTGCCTACCGGAGATCCAGTCTGCAACATTATGCATTCGTCTGCAGTTTGCTTGCCACATCCGAACTTGCTTCCGAGTGATCTCTGAATCTCTGGGTACCGGACGATCGGCAGAAGATGCGAGTCAGCAGGTTGGACTCAGTCTGGGAACAGTGTGTCTGTGCAGGGTCTGCAAGAGCCTACAGGAGAACTCAACAGCTCCCCCACACCAAAATATATATAAAAAAAATTAATTTAAAAATTTAAAAAAAAATGTATATCAGTATCCGTATTCCCCACGAGTCAAAAGGAATAGTGCTCGTCTCCCAATCCGTTTGCACTGCTCTAGAATTACATCTCAATCTGTCTGCACGCATGCGCAACCATGAAAGCGACCAACTGCTCCTTCAGAATAAAAGCACAAATTGTAAAAAGTACAAACATTGATTCCTAATGTGATTGAAGATCTCCTATGTGCATATCTATGTGTAGATGCAACCTAATGGTTATATTGTGAGGTAGAAAGTCGTGGTGGATATTGATTGTCTTCCCTACACAGCCAAAGACCATCTTAGTCTTTTTCTGGCTTTTGTAATGGAATGCACACCCAGACTTTTATTTGCATAACTTCCACTGTTTTTATTGGTGTTTCTATTATCAAAATACCAATGTGATTAGGCTTCTATGAGGTTTTTACCTATAGTTGCATTGTAATAGAGTGGGGTGAAAATAGCCTAATATTATTTCTGTCTGCAAAGTGTAACTCTCAGTTTAAATACTTTATTGTTGTATTCCTCAAAAATCAAATTATTTATCAAATTTGAATTTATAATGGATGTGTTGTATCTCAGTCTGTGAACAACTTGTTTCTTGTCTAATTTAATCTTGGTAAAAAAATATTCTGCACAACTTATCCATTGTTACAACAAACTAAACAACTAGGCTAAGGTGCCTGATATGAAGAATGGTGTAATCTTTGATGGTGTAAATCTTCCACATGAAGTTGTCATACATCATCATGTTTCAAAATTTGAACCCTTCCTCCCATTGACAACTTTTGATCAGATCTCACTTGATGAACACTGACATCTGCTGGAATGTTGCATATTGACAGGTGTGTTTCTGACAGGGTGGGGGCTGTGATGAGTAGTGGCTTGGTGAGTGAGAGTTGGAATGAGGGTGAAATCTGTTCTCATCCCTTAATCTCTATCTTTATCAGCCATTGTTTTTTTCTAATGCTTTTCCATTTCAACTGACAATATCAGCATCTATTTTCTACAAGTCAGCTAATCAAAGAACCCTGATTACAAAGGATTAATTATTTATCCTGCATGAAACAATTTCTGTTACATCCTATATTAAACAATGGATTCTTGCTGCTGAGACTGTGCTCAAATGACAGATATTACAGATGGGCGCTCACTGGCCTCCGTCATGGTAGGGCATCTGCCCCACTGTGTCTGCCTAGCTTTATTTGTGATGCAATATTATTATGTGAATCTGCATATCAAATCTAGCATGCATCTCAAATAATCCTCAGCTACTGCCAGCATGCAAATCAGCAAAAGCAACTATGTGACATAACACTATTGTGTTGTGAGGTGATCTTGAGGCAAAACACACAAACACACACATACCAATAACAGGTCAATACTCCTAGTGTAAAATTGTTTAAATAAAGGAATTTATAAAGATTAAATAATTTAACAAGTACAAAATACAGATAAATAATACATTATCATGGAGCTACACTTTTCCTTGAATGTTATAATCAAATAATAATATTGGACTAGAGTGTGCAAATGGGATAGAAAGGCTTGGGTGCTGGAAAATACTGTGTCCCAAACCTTTTTTGAATGAATTTTAACATGGTCAAGAAGAGTGGAAATTCATTTAAAGGAAAAAAAACATTACCTTGCAAGTGCTTCAGTCCAATGATATGTCAGTCAATACATAAAAATATCAAACCCATCAATAGCACTAGGCTCAGAGTCAAGTAAGACCGGTTCCAAGTAGAGAACAAAACCCTACGTGACGCGCTGTCCCTTATCACTGGTGAAAAATGTAGACTGTCAAAACCATGAGCGAAGCCACAGCATTTTTTGAGGTATTGGGAGGTTGAGATGACCTCACTACTGCACCATAAAGAGAACCCTTAAGCCAACTCGGATCAAATAACCAGAGCAGGCTGGACATAGAAAAAGTCTCTGGACTGCGAGTGTTTCTCGGAAGAGTCTGTCATACGGGTATCAAGTCCTTTTTAACTGGGAAGACATCCCATGTCAATCCATCGCCATGTGGGGCGTGACCGGAGGGAAGGAGCACACGTGTCACCCAGTGGCTAAAGACAAAAGACAAAGTGAAAGAGAGATTACAAGAAGTGCGAGATATTGGTGAAGATGCATGTAATCTCTACAAACAGAAAACACACCTTGTCTTCTCCACACCAAAGAAGATTTTCCAGTTATTCAGTCTGCCATAACTGAATGGGTTTTTGTATACCTGCCAGAACAGTTGGAGAAATGGAGATGTTAGAAAACCAAAAAAAGGTCAAAGCTATTTAAACCAAGAGAACAAATGACTTTTAAATGAGGGTTAATGGTCCATCATAACAACTTATTTCCCACAACATAGAACCAGATTCTTCCAATTCTTCAACGGACTCACCCTTCCACGTTTGGCCAGCCGCTTTTTTTCCTTGTGGTTGATGTGTCGTTCTATGCTGGTCTCTCCTCTGGATATGAGAACTGCATGCCAAATGGTCAGAGCTCCTAGTGCTACGCCCACTGTGCTAAAAGAACAAAACATTTCCTTTTCATCCCCTACCATGACAACACAAAACAACATTCACGTCACAATTACAGACTACTGTCGTACTCGCTGACAGTTCATAGGATGTTAATTCTAGTACACTGTGGAGCTGGTATGAAAGAATGTGCCAATTTGCAAACATGGAATGCATCTGCCAATTAAAATAGAGAAAATTGTTTTCCAAAAATTAAATGCTTTATTTATTGTTTCCCAAGACCTGTGCCACTAACATCTACATTTTGTTTTAATTTTTTGCGGCAGTGAGCTGCTTCTCATGGACGTGGGTCATGTCTCACACAAGCTGCTATGGTGTTACAGCAAGTGGCAACATGAAATGCATATCTTACCTGGTAAGCACCCACATGTAGATGATGCTCTTATGAATCATCTTATCCTTAAAGGTGTATGGAGGTGCAGCTGTCTGATAGTGCGTCTTGATGAAGAAAAAAAAAAAAAAAAAGTTATAAAAACTACCAGATAAGAGCAACAGATGTGACAGATCGTCTTAATGTACATCTACTTTTGAGACTGTACCTGGCCAGAAGGAAGAAGCCCTATAAGAAGTCCCATCCCTGTTACCGGTATCCCTGGTTTTTCCACATCCAAATGCTTAAAGCGCTAATGGTGCAGCCCACATACGCAAAGCCAAGTGTGAAAGAGAGAAGCAAGGCAGTTAGGGAACTGTTAAACCCCACAGAGAAAGACACCAGCAGAAATAGAGGACCAGTTAAAGTCAATATGTAACAAGCCTTACAAGGAGAAAACACCCCAAAGTCTCACCTCAAGAGCATTGTATGCATCTAGAAACAGGTTTCTGCCACTGATGCTACAGTAGACACAGCCCAAGGTCATGAAGAGACAGAAGGAGAAGAAGTAACGGTGGTTAAAATGTCCCACGCAGTTATTCAACCAGGCTGATTCGCTATAATTAAGGAAACCCACCTTTTATAGTCATATACTCCATTACTGCATAAAAAAACTTAATCTGCACTGATTTTAAACACAAAGGATACGACAATGATGGTCCATTTTCAGGATGCACCTGCAAATTAAAAAAAAAGACAAAAATAAAAAACATCACTCTGACAAATCATGACGCTACCGTGGTAGGCCACAAAAAAAAAGCATCTTGCTAACCGACCGAACTGAAGAAGTTCAACATTGACTCACGTGTTACAGATGCCACAGTGGTGTGTTCTTGCTGGTTTGGGCATGATGCACTTTTTGCAGACAGCTACAAATGGAACATCGTTTTTCTCCTAAAAAAAAAAAAAAAAAAAACTTATATAAAAGTGGCATTATGAAGCCTGAGTTTAATTCATGCTTAGATTTGTACAGTAAAGTAGTTTAATTCTTACTGTAGGGGGGCTGCCAGGGGAGGTCTTGGCGGCTTTGTAGTAGTGAAAAGCAATCATGATGAGGTTCCAGTGTCCGTAACAAATGTGCCAAAGGATCCATGGAGGGGAGTAAGTGTTGAGTACCAGAGGCAGGAGGACCACATAGGCTATGGCGAGGATGGAGCTGGTCAGGATCACCACCAGGCACACAAACACCTGACCGACAAAGATGAGGAGGGCAGACACAGCGAGGTTTAGAGAAAATAAATTAAAAAATTTCTAAGACTAATATCAATGAACATAAAACAAAAAAAACACACCCCCACTTACCAGGCCAAACCAGCGGGTGACATAATCCACAGTCCAAAACACTGGCTCAAAGATTGAGTCAAAAACCACATCTGAGTCGGTCAGGGTGTTAAAGTAGAGGGACTGCACCAGCAACTTCATATAGGCCGATATTTCCCTCATCCACAGAGGCAGCCTGTTTTTTCCCTTCCTGGTATACGACCGCAGCCGCACACAGCGCAGCAGGTGGAAAATGGATCCGGGACACCACCGCATCCTGCATCTGTAATACACACACCCCTACAAGAAAAATAAAGAAAGCAAGTCATGGATTCTTACAAGATGGACAAGTCAAGGCGAGTCAACGAGAGGTGCACGTGTGTTATAACTGTTCAGGTTTGTCTTACATTAATAGAGTTTTTTTTCTTCCTGCAACTTGTTTCAACTGTACAAATCAGACAAATCAAGTAGAGGTCTTTCAACATTCCAGTCTTTTTGTCACCATACATCCACTGCAGCTCAACAGGAAAAAAACAAGGAGGAATTTATGGTTCAATTCATCAACGAATCTTCCAGTCTATAAAATAACACAGAATCTCCTATTCCTGATATCTTTAAACTACATTTCAGTCATTAATATTCAATTATTATCACTAAACACACAGAAAAGCAGCACGTCATTTTGAAGTAGAAGCTGACCAAAACTTTAAAAATAACAAATAAATAAAATAAAAACTAATGATAAGCACGAACGCCTGATTGTTGAAGAAGTTGCGATTTATGTTCAACCAATCACAGACAATCCAGACATCACCTGGTTCATCAAACTTACGAAACGTGGACTCTGGGAGTGAGTCAACCTGGATTCGTTGGACGCCTCAAGTCCATCGTTAACAGCTAAATGCGACGGTCAATGTACAGAAGAAGATTGTAAAGCTGAGTTAAAGACACACAAGCGGGACTGTACACGTCCGTGCGGCTCCGACATTGATGGTTTAATAAAATACACTTGCTGTGCTGCATTCCTGCAATCTGAGCAGACGGGGTGGAGTCTGGGTGGAGTTTTTCCTGCAGGTGAAAAGGGGGCAGTGATCTGTGGGGAAGTTAACTGGATGTAGCGGCGTTTAGCTCCGCTACATCTGGCAAAGACAACTATTGTTCACCACCACCACAACACACCACTTATACACTATGAGACAGTTAGCTTTGCTGTCGGTACATGAAACAGTTTAATAATAAGCTTTATAACCCTGAACATCACTGTGAAACACGGTCCCAAATCCCTATTGTTTGGATGCATGTCAATGTTGTCCTGCTGAATCCAAATATCCGACGTTGTGTGTTGCGTCTCATGCTCTCACATTTATGATTATATCAGCTTTAATACTCACTTCTCTATGAATGCAAGAAAACTGCCGAAAGCAGCCGTCCGGCCAACATTTTCAGAAGAAAAGCGTCAAAAACAGGAGGAGTGCCACATATTAGCGAAGAGGAGCAGCTTCTGTGACAGTTAACACGGTTAACACATCTGAATCCTGATCCGGAGTTAGCGCGCATGCGCCTGAACTGCGGCGCAAGGCACCGTGGTAGTGCGAGTACGGAAGTGAACGCAACATTCAAGACGTGCATGGTTTCCTACAATTATCTTGACGCACGGCCCCAAATTTGACATATATCTATAAACCTGCATAGATTTAGGTAGACACTCTTCAAACAAGGGTAAGAAGAACGATAACCTTAAGGTTTCAACACCTAAAAGACTGTTAGTTTGCTAGTTAAAAGAGAAGCAACACGCTTTGTTGCGTCGTTTCACTAAACTCTGGGATTTGCAGTTTGCTGCTCCACGCGAGTTTGCTCGCCATGTGGGTCCCGTTTTAACTTTCCAACCCCGTGCGTTGTTGACATCCATCATGTCGTTTTCTTTTAACTTCGACGTGCACACGGACGCGAGAAACTCGGACGAAGTGGGTGGAACTGAACTGCAGAAAGGAAACAACGAGCGCGCTGTTAAATGTGTGAGTATGCTCAGCCCAAAGCTGTCAGCTGATGTCAAGTTGTAGTTTCCTCTCAATAGGTCTGCCTGCCACTGGAGGAAAATCAACAAACAATACAAAATAAGGCATGAAAGTTTTAAATTTGCTGACCTGAACTTCAGCAGTAGGCAGCAGACATTTTCACAGTAGGTTAATCTTTGAACACATTCAGTGACTTCTGGATTCCATTTAGCTGCGTTACTTACAGGGTCTTGATAGTGAGCATGTTGGCTCTCTGTCTCACTGTTCTCAATGTTAATATTATTGACCATACGTGTGCTTCTCCTACTATGTCTGCTGTGAGAAACAGCCTACTGATTTGAATACTTAACCAGCAATGAGAAAAGACATGTCAGATGTTACAATACATACAAGGGATACAAATTTGCTCCTTGAATGGAAGTGTTTTGAATCTCAACGTAAAAAGAGAACGGTCACAACAAATACACATACACGCACAGACAATGCATATATATGCCATTCTATTAACCCTTATTCCATATCTTTGAGTAATTCCGGTGTATGAGCAACTCCATTGTGCGTCATAAGCCATGATGTCACAAGAAATGTGGTGTGTGTCAATGAATAGAAAAAAGTCATAGCGGTGAGTTCTTGTGGGTATGTACTGGTAGTAGATGGGAGTGTCTGACCCCAAAGCTCCAGGCCATGTAGCAAATTCATTGGGTATTTTTTGTTTCTAACTCACCTGATGAGCTCTGGTGGGTGTGACTATTGAAACAGTTGCTCCACACAAAGTATTTGTAAAACAATGTTTAAGTCACATATGAATCATGAGGCTGTTTTGTAATGGTTTTATGTCTTAAGTCTGACTTTATTTGTGAGGCACAGTTTATAGGAAATGTAGTGTGAAGGCTGTCCGTATTAGCCATGACTAATACATACAGAATCATGCAGAAAATGTGACAGATTACCAGTTAAACACTGAACTATAAATGTAACCATTTGATTGTATTTTCTGCTTTCACACCCAAAAGGATCCCAGATCTAATAACAGAGTGTCAGCATCATTTGACCTCATGAAATCCATTTTATCAGCAAATATCTGAAGTTTGGAACTCATTTCAATATATTTCAACATCACCACTAGCTATATGGGACTACATTGGCTCTATTGTGTTTTTTGTGACCCCCTTAATTTAATGTCAATGTTCAATCTCACATATGTATGAATAAAACAGGAACACATTTTGTATTGCTGACTGATACATGTGCAGCCACATATGCTGCAAGCCATTATATTGTCTATTTGAAACACATGTTGTCTACATGGTGCATTCTGTAATTTGTGCTCTATCCTCTACACAATACATCAATCTGTCCTGAAAAGACAGATCCCGCCTCTGTTACTCTTCCTGAGGTTTCTCCGATTTTTTCCCTTTTTAAAGGGGATTTTCAGGGAGTTTTTCCACATTCGATACAAGGATACAAGGGTCTAAGGACAGGGGATGTTGTTTTACTGTACAGGCTGTAAAGCCCCCTGAGGTTATACAAATAAACTTGACTCGCACAGCTCAGTTGTTTTAGACCAAAGTTAAAAAAATGTGTTCCCTAACTGTGCCAACTGCTTTGTATTTTTCAGACGGAAGATGATACCAAACCAGCAGAGCCAGTAAAAGAGGCCAAACAGCACCTTCTACCACCTGACCCGCAGCTCCTCCTCAGAGACGCCGTCTCTGAAACGGTCACGATTGGAACTCTCCCGGCTCTCCATTTCCTCAACGAGACAGTTTTTGAGAAAACAGCGTCAGAGAGGGACGACGGAGAGGACATTCTTTCCCGCACAAAGGAGCAGAGGTCTGATCTCATCTCTGGCGTGTACGAGGGAGGGCTGAAGGTGTGGGAGTGCACTTACGATCTTCTGGAGCTGATTGAGAAAGACGGAGAGACCTTTAGGGGGAAGGCGGTTTTGGATTTGGGCTGTGGTGCGGGGCTGTTGGGGATCCTGGCTCTGAAGAGAGGAGCCAGCCAGGTCCACTTCCAAGATTATAACAGTACAGTAATTGAGCAGCTCACAGTGCCAAATGTAGTCGTAAACTGCCAAGAGGACGATGTCGACAGTGAAGATGACAAAGAAGGGATGGGCAAGGGAAAAATACAGGAGGAGGAGGATTTCCAAGCAGAGGCAAAACAGGAATTTAAAGGAGGCATCCCACCTCCTAAGAAAAGAGCCGTTGACCCATCCCAGCATCCGCTGCTAGCCCGCTGTCATTTCTTCTCCGGTGACTGGAGCACGTTTCTTGCACTAGTTCTGAAAAAGGACCCAGCACCAAAATACAACATCATATTCACGGCAGAAACCATCTACAACACTGCATACTACCCTGCCCTGCACGAGACCCTCCACAAGCTGTTGGCAGACGATGGACTGGTCTACCTCGCCACCAAGTCCCACTACTTTGGAGTGGGTGGTGGGCTGCACCTGTTTGAGAGGTTTGTGAAGGAGAGAGGAATTTTCTCCATGGATCACCTGTGGGATGGTGAAGAAGGACTTCAGAGACATGTAGTAGCCCTACGTTTTAAAAAGGACACTAAAGTCGTTGATTGAATATGCCGTTACTACACAGTTTAGTTAGAGTAAAAAATGTAAGGATTGTCTTTGAGTCCTATGCGAGTCTTGTGCAACAGTGGTGAAACAAGGAAACACTTAATAAAAACATGCTGTCTCATCTCCTGCTGCCTCTTTGATTACCTCTACCTTCTTTCACTTCCTATATAGACATTTGAATATGTCTGCCAGTAACTGAAGTGCAGCTGAAAGGGGCTGTTACAGGTCTTTAGATGCATGGGGAGGGAAGAAAGGAAATGGGCTCAGTGACCTTTGCGAGTGATTTCCCCAGTGTTCAAACAGCAGCATGAAAGCCTGGCTTGTTTCTGAAGTCTGGCGCAAAATGTCAATTGCAACTTATCCCACCAGCCTAAGGATGTAGATTGAAAGCGGATTCTAGTGTCACTGCACATCAGTGGTGGGACTCTATGGGGTCTCTGTACCTCTGATTCTAGTGATGGTTGCTCTGGATTCTGCAGGTTTTCACTTTTTGTTTCTGTCAAGTAAAACTTCCCTGTATTCTGTTCTCTGGGTGTGGTAGTTTGTGACAAAAATAAAAGATTCCACACACAGTTTTGACTGTGTAGTACACTACATCCTGCAAATATGTCAAATAAGCAGCCAAGAACAAGAAGAGAACTAGGTTATAACCTAACAACACACAATGTGGAGTCCCCTATTTTCCAGGTCAAGAACATTGATTGAATTAATCAAACAGGGTTTTTTGTGAGGAAGTATGCAGCAAGTTCAGACTCATTTCCCATATGTGAGGTGTTTAGGTGAAGAGAATGGGGAAATGAAAGGGTTATTCATGCAGTCCCCAGATGAGGCACCCACTTTAAATTATAATAGAACAGCATGTTCTTAAATGTACTTTTGTGGTTATCCATCCATTTTAGGACCATCTGTGCCATGTCCACATCTTATTTGATTTTGACCCAAAGGCAAACAAGTCAATTTTTATTAAGGTTGTTATACTGAATTCATCAAACCTCACCGGAGTTAAATGGCTCCAGCTAAATAAATACTCCAATGAATGAGCTTCATTTTAAATATGTCCATGACGCAAGCAGCACACACCGCTCAGCTGATAAATAATATTTAGAGAAGATAAAATACTTGGAAACATAATGTCATCAGCTGAAACATGACTGTGCAGTTCAACACCCACGTGTGTGTGGACAGAATTTCCAATGACCTATTTTATATATTGATGTGTTAAAAACACTAGTTCACTTACGCATGTACATAATACCAAACATGGTTTCTGTATGCATACGCCCGGTCGGCAAACCTCCAGTGTGCCCGCCTCGTCATTGATTCTCATCTCGACAGCTGTTCATGGCCTGTAGGGGAATTCCTGGTTCCTCGAGTAGTCACAGCCTTTCCCCTGCTTACTTTATGGGAACAGGGGGCAGGGCTAGTCAGATGGTTTTCCTCAGAAACTATTATGTGTTGATTCACTGTGAGGGGGCGGCGTGCTGTACACTCCCACCGTTTCCTTCTTACTGGGAAGTGACTGTCAGGCTTACCGTACAGAGGGAGGGCTGAAAAACAGATAGAAAGGAGGGAGGAGGGCCAGTGGGTGATGTGAAAGGTGGTGGTATTTAAGGTTCTTTGCTCTGAATGTCAGACAGTATGCAGTATCCGTCCCCGGGACTTGAGAGAGCGAGGGAGAGCGTGCAGGTGATCCGCTGAGGGATGGCTCACTGTGCCGTGCGTTCATTCACTCTGGAAAGTCCTGCTGCTGATTCAACGCTCAAACATCTGTTTGTTGAGATGGGATTGTTGAAGCGTGTTTAAGTTTGACTTTGCAAGAACGCAGTCTTGGGAGGCCTTCATGAGGAGATGTATTTGTGATTCACCCTTGAAAGTAAACTCATCAGAGAATGACTGGGGTAAGTATTGAGGTAGAAAACTATCTGAAGCTGGTCAAATTCTCTTAAGGGAATGAACATGTTTTCTCTCTAGCTGTCTGCCTATATAAAAATGTGACTTGCTTTACATTTTCAACATGTGGTAAGTTGTGAATTTTTTTTTGAATAGAGTAATAACTAAGAAATACCAACTTCCACTTTCTCAAAACAGCCACAGATAAGGTGTTTTTGGTCACATTGTGATCTACTCTTCCTGTAAGAGAGCTGTTAAATGTAGTGAATATCTTAAGACTAATTTAATGCCCCTCTTGTCTAGTAATAGGCTGTAGAAACAGTTGTTTCCAAGTATAACTGTAGGGAAGATAGGAGTTTCCTGAACACGTTCAGGTGTGGCCTTCCTCGGAAATTTCATTGTGCTGTATTGTATTTATTCTAAAAGAATGTGAGCTCATGGTGAATAAACATCAGTGGCTGAGATAAGGTTGGGGATTGAGAGTCACTGTCAATGTTGACTCCAGTGCCTGAAATAGGTGTCCTTTTGAAAAATGAAGATAAACATTGTGATTGGTTAATATCAAACTTAGTTTGGCGGGTTCAACGATATATCAGTCAAATGAAAAGTCAGTTATCACACTATCCCAAAGTTCTTTTCCTGGGAGTGTACGGCCATAACTGATGAGTCATTTCTTGCTTTGATCGGTCCACTATCCCCACGATCTGATTCAGTGCTTGCATCAGCCTAACAGACATACTTTTATTTCAGTGGTTGTGAAGCTTTTCCAGGGAATACTTGAGTTGAGAGGATGGTTGGACGATTCCTCAGGTGACCTCTCCATAGGTCTAACTGCAAGATTGGATCCATTCAATCATAGTTGCATTTGAGAGGTTTGTTTCACTTCATCAATAGAAAATGATTCAGTTTGTGACACATGAAAATGTACATGTCACGTCATTATTTATGTGTAAAATGGGAGGTAGAGCTATGACTGATCACTCTTTGACACAGTAATAAACCCTTGCTCAACATTACAAAGAAAGAAGAAGGACTGACTAATTACATGTCATACATTTCTGAAGAATTAGGGAGAGTCTTATGTGGTGTAATTCATATACTTTTCATGTAATTATATTATTTTTATTTATTATTGGTTATATTACAGTATAAAAAAGGCATTAATTAATTAAGCATTAATGTAGAAGTATGAGTTGCCTCATGTTTTTAATGGTAATAAGCCATTCATTAAAAATGAAGATTTTAAGAAGTGCTCTACTATGAGAACTGAATTCCATAGATGGTGGCGTCCTCAGGTGTCATCTATGGGCTCAGTTCTTTTGGCATGGCACTATTTTGTCAACAGAAAATGAAAATCATGACCTACAAAAAGTATTTAATGTGTGATTTTAGATCAATTCATGCTTGCGCTCTGTATGCAACCATAAAGCATAACCTGTCTTGAATATGATCATTTTAAATTGCATATTACTATGACTAACATTTTTAACTATTAATCTGATTAAACTGAAAATGAAAGTGTAATGCATGTGAAGCATGTTCTGTATTGTTAATAAAGTAAATCAAAGTGAATTATGATCTGCTGTAATTTCTTAAATCTCATTTTGTTAGAGGTTGGCAGTTCGCAATATTTAAGTTATACAAAACTGAGCAAGATGGACAAGGATTTCAGACATAGTCTACCGGCATACTTAATCCACACATGGAGACCTCTCCCTTTTTTCGTATCTCTAGCTCCATAAAATGTGCAGCCATGGAGATGGCAGTTAGTTATATTAGCTATATAAACACTATGATAAGATATAACAACCAACATCCTCTTCACTTACAACATCAAGGGACTCAATTTCAAATTCCAACTGCTATACTTTTCAAGTATAAAATCCAAAACTGAATATTATTGAGTTTCAAGAATATGACTCATTTATAGTTATAGATTTAGTAAACCAATACTAGTTTAAAGCTATGGTTTTCATGACACTAAGAAATCAAAGGTAAAGAACATAATGTAAAGGCATTAAGCAAGTGATGTTATTTTTGTAACCGAGTAATTAAAAAATGATGGTAATTAATCAAGTTCATTCTGTGACATGTGTCGTTTAGGGGTTAAGGGGTGAAGCCCTAAAGACAATCCTTAATCCATGACTGGGTCAGTAATGGACTTAAAAAATTACAGGACACAGGAAACATAAATAGTCAGGTATGGCTTATCATGTCTGGTGGTGATATAGATTAGTCAATAGAAACATTTCTCCATAGAGTGTAACACCCTGATGCCTGAGGCAGGTTTAGATGATCTTTGTCTGAACAGGCAGGAAGGTGTTGTTACATGCTTCTTTACTGTTGCTCTAATATCAAGGGAAAGTCATGATTTAAGAAATAAAGCATCTTGTTTTTCTCATGATAAGCATCATCTTATGTTTGTATGTAGTATTTTCTAGGGTAAAATTGGTGATAGCTTTGTTTTTACTAATTTGGCATACAACGTTTGCTACGTGACTCATTTATAACAGTAGTCAGACAAAAAATAAATAAAAACAGAAAAATCTAAAACAGAAAGTTCTGTAATGAATGTCTGGAATGACGTTTCCTGATGGGTGTCCTTTCTGTGGATGAAAATGTGATAGCACCCTGTGAAGTACCCCTGCAAGATCGAACACAGCACCCTATGAATTGCCATTGTAATAGGATGAGCTGGAGGTTCTGTATGGGTGCCCTTCTCGTGCAAAGATGTGTAAAAGGTGCCATTTAGGATTTCCCTAACATGGCTTAAAGGAAATCAGAGTATTATTTTTCCCAAAATGCATTTACAACCCTTTAGCGTTGGATTAATTTGCAGTTGTAGGGAGAGAGATTAGCATTGGGTTACCCCAAGATTACAGAATGCCAAGAATAGACAGAAAAGTGAAAAGAGTACAAAGGGATCTGTGAAATGCATCTAAAGGCAGCAAGACAGGAGATGAGGGGATGATGATTTGCAGTAACCATTAGCAATTAGAGGTATTTCCAGTATAACCTAAACCTCTCTATAGGCATTATAAATTGTTTTTTAAATGTATCCTGTCATGAACCTTTTTGAGCAGTCCTGAGAGAAGACAAAACTACTTCAAATATATGCTAAGGCATCAGTGTACAATCGTTCTCCAAACTAAAGGTGATCAAGACCCATCTTAAAGACAGATGCTATCAATTCTTCTACTGTAGTCCATTGAAAAGGATGTGACCTTTTACAAACTCATGGCTGAAGATTTCACTTTGATTTCACCAGTCTTGCTCCTTGCTTCACTGATAAGATTGTTAAAAACAGCTGATTCTAAAAGTTTTAGAATCTGCAGCTGGGAAGCGATCCTGAATCATCCAAGTCTTTAATTAATAAGGAATTCTTGAATCTGGAATACTGTATATGTACATGTCTTATTGTTTATAGTAATACTTTCTAATTTCAGTGATGAAAAGCTCACACAGACTAACCCAGAACTTGGATTACTGAGTAAAATTTTCCCAATAAAATTAATAAATTGATTATTAATTTAATTAATTACTTCCAAAAATTACATCTGTTTCAATAATTTTGGCGTTAAAACAATTGGAAGATCCCTTTGTCACGGCTTCATGGTCTGACTGACAATTTATCAGCCAATCACGAGCCACACTAACAGACATCGTCCTCCGTCATTGGCTAATAGTTAACGTCGGTCAGTGACGTCAGCTCCTTCTTCTAAACCAATGGCGATGTGTTGTTTTTGTGGATGAGCAACAGGCTGAGTGGAGTACAACGACACTGAGGCTAAACCTATTTTTTCCCGTTAGCCAGCCCTGCTACTGTAAAGCGTTTATGGTTTAGATTTATCGTTTTTTTGTTTAACCGGGGACAGAAAGCAGAAGATAATTGCGCGCACCTTTTGTTTTTTAGGGAATAGGCACCTTAGATCGAGGCCGTGGCATGGATGAAGTACGGCCTACCAGTGGTGCTCAAGCCCACGGGCTAGTGACGCTGTTTCCCCCTGGACTGCAGGCTATCTACGGGGAATGTCGGAGACTTTACCCCGAACAGGCCAACCCTCTTCAAGTTACAGCAATTGTGAAATATTGGTATGTATCCCGTTCTCCTGCTGCTGGCTGGACACGCGTGTAAGAGTTGAGTCTGTTTAGTGGTGGCTAGATGTTTAGCTAACAGTTAGCTTCCGAGCTAACAGCTCAGCTATATCCAAGAGCCATATTGTAGGTTAGGCAGCTCCTATTGTGTTTAAGGGACTTTTAATAACTGGCGATGTCATAATTGTGTCCTGCTAGTTGTGTACCCTTTACATGGCTTCTGGTTTGTATGTGTGGTGGTGATCAAACAGCCTACTGATAAACAAAACGATTATGCTGACATGGCTGAATTTGTTTATTCTAACAGGTTAGGGGGTCCAGACCCGCTGGACTACATCAGCATGTACAGGAATGTGGGCTGTCCAGCCCAGGACATCCAGGAGCATTGGCATTATGTGAGCTTTGGGCTGAGTGACCTGTATGGGGACAACAGAGTTCATGAGTAAGTACATCAAGTTGTAGCTTCGACAGGCTAAAGAAACTGGAATAACGTCATATATAGATTATATGTTGGGCAAAATCTGACATATGATAACATCACATATTCAAAAAGTTAGGTTATGACTGGTGAGCTCTTACAGTAGACCGCTAATGATCTATTATTCCATCCATCAATCCATACTGTTAAATTCAATAATCATTGTGAATCTGCATTTGAAAGGGTAATTTGTTTACTCACACTGTGTGTGTGTGTGTGTGTGTGTGTGTGTGACAGGTTTGCAGGGGTAGACAAACCCAGTGGGTTTGGCTTTGAGCTCACCTTCAGACTCAAACGAGAGATGGGAGAAACGGCACCACCAACCTGGCCCGCTGAACTCATGCAAGGCTTGGCTCGCTATGTCTTCCAGTCAGGTAAGAGCAATGCAGCAGAATCAGCGCATTATACATTTTTGGGCATGGTCAATGCAAAATAATTGCCTTTAAGTGAAGACTGGTAACTCTGAAGTTTGTTTTTCTATGTATTGTTGAGTACGCATTTGACCTTTTGCTTTAGTTATTGACAGCACACTTTTTTGGATCCTGCATTTTTTTTTAAAGGAAATACGCATTTAATCAATATTGAAAAGTGATGTTATGCACATGATGGTCTTATTCCTCCATCTGGAAATCACAGTTTAATAGTTCAGTAAATCGTTTATCTGAGCTGGTTTTCATACAACTTCCTTTCGGCTGTATTATATGTGATACCTACTGTGTAAACATGCATGTAGAGAGTAGTCTGCAACAGGCTTATTACATAAAGCATGTGTTTGTTGGAGCTCTGGGTATTGACAGGAAGTCTAAGTTCCCCCCTTCTTTCCTATAACCATTTTTAGCATTGCTGAACAAGAGAGTTGTCTAATGTACTCTCCGGGTGTGAGAGAAATGTGTATATATTATACTGTAAAGTTTTTTTGGTCATTTTTGCCTTCACCGAATGCAACAAAGGTCACTGGTTGGAATCAAACCAGGGAAGTGGTTATGTGGCATGCACAGTAACCATTCTGCTACCAGAGCGCCTGTCAGTTGTCTATCTAATGTACACAAAAAAAGTGTGACTGAGAAGGAAGGGGGGATTAAAAAACACGCAGAAAGAAAGCAAGGCGATTCTCTCCAGGCTCCCCTTGCTTTACACCCCAAATCCCCCCTCTGCTCTCCAGCTGGGGTCAATTTACGCATGGGTGGGCTGGGCCCCTAGGCTAAATGAATACTGATTCCTGGCTATCTTCCCCCTCACTTTTCTCCTGCAGTGAATCTGGAAAGGGTGCTTGTTACCTCCCAAGCAGACAGATTCCTCAGATGGAAATGTAGTTTTTATGTTTTTCTTGCCATATTGGGGCTTCAATTCCTTTCTTTTACTCGCTCACATTGACGTATGTCCCTTTTCCTGTTATTATAACTTTACTTCAGTAGTTTTTTTTTGTCAGATGAGGGGAAAAATAGGAAAGTAGGACTGCTTCTCCTCATTGGTGGCTGAAGGTTTGTAAAATTATCACTCACAAGAGTGTGTAACTTCATACTTCACTGTCATACATTGAAAGTGAATGTCTCATTTTTTTCTGTCTTCTGCAGAAAACACATTTTGTAGTGGTGACCATGTATCGTGGCACAGTCCCCTAGACAACAGCGAATCTCGCATCCAGCATATGTTGCTGACAGAGGACCCACAGATGCTACCAATTCAAACTCCATTTGGTGCCGTGAGCTTTCTCCAGGTCAGTCAAAATATGTGATATTTACATAGTGCAAGTAACTACACACCAGATACTTTCAGAAACTAATGGAACATAATTTACATGAAGGATGTTATGAAAATAATATAGGAAAAAAGATATACTGAAATGCTTTAAATGCTGAGTAAATTAATGGCTCAATACTTTGAGTTGAAATGTCCTTTTGATGATATTACACTAATTCAGTGCTTCTCAAATATTTTCTTTCGTGCCCCGACTATGGAAGAAATAAACATCTTGTGCCCCCCCTGCGCAACTATAAATAATATCATTTGTCTATAAAATTGTTAAAAATACACCTCTGCATAACACTATCCTTATTCATGTATAAGAGAATAAAAAAAGGAAAAAATATAGACCAACTTACAACAAAGAATAGCTTTAAAAAGATTTTAGCCCACACCTTCTGACACTCTGCATCGTGTGCTCTAGATTGTTGGTGTCTGCACAGAGGAGCTACAGGCGGCCCAGCAGTGGAACGGCCAAGGCATCTTGGAGCTTATGCGTGGAGTCCGAGTGTGAGTTTTAGCACATGGGTTAGCTAAATTAAGATGTATGGAGATGTATATACAAGTATGGAGTCCAGTTTGATAAATACATTGTGCTCAGCAAGCGAAGAGTGTTGTTACTCACTTACTAATTTGTTTAAATTGAGGTTGATGCTGTGTGTAACTTATGTTGATAATTGTCCCGTGTACAGAGCTGGTGGCCCCTGGCTAATCACAGACATGAGGAGAGGGGAGACTATTTTCGACATTGACCCACACCTACAAGTAAGGCTTTAAGTTCTGCAGGCTCAGCCAAGCGGATTTATATATCTTACACTATATTGCCAAAAGTATTTGCTTCCCTGCCTTCACTCGCATATAAATTTAGGTGACATCGCATTCACCAATATCTTCTCCTGGCACCCGCCAAACCCAGACCTGTTCATCAGATTACCAAATGGAGAAGCGTGTGCTTTACATCACAGCATCCAATGCTTTGCATTACACTTAGTGATGTATGGCTTGGATGCAGCTGCCTGGCCGTTGAAACCAATTTCATGAACCGCTCTGCCCACTGTTTTTGAGCTAATCTCTAGGCCACGTGAAGTTTGGAGAACATGGTGGTTGAAGTGACACCAGAGTCTAATTATTTAGATAGGTGAGCGAATACTTCTGGCAATATAGTTTTCTAATAAGCTGCGTCTGTTTTTTTCTATATCTCACAAATATATTTCCAAAAATGTATCACCAATATAGAATGGTATTCCTTTAAAAAAAAACACAAGACAACAACAAAAAAGTTAGCTGAGCTGCTGGTGATAGAAGTCACTGTGACATGTAAGGCTTTGTCTAGCCTACAATGGTGTGTGTCTAATATACAATTGACCTACTTAGGCAAGTCTTGTTGGGTTTGAATACTAAATGGCCCATAGAATAATTGACAAGATAAGAAATAAGTAACCTTTTGTGATGTAGAAAGATTCTTGCTGGAGTACCCAATGACACTTGTATCTGTGGTGCATAGAGACACATTACTGGGCTGAACAGAGATAATGTGCCGGTTGTGGTGGCCAAAGAGTTGTACAGTGTATGAGTCATGGCTCTTTCTGATGAAATTCCTCAGAAGTAGATGTGAGCCTCATTAATTACAGCAGATGGTCAGTGGCAACATTTCTGACCACATCACTGAATTCTCTGCTCACTGTTGGCTGTGATTTGGGAAAGTTTATGTCCACTTCAGAGTCATTTTTTGGAAAAGCTGTGACTCGTACACCAAATTAGCAAACATCCTCAGCAACACCTAAAAGCTGGCAAGTCCACTGAGTTTCTGTAGAAACTCAAGTCCTGGTGGATAAGTGGATAATTGTGGGTTCTGACTAATACCTGTTGAAGCCATCTGTCCTGTCAATAGACTCCTACTACATTATGTAATGAAACATATTCACCTCAATACAGCATCTTGGTTTCAATTTAATAGATTAACAGTATCTGTACTTTTCTGGGTATTGAACATTACGTCACAAAAAAACCCTCTACAAACCTACTTACATTTCAAACCTGACCGTATTACCTCTCCACTATTATGGACTTATTACCTTTTTATTCATTAGTTTTCAATCAGTATATTTCACTTTTTACCTTTCATCTATTCTTTTTTCTTTATACAGTAAAGGTTGCCTGTTGTAAATGTATGCATTATGTATTTGTTTGTATTTAATATCCATTCCAAAGAATTTTAAAAGGAAGTCTGCATATATAACACAAGTTCTATTAATTTTTATTCCCCAGCAGTGTTTATCGCCCCCTGTTGGTTAGGAAATCTTGTTGTATTCGATTCTTAAATTCGTGTTCAAACTTTTGCGTGCTTCTGTTAATGATTGCGTATGTTTCTTGCTCATCTAAGCAGGAGAGAGTGGACCAGGGCATTGAGACTGAGGGCTCTAACCTGAGTGGGGTCAGCGCAAAGTGTGTGTGGGATGATCTTAGTCGACCGCCAGAAGATGAGGAGGACAGCCGATCCATCTGTATAGGATCACAGCCACGGAGGCTCTCAGACAAAGGTAGGCAGACTCCTGAGTGGATTTTCTAATTAAGACTGAGTGGCTCCAAGGACCACATGGTGCATGATGGGATATTTGCAAGCTGATCTGTGTGTGTATGTGTGTGGGTGTTGATAGACACAGAGCAGATAAGGGAGACCCTGAGAAAAGGACTGGAGTTTAACAGCAAGGCAGCATTACCACCCATCAACAGCCAGAGACAGAGCCATGAGAGACCTCAGTGAGTGTTTCTCCCATCCTCCCTTTTCACTCACACATTCACTAATTCACACACATACCGGTTCAGATCAGTACAAAGGTTGCACCAGGGTAACTCCCTCTACTGTATGCAATAAGTCACGGCCCAGATATTTTACTGTGGAAATGATTGTCTTCTTCAGTAAGAGGCCGGTAACGGATCTTTATGGAAGGAATTGTGAAATCTGTGCCTGTACATTCTCATTAGCAGACAAAGGCCAAGGAGCCATTTCCTTCTGCAGTAATTGTTTTTCACAGAAAGCGTTTCCGTCATACCTGATTTTAGTACACTTCAGACTTCCTCTCTTCCATTCCGCTGAGATGACTATCACTCTTTCTCTTCTCTTCTTTCTCAGGAGTCGAAAGGACAGTTTGGAGAGTGAAAGCTCAGCAGCCATCGTTCCTCATGAGTTGGTCCGAACAAGACAGTTGGAAAGCGTCCATCTGAAATTCAACCAGGAGTCAGGCACACTGCTGCCCCTCTGCCTGAGGTACGTCCTCCTCCCACACAAGCCATTCTTCTCTCAGAAGTTGAAGGGGGGTTTTTAGATTGTTCCTTTTGTGTGACAACACATCTTTAGAACAATACTGCTACAAATACCACTCTTTTCTACTCTACGAGAAGGAAGTCGGTGTAATTAAAGGAAGTCAATATAGAAGGACATGGGTGATGATTGTTTACTTTAGACTGATATTTCAAATGATATATATAGATGTATATAGAGCTAACTTTGGCCCCCATGCCAAAGCTGTGGCCAGTGGCATTATCTTTTTGGATTGTCCGTATGTCCGTTCCATGCTCCCACAGGATAGCCTTGGGGATATTTTTTTTTCTTTAATTTGGCACTAACTTTGGATTCCAGGTTGAACTGATAAAATTTTGTGGTCAAAGGTCAAGGTCACTGTCACCTCAAGTCTATCTCATGCTCGTGATATGGCGCGAAGGCCTGTAGGGGATTTCATCACATCTGGCACAAACATCTGATTAGAATTTAGACCTCACAACAACCATTTATGGCCATAATCATCGTCTATAGCCATAACTCAAATCCACATGCTACTTGTAACAGAATTTACATTGACTGGATGACAGATTCATTAGACCATGAGGTGATATTCCTATTTTAAACTTTTTCACCCCAGGAAGAATGAACTCTAGATATGCTACTGTGGTTGTGCTTCTCTCCACTGCCAGGAGAGGATGAACCTGCTTCATGTAATCTCTTCAGGAAAAAAAACAAGCAGGGTTAGTTTACAGAGAGACCTTTGTGTGGGAGGGACGTGCTCTTTAGAGTGACAACAGTGTAAAGGGCTCATTTCTGAGATATCAGCCTGGGGGTTGATGTCAAATGAAGTCTATAAACTCTTTGACTTCTCATATCAGAAAAGGTTGTAAAACTATGTCTGCCTTGTATAGCGAATCATGTGAACTGGTTCAGAACTAAATGTATAAAACCTGCATTGTTTGAGATTATGTTGTTTCCCCATGTACAGGGAGTTAGTGAGAAGCTTTTTTTCTCATTTAGTTTTTCCTACAGCAAGTAAACACTGACATATTTTTTCTGAGAGATGAAAATATAAACAAAGCCTTCAGTCATGGCCTCTCAGGATAGATACATGCTCAGAAACTATAATATTAACTGTATCCCTAAAAGGATTGCAAGTAGTTGTGACATAGGAAAAAATCTATTACTGCTAAAATGTGAACTAACAACTAAAATATTAAAACACACTTGCAGTATGGACTCAACACTGTACTGTTTGTATTTAATCTTTCACAGAGGCCGGTTGCTTCATGGAAGACACTTTACTTTCAAGAGTATCAACGGAGACACAGCCATTACATTTGTGTCTACTGGAGTTGAGGGAGCTTTTGCTACTGAAGAGCATCCATATGCAGCCCACGGCCCCTGGCTGCAGGTACGCACATGCATGCACACACACATCTTCTGTGTGGTGCTTTAATTTTAAATGTATTTATTTTACTTTGTGCTTTCGGCCCATAAAGATATTATTGACTGAAGAGTTCGTGGAGCAGATGCTTGGGGATTTACAGGAACTCAACACTCGTGAGGAGGTAAGTAAAACCTACCGGATGGTCATTTAAATTTTCTATTTAGTTTTCATTCAACTGCCTCCTTTTTATACCTTGTTTCTTTTTGTTTATTTATAGACAAAGTTACCAAAGGAGTACAGTTGGCCAGAAAAGAAGCTGAAGATCTCTGTCCTGCCAGACTCTGTGTTTGATAACCCACTGCAATGAGGCAGAGATGCTGAATCACTAGACACTACCAACAAAAACACCTGCAGACACATTTCAGTGGCCCATCATGAACAGAAGACTTTGTGTGCAGATATGCATCGACTCTGAGCTGTCAGGGGCACACAGATGTTTCACTCCTGAAGACTATTGGATGATCCATGGGATGATCTTAAAACCTTTGACTGTACTGAATTCTCACACCAGCCCCACTGTTTACAGCATTTCTCTAGAGACGTGAATTCTCGTGAAAATGTCATACTTTTCCACATGGTTGACCTGTTAGAACAATCATAGGAGACACACTAACTGTACGGCAAAACAGGATGTTGTCATTCCTCCAACAAAGCCTGCCAAGGTCCAAAATGTACGTCACTAATGCGGTTGAGCATGCATCCTGTGATAACCAGATATAATGTCCCAAGCAATAACTGTGTTGTCGTTCTCAAAAAAAAAAAACAGTAATATTTATTCCAGTTGCCATAGTAAGTGCAGAAATGCCACCTATCGAACTCTTTTTTTATCAGTGTTCTTTTCAATTGAGCTAATATGTATATTATTTACAAATGCTGGACATTTTCTCTTATGTGTTGTGGTCATACCAAAGTAATATCTGTTGGCAGTCCCATGCCAACAAGGTATTTGTTTTAAATGTGTCATTATTCTGTAATAATGACATGACAGACTGTACTATTATTCACTGCCTGTTTGTCTAGGTTAACCAAACAAACATCTGAACTGTTTCCATGTGTATCTGAAATGCTCTCGATACAACCACCTCTTCACTGTGCCAAGAATATGACGCCTGTATTGATTAATGCTTTTCAATGTGTCTTCTTTCAGTTTTCTCACACTTGATGCGTGTTGGTTATAAACTGACATGAATCAATTCTGTTGCATTTAAAGAATGGGAATCCATGTTCATTATCCTCTCTCAAGTATTGTATCCAGTGGCCACATGAATATGAAATATTTTACCTGTAGGACCTGCTTGAAAAGAGTAAAATTCCTCAGTGCCTTGTTTTAAAATTAAGGACCACATATTCTGTTGCCTGTTAATGCTGCCTAGATTGTTGAGACACTTGAATCAAGGCTGCTGCGTTCACTCTCTGTTCCTGATACCATCATTGCATTCCATGGTGGCAACAAAACAGAAGAAAAGACTACTTTACTTTAGCAAATGTACTCTTATACGACATGTGATGCATATCTTATTTTTGTTTGTCTTTTTCTATTCGGTGACAAAGTTTAGAAGACGTTGATATTGTGTTTTATATTTACTATCTTATTTGACTGAACTGGCTGATTGTAATCCCAAGTGCATTAAAGAGTGTAGGTATTTACACAAATAAAGCTGGAACACTAATGAAAAATAACTGATAAACTTTCTGATTTACAAAGTGTGTGTATAGTATAAAATGCTATAGTTAAACTATCTGTTGTGTACTATTTAGGGCATATATATTCATTTGAATATTATAATGTAATATATGATGTGCATATGTTGCACTTTTAAACTGTCATATAACCTACATAGCAACATTTATTAGTCACCAATTTGACTAATCCTTTGGAGCCTAGTAAGAATGCATAAAGTACAGCTTTATGGTGCCCATGAAAATATAGATATGGGTTTAGAAGATCCTCTCCTAATGCCTTTGCAGTAAAAGTGATGACAATATTGTTCTGTTCTGTGGCAGTGGAAAGCTCATAACAAAAATAGGTATTTGACAGTGAGAAGCGTAACTGAACGAAATTCTTGATTTTTTTTTATATGAGTGATCAAATAATTTGAAGGATCTCTTAACAATCAGTATGAACATTTAAGGAAAAAAATCAGCATTTATTTGGGCACCTGAATAATTGTTTTATGTCAGAGTTGGAAAAAACTGGTTTATTCTTTAAAATGTTTTGTGTTATCTGGTAGTGAAAATCCTTTTGGCTGGTGGTGATTATATAGCTTTTGATAATATATGTCAGATGAGATGGCCCTGCACCATTGGCCCTGCACCATTCATTAATGTTCTTGACAAAGTATTAAGTGTCTCCTGAAGCTGGTATTTCAAAAATGATCTCAGGGTTATATTTGTTAGATTGGATTATGTTCAGATCTGAAAATTGGATATTTCAATGCAGATCCAGAGATTTTTGATAATGAAGATTTGGATTTGGCTTTGGCAATTCAATCCCATGTATAATCAGGACACAAGATAAGATAACTTAAATTCATTTAGGACAGAGATCTGGACCAATTTGATCATTATTTGAACCTAACCATGCAGGTGGATTTGACATAGATTGACAATTATGCTTCATTTCTCCCAGATATTGTTACTGAAGACTACATTTAAACTCTAAACTGAACCTGCCCTTTAAATGTGAAGTGATTTAGTTCTAACAGAACCGAGTAACTACAGAAATTCTGTTATTATTTAAAACTGTTATTTCTTAAAACCAGTGAAAAAACTGCGTTAACTACCAGTGTATATAGATAAAAGTCGTTCAAAATGCCCTGCTTCGTTATAGCAGGCTATCAAAGACACGGGTCTAAACAAGGTTTAACATGTGTTTTTTTATTGTTAAATTAGGTAACAAAGTTATTAGAAGTACACCGTTGGTCAGTAACAAAACAGTTTATAGAATTCGGCCAAAAATAAATACCTCAAAGGTTAATCGTCTCAAGCCTGAATCTGAAGCAAGCTTCTCCTTCCACAGCTGGCCGGATTTCTGCTGCTCTGGAAGTCCAAGGTGAGATTTGGAGTTACATTACCTCCACATCATTGTCGGTAGCAGAAGCCCATTATAATCAGCGAACGGCAGCACAGTGGCTAGCTAGCGGTAGCTTCAGCACAGCTGAACCATAGATCTGGAGGCTGTGAACGGGTTGGTGTCTGTTCAATAATAAACGTATAACTACATGACCTAATTCCGATTAGCACCTTGGACAGCCACATGTACAAAACGTTCGTTAGGTTAGCCCGCTAGCTCCTGTTAGCATGACCTAAACTTTTATATTTATAAGTTATTGTTTTAGGTAGGTAAACATTCAGATAGCTATGTAGCAAACATGTTGTTTAACATTTAGTCTTACAAATGCTTCATATCAGAGAGTATAAATATACTCACGTTTGGAGGACGAAGCTGCGTTGTTACCGCTTGTTGCTATCTTGGAATGATCCGCTATGTTTCCTTTAACGTTGCTGTTCAGATATTCTGTATTTGTCAGATCCAGAAAGTAGTTTAAATACTACACAGAAATAGTTTTGATACTCAACTGAGAAGATGGAGAGTAATCAATTACCGGTCCGATGTCATTTACAATCTCTCCGGTAGAGTTTGCTATAACCGCTCTCAGCCTCAGTCGGCTCCTCTCGGCTCCTGTCGGCTGCTTTTTCGGCTCTTCTCGGAATCTCTCGGGGCTTCCTCAATGCTAATAACAACAACAACAACAATAATAATAATAATAATAATAATAATAATAATAAAGAAACTGCTTATAAAAATACACGAATTGTCTAAATTTCCTTGATCAAATCGTTTTATGGCATGAAGAGTAGAGTTTTAGGACCTATGCTTCTCACATAAATGCATAGAAAAGGGAGGGCATCGTAAGGGGAAAAATATTCAAATGAATTAACTCGTTATAAAAAATAATTTGGTCGAAAACAAGATTTAGTTAAAAAAAGGATGAGAAAAAATAATGGTCCAGAAAAAAAATATTAGTCAGAAAATAAATGAATTGTAAAACAGAAAAGTAAAAGAAAAGTAAAGCTATAAAAATAATATAAAATCAGGTATGATTTATCTTTATATGTTAAATATACCAGTCCCATATCACCCATTTATAGCTCCCGCCTCCTCTCGGCTCCTCCCGCTTCCTCTCGGCTCCTCTCGGCATGTATCAACTCTCTGACGGGTCACGTTACCGGAGGGGGGCAAACAGTCGGTGTAAAAGCACTGAGTTGCTCTCCCGACGAGTTTAATGTGCCTGCACTTACCATTAAATATTAGTCAAAGAGTTGACGGGAAAGCGACACGCGACGAATAAGATTTTCCTCTTCTAAACCGCGGCAGCAGCTGAGCTGAGACGGGGCATTCCGCGGAAATCTAACCGAAGGAGCTGCATCTCACCGCGGGCTGGACGCGAAGCTCTACGGCGTTAAAGGTGCACCGGAGTCTGCCGACGACATGGGAAATAAATAGTTGGTAACGTTGCTTTTCTTTTTTTAATCCGGTAGAATACACGTAACGTGCGCGTGAGGGCTGCTATAATAAAGCTTTATTGACAGCCGGCAACAGCGGCTTAATTCTTGTAAAAATCAAACGTCAGTGAAGCGATGTGACATGTTATTTGACATGAGTCTCGTTTCCACTGTAGCAAGTTGTCACTTGGCTTTGATACGGCACAGCTGAGAATGTCCGAGCGATAATATTATTACACCGTGTTATAACTCTATCTGCTGTTTGATGTTTGGCACTTTGTTGTCTCTTCGGACACATGAATATTTACATTTTTTCTGCCTGTTTCTCACCAGTCGGGTCGTCGCCTGTTCCTGCTACATTTGCTCAGTGTTATGTAATGTAATGACGCTCTTAATAAGCCTGTTACTGCAATCACAATTTCTCCACCTGTCGTTATTCGCTTGGCTCACATCTGCCTGTTTCATTTTCGACCAGATTTTTTAAAAAAAGTAGGGATATGCGTGATTTTCATTAAGTTTTTTTTCGTTGCTTTTTTTTAACTTCAGAAAGCACTATAATAAACGTTGATTCCATTTGCTCCTTTTTTTTCAGTTGCACGACGTCAGTATCCAGCTGAAGCCATGATGGACGCGAGTTGGAAGAACTGCTTTGAAGAGGAGCTCCTGTGCCCCATCTGCCTGAATGTTTTCGACGAGCCTGTCCAGCTGCTGTGCAAGCACAACTTCTGCAAGGGTTGCATCTCTGTGGCCTGGGCCAAAGACAGCGCAGCCGTCCGCTGCCCCGAGTGCAACCACGACTATGAGCAGAAACCCACACTGGAGAAGAACTTCAAACTGGCCAACATAGTGAAGCGGTTTAACGCGCTGAACACAGACAAAGTCCCTCCCGTGCTTCACTGTGTCCTCTGTAGACGGGGCCCGCCGCTGCCCGTGCGGAAGGTCTGCCTGCGCTGTAAGGAGCCCTGCTGCCAAACCCACATCCAGACGCACCTACAGCAGCCGTGTGCGGCCCCGGGACACCTGTTAGTTGACGCTGAGGAGCTGAGCTCTTGGACCTGTCCCAGTCACGAGGAGTACAGGCTGCTCCACTGTGAGGAGGAGCAGGTGGCTCTGTGTCCGTTCTGCTGCATCTCCCACTGCACTAACCAAAGACACACAGTCTGCGATGTGGATACACAACGCATACAAATGCAGGTAGATAAATCACACATGCCCTCGCCGCTCACCGATTCCCCCCTGACTATCAATTAAATGCACTTTCTTTCTTCCAAGGAATCTTCTTTCTCAGCTGCTCACTAGTCTGTAAAGGCTGCCACACTTTGCCTCGTTCCTTTTATCTCCTCTGATGTGAGAGGACGGGACAGGTGAAAGCCTCCCCTCGGGGCGGAAGGCGCACACATGCACACACATGCCGGCATGTACGTCAGGCATCGCTTTTAACCTTGATCACACCGCACCCGCTGCACACACACACACACACACACACACACACACACACACACACACACACACACACACACTGCCCCGCCTTCACATTAGCAGCCCCGTGCCCTCAGCTAAGTGCCGTGATGCAATCTGCATCCACCAGGAATGATGGCCGATCGGGGATGGGTCCAGCATGCATTTTGTTTATGTTAACTGCTCTGGTCAGTTGCCGGTAACTGTTTCGTAATAAGGGAAATGCTGGTGTGTAAGACTTTAGAGGCTGATGACTGAATTGATATACTGCTGCTGGGAAGATACTGTGGTCATTTGGGGGAAAAGTTTGCTTTGTGAAGTGGAGGGTCATTTCATTGAACTTCTAGGGGAGGCGAAAGTAGAAAAATACTGTATATAGGTTAATCTACCAGGCCACATGTAATAATGATCTGTCTTTGCAGGGTTGGTCTCAGGATGCATGGAGGAAAGTGTTGTTTGGCACTTCTGTATCCTCCTTATTGCTCTAATTTATTTCAATTCACTCTCTTTTTCACAAGTCTAATATAAGTGGCAATTTGAAAAAAAAAATCCCAACCACCCACACTTTCTTACACATATTTCTTCTTCCATTCCTCCCTATCCACTGTGAAGATACAAATATCTGAGATTCCATATCGTTTTCGTATCTGCGGTGGCTGCTGTGGCTACATTCGATGATCGTATTATTCCAGCTGGGAAAGTCACAGACGTGTTCCTTTCCAGTGTATAGATCACAAAGTCCTAAATCGGCTGAAGTATTTGGTGCAAACTGTTGCTTTGCTTCAGAGCTATTATTGGGACAAAAGATGTCTGTTCAGCCCTTTCCACAGCTGCTCTCCACACACACACACACACACACACACACATGCACACACCCACCCATCTTTCTGTTCTTTCACAACTGTACAGAGTTATCCAGGAGTCAAGAGTTCCCTGGTTCCTCTGAGAAGAGCCAGAGTGCGCTCTTAATATTGATACATGTGGTAGTAGCTTTAAAAGTTGGTCCTTTGTTCACTGGGTCATTTGTGAAAGTAATTCGAGGCCTGAAAGCCTTTTTCTTATGGTTTCTCATAGGTCCTTCCTGACAAAGCTGTGGTCTATTTTAGTGAAATGATTTTAGATTCCCCTGGCAGCTCTCTTGTTGCTTTTGGGATAAACAAAGAGGGGAAAAAGCAATGTTGCTATGTTCATATCTTTGGTTATCTTTGGCTCTATGGCTCTCAAAGGAGACTTTTTTCAGGAGCCTTTCGCGGGCGTGCTTGCAATTTCAATAGGAGAAAGAAAGAGTAATATAATAGTAATGTTGTCCCTGGGACGGGCAGAGGAGCAGCGGCCCTCCCACACAACCTCACCTTGGTTTTGTCAGGCAACTCAGTAGGAAATCATCGCTCATGGAAGCTCTGCCATTTGCAGTTTCTTGAATCTGAGCTGGCGTGAATCAGTTCCCCAGAATGCTGAGGGCAGCCCATTGACATCAGACGTGGGGAATAGTTGTCAGTTGATTGTGAATGAGGCTCTCTGTTCATTGAGCCTGAGGCTCCTCATTTAAACATGAGCTTCCTGGCAACCCATGGGTGTCTGGATGTCTAAATAGGACAGTGGGGAAAGTGATCATTGATGGGTTTAATCTTGATAAAGGTAGGCTTTCACGCTGCTAGTACAGAGAGATCAGCAAACAGACAGATACCTCCTGTCCCCTTATTCTATTTCAAGCACATTACAAGAGAGAAAAAAGGGAATTGGAGGGACCATGGCAAAATGAGGAAGACACAGCTGCTGAGCCGAGACATTTAGGCAGAGAAGAGCTGTCGCCATCATGTGAAGCCAGCTCACGAAGCAGTTCATGCGATGTTTACGATAGCAATAACCAAGCAAGAGTGTTTTCCACTGTTTGTGTTAATGCAGCAGAAGGTACGTGGTTCCACTGAACTTTTATGTCAGTGCGTTGCACAACGATTATAAATGAAATATACAGTCAAGCCAAACACCACCAAATAACTTGTGAGGACCATGTGTGTTTGTAGTGCAATCGGTCGTTATGGGAATTATCAGATTGTTTGAAGAGGACTGTTTAGCTGAAATTGCCTCTTGTGTAAGCAATATGCAGTTTGGGGATGTAGCGCACGTGTGGGATGTATTAGTGTGGGACACAGGATTAGGAGCCCACATTGCTGATTTTCAACACGAATGCTGCTCGTCTCATGTGAGTGAAAATGTGACAAATTTCCATCGTACCTCTGCATTCAGAAGCAGCCACCTAAGTATAAGTTCTGTGTATACTGTGTAAGTATAAGTGTTTCTAACCTAATAACATGCACATCATGTCAGTTGCTAATGGTAACTAGCTAGAAAACCAAAGGGCATATTCTTCTTCTTGCATGTATCATCTTACAGCATAGAAATATGATGAATGCATGTCCTACCTAATGAAACCATTGGCAAAATCCATCCACTCCGCTGATACACCACCATAACAGCAGTGTTTGTGGCACGCACGTGTGTCCTGGTCGTTGATGTTTAAAGTAGAACTGGATATGGCGTGATGAAATGGACCATCCAGTCATTAAACATTAGGAGTTCACCCAGCACGGCTCTATTAATGCCTCCACAATATGACATGTGTCTGCTAGAATGTGTGATACAAGCAATGGGAAGAAATGTGTGAGTAAAGGCCCCAGCATGTGATTAAATGTAAAGGCAAGTGTTGCTGTGTTTAGAACATAGGATTGGAATCTGCTATTACTCCCTACATGATTGGGGAAAAAAAACTCAGCAGCACAAAACTGTCTTTCTGATGCTGGTAAATTCTTGTTTTTATCAGTAAAACAATTCAAAGACAATCATCGGAATTCAGCACACAAAATGCAGATTTTTAATATTAACTGTGTTGAATTATCAGAAGCTTTCATTATTCAAAGCATGAAGGATTGGGCCTCTTTACTGAAAGAAGAGTGTCCTTGAGACTGTGGCTTAGGTTGGCTACCGAGCCTGCTGAGAGCAGGCTACAGGAAAGCATGAGTTTGTTTTCTGTACATGAGGCTGTGCACGTGGGAGCTGTCTATTGCATTCCAGCAAAGTAAAAAATTAACATTGAGTTACCTCAAGGCTAATTAAAGGCTAATTATTTCCCCAGCACCTTTTATGGTGTTGCTGATGGTGAAGGTCTTGCTTCCACAGCTCAAGTAAGTCAACATCTCTTGGGCTCATTATGACAAAGCAAAACCAAAGATGTGTTCTTGTTGGACTTTCTGAAACACTGATGATCAACACAATTGTATAATATATGAGCCTAACCCTGTATTATATTATTAGAAATTGATTTTTTCCTAAGCACTTAAGCTGCATACATTGATATTTTTATAACAAAAGTGGATCAAAAGAAACCAATTTACCAGATTAAATATTTATCTGTTATAGTCCTTATAGTGCAGATCACAGTGCAATGCTTATGCATTTTTTGGATTAAATGAAGGAAGGAATGTACAATCAAACAAAAACAGATGTAATTTTAGGTGTTTGTATTTTAAATCACCTGGAGTCTGCTGTGTTCTTGAAGCTAGATGCAGTCTTGTCACTGTGTTCATTGTATGGAGCAGCCAGCCAGTTGTTGTCCATGAGTGCTGTAAGCAGCTGAAGTGGCCTGTTGCTGCGATACCGCGACGTAGCTACACTGAAACTCGCTCACTAGAGACTGCAGGAATGTCCTCATTCTTTTTTTTTTTTTTTTGCGTCAAACTTTTTTTTGTATGTCTTTCTCACTTTCATTTGGTCCGTTCTTGGCATGTGTAAGCAGAGAGCCCCACACAGCACTTTGCCATCCCTCCCACTTCCCTTTTCTCCCTTGCACACTGAAGCGGACGGAGGGAGAGCAGACCCCGGCGTTATACACACAGTCGTGACAATCTGTCACTGACACAGAGGCCAATGAAAACAATGGGAACGATGCATGTGGCAAAATGAGAAAGCAGAGAGGGGTGGCGTGAGACTCCCCCCGCTTTTTCTCCCTCACATACACATTGGCTTTTCACATATAAATACATACACAAGGCCTTGTTGCCATGACAGCAGGGATTTTTTTCCATCATTTTGGCATGGTATTTTTGCCATGTAGAAACAGACGGTTCATTAAAAAGCATACCTGCCCTCCCCTGTTTCTGCTTTATCTCTCATCCTGTGACCATAGATTGATTTCCATCTCCTGCAGTAAATGGGGGAGGATTATGTTTGCCGGGTGTGTGACCAGCCGTTGGCTCTCTCCGCACTCCCAACTCTGCCCACAGAGGAAGTTGGCCAGTCCCGTCTATGGACTTGCAGGACACTGAAAGAATAAGAGATGGATTTGTGCAATTGTGTGTTGCCTTTGTTGGTGCTCTGCTAATGGATAAATGCATGCGGTTGTCGCTGGCAGCCATTGCTTCCTCCATCTAATCAGGATTGCGAAGGAGGTTGCCGTAGTGACTCATGAACGCCGGCCAAGTTTGCTGAGTTTTGTCAAAGTTTGAGTTACTTTTTTTCTTTTCTACCCTTCCCCCAGCCCATTTTCATCCTATCCTGTCATCTTATGCATCTCTTGTATCTCATCTCTCCACAGGCCATGCTAATGAGGCAGCAAAGCAGACTGGACGGCCGTATTCAGAACATCGACGAGCATCTTACTAAGCTGGACTCTGACAAGACACTGATGAAGGTACAGAATGACAGACATCTAGTCATCAGTAGAGGTCAAGATAACAAATACTTGAAACTAAGAACAATTTTCTATGTAGTACCACATAATATGCAACCTATAAACATCTTTGTCTGGTTTATCAAAAGACTCACTACCATTCACAAGTTGGGTCACTTACAAATGTCCTTATTTTTAAAAGAAAAGCTCTGTTTTTTATGAAGATAACATTAAACTAATCACAAATGCACTCTATACATTGAAAATGTGGTAAATGACTATTCTAGCTGCAAATGTCTGGTTTTTAATGTAATATCTCCATATAGATCCACTTCCAGCAAGCATCACTCCAGTGTTCTAATGGTACATTGTGTTTTCTAACTGCATTAGAAGCTAATAGATGATTAAAAAAACTTTACAAAACAGTTGCTTAGATGGAGCATTATTGGATGAAAGCAAAGTTTGAAGGAGTAAATTCTTATTTCAAATAAAAATATTTGTTTTTTATCTTGTTAATGTTTTGACTATATTTTCTATTTCTTTTGCAATTCATTTGATGAATAAAAATGTGAACTCAAAATCTTCTCAATGACCCCAAACTTTCGAATGTTAGTTTACAGCTCTCTCTAGCAGAGATTACCCAAGTGATGTGACACTTGACAAAAGCTCTACTTGTTGGCCACATTATTAATAATGTCTTCTCCCCTAACAGGACGCGGTGTCTGAACTGAAGGAGCGCGTGAGAGACCAGTATCAGCGGATGCATGCGCTGCTAGAAGCCAACCAGTGTGAAACCATGCAGATGCTGCAGAGCACTTACACCACGTACGTGCGGAAAAACTCCCAGCAGGTTCTGCAGCTCAACGAGAGGCGGCAGGAGGCGGAAAAACTCCTGAGTTCAGTACAAACGTTCTTCCAAAGAGCAAACAGCTTTAACTTCATGAAGGTATATATATATATATGTATATATAATATGTCCAGAAAACCAAACCATGCATCACACACTGAATGACCGAATGTGTAATATTTTCTTTTTTCAGAACACAAAACCTTATCAGCTGCTTCTGGACAGGTAAGCACTAAGTGTGCTTCAAGTCTGATACATGTCTTTATTCCCTCAGTGCTTTATGTATGACTGTGTTTTTACTTTTTTTTCAGGTCAAATTCACACCTGAGTTGTGCCATTCCTCCACTCAGAGTGGGTCAGCTCAACTCTCATCATTTGTTCTCCGATCTCACAGCAAGAGAGAAGAACCTGCGCAAAATGCTGGAAGGTAGAACAGAAGTGAAATGAAAATTTGTATGTTGGGCTATTGAACAATTATCTGGGATCATTTCTTGTCAGAAATAACCACATACATGTCATCCCCTTCTTTCCATTGCCAGAACCATTCAATGAGGCGGCCATGCTTGACATCGTCCAGTCTCAGAGCAGCCCTGCTGGCTCCTACATGGGGACTAGTTCGGGAACACAGAAGAGGAAATACAGCATGGCTTTCCTGGAGAGCAACACTGAAAACTCAGCCTCCCAGGATCCCGCTGTGTTGCTCTACAGCAGCAAAAAACCCTTCCTGGCTGAGCAGGGCCACCGCGCCGCGTCCATGTATTCCTCCGAAGGCCTCGGCCACAATCCGCACACGGGCCCCGGCCACAGCCGCCTCCTGGACGGCTCAGCCCCCCACATGGTGGGCTTGGGCTCCAGCTCCAGCCACCACTCAGGGACCATATTCCCCCCATCCCACTTCCCCAGCGGAGGTGCCTCCCAACAAGCCATGTACGAAGGGCGGAAGGTGCTGATGTGTACGCTGAGTAACTGCTGCTGCTCCCGGTCCCCCGCCGCCCGCGCCCGGCCCCCGTACCCGGCACCGGACTCCTTCCCCTCCGTGACCTCTCAGGAGTTTACCCCACACGCCCCGCTACCTGCAAGCCAGCCGCTGCAGCATTTCCCCATGAGGGGCCTAATGGAAGCTGCACAGACGGCCAGGCACCCGGACTTCTACGGGCTGTACAGCCAGCCCTCAACCAAGCATTATGGGACCAAGTAACGGATCAGCATCAGCATCAGCATCAGCATCCACATTTGTTCCGTTTCAATGACTCATGATTGGCATCAGAATATCAAAGTTTGCTTTCTGTTTCACGTTGTCATTTTGTGACGTTATTTTGACCCTGTTTACTGTCAGAATCAACGACCGTAGTATTCTTCTGTTAGATTTCAACTGGAAGTGCTAATGTGGACAGTATAGTCTTAAACCCGTTCAAGCGGTGAACTTTTAAAGAAAAGACATTGTTCACCGGGAGCCCTTACATGGGAAATCCAGAGACATTAGTGCCTAAAAAGACTGTTAACACACTCTTTGTACTTGCAAGCTCCCAGCTCTTGATTATTTCCTGTTTGTGGCCGAAAGCATGCAGGGAGCCTCTCCGTGCACTCCAAAGTCCATGTGGCTTTAGAAAAACACTGGACGACGAATGCTTGTCAGGTTTTTCATACATTTTTATACGAGATTATGAATAAACCAAAACCAGAGTAAATACTGAATAAACAAGCATATTAAATAATGTTTTTTTTGTTGTATTTTAAGGTTTAAATTGACAGATTTAAATGTATGGTAATGGTTTCTTTCCTTTTTCAGTGGTTTAAGCATGTTGGATGATAGTTTGCGTCGCGTGTGTACCGAGTAGCACATTATTTGGATTTATTTGGGTTAGGAGGTTTCACAGTTTGACTCACTGGGCTACTTTTAAAATGTCAACGCTGCCTGCTAAAAAAGAAAAGCCATTATTGTAGCACATCCCACCTTGTAACTCACCCACAACCTATTCATGGTTTAAGGCTTGTAAAATGGGAACAAAAAAAGCAAAACAAACAAACTGGACACTTGGATGACCGCATGTTTGAGACCTGCTGTATTCAGAGGAATCTCCAAACACAGCGGAGGAAGGTTTGGACAATGATTTGTTACAGACCGGACCACAGCAGGCCCATTATCTCCCAATTTAGGACAGTTCACTTCCTTGTCAACATCCTGGTCTCTGGCAGAATCTCCGTCTCATCCCTCTTTGTCTCATTATTGGGGCTGGTTGTCAAGTTAGGTCAGAGAACAGGAATAACTGATGAGCAGCAACACCCGCCCCTCCCCTCTCTCTCTTCCTCTCTCGGGGTATCATTTGCCGGGGCTCGGTGCAGAGGAGGAGGGGCAGAGCGGCGGATGATATAAGCACAGAGTTTTAATGAGGACTGGGACAGTATAGTCATCTGCTTATCTGTCACTCATACCCCTTTCATCATTCCCCTCCCCCCTCCCCAGAGCGAGACAGTGACATAGAGGGAGCGAGCCAAGGGGCGGAGCGGAGGGCCGAGAGGGAAGAATGGTTAGAGGGGGGGTTCAGAGCAAGTGATTTTTTAATGTCTATACATACATATATTTACACACACACCTACCTATATCACTTATTTAGGGGTCTGCCCCCCCTTGTTCCCTTCTCCCTCTTCTCTTGTCCAGTTTCTTTCTCCTTTCTTTTTCTTTTGCCAAATTCAAATTCAAGAGTGCGAATGCAAAAACAATCCCCATAGCTTTTCAAAGAGCCCGGCACCCTTTAGCACTGAATACAGGAGGAGAGGAGGAGGAGCTGAGGTTTAGTTACAGTGTGGCATCAATCTGACATTTATTGTGTGTGTGTGTGTGTGTGTGTCAGCCTATTAGCATTCCCCTTGTGCACCGCTCTGTCTGTGTGTTATTAATAAAACATAGAGTAGATATTCTGAAGGAGGCCATGCCATTAATTTAATCCATATACATAATTTCCTTTATAGCTGCATGTTTATTTCTCTCATAGCTTGTCATTTTTTAAGCATACAAACATTTAAATGAAGAGATTCACAAGGAGGGATGAGTTATAGTTTCAATCACCTTCACATCACATAACATTTTTTCCTACCATATTTACAAACATGAGGCTTGAAGAAAACATGTGTGTGTGGTGTGTGTGTGATTTGTATGTTAGGTGTTGGCTGCCTCGTGTGCAGGGTAGGTGCAAGTCGAATCCTGTTCCGAGCGAATGTGTGCTCAGGTGTCAGCGTGCAATCAGTCCACTCAGTGTGTGTTTCCTCATATGTATGCAGAAGTAAGCATGTGTGTGTGTGTGTGTATGTGTGTATGTGTGTGTGCGTTCTCAGTGAGGTTACATATAGGGTAAAGGTTGATGCACTTGACAGCTGTGCTCTGTTGTGGCAGGTGTGTTTGGCGCTGTATATGTATGAGCACAACATGCCCCTGCCTGTAGCAGGATGTGTGTGTGTGTGTGTGTGTGTTCAATACATACAGTCAGTTGTTGCAGCTGTTTGTGCACTCTCTCTCTCTTTCTAGTATATTTACACTTTCATGGTGTTTTATGGGAAATGAAAGGAAAAAAAATCCACCTATAAAGACCTCAGCTTCTAGTGGCAGTCCCTCAGGAAATCACAAGCTGACAAAGAGGGATTGGAACACACACCCTATCCCACCTAACGGACTGGTGTGGCAGCCAAACGACATTTTCGGGGCGAAGTTTTCCTCTGCAGCTCAGGCCTGAAGAATATTATTGACCGAGTCCAAATCCATTTGCACAGCTCGCGCGCAACCATCCTGTCCCGTTGGCAGTGGAGGAGAGAGGTGGCTGACACTGCAATAACTACTAAAACATGTAGAATAGATGAGTTTCTATTAGTGCTTTTAGTCTGGACACACACACACACACACACACACACACACAGTCTTAGCAGCTCTTGTACTAACACTCACACATAGGTATATACAGCATAATGCATAGAGAGCAGCTATTCATCATACAACCTTTATCTGATTAGGCCTTTGAAATCCATGCCAAATATCCAACCCAGGATAGCACCATACACACACACGCACACACACACACACACAAAGAGAAAGTGCACAAACATCAAAGGCAAAGATGCAGTGTTTATTGATCTCCAGGTCTATTTTTTGCAGTTGTAATTGGTGTAACACAAACCAGCCCTCTGCTGTGTTTCAGCCGAACAGAAACAGGGCAACAGCATTTCAACAATATACATAAAAACAGTGAAATAATCAAGTACAGGAAGGGTGTGTGCAGGTGAGCTGTGCCAGTGGAGAGGTCTGTGTATGTGTGTGTGTATGAATGTGGCTGACATTTCAGTTCAAAATTAAAAGGGCATTTCAGAGTCTCTGTTGAGAATAGCTGTATCGTTCTCTGAGTGGGAATATAAGTGGCGTGCTTGAGCTGTTGCCATAGTAACTCAGGGGTTTTGACATTGTAATTGTGTCAGATGTGGAAAGTACTGCAGCTTTCTACTTTTATTCCACATGTTGCTGCACTACCTTTCTGCAAAGCATGTAGTATAAATTATAAAACATAACTATATCTGAAAGCTGAGTATGTAGTTAGTAATTCTATTAAATCTCTGTAAGAAAATTGAAGGATCTAGTGTGTGTGTGTGATGAGCCTACAGGATGTTGTCTTATCCAGACATTTACCAAACAAACTTCTTTGTTTTTCATGTGGATTCCAGAAATATTCTAAAAACAAGGGATTATATTTTTTTTCCCAGAAGAATAACATAAAAAGTCTGTGCGATGCTTCTGCTCACTGCCATCAGAGAGCCACACAAGTCCAGCTTTGGACCTTTGACTCATTTTTACATTTTGAATGTGTTAAAGGTAACAATGCTGGCATGAAGTTGTGAAAGTCCCCAGTCATTTATTTCCTCTGGGCTATCGCACTCAGGCAACTGAAAATCCCCAAACAGCGCTGACACGATGTTTCCCTTTCTGTTTTATGTTTAAAAAGTCCGTACTTTCCAAAATCATCTTCAAAGCCTAAACTGGAACATTCATAATGACTTGACACATTTCCAACACTTTTGAATGAAACCAGGCAGTTAAAAATCAAACCTGAATCTTACTCTTCAATGGTTAGTCAGTGGGGTATGCTGGAAAGACAGAGAGACGTGTTACTAACCAACTGTTCTTAGATGAAGCCACATGGCTTTCTTTAAAAAAAAATGGCTAAATAGACTATTCCAACAAGGCAGCCCCTTCTTTTGTGTAATTCCCTATAGCACATGTGTGGATGGATTCACTCAGCAGGAATGAACAGGAGGCGTGTATGGAGATAAGTGGCAATGTGTGTGTGTGTGTGTGTGTGTGTGTGTGTGTGTGTGTGTGTGAGCAGCTGTCCCAAGAAACTGTAGACTCTGCCCTCCACACGGACACTTGTGAACAATGGGGCGTCATTCAGGTGACTGGTTGTACTCCTGAGGTCGAAAGTGCAGTTCAAGAAGAATTGTGAGTCAAAAAGCAGTGTTCTGGAAGTGGGTGAAGCAGTCTGTCAATGGTTAAAAAATATGTTGCATCTCACACACACACACACACACACACATGCACAGATTATATTTAACCTTATCTTGTTGATATTTTCTATTATTTTGCAACTCATTTGATAAATAAAAGTGTGACTTTATGGAAAAGACAAATTTGTAGAATGAACAGAATTGTGATTTGACACTTGACAAAACCTCGAAAGACTTGTCCCACCACATTATTCTTATATACAGTATGTTATTGTATATAAGAATATATATAACACTGTGATACACTTTCAACAGATTCTCATTATATTCTATAATATATATATATATATATATATATATATATATATATATATATATTAATCAAAACAAAACTCAGCATGAACTACATTGATACATACTTGGGCATCATTCCTGGTATATATCAGGGTATGGTGACATACCAGTTGCCTTTAATAATAGAGAAAAGAAAATTAGATCATTTATTGTCTCTCCTATCTACTGAAATTACCAGGGCTATGCTTTTTTTAGGTGAAATAATAACTGTAAAAAAAAATTGTGCACCCAGGATGAGTCCATGACAGTGGAGGGAAATATTCACTTATAACGGGGTAAACATTACTCTCACAGTCTTGGATTCTGTTGCATGAGCTGGGAGGAGACATTCAACCCTCTGGAACCTAGTGTTGCATCAATGCAATAAGCCCTTTAGAAATAATACAAAAATCACATTTATGAATTGAAATTTATGTGAATCAAACTGTAATTTAAAAAAAAGATTTCCAGCTTAGAATAATGGTGATTCTGAAAATTCCCTGGTTGACTATGGGGTTATTCATCGCTGGGTGTTTTTTTAAATGATATTCTTAACAAAGGTAATGCCTAATGATAACATTTCACCAGAAAGAAAGGACAGATTTCCCTTTGACACCAACTGAAAGAAGAAGCACAGAATTAGTGGTAAGAATAAAAAACGATGTTCAGGAGTTAATGGACATGTTGTGTAGTATTTAGATGGTCCCACAGTGTTAGGGGATTTGACTGAAAAGGAAGTAAGGAGATGACGACTGATTTAAGGTGAAATCTCCCTTTAAGGCAGCCTTTGAGTAATTCTGCCTTGTTTCCAGACCGTGGCTCCTCGCCGGACACATATCAACCTCTCCACGGCGCTGGAGATTTAACGCGGCACACGCACTGGACCATAAAAGCTCTTCCACCCAATAAAAGCAGTGTGAAGGTTCACAAAACCCATGCTCAGCATACGCCGCGATTTAAGACGGTTTTATGAGATAGAAAATAAGAAGCAGCGGCAGCACCTGCTCCCGGTCAAGGTGACATTAACTAGTTGGAATATTGTTACACATTGATTTTGCTGTCTGTCACATGACCCTACGGGGTGTTTTCTCACTCTGGTGGTTTGTCACCCTCTAACAAATCAACCACCTTCCAAACAATATACTTTAATGATCTGCTGCGATAAAAAATAATAATAATAATAATAACGGCCTCAGTTTATATGACATCACTCCTGCCTTCCTATCATCGGCCTCGTCTTCCGGAGACGCCGTTGTCACCCAGATGAAAAAGGGCCAACCAGCCGGGACTCGGGGTATAATAAATGATGCAACATTATTTATTTAAGCCTCCTCTGATTAAAGCTGCTTCTTCTCCCCTTCAACCTCCCCGTCAAGGGCATCACGCAGGTGGTTGTTTCTGCTGTTGCCATGGCAGCGGCTGGCATTGGTTATTTATCAGGACGAAAAGAAAATGAAAAAGGGAAAATCTGAAGTTGTCTCACCCTGCAGGGACTGGAGACAGAAACCTACGCAGGTGAGTTTGCAGACTTTGGAGAGTTGGTGTTTTACATTCTTCTCAGCTAAATCCTGAGAGCACTTTGTGTTTCTGTCAGCATGGTTGAAGTTATAGATAGACTGGAGAGGCTGTTTTTTTTAATTATCTCAAGTCCTACTATAGTTACAACCTGCAGATGATTTATTTTCCTCAGCTACCTTCCAAAGATCCTGTTTACTCGTGACGACAGTTGCATAGATAGAATCGTGTGTAGTGGCACTCAGTGTCCTTCATGTTCTTATGTACCACAGATGAATTGGTTGGATATTGGATATTCGACAGACTCAGACACACATTTAACTTGTGGTGCATGTTGATGATTGTGATGATGATTCTTTTCAAACAAGCTGTGATGTCTATATATCACGAGGTATATAATTACAGACAGTAATTATTAGGAAATCATACTATTAGCTGATTTAATGCATTCTATGAATAAACACTCATTTAACTTGTGATGTTCAAACAACTTCATGATCATCCAGAGCATATATAAAACAAGACAGTACTTATTTTAAAAAAGCATTTGATATATACACATCCTCTCATAAATTATCTTCACTATATTAACCCTTAATTGCCCCTACATGTGTGACAAAGATGCTGTCAGCCATTAAGATTTAACAGATGTTAGACTGTTTAACATTGTGTTGCTGGTTAAAGGTAATAATCTAATAGATTTTTTCCCCTAAATGTCTTACCAGTCATGTCACACTATTACACTGATCTGCAATAAGATAATGCAAATTGTTGGGCTTATTGAGTCATTTGAATTAACTTAAACACAAAAGTGGCTTCCTGCCTGCATTTCTACAGCAGGCACTAAAGTGGCCACGGAGATATATTAACTGCATATGTTTTATTGTTCGGAAAATACTATTAAATACATTAAGAAAATTAAATGAATACACAAACACAAAATGTTTTCTTAGTGACTTCATTACAAATACAAAATCTTCACATTTATTATTGACAGAGTATTTTTGGAACTACAAACAGCTGGTAATGGAGATGCTCTTGTGAACCGAGAATATTTAATTCATCTGATCGCACCATTCCCCCCGCCCCGACAAGTACACACGCAATGTCTTCTTTACTTTTACGAGACCATTATCTTCAAACAGCACCACAATGGTGGTAGTAAAAGACAATGTTTTCCACCACCGTGGCAGCGGTGTCTGCAACATGTACAGTATAAAAGACAAAAGAGCTTTTAATTGCAAAAAAACTGTTCTTCTATGAGTGAGCGTTGCGCTCCGCAGTCAGACACACCGTGGAGGCCGAGAGCTCACGGCGAGAAACTGAGGAGCAACGAGCCGAGAGCAATCAGCAGCTCCCGTCAGGATGAGCTTTGCTCCGCGATGCAGCGTGTGGGACCAGTAATAACATTGTAAAATGTGCCCAGTTTGGTATAAAATGACAGTTAGTTCTTCAAACATTCCAAAGAAATAAAGAAAAAAAAAAGAGGAAAAAACCCGACCCATCCATGACCTCCCGGCCTACAGATTCTGCTTCTTCTTTGCTGGTTTAATGGGGCTGATCTCTTCGTCCTCCTCATCGTCCTCGTCGTCCTCATCAGACAGGTCGGAGTCTTCCACCTGCGAGGCTGCGGGAAGACGGAGGCCAAATATTACATTTCTGCCTCATATTGAATAATGTTTGAATATTTAGCCGGGATGTCAGCGGGGTCACTCCATCTAATCTGTCCCTGTGGGAGCAGCCGCCTGGTGCACAGCTGGTAACACGCCGCTGCGACATGCATCCGAGCAGCGAGTTAGCGGCCCTAACCACTCATTTCTTTGGCTGATAAACACCATTCTGAGAGAAGCTCGATGGCAAGAGTTCAAACCCACTGTGAAAACTTTGAAATTGAAATACCGATCTTGGATTTCCATTCTGAAAATTAGTCGTTCAGTTACAAACGTGACATTTTATGGAGTGAAGGAATATCTCACTTTTTTGTGCAGTTAGCTCAATGTAAAGAAAATGCTGGTATGTGATTCATTTAGACAATGTAATCAGATAAAATACAGCACCTCTGCATATATTTCCAAATTCTGTGAATCCAGCTTCTAAAATGTGAATCTTTCTGGTTTCTTTAAATCTCTATGGTAACCGAATATCTTTGTGTTGTGGGCATAACTGACCATTGAGGGCGTTACCCTGGACTGAGGGAAACCACTTATAGTTTAGTTTTTTTTTCCCCCCAAACCATTTTCTGGCCCAAACTAATTTTTGATCATTTGCACAACTGATCGACAGATTGATTGTTACCTTCCAGCTGTAGCAATGTTGGTTTAGCGACTCAGTGTTGAAGGTAGAAACAAACTATTAAACATAAAAGCATTCAAGTCTACAGAATACGTTTTTGCAATACTGGGGAAAATGGATTGTGTCTGATTGAGAAATTAGCTGCAGCAGATCCTCAGAGAACCAACAAGACCCAGTATTCAGGATATACATGCTCTTAAGGCTGTGCAAGTAGGAAATTAGTTGAAAGGGTTGAGTTTAAACAAATTGTGTCTGCCACTGACTCTACAAACCTCAAAACCATTTTGTTTCTCATGAAGTTGTAGGACCACAGCCTTTTGTGTGTGCTTCACATCTGTGTCTCATGGAGTCAACAACTGGTGGCACCTTTCAGCTGTTATTCTAATCCAAGTTTTTGAACCATGTTCCACATTTCATCTGCATTTCTTTTGGGCCGGCTGGCCACTCCCTAACATTCATTTTGTTGGTTTGGAACCAAGATTTTTCTGGTTTACTAGTGTGTTTGGGGTCCTTGTTGAAATACCCATTTTGAGGGTATGTCCTCTTCAGTATAAGGAAACATGACCTCTTCAATTTAAACTGATCCATGATGCCTATGTGATGAACAGCCCCATGGCTATTGTGAGAGAAACACGGCCGTATCATGATGCTTGCAAAAGGAAGAATTTTACTCTTTTACTCCACAAAATGTTCCACCATTTCTCTTTTGGCCAGTTGTTGTGTTCTTTGGCAAAATGTAATGTGCACATGCCTTTTTTGTTTTAACAGAGGGACTTCGCGGGGGGGTTCTTGTAAATAGATTAGCTTCACACAGACTGTTACAGCACTTACAGGTAACTTCAGACTGTATTTGATCATCCTGGAGCTGATCGTTGGCTGAGACTTTGTCATTCAGGTTATTCTTTGATCAATTCTGATGGCTGCGTTCTCTTTTCTGACACGTTTCGTTGGCGTTGCTCTATTTTGAGGCATTGGAGATCATTTTAACTGAACAGCCTATAACTACTTGCATCTCTTAATAAGTTTGTCTCCAGTCAACTTTTCAATCAAATTTGCTTTTCTTCTGAACAATGTCTTAAACAACCTATTTTTCCCAGGTTTTTAAAGCATGCATATCATTAAGGCTGCATTGGTTTTCTGAGAATCTACTGCACCTACTGGTAAATTCTTGGCCATGCAGCATTAAAATATAATAAAAATCTGGATTATTCTGGTTGGTCATGTTGGACCGCTGTTATTTTGAGCACTAGAGTATGTCTGTTAGACTGAAGCTGGACAGTCCATGAGGGCGTGCTCCACAACAGTAGAAATGGGACAAAGTGGAGCAGAGAAGCTGCCAGAACCGGCCAAGTGAAGAGGAAAAGGGGGAAAAAAAACAAAAAAACAAGCAGATTCACACAGTCTTGTAACACAGTGCGACCAGCAAATCTGATTAAATAAAAAGAGAGAGAGAAACAAAAGCAAACCTGTATCCTATTCTCAGCATGGACAGCGCATCTGGTCAAAGTGTAGTCCAGAATTTATTAAGATTATTGAACACTGACAGAGGGAGACTGTCTGTTTCTCCATGTTCTCAGTTGCATGTAAACTGAGACAAGGACATAAGTCTAGACACAAAAATCTAATTTTGAGCAAAAGTCAATTAAGGGCTGCATGTAAAGGTACTGTGTGTTTCTTCTAGAAAAAATAGCGTACAAAAAAAACCTTATCCAAATGCATCTATGGTAGTATGCTGCGTCTATCACATACAGAATGTGACAAAAAAAGCTGTTACCTATGAGGTGTAACCCGCTGACGGTGACAGGTCCGGTTCCGGCCTTGAGTCGGATGGTCACTGGAGCTTTCAACTCGAACTCGCCCAAACTCACCTGAGGAGTAAAGGGAGAACCAGAATGAGGAGGGGGGGGACATTACAGCTTCTGTTGGGCTCATTAATGTAGCGACAGAACGGCTGTGTACCATGGGCAGGCAGCTGATGTGGAGGTTGGCGATAGGCACAGAGATAGTCTTCCCCTGGTGATTCATGCCCGTCACCTCCACAACGTTACTCTCCTCCTTGGCACCTTCCCCCAAACAAACCTGCAGGAACGATCAATTATTTAGTGAACATTTTCCGCACACTATAATGGAGGGGGGTGTCAGTAACCAGTAGATTTTCTTGTATTAATTGCTAATCAATTTTTTGGAAGGGACAATTAAAAAAAAAAAAAAAAAAAAAAAAAAAACTTATACAATTTTTCAACAATTAGAAACATGTTGCTTTACATTTAGAAGTGTATGTGTTATGCGTTTAACATTTCTTTTATATCATTATATTAAATATAAATTATTTATTAAAAAATATTTTCGGGGGGGGGCGGGCTTGCGTTGTCTGTTATCCTATTTTGTGTCATATTCAACTTTTTCTGTTGGAATGTATTTTTCCCATCCTATGCACACACCATCTATTGCACGCCTGTATGTCCTGGAAGAGGTTTTCTATTCCTTCAGTTTTTTTCGCCCACGTTTTTTTAAGGGTTACATTATTCTTTGTACGATGTGAGGGTGTGAGGACAGGAGATGTGTTGCTTTTCCACAAACTGTAAAGCCCATTGCGGCGAATTTTGATTTTGGGCTATATACAAATAAAACTGACTTGACTAGAAAGGACTGTGGGTTTTGGCCTCCATCACTTACATGAATTTTATGAGGTCAGCATGACGACTGAAATGATTATGACTAAAACAAAAAGAATATATAGATATATCAATGTTCACTGAGCTCCTGGCTGAAAGTCAGACTTGGATCATAGTGAACCCGTCCGTGGAGCACCCTGTGCCATGCGCTGCCACCGATCGTACATACCGTTCTGAGCTCCAGGATGTGCTCCAGGTCCTCCTCCTCGTCTCCTTGGAAAGTGTAGAAAGGGACTTTGGAGGACAGCTCGCAGCCTGGAAGACACACACACACATATAAACACAGAAACACACACGTTTAGCGGGTTCCTCACGTCAGCCTGGCTCCTGGTTAACAGCGAGCATGTTAAAGGAGACACCGACGCACATGTTTTCGCTGTCGGGACATCACAGACAAACCCACGTGTGCGCCAGAAGAGCCGATAAACGGGGTTTTCTTACTGAACAGGAAGCTCTCCAGCTTGGATTGAGTCGCTAGCCCGCAGTCCGAGGACGAGTCGTCGTGGAAGTGGTGCGACATGCCGACGGTGCGCTGGATTTGCCTTTTGCTGTTAAAACACTTTTAAGAGAAAGGGATTCCTCTACGAAGGGAGAGAGAGAGGAGGGGGAAAAAAACAAGCGCGTCGCAGACTATGAAGCTGCTGACGCGTCATCACTGTGCGCCTGTTGCGCTGAGTGAATGGAAGAGACACATGGACACATGGAGCCAGGTACCTCCAAACAGCTGCTGTATGTGTGGACGTAAAACGTAGTGTGTACGATTGGTTTTCATGAGAGGAATTTGAATGCCTTTGTTTCACACTGAAAGTGTGTGTATTGTATTTTAATAAACTATATAAAACAATCTCCGAATGAAACCCTTCTGTAAAAACCTTCACAATACATCTGTAAAGTTTGGGTTCTGCAAGAGCTGTTGAAGTAGAGATGGACTGAGATACTTTTGAGAATTTTGTATCGTAAAGTGTCATATTTCCATTGCTATCCAGTACACACACATCCTAAATATCAATATATTAATATCTAAGACCCACAGAAGTGATTTTGTCTGCTATCTCATCCTAACACATTTTAATTGTAATACTTACTATAATACATTTAATACATGTAATATAGAGATAGTGTTAGAATTAATGATATAAATGAATACGTATATAATAATCATTTCGAGAAATAGGTTTATGAAGTGATTCAAGTATAAATGAATAAATAATATCGGGAAATAGAGATAATAGAGAATGATTAAACATCTTCTGATACATGAATGATTAGAAACATTAAATGGAGACTAATTTCAGAGTTTTATAGGAGAGGATACTGGGGTAACATGCTGAACTGTAGAATATCATTTACGATACTCCAATATTCGGGTAAAGTCATGTTAAAATAATGCATTTGGGTTCAAATAGAAAAGATGTTAAAAAATACACAATTCCACAAAAAGTTAAAATGAATCCAAACACTTGGTTGTGGAATTTTTGATTAAAAAAAAAAAGCTTCATTTTTTTTTTTTTTTTAGATTTTACCCAGATTCACTGAGCAGTAGGTTGTTCATAATGTATTAAATTTTCTTTAGATTTGGTGATTTTTTTGCATCAACCAACAACTGCCTGCATTATTATCCAAGCTTGTGACTTCTAGAAATGATGACTTCTAATAATGATATCACCATCTGTCCTGCACCATACACTCAGTCATTGGAAAGCTGGAGGTGACAGGGTACAGATGCATACTTTTATGTTCATGGACATTTTTCTTTTTGACAGAAAGAATCTTCTTTCAGGAGCAGGGTGATATGAATCAAACCTGTGAATAAGAAATGTTCTCACCCCTAAGAAAAAACCTGAACACATGTGCACACACACACAAACAACACAGAGCAAAGTCACTTATCGGAGTTTATTAGTTTTTAATCTCATGTATCTTACATACAAATTTTACATAGGTAAACTGTCACGTTTATGACCCCATCCACCCCCCCCCCCCCAACTCTAAACTCAGATTAACAAAATATACAATTGGAGCCCTTTCTCTCAGTCACAGCCCATTTCTATCAAACCCAGTTGGTAGAGGAGAAAGCACGAGCATCACCGGATTGTACCATTCAATCAATGCAAGTGTGAAAACTCTGCCGGGATCTCAGATGAAGAAACAGCAGATCTCGCCGAGACGACGGCAGGTACGGCAGCTGTGCAGGGACATGGCGCTGTCCACCCTTTACCTTTCCTTTCCTTTCCTTGAAAACAGAATGCTAGCCACAATTTCAGTAAAGATATACAAAACAATAACAGCTTATGAATGACTGTTTACAGACCGTCTATAAACTACAGTATTCTGCCCATAGAGGGGAGTGGCATGCTTCTTCCTCTATGCAGCACAGGATGAGGTTATTCTAATGACCGCCACAGCAAATCCAATACACCTCATGCACATCATGAATGTACACAGTATCAAAACATCACATTGGCAGGCAGCTACCAGAGAGCAACTGAAGATCCTTGTGTAACCAACAGAACACTCCTTACTATAGTCAAAGTGCTTTTTTGTTAACTATATAGATTTACAATAAACAAATGGGAACTGTGTTAGAATACAAAACATTCAAAAGGACATAGGAAAAAGGCCTATGAATTTCTGCTCTAAACACCCACAACTGCAGCGCAACAATGTGGGAGTAGGTGCCACTGAAGTGAAATTTAGTGACCGGATTTATCAACCTCAGCGATCATAAGAGGGCTCGCCAGGGCTCAGCTGAAAAGACATTCATTTGTGAGTATGCAATGTAGAAATTACGGGGAAGGATGCGAAATGAAAGACGTAAACTGATTATTCGCTAATACCAATGACTTCATAGCACAGCGTATCTGAAACTGCAGCCCAACTGTTGATTTACAAGTCAGGTATTGAACAAGTGGTTAAAAACCAATCCAGCAGCTTCATGACAGTGGTGATTTAAATGCTTCCATGTCTTAGGAGGACTTGTATTTATTTCAACTAATGAAATTCCAATGTGAACTGCTGCCAAAGTGGTAAAATCTTTGTAGAAAAAAGCTGATCACACTATCAGGCTTTTGGTCCCACTGATTTGAGTTTTCATTCTTTGAAAGGATAACTATGCAAACCAGTAAATTTGACATCTTAACTACTTAAACAATTGGAAAAAAAAAAAGATTTCCAGGACATTAAGCAAATGTATCATCTGACGTAAATTAAAAATACGGCCTGTGTTTTGTCCGACAGCTTATTGAAGGATTTCTGTGCTGGATTTGAGCAGTGCTGCTAAGACATGTGACTGCCGAAGTCAGGGGAAAAAAGCAGGCTACTTCTCTGGAATTTGAGCAACAACAAGGCCAATGTCCAAAATCACACGTGTTGGAAAGCCTCCACACAGAAGACACTGGGGTCTGTGATATAAACCTAAAATCCAAAGGCAACGACCCAAAAGGCAATAGCTCAAAGGGTAAATAAACAAATAAAAGTGTAAAAAAATGTCTTAAAGCAAAGTGTTTAGAAGAAGCAGTAATAAACACATTTGTAAACTTGTGGGAGCATTTCACTTGCTTTCCAAATGTCTACCACTTGAACAGAAATTCAGAAGACCTCCTGGTGGAGTCTTTTATAGACTCATATACTTTTTCCTTTGCCGGGCTGTGACAATCATTGAGGCTACAATTTGCCACCTTTTATGTGTAACGACTCAGCATTTAACATCACTTCTTTCCTTCGTGAGGCATCCTTTGATAAAAGGCCTCTTTCTCCCAAGTCTATTGTGGAGCAACTAGAAAACTCATGATGTGATGATTAAAAGGCAAATTCTCACACAGCACTCCACATCCTGTATGATAGTGTCCCGCCTATGTGGACAGTTGTGTTATTTCTATGTCAGAGCTGTGAAAACAGGACGTGAGCATAGCGAGACACTACCTGAGATACAGGCTGCACTCATTCACAGCTCTGCCTCCCTGTTGCAGATACAGACACCTTGCGTTAGAGCATGTGGGCAATATCCGTGTAATGGCTGCTGGGTTAAATCAGAAATAAAAAAGGCTTATGGAGTTGTCACTTCCTGCCGCCTGCAGGTGTACAGCGAGCGGGACCCTAGAAATCGACCCTGGGGTTCCACTCTTGTCGGCTCTTATTGACTGCCTACAATTCACTTCTTGGCCTTTTAGCTTCAGCTCTGTTAAATCCAACAGAAGCCGTAACATCTATGAGCAGCGCAGGGAATCTGTGTGTGCTTCTGTACACATATCTTAAAAACAGGTTTCCCCGGGCTAGCCCAGATGATAATGCAGTATAAAATCATCATGGAGGTTTGTCTCATGAAGTTAGCACACATTTTTATGCTGTATTGACTGCTGATTGATTTCTCTCTCTCTCTCACACACTCCCACTTTCTCGAAGTCCGTCGTTGTAGCAGGACATTTCTTCATAGGCTTCGTCCCATTATGATGATGTCTTTGGGGAAGCCTTCCATTTTGGCTACCTCAAAGCATCCCAGTTTACTATAGAAGTCCAACATTCTTTTATCAGTCTGACGAACCTTACAGAATGCACCGTGAGACCCTGGAATGACAAATAAAACTTAGCATCATTTTGAGTCTGACAATCTGCTGCATTTTAAATCCAATTAACAAGTAGTAAATTCTAACATTCCTCTTAGTAACATGACTAATAAGAAACCAACGTCTGACAGATGTCACCTACCGTTGGCCTTTAGGGAAGATAACAGACAGCCCATCATGCTTTTGGCAACGCTGGGGTCATCAACCTTAGCATGAATGTCAACCTTGATGAGAGAAGGAAAGTTGGAAAGAAAAGACTCCGGGAGACCTTCCTCTTCTTCATGGAAACTCAACATCATCTTCTACAGGGAACACAAACACAAGTGGTGACGTGAAAGTGATCATTATGAATTGGAATTAACACCACCTGAACGAGAGATCATGATGATAAAATAGATGAATTAGGTTCTTACCTCAGCCTCTGTAAGGTCCTTCTCACAGTCAGGTTTGTTGTATTTTTCTTGCATGAAGGGAATCCAGTTCAACTGGCATTTCTTGACGAAGGGGTTGACGTCTGCTGTGCCGAGAGCATAACCGCAGATCCCTTCATCGTCCTCCAGCACAAACCCATAGTCTGGACTCAAAGACAGGAGACCTCCTACTAACCTGTGGACACAGTAAGGATTTGTATTAATTCACGCATGTTTGCACTACACAGTTTGTCAAACAAAAGCATCTCCATGGATTACCTGTCACCAATGAGGTCAGATTCATGGTCGGAGAACGGAACGTCCTCCATTCCTTCACTGTACATTTCTTTACAGATTTTATAAATGGCAGACTGCAAGAAGAAAAGACAAAAACAGCTGTTATTGCAGCTAAATGCGTTTGAAACCATTCAGTAGACACATTCTGACGTATAGTGGTTTCAACACCGCATATAAAACACATTCACACCTAAAAGTAGGTCAGCTCTGCTATGAATGCTACATAATGATCAACATCACTAGGCATTCATGTTTTCTTTACATTATCAATCCTCAGTTATTGTTGGAGAGAGTGAGAGTGTTGGGGGAAGACATCTCACCTCATCTTTGGCAAAGTACGGCCTTATGGAATAGGTTTTGGAGGTTGGAGTTGGAGGTGGAGGCTGGTAGAAAAGATCGTTTGCCCCATCTATTGGCAACAATCTCTGTGGATATCAAAGAAAAAGGTTCAGTTTCACAGAGACAAGGCGGTGTTCTGCTTTGGCTGACTGCCTCACTGTGAATTCGCTACAATGGAGCCACTATTACACCAAAAAGGAAATGGAGAATTAAGCAAAGTGCTTAGAAACATATTATAAAAAGGATCACAAACTAAATCCCCCTTCCTTGTTGATCTGACAGTGGACTCTTTCTTTTTGCTAATGGAGCATAGCACAGACACATTCATATTTGTATTTCAAATACAATAAGACAAGGGTGGTGCTTTGGTCTGACTAAGGTTTTACTGGCTGGAGGAGATGCCCCTTTCCCTTTTGTAAGGCATCGCAATAGTTCGCTGCGCAATCCTCCTGTTGAGAAAAATAATGATGCTTGCGCAAAGAGAGAGAACTCCAGGAAAAAAAACAAAGAGGCAAATTAAAAATGAGTTAACTTGGTCAATAGCATATATATGTTGCCATTGTACATCTGGCTGTTCTCCAAGGCTGGAGAAATTACTTTAGGTTGGTACATGTATGTTTTATCATGGAGTTTTCTCATTCCAGACATGCGTGCGTTCTCGCTGGCATTGCGATGCTCGTGCGCGCGCTCGCATTTGCAAAGGGTTGGCGTGGTAATTTGGGCGCTGTGCTTTTCCTGCAAAGAAATGAGATGTCATGAAAATAAAACCTAGCCATGCTCGCTTGCGCCAGCGTGCGCAAGGGAAAAGCAGCATCTCCTTGGGCAGCTGCTGAAAGAAATTTAAATGAATCAATCAGAAAAAATGCCATGCCAAAACAGCGGCTGCAACCTCTTTTGCCACACTAGGTTTCAGGTTACCCGTTCCCCCTCACACAGACTGACATATCCCAAAGTAATAATCGGGACATGAGCTTCTTACCGAAAAATGTGAAGGGGATAGAACCTTATCTTATGAAGCCCGAAACATTACAATCAGCTCACCTTTGACAGACCAAACCCCTTCATACCTCCGCACAGTTACCATCGTCGTCTTTGCTCAAAACACTCTTTTTCCATTTGATGGCGGTAATTTCAATGCATTAGATACCTGGAACTCTCCTGCTAGACCTCCCCTAAAGGCCCAGGGCTCTTGGTCTCCTCTAAGGAATTGTGCTGAGGACTGACTACGACACCCTGTTAGGAGCAGAGCCAAGCGGACAGTGTTACCACAGGATGGGGCTCTCTGGCACAGATGAAGGGAGTGGGGAGATGGGGATGTATCTAATAGCAGAATCCAAATAAGTAATTTTAATTTATTCATTACAACAGTTGGAATAGTCCATTTTATTTAGAGGAAATATTTTATGATGAAATGGGGCTCAAGCAACTAAAGCTCACGTGTTTTCAAGTGGAATCAGGTTCAATATTGAAATTATTTTTAAAAAAATAAGCTCTGCGCCTCAACTTCTCCACAATAATGTTTAAAAATCTCAGAGTTAAACATTGTTTTACTAACTTGGTTCTTTCTTGCAGTGAAATGCACGCTCTGTGAAATCTGAAGAGTGAAAAGAATTAAACACAGTTCAGCCGCTATGGTGCTTTCACATTTTTAAGAGCTGACAGCCTTCCTCAATTTTAGATGGACCATCACAACTGAAAGCTATATTGTGTACGCACACCAGATGTAAGCTTCAGCTGCTGTCACCCCACTGATCTTACTTTCCCCCCCGTGTGAAGTCACATTATCATTTTATCTGCCTTGTCACATGACTGGGGAGCATGACTCTTCAAACCAAGAGGACCAAACGAGAGGGAAGATAAACACACCCAGTAAAAAGGGCCTCTCTGCTTACTATTCAAAGCCAAAATCAAAAATCAGAGAGAATCAGGTATATACAAATCTTAAGTATACTAAAGCATATATGACACAGTCAGAGTCTCTATACAGCAGAATGGCTGCTAACAAAGTCTACCCCTGGTCGATGAGAAGCCTTGTCATGTGACCAGACAAATGCAGCGCGTCTGCAGGACACCTACCACTGCTTTACATATCAACCTCAACCTGACATCTAATACAATTCCTCGAGCTGACACAACGCAGCAAGCAGATGCACCCACAGGAAGGAACTGGCTTGAACTTTGCTTTTACAAATGGACCAAAATAAAAAATAATAAATAAATAAATAAAAGATATGGGTGGACTGCTTCCACCCAAACAATGTAATATGGCTGCGTTGTCTTAATACAATCACAGAAAATATACAACTCTTATCCACCACCATCCATTTTAACCACACAGTCCCTGAGCAGAGGAGGGATTTGTGTATGGCAGTTAAATTTCAATGTAAATTACAAATTCCCTTGAGTAGGTGCATCAGGCTGAGCCATTTCTATAAGCCTACTGACAGAAACAAAAAAACAAGTTAGAGAGAAGCTGCCAAAGAGAAGAGATATGGGAGTTAACATTTAAGATTCATAGCTACAAATCGCTGCGCAAAATGTGACTTCATCCGGAGGGCTGTTTCCTTTCCTCCAAATATATAGACATATTTTTTCATGTATGAGCCTAATTGCAGAATTGTTCACATGAATCCATTTTAAACATGAACGCAAGGAAGAGACAACGCCTGCACTGTGCATACATCGGCCACTGTCGATCCAATAGCAGTAGAAACTTGTACTGTGGATTCTTCCATCTGTACACAGTGAAGGGAGAAAACAGTAGAAAATATTTATTAGTAAGTGTTCTCAGTACAATAACCAGGGAGGTTATGACTAAGTGCCGGCTGCACAGCTACCAATGAGGGAGAAGATGGGGAAGGAGGTAAAACCCTGCTACCAGCAGCAGCAGACAGAGATATGTGAAGCGGATTGTGGTCATGTTCTCAAAAAGCGCAATTTTCTTTGCATTAGAGTGCTCATGGTCATTTTCTAATGCACTAGGCCAGTCGTGGTGGTTTTGATGTGGTTTTGCCAGGGTGGGTATGCTGCCTGCTGTGTACTGTAGGCTATAGCCGGACTGGACAGAAACCTGCGAATGAAACTGGGTTACAGGGAGTAACCTACAGGCCATGCTGGTGCCTCAGACTATTTCAAGAGCCACTCCAACGAATGAAATGTCATCACAAGACTGAATGTCACTCAAACTGCATCATTGGGGTACCATCAGAAAGAATGAAATACAGCGAGTGGGGAAAGGAGAGACAGAATAGAGGGTGACAAAAAGAAAGAGCATTGATGGATACCACCCTGATACATGTTGAACAAATGATTCAGAGGGTTACGATTAATTCAGATGTTTCTCATTGAGGCTATGACAATGTAACCAATTCAGATATTTTTTTCCCAGCTTATGCACCAGAATGGCCTTCCAAAGTCAGTCAGTCAACTTGCACTCCAAGCTCGCGTGCGCGCTAGGGCATGGAGGAGGAGGGGGTGTGGGGGATGGGGACTTCCCCCTGGCGCCCATCCCCACTGATGGAAGCAAGTGTATCTGTGTGGGAATGCAGTGGTGATGTTACTGGATACACAGCAAGCAGCAGTAACCCTGCTGGGACGTTTACCACAGAGACCCCGATCTGATATCATGGAGCAGTTTGTTGTGGAATAAATAAGGAGGGAGATTTGAGCGGTGCAAGCGGCATTCAGTCAGATGAAAAAAAAAAAAACAATCAACATGTGTGAAACAAGAACAAGTAAAAACTAGTAAGAGGTGATGCCTCTAGTCTGATCTGTGCTAAACTGATCTGTAATAAACTGCTATAAATTAAATCTGAAGGGCTTCTCTTCCTGTAGACAGGCCAAAATCTCAAGAAGCCAAATTTCTTTTTTGATCAGTAATATCAACGTCTGGTAAGCAGACTTTGAAAATATCAAAGTACTGGACTACAAGATAAATCCATGCAGCTAAATGATGAATCATCAAACTGCTTTGATCGAATGATTTGTGGCTAACGTATGTGATTATATCACTGGTCAGAAGGACCAGATGTGATCAGACTGTTGCTGCACTACTGCTCTCTAAGAGTAAGAGCCTTGTGGTTCCCCTCATTCATACCTAGCCACTGGACAAACGACTTGACCATAGAAATGATGCTCTTGATGTCCCAGATGTAAGGGTAGAGGTCATACAGGATGGTACGGTTAGCCGAATTGGACAGACGTGTGAACATCTGGATGACTGAGCAGCACATCTCCTCGAACTTCTCCGCCCTGTTCTGCCATTCTGTGACCTGCAGTGATAGGAAACAAGAACAAATATTGTATAGAAGAAGTTGTATTGAACCATTTTCAAGTGATTTACATAAGGGAAGCTGCAATTTACACACATACATGTGGCAACTTCTCTTTTTTCCCTGTTGTAACAACACCACCCAATGGGCAGTAAAGGTAGTACATATCCACCATTTTGTTTTGCAGCACCCAACCGGCACTTTCAGTAAATAATGCACTAGTTTTCTCAGCAAGCCATTTCTCTATTGACCTTTCTTTTTTCAATGAGTAACCCACCTTTTCAGTTTCTTTTCTCTTGCAGTTGACACTGACGACACTGCTGTTGGCTCTGAGCCAGTTGAACTCCTTCAACATCTGCACGGCCTTGGGTCCGTGTTCGTACGGCAGATAGAAGAGCTCTGCCAGCAGGATCAGGTCCTCAAGGGAAAGGGGCTCCACTGTGAACAATGGCTTCTCATTGGGCCCGGGAACAAACACATCCTGAGGAGACAAACCAGCATTTGTGTGACTTTGTAAGAGATTTTTTCATTTGTTTTCAAACTGTGTATATGAAAGTAAGAGGATGGGGAATGGGGGGAGCTCACAGATATTTGCGACACCTGTTTGAGTTGATCGTCCGTCTGCATAGGGGCGATGTCGCTGCCGGAGTCCTCCTGGAGAGACTCTTCGGGGGACTTTGACTCCACCAGGCTCTCCTTGTCTGTATCCATGGGCTTCAGCTCCTCTGCCGAGGTAGGGCTTACGTGCTTCTCCACCGGGTCGGCTCCTGTGTCTGGCTCTGGCTCATCCTGCTTCTCAACGACCATCTCCATAGGCTCCTCATCTGAATCCTTCTTCTCCACCTCCACCTGCACCGACAGGTACAATATACAAATAGATTACCTACAAACTCATACAGATACAGTGTCTGAAGTGAACTTTTCCTGAGGGGGAGAATATGTCCACAACAGCTTTTGGTCATTTACTGAATAATTTACATGCAAGTTCACATTACTACAGTGTCCAACTCATTTCAGCTGCTCCAGTTCGGTCTGTGCAGTTGTTGCAAACCTCACCTCTTCTTCCTCCTGAGGTCTTTTTGCCATGGGGTGTGAGAGCGTATCCAAACAAAGAGGGGGCATGGCTGGGGACATGATGGGCTGCTGGAACACAGTTGTAACTGTGGTTGAGGGACAGAGAGATGGAGCAGCCATAGAGGACACGTCGATGCCTGTGCTTTTGGCACCACTTTGGGGCACCTGTCGGCCTGAGAGAGAGTTTAGAGATTTTTTTTTAGTATGACATAAAAACATCATTTTAGGTCGTCCGCGTCAATGTTACAAGCCTAATACCGATTATACTGCTGGGAATTAGTATTAGCATAGAGCTGTAAAAAAGCACATAAATACTGGTCAGGGTTTTCCCTGGACTTTTTTTGTCAGCAGCCTTTTTATTCTAAAAAGCGAATTATCCTAATGAATTCATTATTTTGAAAGCATATTACAGTCTCCTGCCTGTATGTGAGCAGCAGAATAAAGAGTTCTCTGACATGTCTTTAGGTAATTTTTAAATATGTGCGCTTACAGTTGTGTTAGATAGACAGGGACAACCCTGCTGGCAGAATATAATAGTGCAGACTTACTGTTGTACTGATGAGGCACACCAAACTCCCCTAGCCATTCTGTGAGAGCCAGCTTCAGGGCAAGCTGTGGGCTGTACAGCATGTCTGTCTCCAGCTCTTCGTCACTGCCCTCATTCTCTAACTTGATCTGGATGGACACTGTGCTGTCTTCTCCGTCCGCTGGTAAAGAGGACGAGGTGAGAAGTCGGGTAAACCAGATAAATACATTGTTTTTCTTTTTTTACACAGTTAAATGTCTGTTAACATTTGGATCATACTTACTCATGACAACATCCTTGCGTACACCATTCATGTTAGACTTGTACCATGTGGCCAGAGTATGGATTGCTACAAAGTTGGACTCAAACTCGCAGTTAGGGTTGGTGAGGACTCCCTTCAGCCTGGGGATTAGTTCGGTGGATCTGCCTTTGTACGGACCCAAGAAAAGCCTCTTCTGGTCATAGTCATTGGCATGAATGTTGTCCCAGATCACAGGGGCTCTTCTTATGATTTTAGAAACCTCCTCAATAGACTCCACTGTGATGTCTTTGGACACCACCTTGGGACCTGCAGGGAGAAAACCCCATCACATTGATTTTTTCCTCTTGACGTGAAGATGCTGTTAAAGCCTATTTAAAGGATTGCAACCCTTAAATCAGAAATACTGTAACATTTACCTGTCCATAGCACGTCAATGTTGGGCAGTAGCTTCTCTCCTACTGTGTGGAGGTAGGGGGACTGGGTGACATTTGGGTAGCAGAATGTTCCACAGTATTCTGCATTTCAGGTCAAAAAACAAAAAATGGTGAATAAATAAGTAGATAAACCAACTGTAGAAAACGTGTAAGGGATTCAGATGGAGAGCTGGGCTACCTGTGGGACAGAAAAGGAAGGTTTCAGGCTCTCCCAGGTATTGGTAGATTTCGTTGGTGATGGAAACCTGAGCGTGTGCAAAAGAGCTGAACACCTCTTTGTCAGCAGGGCACATGTTGTGGTCAATGTCATCAAAAAGTAAGGCAAATGACTTGCAACCAAAGTGAGTCACCTAAAGGGCGTGCAGAAAGAGTTTGGATGTAAATCTGAGCAAAATGGTTACAGAAAGAAGACAACTCTTTAAGAATTGTGCGAGGAGCATTTACATACAGTTCATACGACTGTGAAACAAAATCATACCTGATCAAGTTTCCTCTTGAGGGCAGAAACCTCTTTCTGGTTAGAGAAGGTGATGTCCAACCCAGGGGAAATGGCATAGATGAACTCTACCCCATGGTCTTTAGCAGCACCAATTAGAGTCATGAGTTGCTCTAGAGAAAATATATTTATTGTTATTATTGTGCTCTAATAAAGACATTGATTAGACCTTTTCCCTATTTCACCCATAATTTAGATAATCAGGCATTTTCTTCACACCAAGACAGCTGATCTTGAGATCTAGTGTGAATAGTCACCTGCTTCTTCCACTGAGTACAGCTCTCTCCAGAACATTCTGTGTTTGTAGTCGTCTTTGGGTGCATAAAGGTATGTGTTCAGTCCCCATTTCTGCTGCCTGTAAAATACAATGCAGTTTACACTCAGCAAAACAACTCAAACCTTCTAGATAACATAATTGATGTTATTTGATTTACATTCTTGTTGAAATAATGCATCCATACCTCCTGAACAACTCTTTCCTCTGTTCCATTGTCCATGGTCTGCCGTAGAAGCCTGCATGAGCAAACAATAGTCAGGAGTTCAGTTTCCATGCCATCTGCAGTGGTGATGATCAAGTACATTTCCTGTGCACATAAAGCTGGATGTGGATGGCTACTACCACTGGCATTGTACTCTTGGGGTGGGCTTGGCTGGGGGAAATTACAAGACTTGTAAATTTGGGTCATTTTCTATCCTGCCTATAAGCACCAATCAACAGACTGATAATTCATTCCAGGAAGGTTGAGGAAAAATTGAATAGGCCACATCTTGAGCAGAAAAAAAACACTATTGTTTGTTCACTGACATAGAATTTTGCATCCGATTTGCTGAATTGACTCATTTAATTTATAATTTCAGGATCGATATAATATCTGTCAGTTACATCCCCAGCGCTCTGTCAGGAATATATGTGCTGTAATGCTGGTTCATAGCCTGAGGATATGATATTTCATTCACCTTGTAACACGAAATTTGTCATTTTAACAGCCTCTTGCAGGGTTTTATATTTCAAATTCGATTTCTGGTGTTACCGACAATGACCATTTGCACAAGGAAGCACCATTCTGCACCATGGCCTTGCCCTACTTACAATTATGTGGAAATCGTCTTACTTTACAAAAAAAACATCACCTTCCACGACTCCGCTGATGAATTTCCTCACGCCCGTCGGTTCGGTTCCGATGCCGGACTCCTCCACCGGGCCGGGGGCCTCCGCACAAGCCTCTCCGGAGACTGGGCTGGGGCTCGGTTCGTCGTCCACTTGAGGCGTCTCCAGCGTCTTTTCTTTCTGAACCATTGTCGGGAAATTTCCCCTTTGGTGTGAAGCCACCAAATTAAGACAATTCCGGAGGAGCAAGCGAGCGTGTTTTGTCCAAATGTAGGTCAGCAGGCGAATTGGCCGAGCAAACCCCGGAGGAAATAAATCGCGTCACTGGCTGTCTAATGTTCACTATAGTACGGTATTAACGAGTCTTATCGGAACGTTCGAGAATTTCGCGACCGCTCTTGACGGCAGGGAATCGCTGTCAGACGGAGAAGGACATCGTGTGTTTGTTAAAATAAAAATAACGAGACATTCGTGGGGTTTTCTCCGACCATTTTCTTCTCTTTATGGTAAATTTGCCCTGGTCTCGTCCGTTTCTTCCTGTTTACACCAAGTGCGCATGCTCACGGGACTAGATTAAACCAGTCAGAACCAGATCTGCGTGACAAAACATCGCAAAGATGTCACGATGGCAAAAAGATAGATAACACTTCTTCATCGCAACGCTAAATACCATGTTAAACACACAACTAAAATAACAGGGTTAAAAAAAAAAATTGGAGATCAAACATGACGCATAGCGCATGTGTGAACGTAAACAAAACCATCCGCTGTCATGCAAAACGCGTTTATTGCTTTTGAAATATTTACAACAAACGGACATTTAAAAAAGCAAAATATTTTTACCGTAAAAAAAAATTCAGGTGAATATGTCACAAATTATCAAAGAAATTAAACGCATAATTGTTTCACCGGTAATAGAAACTTAGATAAACCATCAACTCGCTGGCAGCAGCAGTTGCACATCTCGAGCGCCCTGGAATATCTTGGGACTCCAGCCCATATAGGAACCCAGCAGAGCTGCACCGCCGCATTCACACCGAGCGGGGCGCTGCTGCTCGCCGTGTGGACGCTGTCAGCGAAACACGCCAACACAGATCCACTTACACGTCCGTGTATCACAAGCATGCGAGGAACTATTTGGGTGTAGTATATATTAATAAAAAGGCAAGCGCATGCTGTGTTGAGAAGGGAGGCCCTAATAATGTGCGGATTTGTTCGCCTCCACAACGGACGTGTTGCCTTGTAGTAGTGAAATACAATTAATGTGAATTTTTAACAATGCTACTGTCCTATTTTTCTGTGTGTGTTCTCTTTGTAAATATGTCTTCTGTAATAGTTAATAACTTTAGAGTAATAATCCCTACAGGCAGATGAGTTGCAAATAAAAAAGACAAGACATTTCAGATTCTCATTTATTCGTGTTTGTAGTACATTCAAATGTATTACAGTACATCCTCTCCCATTAATTCAGGGATTTCCACTTATTTCCCTCTTTTTAAAAACAATTCTCTCCATACATTTCAAATCTGATTTTACATTTAAATAAACTTTAAAAAAAAGTATCTTATTATTTCTTATTCCATTTTTTTTAACTTCTTTTACTACTTTCATTACAAATCTTCACTTCAATAGAAGGTGTTAGCTTGCAGAAAAAAAACAAAACAAAAACAAACTAATTCAACAACTAATTGAGAGACAAGTGTTGCAGGTGTTGGAGCCATCCGTCGGCTCTGAGGTAAGGGTCAGCTGCTTCCTATGGCAGGCCGGCTGTTACCTCTTCTGATTCTGCTTGGCCTGCTTCAGTAAAGTGTCGAAGTCTAGTGCATTAAACTTGGTTCTCGCAGGCATCGGATTGTACTCATTGTTCGAATCTGGAACGAGAAAAACGACAAAGTTAACGTCACATTTAAAATAATTTGAGGGGAGCACATACATACACAAAACGGCTAAAAAGTTAAAAATTAAGGAGTTTGAAATTATGCTTCCTGCACTATAATCCATTCCAAGATGATAAGCAATTTGCCAAGTTTTGGAGTTGTTGGCAATTGTTCAATGTTCAATGACGCTCGGTGGCATTTGGTTTGTGGCGAGAGAACATTGTTATCAGACTGAGCAGCAGCCAAACCCCCTCCCAATCTTCTGCAAATATCTATGCTGTTTGGATAGATAAGCATCACTAGCTGAGGGCGAAATGACCTACCCAAATCAGCATAGCTGGTCTGGCAGAACTGTCTCCTTCCACCAAAGCAGAGATCAAACGGCAGCTCGTCAGGCTTGCGCAGCTTGCTTCCATTCTCGATGGCCGTGAAAGCATCCTTGGTGTTGTAATAAGTCACAAACCCGTAATTGTCCCTGTGACAGATCATAAAATTTCGGTTTGCCAGAGGTAAAGTGGTTCGGGTCAAACAGGCCTTTATGTTGCTGTTGTTGAGCTGTGACTTGCTTTTAAAAGAGCGACCTGGGGGTGTTGCCAGGAAGCCCCAGTTATAAACAAGCCTGGATTTGCTTTAACACTGTAGCTTGGCCTAAGAGGTCACAGACAAGACCAAACAGGTTCAAAGACAGTGTAATATATTCATATCAGCCTTATTGAACTGGATAAATGCAGTATTTATTACAGCAGTTGAATGTGTTATACTAGCCATTATTTTTTCTCTCACCCGTGGTCTCTAAAGTGCAAGGTGCAGTCCTCAATCTCGCCAAATATAGTGAAGCGTTCTTTGATTTCCCTTTGGGTCATTGTGCCCCGAATTCGACCAATGTAAACAACCCGCCGTTCCTCCTGTGAAAAGAAAATTGTTACATATGATTCAGAGTAAAAAAACACCCATGAAAAAAAAAAAAAATGTTGGCAAAATAGATCACACAGTAAAAGCAACTCACGATAGCTTTCTCCTTTTTTCTCTTCACTTCTTCAATATTTGCACTTTGACCATAGCCAGGCCGGTACGAGGGACTAAGAAAAGTGAGATGGAACCATTAGTTGTTAGTTTGCACAATTGAAAATCTTGCAAAAAAAAATTGTCAGATAAGCATAATGCAGAGCTATGAAATATTCAAAGTACCTGTACAATCTTCTGTTTCTACTCCACTGAGCCTGTCTGTGAGGAGAACGAGAAGGCGATCGGGAGCGACTCCACGAGCCAGAGCGAGAGGAGGAATACGAGTACCTCCTCCTCCTGGGAGGGGAGCGGGAAACCGAGGGGGATGAAGAGCGAGAGGAGGAACGGGATGAGGAGCTGGAGCTGCTCTTGGAGTGACGGGGGCGATACCTGGAGGGAGAAGCGAAGAGGTTTAGGTAAGGATAGAGGTAAATCATATCCACTAGAAGTGGGATCTAAGATACTGCACACTTCAGATATCTTGACAGAGGACCTAACCTTTTCTTAGAAGGAGAGTGGGAGCGGGAGCGAGACCGAGATCTAGAGGAGTGGGAGTCGGAACCGCTGGACATGGGGCTGGGCGAGCGATGGGACCTTTTTCTAGACCGGCCTCCGGTCCTCTCCTTGGGGCTGGGGGAAGGGGAGCGTCGGCGATAAGACCTGCCGAACGGCCCTCGCCTCGGACTGCTCTCTTTGACCGTGGTGTCGTTCTCCTGCCGAGCCGGAGAGGCGTCGGGTGTCTCCAGAACGGAGCTGCTCTGCATCGCATCAGTCCTGTGGTCCAGGGGCTCTGAGAACGCTTGTGCTTTGGTTGTGGCCGCGCGGTTCATGGAAGACTGAGGTGGTGGTTCTGGGCCAGCCGGGGGCGTCTTTGTAGTGGTCGGGGAACCTTGCTTAATTGGTTTAATAGTGATGAAAGTTTGCTGTTTGACGTTCCAGCGCTTGCCTGGCTCTCCGCTGGATGACCCGTTGCTGGGGATGCAGTAGTCATGGTCCATGCATGCCAGCGCGGGGGGTACAGGGGCAGCGGCAGGAGTGGGTTTGCTACGATACCTGATGGAGGGCAGCGGCCGCGCTTCTATCTGAATAACCTTAGCGGGGCTCGGCTTGGAGGCCTCGGCACTCTTTCCCTTTCCCAGCAGGGCCACGGGGAGCAGAGGTTTCCACAGCTGGTGGGGCGGAGTAGCCGGAGGAGTCAGATCTGAAGCAGACGGAGAGAAATGTGCCACTAATGCTTCCGGTGGTTCTAACGACTGTGCTGTTTTTATGTTGACAGCATGCTGGACACAAAGGCCAAACTGAAAATGCCGGATTACCTGCAGTACTTAGGAGATCATTAGCTCTCACAAGGTCTACTACAGTTTTCTCTGGAGCCAGCTCAACACTGCAATAGGGAGACAAGAGGCTGTTAGTATATCACAAGTAAATAGCACAGCTGCCCCGTCCTTTGGATGGAAAATGCAGCCAAGTCCAGGCAAAAAAGAACATTATGCAAGATTGTGCCAATTCGGACTTCAGAAGGCCATTACTGAGGCTGGACAACATCACGATTTGCGGTAGGTCTTGGCAAAAGGTGGAGTCTCACACACACACACACATTTTCCCCACCAGGAATTTTCCTAGTAGCTCTGACTCCATCACTCATACAGAGCAGCATGAGGGCTGTAGGGTAACTCACCTAGAGTTTCCTACAGCTGCTGCTCTACCAGAGACCTCCGGCACACTTTGCTCCACTTTGGCTGAAGAAAGAAGGAATAAGTGCATTAGCACAAGGAACGACAGATGGGACAGAATACCAATAACATTTAAGAGGCATGTAGGTACAAATGTAAAGGCAGTAAAATATGCATTAACGTCTGGGAATATAAACAGTGTATTTTCCGTTGTGCATTTCATCATTTGGTCAGCAACTCTGACCACCGGACACACTGGTTCAATAACAGGCTAACGTGAGTGATGGTACATGCCGAGACCGGCCACTTGTTTGGGTTGGGGCTTGTACATCCGCCGAAACAAAGACAGCAGGGCGAGAGTTAAATGGATTTGCGGACAGGGCAGAATTCCAGCAGCTGAGCAGACAAGAGCACAAAGCAGCTTCTCTGCCCCCTGCAGCACCCATCTCTTAAAAGGGAATGTTTCAGTAGAACAAAAAAAGAATCCTGCCATTTTAAAGCAGTCAGGAGTGTCCAACAGTACTAAAGAAGTCCTCTGGAAGGAACAGATAAGCTTCAAGTTCTTTTTAACATGCCTCATAACATGTTTGTTCCATAGCTCACTTTTGTGGACTCTGAGATCTGGGGGTGTGGGATGTAACCAATGGAGATGTTTGGTTGGCCATTTGTCATTCTTTGGCCACATTCAGTCAAGATTCCTCAACATATACACTAGTAACCAAAGACAGTTCTGTAATGCTATATGCTACTTCCTGTCATTACAAGGCATGGAAAACTGATATTACTGACCACAATTAGTCGTGGTCCTCAAAGCTACTATGACACCTTAATGCAACAAAAAATATATATATCATGGCCATTGTGGTTTGACAAAGAGAACCACGAAAGCATGTCAACCTGAGGGAAACCTCCCCCCATCCCCAAAATCACACTCGAACTATAAAAAGCAGAAATTGCCTTTCCTGTCTCATATTGCTTACCTTGGGTCTCCTCAAACTGCTCCAGCAGGCTGGTCAGATCAGCAGCTTCAATACCTAGAAAAACATCCAGAAATGTCACCAGCTATTAAAAGTACAACAATATCGTACTTATTCAGGCATCATTTCTACAGAAAGTGGCTGTAGACACAAGCTTCTTTACAACAATGTTTACAGCTACAGTGAAAGGACGAGAGCCATGAACAAGAGAATGGACAAATGGGAGGCAAGGTCAATTAAAGTGTTAACAGAAAACTGGGAGGTGGGGCATTGATTTTTACAGTGACACTGCATATTATTTTACTGCACCGACAGCAGACACAGCCTTTCCTAAATCATCCCTCATACGGGTTTCCTGCAAATCAGCCAATCACTGGAGCAGATTAGCTCTGAACTACACTTCCAGTGCAGTGGTGACGAGGCAATTTTCAGATCGGGGCTTTGTAAATAAATACCAGTTGTTAGTATGTCAATTAATTGCTAAATGTGTACTTGTTAAGAAATGAGGACAGTATCACTGGCAGCCTTTAATCATGTAATTGAATCAAAATTAGCTCACCTATTTCACTGGTGAAGGCCTCAATCAGCTCTTGTGTGGGGCTCTTTGCCTTCAGGGCCTTTGCGGCAGTGGTGGGTTTCTCTTTTGCTTCAAGTGCAACGGATTCCACTTTCTGAGCACCCGGAGAAGAGCAGCGCTGGGCATCGGTGGTTGTGGGTTTGGAGGATGTCCTGGGGCCATTTAATGCGGTTGGGGCGAGGACATTGGGCACTTTGGGGGAAACTGTGGTCTGGGAGGAGCAGGCGACAGGCACGGCAGTGGCGGCTGCCCCCGTAGTGGTTTTTGAACAGAGCTCTACAGATTTAGGTGACACAGGTTTAGATCGGGGCCTTTCAGCGGCTTTACCCTCGTCTCCTGGTAGAGGACACTTCTCTCCTGCTGATGGCACGAGCTGACTAAATGATTTTATAGACTGAGATCCAGAGCTCTGGGGCACACAAGGTACTGCTGGCTCAGCTGTGGTGGGATGAAGTGTGGGTACATTTCTCACCAAACTATGTACTCCTGCTAAAGCATTCTGGGAAGGAGTTGGTTTAGAAGGCAGAACGGTCTTGGGTTCTGGGGTTTGCTGAGGTCTGGGAGGGGCAGCAGAAACTTTGCTGGACGTGGCGACCATGTAGGCCGGTGGCACCAGCAGGGCCTCGGGGGTGGGCGGGGCACAGGGTCCCCTCGGCTGCCAGGCAGGTCTGACCTCCTCCACCTCCGGCCTCGCCGCCTGGGTGCTGGGACGTCGGGGGTCCTTGGGGCAGGGGGCGGGCAGGCAGGGAATAGGTGGCAGTTCTTTGGGTAATTCTGGGAGGCTGGGCCACTTGGTGCTGTTGTCGTCCTGCTTTTCGACCGGAGCGGGTTTTTTCTGCTGCCTGAGCCGCCGGTACTCGGCCAGGCTCAGGGACTTGGGCTTTGGCTCTGCAGGGGCCACGGGAGGCAGTGCCTCCTGTATGGCTACGGCGCCGGGAGCAGCTGCGGGGCAGACTGGAGACGGCGGAGCTGCCTCGGCGGCAGGCAGGACAGCAGAGGGAGCCGCTGAGGAGTCTTCCAGCGCGGCAGCGGCCAGCTGCTCCGGCCTCTCAGCAGGCTGCTGGGAGATCACTGCAGCGGCCGGGCCGCTCGCTGGGCTCCTCCCAGGTCCAGCACTTAGTGAAACTGTGTCCTGTCTAGGTGACACAGATATGGCACTATTCACGCCAACTTCAGGCGATGGCATTGTAGTGGTTATCTCAGGTTCTATTTGGCTTCGGTTTGTTTTTTTAGGTTTTGAAGAGGAAGAAGATAGAGTTGCGGCAACTCGAGCCTTTGGGGCTTTCTGCTCTTTTTTGATTAATCTTTTTTCAGGCTTTTTGGACAATTCTTCTGCTGTCTTTCTAACGGAACTCCTGAGGACCTTTTTCTCCACAGATTCAGGTCGGCTCTCCTTTTTGCTTTTCTTTTTTCTCCGGGAGGGGCTTTTTGCTTTAATCTCCTCAGTCTTTCTTTTAATGATCATTTCATCCTTCGTATCTGAACATGGGTCTGATGCTGCTGGGACTCTGATCTTCCCTGGAACCTCACTGACCGCAGCATCCTTGTCATCATCATCATCCACAATTATGTGCTCAGAACTGTCAGAGGCCACTCCTTCTGCATCATTTGGCACTTCCTGCTCAATTTTTGAAGTTGGCTCTTGAAGCGGCAGAGCAACGGGGAGATCCTGTCCGATGTCTGGTATGGCCAGGATGGGCTCTCCATTCTCCCCCTGGTCGACAACCTCCAGTAAGATGCCTCCTTCAGGGAGCATCTGTTCCCCCCCTTCGTTCTCCACACAAATGGCCATGCAGTACGGGTGCATGTGTCTGACCAGGTCCCCCAGGCTCAGTGAAATTCCATCCTCGCCCTCCTGCTCAAAGGAGACAGGAAGCGGGAGGGTCAGACCTTCCCAGTCCAGCAGGTCGCTGTCAGGAGACGAATCGAGGCTCACTGGGCTCAGAGAGAGAGAACCATCTTCCTCTTCTTCCCCATCGCTTCTCTGCAAAGAGTCTGGGTGCATCCTGGGGAGGCTCTGAGTACAGACAAAGAGACAAATATCAAAATCTGTACGATGTCTGGCTGTGTACATTGATAAATGTACTGCTTAATGCAGAGAAAGTTACCTTTCCAGTTGATAAGTGTCTTGCACTACATTGGATGTCTTTCTCTGGAGGAGAACGGGACAGACACAGCATTCGCCTGAGCTACAAAACACATTTGCAAAAGAACATTAATGCTCATTCACTTCATGTACATTTAACAGCTGTCCAAAAAAAAAAAAAAAAAAAAAAAAAAAAAAAAAAAAAAAACAGGTCACCAGGTTTTCCCTTCACCCCCTTTTATAAGCCCCACTTTGGTCTGATCCCAGCTTGGGGGAATGACAGCACAGGAATCTGCGAGACAGAGTTAAATACGACAGCTGGCTACTAACCGGGGAGTGTTCCCTGCCCTTCTGACCTGCGAGCAGGTCTGAGTCAGGCAGTGTGTCAAACGGCGACAGGTTCTCATCATCCACGTTGTCGAGGATCTCTGTCAGGGCGGTTAGCAGCGTGGCTTCGCTCTCTTCATCCAGTCCTTTAGTCTAAATAAATGAATGGACATTGAGGCCAAAGCATGCACAGCAGACACACAACTATTCAATGCTCACACACAACGTCTCTCTCAGGCCACTGTAATACTTCAGTTTGTTTAATGATGTGAAATTAGTCTTGCCTCTATTGTTGGAGAGTCCTCAAATATCGAAATGATGGAGGGGTCTAAGCAGCTTTGAAGGGCCTCCAGGGTTTCCCCAGGGCTCAGCCCGGGGGTCTAGAATGCGGAAAAATACATACAAATACGTTCTTGACAAATAGCACTGATAAAATTGAAAACATGCTTCAGGTGAGAAAAATCTGCAGGTGGCCAGTTTCAAGTAGGATATAAGGTATTAAATTAGCACATCTCCTTTGAGACAGTTTGTGAACATGCAATAAACTTATGTTAGTTCTCTTGATTTCCACTGCCCCTGGCTTCCCTTCAAGTAGTTTGAAGAACCTGTATTGCTGCATCTTTGTTTGCTTTAAGGTCTAATAAATCAACAAATCTATTGAAACAAAACCAGTGGTGTACATTGTAAACCCATTAGGGAGTCGATATCGTGTTTAAAACTGATCAGAAGACTATTAATGAAAAAATAATAGTATGTGTAAGGCTAAATAGTAAAATAGGTCAAACTAACTTGTATTTCTTTTTACTGGGTGGACAATGAACCTTAGATAAAGTGTAGTAGTGGAAAACGTAACAGAAAGGGAAACCCAGGGGGCAAAGGGAGGCCATGCGTTTGTGGTTCTTGCTTGTAGAAAAATAGAAGACAAGTGTTTTTTTTTTCCCCTACAACAAGAAATATACAAGAACACCGAAGCAAGCACCTATGGGGCACAAAGAACCAATACTTCATCAAATTTGGGTTTATCTTTTCTTAGTACTTTATTGATCCCTGCGTGGGCAAATTAGTTCTCTGAAATTGACCCATCCTACACAGTAGGAACAATGGGCAGCTGCAGTGCAGTGCCTGGGGGACCAGCTCTTTTACCTGGGGGCCTTGTGATAGGACTAGTCCAGCTTTGTTTATGTACATACACATTCAGTCCAAGTTAGAACTCAAAACATTAAAAAATAAATATATCTGACAACAGTGGAACAGTTCTGTACACAACAGAAGTATCCCTAAAATACATTTAAAATGCAGTTTGGATGTAAACAAATTTAAAACAAAGGCACTGCATTGTGCAACATAACATTCAATACGCTCACTTTGGATTTATCACCATCTCAGATTTAACTCATACAAACTGTGACTTCGACATACAGGGCAATGAACTGAAAACAATGTGCACTTTCAACTGAAGAACACGTAGTTATCTTCTGTTTTATAGTGACTGACCCACGTGTTTCTGTCCACACATGCAGAGACAGCGCGCAGACATGTTTGATCCCTGCCTCACCCCGTCCAAAGGGAGGATACCAACTAGTCCACGTGTTACACTACAACAACAACGATGAACAAGGGCCTTCGTCTTTACTCCTGTCTGGCTTTTAAAACGTTAAAAAAACAACTAGCGGCACGTTAGTGTGTCGTTTTTTAAATTCCTGCATGAAATCTACCAAAACACCACACCGCTTATTCATAAATTCAAAGGAAGCGTGTGTGTCTGCTGCGCATGTGTGAAAGGAACCCAACATGTGATTCCCACATGTAGAGAGACACAGGTTTTTGAATGAAAAGATGTTATGCTGCAGCTGTGTTAGAGTGGATAATCACACAACTGTCATTAATTAAACTACTTGGAATCATACATTTAAAATGAGCTGAATCAGGTGTGTGCATCTTCATCAACTTTACTGAAACGACACATTACCGCAATGTGCTGGCGTGGAGCCTATAAACTACACTGTGGCAATAACACTACAGCATTTTAAACCATAGCCAAGTTACAAAAAGCGATAAATCAGAATAGTTTACATCGACACTGGCGTGATCACACATTTGCGTTTTTGTTACCACGTGTGAATGAGTCGGAGAGCATCGTACACACAACGGGACTTGAACATAAAGCCAATGTTGAGGCTTAGAGATAAACGCTGGGTGTTTATTAGTCAACTGGTGCAAAAGACACACGAGTTAACAACACAAAGACACAGCTGTCACTTTATTTGTGTGAATAATATTTCTATATTAAAAGGCAGAATTTGAGCTGTGTGAGTCTGACTAGCCGGCCGGGCTACACTGACTCATCAGCTAGCGTTGTATTAATTTACAGCTGTAAAGCACACGCACATTTACAACGAGTAATGGTATTTATCAGACAAACCAGCCGAAGTGTGTCCCGCTGGAAACTAAACTAAAACACTTTTAAAATAAGTTTTAGCGGCTACGGCTGCATCCACGTGTCACTTTTTTTCTCCACGCGTAGTGTGTAACGTACGGAGCCCCGCTGCTGCTACGGCGAGATTCACGACTCTAAACCTCGCGGATGTTCACCTACAAAGAAGCGAAATAAAGCACGGGCTGTTTCATTACCTCGTCTAGTGCGTCCATGGGGAAGAAGTCCATGTTGCAGGCGGTTAACGTCTCCTCGCCTGCTCCCCACCGCACCGCCATCTTGCAAAGTAACGTGTACTCCCTAACTGGGCCCGAATGAATCGCAGTCTCGCCGGCAGCGACACACACGTGGTTCCCACATTCCCGGCAAAATGACGCGGAGTGACACGCGACGCAGCAGGTCCGGGTGACGTACGCGCTTACGTTTTTGTAGTTCTATTCCGGTCCATGGTCCGGTATACTGCCTTGTAGTGGCCGGCTGTACTCTTTTTTTGTTGCAAAAAAAAACCAATTAAAATGATAAAGAGGAATGGAGCATATGGCATGCACGTAAATCTCCTAAAACGTTTTTATTAATTAAAAACACATGCTATCAACTAGTTTTATATGCTAGGTGGATTAAATATTTAAAATGTACCATGCTTTTTCGGTTACAGCATTTGACATTTCGTGTCAAAAATCAAATTGTTTTCGAGCAGAGAAGAAGTTTTGGACTTGCCAACCTTGAGTTGTCACTGACCCTTCTGCAGGTAAGTTATATATATATAGTTATATATATATATATATATATATATATATATATATATATATATATATATATATATATATATATATATATATATATATATATATATATATATATATATATATATATATATATATATATATAGTGGTTTGAAATGTGGATAACTAGTAGACAGAGAATAGTCTTTTATTAGGCTTTCTTTTCCATCTCTATGGCATTTCTGCTCATGCATTTTAGCCCAGTTGTTTCTACTTTCAGTGACCATGAAAACAAAGAAGTGAGGAAGGCTCTGTAGGGCTGGAGGACTCTTATTTTTCTCTGTATGGGAAAATACATTTTTTTGTGTGGAGAAGGTTTCCTTTTTATTTGGTGATGTATTTTGTTCCACATATTATTTCTCTTCTCACTGTCACACAATGACAGTTATGGCATTTGAAACAAAAACATGAAATCAACAAGATGCTACTTTTGCTTGTGTAAAGTTCTAGGTCATGTTTACCATTTATTTACTTTGACATATGTTGATTAAAAATCATTATTCTTTGTGCATATGTTGCCCTAACAAAATTCCATTCTATATTTTAAAGTCAGTAGATGCCACAGAAAGATGAAGATATATATATGACGCCAAAGACCATTCTTAAACCGAGGCAGTGATTACAATCCCCCATCCCACATGCAACCACAGGCTCATCACATGACCAAAGATCCATATTAAGATAACAAGAATGACTGAGCAAACTATATCAGCTGAGGAGGACCATAGATTAGTGGATCTTGAGATTTATTGATGTAGAGATGTTATTAGTAACTCTTTGTAACACAAAACAGACAGACTTACTGCTGGGTAATTAAATTGAATGAAGTACCCTGATCAACATGTTTTTGTTGCTGAATGTGATCCAGGAAGGGGAAGTATGCTGAGTGAAACAGGGAGGTGTGGATTAAATTGGGTCAAACAAAAAGTGGGGCTGATGTTATCCTCATTAGAACTGGTGCTGCATGGAACAGAAAAGCCATCGGCAATTCCCTGTGCCCCACCAGGCAGAAATGGATTAGAGGTGAGCTCGCGCGCACACACATACACACACACACACACACACACACACACACACACTGTGGTCTTGGTACACCCATGCACGCATTGTGGTGAATGTATAAAGCATTTTTGTTGCCGAACAGTCTCAAAGCAAGGATCACAACAGGTTCCAAACCCGCTGCGGTGTAGTTCTGCCTTTGTGTGCAGTGCTTTTTGGCGTCAATCCAGGAATCCCAAAGGCAACAATTAGGAGTTTTACTGATCAATTGTGTCCCTTGATGCCTTTCCTGTTGTAGAACATTTGCTGTGCGGGCTATGTGAAATTGTATATACACTGTATGTATGCAAGGGTCTTATAGGGTGTTCTTGGTGGTTGTATGGGTAGAAGTTTAATCCGTGGTTCCACCTGTTCTGGCATTCTAATGTCTTTGAGCAAGACACTAAAATTCCTAAATGCTCCTGAATTCCTGGATATGGACAAACAACCCTACTGTAATGGTTAGGAGTTGTAAATCAATATCTGGTCGAAACTTGCATAAAAACTTGTCTTTCTGGTTGTGTGCTAAATTTAATCATGAAGACGTGTCACGGGTGTGACTCATATATAAAGGCACAGCTTTTCCCTCCAGTGCATCGTGAGGCCGTGTACTGTACATCAGTGGGAGCTGAAAGACTTACGAGCTTGCGTGTGTTTCAGAGAGACAGAGAACGAGAGGAGCACCACTATGCACCAACACACTCCCTAACTGCTACCTACCGCTGCTCTGCCGTTGCCATGGATACAGTGCCCTCTCTCCCCCTCGCCTCCTCCTCCTCCTCTCTCAGTGGGTATGGAGGGATGGGGCTGGAGTGGAGAGAGGAGAGAGCAGAGAAGTGGCTCTGGCTCCCGCCTCTGCGTCATATTCATACCAGTGCAGCTGAGAGCCCCCCCCCCCCCTCGCCCCCTCCTCCCTCCTTCCTTCCTACCTTCCTTCCCTCCTTCCTTCCTTCTCATCATCCAATTTGCACACTGTTAGACCCCCTCCTTCCATTTGTGTCTCCTATCTGCATTTGCTCATCACTCTCTCTCTCTCTCTCTCTCCTTCTCTCTCTCCTCTCTCTCTGTGTCAGCCCAGCTTGGTTTCACTCTGACCTGGGCGGACTTTTGCGAGTGAGTGTGGGCGCAGAAGAAAGAGCAAGACAAAGGTAAGCCTTGAGATGGAGGATGCACAAGGGTGTCTGTCTGTGGGAGAGAGTGGGGAGAAGGGGTGGTGGTGGTGGTGGTGGTGGGGGGGGGGGGGGGGGGTTAACAGAACAGCTGCAAGACAAAAGACTCAGAGGTGAGCACTGACGGCACAAACTCACCTGAGATAACAAGTGCACCACCGGGAGCCCTTTTTAAAGGTTTAAGTGTGGAATTTGGGAATAAACAAGGGGTTGTCACTGCACATGTGGGCAGGTGCTCGCTGCGATCAGAGGCATAACATAACTACTCAGAATGTGCAGGAGTAGACGTGAGCCTCGGTCAGCATGTCTGCGTGCAGGCACGTTGCCGCCTGTCACACAGTGTTATGGAACTGCTGCCGCATGTTCCCACAGTGGAGGGAAGGGGGCAAACGGAGGGTGAACTTCATCATTCTCGTGCCGCTTTCGGGAGCGACACACGGATGTGTCGGCTGAGCGGAAATCACTGTGTCTGCGAGAGTAGGAGAGCGAGGGGAAGTGAGAGGAGAGGGAGCATGTCTGACAGCGCAGTCACTTTACAGAGACTAATCGCTTATGGAAACAGAAGCCATTTCCAGAATCACATTCACACACACACCCCTCCTCTATTTGTTCTCCGTAGAACACACGCTCTCATCTCTCTTTTTTTAACTATTGTATGTCTTTCTTGCAGTGCCGGGGATGCCACACTATGTCTGTCATATCTGCCTTTGTTCAGAGTTCACCATTTTACAGCAGCATGGATCTTCTCTTAAATGTCAAATCCCGCAGATCCGGACCCGAGAGCGGCACAAAGAGGAGAACGGTGACAGGATGGCAGGGAGAGGGACGAGAAAAGACTCAGAAAGAGACAGACCTTACTGAACCAAAAAAGTGTGTGCATGTGTGAAGGGGAAATGAAAAGGGGAGGAGAAGACAAGTAAGGGGAAAAGAAGACGAGGCCCGCAGGGTTGTTCATTGTGTCTCAGTCCCAAGAACAGTGTCTGACACCATGTATGACATTTAACTGTGATGCCTTTGCCAGTGTGCTGGCATGTGGGGAATGTGCCTGTCAGCTTTCATTCCAGTAGAGACAGTTGTGTATCTTTTGTTATTATATTGGTTGTGAGTGACAGACAGCAGGGATCTGATTTCTGTTAAACTGTGGTTTAACTCACTGAAGGGGGGTTCTCTGTGGTTCAAGAGATTCGTGGATATATTACACTGTGAATGTTTTTTTTTTTTGCTCTCACTTAAGTCTGAAGTTGCTGGATCATGCAGACTATTGTCTGTAAACTCCGGGTTTTGACTTCTTCCCATTTTCTGTCAGCATGATAGCCATCAGACAGGATCAGGTTCACGACCAACAAAGGCAACCAGCTTGTGGGAATCGGTTATGCGGTCGTGTGCTTGTCACGCTCCAGCTGGGGGAAGTTTATGGGAAGAACGGGGAAGGGAAAACCAGTGACACGGAGGGGGGAGAGGAAATAAAACCAAATCAAATCACAGCCACATCAGGCTGAAGAAAGGTCAAGGTAATATCTGGGAAAAGATTAAATTGACAGAATGAAGTAATATTGAAAAAAAGTGAGGAAAGAGTAGAAAAGAGCCTGCTGGGCAAACAGTCTGCAGACTGTTTACACGCGGCTCCTGTTGGTTGTGAGAGGGCGCGCACATGCGTGTGCACGCTCCCCCTCTCTCCCATGGGTCTCTGGTGTCCCTGCGCTCCAGGTGGGCTTTGCATTTTTAATCAATACTGTCTGTAGTGATTAACACCAGTCCTCTCTCTCTCTCCATCTCTGCAGCAGAAAAACAGACGGACAGGAGTGGGAGGCGGAAAGAGAGATGGAAATCTGTCATACACGAGGGGCAGTGTGTGTGTGTGTGTGCGTGCGTGCGCGCAGGTCTGTGTGAGTGTGTACGTGTTTGTGTGCATGTGGGTGTTTGTTTGGGAGTAATGACCCTCTGCCTCTGGGCGCCTACTGAGTATGTTTATCTCCCACAGCAGCACTGGGCAAAAATAGATGATGCATCGTTGCTGCACACGCACACACACACACACACACACACACTGTGCATTTTCTCCCTTTTGCTCTAATTGTCTTCTATCCTGCACTTTTCCTTTTACACACTCACACACACTCCTTCACTCCATACCTTATTACTTACTCCAGTCCTATATACCATTAAAGCTCTTTCTTCCAAGTTCCCTCCTCTCTCATTTTCCCTCCCACTTGTGTTGCAATATGCCTATTAATGATGCAGCTAGAGCACCACTGCCAACTTCCTGCCTCATAGAGAGAGAGAGAAAGAGAAAGAGAGAGAGAGAGAGAAAGAGAGAGAGTGAGTTGTGGTGAACATGCCCTGCTTTGTACCACTCCTTCTTATCTCTCCGCCCCTCTGTCTGTGTTGTTTTCCTCAGAGTTAGCCCATGCGAGCGGCGTGTGGACTGAGTGCAGCTGTTTCGTTCCGAGCAGAGCCCAACATGTGAGAAGATGTCTGTTGGAGGTTGTGCTTGTCCCGGTGAGTCCAGAGTCTCCCTTTCTCTTCTGCTCTCCGTCCGCCCTCCCTTTCCCTCTCTTTTTCCTCCTCCGTCTGCGTGCTCAGTGGTGCTGTCAGAGAGATGACTTATGTAAAAGCGCTGCAAAGCCGCCCAGGGCCAGTGTCAAGCTGTGCGAGTGTGAGTTTGTGTGTGTGTTTTTTTTCCTGTGCGGCTAAACACGTCCTAAAACAAGGGTATAGACCGAGGCTGCCACACGTTAGGATTGAGTTGTTCGCAGAGCCTCTCAGTCACGCCAGCTTGCTGTGCAGCAGATCAATGGCTCTTTGAATTTTTTTTTTGCTACATACAGAGACCCTGAGATATCAGTAACTACTTCCCTTACTGAATCTGTTCACTCTTTTCTTTTTCTCAGCTCTGTCGGGCCACTGCAAGACTGCTTCCTGATTATTTGTGCCCTTAAATGTCTCGAAGACTCATTGGAAATCACTGTTTTTTTTTGTTGTTGCAGGATTTGTTGTCCCAGGGGTCTGAACTGAATTAGGCAAAAGTAATTTCCTCAGCGCGAAATGGTTTAAAGCTGGTCTCTCTTGGAGAGTTAAAACCATTTCTCAAGAAGCCTTAACTAAGAGGTGAAATGTACAGAGTTTAAGCTTCTGTTTGGATGTTCAGACAGCCCTTTTTCATTGTGACTTTGCATTTTTTTTAATGCAGTTGTTGCGCTTGATTTGGCTTTTCCTGTTCCTGACACCATGTTCTCTTCAGCTTTGACTAAAGGTTACATGAAATATCCTTTACTTTCGTTCTCATAGTGTCTTCCTCTCTATCCCATGCTGTGCTGCTGTAGAGCAAGAGGAAGGAAACCGCTTCTAGTATCTATGTGTCTGTCTGCACGTTACTCTTTGGCAAGCAACATGTTTTGGAAATTTTTTTTCTTCTTTTTTTGAGATCTTATAATCTGTTTTCTCCCTCTGAGCAAATTGATCCTGTTTGACTTTGGAGCAGTTTTCTCTTTAATGGTACCCCAGTGAGAGGAGGCAGGCTGTGGAGATGGTTGCCTTGTGCACAGTGAAAGCCTTGCGGTGCCAAGGGATGAGCTCTGCGCAGCACAAGGGAGCGAGTAGGAGATAGAAATTGAATCGTAGCATCTGCTCGGGTGGGGGGGGGGGGCTCTCGGAGACGGAAGATTGAATTAGGGTGTTAGTATCATTTTAATGGGGCTGCTCTGATTCATTGGCAGTCAGATGGAATAATATTAGAGAGGCCACCACTTGATGTTCTCTTTTCAGATCGTTCCCTCTCCCCCTGCGATCCGGCTTCCTCGCACTCGCCCTCTCCTGCACTGTAGTTCCCCCAGTATCTGTGCCTCCTTTCTCTCCCTCTGTTGACAGACTCTCACTGTGGAGCAGAAACTTTTAATGGCATCCACATGCTCTGAGGGCAAGTTCAGGCCGGCGGCTGTGTGACATCGATCAACTCCGTATTTCAAGTTTCTGCGCCGTATCAATCGCTGCATTTGAAGGCTGGTTTGTTTACATTCTTGTTCGATGGTGAACGGAGGATCCTCCCTGTCCTTTGTGTGTGTGTGTGAATCTGCATCGGCGGGGGGGGGGGGGGGGGGGGGGGGAACAACTGACCTCTCTTAACCTGACATCACTTCCTTTCTCCCTCCGGTCTGGGGGTCGTCCCTGTTGTGTTGGCGATATTAAAGAACACATGTCTGTATTCATGTGGCAGAATGTGAGCCCCGTGCAGAACACGCTTCCCCTGTCTGTCTCGCTCGTTGACAGGCGTGTGACATCCTGCTGCTGCTGTGACTTTGACGTGAATCAGCCTTTTTTTAGGGCTTTGTTCCCCCGCATGAAGGGGAGCCGTCCTAACACGGTGGAGCCAATCACATCCTTTGTTCAGACTAAATGGTAAAAATAGATTGCCTGCAAGCTGAAGATACCCCCCCCCCCCCGCCCTCCACGCCCCTCCCCTCCACTCTCACATGCACCCACTCAAGCATGCGCTCCACTCCGCTCGCCACTCTCTGTCTCTCACCCATCTCACTCTCTCCCCGCTCCCTCCTTTTTCTGCTCCTCATGTCTCACTCCCCCCCCCCTTTCCCTTTCACCCTCTGTGTCGCTCCCTCATCCCTCGTTCTCTGCCTTTTTTTTTTTTTGCAGTAACGGTGGCGTTACCTCATGCAGAAAGTCACATGGCTCCTGATTGGGGAAAAGTGACTTAAAGCGGAGCCAAGATGGCAGCCAAACAGCCAGGGCTCTTTTGATTACCGTTACACAACAACACGACTGCCTCGGCTTTATCTCCACACGCTGAGAGCCTGCGCCTCTTTCTTTTCCTCAGTTTTTTTTTTTCACTTCTTCTCTTCTCTTCCACCCCTCCTCTCTCCACCCAACTGAATCTCTCTGATCTTATTTGCTAGATCAAAATGGCTGTGTGTGCAGAGGCAGGGAGAAAGAAGGAATGCGTGGGAGACGGAGATGCTGGGGAGTCAGAGAGATGGGGGGGGGGGCGGCGGAGTGGAGACGAGCTGTAGTGATGTCACATCTGCTGCGGGACGACAGCATGGCAGAGGAAAGCTGGCATGTGCCATGCAGCCAAGAGGAGGGGGGGGGGGGGCTAAAACTAAATGGAAAGGGAAAAGAACTGATTTTGCATCAAAGCAGCTTTATTTGTGAGGCATCTGAAAGCTGCACAGTCTGTAATACAAGAGACTGAGAAAGGAGGTGACGGCGGCAGGAACAGAGCCATGCTGACAATGAAAGGTGCGAGGAGGACAGCTGCCGAGTTGTTTGAAAGCTCCGTGCTGTATCTCCGAGTGTATGCGCGTGTGTGCACGTTCCAAACTATTTAAAGAGCCCCCCCCCCCCCGCTCCTCCAATAAAAATCATGGCCATGTGGTGATTTTCATATGCTACATGATGAACCTGAAGCGAAATAGGCGGTTGACACCATGGCTGAGCTTTTCCCGCTTTCAAACTGCAGCGTGCAAGGACAGTCTCAAAAACACAGATTTATTTATTTGTTATTGTATTTGTCGGATTCAGATTACTTTGGTTACTCTGTCTCACACGCTTTGTTATATTTCCACACAGCCGATGTGATCGAGGTCAGTTATGTGACAATGACACCATTTTTTGTGCCATTTCATTTTATCCATTTTCTCATTGGAAGGTAAAGCCTTAGAACAGAAATCAATGCCATGTTTACATTGAGGATCACATCACAGCAGCATCACAATTATAACAAGCTGGTTGCCAGTACAGGAAGGTACAGCAGAAATGTGCATCTTGATGAATCATAAAACGTAAAATCCATAGAGCCTATATCCTCAAAGGTTCTTTTTTCTTTATTTTTTTTCAAACCAACAAGTATGTAAGCAAAAAAAAAAGAAACAATATACAATTGAATAGCTGGAAAGTAATAGTAATAAATAATTAAATAAAGACACTTCTATGTGTTCTTACTAAAAGAGAGAAAAAGAAAAGGAGAGAAGGACTGCAGGTCCATTATTTAAAGGGAAAAGACCTAAGAGAATGGAAAAACTTGTTTTTTTTGTGTTTGTCGGAGTTAACTTACTCAATATCTGATCTTCTCTAACTTCGGGAAAGTCACATTGTCTTTGAGCCCCTGAGCCTCAGTGGACTTCCAGTGAAGGAGATGGCGTCATGCCATTAATGAAGAGAAGGCTCTGATATGTGATTACTTCTAAGTAAACTAATTATGGTTCTCTTCAATAATATTTTTGGGCTTTATTGGTTGTTTCTTGCAATCAGCAATTATTATCGCATTATCTGAATTTTACAATTTATTAGAGATACACTGATACCACATTTTTTTCTAAAATGAGTACCGTATGAGTATTTACATTTGAGTAGGTGCTGATACCAGTACCAAGCTTGTGGACATAGTTATTCTCAAAGTCCTCAGCTTTGGTAACACCATGTCTGTGATACGTCTATGGCTGAGAATCTCATACCTTGGGTCCAATATGCTGAGAAGATGCTGGAATCCCAAATTACCAACCACAGGCAGTTCAGGGCAATAAACACTTGGCAAGAGCATCTGTGATTTTGACCGCTTATAAATTGTCCCTGGACATTTTCTTCAATTTAGCCAACATCTGCTGCAAGGTCGGTCGTCTCAAGTAAACTCCCTATTTTCTGCGTCATGGTAGGATTGGAAGTTGCTTGTGTTGTAAGAGGTTGATTTTTGTACCTTCTCTTGAGACTTTTGCTGGACATAATTATAATTATTTTTTTTGCTCTCCTTCACCTTAAAGTAGTTCCACAGTGCTGACATGTCTCCTCCTGCCGGCACATTGCAGTCGACCATGTAAATCACTTATGGGCATCATGGAATCACAGAGTATAAGTGCTCATGCCCGGTATCGAACCAATACCCAGTACCAGTATTGGTATCCATAATGTTTATACATATTTATACCGCTTAATTAGCCAATTCTCATTGCTGGACAATTGATCGTGGCAACCCAATATGAGTTTAAATCATATAAGCAATCAATCATTAGAATTCCAGATATTTTATGCAGAGTCTTGCTCCTCAGGTTTCTCCGACATATGATTCTGATCTGAACAGAAGAGAAGCAACTTGTCGAGTTGGAAAGCCAATTCCAGCACGTTGCAGTTTTGGACAAGTTTCTTTCAAGAGAAAAACACAAGGGATCCATTTTTTTTTTTTATCCCATGAGCAAACATTGACAAAATGAAGTGGTGGAACAGCCGGCCTGGTTAGCTTTTAGCTTGGCTTAGAGACCGGCCTGCTTACTCGTCTTTGCTTCCGTGCACACAGCTTCCTGTTTCCTCTGAGCCCTCGTAATCTGCTACACCAAACCGCCGCCCCACGGCGCCGTGTGCTCAGGACCTATAGTCTGCTAACTGGCAGCCAGAGACGCCACAGTTCTGCTGTCTGCCACGCCACCATGAATGTATTTTAATATCCATAGAACATGGAAATTTTAATGAGAAGGAGCAGATGTCATTTAAGGATTTAAAAGTGATTATACTTTCTTAAAAGAAAAAAACAGACACACATTATTCTTCTAAGCAGAGTAAAATGTATATATCTCCATACATATCTGAATGGGATCTTTAAATCTGTACAAACAATTCAAATATATATGTATATATATATATATAGTATATGAAAACAGATATTTGCTTGCTGCAAGAGTGTGCTGTTAAAGCGATTGCCCAATAAAAAAAAATCTAAACTTACACTGAACTATTTCAGTCACTTTTGGCAGTGAAAACAGTGAGAGGATGACGATATCAGCAGCTGGTGTTGGTCCAATGTCATCGAATTAGCGACTGACATGGTGGGATTATAGAATTTCAATTTGAGGAAAAAAAAAATGTTTTATTTTCCTGTAGGAATTCGTGTTGTGAATCAGTGCTTCAGCATGTAAATCAAAATTGCACGCTGTAGTTTCATTATTCACTATCAGAGGAACATCACCGTCATTGCTTGGCATTGGATAGTTCATCCCAGGGTTTGGTACAAATCTTTGTTCAAACATCTTTATCGTGTTATTTAAAAACAAATGCAAATCTAGTTAGCGTGCCTAAATACTTCTATATTCCGATCACCCTATTTCAGAAAAACTCCCTATGGTGAGACAACTTTTGCTTTGATCCTGCTGGATTTGTGCTATGATTCCCACATATGGTTTTTGTCTATTAAAGATAATAATAAAGTTTCACCTTGTCATAAAACTGTTGTGACATTGTGAAAGTACGCAATGAGAATGACTGCAGATGTGATAATAGTTTATGTCATAGCTCTCTCTCTCTCCACAAGCTGCTGATGCTGTGTTGGTGACATTTTATATTGGAGCAGTTTCATGCAAAACTACTAAAATCATTAGTATTTTACACTTTTTTTTTAATGCAGAATTTTTTGTTGTGATAAACATTGGAAGCATCTTATGTGTGATTCATAGCACAAAGCAAACAACATCAAAAGATGCCTCCCCCCCCATTCACCACCAATAATTTTTCAAAATCGGGTCCCATGGGATTACTTAAGGTTGAACTACTTAGACTTTCTATTGAGCTGAACCCTAATCTCTTCCCACTTTCTTGTGGTCCAATCTAATGCGAGGATTTTATTTAAATCCCCCTTGTAACTGTACAACCCTCGAATAATTAGTTTCACTGGAGAATAAGTCACAAACGATGCACCAACTTCCATTTCATGAGGCCTTTAAGATGAGTGTAATTCCTAAATTGAGTTTTGCAAAGTTGCATTTGAGTTTTCTTTTTTTTTTTTTTCTTTTTTTTACACAGCTGTGAGTTTGGTGGAAAACACATTTTTTTCAAGTCACGTCATTTAATTCCCTGGATGTTAGCACAAGAGAGGCTATAAAATGTTTTATTAACAGGGTTCACTGCCTCAACCTATAGCTTAAAAAGTGTATTAAGCTGCTCTGCACCAGCTCTTGTCTAACAAGTATTCTCTTCTGGCAAAGCTCAGGCCATAGTGTTAAAATACAAGATGTTCTGTGCATGTAAAAGTTATTGATTGTTATAGTCACTGGATTTGAATGTAATGGACTGACCAAATGATAGGCTTGATAGTATTTTTTAACAGAAAAGAATGGGCATAGTGAACATGGTTGCCTCATGGACACAGATCGTCATTTTATTCTATTCTGAGGTGTGAGGAGGATGTTCGCAGTGTTTGCCAGCAGAGGGAGATGCTGCTCTGACACATGTCTTCTTGAATCAGTCCTTCAACACAGACAAGTGGGCAATCATTGTTTTCAGAGAAGGCTTAAGTCTTTCTGTATTTGAGTATTAATACAAGTCCTGTCATGAATATAAGGAAGGCAACTCTTAAGTTTATATTACTTGACATAGCAAATAAATGAAACTGGTGTTACAAGATATTCATATTAGCAAATTTCAGCAATAACAAATGATCAGTCCAGAATTTACACCAGATATTATCATGGTTTTCCTATGATATGAAGACATGGCCGGTGACCACATGCTGCATACTGTAGATTTCTGCCTTTGTCGGCTGCAGGGTTTATTCAGTAAGGGGGATTGGTGCGAGTCAGATGTGTTTACCCTCAGCCTTTAATGTATTGCTTGAATTCTCTGCACTTCTGGCTGACATAATTACACAAACTGACTGGCACAAAGCGAGAGCCTCAACAAATTGGGTTTTAAATGCACTTTGTGACCACAAAAGGGTTTCTGCCCTTCAAATATATTGCTTGTAAACATTAGAGTGGTTATTGATTAAAAGTGAGGCTGCAGATTATACCCCTTACATAATCAGAGGCTATGAAAGGCTCAGGGCTGTGGTCTAAAGGATTTGAGTTGTTAGCAGAGTCATTTCTTTTTCGTAAACCTTTAAAAAATTATCATGAATTAACCATCGGGTTCGGGCAGATTGGCTTCAGATTTGCTAGAGAGAGAAAAGAGAATCTCTGAATCGTACCCGATGCTTTGTATGTTTGCAATTGTTATGGTCAGGACAGACTGTACTAGTACTAGTTCACATAGTTCCAGCACCCCCACCCAATTACTTTCATAATCATTTGATTCCTCTTGGACCATACAAAGGTTTCATAAATACACCAGATAAGAAAAATATTCAAAAATTGTCTACTGCAGAGACAAAATCTTGTTGCTTCATGATCTGTGTTTTAAAGCAGCATTTTCCAAACTCCAAAAAATGAGCTGCACAAGAGGTTTTGTGTTGGTAAACTCCTATTTTATCTGACATCTAAACAGGGATAACATATTTAATATTAGATTATCTTTTCTTAATAAGATCATTTTGAGGGTTAATTGAGCTATAATCAAAGCAAGCAAAAAAACTCAAAACAAGCTATAATCAAAGCAAGCAAAAAAAAAACTATACAAACACAGCAAACAAAATGTTTGCATGTTTTTTTAATAAAAAAAAATGTTAAATTTACATCACAAGTAGTTTGGAAGCCATTTCTGGATCAATATTCAGTTTTCATGAGTGTGATGGGAAACGGGAAGCCTCCGGTGATGCAAAAATGCTGAGAATAAACTATGAATTCTCAAAAGTTTGCTTTTTTACTAACAATATTTACTTGTATATTTACTTTTAATACTGACTTACATTTAGTATTAGGAAATCACATTTAAGGACAATAAATATCTTTAAGAATTAAAGACTTTTACTTTCAATATTCTAACAGGATATTATTTAACTCCAACCAAAGTCATTTTCTGGTGAAAAAACTGTATTTTTACTCAAATATTGCTTTCAGGTACTTCAGACACCACTGCAGGTACCTAAAAGTAGATATAGATATATAATATAGATATTATTACTGTGTTAGTATGTATGTTTATGATGTTTGAGCTTCACTGTGCAGAATATATCTGCTGATATATCTGCAGAGTTTGTTTTCCCATTCATCAGCTGAAAGTGGAACATTTCTCTGAGCAAACTGAATATCCGATTTTTAGGGGCAGGCCCAGGAGCGTGATTTGTGACATCACAAATAGTTTGCAAGGCAATCATGGTGCTATATGGTAACACTTTTTGTACTGAGGTAAAAAAAAAAAAAAAAAAAAAAAAGAGGTCTCATGTCCAGCAATGGAAAAATATTTTCATATGATTGTGGGATTTTGAGAATTTTACCATATTTCTAGAGGTGGAAAAAACAATCGGATAGAAATGAATAGGATTTAGTATCTTATAACATGTTTGAAGGGGGATCTTTGAGGGGAAACATCCTCACATTTCAGCATTTACTGCTCCTGTACACACTCAAACATCAGTTCAACTTCGACCATCCATACTTGGGGCCTGTTGTTCTGCTCTGCAGCCGAATAGGACGCTGTGTGACGGGATGGGCGGAGGAGGCGAGGGGGAAGCTAGGAGGCTAGGAGGCTAGGAAGCTAGGAGGCTAGGAGGCAGGGAGGCAGGGAGGAGGCGGGGTCTTTGTTTGTTCGAGTCTCGGCTGGCAGGAACAAAGGGTCCGGTAGTAGTAGTAGTAGTAGATAGGCATCACCGTCCCCACTTTACAAATGTCGCCTAAAACGTGTATCAGGGAACTGGATATTGACAGAAACTAGCGGGGAGCGCCGTGTTGTTTTGGGCAGCACGGGACCGTGTTATCACCGGAGCCCGGAGCGGAGCGTAGCGTCCAGCCGCCCCGGCTAGCAGCGAGTGCTAGCTGCTGGAAGCACCGAGCGGAGGTGTTGAGCAGCACCACCTTTCTCTGCAGGTAACTCCAAGCTTTCAGCCGCCGAAGAGAACCAGCGCCGCGGCTTCACGACGAGTTATTACGGGCAGTTTATAAACGATCATTATGTATTGAAAAAATAAAAGCCGAAAAACCAAACGCACAGTCGTGATAACGTTAGTTTAGCAACAAGGTGAATAGCTTAGCAATGGCATCCGTCCTCCGCAAGCGGAGAATAAACGCGGCCCTGCGGTGCAGCTCACGCCGGGCCCTGCGTGTTAAACTGGCCGCTTATCGTTAAATACCGCAGGACGAGGCCGGTGCCTTGACCCCCAGCAATCAGTGCAGGTATGTGCAAGTCCTTGCACATTGCTCGGGATGTTTTTCTTGGCTTGGAGCCACTTCCAGTCTGTGGCTGGATGCAACTCCATTGTTTGCGATGGTCGGTGCAGCGAGCCACCGACGTGCACTAAACTCACCATATAAAGTTGTAACGACTCATTAGTGCTCATCTGATATCGATCAGAGGATGCTTCAGTGCTGTGGTCAGTCATTCCTGCCTCTGTGTCATGTGTTCAGGCTGTATCAAAGATTGCCTTTCGTGTGAACATCAAGTTCCCCAGTGAAATGAATCATTATAGATCCATCATTCACATAGATTGGGTCCCGTAATATGCCATTATATGTTGTTTATAGATGTGTTTGAGGATGGCTGCCTGGGCCTCTTTATATTAGGTGTGAGTTTGTGTTGAGTAGACATGGAAAATGTGTCAGCATTTGTGAATAAATTATCTCTCTATTTATATGATTTATTTACGAGGGAAATTGTAATTATTGATAGCAAAAATTGGGATCATGAACATGTTTAGAAGTGAAAGATTTATGTTTATTTATGTGTCACAGATGTGATGTGCATCAGATTGAACAAAGACTAATCATGTGTGGTTGAAGCTGTCTGGAGCCAGTGGTGTTGGGGGGGGGGGGGGGTCCTCTAGGTCAGAGGTAATGCATAGAAAACCATTGTTGCCAAGCCGGTTTTACCCCATAGTAATGGGGAGGAGAGGATGACCTGTTATGACTCTCTGGTGTCCTGAGGCAAGGAAGAAAAGGGTGAAAGTAAATGAAGGAGGAGCTGTGGTAGTTCAAGGAACAGAGACTTGGCTGCGGAGGAGGGCAGACGGATCAGAGTTCACGCGGGTGTACTTGCCTTCCTTCATCTCTTTATCTTGACTTGGACCACCGGCGTAAGTTGTGGAGTGGCCTGCTGCCTGTGGGGCAAACACACCAGAAGTGATGTGAAAATGTATCAATTAAATAAACTCCTTCCTGCATTTGAGTGGCACATGATTGAATCTTTGTTTTTCCACCCACTGGTTTTAATTTGGTACAATCCCTATTTTATATGCCTAGCTGACAATGATACTGTGTTGTACATAAATTGATTCTTGAGTCAAAGTAACAAATTACCATTAATGCTCCCTTTAGGTGCCTGTTGGCGGTTGCCAGAATGACAAGCAGGGCACGCATGAACATAAATAAGGCAAATACTGAAAGTGATTTTCTATGTACCCAAAGTTGCCAAGATCTCAATCTCTATTATGGATGTATCAGTCCAACTTATTTGATTTTTCTCCACCTTACTGCACACTTAACTGCTTTGAAAAACACACTATTTCTGTAAAGAGCAAGATCTCTGTGTTGGTTGTGATCATGAGGATCTCTGATTACATTTCACAGAACTCTTTATTTACCTCTTCTACTGTCTGCTAGTTTTTAAAATATTTTAGTCCGATCTAATTGTGTGCAGCTTCCTGCCTGTGTGAGGTCTTTTTTATTTAAGTTGAGATACAGAATAGACGTTTTCCCAGAGCCTGGAATTGTTTGAGCATGAATGCTTATCTGGGCAGACAAGGGTTAACAGCAGGCAGGGCAGGCAGTGGGGGGATGGTAAAAGAGGCAACTAGAGGGGGAGATGCACATACATCAGTGTGTGGAGGAACATGGTGGGATCACATTGGGCTGTTTGCATGAAGGAGGGTTCCCTAATACCCTACGGTTTCTACAAAAACATGTCCGATCATCTCCTCCACTTGTGTCCCCGTATTTCACTGATTTATTTTCTCAGATTTCTTCACTCTTGATAAATGTTGCTGCCCTCCTCCCCCGCCCACCTCTGATAATTTGTTTTCTTGTCCATTTACCAGATTGAAGGTGCATTAGATAATGAAAGCAGCAGGGAAATTGTTTTGATAGTGTTTTTATTAGAGTAAATCTCAACAAAATCATCCCAACATTAGATTACTTAGATGATGCTGTGATTTGAATGAGCTAAATCTAAGTCATCTAAATCTCCTCTAAATCTCTGCTCTTTTTTCCCCCTCCCTTCCTCCCTCCCTCTGCTCTGTGCGTGTGTGCAGGCTGTTCGTCAAAGTCATTCAAGCTGTACTCTCCTAAGGAGCCCCCCAACGGCGGCAGCTTTCCCCCCTTCCACCCAGGCGCTATGCTGGACAGAGATGTGGGGTACGTATTGGTTATTTTACCAGGATATGAGAGATGTTCTGTCTAAAGGAAAACATATTTTTCAGTCATGTAGTTGTTTTTTTTCAACATCATTCATGGTGTAATTTCCATTATAGTCTGACCTAGATATGTTTTCAGCGTGTCTATTTTTGGATGTTGATTGATTTCATAATAATTGTTCTTTTTGATGTTGTGTGGTTTCTGTGTGTGATCACTGCATAAAGCTTGTACATGTCTGATAGTGATATTTGAATAGGATCAAATGAGTTGGATTACACAGAATCTGAGTTTTGAATATGTTCTAAAAAGGCAAAAATAGACATGAAGTAAGAGTCTGTTTTTAATTAAAAGTGTCACATGTCAAATTAACATGCAGTGCTGTTCTCATTATGTTTTACAACACTTCCGCCTATCTACAATTCTGAGATCATAATATAATAACATATGATTAATTAACTGTATTGTAACTGTAACACTAGATGTTGAACTTCTGAGAAACAGTTTCCTGATTCTAAAAAACAAAACAATGTTTTCCTTTCAGGCCTACACCCATGTACCCCCCGTCATACATGGAGCCAGGAATGGGGTGAGCTAATTAACACTTGTACAGACATTTCTTTTTTTGGGGGAAAAAAGAACATAATTAACTGTTTATTCATAGGTGCTCTGAATTCATGCTCAAAAATGTACACTTTAAACTGGTGCAATTAATCTGAGCTCGAGGCCTCTCTTGGCTTGTAGCTTGTGTTTGCACTGCGGGTGTGGAAAAACTGCGGAGTGTTGAATCCCCTGTTTTCTGTTCCAGGAGACCCACACCGTACGGGAACCAGACAGATTACCGGATATATGAGCTGAACAAACGGCTACAGAATTGGACAGAGGTGAGAAAAGTCTCTAAATTAATTTTTCATATAAACACCAAACTGTGTTCAAATGTCTAAAAACACATCACAATCACTGTTGGTTTTCAAGCCGGTTGAAAGTACATTCTGTTGCTCCTTTAAACTATTTAATGCTGCCATGTTTTCAGATTTTCCCTCCCAGCTGCTGTTTATGTCTACCCAACTATGCTTGGGATTTTGTGAGGAAATTAAGCCAAAGAACCCACTGACTTGATTTACATTCAGGCTCTTAATAGGATTATCTGCTCAACTTTGCTAAAACGTGATGCACATCTGTTCTCACACAATCTGAAAACGTCCAGTGGTGTGCAAACATTAGTATTTCATTAAGGAGAAGAGATATAGGGGTGGTTAATTTAAGGAAGCAAGAATTACTCCTTCTTGTTTTAGTGCGTTCACAGTGATTTATATTTCCCATTATTTTTCCAGCTTCCTCACCTTTATTTTGCAAACAATACACCTATTGTTTTAGACAACTGGCTGTTTCAGACCAACTAACTGAACATCAAAATTGTTTGATATTAGTACAGAGAATACAACAGCATTTTATTTAATATAATTATGTATCACAATTTTAAGGAATCTAAAGAGGGAAGTAACTGTTGTTCCTGTCTTGCTCTCAGGATTGTGATAACCTCTGGTGGGATGCATTCACCACAGAGTTTTTTGAGGATGATGCCATGCTTACCATCACTTTCTGTCTGGAAGATGGACCCAAACGATACAGTAAGATCCAAATGAAACGTTGATGATAAGACAAGCAACCTATTTTCACACCAGTAATTGATGACATTTTTTTTTATCCACAGCCATCGGCCGGACGTTGATCCCACGATACTTTAGGAGTATCTTTGAGGGGGGTGCCACTGAGCTGTTCTATGTTTTGAAGCATCCGAAGGAGTCCTTCCACAGTAACTTTGTATCTCTCGACTGTGACCAGTGCACCATGGTTACCCAGAACGGAAAACCTATGTTCACACAGGTACAGTTAATGCCACTCCGGATGAAGAAATATATGGCCTTCACTCTTCTGTGACTTCTAACCTTTTTCAAAAATATATATTTGCCTGATAAGGTTTGTGTGGAGGGCCGCCTGTACCTAGAGTTCATGTTTGATGATATGATGAGGATCAAGACATGGCATTTCAGCATCAGACAACACAGAGAGGTCCTACCCAGGAGCATTTTGGCTATGCATGTAAGTTTCAGCCTCGAAGAAATATACTCTCTCAAATGCACACATTGTACCTTTATCTATTTATCTCTTACCCATTTGACCCCATCATGCAGGATCCCCAGATGCTGGATCAGCTGGCTAAAAATATCACTAGGTGTGGGCTGTCCAACTCCACGCTCAACTACCTCCGTGTAAGCAAGTCTCCTCACGATTGTCTTTTGCTCAATTACACATGCAGCAACCCGAAAACACCTTTCTAACATTTTCTCTTTTTATCCTTCCATAAGCTATGTGTGATATTGGAGCCCATGCAAGAGCTGATGTCCAGGCATAAGACGTACAGTTTGAGCCCAAGAGACTGCCTGAAGACTTGCCTCTTTCAGAAGTGGCAAAGAATGGTAGCACCTCCAGGTAACAAACACACACACATACACACACACTGACCAATCTTTGAAATTGTGCTTGATCTTTATGAAAGTTTACTTTTCCTGCCACAAGCCCGGAAGCAACAGATCGATGGAGATTCAAATTCTTGAAAAATGACAGCTCACCATCTTCCCCTATGTGTCTGTAGCTGAGCCAGCCAGACAAGCACCAAACAAGCGGCGGAAAAGGAAGGTGTCTGGCGGGAGCACCGTGAGCTCTGGCGGCGGCAGCAATAACAGCAACAGCAAAAAGAAGAGTCCAGCCAATAGCTTTTCTCTCTCCAGCCAGGTACCTGTAAGCATTACATCTACTTGACCTCTAGCTGCACCTCTAAATTCAGCTGAGCAAGGCATGGGAGAATAGGACAGGTGGAGGGGGGGTGGGAGGGCTGAAACTTCAGCTAAGGAGATAAAAAGTTTGTGGGTGTAGCTGGGGAGGTTAGTCTGTTAGAACAGGTTTAGAATTAGATAGAAGTAGCCTAGGGATGTTTGTGGAGGTGGGTTTGTATTGAGGTGGGGGGTTAGGGGTTGAGCTCTAAGATTCTACTGGGATAGGATGAGTAGATTTAGTTAGTAAACCCCCTGATGTGAACCAGTGATGGGCAGTCCCTGGTCCTCCGGGGCCATAGGTTTATGGGTTTATATAGAAGGAGGTACATGTGACCCCCTTCTCTAAGTGATGCCTAATATATTGGGGACATGGGGTAGCGTTACCTTGCTCTGATTTCCAGTGGTACAGTTAGGTTTTCTCTCTAAATCAATTTGATTTAGCACGTACAGAGATACCACTAAGCCTATCAGAGCACACGATTCACACAGCACGGCTGTCTTTGTTTACTTGGTTGCTTGAGCGAATGAGACCCGAGGTGGAATGAAAACCCCCCCCCCTTCCCGTGATGCAGCACTCAAGGATCAGGGATGCCCACTGCTGGCCAGTAGGGGAGGGCCCCTCAACTCCGGTTCTTGGAACAGGGGCAGGGAGTCAGGGCCACACGGACTACTGAACTTATAGGGTAACCCTGTTTTTTGCTCCAGAGGAACGGCAGATTGTCTCGTTGTGATTGGGTTCAGAATGAGAGGGCGCTAATCATCCTCACCATGTCATACCTGGGGTCCCTCAGCCCCTAAGAAGTTAGGTTTCAAGTATCAATTAATATGCATTTGATTTTGAATTATGGGAAAAGTTTATTAGTCTTCAGATTTTATTTGTAAATCTGGATTTCACCCCAGTTTGATCTCACCCACCAACAATTTAGCAGTTACAACCCGTCCGTGCAGCCAGTCATTCCGCGCACCCCCTGTATTATGGGGATAATATGTACCGGCCCTTACTGTCCCCTTTAGGACGTGATGATGGTGGGAGAGCCCACTCTGATGGGAGGGGAGTTTGGTGACGAGGACGAGCGTCTGATCACGCGGCTGGAGAACACGCAGTTCGATGGGGCGAATGGCCTGGAAGATGAGGACAGTTTCAACAGCTCGCCTGCACTGGGGGCACACTCGCCCTGGAACAACAAGGCTCCCTCCAGTCAGGAGAGCAAGAATGACAACTCCCAGTCGTCCCAGTAGAGCGCTGAGATCCCAGCCAGCCCCCCTTTTCAATGCTTAAACCTACTGGGATCCACCTGAGCCAACATGCTAGCGAGAGGAGTCAGGGAGGGAGGCCTCGAGCACTTGTATTCAACTTACTTTTGTTTGTTTTGTTCAGTTCTGTTTCCAAGATGTAAGGAGCGTGGTTAGGGAAAGAGATACTAGCTGATGGACTGGAGGAGCTCTATGCTGCCACATGGACAGTTTCAGCAGAGTCCGACTCTCGCTCCCTCACATTGTTGCACATGCTCCGTGGTGCTCAGCCTTGGCCCTTGTCTGCTCGGCTCCAGTCGGTCCTGTTAGAGGTGTGATGAGACCGGCGGGGCGGCGGTGTGCGTGCATGAGCGTTTTAACCCCATCATTGCTCACCACAGTGTTGGGGCCAGAGTTGGCGTGTCCCGTTGTCCGAGTGCTCGCCATGGCGACCGTGTCAGTGGGTTCTTGTTCCAACCTCGGGTCTCTCAGGCGTGCGTTTTCCTTGACGTCGCACCTCATTGTTTCTGTTGTGCTCATGTCACAGGGAAGGAATGCTTAGCTTTTATTTAACTTATTTTTTTGCAGGCTGCAGAAAACTGTGTGCACTCATAGCATAAAAACTCAACGTCCGGTTTTTAAAAACTCAATTATTTGTTTTTGTAGGACCTGGTTGGAACAAAAACCTGTACAGTGCCGGAGCTTGAGGACCGGAGTTGAGAACCACTACGCAAATTCTTAAACCCCCCCTCACACGCACACACACATACACACACACACACACACACACACTCTCTCTCTCTCTCTCACACACACACACACACACACACACACACACATAAACACAAACACTGACACACACACACAAACACACACAATGATACACACTCACACACACCATTAAAGGTACTGGAGAGAGGTGGTACGCAGCATGTCTGGACCAGAGCACCAGACGCTACAGAAGTGTGTTTTCATTTTCTATGTTTTAGACTTGTTTTGAATTTTTTTTATTTTTGTAAACAATTTCTAAAAAACAAACAGACAAGCAAGCAAACAAAAAACACCCCAGAATATTCTTTGCACTGTTTTCCACTATTAACTCCAATCTATTTTTCTTATGAATTGACAGTGTATTTTTTTTCTTTTCTATTATTGCTAATGTAAGAACTGTAAAACATCTGAAACTTGCAGTATATTAATGTATAAGTATTGCTGTTAGATCATTCTTATTGTGGTGGTAATAACTTTCATGTAAGTCTATGCTTGATATGTCATCCATCTGTGTCCGACATCACACTGTCATGAGGTCCGCCAGCTTCAGTGCTCGAAAACCGGTCGGGGAGAACGAGGCTAGTGTTTTAATACTGTGCTACATCTTGTTTGATGTGAGTCCAAAGCAGCACACTGGATACCATTTTCCCCACTAAATTTTCCAACAAGCACCTGGTCTGGATCTGTTGTCTCATCATCGCAGAACTGTTTGCTTTGTCTTGGATTCTCTATCTGGGGGTGGTCTCTTTCGAGAACAGAAAACTTCTCAAATTTGCTACTCAAAAAATATTTTAAAAAACGAGTTTTGACAGGATTGTAAAATGAGATAAAAAAAAAACGAAAAAAAAAACTTTTGTATTAACTTAAGTTTCCCAGAAATGTTTTTAATCACAATTAAGAAAGCTGCAGACCAAGGAGCTACATGTAAAGATTCTTTAGATATTGATTACACTGCGCTGTTTGTTTTTATGAAAAAAAAAATCATTTTGTTGGCTTTACTCCTCATGTTTGTGTCTGTGCTTGTATATTTTTAGGTAGTAATTTCTGTAAAAGTTATTCTATGTATTCCTTCCTAGAACTAAGAGAAACTCAATCTAATGTAAAGAGATGGAAAGCCTCTTAAAAGTTTTTTTTACGTGATTTTTAATGGTACAATCACTGATAAAAGAATTTTGCCCTCATTTTAGCAAACTGTATTTATTTTTCTATGTACTGACATTCTGTTTAGATCTGACCCACCTGTACAGTGCTCATGATATATGGAGGAGTTTGTGGGGCTGCTGCATCAGTTAATGCTGATAGAGGTCAATCCGTTTCTTGTGTTTTTTGACATGCAGCTCCTGAGTCAACCTGGCTTCATCTTCTCAATGGTTCAGTATGTTCACATTAAAGAGATATTTAATAGCTATTTTCTGCTGTTGTAGGTTTTTGGTCTATCTGAAAACTTATCAGATGCGCGAAAAAAAACAACAACCAATAAATACTTATGTTTAGGGAAAATAATGTGACCTCTAAGTTGTCTTTTTTATTCTGGGAAGTGACTGTTTCATAGCAAGTCCTCCGATGAAGAGCCTCATGCTTCTCACATTCTTTTGTAAAAATTAATAGAATGGATTTAACCCTCCAATCACTCTAATTTTCTTGGTTTTTGTTTCAGAAGCTATTTGATGTTTTTTCAGATACATTACGAATCTCTAGAGGATAGATAAAAAGAGGGGGAAAAAATAAATATTTCATTAATGACATATTATGCTGACCATTGGCATCACATTTAATCCTGTGTCAGGGTCTCCTGTTAACATACATACAAAAGGAAATATGTTACCTAATGCATGGACTTCCACATCACCCAGATCCCAGCTAGCAGCCATTGGATAGTAATGTGCAGACTTTCCCAGCAGGGGTCTCTGAGATTCAGGACAGCCCGAGCAGCCTGTCAGGAACCCTTCCCATTATTATATCTGACTCACATGCCGACTGTAACTCCACACAGAGCCTGCGGGCTGTTGTGTTTGACCCCTCCATCGTTGTCTTTAGTGCTCCGACTCTAAACGTGTGGTGTATCCGTTCAGAAGGCTGACACAGAATTGAATCCGGGGGCGACCTCACGCCCGGTGTTTCCTAAATCGAAACCGCTTTGGGAACACGGGGCTGTGATACATGAGGCCCAGATGAAATCGCAATGCACCCATAGCTGGCTCCTGTAGCACCTAACCATAGGGGTGGTTTTATATCTATATTTTTTTGCCAGGTTCCTGTCATTGATAATTCATGTATGGTATCAATAAAGATGAATTTTCACTGAAAAAACGTTCATAAGCCGCCTTGTGTGAAAATGCTTTGATCTCATTTGCGTTCCCTCCAGTAATCGTGGTGGAACAGTTGCTTTGAGTGAATTGCCACCTCCTGTGAAAGAAGTTTTTTTCTGTCCAGCAAGAGTTACACTTAGTACAGTTTACGGAATTTTCTATTGAAACCAATTTTAAAATGGTATGTGAGACACTGCTGCTATTGTTTGAGTTGATAAACATCACATTTTTAAGGATACGTTTCACAGCGTGACCTCCATCTCTGTGTCAGACAATAAGACACATGAACGGATACTGTAGGTTGGTCAAATTTCTGCATGTTTTTTTTACAAATCTGTACATTTTCAGCTCCATAACTGGCATATGAAAGGCACCAGACACATTCCTGATCCAACTCCCAGGTTGTCTCAATAACAGCTCACAGTAAGGTAACACAGTAGAAAGGGACACAATAGTGTTATATTTCAATTTATACAAAAGACGTAATAAAGGAAACATTTAACAAAGCGGCCAGTCCACGTTTTCCAAACAGGTTAAACAGCAGTTTGGGATCTAAGTTAATAGAACAGATCCTTACAATCTTCTCTTATATTCGCAAACTCTAAACGAGAGAATTTATTACATTTCTTCAAACTTAAAGATCCCCTCCCACTATAAAAAATGTTATTTTTTTTCTTCTGTTTCTGTTTCTTCCCTCGGATCATTGCGTTTCACTGTGCAGAATGACACATCACACTAAAAAGGCTGTTTTCCCACTTATTTGCATGTTTCCATGAGAACAATTTAAATCTGAATTGAAACATGAACATGATTTGTCACATCACAACTAGTTTGGTGGTTCAGTAAGCAACAGGAAAAAAAAAATTAATAGCAGCCACAAACATTCAGATGTACTTATTAGTTATAAAAGTTTAAACTTCAAAAAGTTAAAACGTTTTAATGTCAGTGTACATACACATAATGGGAATGTATAGGCTATTTAAATGAATACAGGCTCAACATGCAGTAATAATACATTAATGGGACAGCCTATAAGCCTGTAAGTAACTGTATAGGAACTGAATTAATAGATCTAAAAAAAAAAAATCTAGGAGGCCATTTAAATAGATTTCACCTGTGGGACAGTCTCTGGAGCTATATCTGTGCTAGTAAAAATACAAACAGGAAACGAACCAGCCACGTGTCACAGCCAAAGCCTCTTGGTTGCAGATTAAGGGATCAGCCGCCTGTAATTGATGACATTATGTTGAGGTGAACGGGGGATGAGTGATCACCAGGTGAGTACGCAACTCCTTCTGCTGCATTTGCATCGGCAGAGCTCAAAAATGCAAATCAGACACACAATTGTGCAACTGTACCATGCCTATTGGTGTTCCCTGCATTGAAATGTAATTTTCTCTCTCTCATGGAGGGATGAGAGATTGAGCCTCGTCACACAGAGCAGGTAGTATCACGCTGCACCGCAGGCCGAGATCCTCTCTTCTCCCTCAAACTGGTGTTCCTGCAGAAGTAGGGTGAGTGACGACCTCTGGCATGTCCCAGTGTGTTTCTTTTCCTACTGGAAATACTTAATTGCTAGATAATTACATGAAAAAATGTTGAATGAGTTGTCTTGACCGACTTATTTCAGCTGCAGAGGTAAACATTATATGTTTCTTTCGGACACATGGGGATAATTTCATTTCTCAGCAGCAAGTTTTTTTGGCATCAGTGTGTTATCTCATCTCCCTTACCTGCATGTCTCTTCACAGCAATCTTTTTTCCTGCGTATTTGGACTTTGTTGCTGCTTGTTTGAGCACCACATACACAAGCTGCAGTTTGCACGGAATGACTGCAGAAATGAGCTAACATCTAACACGCTCCCGCTTTTCCCCCCCGTTTCTCCCTCATTTCCTAAGACTCCTTCAGTCTGTAGCTCCTGCATGGATCTGATTTGAGAGCTGCAGCCTCAGACCGTCTTGTCTCAAAAAGCATTTACAGCTCCGTCGTAACGTGTCTGTCTTGTGATCACAGTTGACATTAGTCCTGACCTCGCTTGTTTTGCTATTCATTTATTTATTTTTTATTATCTGTGAAAGGTGCCGTACAGGCAAATAATTCTGTATTAATGTCACACTACAGAAATCAGCAAACAAAGAAGGGAAAATCCTATTTATTTGAGTCTAATCTTACTAATAATTTTCTGCTTCTTACCCCTCTCGCTGTTCTCTACCACGTAACTCCCTCCCTCCCACTCTCTCTCTCTCTCTCTCTCTCTCCCTGTCTTCCTCCTCCAATCCCTTCTGTCCCTCCCTCTTTCCTTATTGACGGCTCCACAGTCAACTTCCAACTTGCCCGCAGTGGCAGAGAATATCAGGTCTCTACAGGACCGTCACACACTCCGTTCTGAGTCGAGGTGGGAAACCGAGAAGAGGAAGAACTGTACCGCTCTGTCGAGGTGAGCCGGCTGAGAGGACACAGGTAAATGCATGCCCTCCTCTTCTGCGTCTGTGTTCTGATCTTCTCTACGAATCAATACCTTTTCATTCACTGTCCCACTCACACCTCCATAACCGGAGAGAAGGAGCTGCTCACTTTGTTTGCCGGCTTTGGAGTGTGTTCCACTAAATGTCCTCAGGCTGCTGATGAATTGTTTTCTTCAGAAGACAGAAAGGGCTTTTGTGTGATTTCAGCAGCATGACTATCTTAGAGTCTTATCCTCAGAAATTGCTTAGGAGATCTAACATCCAGCAGATGAGTAACGAGAGACAGGGGATATTTAAATATAATTTTCCTTCTGGCGCCACAATTCACCCTTTTTTTTTTCCTCTGAGTTACAGGGAAACAGAAGTGATGCAGGTGTTTGAAGTGGAAACAGTTCTTCCATGTGTTTACACTACAAACGTAGCCAAACAGGATGTTTTAATCCACCACTAGTCATATTTTGCTTTATCTGTTAGTAATTTTAAATGGTCTCTACTCCTGAGATGAAATACGGAGCAGTCAGATGAAATAGATGTTGGATTAACTTCAATTTGCAAAAATGCCATTGCTGTGTTTCTTTTGCAATACAGCGGCACTAATTTTCCTATTAACATTTTGTAAGAAAACCGAGCAACAAGCGCCTGTTTCTCTGTGACTCAGTGAGTGAGTTTCTGTGGGTTTCTTCTCCAGCCAGAGCCAGATCCTCTCCTTCCTGCTATGCGCAAGTGTGTTATTAGACTGTTTGTCTTTGTTTCCAGATGCATCATACCAGGGCTTGTGTCATGAGGTGATTGCTCCATAAGTCGTTCCCCTCCATCGTGTCAACTGCTGCCGCCATGTTACCCGACAGCCAGAGGAAAAGGAGGCGGCAAGGCCCGGGCGGTGTGTTCGGGGTCGCTGTGGTGGGGATCTTACTGCTGGGGTCCGGCCTGGCCCAGTCTGCCCCCCCCCAGGGTGTCTGCCCGGCAGCGACGGCCCGCCAGAGCCTCAAGCAGCCTCGCTACAGGGACACGGTGCAGCGGGACCCCGGGGTCGGCTTCATGGCTCCTCTGGTGGACTCCTTCCTCGACACGGTCCAGCCCAACCCTTTCCCCGAAGGTCAGCCTCATTCAGGTCTTACTCAGCAATCACATAACACTGAAAACCTCTGATACCGAGTTTGGAGGAATTGTTACTCATAGTATCTGTCAGAGATCATGTGTCACATTGTCCAGGCTTTAGGTCACAGAGCAGGTGCACAGCTCCAATGTCAGGCTAGGGGAATTTTTAGTATTTCAACAATAAGGTAATTCAAAGTGATTTACGTGAAGAGACGTAAGAGTAAAAGAAACAGCTTATACATTTAAATACAAATAACAGTCATTAAAGAGGTAAACGAATTAAAAAAAAATGAATATAAATGTCTTCTCCCAGAAATATGAAGCCTATTCTATCTGTTTAAATACTTTGGCTTTCATGCTCGCCGACAAAAGGAAAGATGAGGGAGCGTCCTCTCTAATCCACTCATTTCTGCCTATACCAACCATGACAACACTGGTTAATAAGTAAGTTAATGGGAATTCTTGTATTTCGCTAAGTCAATATTTAACCTTGATGTTACCCCCTGAGTTTCTTTTAAAGCCGGGTGTGAGTTGCAACTATTGTCTGTCCTTGGGAAACTTCTGTGTTTTACAATACTTCCTGCTTGGTGTAAATGTAGGGGAAAAAAAAGCAAACACACTGCCTCTGCCCAGATCAAACTCATTGTATTTAAAGGTCATCTTGTTGGATGTGGTTCATTGAATGGTAAACAGTGCGAGGGCAACCAGGTTCCATTAGTGCCGTACTGTATAAAGAGACCTGTGATACATTTCAAAAGCTTGTATGTGAACCCGCAGGTGTCAACAGGTGTGTGAGCACATTATCTGTAGCCTTTCAGCATGATAAAGCTAATTACTTGATGGCTGCGGGTTTCGGCTTTTGGCTTCACACAAAAAAAAACACAAAGCCCCTGGTTACAGACGTGACTATGAGATTTCAAAACGGTGTTGGTAGCGGTTTCCATCCCAACACTCAACAGATCCCTCGCTCACATGACAACCTGGCAACCCCAGATTTATATATGTGAAGGTGTGTGTGTGAATTTTAACTGCTTGTCTAAGATTTTATAAGAAAAATTCTTATATGATTTATTAACTACAAATTAATATTATCTATTAATAATATGTTGTCATAAGATTGTACAACTTCAATTAATTCAATAAGACCTAAAGATTGTTTTGTCAGTTTAAATCCTAGACAATGATAATGAACCATGCTTCCCTCCATGTATATACATGTATTCCTTACTAGAGTCATGGGGGGGGGTCTGCTGAAGCCAATCCCAGTGTACTCTGCGTAATGATATACCCCAGACAGGTCGACAGTTAACTGTACGGCACACACACACCATGCATTCACACACTCATACCTGCATAACTAGCAATTTAGACTCTCCTAAGCATGATTTTGTACTGATAAGGACCCACGCAGACACAGGTAGGGACATGCAAATGTTCACACACCAGTTTCACAATTTTCTTTTTGTAAAAATCCCCAAAACAAAAAACCTTTCTTCTTTTAATATATGCAAAGACAAAACCCACACCCATTCCAGAGATTCTATTAAAGATGAAACATTTCAAAACGTCACTTAAAAGGGTGATGCAAAGCGACAAGGCACATTTCCAGGACACTTATCTCTCGGCTGTTATTGGAAGCGTGACAGAGAAAACGGGCGAGAACTACACAAATAGCCTGTGTGAGAAGCTACCAGGAGTGTCTTCTCCTCTCTGTTACCTTTTGTGAACGCTATCTGCTTTTTTTTTTTCTATTGTATTTTCCTTTTGTGCATCAAACAATCTAATCGCTCCCGAAAGCTGCTCCGCTCCCTTGGTTACCACAAGTGTCACATTTCCACTTGTACAATGTGAGAGATTAAAATGTTTGTACGGAGCACAGGACACATTGTCCCTGTGGCCGGGGATAACTGTGTCCCAGCATTCCTTGCTGCTGTACAAGCCACTAAGAATAAGAAGCACCAGGCCTCTCAGAAGTTTTTAACTTTTTTCTTTCCCCCCCCTCCTCTCTCGTCTCTTTCTAGAGTTAATCCTGAAACTGTACCGCAATAAAGACCAGGAGATGGAATCAGAAGTCATCCATGAGGTACGTGAATGTGATTGGCTTTAACGTGTCGTTTGACATGGAAACACACACAGACACACCCTCCCCCAGCCCCCAGCGCCCCTGCAGCTGGTAATCTGAGAGGCTTTACAGCATCCGTGTGTTGTCCCAGTCTAGTGAGTCCCTTTCATGCCCTCTGACTGTAGCCTGCCACCACGGTAAAGTAAAACTACCGCTGGCTGGTGTCTCACTGCGTTTGACGTCACCAACACACCACAATGACCTGCTCCGCTCGCCTGGCCTGAATATTAGATTGTGTACCATACTTTTCTTCTTACTCCCTAAAGTGTCATGTCTGTGTGTATGTGTGTGTGTGTGTGTGTGTGTGTGTACAGGTCCTGCAGTACCAAGTGGGTTTCCTGGTGTGTGCAGCCATCGGTGTCCTGTACATCGTTCTGATGCCCGTAGTCGGTTTCTTCTTGGCGTGCTGTCGCTGCTGTGGCAACTGTGGTGGGAAGATGGAGCAAAAGCAGAAGTCCTACATAAACTGTCGCAGAACAGTTCTCTACTGGTGCACACTCGTCACCACAGCCATTATCCTGTGAGTGTGAGTGTGAATGTGCATGTGTGTGTGTGTTTTTGAACACCCCTAATGATGTGCTTTCTGAAATTAGCCCAGGAGAAGACAGCTTGAATATGCATGCCTTGCTGACTGTGTGCGTCTCCCTTAGATCAACATTCTGTTCATGACGCAACATGAATCCAGGATGTGTGTGTGTGTGTCTGTGTGTGTGTTTGTGTGATTGCAGTGCTGGGAACATCTGCATGTTCAAAAGTAACCAGGACCTGAAAGTGAGCGTGGACCAGGGCACAGTGGATCTCTACAAGACCATAGACAACCTCCAGATCTTCCTCACTGCTGTGCCTCAGGTGAGAGAAAAGAAAATTCTCTGGCTCACGGAAACCGGCAAAAGTCAAAGGTCAGGCAGCAGATCGTGGCAGCATTCATCAGCATTAGCTGATTGGTCAAGTCAAATCAATTTTATCTGTGCAGCCCCAGAAAACACAAATCACAGATTTGCCTCTATGGGCTTTACAGTTTGTACGAAAGCAACACAACATCCACTGTCCTTAGACTCTCACGTCACACAAGGATTAGTCGTTCTAATTTCTTTTATTGCTAAAACCATACGTCTTGTTAGAGTCTGCTCAGGGTCAGACACATTAATGCCTGCCCCCCACTACCACCATCAATCTGCTGCGAGTCAACAGCGCTTTGTGTGTGATGCAAACAGTCGGCCTGCTGATTAAAGACCTCGCTCTGTGCTCTGCAGTGTCAATACATTTATCTGAGGAGTAAGAACAGGTTGAGGGGAATAGGGCGGGGCAGTTTTCTGTTTGTCCTCCCTTGCTGGCAAAATCTGCTGTCTGACGACTAGCCATGTGTATTGTATTTCCTATCTGATGTGCGCACTTTGAAATACTTTGTTTGTCCTCCGCCTGCAGCAAATCAACCACGTAGTGGATGAGAGCTACAAGACTGTGCAGGAGGTTACAGAAAACCTAGATGGTAGGAACAAGGAATTAATAAATGTAGAAAGTGACGAACTGCTCTCGCCAATGAAGATTGACACCCCTGTGTGTGTGTGTGTGTGTGTGTGTGTGTGTGTGTGTGTGTGTGTGTGTGTGTGTGTGTGTGTGTGTGTGTGTGTGTGTGTGAAACAGGCATCGGGCTTCAGCTGGGTACGGAGATCCAGGAACGCTTCAGAGCAACCCTGGACCCAGCACTGCACTCTATGAGGGTTCTGGATCAAGGTACTATAGAGCTACATGCTGGATCCTCTTCCAGACAGTTTGTGGCTGTGTGTAAATATTTAAAGACAGTAGTTACATCACAACCTCTCACTTCTGACTCTGATGTTCAAATATTTAATGTATCTTGAAAGAACATTACGTCTTTAATGAAGTCAGCAGGTTTATTTATTGGTTACCATCTGTTTTCATTTGTTATAGCCTCAGAAATAATGAGTCTAAGGCAAAAGTGTCGATGCCAGTTTGACATTTGAGTCCTTTTACATTCATTATCTGTCAATACTTTGGCTCCAGGAAGCCTGCATCAAAATAGGTAATGCATTTTAATTTGTGAGTGTAAGTCTGCTTTAAGAATGACTATAAGTATAGCATCTTCATCAACAAATATCTACAATTATCGTCTACAAGATGAAAAACTGCTTAAAGATAGGACGTGCCTCTGCCTGTAATATGGAGCAGGACGTTCTGCTTGGTCAAACAGAGGCGTTTACCAAATTAAAAGTCCAATCGGAGAAAATCATAATAAAAGTAATGTCACCGTGTTTATAAATCTTCAAAAGTTAATCCTTTGGGCTTTCTAGTTGAGTGTGTTTATAATTTTTTGGTCTTTTTTCCCCTAAGAATGAATTAGGTGCTGATACAGAATTTACTGAAATGTCTCTATAACACTATAACACAGAGCAGGCCCAATGGAACAACATGAAAAATGCAATAATTTATCTTCATACTTAACATTTCAGAACGTGTAGTAGCCTTTTCCTGAAAAACAGGCTGGTTTTGTCATCTCTTTAAAAACACTTTTAGAATTAGAAGCCAGGTAGCATTAAATACATCATGGGTAAATGTCCAAATACTAATTTCTTTTGGTGTATACTGTGTGTGTTTGTTTTTACGTGCATGCAGATGCTAAATCCACCAGTGCTGAACTGGGACAGCTGAACACGTCACTGGCCGAGCTGCAGTCCAGCGTGGACGCCATCCACGCCAACGCCAGCGCTGTTAGAAGTCGCATCAACCGGACCATAAACAACCCAAACTGCCTGGGCTGTGACTCACTGAGGCCAGAGCTGCAGAGACTCAGACTGGACATCTCTGTTAGTGTAAGTTTCCTTCCTCAACGGACAAATTGGTTTTGGAATAACTAAGACCAATAAAATGAGGTCTGGCTGCACATCCAGCGCTGTCAAACGTGATGTTTTATTGTGCATTTACCAGACTGCTCCTGCTGGTAAGAATAACTAAACTGGCAGAGCTGTATGATACTCATACAATAAAGGAGGTAAATCTGTTTATATGCGATTTGGAAAATATAATACAATTTGTATATAAGTAAATGAGTTAGTATTGATCCAAACCACAAAAAAACAGTTTGTAAAACTATATTTGGTTCATATTATTTCTGTTATCACTGTTACAGTGATGGAAACACCATTCAATACCAGCATATTAAACTGTTTGACAATGGAAGGGAAATATGGCACATTTCATTTACAGCTTCCCCCATTTCGAAGCTGTGCTTTTCTTCACATATCGGCACGATCGTGACAAATGGAGGCATCATTGTACGAGGAAATGAACGCACTAGCATAAGATACAATGCCCAGCCCAGCCCTGCAAAACACCGTCATGAAGTAACAGGAAACTCCATTTATCCAACCAGGCTACGTCTGACGCAGGTTGAGACAGTGTGACGCATGATAATGCTTCATTTTTTTTTTTTTGGGCTTTGTCTGAACTGCTGAGTTGTCCTCCCCCCCATCTGTTCGTATCAATTCCTCCTACACTCCCGCTTACTCTGACACATGCAGAACGTGACGTCCGCTCCTCTCCATCATGAGAATAGGACACAGGAGAGCTTAAAGCAATTAAAAGTTATACTTTAGGAAAAACAATACTCAACAAATATCTGAATAAATGCATTTAAGCACCAGAAGAAACAAGTAAATAGTCAAAAAAGCTATAAATAGGGAGATCGCAATTATCCCTTGCTTCAAGATGAAATGTTGTTAAAGAACAAAAAACTCTCAGGCTGAACAGAATATAACCTTATTGCAGTAAAGGGCAAGGTAAACAGGATGCCTTCTCCTAAAAACTGTATTGACATAAGAGTGAAAGGAGAAGCATACAAAACATACTAAAGTAAAGTACACATTAAATAGTGTACAGAGGTATCTTTACTTTGTTTCTTACTTTGCAAAAACAAGACACTGAGTCAAACATTATTATTAATATGGGCCTGGAGTTGTTTGATCTAATCAAGAATAATGTTTTCATCTTGCTTTGTTGAACTTTGCCTCCCCCTTCTGTTTATTTCAGATACCACACTTACAGCACATGTGATCCCTGGTCACACTGGTTTTTTGATGTGTTGTGCATGTCATTGGTTCTTCTCCACAGATTCCCAGTCTGAGTGAGTTCCAGTCGGCTGTGGATGAAGTCGTCAAGGCCGATCTCCAATCCAAAATCAAGGAGGTCGGTAAATTCTGAAAATAAAAGGAAATCTTCCCGACAGTATGATGCCTGCTTTGTTGAGGCTTTTATAATACATGGACAGACAGAGAGTACACTATGAATAGGTTTTAGCTATAATAATAATGTAATAAAATGACAAGAATGTTTTTTTTGCCATTCACACTAAATAATATTATTGTGTCAGTCAGAGATAAATCATAAGTTGACTACAGCAAAGCTATTTTTTTTCCATTTTTTTTAATGCTGGCATTTTTTAAATCCTGTTATTCCCTGCCTGTACTTCAGGTGGAGGACTTCTTCAGCAGCATCCCCCAGAGGGTGACCAATGACACCAAGGAAGTGGTTGAAAGTGAGCGAGCACTTTGTTGAAGTATTACCCTTTAAATTAATAAGATACATTTTAAAAGACGTTTGTGTGTGTATGTGTGTGTTTAATTAGGCAGCAGGCAGCAGCTTGACGAGATCAAATCGCAGATCTCCAAGGTGACCAGTGACATCCCTTTATCTGCTCTGACCAATGTGCTGAACTCCCTGAATCAGGCGCGGGGGGAAATCGCCCGGGTCACGCCGGAGGTCGAGAGAGCCGATTACATCAGGTAACGAGCGGCGCAAATACACACGTGGTCGGCCGAGGGGGGAAAGTCACAGCAGATCAGTCACAGTGCGTGTGTGTGTGTGTGTCATCCCATCAGGTGGGCCGTGGGTGTGGCCATCTGCTGCTGCGTCCTGCTGGTGCTGGTGTGTAACGTGGTGGGCCTTCTGTTCGGCCCCGTGGGCCTGAAGCCCAAACGTGACCCCACAGAGCGCTCCTGCCTGGCGGACTGCGGCGGCACCTTCTTCATGATGTAAGTCGGTTTTAGGCTCATCGGGTTACCTAGTAGGGGCAGCATCAAAACTTCTCCGAACTCTTTTTTATAAACATTTTTTCTTCTTCCCAGGGGCGCGGGTTTCAGCTTCCTGTTCTCGTGGCTGTTGATGATCGCCGTGCTGCTGCTGCTGCTGCTCGGCGGGAACGCTTACGCGCTTATCTGCCGTCCCCTGAGTAACGGAAAGCTGCTACAGGTACAGTAGCCGCGCACGAACAGGAACACACACATGTGACACAGATGCTACAGGTGCTGTATTACATATAGGTTCATTTTCTCCTGCCCTCCACAGTTCCTTGATACTCCGGGTTTAATTCCAGATCTTGGTAAAACATTAGGAGCGGGAAGCAACGTTTCTATCTATGGTATTTATAGGTATGTCATCCTAGTCCACCTCTCACTGTAACATATAATCTGAATGTCTTTTTATCTGTTTTTTTTTCTTAAGGTATTAAAATAACCCAAATCAATTAAATCTACTGTGTTACTGTTTACAGAGACTGTGAGAAAAACCAGCCTCTGTGGTCAACACTCCGCTTGTATGAGCTGTTCAACCTCGAGGCACTCCTCAATGTGTCCAAAGTGAGTTTCCATTCTGTCCATTTTATACATATGAAAGCCTATTTGAAACTAAGAAACTATCTTCATTCATAATGTCCTACAATCTTCTTCTTCCTCCTGTCTCACACACAGTACACTGAAGAGATCCAGCAGCACTTTGATAGGACGGACATCACTCTGTCCTCCATCACGTTTTTGAACCCTGAAGTTAAAAGGCAACTACAAAACTTCCCTTCCAAGGCTCAAAATATCGACTTCACCTCTCTTGCGCAGCAGGTTAGGCCTTGAGCACAGGCTCGATCATGAATGTGTAGATTTACCGCTGAGTGTCACACGCGTGTGTTCCATCCGGTGCGTTTTGTTTTTTCGCTCTCTCCCAGATGAACAAAACCTCCAGCATCAATCTGAACAGAACAGCAGAGAAACTAGAGAGGATCGCTTCCACTCAGGTGAGTCATAACACATAATCTCTCTGATAATATTTGATTCTTTCTTAGATTTTTTTTTTTGTTATAAAGACTTCAATTGAAACATAATTGATTTTGACCACTTCATTTATCTCATGTGCATGTACCAGTGAACTGTTTGCTTGTCTCCAGGCAAACATTGCTGTTCGGACTGAGCTCCAAAACGAGGCCCGGGACGTGAGGCAGATCCAGGCTGACATAGATACAATCATCTTACCAGAAGAAGTGAGTAGTGTCCAAATCGTAATTTTCTTGTGCTGGCAACCCTGACTTCACAGACATTTAAATATAGACTTCTATTTCTTCTGTTTCTAGGAGAAGCTGAACTCGACCTTCGAGAACCTTCGACCCTACGTAGACAAAATCAATGTGAGTAACCTGACTAATACCTGGCAGCTGCCACTAATATATTCATATCTCTCTCTTTCAGTGGCTCATTCTTTCCCTTCACTGTACTTTCTTTTTTTTCCTTCTCCAGGGAACAGTGGGGGAGGTGCTGATCAACGTGGGGGCAGCACAAGACTTCCTCAACACAAATACGACACAGATCGTCAAGACCGTGAGTAGAGCCGCGAGTCACATGAGCGAGGAGAAAAAGTGCTCCATGTGGTTCCTGTAAAGCCTGTGTTCGGTCAGTCATTCGGCCCCGAGGTTGGTGAGGGGGAGGTGTCATGGTTCAGCTAGTTACTGAGGGGGTATTTCTTTCAGTTTGTACACGGCCGCTTGTCGGTTCCACACCTACACTACAGCACACGCTTACATGCGGTGCACATGGCATTCGTATTATGTGGCTGTTGTTGCCAGGGTTCCAACACATATGGGAAAATGGAACATTTCACTCCAGCTTCCAGTGCCACAGACTATGATACATTTTTTATACCATTGTGGTAAAATATTCCTGAGTTCAAACTAAACATGGAGAAGTAGCATCTAGTCACTATCAACTGCACTGACTTTTTAAACAGTTCTTTAAAAGCTGTCGTATCCCACAAATTTTAATATTTTAGGCACCATGTCGTATATTCATTGTTGTGATTGCATTTGGCAGGGTGTCTTTAAATCCGCCTCTGTGTATGTGCTGCATAACTAAACTCGGCCTCCTTCACCCGCTCATGCTGCCATTGCAGTTATTAACGGGTCACTACAGAGGCTTTACCCAGAATTCCGCCGGGCTGAAACGGCTAGGCGTTCCACTGATTCCTCATGATTTCCCGCTGCGGAGCAGGGAGAAAATGTGTGGAATTTACTCTCTTTCTCTCTTCCGGCACCCTAGGAGAGCAGAAAGTTCCTGGACTGTCAGCTGAGCTACTTCATCTCTTACGCTGACTGGGCCACCATCACGGTAAAACCTCCTCGGATCTTTGCACACTTTTTTTTAAATTTCTTTGAGCATATGTGTGCCTGTGTGCATGCGGATGAGTTTGACTTGTTTGTCCCCCCCCCCCACAGATCACGCAGCAGGTGGGCCGCTGTGGGCCGGTGGCGGGAGCTGTGGATTCAGCAGAGATCATCCTCTGTTCTCATATTGTGGAGTCGCTGGTGAGGATCAGCAGCTGTGCATCTTCAATCCATATTGATTTATTAAAAAAAAAAATACATAAAAAAGAATAAGACCTAGTTAGATAAATGGTGTTTGCTAGGTCAAGCATTCACCCCTCGCTCTCTCTTTTTAGAACGCCTTCTGGTGCAGTCTGGGCTGGTGCATTATCTTCTTCCTCCCCGGCATCATCTTCTCTATCAAACTCGCAAAGTACTACAGGAGGATGAAGTACTCCGAGGTCTACGAGTGAGTAGCGGACAACAATGCAACTTTCAGACGCGCTCCCAACACGCTGGCGCACTAATCCATGCATGCGCATGTTGTGCGCAAGAACCACATGATGTGCACTTTTCACACTTCTGGCTTTTCTCTGACCTGCTGGTAATGTCTCTGTCCCCAGCAACGACATAGTCCTGAACCACATCCCACGGCCCCAGATGAAAATCTCCTGAGAGAGGGCAGCAGACTGTGCACGTGACCCATGGCATCACCCTGTTTCTCCAAGAAAGAACGAAGAAAAAACAAAAGACGCCTGACAGAAATCTCTTCTTGATGCCGAGGAAAGACTAATATCAAACGATAGAGTGCACATCTCAGGGGGTATAAGGGATTCTGCAGGGACGTTTCTGTTTCCAAAGTGATGTATTTCCTATTTCCTTGTTATGATGAATGTTTTGTCTGTATTTAATGTGTGAACTGAGCTGCTGATGTGGGCAATCCACTTCCAATGAAAAGCACTAAAATCTTAATTGTACTTGCACTTCATTGGAAATCGAAGCACAGTTTCCTGTATAAATCCTATGATTCAGGAGATTTTTTTGTGAGGCAAAAATGTGACAGATGTGTCTGATATTTGCAAAACTGTACAGCACGACTATATATATTTTTTGTTACTGTTTTGTTTGAAAATTATTTTTGTAATAACTGATGTTGACTGATTTGACAATGATGATTTTTTTTTTTACTACTTTGTAATTGTAGATTGTATTTCATCATTCTACGGGTACACATCTCTGATCTCACATATGATCAAATGTAATTTCATGTTGTGAAAATTTCCGCCAGCTCTTGTCAACACTGCTGTAAGTGAAGAAAAGAAAAAAAAAAAACTTGTCACCGGTGAAGCTCTGCATTTTTCCACCCTTTGGCCATAACATGAGCGGAATCTCACGGATGAGTCGATGTCTATTTTCCACACGAGCTGTGAAAGCGGCTTTCACAGTGCACATTTGTGTGTCCCTTTGGATCTCACATGAATAGTTATCACATTGCAACAGTTTGTCTGAAACCACGTTTGACAAAACTCTGCCAGGATTAGTACAGATTCTGCACAGTCCCAACATGTATGAATGCGTAAAGACTTCGTTCATTTTCTTAGAAATGTGATATCACCACTCTGACTTCATGGAAGGGCAACTCTCTTAGTGTCTCCTCAGCCTGCTTGTCAGCATGCACTCCTCCCAAACATATTTAACAGTACATTCATAGTACTGCTTATTGTAAAATATTTAGCTGGTTAATTCAGAAATACCACAAGGATTGGATGTCTTTGCCAAACTAATGTCTGGACATGTACGTAGCACAGCTGCCTGATATACTGGAGGGTATAAAGATAACTACTTCACGCTGCCCTCTTTTTTATGATCAATAGATTGTTGTAGGATTTGTCTGAATTCAAATATCCTGGATGCGCTGATAGAAAATCAAGATGTCAAGTAACGTCCATAAGAAGCAATTATATTTCATTGTGCACAGAAGACTCAATCAATTCAGAGTAAAATGTATGTCTGAAAGAAACAGCAAACTGTTCTAACAGTAGTGTTCAAGATAATAGCAGTGTATTTAAAATATAATAATATATGAAAAACGCAGATACTGCTATTTCTTTGAATAGGCTAATATTCATTTTTCTTCATTTTTTGTGCATTTTTATTCAGAATATAAAATGCAGTGTTCCCAATACATCAAAATAAGAATTATTATAACGATATTGACTTTACTATATATATATATATATATATATATATATATATATATATTTATATTTATATACTTTGCAGTGGTTGGCATGGAGCAGGCGGCAAGACGTGTGTGTGTGACTCTCTCTGACCTTTGCTGTTGACGCCGCTTGCCTGTGCTGATAACGTGCTTGTCTGCACACAGAAACAGGACACTGACAGCAGCTCATCTAATGGCCACTTGCTACAGAAACAAGGTCATATATAGAACATTGGGATTCGTTTCAAGAATGTTTCTTCTTGTCAGATCTCGTATAGGAAAAAGATCCTAATCTCAATGAGAATGCCCAGGTAAATGTAAGTAAATATATAATGTCCATTAATTGTCTACTACTTAAATCATGATTGATGATAATAGATTATGCAACCACACCAAACACAGTCATATTAAATCAATCCATTTTACAAATACAGTATTAATTTCATATGAAACAAAACCAAATGTTTTTTTTGCACTCCCAGCTTGTTAATATTATTTGTATATTTCCACATTATATTATATATTGTTTACACCTTGTTTCTAATGCTTCTAATGTTTCATGTAAAGCTTTGATTAAAATTGGATTTATCTTTTATAGGCTGCAGTGGCTATAATTTTCCTTCTCTTTTTCCTCCTTTTTTTCCAAACTGGATGCTGTAGTGTGTGTAGTCCTCTAATTCTACTCACAATACACACATTGCACTCTTGCCACATGTCGGTGTTAATCTTATAATGTGTGGCTACAGGCTGATGAGATGGAATATAATAAACATACCCTCCGATATGTACGAGATCATACATCATTGTTGGTGGAACAGAAGAATCCTTTTCCCATTGCTGGCCTTAAAGAAATTCCACATTCCAGCTTGGGATCACTTTTGTAGAGGAGGGGGATGAAGATGTACCAGTTCCCCTTCTGGTGGTACTGTGAACAGGCTCCATCGCTGAGGAAATGAAGCGTTGTGACATCAGAGAGGAGGTTCTTGACATATGGCTGAGTGTTCATGGTGAGATGTAGCTGAAGGAGCCTGGATCAGCATCTGCTGCCCAGTGCACTGTCATGTAATCACTGGTGTAAAAAGGCTTTTACATTGCTCTTGAATTCCTCCATGAGAAGGAGTCAGGATTCCCTCCTGCCAACGTCCATCTTCTTTGGGTAAAGCCAAGGCTCCTATGGTCATATTTATGTTGTCTAATTACTACAGATTGATCTCCTAATTTAGGAGAAAATAAAAAGCTTGTTTTAAAATCATAGTATCAGGTTAAAGCTTTGCCTACTTACAATTTGTGGAGATTATCTTGCAGACCAAAATGTGTAAGTGTTAAACTTGTGGCCACAGACCACAAGTTTAAAACCTTGTTTTCTGACATAATCTAAAATCCAATGGTTTTGTGACAAGGCAACCAGGATGAGGTTAACTTCAGGGTTCGCCTTCTACCTGCCACTTAAATATGTTCCTGTTGTAGGTTTTTAATCAATGTACAGAGATTTCTTTTCACTTGGAGTGTTTCTGCCTTGGTCTTGGATATCTCAAGTTTAATTTTTGGAGACTCAGACCTTGATACCTGGAACTTGTATTTTATTGTTATGCTTGTTTTCTCTTTTCTTGGAACTTCTTACACATACTGTCATATGCAAGTAAAAAGCTACACTTATCTATACAGTTCCTGTGTAGTTTTGTGGAATTATTCCTAATGCATACATAGAGTACATTTTACTATGATACAGCAGCTGTGGTACCACATCATACAGCTCTGTAATAACAGGGTTATACCATGGGAATGTCTACATTACTATTAGGAAATTAGGCTGAACGCTAATAATGGTCATCACATGTAATTTCCCAGGTAATAATATAGATCACCATGGCATTACTCAACTTAGTACAAGCTATAATATATAATCAGTGTGTCACTGCCCTCGGAGTTCCCCGGATCTCAATCCCAGCGAGCATCTGTGGGATGAGCTGAAAAAACAAGTCAGCTCCATCGAGGCCCCACCCCACAACTTACAGGACTCAAAGGATCTGCTGCCAGCGTCCTGGCGCCAGATACCAGAGGACAGCTTCACAGGTCCTCTGGAGTCCATGCCTCAACAGGTCAGAGTGTTTTTTGGAGGAATGAGGGCCACTACACAATATTTAGGAGGTGGCTGCTCGGTGTGTATAATGATTTATTTTATGACCAGTGTACAGTTGTGTAACATTGTCTGATTACAACAGTCATGTGACACCGTGAAGAAATTACATTGGGAAATTGTGGGAGCTGGTTGACCTGGAAAATATAACATATTATAATAATATTAACTTTGTTACATTATATGAGGATGACCCAATACAGTAACTACAGATATGTTTTTAGTTGCACATGGTTTGATTAAAAAAAAAATGCCAGTGTCCTGGTGACAGCACTGTTGTAAAACACAAAAATCAATGTTGTTATTGCGACACACTGGTTTGTGGTTTTGTCATAGTTAAGTCAAATACAACATTAAAAAAATGTGTATGTTTGTTTACATAAATGAAACATTCATCCCCTCAGCAGAACAGCATACCGTTTATTTTCCAAACTTAATATTAGGCAGATGATCCATAGACTCATTTACAGCTGAATCATGGGAGATAAAACATGAACAGCAATCTGTTTACTGTGTTTACTATGAGATATATGCATCAGCTCCCCCTAAGGTATTTAAACTCCCTACTTGCTTCTTGGTTGCTAATTCTGACTCATGTGAATCTCTAATTATCTCTCAGCTGAGAGGCCATTAATGTGACGAAAATGTCCCATAATGGAGTTAGCCCTCTACTGATGCATTCAACCCTGCAACTCAGCAGTCAGCAGTTCAGAGACCAGCAGAGGACAGAGAAGCAGGCAGGGGCTGCTTGGATTTATTATTGTTTACAGGATGCCATCTAAATTTAGAACCTATTAATCGATGGCATTACAGCACCGGCGCTACTCAAAACCTTGTAATAAGAGATGGGGGGGGGGACACAGAAACTCGATCTGAAGGAAAAAAGCAAGCAAGGTAGGGTGAGCGAGAAAGAAATCAATAAAGCAAGATGGAGGGATAAAAAAAAAAAAGATTACCTGAGAATATATAGGGACAAAAGTCATTGGGACGTGATGATTTCAGCAGCTTTCTGTGGAAGACTTATATTAGCCTCTACACCTATTCTAAACCTTTGATTATAGTCTCACATCGGCGTGTGGAACCTGTCGATCTGCTGCGAGGGCCGGGCCTGCACTCCGTGGCCGCCCTCTGCTTCTATTATCAGAGCTGGTTAAGAGGCGCCCTCTGATTCAGAAGCTTAATGGGCAACGACTGAACATTCCTCTTATAGGCCCTGACCGTGAAAAGTGCATTTACACACTCAAATCCTTCCACTGATTTTTTTTTTTTATACTCACACAAACAAGACTACAGCTAATGTGGTCAGGCACATGAAGACATTATTGTGCTGTTGGCATTTAAACCAGTACAATGTTTTAGAGTGAAACAACTGAAGAACTGAATAAACGGAACTAAACCTGTACACCGACATCCACATTTTAGTTGTGTGCGAGTGAATAGTGTGACATGCCAGCGAGATTTGATGTTGCGCAGTCGTGTGAATGGAATATGCTGACAGAGCCGACTAAACCAGAACTACAGCTTGGACATTGAAATAAACACAAGTGAATGTCATGGGCTACTGTGATGTACACGGAATGTGTAGTATGTAAAAGTCAGGGCAGCAAACAGAAGTTTTATCTTCAGTTTAATAGCATACAGCATCCGTTCATAAATACTTGTACACATTTTCTTTTTTTTTCCAAATACTGACAAAAGACAGCATCACCAAAAAAAAAAAAAAGGTCAGCAAAGTACAGTTGTCGGTCAAAACCCAGGAGGAATTCCTACTCGTTGACAGAAAACAGTTTAATTCAACTAAATTAATATTTAACATCTGAACAGTCAGAGGCTGTGCGGGAAGTCAGTTCCCAGTGGCTCTCTGTTGAGTGACAGATTGTCATGCTTATTCAAGTGTATAAAACCTGGAATTACATTATGAATATATGAACTGCAGCCAGCAATCAGGCCAGAGTAAGAACTAAAATGTCACATACTGCAGCTGTTCCTCATACAGAAAGCTTGAAGTAAAGAAGCTGTATTGTACAGTTCCACCAGCAATTTGTTCAGAGCATGAGTGCGGCGACACAGTCCAAATGTGACACTACCCTGTAAATGAAGAGCAACGCTGTTGAAGGCACGATGATTGTTTTGCTGCATATTGGAGTCTGACTGTCAGACTTTTTACACTAACTTGCCCACACAAGTTCTAGAAATTATCCTTTATCATGTTGCTAGAACCTTGTTACAAAATAAATACATACAAGACAAACGAACATATTTTCTCTGGCTAAAAAGCATCCTCAACCATACCAAAGGCATCAGAGAGTAGGTTTCTTAAATATACTTTTGTTCGCAGCACTTCATTCAAAACACATTCATCTCAACAGATGCATCAAAAGCATAAGAACAAACAATACTGACTGGGGTGATATAAAAGTGCAATCAGTTTTCAGAGCAACTAGCAGGAGCAAGACAGTGGGCCGAACATCTCTAATGACATTTAACTGACTGGGTCCATGAAGGACATACATGAGCTGCTGCAGGCAGCAGGGCGCCTGCGTTAGTCACAACGTGCCCCACTCACACTAGGATCCTAACAGAATTACCTCCGAAATTGAATTTTAAAGTGGAACTGTGTGAGTCACTTTTACCGAGTATTCGGTCTGGAATGTCCTGTGAGCTGGTCTGCGAGGGAGCAGTGGACAAGACGGTGTAAAGTAGAGAGAGGGAGAGACGACAACAGAAATAGAGAGCAGACTGTTTTGCGTTACGCAGGCCGGTTGAGTCCATAGTGACCAGCTTAATGTTCGAATGCTTATAATATGTTACCCAGCAGTCAGTAAAGGAACCTTGGACCCCCCCCTCCCTCCACAAAGCATACCTCACTTAAAACAAACACTGGAACACAAAGGCCAGCTTGTCTGGATAACACTCAGAAGATTACCTGCTGTGTGAACACACTCAGACAATAACTGAAAGGCAGCTATACTTGGCTACAATTAGCAGACATCAGACACTTAAAAAAAAGGCAAAGAGAAGATCCGATAAACCCCAAAAAACAGGGAGTTAGTGGCTTTAAACACAATATGTCATTATTTATCAATGGTATTCTGATAGAGGCTATGCTTAAACGATGCAGTAACTGCCTCCTCCAGGTGCATGTAACACTTTAGAGATAAAATTAAAAAAAACAAACATTGCAGATACATTATATACACATTAAGACTTGCAGTATTTACACTGGTAAGATCCTCAGTAGTCATTTCTTAGTTTGTAGTAGTCATACTTCATCTGACATTACCCATCTGTTAAAAAACAATTATGACAAATATCACAAGTGATTGCATTAAAAGGCCAAGACACAGGATTATCCTAAAAAACAGTATATAAACCCATCACATGATTCATCAGAAGTGGATGTTGATGTGTTTATGTGCACAGACCCTGCTGCCCTGTCTGTATCATTTTCTCTTACTTATTTCATTGTTTCGGTGGTTGGGGAAGTCCGTGTCCACAAAAACAATGAGAGAAGGAGAAGATACAGGCAGAGGGCAGCAGGGTCTCTGCACATGAATGCAAAAACACACATTTCTAGTGGCTCATGTGATGATTGAGAGTGATATATTTATATATTGTTGTTAAGGTAAAAATCCTGCAAACTCTGCCTTTAAACTGATATTGTTTGTTGTTCGATTGTCATTACTGTTTCAACAGCCACTGCTTCACAGTTTGCTCAGATTCTGTGTGGAATGATTTGTGAGAGAAGGTTTTGTGCTTGTTAAGTTGAGTCAGACCGGGGGAGCGGGGAGCGGCGTCCTGGCCTGCTGGACCGTCGTGTGGGGGGACAGCGGCCGCTCCGCCGTTTCCGGGGGAGGAGATGCGGCGAGGTCGTTGCCCAGGGACGAGTCTGTGCTGGTGTCTGTGACGCCTTCTCCCGCTTTCTCCACGGGCTGACGGGGCGGCGCTGGAGGCGGGAAGGACGGGGACTGGAGGATGTCGGCGTAGCGCTGGCTGGGTTTGGTCTCCCTCTGGAGGACTTTGCTCAGCAGGGGCTTCAGCAACCCGATGGTCAACTGGCCGCTCTGCGGGTCTGCGAAGGGACTGGGGGATGCCAAGGGAGGAGGTGCGTCAGGGGCAGGGAGGTTTTTCAGCACCAAGTTCAGAATGGTGGTGACGGTGAGGTCCTCGGGGCATAGCGTCCACAGCAGGTCCAGGTAGGGGTCCAGGTCTCTGTGCTGGGTCACCTCACGCAGCAGAGCTGTGAAGATCTCCTTGTTGAGCAGCGGACTCTGCTTGCAGAACTTCTGGGCCACCTGGGTGACCCGCTCCCACTGCTTCTTGTCAATCAGAACCCTCAGTGCCTGCAGGATGGCGTTGGGCCGCCCGCTGACCAGCATCAGCTCCACCTCCAGGTCCTGGTACTGCTCGCGGTCCACGTTCAGGCTGGACAGAACACACATGGCCCGCTTGTAGAGAGGCACGTTGTTCTCCCCGCCTTCCCCTCCCCTCCCCCCGGAGAAGCCCCAGGAGGACGACGCCAGGCTCAGGCCCAGGCCGGCGGCGCCCTGCTGCTGCTGGGCCAGCTCCAAGAAGCGGGGCAGCCAGGCAGGCTGGAAGTGGAACACCGAGTAGCAGAGCAGCTCGAACACGGGCAGCACGGGCAGGGACGCGGCGCTCGCAGATTTGGATTTACAGTTGGCGACGTGGTCGGTTTTGAGGCCGTGCTTGTGCTTGGGCCCGCCGTTGGAGAGTGAGAGGGAGGCCGGCGGAGCGGGAGAGAGGACGGTCTTCCACACGTCCGGGGGAGCCCTGCTGGACAGGGAGCCCTCGCCGTTGTAGTGCAGCTGCAGGGCCGCCTGCGCCGCCCTCCACCCCTGGCAGGGGAAGATGCTGAAGATGGAGTTGAGGTAGAGCAGAGACTCTTTATCCAGCTCCGAGGATGACAGCAGCCGGCCGACTTCCTTCTCCACGAGACTGTCGCATGCGGCCTCTACCTCTTTAACGCTTCCTCTCACCAAACTGGCCTTCACCTCCTCCAGGGAGACCAGAGCCTTCAGCTCAGCCTCCACGGAGCCCATCAGCTTGTCTTGCCCTGCTATAGATCCGCCTCCTCCGTTCTGGGACAGTTCTGCTCCCTTATGCCTGCACCCGGAGCTGAAGTAGTTCCTGAGGATGGAGGCTAAAGAGATGGGAGCCTGGAACCTCCCTCCTTTCTTTAGGGTGTCCACAGTGAGCTGGGTGCTGCTCAGGCTCCGCTGCTGGTAGTATTTACAGGCCTCCTCAAACACGGCCTCCACCAGGAGGGCTCCAGGATGGATATTCTCCACAGTACTGAAAGGGGAAGGCTTTATCTTAGAGTTAACGTCTCTGCCGTCTGCCTCTTCGTGCACCACCATAAAAAGTCCATTTTCTGAGAGCAGGTGAGGTGTCCATCTTTCGGCCTTGTTTGCATATAATAACCCCTCCCACTCCAGCACTATCTTCTCCAGCTCTCTGCCACAGTTCAACTCTACCAGATGGAGATTTTGCCCGATTACGAGTGCCAGGAGGTCCTGGTACGCACAGAGGCTGGTGTGGACGCCGCACTTCACCAGGCAGTTGTCGGCCAGTTTGTAGACCTGCCGCAGAATCCCGTCTTTCTGCAGGAGGCACACCCAGCCTGTGCCGAGCAGCAGCAGCAGGCCCCCGCAGGGCGAGGGGGAGAAGTCGTAGATCTCCGGAGGTTCGATGGCTGACAGATACCCCAAGCAGTCCGTCACCAACTTCCTGAAGTCGGATTCTTTAGCGGATACCTTCTTCAGGGGTGTGTTCCTACACGTGGTGCTGATCCTGAAGAAGTCGTGCAGCGGGTACCAGGAGAGGAAGAATTTGGAGATGTTCAGCAGAGGTTTCACCCTGACGTCCGGTAGGAGATGCACATACTCCCCCGAGCCCACCACGGTGAATTTCGGGTTGTTGTGGAGGGCGATTTTCGCGCTGCCCAAGCTGACGGCTCCCTCCTCCACCTCAAAGTCACGTCTGCAAACACAGTATCTCAGCTTGTTCTTGGTGGAGCCGTGGGCCGGGGAGTTCTCGGAGGGCGGCCTCTCCTCACACCAGATGATAAGATTAGAGCAGGCACAGACGGAAACCACTCGGGCCCGGGGGCTGTTGCACAAGTCTGACGTTTGCAGGAGATGCCAGCCACCTTTGCATTCCTGGAATGTCCAGAACTCCACTTTTCCATCCTCATAAACCACCGCCACGGCTGCGGCGTCCCTGTTGTTATTATGGTCCAGATATAAAATATCCACAATGGGCACGGGTCGATTCGAGGACAAATCCAGCTTCTCCATATTCTGGGCCAGCTGGGGTCTTTCATACTTGTCAAAAGTCACGAGACCGACCTGAGGCTGGCAGAGGAGGACATGGATGTGACGTCCATCTGGGCTCAGGCGAAGATTTGACATGTTTTTATGCTCGTTACGAATCAGTTTGAGGCTCTCAGTCAGCTCTTTACTGCCAGAATAGTCCCCGAAATCTGACACTTGCTCCAGCACCAACCGCGCCATGGCTCGCCCTGACATTATCAGACGTATTTTTAATATATTTCCTCGCTTGCGCGGCACACAAAATCTGACCTCGCACTCCGGAGAGGCTAACGAAGTTAACCGAACGGCATCCAGTTAGGTCCTGTGACTGCCTTCATCCCGCTGGTAACGTCCGAGCGAAGGGGTAACGTCCCATCCTCCGACAGCCTCCGACCCCGCTAACATCATGTCGGCACCCGACAAAACGGAGCTAACGTGTTAGCCGACGGTAAAAGCCGGAGACGTATTTTAGAGCGCTATTCGAGAGAGGCACTTTGGTCATTCCGGTGCTAAGTTAGCACTCCCCTGACATCACGGGATTGTTAATTTCCGGATACCAACGGTCGTTTTGCATAGGAGGAGGGGCCGCGTGACGTCATGACGCAGCGCAAAGATTGTGTGCGGGAGGAGAGAAGCGACGTTCGCCTGTCAGTGCGCCGGTGAATCCTAACGGGGAAGGTACTATAGTCCAGCTGAGTGATAGATCTTTACATATTTGTTTTAATATATCACCATTCCACAAACAACCTCACACGAACATGATTTTTGACACCACAAATACTCAGAAGCCAATTCTGCAGTTTGCAAAAGTTTAATTTGGAAAACGGAACAAAAAGTAACTTTCATTATTCAAAATTTTTGACTGCTTGCTTTCTTTTTACAGTACATACAGTACATAATAAATGTAATTAATTTTAAAAAAGTAGATTTATATATTTTTACTTCATTACGCAAACAAACAACAACAGCCAAATCAATCAATCTATCTGTCTGTAACAGTTTAGAAGAAAAAAAAAATGTTCTGCAACACATTAGAATTCATCAGGGTTCTTCCTTCCTCAAAATCTTTGCCTTCAATTGACAAATTTGTGAGAGTTTTGTCTTTTTGATCCTTATGATTATCATTAATTTTATAATTCAATAATCGCAAACCAAATATGGTGTAAAATATCTTATAGTTTGTAAGATGATCATTGTTTTAAACAAAATTAGTTTTTACATTACACGCACATTAAATTCTATTTAAATTTTATATAATGTAAATTAAATCTACCCAAAGACATTGAGCCAAAGACAAAAGAACTGACTGTATATTTTCCCAGTGGTGTCTGGGACTTAACAGCACATGATAATGCATGTTATACAATAAATACCAAACTCACATTCACCTGTTGTTGAAAGCAATATTCATCAGATTGTTTTCCCTTTAGTAGAAGTGAAAGCTTCTTGTCAAAAAATACATGTTTTGCAAACCGTGTGTTTAATAAGTGTCAGTTTCAGATCCTACTTTGGTAGCTGACCATGAACTTTGACCTTTCAGCAGACAGAGCAGACAAAATGAGCAGACTGCTGCTGCCATTTGCCTGAGAACAGTAAATAAAACGAATAAGGAACTGTCTTAACTTCCTTCTCTCCTAACACCAACTCCTACAATGTAACTATGGAAACCAGTTTTACCACTGTCCTACTTCCACTACATGCATGTTCATTTAGATATAAACCTGTGAAAAGGGATCTCTGCCTGGTTACTGACCAACCTCAGAGAATGGATCCTAACTATGCTCAGTGCCATCACCACAGATGTGGTTGCAGGGCGATTGGATGAGTGAAGTTTTTCAGGCTTAAACGGTCAGGGGCCTTTGAAGGAAAATCTTACGTGTAACACGTATTAGGTTTTGATGCTAACATTTGATAATATTAAACCGATTAGCAGACAGGCTTGTGACACCAATAAGATAATCAAATCACGGACAAAGTTCCACCATCTCTGTACTACTCCACTGGACTCTACTCCATAATAATCTATGGCTCGAGCCTTCTGTTGACACATTCGAGTCACATGTTTTTCCATCTAATTTTTGACCGATATTTTGCAATACAAATTTGACTCCTGCAAAGTTCAGAATGCTGGATCAGGGAAAGTGAGTACTGATGTTTTGCTGGTGTTGACATGCATGTAAGTTTCTTTGATATCCATGAGGAGGCAGTGTTGATCTTCACTGAGAGCATGTTGGTGATTTGAAAGATCAAATCACAACTAAAAATGACCAAAAATAATCTGTCATCTGCTCACTGGAATAAAGTTATAAATAAATCATTTTTACATTTGATCCTTTTTTTGGTTCCCCGCTACCCTGAGTGCACTGAAACCCACTCTAAAGCGCCGCACACAACACTCACTTGTCTGTTTGGATGAATATCACATGGCTAAACAGATGCAGAATCACAAGGCTGCTGTCTTCTTTCACTTATAGTCAACTGAAGTTGTCAATTAAATCTCGTGACATTTATTGTTTCTGTTTTACATTTTTTTTTGCTTCTGCAGGCTCTGTTCTAGTTTTGGTAGCTATGGAGGAATGATAAAGCATATTTTATTTCCACTTCCATCACTACGATATTAGTACATGTTTTCATCACATGTTCTTCATCTACTTTTCAGTTAATGGCTGTAAGGAGGTCACGTCACCTTGGAAACATAGTAGAACACGTGTGAAATTTTATTTCTTTCAGACTTTCTCTGAACTAACAGGCTGAAACATGACTTAAATCAGCTTCCTTGACATTGCTCTTCTTGTAAATGCTTTATGGTCTGCTTGTACACTATTATTGTGCACTTCAAGGGAGGCAGATTACTTGCTCATATTGGTGTATGTGTGTGTCCATGTCCATGTTATGCTCATGTGCTGATTTTCATGAAGTATATGAATGATCCATGTTATTCAAACAGAAGATTCAACCCCTAATACCTCTAAACAGGCTTGCCTCGCAAAGAAAACCCTCCAAAGAGAATATGTTTAGTCTGCTGCGCCTGTAGACAGGAAGATAAAGTGCTTGCCTGAAGACTGGAGGGGGTTATAGACAGGGGAGATTTCCTTTTTGAGTTATATGGCACAGGAATGGAAAAGCTGCAAAAATTTTGCTGCAAAGGGTAAAGAGGATGGGTAGGCTGTCAGCTGTATACCCCTAGGATGTAATTGTTTTAATTTGAGTGCAATTTATATGCAAGAAAGTGTGCAAGAGTGCGCATAAGAGTGGAGGAAAAAGCTGAAGGGGGAAACAAAGAGATCTAAAATCCTGTTTGGGGTTTGAGCGAGATGCTGCTTTCTGCTGCTCCGCCAGCATCTGTGTTGTCAAATGAAAGTTCGGGGGCTGCCTGTCAGCCGCTCGTCTCATGTGAGGAACAGGCAGACATACTGTCAGTTTGTGCTCACGCTTGTACCGCTGTCATGTGCCTCTCTCTCCTTCTCATCACACCCTAAGCTTGTATAATTCACTTCAGTGGAACATTTTGTCTCCAGCTTCAAGGGTCTTTCACTGACTTGCCTCTGCGCCATGACATACAGAGGCATTGTGGGAGCTGAAGTCATCTCTTCCATTTTCACACATATCAGAGCAGAGACAAAAAAAAAGAATAATAGAGGCCCGAAAGCAGGTAAAATGAGGAATGGGTGATGATGATTTATCACAGTGAGATGGTAATTAAGAAAACAAGTCTCAATATTGCTGTTTCACTGTTAATATTTAATCATATTCCTCTAATTATGTACAAATATATGATTATTCATACAGCTTTAAGCTCTTTGAGTAGCATCACTTTAAATCCCAGCAGTTAATTAGTGCAATATTCAATATGTCTGTGCCAGATGTTGGTACAGTCCTAATGAAAGATGCACGTAAGTGTGAATATAATTAAATAACCACTCTAGTTTATCAGAAATCTTAATGAGATATGTTCCTCGTGTGTTTTTTTTTAATGGTTGAGAGTTCTCCAACGGCTTGCAATTTAAATATATATCTCTCCAGAGCTTCATTTTCCAAGACTGATGAAATCATTTAAGTGGTAACTACTTTTCAGCAAGATAATATCCTAGTATCCGAGCATACATTCCTGCAGCTTCTCCATTGACTGCTTAATAAGTTGCTGCGAGTGCATGAAGTGGCAATTCATGGCGGAGAGGAGAGATGATACCGAGAGAGGGGAGGCTTCGGGGTTCATTAGGAAGACAAACAGACTTCGGCAGACACATGAGCTGAACTTCAACAGAGATGAGTGAACAATTATGAGCTGAATAAAATAGTATCGGTATAATGAGTAAAGTTTATATTTGACAGAGAGACAATATGTAATGAGAATATCCTATAAATTAGAGAAACCCTTGAAAAGGAAACTTCTGATGTTGCTCAAATGAACCCAAATGAGACATCACAGCAGTGGCGAAATGTCTGCAGAATTGTCCCGGTGATGCGCACACTTATAACAAATACCCTGCCTCGGTGGCTGATTACATAACAGGCCATTTACAATTGGCTGTCCCTCCGCATTTAGCACAAGCTCTTATCTCAATGATCCATACCCGACTGAGCATAAATAGCATTAGCTCTCACATCACACCATTAATCGGATTCATGGCCCTTAGCTCGGTGCTGGTTGTTTTGGAAGCCTTCTCATCCCTTATCCTGTCGTGCCCTTCTCCTTCAAGGCACACGTCAGTCTGTGGTGCAGTACCGTGTGCGGCCACAGATCGGCAGCATGCTCACTGACTTTTGATGTTACAGCAGCTGCGAGTTGGTCATGTGAGGGTAAGAGGTCTTAACCATCGCCATCCTTACTCGGTACTTGCTGCCTGAAGTGTTTAACTGTATCAAGAGGGTTTAAAGCAGATCACATGTGCCTTTAATTCCATCCTCATCCGTGATGGTGGCAGGAGCGCTTCCCTGTTTAATAACACAGCTCTCTCTCGTCCGTGTTTTTAAAGCTATAGAAACAGGTGTGAGTCACTGTGCCTAGCCGCCGCTGCAGCTGAGAGCGTGCAAAGTCTCACTGGAGCAGGAGATCAAAGAACAGGATTCAGCCTCAGCTTCCTCCTGGATTTCCTGCTCATTTCTCCTCGCTGCCGCTTCATTAATCAGCATGGAATTGTATCCAGGTTTCTCTCCACCTCTGGTATTTATGCGCTTCTCTTTCTCTTTCAGCTTTCCCCTTCTGCTGCCATCCCTCCCCTCCCAGGATTGGTGTAATTGCTGTTGAGATAAACCCTCCGATGCAATTTCTCCTTTTTTTTTTTTGCCTCTGAAAACGCACGCCTCGCCTCAGCGTGGGGTGTCAGTGTCAGAGGTTCCTTTGATCATGGGGAGCACCCTTTCCACAGCCTTAGCCCGGCTCGTATCCGCAAATCCCTGATGCTGTCACTTAAAAAGGCATCCACCCCGCCTGCCTTAGCAGGCGAATTTGACAGGAATCCCTGCACGAGCAAATCCTCTACACATGAGTAGTGTGTTTTTGTTTGTCTGCTTACGTGTGTCGAGCAGGTTTGCTGGCGGTTTTCTTTTAGGTTTGCTCCACTTGCCGTGAGAGCTGTAATGTAGTGAGGCCCTCACACCACGAGCCGTGAAATCGTGTCTCGCCACGTCATTAGAACTCTTTGACATTTTCAATTGTGTGTTGAGCATGGCTTCCTGTGGCTATAATCATATATCGGCGGTAATGATGTCTCAGGTAGGAAATATGCGTCTTTCAATCCTACACACACGCGCGGTGGGAAGCACATGCAGACATGCATTATCTCGTTCTCCTTCCCTCCTTCCGTCCCTCTCCCCAACTGCTGCTGTCATTAAATAAAAGATGTACACTTCTCTATGATGTCTGCATATGGCATTTTCTTTTTCTCGATCCAGCAAGCAAACATTATACTGGAGGCGGTTTATTATAAATACCAACAGTCAGCTGTCGTCAGATCTGACTGAGCATGTAAATGAAGCAGACACTAATGCAGTTACCAGGTAACCCTCTGAGCGTTCTGTTTTTAGGTTACTCTGCCGTGATGCAAACCATGAAATTAGACAAGGAAGAATAAGTTAAAGGATAATCTCTCATGTTCACCATTCCCCCTCTACCTGTTATAATGTTCTACACACCAAGTTCATTTATAGGATGTGGGGTACACTGTTAAGAAGATGAATTACCTTAAAAGAAACATGAGCAGCCAGGTTTTACCAGAGCCTCAGGTCAGTCAAACTTATTTTGAGGAGATGCAAATTACTTCCTTGTGCATAAATAACAACATTCTTCAATCCTTGGACTGTACATGTAATCATTCTCAAAAGGTAATCATGCTTCATTCAAACCTTCCACTCTTTCCTGTCACGTAGCAGCGGAACGCATGCATGCTGCACGGAATGACCTCCTGCTGCGAGGTGCCATTTACCCTTACCAGATATGAAAATAAGTCTGTAAGCGCCACTGGAAGCTTCGCATATGCGATCGCCATGATTGACAACTTAAAATATATATATTTTTCTAAATAGAACAGAAAATGGAAATTGCTGTCACACTCTGAAGGAAAGCACCTTTGAGGATTCCTTCGGACAAACTAATACCGTCAGCTTCCGCCACATGTTGGGATTAGTCTAATACGAAGGCCTGAGATATTCACATCAGATTAAATACAGATGAATTGGTGTTTATCAAGGATAGGAAACCTGCCACCTTGCATTATCATCTTCGCAGGCATGTACTTCGCTGTCTAATTTTGTTTGACCTAGCACTCCCACACTTAGGTAGAGGATGGAGGGAATACAAATTTTTGCACGGCTACACCTTGAGTATTACAGCCATATTGAGTCATTTACTGTGTGGCTGCATCTCACGAGGAAATGACTTTGACACTTTTGGCCTTTGCTTGATAAATTAGTTTCCTCGGTAGGCACCCAACATTACACTGCACATTCATTATGAGCTTACCACAGGCCATATGGCAGGGAAAGTGCTATATCACCACACATTACCTGGATATCACAAACATTCAGAGCCACAAACGTCCCTCAAGCGTTTCAAAGCAGCTTCAGACCTGTCAAGAGCCAACAATACTTATATCGACATCACATGGTTGATCTATAGGCTATAGATATACAGTCCTAATTGTTTTTTTTTTTTATCAGTGCAGACTTCAAAAAGACCTCGGGAGTAAAGACGGATGAGTTCAGCGATGCAGCAGCTAGCAATCAGCCAGCGCACCTCCTAATTGGAAAAAGATGGGGCTCGGGGGAGGAAAAAAAAAGGATTGGCGGAGAGTTTCACAATGGGTGTAATGATTTCCTGTGGGCAGCAGAGGAGCCAGGAACGGGCCTGATCAGGTAGGGGTCGAAGCAGGAGGTCAGAGGGATCAGACAATGAGGGAGGCAAGCCATCTCATTGTGTTCTCTTTTATTTTCATTATTCCCATTCTGTGGTGGGTTTTTTTTTGGTCCCTAACTATTCCCCAGGGATGTTCACAAGTATTTTTGTGCAAGTTCAAGTCAAGTCTCAAGACTTTGGTTATGAGCCCAAGTCCTCTCTCCAGTCTCTAAAAATTAAAATTAAAATAAAAACTTATGTCTTTCTTGTTATAATGAGCCTCTCTTACATTACATTACAATACATTATTATCACTCTTATATCATTTGGCATAAAGCATCAGTACTGTATTGATTGGTAGTAATTACCGGTTAAGATTAGGTGGAGGGTTAAAAAGTTGGAGAAATGGATGCAAAATATAGAAATGTATAAGTTGATTTAATGTTATGTGCCCACTAGTTGCATAAGTTATTTTATATTTTTTGAAAACATCATAATAATTCCACTCTATGCAGTGTGACAAGCAAACTAACACCCCCTCATTTATTCACATATTCAGTTATGACGCTGGTAGCAAGTTAGGTTAAACATACCTGATGCTAAACATGTTTGTTCACTGTCCTTGATGCTAAACATGTTTGTTCACTGTCCTTGTCCTAATGTGACTTACCTATATGACTTTTCAGGTATGTGACTTTGCAATCAGCATTCCTTTTATCGGTGGCATCTTCTAATAAAGGTAATTACAAAAGGCTATAGTGCACAAGCCCACAAGCTTTGTACCCGATGCACCATGTCACAAAGATGAAGTAATGAAATTGAGCTGGTCGGACGTTTCAGAGTTCCCCTAATATTATTAAGCTAAAAAAAGAAAACAATTGTTTACAACTCTCAAATATGAGTCTGAGTCTCGACTGATATCTCAGTGTGTGCGGGTTAAAATTGACCAAGTCGCAGACTTGAGTCTCCTTCTCTGCTACTCCCACATACTCAGATGCAATTTTTAATCATCAAGTAAATATACCAAAAATGTTGCCACAAGCCTCTTCTCTAGATTTTATTTGATAGGCACAACTCTGTCCTGCTCTTGTTGACTCCACTACAAACTGCAGGTGTTTTGCCCTTTCAGTGCATTAACAATCAATATCACAGATTGAGACATGTCGTATCATCAACTGTTGCCCAGTTATAGCACATGTTTGTCACCGGCCAGTTGTCACAGTATCACGCTGTGCATGAGGAGGTTTCCAATTCCTCTTGGGGGAACTGGGTGGAAGTTGGACGGCCCTTCAGCAACTGTAGCCCCTTCTTGTGTGGCTATATTTGGCAGTTCGTTGACCACTGATTGCATCTCATCTGGTGTCCAGACTCTGTAGACATATATCACTGCACCTCCTTCTGCTCTCGAGTGGTTGCCATGGTGATCCAGAGCAGTGGCTGCACTGGGAATGGGCTCCTGAAAACATCTCAAAGCTTGGACCTTACTGTTTATAACCTTCAAATGATCTTTAGAAAGCTGAGGATTGATAAGCAAGGAAAGAAGATATTTGGATATACCTTTCAAATAAAAAAAACTAGTTGCTAATGCTAGTTGCTATGTGTTACCTGCCACTGGTACCAACATATAGTGTAGATGCTGACACATTAACTTTGAACTCAAGAAATCTCAGACCCCTTCGTCATCCCCTCTAAATTGTGCACTTTTGTGAACTTCTTTGCAATGACAACATGAGAATGAGACACTGAACATTTCTTTCTGCTGACACTGCTACTTGGCCGGATGTTTTAAAATGCAAACAAAAAGCTTAAACATAAAAATATTCCACATTAACATCAGTAATATCAGTTAAGTCTTCTGTTGTACAAGCATGACTGTGCAGCCACTTTCACTTCCAACATATCATTACGTTTTTTGATGACAAAGTTAATAATAATATATATAATATAAGAAGTCCCCCTGCTGTCAGAACAATACCCCTAACCCTAACCCTAAACTTGATACGAAACATGGAAAGAACTACACCCCACTTAATATCAATGGTTCCTGAGAGCTTCAAGTACTTGGTGTCCACGTCGGTTGAGTAAAATCTGGGTATCCTTCCAAATACTGAGGTGTTTCTTACTCCTGACAGGGAACATCACAGCATGATCATCACAAAAATTGTGGTTTGTTCAAATGAACACAAAATAAGAGGCACTCTACCTGCCTTCACTATATTCACGATAGGTGCTGCAGGAATAAGTCAAAGAGAATCATTAGGAATACAGACCACATGGGTAACACTTTTTTAATTAAAGGCGCTATTGAAGGAACTAACAGGAATCACATGTGACAAATAAAGATGATTGATGATGGATTTAGTTAAGCACCTCAATCATTGGCAGAGGACTGGGATCTCTGGGTATAGGTTAGAAGGAAGATGGATGTCAGCACTAACAGGTGGAGGGAGTTGGCGTCTTCAGTTCTTTCTGTTAAGGTGAATGCAGAGATCCTTGTTTCATGAACCCCCTACCTCTTGCTTCTTTGTTCAGTACTTCGCTGTCTGTTTTTTAAAATCTAACCCAAACAATTTTCTTCACCAACACAGGCAGCTGCTTATACCTTACATGAGTCATCATCATGTTTCTTACACATACTTATGCAGCATGTCACTCAAAGGCTATGAGAAGTCTTTCATCTCATTTTATTTTGTAGTAACTGAAGTAGACAAACTGTTCTGCAGGAAAATCCAAGTACCAAGCAGGGGCTGTTTGAGTGCAAAGAAAGTGAAAGAAGGACCGACCGTGTTCTTGAATAAAGATAAGGAAAAAAAGCCCCTTGTGTAATTTTCCTCACAGGAACCTGAGAGTAGTTGTACCAGCATGCTCCACTGGGCCCTGTGAAAGAATGCCAGGTTAGTGTGAAAGACAGCCTGGGGGACCGGCTCTGCGTTTGTCTGTGTGTGTGTTTTTTCCCTTTTGTGCAGTCCTTTTTCCTTTTTGGCTTTGTTTTGTTATGTTTTCATTTCTTTTCATTTTCTATATTTCCTTTTTCCTTCAATGACACTGGCTGGATGACACAATGATTGTCATTCATCAATTCGAACTTTAGCGGAATGGTGTGATGAAATGTGAAGACAGACAGAGCGTCCAATGTTTATATTTAGATTAAATATGCATAGAAAATGTTGTATTTCACTTAAATGTGCTATTTAATATAATAATAATTAAATTATATTATTAATATTCCCATTACCATTATCTCAGCATATGCAGCCACACATACACATTCATCACTTAAAGATACGCAGCAAATAAATAAATAGCTATGCAACCGTGTAATTGTTTCTTTGTTACTTTAGGCATAGTTGTTTATTTGATATGGAGCATATAAATATAGGCTACAAAAATACTAATAGCCTATATATTTACCATTATCTGGACAGAACGCATCTGTGTCCTTGGAATTGAAGCAGATCAGATGGGAGCAGCCACATGCTCCTCATTTTGTGTGTACAATATATACTATAACTAATGTATATACTTTCTTTCCATTTGCATTTTTTTGGCTCCCTAATGGCACTTTTCAGGCAGCCAAATTACTAAATACTAACTAATTTGTTGTGTTGAACTATGGTGACAGTTTCTAGGTCAGGAAAAAGTTTTCTTGACCGTATTTCCCCATGTGGTAACACACGCAGCACTACATATGCAGACGCTGACTTCTTTAAGCCGCCACATTTATCAATGCCTGATCTTTCTTATACTGTGATTGGTGAGATACGCGCATTTCATAAATCACACACGGACCCTGTCGCTCTGTGATTTCTGCTCTCGGATCTACGCTGCGTTCTATGCCCGATTGATAAATGAGGACCAACGAGAGCGAGAATTGCGTCTCTTCTATACAGATTCTCTTCAATGTGGCCTCACTGCCACAATTTCCACACTTCCCGCATCATTTTTATATTGGAATATAGGAAAATTTGTCACACATTGTAACTATCTAAGCACTCAGACTCAACATTTATTGTCTTAGGGACCTTGAGCAAACACGGACTGGATGTGATAATGTATGTCAAATTGACAGATTCTCTTCCTTTACTGTGTGGCGCATGATGTATCCGGCATGGCGACGTGACAGACACGTCTGCGTGTCCTGTTTGGCTGTAATATGAGAACATTTCTGTCCAGCGGTCCATCACCATGATGGTGCAAGAGCTGCGAGCAGCTGTGTCTCACAGAACCGCCTACCAGCTGGAGTGTTTAGTGGTCCAGCGTATCCAGATGTGTCCTTGCTGAAGGCAGTCTCTGCACCACATCGGAGTGACAGGAGGAGATCCATCCAACTGATCCATCTGCTCCCACAGACCCATTTCACACCGAAGCGAGCAGCAGCATCTCCTCCCGCTCCTGATGTAAACATTTTGACCAGCGTTTCAGTCGTGAGCCACAGTTCCAAAGGCGTGCCTTTATCAGAGGATGGAGATCTGTTAATAATTAACTTTCTCTGCTCTTTTTTTGATTGCATCATACACACACAGAGCTGTTAAATAAAAAGCATCAGAGCAATTTGGAAAGTTTCCCGAAACACGCTGTGCTGGTGCTGTGGAGTGTGTCTGTGGAGAGTGCACAGCTTCCACGGATGCTGCAGGACAACCAGACACACAGCAGACGCCCTAACCCCCGTTCTATCCGGCGTGCTCTGCAGGTGCTCCTGCAACACAGATGGAGAGAGAGAGATCCCCTGCCGACCAGTCACAGAAACGGACAGGGTCATTTAGGAATGACTTCTGGCTCGTTTACATTATGTCGCACCGTGTGAGGCTCACAGGTGAGTCCTCAGCAGCTGTTTCCACAGACTCTCACGCACTGGGGGGTTTATGATGGAGAAAAGTACTGCTGATGCAATCTGACTTCAAATTTTAACTTAAAAAAAAATGATAAAAAAAATAAAACCATATTTCAAATGAGCAGTTTATCCATTATAAGAAATAAAATGCAGATTTATATAAATTTGGTGTCTATGTTATTATTAACACCAGCACTGATGTGTTTTCATCACAATACAGTCAAATTATTTAGTTTACAGCTCAAAAAACTTGTTTAAATACTTACTACTTTTTATTTTTTTATTTTTAACTGTACCCAGGATTTCGTTTCCTTTCATCACCTAAACAGAGTGTTTGATCATGTTTTCCTCTGAGTGCCTCAGCAGTTAATTCCAGTCAGTAGATTCTGAATTTTAACAGGAGCTTAAAGCAGGCCTCATGAGAGCTCAATCCGAGGTTGTTCTCATCACGCTGGTTTACGCATGTCAGGCCGTGGGGTGGCTGCGTGGGCGTGTCCCACGGGCCGTCATCCTGACGCCTGACTCGGCCGTGCAGGCTCCGGCTCCTAATGACATCACACAAGCAACATGGCAACTCTCGGGAAAACATATATGTTGCTTTCACTTTTGTATAGATGTAGGAAGTGTGCACAAGTTGTCCTTCAGTCTTTCAGTATTTATACTAAACCCAGTAACCATTTTTTCATCTAGCTTTTAGAAAAAAAAATTAGAAAAGTTTGGCTTCTTTTGGTTAATCGATTAAATGATGTACCAGAATGTTAGTGTATTACATTCTCGGATGTTCCTATCTTTGTGCCAGAGTCGCCTCCTTGTGTATTGTCATTCGCATTTAATCCTTCTATTTCCCACTCACCTCATCATCCTTCTCTTCTGTCTTTCCCCCATGCTGCTTCTGTCATGCCCATTAATCCTCGGGATACAATCGATACCAGGGCCCACAGCTCTGTCGCCATAAAACTGATGGAGGAAATGAGGAATGGTGGGAGAAAAGTGTAAGACAACTTGTGGTGGTGTCTCTTAATGTAGCTGTTGTTTATGATGCCCTCTTTTTCTCTGAACTGCCCATTATTGATTAGATTTAAACTTGAAGGCAAGATAAGAGTGTGTTCTAAATGCCTCTAACTTTTAAACTGTCACTTGTAGATAACTGATTCAGTTAATTTTCCACTTGTAATGTTGCCCAACATCCGTCTGTCTTTTAAAGTTTTAGTGCATCATATCAAATGCTGGAACATATTGACCAGCGGGAGAAGGCAACAGTAGATTTATAGTTGTTTATCCTGTTTCATGTCAACATGAGTATTGAGAGGGAGGAGAGCTGCTGTCTGAGGTATAAATTAGACTGTAGATCAGGGAAAGCGGCAGGCACTGATGCTGGAGGCCTGATGAATGGATAATGGTGCCTCTGTTCCAAAGAGCCCTTGGCATATGGCAAATAAACCAGCATGCACTGGTGGAGGGCCAGCAGACAGGCAGGTGCATACACACACAATTTCTGTTCCATGTCAGGAAGCTGCAGACAGGAGCAACTCCATGTGAATACAAAACATAGAGCTGGGACTAAAGAAATTTGTTTGAACCAGTTTCTCTAAAATGACGATTTTATGCGTTTACATAGTAATAAAGGAAGAAATCCATCAGGTAACATGTGCTGTTTCAAATTAGAGCATTATGACTCTCTAAATGTTGGTAGCCAATGATCGCAAATGATTTCAAACTGTTGCCACAAGTGTACTTCACAGTAAATGGTTTTATCGGCCGGTGGTTGCTAAGGTGAGCAGGGTAATGACTCATATCGAGTCTGCTGAAGAAAACCGCAAGGTGAGCAAATCTCACTCGTCATTGGCCGGGTTGATGGATCAATAATAAGCAAATTAACACCTAGTAGTAATGAATCATAATCAATGGCCTCTATCAGATAAAAGTGAACGTCAGTCTGAGACCACACTGACGCCATGTGACGGACCTAACGGAACCGTGTTGGAGCCACATAGCACTGCAGATGACAAACCCTGGTTAGGATTCAAGCTTTTTATTAGGTTTTAATATGTACATGATAAATAGCTGTAATAAAACACACAAAGAACTATTGAGCATTTATTTCACAAAGATACAAGTGGATGGCTTTTATATTGAAGAGTTTATTGAGTGGTAGTCAGGGGGCTAGAACTCTTCTTTTGGCCATGTATTTCAATACATCTATGGCCTCTTCAATTGGTATGTCCCTGCTGATGAACACCAGAAGAACATCTGCCTTCACTACATCTGTTCCTGAGCTGGGTCCTGATTAGCCTCAGCTTAGAAAACGACCTCTGTACTGAGGCAGTTATCATTGGCAATGTGATATATATTCTAATGAGCCTGAGCAGAGTAAAGAAAACTGTGCCCACATCATTGATTCAGGCACCTTAACATCACTTGTACGTTCGATGCATGCTTCGCACACCGGAAGGGCACGGGGAGGACGCCTCGGAGAGCACTTTGTGCTAGGGAAGGGCACCTGGGAGGGCAATTTATCAGGTTAAGTCCACTGGAAAGGCACTCTAGAGGGTACTACCATGTTTTATCTACCATCTTGGATGTCCCCAAGAGGGCACTTTTGCACCATTATTTCTGAACACAGATGATGAGGGGAGCATTAAATGAGTAGAGGGAGAAAAGGCCATAAACCAGACACACACTTTCTTGAGGAAGTGGACCAGCTTAGATGTCAGAAGGAGCCGAGTTTTAACTTTTACACGTACAGTATTTGTTATATTAAACCTATCTCTTGAAATCAAAGATCTTTCATTAATTTCATTTGTTTCGCTTTGCCTGTCCTCCCGTTGGGAGGCCTTGACAGCAACAGCTTTGCCACCTTTAGTTACAAGCCTTGGAGCAGTGATTTGGTTCATAGGGTGTGAGGAGTTCTAAAAATGCCAGATCCTTCCTGTTCCAGATTGGAACATAATCAGTACCGCCACCTCCTCCCCGCCACAGCCCACGTTGCTCTGAGGACGACGTTATTTGACTGTGGATAATCCGGTATTGAGCCTGGTTGATGAAGCAGTCACTGATGAAAAAAAGGCAAACAGAAATCTCCTTGTGAAGGTTGCGAATCTCTTTTTGTAGCGTCTCCTCCACATGTCTCTTGTGGAACGATAACTTAAGCTCGCCATATGAAAATCACAATTTTTGGCTTAGAAGACTGAGAAGAGGAGGCGGCATGGCGCCACCAGGTGGGCCTGGCTGGGAACAGCTAAACGTGTCTTACTGGATCTTTATTTTCTAGTCTAACCAAGTCGCAAAATTCAGGCTGTGTAAATTTGTCAGTATTTTTGAGCATATGATGCATGGAACAGTTTATGCATTCCCTACCTTATGTGGAGCAAACAAAAAGCTATAAAAATTGCAATTTGCATGGTATTTTTTTATCTCCAGATGTCTCCTCCGCCTCTACTACAAAGCAAATGGACCTAAACACAGAATAAAAAAAAAGTTTCATGTCAAAACTCTTTGCTTTTTAGAGAAAGTTGACGAAAATCCTTCCTCTAGTTACAGATGCTGTAAAAAATCAGGCAAATATGGACATAGAAGTTTGTCAATGATAATCATAACACTGATGCGTGCGCAACAGGGATATTGACAAGCATGGATCCCACTATCACAGATTGCATTGGATTTTTTATCACCGGAGTGATGAAAATACTCTTCTTGAGCTAAATGATTAATGTGATAAATAAAACAACTGAAGGGTATAAGATTGCACGAGTATAATCACATTTTGCAGTTTTTGCTCCACAAAATAGTGAACGAACTAATTAAATCATCCGTACTGTCACAGCACGGGCAATGAATGTGAATATATTTTGTACATGAAAACCCACTGAATCTTCAAATACCTGCGAGGGTTTACAGCGACTGACAGCCCTTAGCTCACCGCTTGGCTTATGTTACCAACTCTATGAGGTCTACTGATAGGACGGAAAGCAGACTGTATCAGAGAGTTCTGCCCGTTTTGTTTTGTTTTATTTTATTTTTTTTTAACAGCATTCCATTATTCAGCAATCTAAAGCTGTACTGAGGAGATAATATCGAGGCTTTGAGAGGATTTACACAAGTCGGTATTGCGTATTCCCCTGACACCGTCGGCGTGGTTCTCAACATTGTGTGTCGGGATGTGTTTGACTCCAATCTGGCACTCGCGCTCTTGGCATTGGCAGAGCGGGGGGGGGGAAACGCGGGCTGCACTCTAATACCTTGGCATAAGTTGTCGTAACTGGGACTGAAGGATTTAAAAGCCCACTATGCAAATATCTGAGGCGATAACAATGCACTGGCGGATTGATTTCAAATGCCACGTGGGTAATCGAAGATGGAAAATGGATTTTGTATATGTGAATTGAAGTTCATGTTAACAATGTTAAGAAATGACAGAAAGCTGCTGAGGTTAAGAACAGCCTGCATCGATAATTTCCTCATACGTCTGGTATGGCGGATGCATCAACACATATGTTGACGGGCATTATAAGTAGTAGTAGTGAGTAGTAGTGAGTGTCAGAATCTTCTGCTTGCTGTCTGGCTCTCTCTGAATGCTTTAATCCTTAAACATTCTGGTAGGACATCATTAGTGTGGCTTGGCATGTGTGCGTGTGGGTGTTTTGAAGTAGGAGAACATTTCCATAGATGAGAAAATAAGTCAAATTAAGGCTCTTAATTTATAAGGCACTTTCGAGGTTCACCCAAAGTGCTTCGCAGAGATCAAACACATCACAATTTCAGTTATGAGACAAGAGGATCAAAGTGTGTGTGTGTTTTCATGTATGCATCATATTAGTTGGAGCAGGGTTTTGAGGACCTTAAAAACCAAGAAAGAGAAAACTCCATCATTACTAACTCAATTACTCTTGTGGCCTTTAAACAAAGACTCTAAATTTGTTCGTAATCAAGATTCAAGTTTATTATTTTCATATGCAATATTAAGTATGCAGAAGACTCTTATTTGGAAGCAGCACAGTGGACAAACCGATATGTTTGTTTGTGTGGGGGAATTGCTGGTGTAGGGTTAGATTTTGTACAGGGCAGCGAGGCGTTAAATAACCATCAGTACATTTCACAAGTAATTGGGAAGTGAACAGTACATGTGTTCACCTGTCAGGCTCATGTTTATTATTAGGAAGGAGCTGTATTAGTGGACTCTTCAGGAATTTTTGGGGGCCGTCCACACAAACATGAGTAGTTGTTGAAACGGTGTGTTTCTCTGCAGGGTTTGGCCTTTCATCCACATGTAACTGCTACTGTGGGCTCCTGAAAGCGGAATTTTATAACCAGAATCCAGGTGAAGGTCTTTTTTTTTTTTCGAAAGATCAGCAGTCATAGTCCCCAGTTCACCATTGTTGTTTTTCTGAATATTTACAACCTTGTGATTGGATAAATAGCCTTCCTGGAGGTATTTCCACAAACTGCTTTGATATGTGCACAACATTGTTTGAGGTTTGCGGTTTTACATGAACAGAGATATTTTTTTTTCAGAATTTTTTTAAACAGGGACCATACAAGTTTGGTTTCAAAAATTGTTGTATGGACTAAGCCTTACACTCTGCTCAGAACCTGTAATATTTTTGGTTGTTTGATGGCGATGATAATTACTGGTTTTCTGATGAAATTCTTATCACATGTACAGTTAGTAAAGTACTTAAAGTAGCGTCAGTATTGTTAGTGATTAACAGGTACAGTAGAGAATCTTGTTAGACCTGCATCTTTATCATACTGTTCTACTACATTTCTAGAACAGGTATGTTTGGATTTTATTATCTTGGTTTGATTTTAATAATTTATTTGAAAGAATTTAAGAGGAACCATTTCATATGATTTTGGTATTGTTTAAACTCTGATGCATAGACATAAAGGTAAGTAGACCTACATCTGAGTCTTAGACATTCACAAACGAACAGGAATTAGAAGATCAAACTTACAGCGGTTAAACGAGGAGTGTGGAAGTCAATGTGGTGTATAAAATGCATGGATTTTGTGGCTATTGTGAGATGCTGCATCCTAACAGTGTAAAAGTAACAAAGAGCAAAGCAACAAAACACATTGTGGAGCAGAAAAGGTTTTCCACTGGTATCTGGGGAGGTGGCCTAAGCAGACAGGCCCACTGGACAGGTGCTCTTATATACTGCACTCTTAATTGCAGCCTAGCTGCACCCTGCAAAAAAAGAGACTCACACTGTGCTATTGGATGTATGTGATCTGCTGATATATCTCAATTTGACATCACGGGGAAATGACAAATTATGAGGGCATGCATGAGGGATGTGAATGCAGGGAGATAATTAAACCTACAGCCTTAGCATGGGATAGTCTTCCTGTCTGAACCCTCGCTCCATTTGTCAGATCATTGGTAAAAATAATTATGTTTCATGCTGTGAAAGTGAGTCCCTGGTGTAAAAGAATATAGTTTGGGTTAGAATGGTCACTTGAAACATAGTGTTGGTCAGAGAATTGAGATTCCTATTGTAGTTTATAGTGTGTTCTTATTCAGAATTCTTTGTTGTAAAATACCAAATAACAGTTTGTTTTTTTTGCTTTAATCACTTAACACATGTACCTAATTATCATTTATTTGATACTAAATTAATAGGCTACTTTCCTGATGAAAAGCATGCTCAGCAAAAGTGGAAACATTGTAATTCACAAATCAACAACCAGCATGATTACCAGATTACTTCAAAAGTCAGGTTACAGTACTGTAGTTAAATGTATCATGACTATTAGAGGCTGTTCTTTAATGTCATTGGAGCTCCTCAGTGATTAGTCAGGATCAAGGAGCTGAAGGAAAAAAAGGTGACTGTATTTGAGCATGTGTGTTGGAGCGTAGTAGCAGCAGTGGTAGAGGTGGTAACGGCACGACGTTGTGGGGGGGGGGTATCAACACGGGGTGATTGCTGCACAGGGGGAAGAGGCGCTGGGTGGGACCTCAAAGGTGCAGGGTTGTAGATGTTTATGTGCTGCTTGGGGCAGTATAGATGTGGCGGCAGAGTGTGCAGTGGCGTGGGGTGGAAGCGGGCAGTAATGGCAGCACGAATCACCAGTTGTGCATCAGTGGTCACTTCCTCTTCCTTTATTTATTTTTTTTTAAATAAATTACACTCTGCCTTTATGGAACTTGTGGTTGTTTGTCAAAATAGACACCTGCACCCATGTGCTGGATATTTTATTTTATTATTATTATTTTATGGTATTGCCTATTTTGGTTTTGCTAAATTTCCTATTTTACCTGAAGGAGGCGCTCCACATGATGTACAGGGCAACTCTGTGTTTTCTCAGATAAGGAAGCTGGCGATAGGTACAGTAGCAAAAGGTTTTTTTAACTGGATGCATTTTTTTCATATTACTGTAAATTACTGTTGGATGCAAGTGTGACCTTTATGAACCAAGAGAAGACTGGAGGTGTGGATGCAACAACTTTAAAAAGACCCACAAATAGGACAGCTTGTCTCTGGTAATCTGTAAGCGTGGAACAGCAACGCACACAAGTCAGGCCACTTAGTACCATGCTCATGCTCTGTTAAACACTTGAGTGGCTTCAGAAATAAGTTATGTTTTGCCACTACAGTGTGGGTTACTAGGTTCTTATAGTATGCCAAACATAGTGGTTATAGCAACACTAAATACCATGACAATCCTAGTTTTTAAATTACAATTGGGAACAGGACATAAAGACCTGCCACTCAACACACCGCCTCTGATTATGTAAATTTGTCAGTAGTTTCTACAGCCTCTGTCAGTCCAACTCATTTATGGTGACTGACAATAAACCGGACCTATTGTTGTGTTTTATAGGGCAGTTCACTCAGGTAGTGTAAAGGTTCCTAAAATATGCAAAAGCCTAATTCACTCGGTGTCTTACAGGAAGCTGAGACTGAATTCTCTCCCTCTCCAGCCTGTGAAGAGTTTCGTTTTCATACGCGGAACCCTCAACACGCTCAACCAAGCATTAACACTTCGCTTCACATGTCACACGCAAACCCGCTCCACGCACGCTCACAAAATGCTGGCTTCCTATCCGAGACAAGCTGACAGACAAGCTGTCTGCTGCACTTCATCCCTAAAAAGCACCTGTCAACTCGCCCCCTCTCGCTTCAACACACACACACACACACACACACACACACACACACACACACACACACACAGAGCGTCAGAAGAACACACCAGTTGACTAAATGTAGCTGCACAGACACAATTCCATGGTTTAATGGGGGCAGGATGCTGGGATTCAGTGAGGGAACTCTCCCCTAATTATCCCAGAGAATACCAAGATAAGTAGCTATTTGTGTATACGTGTGTGTGTGTGTGTGTGTGTGTGTGTGTGAGAGAGAGAGACTATATCTATGTGTATGCTTATGGATGACTTTCTGCCTCTCACTTGGAGATCATTAGAGGACTACTCTGTTGTAAAAGCTCCCTACGGAGAGAGAAGCGGAGGTAGAGAAGAGACGTAGCCTGAGCAAGAAATGTTTCTATGGCTTTGCAGGAGGTTGTGGCATTGCAACTGATGAACTGCCTCGAAACATATAATTAACTGCAGGGTTACCATTTGTGTTCAGATTTTGGGAAAAAATCTAAGAATTCCTAGACAAAGGGTACTTGGTGGGGATCTCAAAAAAAACAAAAAAAAACATTCAATACTGTAAATCATGCATTCTTATCTCCAAAAGTATCAAGTACAGGTTCTCTGAGGGAAAAATGTTTTGAATTACATTTTCTGATTTGTGAACAACAGCAGAGACAGTTGTCTACCTTTGAATGTATTTGTATATGTCTTTAAAAAAAAAATCTAAAAACCATAGACTTTCCAGTGACAGGATAGAATTAAGGAACGATTACATGTACCTGTTACTGCTGTGGTAGGAGAATGCGACCATGAAGCTTTGGAAGATTAATACAGCCTCTGCTGAGCAGTGTGACGAGGCACTCTGGTAACAATAGCAATAATATTACTAGACTTTGTTTGTATAGCACATTTCATACAGGAAAAGAGAGTTAAAGTGATTTTACAACAAAGATATTACAATCACTCAGTGCTTAAAAATAAACATAAAATGACCATAAAAACATATTAAAAACATAAACCTTGACAAAAACCTTTCAAAGTGTATGAATATATAAATACACAAATCAAGCAAGCGACGTTCTAATTGTGGCCAAACACGAGCGGGTTATAGGACCATCTACCATCTTCTGTACGGCAGTAAACAGGCTGTTCATGGCCAGGAACACGTCAGCATCCGGATCATCACTGCGTTATCTTGCAAACACGTTACACATGCAGTAGAGGCCTCATTTACCTAAATAGAAGTTCCAATTTTTTTGAAGGTTGGGCTGCACGTTAAAATCTGTTTTCAAGTTTCTGGCACAAACTGATGGGCAAATTACACTTGGTTGACGTTGGTAAAAATGCTGCTACATACCGTACCACGTGGCTTTTAGGCAGTGCAAACACAGGTGTCACAAATAATAATAATAATAATAATAATGATGCCGTGATAAATGCTGAACAGGTTTCTCCCCCTTTCTCCCACTTTGTCTTCTCCCAGCAGAGCATTAGTAGCTTCATGGCAGCAGCACAAGTGTAGATGCCCCTGACATTGACCTGTTGACCTGTGTGAGTAACACACTCCTCTTGAAGTAGCTTTTATAGCACCGCTGCCGTAGATCCGCAAATATAGTCTCCTCTTAGCCTCACACGTCTTTCTGGTTTCACTGCTGCTCTCACATATATTCCGAGGCAGCCATGCAGTGCTCCATAACAGCCACTTTCTAAACGGCCCGGAATAAATAAAAAAAAATGATCGGCGGGAAGCAGCAAGGCCACGTCGCACGTCTCCACTGCTGGGAGGCATGAGGTAAAATTGCTGTGGTGTTGGTTATTTGCGCGGCTCCCTCTGCACCTCCAACAACGTCACATTTGCTTTGCATTCATGCCCATTCCCACTGGCCTCAGAGGATCTGTGTGAGCCTCAGTGTGGGAAATGAGGTAATGATCATTATTCCTGCAATGATAGCGCTTCCTTATGTCCTGCGGCACATGGAAAATGTACCCATGCAAACAGTGTGCAACAATGCACGAGGGTATATGACTGCAAAAGCACAGACATCAATGCCCTGTTTCTTTTTCTCATTACGTTGTTATGTTTCTTCTTTTATGCATGCGGGGACAAGACTCCCTAAGGTTCAGTTAAGATTTATTAAGGTTTGTTTTTCCTCTTTTCTTTGACACCAGTGACTCGGGTCAGACCCAATACAACTGGGAACCTGTCTCAGTATAATGAGGAACCAGGGCCTGGCTTTTCATCACATCTGTTCCCTCATGACATTAGCCACTCTGGTTCAGGCTCTTTTTATTATGCTCAAGGGGCAAAGGGGATTTCATGCAAATGGAAGAACATACTTAAGCAGATGGGGACTGTATCTAGAATGACAGGTACAGTGTTTCCTAATTTTCCAACATCATGGCTGTCTTCGCTCCCCGCGCTCAGTAAAAATTGCATTAGTGTCATCGCTTCACCTTGAAAAGCTTGTTTACCATCCGAGCCTGTTTTGCAGAAGGAGCTATTAGAGCCGCCATTAATTAGCGTAGGAGGTTCTCATGCAGTCCTTGGCTTGTCTCCTGAAGTGAAAACACACGCAAACTGTTTTGAAGTGTCTTATTTCTGCCACACCTAATTAAATAGCAACCAAAATCAAAATGTCTACTTATCGTCTAATTTCGTTTTATTGATTTTTACATATTTAGATAGGTCCATGTCAAAATTGTTCTCCCACTTCCGAGGTTTAATCTTCATTTGGCAGCCAAACACGGCCTCGTGTCCCTTTTTGTTGGAGTCAACTTGACACGAAGATCAATATCAGACCTTCACTGCAGGAGACTGACCTGATATTTCCTCCTGGGTTGGGGAAGCTGCTCTCATCATGGATGAATAAATTAAGTAGATAACAGAAATTATCATGCACACAGCGATAATTGGCTTTGTTTGCAGACTAAAGTCTTAAAGACGTCTCATTTGTGATGATATTGGGTACAAGCTGAAATGCTCCTGTTTTAACTGTGACTAGGCTTGAGAAGGTTAAAATGTTCTAAAATATCATTTTAAAAAAACATTCATCAACTTGAGACTTGATGAAGTCTCTCACAATCTACATTTTGTTGATTTCTCACATTTTTAAGTCTAATAGTTTTATTTAATTGAAAAAAAATCACAAAATGTCAAATAGTGTAACTATAAAAGAATGAAAACAATTTGATATTTAATCAACTTAGAATATAAGAATAACTAGTTGACAGCAAGTTTTAAAACCAGGAGGTTTACTACATTTTCTGGTACCCAACTTGTTCCCATTCTGATTTATGTCTATGGCTCCTTTAGATGTAGATCAAAGTTAAGTTAACTTAGGTTCACTGATCATTTTTTTCTTAATTTGATGCAAATACAATCATTTTACCAGCCTCACAAAATAATGATTTGCACGTGAGATGATTCACAAACAGCCTGAATTATTAATTATCAATTTAGAAAAAGAAGGCCATGTTTTGTCATGGGCCACCTCTATATCAGCTTTTGTTTAAGTTATACTTGTAAGAATTATTTACTCTATGTCTTTACAACACATCCTGCTGGACAGAATAGCTTTATATGTTTACCCTATTGTAGCAGACTATACATCCTATTAAAATGTCAGTGAAGGCACAGTCGGGGCGATTTTCCAATTCCACTCTGACAAGGAGCGCAGCGTTTCCACACTTTGTTAATGCTCAGAATGAACACAGATGACAATGTGTTCACACCTTTTAAACCCTGGAAATCGCCCCTCGTGCCAAGCCTGCTTCCACCAGTAAACATCCTTATCTGTGTGTTTTTTTCTCCCTAACGCATACATATGACAATACAGACAAAAGTCATAGAGGTTCGCGGAAAGTATGAATATTCTAGACAACTGTAAATCAAGATTTGCCTTTCATTAGAGGACTTTGAATTATTTATTAATCCCTCCTCCAGATAGCTTATCTTTCTGCTGCTTTAGGTTTGGATTGCTACTCTGGAGCTGAGCCCTCTTCACTCTGGGGCTGATTAAAAAGCGAGTGAACGGCACTGGTAACCTTGGAAAATAATTGGGTTGTTTTTCAGTGTGTGCCAAAGAAAGCGAATTGTAATAATCTCCTTCGACTCACAATTTTTCCTCCATTATTTTCACTTACGTCGCAGATTAATCAAAATATGGCGAGGAACTCACAAAAGCCAGTGATACCACACACCCACACACACACATAATAAAGAAAAGGTAAAGACTACCACTTTTAATAGTATATAATACATTTATTAGCAAAGAGAGAAATAATTGGTGTTAACAGGCCATCCTAAGGACTTAATTAATATCTTTCTAAAGGCAAAATATGACTTTGGGCATGTCCTGGAGGTTGTTTAGTATGCTGCCTGCTTGCTTGCTGCTTTAAAAAGCTCATGTTGTGCTTGTCTCTGGGGTTGTGCTGCTCTGTCCTCTAATTGGCTGCAGTGGACAGCGGGGCGAAGCTGCCATCGTGGGTCGAGCTCACGGCTGGGTTCTGTGTTCCTGCGAGGAGGCATAAGAAATGGACAGAAAGTATTGGATGAAAGGCTTCTTAACAATAGGTTAAAGTGCTGAGTGTTTGGGAATGTGTGTGTGTGTGTGTGTGTGTGTGTGTGTGAGTGTCTCCACCAGATTGTAAATGGAAAAGGCTTGTTAGTTTGTAAAAGTAGAGTGGGTGGTTCACCTTTGACTCTTCTTAGAGAACAAAAAGCCCTGCTCAAAATTCTTATTAAAAATATCTACGATCAAACTGGAAGATATTGCAGGTCTGTGTCTCTTTTCATTTATTACACTTTTAATTACATCTGTTTAAATGATATAATAGTCATTTTATTTGCCTCATGCTATGCTTTTTTTTGTATGTTGTTTTGCATAATAATTTTGCGACATGATTTTTAAGTGTGCTATATAAATAAAAATATCGTTATCATTATTACGGAGCACATTTAGTTTAATTACTCCATGTTTAAATATTTATGAGTCATTTGAACAAAATTAGAGATTACAGCGAAAAAAAAAAAAAAAAAAGCTCCGTAAAAGTTTCACATCCGTCAGTGCTGCGTTCATTGAAAAATGTATTAGTAGACGTCATGTGCATGGCAGTTGTCTTTATCATTTTCATCCTCCACAGCACTGCCTGCTGGTTCATATCATCCTTTTCTCAATGCGAGATCAGCAATATTCCCCAGCGCTTCTAATATTTGTTAATCAAGTCCATTATTAATATGTCTGCGGGGTAATTATGAATGTCATTTACTCTAATCAAATCCCTGTGGATGTTTCATTTTCTATGATAAACACTATTGGGGGGGAACTGTAATATTTTATTTTTATGAAGAAAAGAAAAGAAATTGAAGCAAGAGACAATATTCTGCATGTGTGCACACACACAAACGCACACATGCATATACATACAGAAGGAGTCTGATATATAAAGAGTAATAAAAGAACAATTGGAGGAGAACCTCTGCTCAGAAAGTGAGCATGTGGCACAGAGTTAATGAGTTTGATGAAGCAATAAAAATCAATTACTAGATAATGATATGCAAATAAACACAGTTAGAATTCAGTCCGCGAGTGCTGGTGTTTTCATGGAGGAAATTATGGATCAGAGATGGTGGAAATAGGTGATATCTTCTGCGCTGTGGTTGGAAAAAACCCCGAAGTCTGTATTTTCAGTGAAATGAAGGAATTCTTGTAGTCCAATATCAACTCACAACATTTGTATAAATTTTGCCATTGCCCTTTTTGGTTAATTTTTATTGATTTATTTAAAAATATGTCACTGTCACATTATTTATATACTATATACAATATAAGTATTGTGTTTTATTTTGCAATAATAACCGTAGCCCATTCTGTGAGTGTGAGATCAACCAGAATAGCCTTATAATTTCATCTAATTTTGCCAAAATAAACAATTACGAGCAAATTGTAATTAAATTTGCCCCTTTTCAGCCTTGTGACCTCACAGCATCCAGAAAAAAAGTAATTAGAGCTCATTTCAGATTTCCCCAACTGCTTTTTCAATCACTATTAAACTGCCGAAAGTGTGATTTGTGTTTTACTGAGTTGATTTCTTTTTGACCACTCAGGTTCCAAAGAGTAAAGCCAGACTTTTATTTTTCTCTTCAAAAGACCTGATGATGTTCTTTTTAAGACATCTTGGGAAGCCACTGTTTTACTGTTCAAGTTTTTATGGAAAAAAAAAAATTATAGGATAAATAAATAATAAGTAGTTAACTACACTGTGGATTATTTTTTTTCTCCCATCCTCTCCACCTTTTGAGTCACCAGCCACTGGTATACAGTATAAGAATATACAATATAGGTAAATAATGTATAAATAAGTAGGCTACATGCATATGCAAGTATGCAGAATATGCACAAAGGTGTCAGTGCAGTAATCTAATAAACACACTGAAAATGCACATTCACAAACACAAAATGACTATGATATACTGCACATTAAAGTTCATGTAAATTTTATATTTCCACATTTTTTTTCGTGATATGAAGTGAATTATCAGGTTTTAAAATATTGGTCTTGAGGATGAAGGTGGAAGGGTCCATCATTCATCATGTTGCACCTTCACAATAATACAAATGCATTTACATATGTGATTAAATACTCACTTAGAGTCTTTTTAAGTATTTTTTTCTTCACCAAAATACTGTGTAAACCACAGCGGTATTTAAACACATCCTCGTGGCTGTACTTACAGTGGATAAACGCAAACATCAGCTCGCTAATTGCGGCATTGATTACATGAAACCATCGTCAGCGTGTAATTGTGCCATTGATTGTATGAAACCACGGCTGAGGCTGATGGAAATGTGCAGTCACATTGCAGTATTCTCACAAAATAACCCCAAAATACCGCCCATTTTTTACCTGTAACCTGTATTTGTACACACACATGCGTGACCGAGCCGATCAGTATCCCTCAGTTTATATGGAAGTGGAGAAAATAGTCTTGTCCTGTTTATTTGTATGTCTTAAGCCCACTTAGGCCTTTAATAAGGTTTATGAGTTTAAAAAAGGGTGCTAGATTCCTTGCAACAACAAAATCAGTCATTCTGATTGCAAAAATCCCCCCATCTTGAAAAGTGACATTAAGCCTATTTCGCAGGATCCCACTGCTAAACAACAACATTACCATATGGTTGAGGTCCCTCTTCTCACAGCTCTAAGCTGAGTCAAGGGTTCCCTTTGAGAAAATGCTGTTCTCAAAATTCAGTTTTAGTGTCTAATCAGACTTCTGTAATTGTCCCAATTTACATTAAACAGAGAAAACTGGGTTTACTGACAGGAGGGTTCTCCCATCAACACTAGGGGGCGATATGTGTCGTTTTAAGGCTCCTTTCTGGTTGATCTAGTATATTGTCCCAAGCCTGTATTTTTACATTCCTGTATTTTTTTGAAAATGAATTTTCGCATACTATGCATGTTACTGATCTGCTGGTTTTTGCATTATTCTTTTGCGACTGGATTTTTTGGGCGTTTTTGTTCCAGTGTCATACTCCAGCGCAGGAGGGCTGTAGAGAACGCTCATATGCATTGTCTTGTTTAACTACAATTGAGGTGTATAGTGTCTGTAAATAATGAAAAAAATTGCATTATTTTGGTGTCTTATCGGAATTGGAGAATTGTGTTTTAAATAAACAGATACTAGTACATCCACTTCAATTGTCCAGTTTACACGGGTTAGGAAAATATGTCTTTTTTACAAGTGTTTTGTAAACATACTGACTGAAGCATTTTGAGGTGAAGCGGGGTTATTCTTAACTGAGAAAGCCCTGAATTGTTTGAGCAAATACAGCTGCCAGTCAAAACCCAAATGAGGGGACACATCAGCTGGATTCATAGGATTTAATGACAAATGCGTCATCATAGTTGCTGAAGAGCAACAGGCATCGTGATGGATAAGGACATTTATGGCTCAGCTAGTGTGGCCAACATTTCACATATCCCTACTGGGAAATTCTTTTCTCCTGCTCCAATTGCTTTTAGAAAGGCTTTTAAAATCACGACTGAATAGTAGATTACTTTGAGAATTTGTCCCTAAATTGACCAATTAGGACCACCTTTTAGCCTCGGATGGCTTTGTGAATATGGTACCCCATTCATGATTATTTCATGGACTCTTATTTGGACTCATGAATAATCTACGAGTCATAAGACCGGGAGTTTGGCTATTTATGCATGTGTGTGTGTGTGTGAGTGTGTGAGTTCACGCGGGTTTTTGAGTTCATGTCCTTGCCGGCACAAAGGAGTGAGAGAGACAGATTTGAAGATGTCTGCTGTGGGAATATTGTTAAAGACAAAAGACAGCAAAAGACAGTTAAATCAGCTATGCTGCTGACCCCTAAGCCTTGTGGGTAAATTCTGATTCACAAACAGTCACAAGTGCACAAAAGGCTGCTCACGTGTCGGCGGAAGCAATAGGCGTGTGTGTTTAATAATGCATCAGCCTGTCCCTCTTTCCTCTTTTGTCTTTCAGAGATTAGGCAAAGTTCCAGAGACTTTAGTCACGAACTCAGACTTTATTCTATGGTGCTATGTATAACACACACACACACACACACACACACACACACACACACACACACACACACACACACACACACACACACACACACACACACATATGCTGTATACCTAATATCCAGTTCTAGTTGTATGCATGATGCAAAGAAAGGACTTAGATGCTTAATTGAACCTCTGTTATTGATATAAAATGTAAAAAGACAAACATACCAGTGAATATACTGTCAGTTATACAAAAAAAAAATGAATTTAGATCCAAAATCAATGCCTTTGCCCAAGAATGGTGTATTTGTCTATTAGTGTTTTTTTACTGTGGTTTAATAGGCTCTGAAAAAAAAGAGTCCAAAAGGTAAAAACAAACCCAGCAGCCAGCTCTGCACAATCTCACCAATCAAGTTTTAGATGTTTATGAATCACCACAACAACAGCAGTAGTGGTGTGGAAAACTGTTTTATTATTTGGCTGGCAAAACCCAAAACTACAGCAGCAGCAGCAGGCACATATTTCCTTGACAGACTAAGGGATGCTGAGGGCTATTAACTGATACTAGATTTCTTCTATGTGTGAGAGAGGGCATGTTGGTTAAAGGCCGGTGTATTAAATACTGAATGACATACTGGGATTTTTAACCATGTGCTTTTGAGTGTAAAGATCTTGACTTTGTTTCTGTTTCCTCTCCTGGAACCAAACCTGATCTCTCACTCTCATTCTGGCGGTAGAGCTGTGGTGAAGGGATCTGGCTTGTGTGGTCAGTAAATCACCCACGGATGAAACCATCAATCCATATGTCACATGTCTGTCTGTGTCTCATTAAAAGATAAGGAATGTAGGAGGAAAAGCTGAAGGCTCATATTGACTCATCATGTTCATCACTCTGTGTGTGTGTGTGTGTGCGTGCGTGCATACATGCGTTTAGGAGGAAGAGTCGAATCCTACGTGACATCTATGTTAATACCCATGTTTCCTGAGGGCAGGAAAGCATATTATGGTATGCACATACAATTAGAGGTCTTGACAGGGCAGTTTATTTGCTTGTAATGTGTTGCTTTCAGTCTTCCTGGCAGGCCCAAGGCAACGGCCCGAGCGGCTGTATTCATTTTCCCTGCATTGTCTGTCCGGGCGCATACAGGTTTGACGTTATTACAGTGCAGAACAACAGCAGACAAACTGCTCCATCTTGTTTATTGCCGCTGCTGTATGAATTACTAGTAACTATGTGTTGGTAATTTCACAATTCCGCTTGAATTGTAGGTTTAAACGCTCCTTTATGGGTTCAAGGAGTTTTAAAGGCCCCTAAACCAATTCAAGCCGCATGATAGTACAAGCTAAACTGCTCTGTCAACAATCCGAAAATGCAAAACCCCTTGGAGATTTGATGAATGCAATATTATGTGGGTCGTAAGCTGCGGCTGTTGTGACGCGGAATGAGTGTGGAATAATATACGGTAAGTGTTGCTATATTTTATCCTCCTCCGTTGAGGCTTTTTCTGCACCGGTGGTTCCGCCGTTCATCTCCCAGGAACTACCATCCTGTCTCCCAGCACGTAAGTCCTTTTAATGACTCGCCTCTCACTTTCTGTGTGACAAGATAATCAAAGATGGAGGTTTGCTATTAAAGAGAGCTTTTAATTAGTTTTGTCAAAGACGTCAGACTGTGGATGTGATCATAATGAGCTCCCTCTCATCGAATAGGGCCGGCCTCTCTATCGGGGCAGCAAACAAAACATAGTGGTGCCACTTAAATTAATTATTAACTATTTAATTGAAGTAAATTAATTAAATGCCGCTCTATGAGAAATTTATCTACTCAGCACCCACAGCTTACCCGACCAGAAGAATAAAGGGAGGCCCTACAGGAAGTACCGCAGTGCCTCTTTGTTACCATGTCTTGGTAGAGCTGCATTCACACACTCTGACTGTGGTGTTTTTTGTCTAAATTTAACATGAACTCCATCTCAGTAGTGCTTATTCCAGACTTACAATCTCACCGAGTGACAGAGAGTGAGTGGATTTCGTTGTGTGGCTTGCTGTAGGTTTTTAAAAATACATTAGAAATAAATAAATGGCATAATAAATACATTAATGTGTATACAGATGCTCCAATTTATTTCATATCCCATATAGTTTCCCATACAATTTATTTATTAAGAAACTTATTGCGTTACTATATACTTGATCCAAACAATATGAGTGCAGCCATTTAAAAGGTCACATATACACTTGGACAAATATTATTTTTTACAATATTCCTTTGAAATTATTTTTCAAATTGTAGAAATTTGTGACTTGGTGCACGTGAAAAAATAATGTACCATTTGAATACTACAATAATAATACTTTAAACCAACGATTAACTATCTCAGACGTAGTGACGTCAAGTACTCATTCAGGACACCTCAGTAAATTACAAGCCTATAGTTTTCCAGGGCAACAGAGTGTGCTATAGGTCAGATAATGATGGATCTGCAGAAAGCTGCTGGAACCATCTTTACCTAACTTTAACAGTGTGTTGTGCAATATAAAATCGCATTGAGTATGTATTACAGCTGGAGCTCTGTGGATTCTGATGGTGCTAAAACCTTTTTTTGTTTTCACTTAAGGTGGTGGGCAGTACCTGCCATGTGGTTTTGAGGTTTTAGATTTCTTTAATCATTTCTTCTACATCTTAATATTAGACCATTAAGCCAAATATTGCTAGTAGGAGTAGAAAGTGGTGGTTTTGAAAGATTTTGCACCTCCCTTTTTTTGGCCTCTGCCTAGTGGCCTTTCAGCCATCCCAAACACACCATCGGATTTGTCTAAATTCAGTCCAACAAGTGCATTTTGAATTATTTAAATTCTCAAATGGACACTTTAAGTGCTTGTGCCGTCACAACGAGAGCGGTTCTTATAAAATTCTCCACTGTGAAACCCGTGAGATTGACCTGCTGCTGACGGTCTGAATCAGGGTTGCATGCCTCCTCTGAACGCGTGCTCGGATGTATCGGCTATTGATTTATATTTAAAAGTCCTACGGCTACAGTGCAGCTTTAAATCATTGATTTATAGTGAGGTTCACTTCCATTTGTCTAAATTGGTTTCGAGAAGTAAAAAGAAAAAAAGAAAGTCAGTAATTGCATCAAGCTTTTAAACAGACACCTTTATTGTTAGAGGATAACATGGCTCGTGGCGGGGTGAACGCCAAAGAAAGTCAGTAATTGCATCAAGCTTTTAAACAGACACCTTTATTGTTAAAGGATAACATGGCTCGTGGCGGGGTGAACGCGTCCCACCTTCCTGGCAGCGCCGCCACTCGCTCGCCGAGATGCCGGTGCAGCGTAGCGCGGCGAGTCACGTCATCGTGGGCGTTGATGGTTTTTTCACGGCACTTTTGTAAAAGAACATCTTCATCCTCCTCGTCCTCTACAGACGGACGCTTATCGATCGCTCGCATCTCCCTTGAAATTAAAATCCTACCAGGAAGCTCCAAGCAATCGATCATCTTGCACGAGAGCGCGGGATTGCTGTGGGTGGACAGATGGGGATTCAGAGTTTACGTTATTGGGCAAGTTCACAATTAAATGCACTGACACACACACACACACACACACACACACACACACACACACACAAACACACACACACACAATTGATCAGTTTGACTAATGGGTTTGTATTGATCTGTCTGTAGATAAACGTGATGATATCTCGCAGTAGGCGGGGGCCAATTATTTCTTCCGTGCGGCGCTCGTTCTCTCACGGAGACGCCAGTTGTTATGTTGCTCCGAAGGCGTTGGAGGCGACGTTGACTGAGAGTCGAGTCTGTTTTTTCTGTTTTTTTTTTGCTTTTATTGCATCAGTTGTTTTATTAGGTTTGTTGTGCAGAATCTTTTCATATTTCATCACTCGTGTTTGTCTTCACCTGTGTTTCATCAAAGCACAAAAAGAAAGTTAGCTGAAAAAAAAGTGAGTAAAGTTTCCACTCTTGCAGGATCTTCTGCATCGCTTCGTGTGTCTAAAACACTGCATTCCACCGCTTTGTCCCTGGCTGTTAACCCGCTGGTTGTTGGGGACCTGCGACGGTTCAGCAAAGTTCTCTGCTGGAGGACGAGGGTTTGTGGTGGAGAGAAAAAAGCAATCAGTGGTCAGATGGGGGAAAAAGACCTCAACAAGTCTGCGAGAAAGGCAGGGGGAAGTGATACAGAAAGAGAGAAGATGTTTAATTTAGCACCAGGTTTCACCGAGACACTTAATCTCCTTCAATCCTAGTGGAAGGTGAAAGCAGGGCAGCGCGGGGCGTGAGGCTTATTGACTCGGCCAGATGGAGATCCCACAAATGGCCACTGATGTTTGCCCCTCTGCCCAGTGAATAACACTCATAGGTAGATTTTTAATATATATATATAGCTCTGTGAAAGGACATAAAGGAATATCTACTGAGCTGTAGTCATAGCCCATCAGTAAAACAAAAAAATGTTTTGGCTAAATGTAAATTAACAGCCATTTAATGGTTAACAGCCCAGTTAAGTATCCCCCCGGTCATTTGGAAGGCAATTTAACAGTGATGGATAAAGCGGTGCGTTTCATCCTAATGCGGAGATTATCACCAGTCGCCCCCAAATATGTGTGCAGGTGACTTGTTCCTCCTGTTTATTCTGGCTATTAGAAGATCACCTTCAAGTGCTTGCTCAGTGTAAATTTTGGGGAGTAAATCCACAGTCACTTTGTGCAAAAATGCAGTTAAAGGTGTATGTGAAACCTACAAGCCTTCAGCACTTTAATAAATTAACAAAAACAGGGACATTAGCACTGTAATGTTGAAAAAGATCTAGCTAATTTGACTAATTTTGAAAGATAAACTGTCAGATGAACCTTTTAATATATTTTTGCACAGAAGAAAGCTTGTGGATTTTGGCTTTCATCACCTACACTTTTAATCATCATTTAAGCCCCTGACCTGTTGCATGGAGGAAGGGGAACTAGATCATTACATAGTGCTAGAATCATGAAGGCCACATATGTCATTTAAAGTCATGAAATTATTCTGCACAGATACAGCAGGTAATATAGTGGCCTGTTCTGCAGCAGATTTTTCTTTTGTTTTATATTTTCCTAAACAAAGAAAAAGAAAGGCTTCCTACACAGAAGAGGGATGATGACTAACATTGTGAGTCCTGAAAGTCTCTCGAAGCAGTCTCCTGTTAGCATATGGTGAAATAAAAAAAACAAACAGATGGCACCATAGAGAAGAACGGGCTCAGTAATATTACGGAATAGGAGAAGAATGGGTTGGTGTGGGACAGACAGAGACAGGTGAGATGCACCATAAAAAAACAATTTCCTCCTGATGTGGTTGTATGGTACAAACAGTCATAGCTTGGCAACTATAAGCAGACTGTGAACGAACAGCTGACAGGCCACATTCGTAGGCCGCATCTCTCTTTTATTCCGACAGAAAAAGGGAGAATTAAGTGAGCCCGCTAGTCAGCTGTTGTCTCAGTTCCTCAAGAAAGCTGTTTTATCACGGGCCCGGGGAGTCATCAGTCACTTGTCGTGCTGCGTTCAGGATCACAGCTGATCTTTTACAGGTGAGTCAACACTCACCCACAGCAGCCGCCCGCCTTCTTTAAGATAGACACGCACAAAAAAAAGAAATTTCCAGGAAATCTTTTTATCGCCTTGTTGAACAAAGTGCACTTAGTCTTTATTTAAAACTGTAGGTTTTTGCAGATTTTCGCTCTAGTTTGGTGTATTTTCTACGGAGAGCTTCTGCTGTAAGCGTGGCGAGGAATAATCTATGTTGAATAGACATGAGTTATCACCCTCACACCCCATATTGGCCTCTATGCCTAATTACCCACCCAGTATGCTTACACAGGTGCTTGTGGGACTTTCCCTTACAATAAAGCAAAGGTAATTAACCGATTCCCAACACGCGCACGCACCCACACACACACACACACAAGCATACACGCAAACACACACACACACACACATACTTTGATCTGAACATAAGAGGGACAGTTGCATCTGTCCCATATGGTCGTCAGCCACATTGAGCTCTAACTCCACGCTGCACGGTGCATGATGCTGTGTTTCTTTCCCCGTTTTTGATGCTACACAACACATTTATGCTGTTATTTTCACGCACACAGTGGACTATTTTTCTAGTTTTGTTGTTTTGCACAAGGCGTTTAAAGATGTTCTCGCCGCGCTGCCTCTGAAGTTTCCTTCATTTGCTGTCGGGAAAGCTTCATTTTCCATCTGTGCAGCAGGCGGGGGGGGTTTCGGTGCCTTGCTCAAGGGCGCTGCAGCGGCGGGAAACGCTCGCTGACGTGACGCCTGATCCTGTAGGCTCCCCTGCCGCCCCAGATGAAGCGAGCCCCCCGGAGGTGACGTCACGCTGCACCTGCTGCTGTCTCCTCTCCGCCGGGAGGGAGCGTGGGGGGGGTTCATACAGCGTGGTGGAGGTGCAGATGGCCGACAGAGCAAAATGCCTCGTGTGCCTCTGTTTGCAAAACCACTGAGTCACATAATGTGATTCACAAATGACTGCCTATGATTTTCTTCTGTGCCAAAGGAAACAAAAAGACGCAGCATCTGTTCATCTCACGGTCTGCCTGTTGAAGTCCTCGGACGCAAATCTATTTGAATCACAAACAGCCTATATCTGCCCGTGTGACCCAGAGCGGCTTTTCAGCTGACTCAAAAGAACACTTTATAGACCGCAGTATGGCTCTTGGAGTGCGTGCCTCATCCAGCACCATGTGGTCCTGAACTTTTTTTGTTCAAAGGTTACACATTTATAGCGTTTTATCATCTACAGTCAAGTGCAACTTCAAGCAATTCATCATATTACGCTGCGAGCGCGGTGATGAGCCCACGGAGACGCATCACCCGAGCTTTTAAAGTTTCCGTTTTATGGGCCGAAATGTCACTGTTTAGCTTCAGTCTCATCGCTGTCGTAATCTTGTAGCTACGTTTGGCCACAAGGTCTCATCGTCCCCTCTAATCTGTTTGATAGGCCTCTTAAGCAGCGTTCAGTCACAATGATACTATCACATTCTGCTCAGATGTTTGACTTCAACGCGGTTGCTGCAGAAACGCTTCAACTTTGCTATTGTTCTGTTTGGAAACAGCGTGTTACCATTTTATAAATGATTCTGCAATTCATAGAGGGCCCGGATGGTGCAAAAAAAAAAACATTCAAGGTGTACAAAACGTTGTATTTTCTAGTTTCCCTTCAGTGTAATAGATAGCTATGACAGATGTAACAAAAGTCGCACCGGAGGGGGTTTCCCAGATGTGGTCAGGCAAAAGGAAAGCACGCTGATATATCGGTGTGCTTCAGAGTGGAACATCTATAAGATGCACTTGACAGATGGCTGACAGGAAGGTGCACGATGCTACGGAGCAGAGTCATGGCCAAGAAGCTAAAAAACGTGTGAGAGAGTAGGCTATTATTGTCTGAATAAATGTGACTTGTGCTTAGATCCAGGATCCTGTGACTGCAGCTGGAGAAGTGCGTCTCCATGGACATTTACATTTTAGATTACATGTACTTTATATATCACTCAATGGGAAAATGTATTTTTTGCAGCAATTATAAAAGAAAGACACAGGAAGTAGAGGAGGTTTTAAATCAGAACCCACTTTGGACTTTGCACTTTGGGTCATAGCTATTAATTATCAGGTCCTGAATGGATGAAATGAGGCTTTCAATGACATGAAAATCCATTGAAAATTGCTGATTTTAGAGCTCTGTGAAGTGTAGGTAACCCGCTGTGTTGCATCTAAATAGAAGAAATAGATCATGATAAATCTATATAGTGTTACCTGCTGCTAATGCTCAATGATCTTTGGTGAAATATAATTATGATGCCAAATCAAAAAAATACTGCTGCGTTTCCTTCTTTGCTGGTTCTGGGTACTGGGGAGAAGTTTCGGTTCACTGAACTTTTTATACACAACAGGTAAAATATTCCACAGTCTGACCATACTTACCCATCAGCATCCAGCCCCAGACTTCTGAAGAAGAAACAAGTGAGAAGCGGAAAAATGGATCCACTGCTTTACAGTCACTCCTTTCCACAGGATAGTGGATGGGGAAAAAAGACTTTCGAGCCTAAAAGCATCACATGACTGACGCCATACTTACTTGTGATTCAACAGTTTGGCTACTCATGAATCTGGCTTCAATGCCTGGGCCTGTTCCTGCTTCCAAGACATTTGGCTGATGCCATCCGCCGACAAAGTGTGAATCCCAGCTACACTTCTACTGTGCCATTTCCCCATGTCTCGCATTTAGCCAATATATATATTTTTTGGTTGTTCATTTTCACCTGTTTTGACACATGTCCTGTTATGTTAAGTCATTTTAGAGTCTCACAAGGTGACACAGGGGTCTTTTAGATATTTTAAGCATTTAGTTGTCTTCATTTTTCTTTATTTGTTTATTAAAATGACCTTAGTAGTATGTGTTTCTATGGTCGCAGCAGTCTGCTCCTGCACCTGATCATGAAGTAACTGCTCATTGTGCTCTCCCCTGCGTCGCGTGTATCATGCCAATTAAAACTTTGAGTCATATGCACAAAAAAACAAACACTTTCAGAACAAAACAGGGAGAGAAGTGACCGTGCCAGATAAACAAAAAGTCTCCAAGTGTTATGTTTCCATGACTGCACACCTACAGCGCTGCTCTTATTTATGAAAGTAATTTCAATCACGTATGAAATCTTGAGAGGGAAGACAACAGCCTTGTGCTCTGGTTTGTGTTATTTTTAAAAGTTTAAAAGAAAAAAACAAAAGAAAATGTGATGTAAGATCCCTGCTTTTTGCCTCGTCGACTGTTGTAGCTGGAATCATGTGCGTGAGTGCATGGGTGGACCTGCATGTGGGTGAGAGTGTGCAAGGTATAGAAATAAATTGCTGCTTGTAGGTGGAGGTTAAATTCTGGGTTTAATGCATAAAGAGTCAGTATGAGAGGAGGAATGAAAATAAATGTAGTGCAGCGTTTCCAGAGGATCACCATGTGCTCATTAGCATACTTGACCCGGCATGACTCCATTTGGACAAAGGCAAATGCTTTTTTTTTTTCCCTGTGCACTAATCATAGACCACAGACTGATTTGTAGCCCTGTGATATAATAGTTTAGAAAGTAAAATACGAAATTGGACCTGAAATACCATAAAGTTACCCCATCACGGTTTGCTTTATGATTAGTTTACTGTTCTGTTACAATAACGGCGAGCAGGGGGCTGACAATGAACGGAGAAAAACGGCCAATAAAAAGTCGCAGGGGTGTGGAGAGTGAAGAAAGGACGGAGCACAAGGGCAGCTGGGAGGAGGAGGAGGAGAGGAGCATCGATGAGCAGAGACACGCATGAGAAGGAGGAAAAATGGACAGCAGGATGCCTTGAGGATAGTGGTTGTAGACGGTGTAAATCTGACTTAATGGGCAGAAAAAGGTCCATAACAACCTCCTGCTGCACACACACACACATGCCCAAGTGAACGCACACACACACGCACTAATGTAACTTTCTTTCTGTGGGTGTGGTTGTGTATGTGGCTGTAAAAGAGCATGAAGCAGGCGGCGGGGGGGTGGGGGGTTGGGGGCTGCGTGAGGTGTTTTTTATGCAAAAAGACAAGGTGTATTTTATGTGATGGCAGATTAATGATTCTTACTGTAATTGACGATGTGTGATCAAAGATATCTGGTTGGGCAGTAACGCTGCTGCGGAGAGTTCGTTAATAATAAATGCGCTCCTCGTTTTATTTCACTTTGCTCCCAGCTGCAGTAGATTACTAAGTCGCCCTTTTTTTTCCCACTCTTGAATATATATGTGGCCTGGAATATTTCCATCTCGTGTAGGCTTTTATTATGTGTGTGTGTGTGTATGCGCATGAATTTCTGCTTAGGTCACATTGGGAGACCAATCTCAGACTTGAAAGCAGCTGACACACTATATCATTGCATTTGGTTACAGATGTTAACGCGAGTTGAATTAAATTATTGTAACGGCCTCCAACGTGATTTGAGCGTTTGACAGGATCATAAAGAAAGTGTGTATATTCCGCTCCTTAGCTCCTAATATATCTGAAAAAGAGCAGATTTCATTGTCTGGGGAGTGCAGAGTGCACATTATGCACACCAGGACATCAAAAGTGATAAAGTTTGTTTATGCAGATAGAGGAGAGAAATCAACTGCGCTTAAAATGATTTAACTTGATGGGCTAAATGATGGCAATTGACAGTTCAGGGTTCATAAATTTAATTTTTTTCCGGGGAAACTTGGTTGTACCCTGGCACAGATGAACGGCAGCGAGGCTACACCCTCGGGATGATGTTCCGAGTAGGCTGAAAAAGTGCTTATTTCAGTATAATCGAGATGTGAGTGTGAGTGTATGTCCATAGGGAAAAGATGTTCTGAATACTACATATTGCTTTAGAGAACTAGACGCTGCTAGTGTGTGTGCACAGATTCATTTATTATTATTGAAAAATAAATGGATTTTCTGAGAATACTGCCACTGACATAAATAAAGATAAAGCAGACCATAAGTGACTTGGATGCAAAAGGATTCATTAATATTCATGTATCTATATGTACATAGATAGCAGCAAAGGTTAAACCCACTACTTTGGATATGATGATTACTTGAAAGTAGGTCATTAATGTAGTGGAAATGTGCAATTATTTTGAAATTGTTGGTGTCTTGGTGTCTTATGACATAAAACGGAGGGACTACTACAAAAACCAGGATGCATCGCACGTCTCATCCAATCAGCATCCAGTGCACAATATGTTGATGATACCTGGGTGGTGACTAGTGCAGTTTCACAAACAAAGCAAGCAGCATTTATTACTTGTTGGAAGCTTGTTTTCATGCATAGATTGAACTGCAGAACAGAATTTTGCTGTGTGTGTGTTTTAATTGCTTGTTTTTTGTATTGATTTATTCTTGTAGATTGAGATTAAGCACGATTTTCATGACAGCGTTAGGGTCAATTTTTAGAATTGGGTTCAGGGTAAAGGTTTATAAAGGCTTTAGGGAATTCATTATGTCAATACAGGTCCTCACTTATGTAGGAATACGTGTGTGTGTGTGTGTGTGTTAGGATTGCAGCGCTGTTTAGATGTAATCCATTATGCTGATGTGGCCTTTGTTCTGTGTAATCTTTCAAAATCAAAATCATAGCTGATGAACATGGAATTTCAAAGAGGACAGGCTGGCTAATTGAAAGATGAATGATAAGAATAATAATACCACTCTGTTTATTGATTGTGTTTTAGAAATTGCCCCTGAATTCAATCTGAAGTTTTAGACAGTGATGGTGACTTCTGGGGACTGGTACATATGCAAGTTGTTTCTTAGGGAGTTGAGCTGACCCGTATCCCATAGTGAGGATTTGATGATAGTGATGAACATGACGTGTGAGTGGTAGGAAGTTTCTCTATTATTGTGCAACGCGGCACAGACAAGTGCAACCAAACGAGACAATGGCAGAAGTGACTTAATTAATTAAGTGACACCTGACAAAAACCGTGCTTGCATGCAATATTTACACAACACAAACTCAGCACAAAGTTTTGATGAAAATCTTGTTGAAATTCCAATGTACAGTATTTCAACTGCTTAAACTCAGTGATCAGCGTTGGTATTGGACAGGAAATACAAGTTGAGGCATAGTGAATTCCTGGCACCAAAAACCTTATACTGCTTCAGAGATGAATTTACATCACTGCAAAAGTCAGCCCGTCCTCATTTTTCACTTAAAGACGAACGACCGCGTGAAAACAGAGGGCTGAAGAGTTAAATCATGTGTGTTTTTATTAAGTGTCGCCAATAGTTCGGTGATACATCCTGACTTTTTATTTTTTTATCTTCCATCATTCTTGTCCTTATCTCCTGAACTTTATGTTCCCGTCAACAGGAACGTGACTTGCACTCTTCTTATTCTGTTCTTCCGGCTCTGAGTCATCTAACATTCTGCTCTGCGTGTCCATGGTCATGTACGCCGTGCCCTTCTTTTTTTTCCCCCTGGCTCCCTGATTTCTCATTCTCTGGTGTGTGTGTGTGTGGGTGTATTTGTTCCTCTTTTAATTCCTGTAGGAAACTGCTTGTGATCAATCTCATAAGATAATATTACACATACATATTGATGAACTGAGATTAAAGCACAGATGTGGAATTTAATGCTGATTAAAAAAATAACTACAAAAAAGATATGGAATATGTTCTGTTCTGCATGTTGCAAAAATGGATTATTCTATTCTTTTGTGTCTCATTTGCAGAGTCTTGTGCTTCCTTACTCTCACACACAAAAAATTTGAACCTTCAAGGAGTCCTTCCTTGAGAAATCTCTGTCAGGCGCAATCAAAAGAAGATGAAGAAAACGTGACCTATTTTGAGTGTTGGACCCGTGGCAGCAGACATCACGGATAACAAGCACGCGTTGAACTATCATGAGTAAGATGGCGCTGCGGATGGCTGCCTCGCTACTCAGCGCCGTCTTTTCCAGCCTTTGATTGCTCAGCTTTTAGCTTTTAGCTCTCTGATCCCATTCACACCCGGGACCGACTGGTTCAACTTTTTTTTAGTTTGAACTATCTACACTGTCTACACTTTTGACTTGTTTGCATTATTATTTTTATACCTATTTTGCGATGGAAAAAAAAAAAACAGAATCAGAATTACTGATGTGGAGCTGATTCTGAGTGAAATGAGACAGCCTCGGTGCCAGCAGCCTTTAATGGATTTTCACAAACTCTGTCTGAGAGTCCATGGTATTTAAAATTTTAAGTCCTATGTACAAAAAAACAAACTGAATGTCTGGATTTTGGATTCATTTAATTGATACACTGTACATGTAAGAGTAAAACAGAATCAGTAGACATAATTGATTAAGTGATTAATTCCACTAAGATTAAAATGTGGCATAAAACAAACTGTCGTGCATATAAATACAAAGCAGATATTTCTGCTTTCAGGCTCAGATGTGATTCTTGTGTTTATGAGTTTCATTCAAAGCAGCAGTCCTCATCGTTAAATTCCCTGGCTCTCTGGAAACCTCCGCGCGTGGACTGACTGCGTATGAGTGACATTTCTGGGCTATTAACACCATTGCCGATACCGTTTTAAAAGACAAACCCGATGATGAATTTTAAAGAAGTTAATCTAATAACTTGACATTTAAACCTCTCATTCAATGCAATACCCTGCAGCTCTGTCTTCAGTGAAATAGCTCATGTATGAAACAACAGCTCATGACACAGATTGATAAAGTCCTGTATTTCTCTTCGTTGTGTTGGTTCCACTGATCGTCATCATTGTAAAGACTTGCTCTCTAAATCCTGACCATGCAGAGTCAGTTTTGCAGCCAACAGTAACCGACTATTACTGTAATGAAATGTTCAGACCACATCAATCTAAACTCATAACAAGGAACCAGAGCTAATGTCACATTTGATTTGGAGCCTTGGAATGAAATTCTTTTCGGTGCTCATCATTTTAAATAAACATACTTCAATAGGTTGTCAGTTCAACATGTTTTCACCAAGGAAGTCTGATGTTGTTAGCAAAATTTATTTTGTAAAATAATCAATCAACTGTATGAATAATATTCTAGATCTATGATAGACCCATAGTTATTCATGTTATTGGTACAACCTAGATAAATGACAGTTACCAAGGTAAATGCTATATTGTTTGTAGAGACTAAAGGTGCTCTTTTACCATGTATGCTATCCCTATCACATAAACTAAACATGACTCACCACTAATGCACATAATGAATGCAAATAAAAGAAGAAAAATGACTTTAACACAGAAAGTTCCATGAGAAATGGATTTCATCACCTTGTCTTCTGAGTGTTTGCACAGATCAACCTAATATAATCTAAAAATATTTCACTGCGTGATCTATATAGATGAACTTATGCTCAATTTGGGTGATGCAATGATGATTTTCCAAAATGTGATCTGAGCAAGTGTTTGTGTGGAGGGAAGAAAAATGACAGGGTTTATAGCCTATAGCAGCCTATAGCTGCAGACCTGTGGACAGCTCGGCTTATACGGTGTGTGCGTGGAGCGACATTTGCGTGTCCATAGTCCCAGGGGCATTCCGTCAATTAGAAGGTTTAGGAATTTAGTTTGAATAATGCAGGTTTTGAATTATGGGATTCATTCACTGCCAAAAATAGCAACGACAGAATGAACCAGTCATGTGTAACTGTGTGTGTGTGTGTGTGTGTGTGTGTGTCTGTGTGCGTGCGCGCACTCTGTTTGTGAAAACCTATTTCTTATTATGGGCTGGACTGATAACCAGCTCACAGCATTAGCAGCTGGCGCGTGTGTGTTTGTGTGTGCATTGTGCACGGATCACAAATTATACTGATAGCCTTGGGTAATTAGAAAAATGCTATCACACGATTTGCCTACAAGAAGCAATTTGTCAATGTCTTTCCACTGTGATCAAAGCACAAATCTCTTTGCATATAAATGTACAGCATTAACATTAATAGGTCTCAATGTTTTCTCTTGGGTTGTGTAGCATTTTTGTTCGCGTCTGTGGTGTGTGTGTTCTATTATTATCTAGCAGCAGTAATAGTGTGTGTGCGCGTGTGTGTTAAAGTGCGTAATATTTATCAAGTATACCAACAATTTCCTCAGAGTAGAGTGTCAACAGAGACTATCTGGGGAGCTGTCAGCTCCCAAAGAAAGATGCACCTGGCTGTTTTTTCCCCGGTCACATCGGGAAGGCTTGATGTATTTGTCTGGTACTCACATTGTTGTGCTCAAAATAAATAGATTTCATATTTCCTGTTGCCTACCTGCCTTTACACTCCCTCCCTAGAGATAGATGTCTTTTCATATTCCCATCACCTTGTATCTTCTCGTGCGAGAGAGTTCGTATTTATACCGCGAGTTTGTAATTCAACGAGGGGCTCAGCAAAACTAAAAGAGGGACAGACAAAAAGATGAGGCGGTGGGGGCTTAGTGGTTATTATAGGTGTTCATAGCATCAGCTGGAACACATTTAGAATCATATGTATTTCCTTGAGATAAAAGTGAGGAGGAAAAAAGGAATATTTTGCCTTAATAAATTACACTTAAAAAGCGAAATACATTTATAAATAAAGAAATTCAAAGTTATAAATCTTACATAGTCAGCTCATACTTATTAATTTGGTAAATGACATGAATAATTATCTATTCATTTGTATTAAAAGCAGTTAGAACATATTTGTGAATGCTTTATTCTAAGATGAGTAAAAAGGCTCCCTCCAAGGACTCATACAGCTTTTATCTTCCAATGATCTCCTCCATAACTGCGCTGTGTAGACAATTATACATGTATGTATAGTGAGAAATTCCCTACTTATTTCAAGCTATAGTAATAGGTGTTACTGTCCATTATAGTTGTCTTTTTTGCTCCAAAAGCTGTTATACTACAATTTCCCGCTGGAAATCCAGTAGTATTAATATGGAAAATTGATGATTGGACTTTTTTAACCTGTTGCTGAATCTAGGGATGTTGTGCGCCCCCTCAGACTGAAACAGGAACATGATTCTACAGGAGAGCAGCCTGGTAGTTGAAGGCTCTGCCTCCTAATTTAGTTTTAGAAATTCTGTAGTAAGCTGCATTTTGGAAACGCAGTGTTCTCGATGAATGATACACAACTATGAGATTCATAAGGTAGAGGGGAGCCTGGCTGATATTGAATTCTATTCTTGATTTCACAGGAAGCTGCTGCAGAGAGACTCATACTGGAGAGGTATGATCCCGTCCTATAGGGCCTGTTAATATACACATAGCAGCATTCTGGATCAGCTGGAGAGTCTTTAGCCTGACAATGCAGAAATGCAGTCATCCAGACTGGAAGTAACAGATGAGCGTCTGTGTTTAGTAGCAAACAAGTTGCAGATCATCCAGGAATTTATGTCCTTTATGTCCTTAAGACATGCTTGTAGTTTTGCGACCTGGTTGTTCATTTGGATCAATTCTCAGATGCAGTTGTGTATCATCCGCTTAACAGTGAAAACTAATGGAGTGTTTCCTAATAATTTTACCCAAAGGAAGCATATAACTGACAACTGTTTCTCCAGTATCTTAGAAAGAAAGGCAGGTTTTGGATGTAGCTCTACATTTGGCCAGAGCTGATTTTTGAGGAGCGGTTTAATTACAGCTCCTCCTACATAGGCGGATAAGCCAGGTGATGAGCATTTCCAGCAAGGGAGAACTAATCAAAACAATTCTGACGGTATAGGGTCCAAAGGACAGGTTGACATCTTTTGGACCGAAAGAAATCAATGAAGCTAGTTCAGAAAGGTTGAATGAAGAAAAGGAGTCGAGATAGATGTTAGCTCTTTCATCTGTCTGTGCCCGAGGGCAAGAAGTGATAAATTCTGTCTCTAATTGTCAGAATTTTGTCATTAACGGAGCCTGTGAAGTTGTTGCCAGTGAAAGCCGCAGCAATACGGGGATCAATAGAGTAGTGACTTTTTTTTGCCAGTGTAGCTAAAGTGCCGAAATGGAATTCAGGATTGGCTTTTTTTCTATTAGTGCGGAGTAATAGGTGACTCTGGCATTGCAGGGGGGCTTCTTCTAAGTTCTGAGACTAACTTTCTACATGCTTAGAGCTTCTTCCAGTGTAGTGGATCGCCATATTATTTTTGAGGCTTTGTGAAGTTATACCAGGTAGCGACGTTTTTAATTTTTTATTTTAACTAACCTCTTTTGAGAGGAGCGACGGTGTCGAGGGCTTTTTCACAGTGAACCTGCAGCGCTCTCAACAAGATGATCTATTTCAGATGGACAAGCGGCAGCGTGGAAGCCCTCGGCTGTAGCGAGGCATGGCAGCGAGTTACATTTAGATGGAATCGTTTTAACCGGAGAGACATCTCGAGAACATATTCTTGCCAGGTGGCGCGTAGTTTAATAAGAGGGATTTAAAAGTTATTCAAAAGTTGTCTGGCGGGACGGGATTCCTTAGAAAGACAAACAAGTGTTTAACTTTGATGCTGTACATCAGAATGAGGTGGATAGTTTGGTTAAAGCAATAGGTGGTCACATCTACTCTCTGAGAGAAGTCGATTGATTCCACTAACAGAGACAATCTATCATTCTCAATGTCAAAGTGAATACTAAAATTGGATGCAATCATTATTTTATCTGTCCTAAGAACTAGACTTGATAGAAAGTGAAAATTCAGAATAAAACTCAGAATACGGTCCAGGAGGGCGGTACACTGTGACATATAAGACTGGTTGTAGTGTTTTCCAAGTTGGCTGAGTACAAGGCTTTCAAAGGATGTGTAGTTACACCTCGGATCAGAGCTGATCAATTTACTTAAGTTGAAAATGGCTGAAACTCCACCACTTCGCCTGGTGTCTTGATGAATATAAGTATTAATATGGCTTGGATGAGTGGATTAATTCAGGCTAACATATATGGGTCAATATAATAATCTGTTATTAGTTTATTAATATGTTTATTCATAGAGCTTTGGATGACTGGATGACAGACTTCTAATGTAATGACAGACACAGCCTCCTGTCTGTTTCAGAAATTAAACGTCCTCACACAAATAATCAAAAATCTACTTACTTACCACTGTAATGTGTATAATTTTAAACGTCCAGTAATGCTACAGAGCATAACTGGAGGTACTCAATAACATGTAAAAGTCCTGGATTGAAAGTGTTAAGTAGTATCCGCAAAATTGATGTATAATAATCATTATTATCTTACACGTTTATTAACCCAGTTCATTAGCAACATACAGGACCACAGGACTACAGTTGTCGTCGTGCTTCTGCAGCGTCAGTGCTGCATCGGCACAAACCATTTCATCATCCGTCATCTTCTCAACACCACAACCACTTCCTTTCGATGTTTGTGTCTGGCATGCTTTATTTTTTTCCTCCCAGTTATTTATAAGTGGACTCTGGGTGGGCAAGGACCTCATCGTCCTTAAACTGCAGGTCACACACATAAGTACTGGCTCGCCTCACAGTAAATTCTGTACCCTCGTCTCCTCTCATGGACAGAGTCCAGCTCCTTTTTAAATGTTCGTGGGCTGTTTCTTTTTGGAGGAGTTGCAACAATAAAAGCACACTCCACTGGCTGGTTTGTGCTTGCGGTGTTATAAAATAGGCCTATTAAACCTGACCCGCACAGCCGCCAGGGAAGCTGCTTTGCCATATTGCTGTTTTTTGGCTCGATTGGCTCCATATTTCACTACAAAATGATTGAATTATTGAGACATCAATGCTTTGATGAATGCTTTGGCTGATTGAATAATTACATCAGCTGTAGCTTAATAATGTTAAACCTGTAAGTAATTTTGCCCACGCGCCATAATGAACCTTTCTAGTTAGTATAGTTCCTACAGCCTTGTTTTCTGAAGATAGACACATATTATATAGCAAGAGAAAACACACCAATCACAAAACTTATCAATCAACGTCAAACAATCCAGTAGCTGTAATACATTTAATTATTGACTTTCAACCCCTAAAACTAATCAGTTTCATGTTATAGTTGTAACTAAAATTAGTACAAAGTACAATCAGATCTAATCAACATTTCACATGGATTTGATTTACCTTTATGATCAAGTGGCAGGTCTTAAATTGCGGTATATTGTGCATATCAAATGTTTCCTGTTGACAAAAGAGCAGATGCACATCAAGGTAATTTGCATATAGTATAAAAATAAAGCAAATCATTCAGGACAAATAGACCTATATATGTATAATAGCTGCTTACTCTGGCAGCTGTGCATGCATCATGAGTGATTTGATAGTTCCTGTACAATATACAGCTGAGCAATGCTTCAAAACACTATTTGGACCCCACCAGGTACGGATTACTCCTGACAATATTCAGATTGATTCTTATAACTTCAGCTTTCTTCTTCTGTCATCAGCAATCTGACGTCTTGTCAAGTTCAATGCAGTGTGAGGTTTTTCCTGCATCCTGAACGCTGTGATCCCCCATCATTATTTGTCAGGCACTAGTTTATGTCTCAGACTTTTCACTCCTCTCATTATATTCTCCTTTCTTATTCCTGTTGATGTTCTTACCCGCCTCCTCCTCCTCTTTCTGCTGCATGTCTTCGTGTGGCTACGGTTCAGTTTTTTGATTCCCCCCTGCTAAGAGATTAATTAGCCATCTACCTCTGAGATTGGTGTCAGTGCCTCTTGGCATCTTCCACTTTACCTCGTCATCTCTCTCTCTCTCTCTCCTGCACCCTCACTTTCATTTTCTTCTTTATTTTTATTTGTTTTTGCACTTCATCTCAGCTTCTGTCTGGAATCTGTTCCTCCCTTGTATTCCCATGCGACTCCGTAGAAGTGACAATTCCTGACAGTTCATTGACAAATTCCTCCGAAGGTAATTGGCTCCGTCTTTTCATTCGAGAAAACTAAATTTAACACGGCGTGGCTGATGCACCTTCATGTGTTATTGAACAGTTTATCTGCATTCAAAGTCATGACCGTGCCTGCAAGGCCATCGCGCTCTATGTACAAAGGATGACGAGCATGTACGTCGCCAGAGACCGAAAAGCTTAAGCCTCTGTTGATAAAGGGATCAATCACTCCGCTAGAGGACAAGAACGAGACGGATCAGAGAGGTTTGTTGTGTCATTTGACACATTAGACAAACATTTGGGCCCCGGTTCGTGTCGCATGAGCCGTGCGAGGGGAGAAAATGTATTTTTAAAATGCCTTTCCACCTTAAATGGAACATAGATGTCAAACCCTGAGGTTGAAAGCACTTAGCTCGCAAAAATACAGCTTTGCATAATTTCATGGTCTTAGAAAAACTAAGCTGCAGCAGTTCCTTGCACTCTCTCCTCCACAAGTAACAGCACTCTAGTTTAAACTTTCATGTGCTTCCAGAGTGAGTCCGACTCATTAAATGCTGTCATCCTATGTTAAATAAGACCCGTAGTTCAGCTGATGAGTTGCATATTTTACACTATATTTGGATAACATCTCCGCTTGATGTTTTTTTTTTGGCTGTGCCCCAGCCTTACACGATAACTAAATTGAAATACAAATTCTGATGAACAGGAAACAGCCGCCCAGGACTTTAAGTAGGAATGGAAAGCTGCATACATTGTTATGTGCCGATGCGTGGTGCCTCCTTCTCTGACTGTGGATAAAACTAAGCCAGAAAGATGCAGTCTATATTCTATCCTAGCATCCACATCAGTCTTTCACTTTGCATAAAGGTTAAAATATTGACTATCCATCTGCATTTACTGTGGTGGCTAGATTTCTATTTTCACACATAGCCAGTTGCAGATGCAACACCTTGCCAGTCGAGCTCTTTCTATAATATAAATCAGGAGTTTAAGGACAGACACATGAAGCCTTGTAGTTAACGCTGCAGTAAAAATCAATCCAGATCTCCTTCAATGTCATTTTCCTGATCATCTAATAGAATCATCTTCACTAGGACGCAGGCCGCTGTTGTTAAGTAAACAAACATAGTTTCTCTTCTGTATTGCACCCTTTGTGGTTTTATTTGAAATAGCCCTTAATGGGATTTATGATTATGACCAGCTCAGTGCATGACAGGAACTGTAAGTTTCTTAAAAAAAGCAAAAAACAAAAAAAGGAAAAAAAGTAGAGAAGTAGAAACTAGATGGTTGGTAAAGGCAATGAATGTTTCACACAGAAGCGATAAAAAATAAACTCCCGCTGACATAATGACCCAGCCCCAAGGACGATCCTTTTTTTTTTTTTTTTTTGCAACACAACATCTCAAAGATTCATTGACCTCTCTGTGAACATGCACTTTTTGAGCTTCACTCTCAGTGTGACTCAGAGAGCTTTGCAGCCTATGGCACGGAGACGACATGTGGAGTCATTTCGTGTAATCTAATGATTGCTCCCATGGTGCAAGTAATCTAAATCTGTGCAATGTGTGTGTGTGTGTGTGTACTAGAGCATGGTTACAATAAACCAATACTGTACATTGAATATATTGGCTGTACAGTATTTGCACAACTAAAACAGACTTTTAAGAAAGTATAATGGACACCCTAAAACATGTTGAATGTATTTATGTTTATTTTTATTTTTTATTTTTTTTAAATCAAATTATAAAGACATAAGTGAATGGTATGAAATAAGTGGTATGTTGTCTGGAATAAGTGAAAATGGATGGGAATATCTTTATACATGTATACAAGTATATATAGATGAATGTCCGCTCTTGTGTTATAAATCCAAATGAGACTCTTTTATTTTCAATCCAACTGGTCCCATTAGTGTAGGGTCTGATGAGTGTAACTGAGCTCCAGTCTGATCGAGGGATTCGAGCTGAAAAGCTGATTGCCGTGTAGTGGCACAGGTGACATCCTCTCCTCATCCTTCCCTCGGAGTCAGGTGACCACGGTTCGCAGCCTTTTGTTGAAGCCTGTCTCCAACACAATAAGATTAAACTTCACCGGGATTGCTTTCATGTCCAATTTTCTCCGCCTTTAAGATCATCGGCTGAAAGCGTGTTTGCTGTTGCTCCCTTTGTGCTGCGTTTACACCGGGACACGATGGGACAAAACGTCTTTTATTCCATCCTCCCTATGTGCACCCCTTTACTTTGTTTTTCCCTTCACACAACATGCTGTGACTGTCCTTTGCTCTGCCTTCTTCCTCCTCATTTACATTCCCTATTCTCATCAGAATAACCCTTTTATTCATTCTTTGATGATTTTCTTTAACCAGCGCTTGAAAGTTTGGGGAATTCACAGTGCCTCTGAGTCTTCCTTTTCTTTTAATTCACAGGCCTCAAATTGCAAAGGATTTACTCATCTCCTGGTTACTTTAATGATTTTCTCGCCCCCTCCTGAAGGCTAAGACAACAGACAACACAAAGCTTATAATTCAGTAGCTGAGGGGTACTATATTCTGTATATTGGATGGTATATACATGGCTTATAGATGGTTTAGAGGGAGAAGATTGAAATTGATTGTAAATGTTAAGGTCTTCATCCTGTAGCTGTGTTGCGGCTATTGATCAGGCTTCGTATTTGTGTGCCAAGAGTCTAAGCCTAGACTAGTCATGTCCTTTCATGTAAACTCATTGAATTTTTTTTTCATCAGCACTTTGTAAGCGTGTCTTTGTCAAAAAAAACACACATGGTAATGCGATTGCAGCGTGAGAGGATCACATGGACAAAATCCTGTTAGCACCTTTTGTGACCTGTGAGAGGTCCCTGTGTGAACAATCAATACCAACACGTAGCTGAGCCTTAACAGACTTGTTCGAGGCCACAATGTAGCGGACGGAAAGCCCTCGAGTAACGCGTAGCCTTTTCACAACTGCACCATATCCAGAGAAACAGCGAAATATTCAACTGCCGGGGTGTTACAACGAATTTTGATAAATTAGTCCCTGGAGAAAGTCAGTGAGTGTGCATTATCCAAAGGCCAGTGAGCACATTTAGCGAGTAAATGCCAAAGCTCTAGCGCACGTCTCTGGTTCCCGTACCTCTGCCATGCCATTTCAGATCTGAGTGGGGGGACAGGAAATGAGCCCTTTATTTCCCTTCAGGCCAACGGTACACTGCCGGATTGGTCAGATGGCCGCGTGATTGACATCTTACAACTCAAAAATGGACACATGAGGTGTTGACCGGAGGTTTGCTGCTGACATTCCCTTGTATTCGGATTCCTATGTGCGTGATGCATCACTCTAGGGTGCATAAAAAATATCCATGAGTATTAAATTACTTGACTTGAGAAAAGCTCTTAAATAAAACAGTACATCCACTTGTCAAGGTTCTCTTTATCCATGCAGCTCTGAGCTGGAAGCGTCTCAACAAACCACAGTGATTCCTTTCTGTGTATTTCACAGGCCAGTGACCAGCCACTACCTTCATCTGTGGAAGCAGCTGCTGTCTGTTCCCTCTTCCCACTCTTCCTCATCCATGACCCCATTCTCTCTATGTTTAATAGTCGCCTTCTCCTCTGCAGAACATGTAGCTTCCCTCTTTTACAGCTCGTTTATCAAGGGGAGGGGGGGGATGCCTTTATTATACGGGCTTCCCAGGGGAGGAAGGAGAGGGGGAAAGAGGATAAGAGGCAGGGAGAGGAGAACTGTTGATGGCCAGAGGATGATGGACTTCCACCCCAAAGTGGCTGTGGGTGGCTCGGCAGAATAAAAACTAATAGACTGATGAATGGTTTGTGTATGTCCCAGCCCTAAAACTGCTTCAGGCCACACAGAATTTTAACCCTTTAAATTACCGATGGCTTACATAGTGCCATTGCTGTTTGGCTGACAAATTAAACGCCAAATATTTGACAATTAACTAGTCCCTTAATACAGGTAGACTGTCTCACCTGTTTGCTAACACATAGTTGCTGTGTTGTGTTGCTTGTATCTATCTCAACATGTTTCCTCACTTCTTGTGTGTGTGGGAGTATTTTTTTTTAATAAATTGACCACAGGAGACCAGCCTGAATGGAGAAAAAAAGAAAAAAAATGTTCAGTGCGAACAGATGTCGGACCCGTGTCTGAAATAGACACGAGGAATTTCATTCCCTCCTCTTAAACTCAAATGGCACGCTTGTCATATGTGAAACATCCAAATGTCACCCCTCGCCCCTTTCGCGTTCACACCTTTTCTTTTTGTCTGGAATTCTTTCTGCTTCTTTACGCCTCCTGATGCCCTCCTTCCCTTTCGGCTCCTGCTTTCCAATTCACCACTCCACATCGTGCTGGTACCTGCATTGTAGTGCTGTTCTCTTTCATTTGCTCATTCCTCCCTTTTTTGTCCCCTGTGCCAAAGGGAGAGCTGTCTCAGCTTTAGACCAAACCAACTCAATTAAAAGGTCGTGCCTTCTGTAATTGTAGCCGTGCGTTATCTGTATTATCCTTTGATGTCTTCTTATTATGTGTCCTTCTTGCTTAATTTGTTTAGTCTTAATAATATATTGTGGTAAAGGGCAGAAAAGGTCCCCTTTTTAGCAATTAACTGTGGAAATGAAGTTTAAGCCCTGTGTGAATGCAGACATGTTTCCAGAGAATAAACCACCAGGCAAACTTAAATTAAACCTCCATGGAAACGGGCTGAATTATGCTTCTAGCTGTGTAGAAATAGTCGCTGGAGCTAATGATCACTCAAGTTCATTTGAAAGCCACAGCTTTTCCTCTGAACCGGCTATTCACCTCAAAATAGCCCAAAAATAGCTTTGTTTTCCATTATTTTCCTGTCGGCAGCCAGACTACCTGCTGATTTAATGCAGCCAGGGGACTAAATATAAATAGCAGCAAAGCACGTCTGCAGCATCATTAGCTTAGCTATCATTAGCCTCATTGTTTACATGTGGATTTCTGTCTCTTTACGACGTTAATTAGTGTGGAACACTTTTTGAAGTTGACTCAACAAAATGTTTAGATGCATCAATGATTAATGTCTGAAAGCGCTTCCATGCATTCTTTTCAGATGTGGAAAAAAATGTTTTTACATTTTTCAGGCTACAAATATGTTTAGGAATCAGCAAAAATTGCCTGAGTCTACTTGTGTCATTGTTTTTGCATTTTTGCATCACCTTGGTATGTAATCGCATTGTGCAAAAAAAACATTTTTCATCTTCTGGTGTGAACACAACATCATGGCGATGCTCGATATGACCTGATGGCCGCATAAACAGAGAGATCCGCGAATCGATCCCTGGGGTATGCCGCGTGTTGTCGGTGCAGTTGAAGAAAGAGCATGAATCATTTGACTTAAAGTCATTGTCATCATTTGACAGATCCTGGAGGAGAAACACTCCAGGGCCATTCCACAAATGCAACCAACCGATCTATAATTCTATTAATCAGTGTAGTGTGATTAATGGCGTTGAATGCTGCTCCTGTGCACTCTGTACGCCTGTGTCTTTTGGCAACTTTCAGACTCAGACTTAGCTTCAGGGCAGATACTCAGGTTATTCTCCCCTGACTAGACCTTTGCTTGTATTGTATTAAACTAACTGTTGTATTAAAAGCTTTTGCTAAATGAAATTGTAAATGCGTCAGGCCGGGATTAAGAATGCAGAGGCTCCTGGGCACAAAGAATTGGAGGCGGGCCCACACACACACACACACTCACTCAAACACACACACACACACACAAACACACACACACACAGACTTGTGTACATAATCATAGTTGAGAATTATAGGTTTTCAGTGAAGGCTATTATATTGCAAACACCAGTATCTTACAGAGGATTTACACTGACAGGCTACAGCCTGTGATTACAACATGAAGGACACGATCCACACCTGGAGATGTGATGTCCTCCATCATACATCACACAGGATTTACACCACATGATTGCAGCACTGCTCTCCAAGTCAACACATTATAAGCTGGCATAAGGAAGGACATACTGCCCCATGTGCACTAATCCACTTCTGTGATTGATTCTCCTTTAAAGACACACACACACACACACACACACACACACACACACACACACACACACCTGTTAATGTATCTTTGCTATCTGTCTGTCTGCTCCTCTCCTGTCTCCAGATGCTCTTTGGTCCTCTTGCCTCTCCAGGGGCTGCCTCTTTTCATCCATCTGTCTCCTTCTTTCCTCCTCTCTCATCTTCCAGTGGTAAAAACAGCATAGATCAAGCAAAATGTATTCCAATCTCTCATTTTGAGATGTCAGGCTTTTTTTTTTTCTTTTTCTTTTACAAATCGGACATAGCGCAGGGCATATAATTGTTCTTATTTATCATGGAGATCACTGTGCCTAAATGGGAAATGCAAAGTTAACCATTACAATACAACTTGACTCGATAAATCCACTGCTTCTGCCAGAGAGAGCAGGTCGCGGTGTCCTGCACGTCATCATTCACGAACATTTTTGAGAACTACATTGCTAAAATTCATTTATTCCTGATCCTGGTTGTGTTTGATCTTCTCATTAAAACGCTTTCCTCTCCTCCGCAATTTCATTTGCTGCACCCGCTCCTATTGTTTTCTTAATTTTTCATGATAGTGAAGCTCCCAAGTTAGTGATTCTCCCAAATTAAAGTGTTCAAAGCAGGCCTGGTTGCCTGAATACTGCAGCTAGGAATAATGGAATAGGACTCCGGTTTCTATTTTGTGGAAGTTTTTTTTTTTTTTTGTGGGTTAATCTTTTTTCAGTGCTGGGTCATTTGCAGACAGTGTGTTTGTTTAACACCGGTCTTTGGAGTGTTTTTGTGTCTCTGTGTGTGAGACAAGTTTTACAATGTTTATACTCGTGTGTGTGTGTGGATGTGTGTGTGCGTGTGTTAGTGCGCAGGTGTGTCCTAGCAAAACTAATCCTCCAGAGAAAACTCTTTGAGGGTCTGATTTATATGTGGAGTAGATTCATCTTCTGGATGGCACATCTGCTCTTCTGCCTTGAGTAAACACAGTGAGTATGCATGTTCAGTGCCTGTGTGCAGAAAGAGAAATCCCTAACTGTAATTGCCTGTATATCGATATAGAGCAGCTCAACCTGGCTCGCCTCGAACCTTTCATCGTGAGCGAGATTGAACCTGACTCATCAATTATTGACTAAATATAGAAACAGCAAGGCGTAATCCGACAAATACTGAACATAAACTTGGGCTTTAAACCTTCAGGGTCGTGAGTAACGACTTATGTGGGAAGGGAAAGTTGTTGCTTCCTCAATCTGATATTTTAGTTATAGAAGAGCTGCGCTTCTGATTTGCAATCAATGCTGATTTTGTGTGTGTGTGCATGCGTGTGTGTGGAGGGGGATGTCTGTGTGTGTACAATACGTGTCACTTTGAGCGCCGCTGCTTGTTTGCGTGGGGGATCTTTTTTTGACACGTCAAAGCGCATTGTGTGTGAGTGATTACCTGTCATCGCAAGCCAAGAGCTCTGCTTACTCCGTGATCACACCACCGCTGTTGCTTTTCCAACGCTCCCCCACCCTGTCTTTCTCTCTCTCTCTCTCTCTCTCTCACCTCGACCAGCCCGCTTCCTTATTCTTGTTCTGTGCCTTCTCTTTGAGGCTGTTTATCCTGCCACTGAGGGCGTATCAGGACCTTACAGGTAGTGGTTTCCACTCATGGGTTCCTTTTTTATTTATTTTCTCATTTCATTTTTCCTCAAAGGCATCACCCACCATACAGCTGGTGTACTGTAAGTTTTCATGACGTTCCTGCCAGGCCTGGCTGCAGCTTCCATTTGTAAAACATGTAACAACCAAGTCCAGAGGTTGTGCTGGTGATGACAGCTTTGTCAGCAGCCTCATGCCATGCATACACTGACTGAAAAACACCTGGGTGCATTATATTCTCTATTCTCTATAGTCTGGGGCGTACTGTGCTGTGTATGTGCCCTATTGCTTTTTGAATTGTTTTATTTTCAATTTATTTTCCATCCATCCATCCATTTTCTATCCCGCTTATTCCTTTTCAGGGTCGCAGGGGTCTGCTGGAGCCTATCCCAGCGCATTTTATGGCGAGAGGCAGGGGGATACACCCCAGATGGTCGCCAGCCAATCGTGGGGCACACACACCATTCACACACCATTCACACACACACTCACACCTATGGGCAATTTAGATTTGCCAATTAACCTGAGCATGTTTTGTATTGTGGGAGGAAACCGGAGTACCCGGTGAAAACCCACGCAGACACGGGGAGAACATGCAAACTCCACACAGAAAGGTCCCAGACCCAGGCCCCAAGGCGGTCTTGAACCTGCGACCTTCTTGCTGTGAGGCAACAGTGCTACCCACTGCTCCACCGTGTCGCCCTTCAATTTATTTTCTTTCACTTAATTTATTCTTTTAGTTCTCAATTTTTCTTCCCAGTGTGCCCACAGGATGACTATTCAGGGAGGACACAGTGGAAACTATGCACTCTGGATTTCCACTTTTTATATCCTTTGATTGGACATTGCTGTGCAAGGATACTCTTAATATTGCATCTGCACTATGAGAACAAATAGCCTCAGCGTTGCCTCCCTAATCAGAATAAATATCTGCCGCTAATGGGAGGCCGTGCAGCGGTATTGATTGCAAGGGCCGTCCCTCGCCACAACACGCTCCCTACAAATCCCTGCGTAACAGCTGCTTTGACTAATAACAGGTCTTATTCTCAACAATCATCGCTTCAATTAGTCTGGAATTACTCAAAATGGGAACATTCGTTTAGCTTGTGACCAAAGTAAAACAATGAAGTGTGAATACTTTCACCATGCCATCTGTGCCAGGTTGTTGCACGGATCACCCTCCTGCGAGGAGGTAAGAAGCCTGTCTGAATAACTAACTTAACTGAATAATAGTGTGTGTGTGTGTGTGTGTGTGTGTGTGTGTGTGTGTATGAGGTTCCATTTCTTTCAAAATGCGTTTGCAACTATCAGCTGAATGTCACAAGCTTGCACTTTGACGTCTGCGCAGCAAGGCAGTGCTTAACATGTAACCTACTTTCCCCATTGACTTATAAAGGTGCCCCGTTCACGCATGCATGTGCAGCACAATAATCTGATGACGTAATTGGTCTACACATGACATTCATGAATGGATCTTCATTGTGCACTCCATAAACTTCCAGTTGTGAAGCATCAGAAACCGTGAACGCACATATGTGTGTACGGCATTTATCAAACAGTGGCAGACAGACACTGTAGGTGTGTGACGCAGCTTCTTGTTGTGTGTGAAATACAATTTGTCTGTAACAACAAGTGCACACACGCATGACAAAATGTATTAAGTTAATCATGCGTGCACACAACTGTTAATATGTGTGTCTCTGATTAATTTGATACGAATGAAACCTCATTGTGTGTGTGTTTGTGCGCGCATGTGTTTGTGTGTGACTGACATTGCCTCTGATGCTCTGTGGCATCTTACTTTTTTCTGTGTAAAAAATGACACTATCTGTGTTAGAAAGGCTTAGATCAGTGATTTACTTTAATGCTAACGTGCTGATGATGGGGGAGACCCTGACTAATTCAAGTTATGGCAGAATACTGAGGAGCTTCGCTTGAAGCCTCCGAGTCTTTGCATGTGTTGTCCTGCTGTGTGTGTTCATTATTATACAGCAAGTTATGAATATTTTTTTTCATCATGAGATATTTTTCCTTTTTTCTTAAAGCTCACAGAGCCAGCTTGCTGCAGTTGTCTGAGCCAAGGGACAAACTCCGGTGCTGAGTTACAGAAGTGAATCAATCTCCACAGACCCCCTGTTAAAATGTCTGACAGCAAGAAATGTGTTACAGCCTGGTACAAAAAAAACACTTTTGGTCTCTATAGATAATTTTCCTATTCATGACGACGGCTCGCCACTGAGCTCCCGCCCAGCTCCGCAGTCTCTTCCAAATATGTTCACAGGAGAGACACACGAGTCAGACAAAAGCACGGTTGACATCACGGAGGCTACGTCTATTATTTATAGTACACAGTCTAAGGTCTGAGCACTGTTGTATCATGCTTTTTTTTTTTGTTATTTATAGACTGTCGGGAAATGTTCAATTTAAAGTTCACAAATGGGTGTTCTGTATTCTTTGTTGCTGCTTGATAATTAGGTTCCTTAGATTGTTGACATAAGAAGTGGAACAACTGTGTTCACATGTGGATGAAAGGCAAAAAGCATGCAGAGCAACACATGGTTTCAAAAATAATATTTGTGTGGATGGCCCCTCAGTCAGGGATCAGCTGACTCATAATTGCTGAGCTCCTTTAAGGGTTGTTTACTGCATTTTTAATGGGTGTATTCATATTTTCCTCCCGTGCCATACTATTTTGGGATGGCGTTGCCGTGCTGCAGGCTGTTACACTAAACAGGGAATAATAGGATCCTGTCTTCCTGTGTTTTGTCCATTATCGTGCAGTGAGTTCCACTGCACCATCCGATTTTTTTTTTTTCCTTACATTCTCCAATCTGTGAGGCCATGCGGCACTAAGCCGGAGGTCAGGTGACAGCGATGGGGTGAGCTCCAGTGAAGCGTCCCTGTTTGATTATAACTCTAACGCCTTCTGGGAGGAAGCAGCAGGAAGGCGGAGACGGCGAGATGCTCGCCCCGCTCCTCTCAACAGGTACGAGTTTAGTCGACTGCTGATCGACTGTTGGGAAATTGTGTAAGGCTGGAAAACACAAAAGCAAAATAGCTGCCACAAATCAAATGTGAAGGGGATTTGTACAGTACCAAAAAAGGTCACATTATCAAAAATATTGATCTCAGGGGAATTCACTGGAACCTGTCACCCAGTGAAAGATACCAGTGGGTTGTGAAAAATGTCTTGCTCCCTTCTAAAAATTGTACACACACACACACACACACACACATACACATACACACTGCCAGCCGACGTTTAGGGAAGTTTGCTTGCATTCTGTCAATAGATAGGGAATCTATTTTCTCTTCTGTAGGGACACGGCTCGCAATATCGACCATAGAGAATAAATGCCAGTCTTAAGTGGGACAACGAACAGCTTTTATAGATGACAAAGCACATTGATTGTTTTGCACACTGGTCTTTCAATCAATAGATCCAAGAGAATTTTGGAACTATGTGGTTAAAAAATGAAAAAAAATAAAATAATGTATTTATTCAAATGTTAGTGTTTTGGGGACCCACAAGTGGAACAGAAAAACAGAATAAGCCTGACACTAAAATAAAGATGTTTAGTACAAAAGGTCATGGGTTTATGGCAGCACACAAACACAGCAACTCTGGCACAGTTCAGATGTACTACAGAAGCTAACTTGCCTGTTTGGCAGAATTTGTGTAATTGGTTAAGCTCTACAGTAGAGAACATCACAACTTTTGATATGAATTACATCCTAATACACAAAAAGGACATTGCTAAGTACACATCTATTATACAACATATTTATAGAAAAATATCATGCATGTAAATGGAAATCAAAGACCTTCAATAACTAGTTTTAAAAACAAAATTTAAATATCCTTCTATAACTCTTAGCTGAAACATATGGACCATTACCAACACTTACTTACCACAATAATTGGTCACAACATGGTAATATGTTCTTAAGCATAATTTTCATGTTGCTGAAATGTGAATTTTATAATGAGAGGGATTGAATGCCTGTATTAACTATTCATTATTTTTGTATATTCTTCCTTGTGCCTTACTCATGTTCATGTTTATCTAGGAATGCAAAGTGGAGATTCTGACTTGAATTTCATAATTATTGTATTGTTTAATAAAGTTCTTCTTCTTCTACAGTTATTAACCCCTCCCAGTGACTTCTGGGATACCATAATGTGGTTTGCCTGCACACTGCAAAATAAAAGCGAATGTATTAAACTATCCCGGTACCTTGTGCATACTTGTTGAAGCCTACTAAGAAGTCTGGGGGCATTCTAGATCGCAGAGAATTTCTTCAATTTTGCCCACTACTACGTAGGCGAGACGTAGGCGGTTTCAGATGCAGCCAGAGAGACATGCACGAAACACAAAGACACAGGAGGGAGGAAAACATGAGGGAGATGGACTACTTTCCTAACAGTAACTTTCAAAGCAAAACCCTAAAAGAATTTCTTTTTTGTTAAACCTCAGGGCAATGTCAACAGCAAGACACCTTGACCTTTTAGCGTGAAACAGTCGGACAGGTTTCCCCAGACTTGCATCATTTGTCTTATCCCTCATCACAGTGAGTATGTTTTTCCGCCCGATGATTTCATGCCCTGGCTGCTCCGTGTGTTGCAGCGCATGCTTCTGCTTCTCTTCGCCGTACATACACGGTGCAGGTTATCACAGTGCTTCATGAGTAGCTACAGCCTGTAGCTCCTTCTTGTCTCAGGTGTTGCTTCATGCATAACTGCCTCGGTTGAACCCTAGATAACCTCATATGTTTGTGACAAGTAAAACCCACTATGCATCCACGCTTGTTCCATTTACATAAATGAGAAAGTGTGTAACACTTTGTGTGTTATCCCAACAATACTTTTGTTCCCCATGCTTTTCTGCACTCAATCTATCCCTATATGTTTTTGTTCACTGTATTTTTTCCAAGGACGCAAACACCTTCGATCTACCACATTTAGTCTTGTTTCCTTGCACTTATTCATGTTTGTTTGTGTCTGTCACAATCATTGTACCTAATATTCTAGAATGGTGTCATCTTTACAAAGTGTCCTTTACGAAGCGTTTTAACAGTTTGGTTTATTTTCATTGAACCTATATTATTTTTTATTATCAAAATGTTAAAGTTTTTATTCAATACACTGTGAAAAATGCCACTTTAAAGAGCCCACAGCAACACATGTCTTGTTTTGTCCAGCTAACAGTCCAAAACCCAAAGGTATCAAATTTAAGATGATGTTAACCACAGGAAAAGCAGCAAAGCTTCTCATTTTGAGAAACTAGAACCAGAACTAGAACTAGAACAATCTGCTGCATTTAACGCATAGACAAGCTTGGCTTATCTCTCCCGTGGTCTTATCAGTCTGTTTCCCCACATGGTGCTTTATTTAAAATGATTCTTCTTGTGCCATTAAATTGGGCCCTGACCAATATCCAACATGTTTATCTGCTGTTCTTTTTCCTTCTTGAGGCAGCGTGTGTGTGTGTGTGTGTTTGTGTGTGTCTTTTTTTCCATCAGCATTTATCATTTTCCACATCTCAGTTTGACCCAAGCACACTACTGCACGTGTGTGTGTGTGTGTGTGTGTGTGTGTGTGTGTGTTTGCTCCCTCACTTTTCTTCCCGAGGCCCATTCACTGCACTCGGCTGATTTTGCAATTGTCTCGGTTGACGTTTGAGCCACGTCTCCATACAGTAAATCACGGGGACATCAACAGCCATTACTTAGAGTATTACTCTGTAGAGGCTCAGCCCCGCTGTGAAGGAGAGGGTTTGCCAAGATTAGCGGTGAGAGCTCTTTCTGACGGCGATGTGCGGTGAATAAAGCAGAAGCTAATCCCCCCCGCCGTAGCTGTTGGCTAGATGGCCATTTATGGGTGGTTTGTCTGTGTACTGTTTCCATCTCCTCTGTTAATCCACAGGCAGCTGAAGTGGTTGATGAGACGCTTCGGCACTCCTCAGTATATACACAAACAATCCAAAGACGCTCGCTGGCATCCCAGCTCAGCCTGAGCATATATCGCACTCTGCTTTGAAAACGCTTTTGTGTTTTATGCTTGTGTGCGCCTCTGTTTGTGTACGCGTGTACTACACACACACACACACACACACACACACACACACATGCGTGTGCGTATACATCGTACAAAGAAGTAATATCCTCCAATATGAGTCATAGGGTGAAAATTAAAGCCTGGGATGATCCCTTCCTCAATAAGCAAACACTTCATTTTGACAGATCATTAACTAGACATTATCTTTCATTAGGCGCCTCTGCATTACTTATTCAACACCCCTAGGACAAAAGCACAAAAATACAGGCACACACACACACACACACACAGAGCACTAAACCATGGACTAATTTGATACAATGGATTTAAAACACTGCCCAAGGAGCATTATCTATGTCGCTGGATTTAACACATGGGAAGTGTATTCTGATTGTGGATGAATGTGTTCATGCAGCTCGCTGTAGTCAGAGTAGTTTAAAACATACTGTGTTACATAAATCTCGTCAAATCCGACCACCTTCACGTCATTCCTTCTCCGTCGGTATCACAACACATCAATCTCACGGCCACGTTGCAGATGGTCAGAGTAATCAGACTGACGGGTTTTACAAGAGAGAGACGAGCAGGCGGCTGTAACGAGGGGCCGCTCCTAATGACGGGGGTAAAGCCTCACAACATGTTGAAGTGATTGCAACCCCCCCCCCCTCCCCCCGCAATAGTATCAGCAACTTTTTGTTGCAGCTGTGGCAACATTAATGGGACAACTCATTTCAGGGTGGAGGCCGGGGCAGTTTCCGGCACACCAGGCTCCATCCATCTGTCTGCCCGGCACATCGGCACTTTTCCTATTTGCTCTCTCCATCATATCCTGCACCTACCCACCAATCTTTGCTCTCCATCTATCTCTCTTAGTCACCCCCCCCCCCCCCTCCCCACCCGTGCTTATAAAACCCTGCATGCCTCCCTCTGCCAGGCGCACCCCAGTGATCTATCAGAGGGTGATTTTATGGGCATCCCCCTCCTGCACCCCCACCCCCACCCCCACCCCCACTGATGGCTTTTTAGCTGTCCTCACCCAATCCGGGACTATTTGTTATTGTAAGTGTTTGTCCAACACATTTCGGCGGTTTGCTCCGATGGCACACGGATGAAAAACGAGCGTGGTTTATGGAAAGTTATGACAATTCATTGTGCCGCCAGATCAATGACACATCGGGGAAATAGAAAATGATAATGAGATTGTTCTGAGAAGGATATGAACAGATAACGGGCGGAGATGACGGATGCGATGAGGCGACGAGATAAATAGGAATCGCCAACATGTCTCCATATTCACCTTCTTATCGACGATGATATGGAAGGGGAAAAAAAAAGGTCACCAGACTTAAAGCCGAGCACTTTTCCTCCCGCTGCCTCCTCATTCCGTCACTCACTCTCCACATTTTTTACTAAATGGGCTCTCATGGGCACACGGAGGACGTTAACTGCATTCTGTGCGCTTGGTTGCTGTCACTGCTCCAGTACACACGCTTGCATCGCCCCGCACACACACACCCTCCTCATCCTTACTGAGAGAACACAAAACAATGGTACCTCTTAGACTTCGAGAATTGACCCACGGGAAACATTGGGAGGTGATTATAAAGTGAGGTTTACCCCGTTTTCAATCGCGTATTAGCTCTGGATTTCAATAGTGATCTCATTGGGCATGCTGAAAATTGAGAACAATACAATCAGGTATCCAATAAGAAAATCTATCTGGGGTTTGTGGTTTGTAGCGTAAATAATAGCCTCTTGGTGTGTACTAAACAATACTTTCATTAGAGGTACACGTGTACGTGTGTGAATGCACATGTGTGTACATGTGTTTGACCACCGTGTGAGTCCTGAATAGAAGAAGCAGAGTGAGAAATGCAAAGGAGGAATAACCTTTCCCCTCTGCACGCACACCCTGGAAACCAACCTTAAACCAAAGTGTTTTAAAATCTAAACATGTGTGAAGCCTGGTGTCCTGTGTCAAAGTCCTGTAGTTAAAAGAATGGTATACTTCCAGGAGTGGAAAGAAACAGTCAGTGAACATAATCCAGACAGCAATTACACAAAACCAGTGACTGGTGTATAAATATCGTTCTGAAGGGAAAGCACTGTAATAAATTTTTATGGTTTTGTGGCCCAACTTTGAGACTTTCGCCATCTGTGTTTACATATACAGAAACAAAAAGTTTGGAAATTTGTGTTATTCATGTCAATATTTCTACAAAATGGCTTGTAATGTACCACATACCCTCAGAGAAGCCATGAACTCAACACTATCAGGAATGTTAGTGCTTTTGAAGAAGAAATAGATTCTCTAGGCAGGAATAATACATTCACCTTGACTAAACTGCAAGACAGCAACAACGCGGTGAATGGGCCTGTGCAATCATAGATAATGCAGACTTGTCCGAACCATACAAGTACAGACATTTTCCTAAAGGTTACAGTCTGAAAAGCTGAAAATATGAGGTGAGAACATACTTTGATGCAAGTGGCAGTTCAGGATAACCTAATCCTCCACCAGATGGATGTTAAAACAGCCTACTTCATGCTATAACTGCTCTGAGTATGAAAGATAAAGCCTGAATGGTTTTAAGGATAAGTCAGACAGTGGGCTGAACAAGTCATTATAGGGCTTAACACAGTCAAAACTGCAATGATCATTTTGGTGAAAAGTGTTTTGTGCAGAATGCAGCAGACCATTGTGTCTATAACAAACAAACTGCGGATGAAAGCATAATTCCGATAATTTGGATTGATGTTCTAATTATCAGCACTAATGACAATGAGTCACTTGATGGTGTGAAGGAAATGAGGAGAAAATTTCAGATGAAAGATGAGACAGATGAAACAATACTAGAGAGGTTTGGTAGCTCTGATAACAAGGCAAGGTCAACTCCATGTGAACAGAAGCTAAACATTGATATTGAAGGTGAACATGTACATCCAATAGGACATTGTGAAATAAAATGGTCACTTTAATAAATGTAATGTCCACTAGGAGTGTGTGAAGCAGAATGCGTGGCGCTGGCTGCAATCATTCAAGAAAGCTTGTAGTTTGCACAGTCACTTAGTGGGATGGATGGTGAATGCCACTGTCGCCAATCTAGAAAATGGCAAAGTCAACAGTCTGCCTGTACATGAATGAGGAATGTGGCACACAGCAGGTTGGTGATTTGTGTAAACACCAATAGTCTGTTGATTAACCATCACACAACCTGCAGAACCTGCAGTACCTGGTTTGTCTACCTTTTCATATAAACGGCCCTGCTGTCTGGATGTAGAGAACATGTCTAGGACAAACTCTGCAAGGACACATGGCAGTAAAAAAAAAGAAAAAGAAAAATTGAATAGAGGAAATAAAAATGAAGAGTGAAGCGAGAGAGAGAGAGAAATAGCTTGCCACTTTACACTCATGAGTAATTCATACAAGTTTCTATTCTGCCTGTTTTTTTTTTTTTTCTAGGCCAGTAAACATAAAGAGATGCAACATTATTCAGCTTGCTCTCTCTAGTGTAGTACACCCAAAACATAAGCTGTATATATTATTTTGAGGGAGTGAGACAAAGGGGAGGCAGCAATTTTTTGAACACTCACATTGTCATAAATTCGCCAGATGACAGGCTAGTTCTGGCAATACAGCCTCTGTGTGTGTATGTGTGTGTGTGTGTGTCACTGTCTCAGAGGGTGTCATCCCTCAGGCAAAAGGTGACGTCGGTAGCAGCAGCTCTGCTGACATCTGTCAAAAGCTATCACAGGTTTAAATGCTCGCTGGGACAGTAAACATACCCGGGAGGTCAGGGGTTACCTTATCCTTTCTTTCCTGAGATGGCACCGCCAACGAAATCAAAACAATTACAGTCAAGTACGATTACAGGAGAAAAAAAGCCCTGACACATACAGAAAGCAAATCTCAGGTTTTTTTCTGAAGGTCACAGGCTCGTCCTCCCCCGTTGAATGGCATCATCATATCTGTAGCTTAGAGCAGGGGTTGGAGGGTTCAGAAACAAGGATATATGGAGAGGAAAGAGAACTAAACGAGGGGGGGGGAGCGAATGCAGACAGTCAGTTTGGATTAAGGTTACAGCTACGTTGATGAGAACAGAATGAAGTTATAGCAGTAGGATAAGATGGGAATAAACATCCAAAAGAAAGGGAGGAGGAAGGGAAAACATCATTCTTTTAAACTTCAGATAGCAGTTTCCATTTTCATTGACAGCTCTGGTTATGAGAGCTATAAAAAGTGACATTTTAGTGTCTAAAGGATATCATTATCTGCAAATATAGTTGGTTTTGCGATTTCATGGTCAAGTGATGGCATGGCCAGTTTTCTCATAGCTAAAACTTGGGGGTGGGTCAGTGGGGCGTGAAAATATAGAGGAACTTCCTTTTATGATGTCACCAAGCATGAGAAAAAAAGGCAAAGGGACTTCCACCGATGACGTGGCAACATCTCATTGGTTCATCTGTTGAATTGGGTGCGATATGCCCCCTTGTGATATGGCAGCATCTGTTTAGGACTTGTCAAAGGTTTGATCAAGTACCCTGCTATACTCTCTGCTTATTCATGCAACCCCTTTAGTATTTGGAGAGCTGTCGGTGGCTCACTGCTGTATAAATCTATTTATGACAAAAGCACTGACTTTATCATTAGCTCAAAGCCGCCTGTCGCTGTGCAGGTGAATGAAAATAAAAAGACAGAGTTGATTATGTAACTATCGAGTACTGATGCTCCACCACCATCAATGCTGATGAATTTAAATGTTTTTAGACAGATTGTAGTGTCTGACACCAATGCCCATTTTATGTGGAAAACACTAGAGCTTGAACAGTTTAAGAAAACCGTCTGTTATGTTTGGAACCTTTTCTTATTCTACTTTATTTCATAGGCAAAATATTTACCCTCCAGAGCAGCAGGTGGCGGTGCTGTGCCTAAAGCCAACCGCAAGGGTATGGTGGTATGATGGTAAGGGTATGAAAGGCTTAATATCAGACATAGGACTAAATGTAGTGCTGATAGTCTAAGCTTATTTCAAAAAATAACTTTTTTGTCTAATAAATGAAACAAATGTTGGAAATATCAATGTCTCGTCTCTTGCAGCCAGAATCTCATGTACTTTTAACCTCAGACTGTAACAAAATTCAGTTTTTAGCCAAACACATCATTGATTTTTTTTCCCCCAACGATCAACATACACTGAATCAAAAGCAGTGACCACAGCCTTGTGAAGCGTCCCACCCCTACAAAACACTGAGTGAACTGAATGATCAAATACTCTGCTCGGTGAGGAAGTGGATTTGACTGAATACCTGAACCACCTGAGACAGTCTTTTCCAGTCCAAACAGCAGGACTGGTTCAGTGTTCCAAATGTGGAGTGGATATACAACACCACCAGGCTGTCCCACTTCATCAACATTCTGAACAGTGATAAGACCATCAGGGAACTTGTTAGTCTCCTTCTGTTTCTGGACATGAGAGAGTGTAAAGTTCCCCTGGCAAGAGCGGGGTGAGCCAAGTTTCCTGGGCTTCAGAAGAAAGCCCAGTCATAAAATGGACACACAATCTGCTGGGTTTGGGATCTGGCCAGACTGGCCCCACATTACTGACCTCTCTGCAGGAACTGGAGTTTCCCTGGACTGGCTGAAAGTGGACTCCGACACTGTGGTAGTTTGTGATGAAAACTGTTAAATCTAAGGGCTAAGTAAGGGCTACTGTTATTGATATTGAACATCAGTTAATCTCCAGATAGATCACAACGGTACCTTGTAAAGTTACAGCAGAATTGGCCTGATTTAAAACTGCTTTCCTTCCCACTGTGGATCACACCGTTTTTCACCGGATAATCAGGAATTTTGCAGCTGAAGAGGACATAATCATTTTCACAGTTAAAGCCATAATACAAGTCCTTCCAAGTAGGCTTAGTTTTTTTTTGGGTATCCTAACACATTCTCTCCTCATGATCTATTATTTAATAACAAAATACCATATGCTCCATTTTCAATCAAAATCTACAAACACTCATGCGTCTGTGATTATGAATCATTCCAAATGTCTGATTACAGTCTGGAAGTTCTAAAGTACCAACTGCTCAACAATGCTATTATACAGGTTGGGTACAAATTGAAATTGCTGGTGTGTAATATTTGTAAGCCTAGGTATTGTCCACAGACTAATTGTGAGAGACCTAACACCAGAAGCCAAAGACTGGGTCACAGGCAAAATTGTGTTCAATATATGCATGAGACACTGCTTCCTGTACCCATAGACAGAAACCAGAACTGTATCATGGGTAATCCTCTAGCTTTGTGCATCTACTATGGTTTATGTTGGGGTATGGTCTGTCAGTCAATCAGTATTCAATCAGTCACCCGGCCAATATTGGCTCTGTGAATGAGAACGAGCTGAGACAGCTCTGTGCTGGAGGTCTTTAGCTGTGAAGACTAATATAAGTGCCATTTAGACGTCTGAAGAGCTTTCCAATACTGCCTAATAAGTTGGCTTTTCTCTCTAATATGAGAAGCTCAAGACTCTTAAATACCATCAGTGACAGCAATTTGCAAATGAATCCTTCTTATTTTGGTATAATTCTTCTTACTTTCTGCAGAAGTGCACATTTTATACCCTTTTCTTCCATACTTTCACAGAAACTGCACATATTTATTGTCATGTCTATGAGAAAATCATCTACATAGATCGAAATTCAGCAGTTTACAGTGCAGTGTTTGACATTTCTAGTTGGCAGAGTCTGGATGGCATTGCTTTATGATGTGATCACACACACACACACACACACACACCTTGGTTTGGGGATCCCGGAGTTTTGTGCTATTAATATTCATGGTGCAGTTTGGCTCATAAGAGAGCTGCCAAGGACAGGGGACTAACCTTGGGGCAGCAGTGAGAGCCAGAGGGTGCATCTCAATAGTTTGATTAGTGTTCCTTCCCCCTCCCTCCTCTGCTTTCCGCTCTATTCATCTCCTCTCCTGCTTTCCCAAGTCTGACTTTTTATCAATTACTTGCAGACAACCATAGCATGAACCTGCATGTCCTACTTTTTCGAGCAGGTTTGAATAATCCCACGGCAAATCCGATTGCGGGCGGAGAAGTCAGGCTTATTCGAATTTTCTAAATGTGCAGCCCCGCTCACATGCACAGCGCATGAAGTGCAGTGAGGAGAGTCTCTGCGAGGCGTGGGTAGATATGTTCCGGGAAGAGGATTTGTGAAAAAAAAAGAAATGAAGGCACACACCTCTGTAACAAAAACAACAGCAGATCTTGCTACCCAGCTGGCGCCGTGCCCAGTTTTCCGTTTCGGGATTCAACAAGGTCACCTCTGGGTCATTGCGTAGCTGTGATGTGTGCATGTCCACATCAAGGTTTGTCTAGAAAACCCAGACCACTCACCCTGCAGTCACAGACAGCCCCCCTCATCAGGGGAGGGGGGGGGGGGGCGTTTCACTTCATTTCAGGTCTGAATTGCTAAATCCCCTCTAACTCACCATAAATCAATCTCCCCACTTTCCCCGTCCTTTTTTTTCCCCCTCGCGTTACTCCTCCTCACCTTCATTTAGAATCCGCCTCTCCTCGTCTCCTTTTATTTGCCACACTCCGAAATCCAATCACTATCCAATCGTCCGTATCTGTGAAATATTTTGTTGGTATTAGATGACAGAACACGCGGGCCGTTTGGTAATTGTGGCCTCCCTCTGTTTATTGGCAGCACACATGAGGCTTAGCAGGGGAGCATCCAGCTCATGAACTCACGTCACCTCTTAGCTACAGTTGATTTTGTGACGCTCAGTCATCTATCTATAAAGCCAGGAACATCTGTGAGTCTGTGTGTCTGTGCCTCGCACATCTCTCTGACTGTTTGTCAGATCAATCTCAACTTTTGAATATAGTATAGACAGATATTCAAAACATCATTATTATTAATAAAAGTTAAAATCCCATAGACTTGCGGATCACAGTACTATCCTGCAGAAGCACTTTCATTACAGTGTAAAGCTCTGTATCATGGCGCTTCTCCTCAACGTTGCTTCCCAGTGCTTTAGTGACAGTTCAAAGTTCCATTGGCCCATTTCTTTCTGCACCAAATGTGCAGCCAATGCATTGAAACTATACAAGAATAGCATAATATAAGTTTTATTACAAGTTTAGTTTTACTTTGCCTAATGACATGTAGATTAGAATCCAGACTTTCAAACATAAATTGTCGCCTGGCTCACTCTGTGTGGATGTGGATGCCTACGCTGGATGTCCTTCATGTTATCGTGATTTCATCAGTAAGTAGTCTTTTTTTAAGTTTCACCAGGCTCATCTGCTTCCAAGTGTCAGCATTTCACTCCTGCATTTGGATAGGAAAGCATCTTCCAGGGAGTTAGTATCAATATAGGGTGCCTTGGTGCGCTGCTTCCTATAAGCACTGCACTAGTACTTTGAAATTCAGTCATATCTTACAGATCAGAGAGGAACCATGCACACATCTTCATGGTAATGAGCCACTGGTAGTCAGGCTGCTCAACATGAGGATGGGGTCATCTGAGAAGCAAAACCAAGGCGAGACCAGAGAAATTTGTCTTTTGCTTCCACTATGTCATCAATGGTTTTTGAACACAGTGATTTTCACCCAGGAAGAACCTTAGTGAGTGAAATCAACTTGTCTTTTGGTCAGACAAACACATGCAAATCCAAAAATGTGGGGTATAATTGCACAATCAGAGGACTACCTTTAAAGTTGTGTCTCTCATAGATACCAGTTCTGACCACTGTAGTGTTTTCAATGCATAGAAATGTGTCAGTACATTACAGGTTTACTTTTAAGGGCATTTTAGTTTATATATAATGACATAGTCAGAGTAAAAAAGTTAGTTAGTTAAAAACTATACAACAGAAATGGTCTGAGAAGCGAACTTGAGACGAGAGCTTCCCTGCCGTGCCGTTTCTACAGCGTTTCAGAAGCGAGCGCTGCCTGTAGCTGGCACAAGAAAACACAATCTGTGTACAGCTACGGATGCATAAAGAGAACCACAAACACAAGGTTTCCTCTTCCTGTCTGACTTCACACGCTGGTGATTTCTTTATTTATCCGTGACTTTTGTGCTCCTATCATGGGTAGGTGGACTCCCTATTTGCATTTCAAAGTATTTTGAAATACAGTTAGATAAAGCAACGTTGGAGCTTATATTGGGACCATGTCTACTATACTTAGAATACATTTTATACAACACAACATTCATAATCACTTCTGTCAAAACAAAACTGCCAATTTATAACCTGTCTTTCAATCTGTCAAGGAGTGAGTATTTGATATTTAGTTTAGTTTAGCAGGCATTGTCTAAGATGATTTCAAATAAGTCTTTCTTCATAATGAGCTGTTACACATACTGGATAACAGGCAGGTCAGAGCCACAAGCATTTAAATGCTTCCAGAATAAAATGTATTCTTAAATAGTAATATCAATGATGGATTTGACACTGAGGGCAGATCCCCATCTGAAGCCAAGGTCTTATTGCCAACCTTTACTGACACGTGTCTGATTCAGGGGTCGATTGATCCCTGAGAATGTGAAGTGAAGTGTGAAGTGATTGAGGAAGGGTTCTAAGCTGGGGAGGGGTCAAAGGAGCATGGACGTCTAATTAACAGAATCCCCTTCACCTCTCAAGACAAACATTGGTGCTTGAGATGAACGAATGAACGGATGGCTTGAGGAATTCATGTAAGCTGTGATACTATGTTGAGAAAAATGTTATCAAAGACAGATTGCTTGACAGATTGTGACCAAATGTCATAGTAAGCGAGCAGGAGTGAGGTGAAAGGAGGTGAAGACGCACGATAAAGAGAGGAAGAAAAAAAAAAAGAAGGGGATAGACACACGTCTTTCTAGAGCCAGTGAGTATTTATAGATCAGATAGGCAGAACCTTTGCCTGGCAGCAGTAGCAACAGTGTGCGCCTTGTTGCTGCTGCTGAGGTCTCTATATACGTCTCATCAGTGGGAAACATTATGTATGTGATGGTGATATTAATGGAAGAGAGGCAAGCTGATGAGCCTGAGTGAGAAAATGGATGATTGAAGGAAGCTACTGCTTTATATCACAGGGGGGGGGGTGTGTGGAGACCCTCAGCATTGTCAATTCATATATTTTTTTAAACAATTCATAATCCTAAATTAGAAAGAAACTCTAAAGTTCAATATTTCTAGCCACACCCAGGCCTGAGAACTGCCATAACTGTTTTCTATCAAGAAATCACCTAAATAGGACCTGCCTGACAAAGTGAAGTAGACCAGAAGATCCTCAAAGGTTAGACATCACGCTGAGATCTAAAGAAAGTAATTGCGCTCCATCAGCCTGGAAAAGGCTATAAAGACATTTCTAAAGCTTTGGGACTCCAGTGAACCAGTGAGGGATATTATCCACAAATGGAGAAAATATGGAACAGTGGTGAACCTTTTCAGGAGTGGCCAGTCAACCAAACTACATCCAAAGAACTGCAGGCCTCACTTGCCTGAGTTAAAGTGTTCATGATTCTACCATGAGAAAGAGACTGGGCAAAAATGGCTGCATGGCTGAGTTCCAGAGACCAAAAACACTGCTGAGTAAAAACAACATTAAGGCTTATCTCAACTTTTTAAGAAAAAATCTTGATGATCCCCAAGACCTTTTGGAGAAAAAAAAATCTGTGGTCTGATGAGGCAAATTTTAACTTTTTGGAAGGTGTGTGTCCCTGTCTGGAGGGAAGAAGTGGGAAAAAAGTCCTGCAGCATTACATAAAATTAACATCACACCAACAGTGAAATATGTTGGTGATAATGTGATGCTCTTGGGCTGTTTCGCTACTTCGGGACATGGAAGTCATGCTGTGATAAGTTAAAACATGAATTCTGCTGTTTACCTAAAAAATCCCGAAGGAACCTGTTCATGATATCAACCTTACACAAACTCTAAATCACACCAGCAAGTCCACCTCTGAGAGGCTGGAGAAAAACAAAATGAAGACAATGGAGCGGTCTAGTCAGATTCCTGACCTGAACCCTATTGAGGTGCTGTGGTATGACCTTAGAAGGGCATCCCTCTAATGTGGCAGAATTACAACAGTTCTGCAACACTGAGTGGGCTAGAATTCCTCCACAATACTGTAATAGGTTATTAGCAAATAATCGCAAACATCCAACCATGTAAGTTTGGATTTTTATTTTCCTTTAAAAGTAAAAATCTTGGTTTACCAATTGCATTTATGTCCACTTGAGTTGTTCTGAACTGAAACATTTAAGTCAGACAAACATGCAAAAAAATTATATATAGTAGAGGGTTCAGCATTTCAAGCTGAGGGGTCCTTGGTCTGAAAAATATTGAAGTGCAAATATTGCAAACATTGGCAGGTTTCCACCATAAATTCATAAATTGACTTAGAAAAGGCACAAATTGGTGCAAAAAATATATATATATCAGAAGAATGGAAGAAATGAAGTATTGATGCTCACAATTTTAGAGGGGAGGACCTCGTATCAAAACAAATCCTACGCTCGTGTGTGCGTATGTCTGCGCGCGCGCGTGCGCATGTGCGCGTGGTTGCGGGCGCGTGCGGGCGCGCCAGCCCCGTGTGAGCGCGGAGCCGAAGCGCGTCTGATTCACTCAGCTGCTGGATGCCGAGAGCGCACAAAGGAACAGACTCGGGGAAAAAAATTACGACTTCCATGGCTCTCCTCCTCTTTCTGATGTATCCGTGGCAAACTAAATATGACTTGTTAACGCCAGTGTACTCTTAGCCGTCCTCCGTGGAGACGATCAACAAACCACTGTCACCCCCCCCTCCATCTTTTAACAAAAAAAGAAAAAAAACAGGATCGCCCTCAACATATCAGCTGTTTCCCCACAGTTCCACATTCCGACGCACACGCGAGGGGGGAAAAAATGAAGGCGAAAAACCGAGACCAAAGCTTGTCGGACTCCAGGGAGCTGGACGGATCCTATGACCAGCTAACGGGTGAGTGGACCGGCGTCCGAAGCTCCGCTGGACGCTGTGTGATTCCTTTCAGAACAAAAGATTCAATATGTGAAGCTGGTAATCTATAAAAAAAAAAAAAAAAAAGCAGGCGCCTAACTTTAGGTGGCTTCTCATGTCACAACCTGTTAGCCATGCAGAAAAAAAATCTCCCCTGTATTTACAAGTTTATGTACTTTATAATTTTGTTTTGCTTCAAAGGTAGCAACATTTTCCTATTTTACTCCCATATATGATGCATTTGTTTAATGTAAGGTATAAAAGAAAGGGGTGATGAGTTGAGAACAATACCTAATTGGAGAAAAGAAACAAAGATGACATATTGAATCTGTCAATGTGAATGTTGCATGTATATGTGGTTGCGTAACGTGGTGCCTAATGTTGGGGAATGATGGGAGGCTCGTCCACCATCGTGACAACAGTGTGATCTCTGCTGGCCTGGCTCTGCTGTTTGGGAGACCACACGTCCCCCGTGGCTGGTTTCGACTATGGAGAATAAGAGCTGATCTGATGCCCCCCAATGAAAAAAAAAAAAAAAACGAGGAGCGCGACCAGCTTCCTCTGCTCTGACGTGTTGTCACTCTTCCAGGCAGAAAGGTCTCATATCACCTTGAGCTCCATTTGCTCCTCAGTATGTCTGTGTAAGTGAAACAAATGAGAGATTTACAAAAAAAGAATGGGCTTTTTTTTCTGCAAGCACAGCAGACACCTGAATGACACTTAATGCCATGTGGATTTTCGAGTGGAGGACATTTGTGCCTACTTGCATTTCTGAGTGTCCACTGTATAATGTAAATACAACTCAACCAAATATTGTCTCCTTAGTAGAATGTTTGTTTGTGTCTCTTTGTGTGTGTGTGTGTGCATTTGGGAAAGCTGCTGACAGTACCAGGGGAGACCTGACATTATGGGGAAACAATGATCCATTCCACTAAGTGACAGTGAGCATGCATGTGCTCCTTTTTTTCAGCTGAGCACTCTCTTGATGTGTTTTCCCATCGCCACAGCCTTTTTTTTTATTGTCATATTTCACAGCTCCCTTACGGCTGCCTGCTTATGTGAGCACCTGTTTGCCTGCTAAGTACCACCTGCCTTAATAAAAAAATGCTTTAATGCCAAAACCCATCTCAGGCCTCAAGTTGTTCCACCCCAGACAGCTGTTTGCCTCTGGGAGAGACGGAGACACCCTAATTACATTTTCCACTAGTCCATGCATTAGCGGTGAGGCAGTGCTTTGACATAAAGTGAGTGCATCTTAAATTAAGAGAAAATCACAAACGTGTTATCGAAACAACGTGTGTGTTGTGTGAGGTGGGCCATTCTTGTGTGTGTGTGTGGGAGTGTACGGACGTGTGGGTGCGATAAGAAGCAGCAGCATTACTTTTTCTGTGTTCCATTGTTGAAAGATAAAAACAAAAATGCAGGAGACTTTGTTCAACCTAATTCAAAAAACATCCATCAGGCTTTACAACTCAACATCGGTAGTGTTAACTCATGTCAACCCAACCCTGACCATCATGCTTGGACAAACACTGAGCTTTGCAGAGCTTCTGCACTGCACACTTCAACAGCTTAAATGGACTTTTCTCCTGGCAGATCTCTCTTCGGAGGATCTTTACATTGCAACTTCGCCCTTATCATATTGCAGACATAGTGCCGCTTATTCCTGTATGTGACATGCTGTGAAGAATCAGCATTATCCTCTCTGTAGACGTTTCACCCCCCCCCCCCTTTTTTTTTTGAGGTCCAGCTTGTTAAAACGGTCCCCTGTGCCTGACAGTCCACAAGGAGACACATATTGCTCTTTTAATAGTGGAGCAAGAGCAGAGAAGGAGCGAGTCCAAGTCATTGAGTGTGGCAGAGCAATTTACCCCTGGCATAGTTCTTAATGACTTTTTCAAAGCGGGGAATTGCATGTTTAATTCTTCATTATAAGAATCTGATGGAAACCCCAAAACATCCGTACACCTGATAGTTGGCATGATTTTTAAAGGAGGGGTAGGCACAGTGAATTCTATGTACTTTTTATTATAACAGTTGCATTTGTCATCATGGATTGATGGTAAACTGTAAATTATGATGTTTAAAAAAGAAATGACTGAAATTCATAATAGATCAGGGGTACAGGAGCAAATTTACCTTCACAAAAAAATCTAAATGTTCCCACCAGTAGGAATGATTGTTATACATAGATGGCCGATAATAGCTAAACCAGAACCAAATTATCTGATTGGACAGGCTAGATGTCAGTCCAATCAGATGGCAGATTGTGGTGATCAATGAGCAGTGTCGGGCAAGTTACTTCAAATCTGTGTTATTTATTACTTGTTACTGTCAGTCAGTCATCTTCTATATCCCAGCCAAGAGGATGAGCCAAAAGAAAAAGGAAGTGAAACATTTTGTGAGGACTGCTGCTGATCTCACTGTGATTGTATCGATATTTGAACGAAGAAAAAACAAAAACAAAAAAAAACACCCAGGTCCATCCAGGTGAAAAGAAATGCATTGTAACACGTAACTGACATTTGTACCAAGTATTTTTTTTTTTTTTTAATTCTTTAATGTCTTAAATTAGTGTGTTACAGCAAAAAGCAATATGCTACAGTAATTAGTTACTTTTGTAACTCGTTACAACACTGTCAATAAGGAGCATGGAGCTGCACGTGTTTCACTTGTAAACAGCATTTCTGTCGAATAGGTAACACTCTGTGGTAATATGGAGGGTGGGTGAGGGGGGGGTCCTCCTTTAAGGCCGGCTCTTGCTGATGAGTCAGTGCGAGGCTGCGGCTAATGCTCAGGAGAAAAACTCTTGATCTTTTGTTTATGTTGTTCATATTATGTGACCTGAAAGTGGCCCAATGCATCCTGTGTGTTTATGCATGTGTAGGTGACAGAGTGTTGACAGGTGCTTTTCTGCATAATCCCCACTAAAAAGAAAACACACACACACACACACACACACACACACACACACACACAAACACACACAGTGTGATAGGAGAGCGTGACTTGTGCGAATGGGTTATTAAGTGGATTTTTTGTGTGGGAAGGACGACTACAGGTGAGTAATTCTTCTTACTTACAAGCAAGTTTAGGTGTGTGTGTGTGCGTGCGTGTGTGTGTGTGTGAGAGGGAGAAGTGAGAGAAAGTGTGTCTGTGTGTTCTCACAGCAAATCTGACCTGTGTTGCTCAAAGGTAGTGTGGGTGGTCTCCAATCACTGTTTGAGTGAAATGTAACCCTCTAGAAATAACTCCCTCTCAGCCTGCTGCATTGTACTGAAGTGCGCCCCACTGTGTGCGTGTGTGTGTGTGTGTGCAGGTGTGTGTGTGTGTGTGCATGTGTGTGTGCATGTGTGTGTGTGTGGGGGGTAGCCTGGCGTTCCCCGTTGTGCTTAAGAGCACAGAGATATAAGAGGTAATTATAGAAGCGTGAGGCAGTAATCTCCTCTTCCACCTCACAAGCCACACTCATGAGGAATCATATCACCTACACACACACACACACACACACACGCTATGGTTTCACACACATATGCATATGCAGCCATTATCTCAACCTTGCCATGATTCCCTGTCCTTCATCCAAGTCTAGAATATGACTGTATCTATATCTGTACTGGTGAACAAGCCAGTCTGTCAATCACACCTTATTTGTTTCAGCAAGTTATTATGGTCTCAATTGCTAAATTTGGGCCCTCTGATATGTGTGCTGGTTGTCATTTTGGAAATTATTGCTCCGTTAATAAGATTAAAGGAATTTAATGTCTTCCGGAACTTGCATTCATTTCAGTGTTTAATATTACTCAATGATGATAGCTGCAATTTTGCCACAATTCAGCTAAAATAGCTAACATGAATCCAGGTTTGCACTAGATGATGTTGCAAAATCTCATACTTTTTAGGTGAAGGAACCAATGCAACCAAAATGGGTGGAGACACACTTTGTCATGTCGGTTTGTTATAATGGTCCAAACTTCCAATTTCAGCAATGCAGTTTAAGTTGGTGCCAGTGACTCAACATGGAGGGATAATTAGCACAGTGTGAGATACTTTGTTCCCTGTGTTTTATTCTGCTGTCCCTTGTTGAGATGTTTTACAGCCTTTATTTGTAGCTCAAACATCTGTCTCGAGGACCCAAAGGACCATGGACTCAAATATGTGCATATTCGAAAGACTCCTTCAGAGAGAAAATGGTTTGTTTGTGTTTACAGAATGTAAAGTGTGAGGAGGATGGACTGGGCAATGATATCCAAATCTCAGATTAACTGGGATATTTGTTCTTGGCAGAGTGAGGAGTTCGCCCACTCTAAAGCAGTCAGCACTGGGCTACGGATTCTTACACACACGCATGCAAACTTACACACATGCACAACTAGTTGTGATGTCATAAATCATGCTTGTAGGCCTGTCCCTTAAGATTGGATTTTTGAAGAAATTCTTGCTTTCAGCAGATAAAAGTGGATCCAGCCTTCTATTGTCAAACACTGAACACTGAACTAACTTTAATGCAGTTAGAATTTCTCTCTCTCTCACACACACACCCACACACACACACACATACACACACACACACACACACACACACACACACACACACACACACACACAGGGAACTCTTTAAGGTGGAGTCAGCAATTCTGGATTATCGAGGTATGAGCTCAAACAAACACACACCTCCCATCAGAAGCATGAAGGCCCACTGCTGCTGGTTGGCTTGAATAGTGTTGTGTGTCATGGTCTGAGCCAATTGGTCGTCTTCCCATTCACAGAGCCAGCACTGTGTACCAACACCTGATTTTGTTTTGTTCAGCACACACCCAGAACGGACATTGAGAGATGGAGATTTTCGCTGAATTTGACAAAAAAAGTGTATTGGATCACTGACTGCACCTGAACACTGTTAAAGGTACTGACATTCAGAACTTTGCCAGAACTCCTAAGTCAAGACTCCCTCTCAGCCAACACATAATGTAGAAGTGTTGAGGTGATGTTAGAAGTCGAGGTGAAGGTTATTAACTGGTCTGGTCACACACCTCTACCCACTGAGCCTTTGTGATGAAAATCTGAATTTACAATTGCTGGCTCAAACCGATTCCGGGGCACAGGTCGGCTTCATAATTGAGCCTGTCAGAGAGAGTTAGGTCCGGAGTCACCTCAGCACGACAGGTCTGGCTGCAGTTAGAATAGCAATGGCCACCAGCGCTAATTAAAACCCTTGATTTAATGTCTCATCTGATGCGCTGGAACACGTGTGACATATGTTGCCTCATCAGGGATCCACTCTGGGATCCCCGAGCCTAGTTTCTCCTGAAAGTGCCACATTTCCTGATGTAAAATGACTTCATTCCGACATAGTGGGATGCTCGGAGGGCTTCCCTCGGCCTATCTGTCAAAATCAGTAACGTCACTGTGAACAGGAAAGAAGAAAGGACAGAATAATACAAGCTAGGAAGGTAAGAAAGGGAAGAAAGGACAGAAGCCAGTCACTTGTTAGTGTGTTAGGGAGTCTCCTTCTGACAATCCACCAGTATAGTCCTTATATGATATGTGAGGTATACACATGAGAGTTCTTTTTGACTTGCAACGGACACAGTAAAGGTTCAAGAGAATGTAGAAACACCTCGAAACGAAAAAACTTCATATCTAAATCTCGGTGCAGCTTCTCTTTGCCATATTTCTAAATAATCTGACTGACAGTCCCCACTTTCCCTGCACTCCAGTTCTCTCCTCTCTGTTTCCATCACACTCCACTCGCTCACCCTGTCCACTCTCACCAATCAGATTATATAATGATATCATTTATAGGTCTACAGCGTCTCCCTCTCCCTCCCTGCTCTCTGTCATGTTGCCTTTCACTTCTCAGCCTTCCTCGTTGTCCCTCCTCGATCCCCCCCCCCTGTCCTCTCACTTTTACAACACCCCCCCCTCCCTCCACCCCTAGGCCGCGGTGGGACAGCAGCTTAATGAGGCTGGAAGCCACAATCAATCCTAACGAGTTTTAATCTTTGACCGAATCTGCGGAGGGTCTGGGGATCGTTAATTAAAATAAGGCCCACACCAGTCTCCCCTCAGTCCTGCCTTCTCTTCTTCTCTGTAAGCCCATTTATAATTGCCTGCAGGGGGACGAGGTGAGGGCAGGATGGGGAACGAAGCAACAGGAGATGGGGAGAGTTGAGGAATTTGCCTGGGAAAAGCAGAGGTGTGTCTACGATTGGGGATGGAAGGATTAAAAGCCATCTGAAGAATCGGAATTGAAAGAAATGTTTGATTCTGGCCGTTAAAAGCAAGTGGCGTTGTTCACCTGGGCCCCAGCCGGACTGTGAATGAGCGAGTAGCATTTCTCCCATCATGCACCTGGGCTCAGCCCATAGACTTTACATAGTGGTGGATTAAAATCACTTTCCTTGGCTCAAGGAACATTTTGCACACATAAAACATCCATAGATCAAAAATTCACCATAGAAAGAGACATAATAGACCTCGGTCGAGTTGTCCTCTTTATAGTCTAGATAGACAATGTTAAAGAATGAAACTAACAAAGATAATATGAGTGACAACATTAATTAATAGACTAAAATAGATTCTGAAGTAAATGGAATACAGTAAGTATTTTAAGTAATTAAGTTAGTATTTTCAGTGCGACTCTTTCAGTGTGAGAGATATTCAATAACACAGTGCAGCTGTTAATGTACTGGTAATAAAATAAAGGTTGTTAGGATAATGCAAGAGAGCTGCAGGTCTATAATTAACAGCATGGAAACAAAGCGAAAAAATGGGCGATTGGGGCAGTAAGCAGAAGTGATACATGTACAAGCATATTTATAATTGTCATTCACCCTCTTGATTGCTGCCAGTGAGTCCCGTTACACAGAACATCTGATCTGCATTAGAGAATGATTTTATGTCCATTAGGTCAGCCATTCTCCATTAGACAGACAGTAACTCATCAGTATGGGCACGAAGAGAGACTAGCAAATAGCTAAACAATGTTACTGCGTAGAACTGTGGAGGTTGCAAATCTGCTTCCCTTTCTCCTCATTCATTCATCTAATATGTATGTATGTGGTTGTGTGTGTGTGTGTGTGTGTGTGTGAGAGAGAGAGAGAGAGAGAGAGTCTACTGTCACCAGTGGTTATCAGTATGTCTCAGATTGAAGATGAAGTATTGAAGAAGGTGATCACTGTGAGTGTGCTGTGTATGTGTGTGTGTCTCTACGTGGAGCTGTACACATGGTGCAGAGGATGTCTGAAGGACATACGTGACCGCCGTCATGTTTCAGGGTAAAGGATGTCTGGAGGTATGCGTGTCCCCTTTCCTTTTTTATTTTTTTTTACTGTGGTCCAACATGGTGACTCATTCGGATGATGCATCCTTGAAGAAGTTTCTGTTTACGTATGAGTGTGTGCATGATCCTAAGACGCTAAGTTTGATGGGGCCCTCCTCTTCTCTTATGTTGCTGAGAGAAGCGGGTATGCCACTGACGGGCAGACACTAAGTGACTGTAATTTAGTCACGAACGGGCGATATTTACTCTTGAGTTCTTTAGCAATGCCTTCAGTTTGATTGACAGCACATTAGAGAGTGATAAAGAGAGAGTTGGAGGTGATAAGGAGAAGCCTTGGGTTTGCTCTCGTCAAAACAAAAGCTAACATGCACATGCAGGCACACACACACACACACACACACACACACACACACACACACACACACACACACACGCACACACACAAACACGCGCACACACACAGGGTTTTGCCCAGAGGGATGGCACTGCAGGAGAACACTGCAGCTGGTTGACCAATCAATCAATCTGACAGAACTTTGGACAACATCTAGTCAATAACACACACAAACAAACAGAGACACATGCATATACACTCAGAAGCACACACACACACACACACACACACACACACACACACACACACACACACACACAGCTGTAAAACAGACAGAGGGGAAAGCACAGTGGGCAAATCCTGGTCAATATCTGTCAGTTAGCCTAGTGTCTTCCTGCGCATCCAGGTCGACAAAGTGAATCGACTTATATGAGCTTTTCCTTCTGATTTAAAGTTTAGTTAAAACTTTCTCACTCAAATCTGTATGAAAGCTGGAAACAGAGCTTCAGACTACTGAAACTGTTTTACCATGTATTTCTAAAATCTTAAACTAAAGAGAACATATTGACTGATTAAATACACCGAGTCAATCAGGATAATAAGGCAAACTCAGGAATCCCACATGAAGATAAGGTCTCGTGTTTTCCCATCAAACGCAGCCTGTTCACCCTTCATCACGAGCCGTGACCTGGGAGTAACCAGCGGGGCTCCATTTGTGGATCTTAATGGCTGAGAGGGCACATACCAGGTCGATAAATCAGCAATGTATTCAGGAGGAAGGCCGTTTAAAGCCTTAAGAGTGAGCAATGAGATTTTAAACTCACTTCGAAATCTACCGGGGAGGCAGGAACAAGGGTAATGTGGCCATGCCTCTTTGCCCCGGCAGTAAGTCAGGAAGCAGCGGTTTGTGGATGAAGCCATTGGCTGGTGTGCGAGTGCGTTGTCATAATCAAGTCGGGAGTAAATAACAGGTGTAAGCGTATGCGACTTCCCTTACTCCCTTCAGCGCATGACCCAAACAAGTCAAAAATAAATAATAATCCACTTAGTCTGATGTACAGAGCTCTAGACACATGTTTTTCTTTCTTCACTAAAGTCATTACATGCTGTATGTTACTTAGGTGGAGAGAAGAGCTGTCACACTGTTAAACAAGCTTTTATTCCAAACGGCTGCGATATTACAAACAACCTAATATCGCCCAGCCTCATTAGCGCCCTAGCAGGTCTAATTCAGCTGCCCTTCCTCTGGTCCCCAGAATGTTTCCCTTCATTATTGCATCCCCGTTCCGCCTGGGGCCAGGTTGTCAGAGGGGCCACTTCCTGACAGCTTGGCCTCTCCCTAGAGAGATGCTGAAGTCAGCCAGGCCTTCACCGAGCTAAATATGCACAGTGTGACAGTGTAAAAAAATAAATAAAAAAAATAAACAGGACCAATTGCATTCCGGAGGTTTCTGTATTGTGCTATTGTGCGAGAAGAGGTTATTGAGGAATGTTGAAATGCTGAGCTGGTTCTGTGGTTCAGTTCCACTGAGCCACATCGACTGTTGCCGCATTATGTAACACAATTATTTTTTGAGAAGATGCAGACTGTTTGCTTTAATCCTCTCCATTGCACATGCCCCCCAACCACCACCACCACCTGACTCCCTCTGGTAAACCCCATTACTTAAACCACAACCTGAGGATCTATAAGTGCTTCTCCCTAGGGGCCATGGTCCTGCAGCAGAATGTCATAAGACGTTAATGGAGTCTAGTAGTGCACATACACATACACACGCAGATGGAACCGCACGCGACGGGCCTGACTGATTGGTTGAGTAGCTGGCACGACAGCAGCGGAGGTCAGGGCCCCATCAAAGGTGGACCCAAAGTGGAGATTGGAGATTAAGAAAAAGGGAGAGAGAGAGGGAAAGAGAGATGATGGAGCTACATGGAGAAGGTTTGACTGAAGTTTGTTCCAGAAGTAAATATCTAATATTACTTCTAATGAAGTAAACATCTAATTCATCCCTTGATCATTGTCTCTGCTGGAAACAGCTACATTTTTTGCCTTACTTTGGTTTCCAGTCACACACAGTATTTGTGCATTTCTCTTCACCAAAGACTGTGCTACTAGCATGGTATACAGGGATTTAGCTCAACGACCAAACACCTAGAATGATTTATAGGGGATTAGTAAATCGGCTTGTTGGGCATCCAACCCTAAATTATGCATTTTAGTATTTCATCTGTTTCTTCCCCTCTGTTGATTGGTGATTAACAGGACTGTGGTGGTGAAATGCACAGGTGGGTAAACCCTACTTCGCCAGATGGAAAAATCAATCTCAAATTACGCACAGTGGAATAAAACTATGGTGATGTGAAAAGACTTTAGACTCGCCCCCACTAACTCCTACAGCTATCTACTGTCCTGTTTGACCTCTGACCTCTGACTCAGAGGCCTGCTTCAACGCAGCAGCTCAGCTTCCAGCCCGTCGGAGCCCGTTGGCTTCGGCACCAGCGTTTGTTTGTTTGATTAACTCCTGGAAGTGAGCGGTGGGTAGATCATCGCTCCTTGTTAGGAGGATAAAACATTGCTGACATGGGAATACGATGCTCCAGTGGGAAACTAAAGGAGCGTACAGGGAGCCGAGTTTGAGCGCGCTAATGGGTATAAAATTCATGTCAGCGCTGAGGTTGGACTGTAGCAACTTTATTTCAGAAATTGTCCGAATCGCGTTGTCTAGTTTCAGTTTTCTTTCTCTCTTGATGAAACCAAAGAGTATAAACGATTTGACAACACATAGCAAAAGCCTGCAAGGCATGAAAGAGACTTGTGTTATTAAAAGAGAGACAGCCATCAAGTTTAACAAATTCTAAAAATATTTCAGTCAATGTGAATGTAAAAAACAAAAAAAAGAAAACAATTACTGACCTTTTCAGGTGTAGTTATTGTGCCTGGAGTGCTCTGGAAATTGTGTTTTACAGTTGTTTCTTTTGCAGTACTTTCTGGTTCCTTGAGCACATCTCCCGAGCTGAAATTTCCACTGTGGCACACAAACACCGAGCCCAGTGTGGTCCCGGGTGTCCTGTTGGGACCAGGACGTCAGGAGGGACACTTCTTGATGCTGTGTTTTTTCTCCCCTGAGGTGAAATGCTAAGGTCAGCCAAATCCCAACCAGCTTCCGGTAATTATAGATCTCTCTGGCATTTCAGACCGGGACACTTTGATACGCTCATGGAGGACGGGCAGAGATGGGCGAAAAGCACATAACAGGATAAACACAATCCAATTTTTCTATTTCAGAGACAACATGCTTTCTCTAAGTGTGTGTCTGTAAGTGTGATATTTAACTGTGACTCATAAATTGAGGTTAGTCCGCAGCGGTATCCATTTAAAAATATCGTTACATATAATTTTAAAGGTGGTAATGAAATGTGCTTGAAGGAAATCTGTGTGAAGGTTGTTTTTTTTTTTTGGTGTCCATATGCATATCTTTAAAAGTTTGCTTTTAATGAAGGTAAATTGAGGCGACGCGGTGAACGCATTCCCATGCACACTCAGACAAAGTCATTAAAGAGGGGTAATGATTATAAATGAGGAGGGTATGAAATCCACAGGTTGAAATATGGGCATGCTGTTTCCTTCTTGCCTGACAGAGAGACGCTCGGGCAGGTTTTGGCATCAAAGGAGACATAACTGACGGTACATTAGTAATGGCATCCCTCGTTCTTAATTAAAGTCCTTTTTTTAAATGCATTAAATTACCCTGAAAAGCTCTCACTGTGGTTTAACCTGCCAATAATTCTATCCACGAGGACATCACTACTGATTTCCTTATAGATATCTGTTTATTTTAGCTATCAAATCTATGGCAGTGAGATATTTTGATGGTTTACGCAGAACGCTGTAACATCAGCTAATCTGGAATCTGCCATTCCAGTTCCTATCTTTATTGATAGCGGTGGAGGGAGACAGGAAGAGGTGAGGCAGCACGGCACGAAAAAAATGGCTGCCCGACGCGGGGTCTGAACCGGGGGGGCTACCTGCGGCGGCAATAAACTTGAACACTTGGTTGAGCAGACTGCTCTCGTCGTCACAGCGATGGCGGTGGGTGGCACAGCTGTGGCCAGTGAACTGAATCACGGTTTACCATAAGGACCAACATTAGCTCAGCCTAGTTATGGCGGCTCGTTAAAAGCTGCCGTCCCCACACGGCCGAAGAAACAAACTCTGTGACACACACTTTGGTGCCTGCAGCAACATGATCATCAACTGTCTTCAGTCAAATCAGTTTCATATCATTCGTTCATGCATATTATATACAGAGTGCAAATATAAACAGATTGATGATCAACAACTATTTTGAATATGGATTAGATTTTAATCCATTTTTCAAGAAAAAAAACTCTGGTTCAAACTTCCCCCATATGAGGATTGATCACTTTTCTCCATTCTCTATAGTATAATTTGGATTGATGAAGACGTCGACTCAGACTCTGGGGAGATGAGGATGTGAAGTTTGATGACGCAGTAAATCAAACAATTAACTGATTAATCAAAAGAGTAATCGCTGGATTAATAAGGGAAATAATGTTCAGCCCTAATTCCATCAGTAATTTAAGTTTATCAATCTAGTTCTGAAGTGGGAAGTGGAGCAAATCACTGGTGAAAGGTGTGCAAATGTAAGTAGGCATCATCCGTCACTTTAACTATGTCAGATGAATATTTAATCAAAATTGTATATCTTCCGCAGCTCGTCCTCAGGAACAAGCTACAGATGGTGAACATTAATCACAACCAGTAAGTGATCTGTTCATTTTTCAAAAGACGGGAGAACCCCAGGACTGCACCACTATCACACAGGCTTTGACAATATGTACAGAGTGTGATGAAGGAGAATACAGATGTTGTACATGTCTGTCTATTATTTTTATTACAGAAGATTGATCAGAAGTATATTTTTTCCCAAAATGCAGTAGTTTTGATGGCATAAACTTGACCTTGAATGACGTTACAGACGCAGCTGGGCGCCGTGCCGTCAGTGCAGGTTAATTTTCCGCATGAACTGCTCAGCTCCCAGGTTACACCAATCATCTATAGTAAAATCTACATCTTTTATCATCATGTCTCTCCTAAATATTTAGGTTTCGTTTATCTGTTAGGGACAATATGTCCCTGACAGATTACACTAGATTACAGCACTTTGCTTATTTCCATTCACAGACCAAGCAGATTGAAGTTATGTAGTTGGCTCGATCTGTGCGTGTTTTTTTCAGCAGCACAGATGCTACAGAGTGATCATAGAAATATCATAGGAATATTACAGGCATTGCTTCTTTCCCCCTTAGTCATGAGGGAGGCATTATTCCATGGAGTATATAGACTCAATATAATATTTAATTGAGTTTTTATAGTATATGGCTTAGAGAATATTATCATTTAAATCCAACTAAATGACAGGAGTGTTAGACTGAGAGGGGGAAAAAGGTGCAATTACAAATCTGTCTGCAACTTCAGCACCGTGGACAGCTCCGTGGATTTATCAGCGCGCGGCTGTCGGGCTCCGGATGCTTCCAGAGCCGCGGCCGGGGCCGTAGATTCTGGCTCGCACAAACCGCAGTCCATATAAAGCATCAATGAGTCAGGTGGACTATTATTGAACTAAGAAAGCCTCTGCCTCTGCACTCCCCGTGCTGTAGAGGAGGCTTGGCAGGCTAACAATGGGGGATGCATAACCAATAAGTATGAGGAAGTGGGTAGCTGTGCTAGGGAACGGAATATCTATAAACTGAGCATGGTGGCAGCTTTTGAGAGAATATCTTATAACCTGATAAATAAGGGAGAACAATGCAATAATTAATGAGGAATGTTCCAGTGGTTCATCCACTAATGAATGAACAGTGAATATACCTTTCTGAGGATTAGTTGGATTTTATGGAGTGCACATAAAATCCACAGGGAATGCTTATAATATTTACACCATGTTATGTGTATTCCTAAACAGATATTTTCTATTTCATGCACACAGCCCTTTGTTGAGCTATTTAATCTTTATTGGAAGTTGTGCTCATGTTTTACTTCACTGTCGTAGCACAAGAAAGGAAACATTCCACTTATGTTGTTTTCTTCTACATGCCGTGATATTGTGAATGAGGGGTGGCAACTGTGATGGTGATGAAAAGTGTGTGTGTGTGTGCGAGTGCATGTGTCCGTCACCAAAGGCGATTTATTCATATTAGCCCCGCAGTTCCTCACATGGGCGACGGGCTGAACTGTGGATTAAGGTCGTACCGTACAGTGGACGCGTCAAAACAGACGTCTTTCTGCCTGTCAGATGCTATCTGCCAGAGATGAGTCTGATTCATCCAAACATGACAGCGGATAACAGTTTCAGATAAATAATGTATGAAACAATATTACCCATCATGCACTGTGACATGACAGATACAATACAGACAGGCCATCTGGGCTGATTCAGGGTGAATCATTAGTAATGCATAAGCCGCCCTTTATTATCCTTCCAAGGAAATGAATACTTCTCAGTCTGTTGGGGGTGTAGGAAGCTAAGATTAAAAAAACGCAGACAGCCGTCTCAGTCATGTTAGTAACTTGTTGTAAGTTAAGTAAGTTTTTCGTATTGATGCTCATCAAGTCGTTTGTGATTTTGACCTGCTGATGCATTGTCTGTGAAGCTGGAGACCAGAAATTTTCAGGCTTCGGCTTGATTTGTGTTTTGTGTTATGAGGGAAAAAAAGAAAAAATATATAAATATTTTTAGGAGTTTTTGAACTATGTCAAATTGGGGTTGACGAGCTTTTCAGACGTGACAATTGTAATTTCCCTTCCAGTCAAAAATCTGTTATTATTCTTGTTTTTCAGTTGAACGTCAAATGCTGAAAGTGATACAACGGCAACCAACAAGCAGTCCTGATCCAATATTCAATTTACACAAGTTGGATGTGGAAACGTGGAGCACATAAACTGATAATTGACTTCAGTTGACTTTAGAGAATAAAAAAGGAAACATCTTGTGTCTTAATGTTTAACATTTCTTGAATATTATTTTGAACATTTACATATTCATAAACACTTGACTTTGTAATGAGGGAGACAGAGTCGATGTCATTTCAAGGAATTTAATGAGGTAATTATACATATTGTCTGGGAGAAACATCAGAGACAAATGATTATTCAAAGTAGAGTATACATCTTAAAACAAGTCTGGAGGGCAGATTTAAGCTTGCAACGACCAGCCACACACACATACACACACACACACACACACACACACAGACACACACACACACACGGTGCATATATACATTTTTCATATGTTTGCTTTCAAATGTTATTTTAACGCAAATTGGTTTTGTTTTTCATTTAATGTTTTAGGCTTCTGAAACAAAAACAAAAACTAAATCACCATTAGTGGAATGGGATTGAATCTATTTTACAATCTCAGTCTCCAGTAGACAAAATATGAGCTGGAGCAATAAATCTGCCAGGGCCTATCATACTCTATATAATATTTTATCTTAAATTGGCATATTGCACTACAGGAATTCCTAAAATATTATGTTCATTTAGAAACAATGTCATAGGATGTTCAGCTTCAGACTATTGTTTAACTGCATTTCTTGAATAAAAAAAAGAAGAACATTTAAATTGTATTATCATCTATCTTTTCAAACTCAAATTTTCATATCAATACTGATTATATAGACCAAATGTCCACATGTTTCTCCTACTTACCTTATTCTTACAGCAACATTGATTGTTCTTTTTCAGTAAAAACACTATAAAAATGCTTCGAAGTCTGTGTTTCGCACACGGTTCGTATACAATATGTGCATTTGATTATTTTTTCTGTTCTATTGTGTAACAGAGAACCCGGAGAATCTTTGGATAATTCATTTTTCTCTTTCAGTATGATTTCAAATTGTTATTCTTGGGAATATGATTATGTATCTTTGAGCTTTGAGTATAAAGCGGATCAAAGATTTATGGCTTGTTGTTTGTTTTGTGTGTGTGTGTGTGTGTGTGTGTGTATGTGTGTGTGTGTGTGTGTGTGTGGCTGTGTGGATAGAAGCCATCTCTAGAGGCCCTCTCTGTTGTCCCTCTCTGTGATAGTGGTTGTGTTATAAAAACCCAAAATAGACTGAGAGGCCTCAGATCCCCTTTCTTTTTTTTTTTTTTCTATGTACTGCTATGATTTTCTCCCATTTAATTTCTATGAAAGACTTTTAGAAAAACAAAAGCTCTAACAGGCGGTTAAATGTGATAGGGGCACGCAGCCAGATGCGAACACACAGCCACACAAGCACACAGTCACCTTTATAAGCAACAGCAATTTAATAAACTCCTATACGACCCTGCAGGTTAATTCTTGGACAAAAATGAAAAGGCTCTAAACTCGTATCATCCGGTGCTGCATCTCCTGTTGTTTTATTTAACATGCTTTTCAGGCAGTGAGCCAAATCAAAGTTTCATGGACTAATGCAGCATCCATTTAGTCAGTAATAGAAGTTCCAGCTGTCAGTCATGTGAGGACACGACACACACACACACACACACACACAAACAAACACACACATGCACAGAACAAGCACACATGCAGGCCGGAGGTGAGGCTGAAGCTCGATGAGCTGTTGATTCAAACCTATAATACCACAGCTGCCCTCTGTCAGCACCTTCAAGCACCTAGGAAAGAACCTCTGTCACCACCCGCCCGCCTCTTAGTGCGGCTTTATGTCAACGAAATGCTTATGGGAAATATTTTTAGCGCCTCTGTCATTTTGTCCTTTGATAGAGTGGACTATTACCGAGGCTGGGAGGAGGGGTGGGAGTGGGCATTGCGTTGAAATGGGTAGTACAGTTTCTTATTATTCTTTTTTATAATGCACAAAATGCAAAGAATGCCAGAAGTCAAAGTCAGAAAAAAAGATGATGATGTAATCCTGCCAAGGACGCTAGATTTCAGCTCGCTCAGTCAAGGAGGTTTTCGCAATTTTGCCTGAATGTTGCTAATGAGGATGCCAGACTCTATACTTTGTGTACTATGGTAAGGCTCTTGAGAAATATAGCGTTTTTATTGGTGACTGTGTCAGGTGTTTTCTCACAATCCTTCCTTCCTCCTTCCTTTTTCCTTCTCACAACTTTTCAACACAATAATACATCTGGTCATCACATCTGGTGGTGCAAAAAAGTCCATTTAGGATATTAAAGATGGACAAACAAAGACTGGCCACACTGGAAAAACAGACAGGACAAATGAATACAAAAAGACACAACTACTTGTACAGGTAGTCTATTGAAGTTTAAACATGTGACTTCTCTCTGTGTGTTGGTGTCATTCTCTTCTCAGTGTCAGCATGCAGTCAATATATATAGTCAATTTATAGTCAATATGTTGTTACTGTTAAACTTGTGAAATCTGTTAAGTTATCTCATAACTTCACATCCTATGGTATTTATCATAAATACCAAAAAACAACATGAAAATTGTGCATGAACACCCACTCATGTTGGAATTTGTCAGTGAGAAGCTTGAATATTTTTACAATGCACAACCTTACAATATAAGATAAACTTTGACCTTTCAACATGGCGGAGCAGTGAAAGTGTCTTCTATTGTCTAGTTCTTGTGAAGCCTGTGTGAATCATAGCCTCAGTTTCCTGTTCTTGCTCTTCTTCATACCTTGGCCGTAACAAGTGGTTTATTTGAGTTACTGTTTCCTTTCTATCAGCTCTAACTAGTTCTCCTCTGACCTCTGGCATCAAGGAGGCATTTTCCCCCATAAAACTACCACTTACTGGATATTTTGTCCTTTACGGACCATTCTTTGTAAACCCAAGAGATGGTTGTTGCACAAAAATACCAGTATATCAGCAATTTCTGAAATACTCACCCCAGCCCTTCTAGCACCAACTATAATACCACATTTAGAGTCCCTTAAACCTCCTTTCTTAAACATTCCTTTGCTCGGTTTGAACTGGATCATGGATCGTCCTGACCATGTCTACATGCTTAAATGCATTTGAGTTGCTGCCACGTGATTGGCTGATCAGACATTTGCATTAACGACCTCTTGGGCAGGTCTACTTAATAAAGTGGCCGGTGGGCGTAGCTCCTCTGTTGAATATTCTCTGGCAAAATTCAATTACAAGCCACATTTTTTATTGAATTGTGGCGGGCGCCAGATCTGCTTTTAATGAATAAAACAAGAATTGCCTCATAAAATAACTCTGAAGTCATGAAAATCAACCATTTTTCTTAGCACCCCATTTACTGGTCAAGCCCCCCCCCACCAGCACTGAGCGAGAGGAAATCCAGGCGCTGACCCTGATTAGAACACAAAAAATATAGATTTAATTAAACAGTAGCATTTCATTTCAGAAGCAAATGACAATTCAACCGGCTTTTTTTTCTTTTATAAGGGCATTTTGAATTCATCCTGTTCTCTCTCTGCTTTTTTTTTTTTTTTCCATTGTGCCGGGGCGCTCCAGGTCCAGCTGGTGCTGTTCACCTTTCTCTGATATCACGGCTTTGCTGACAGCCAGGTGAAGGTGGCTCAGACCACTTGGAATGAGCAGCAAAGGGCATTGGCCCGATATTCTTTCTTGTGGCAGGAGCGACGCGATCCATGCAACACGAGGTGCATGTAGGGCAGCGCGTTTACACAGGACCGTATGGCCGTTGTAGCAGGAAATACATATATTATATATATATATGGCCTGGTTCCTAAACATTCTGCCTGGCTGCTTGTTGATGGACTCAGGCGTAGCTGGAGATGATGGCCTTTCTACAGCTCTCCATCTCTGAGAAACCCGAGGACTGTGTTACATTCTGCGTAAGTGCTCGCCACTTGTTGCTGCCTCGGTTTTCACCGAGTCACTCTGTCAAATGCCTGGGAGACTCCTCACTGATGTGGTGCTGAGCCGCTGCCTCCAGAGGTACACGGGGTACATTATCTGCAGGGAAGTGGAGCGGAAACATTCAAACAAATAGCATGAGGAAAATATGTATTATTATTGTTATTCCAAAAAAATAATATTGCATTTATTTTTAATTACATGCGTTAAAAAAATGCAACAATTCTGTGTTGTGAGGCAGCTGTACTGTGCACCTGCTGATTCCACAGTTCTCCTGCTTCTCTTTTCAGAGGGAGACACACTTGGAAACGCCAAGGTGTTTGTGTGTTTCTCGTCCCCTGAGTCTGCATTCCCTGCTCGATACTCTCGGTCTACAGCGGCTAAGATATGAACTGATCCCTCAATTTCCCCGTTTGTTACCAGCTCCCCGGCAATCCCCCTTCCTCGTTTAACTTCCTGTTCCCCCGGCGGTCTAAAGATAGAAAGGAACAATAAGGACCGTGCTGCCGCTCCGCTCTAATAAGCAATGATTACTACTTTTGTGCTTTCTGTAATGGCTCAAACTTGGAAGAGCTGAATTAAGCCCGTTGTTCGGCACTGACACTGCTGATCTCTGCTGAGCTCACGCTTTCTCCACCGCGCGTGTGATCGCTTTTAGTTCTTAGTAATCACAAGCGGAGCCTCGCTTTGAATTGGAGCATAATTTTGGAATGAGTGTACAATTTTTCACAACAATCTGTGATCATTTCATGTGGGGGAAAAAACCCCCATCAATTGTTCCTTTAATTAGTTTTGCAGCAGTGACAGAGTTTTTTTCCTCTAATAAAAAGATAAGACAAAAATTGGTTTGAGTGATCGCGCTCCCTTACAGAAAAAAAAAAGGATTAATTGTGAAGCAATCTGGTGGAAGTGCAATGCAAAATCATCAGCTTGGCAGAGTGAGGAAAAGGTGGACTTAATAAATTGCCATTTTAAGTGTTTGTGCTTGTGTGTGTGCGCGCGTGTGTGTGTACAGTACGAAAGGATTTGGCAGCTGCACTTTCCGTGATATAAAAGAGCTAAAATATTGAGAGGGAGAGGAGAAGACAAGAGATGGATAGAGAAATACTGCTCAGCTTTCTTGTGGATTTCTTGGCACAAAAAAGTGGGGGAAAGTGTCTTAAGGATTTGAGGAGCGTCTGTAATGCTGATGACACCGTTCGTTTTCAACTTGTTAGTCAAAGTGCCGGCTGTCTCGGCTCAGAAGGAAGTTTGCCTTCCCCTCTCCTTTAACATGCCTTTCTCTTCCTCTTAATTTGCCATGTGGATGTGATGGCAGGAAAACTAGTGAAGCTATAAAAATAATCCCTTCTCCTCTGTCCTCCTCCTCACCTCCTTTATCGGCCTCTTATCTCTCGTCCTTCGCCAGCACAACAAAGACCGTTTCATCTCACATGAAGACAGCTGCTGTATCACAGTGTCAGAATATCAGATTCCACTGAACCTACTCAAGTGGCGGCGCTTTTCATATTGTATCACGTATGGAAGCGTGGTTCACTCAGAGATACTCGACTGTATTCGTGCGCTCAGACCGACAATTTTTTTTTGCAGGTGGTTGCGAAAGTGTCACTGTACGCCTTTTAGCATTATGCATTCACAGCATGATCTCCCCTAAGTATCCCGTGCCAAACCCTTAGACCGCGCCGGACAAAAGAGTTCATCATCCAGGAAGCCGTCCATCACGGCTTGATAATGAAGAAGTGGTGCGAAACAAATGAGACGAGTTCAACATCGGTGCCAGAATGAACTTCAAATTAACTTTATGCTTCGGACTTTCTCCGTGTGTTTGCATTGTGAACAAACAGCATATATATATATATATATATATATATATATATATATATATATATATATATATATATATATATATATATATATATATATATATAGTTCATCATCACAAACTCATTCTACTGTACTGTAGGTGTGACTCATGCTTGAATTCAATTGCGCTTACAGATGGAGGATCCTTCATTTTCTTTTGGTCCTTGTGTCTGACCTCGTTGATTTTTTTTTCACTCATTTTGTGTATCACACTTTTAGATATATGAGAAATAAGGGTGGCTAATCGCCCAATATTCATATATGATTTCAAACACATACCCACTGTCAACTGTCTCTGTTCAGATGTGATCATTCGGTTCATAATTATGAGCTGTTTCTTTTCTTATTCTGCTTTTCCTCATTGGTGAAGCCTTTATCCTCCAAAGCAGCAGATGGTGCTGCTGCCGCTAAAGCCAACCACCCATAGTAAGCAAAAAGAAGAAGAAGCGAAGCAGCGTAGCCTAATGCAGAAGATAGTAGATGGACAGGAGAGAGATCCAGCGTTAGATGATGCACCAGCAGCACTTTATAGGTCTGCAGTGGAGCTGCATTTAGTGTCCTACAATGACAATGGGAACCAGGTTGTTGACAAAAGTGCAACATTGTGCAGCTCTATAATTAAAGCAGTGGAGCCATGATATAAAATCCTCTGCTGCAAACATTTCATCAACATGATAATTATACACTATATGAAGAGACTTGATTTTGGAAATAGAGACCTAAGTCCGGTGCCGATAGAGCCTATGCTTCTTTGTTAAAGAGAACTTTGATTGCCAAATAAATGAGACACATGTTGGAACTATTATTGTCTCCTGTCATGCTGCCGAAATCTCATTTACTTTTAACCTCAGACTGACAAAATTTAGTTTTAAGTTGAAGACATGATTGATGTTCCCACTGATTAACATATACCGAACCGAAAACCGTGAACTGAATTGAACCGTGGACTTTGTTAAATGTCCCACCCCTAACACACACGCACACACCCTCACAAAGACACGAGCACAGGCCCATCGCTGTCGGTGTGTAGGCCTGACTCACATTCCTCCTCCGCCTCCTCCTCCTATTCAGCTGTGCCCTGATGGGGGAGCCTGTTGGTCTTATCGCTCCCAGCCAGCTGTGGTTTGGATCAGGGATCTGGGGGTCTCTCCTTCCCTCGGCTGTCCCCACACTAAAAGAGAGGGGGACAGATATTTGGCACGCTTCACACACTCATAAACAATTACGGCACGCATGCGGGCACACGGCGACACACAAACACTCGCACACGCTCATGGAGCTCATCCAGATTTCATGGCTGCAAGTTCTGCGGACCCTTGGAGGCGAGATAATAATATCGAGAGGAAAAAAAAAGGGACATATCGTCGGAGTCCCTTTCTGCTGGCTCAGCTTCCCCTCACTCACCTGATCTGCTGTCATTAGACTGTGTAAAGCCTCCTGCCTGTGGCTGTTAATGAGAAGCGGACAGACACTCTCTATTCCCACATTCTCCTCACTCACTTAAGCACCATAATGAACCACCTGTACGCTGTAGGTGTGTGTGAGTGTGTCTGTGTGCGTGTGTGCATATTCATGTGTGGGAGGTATCCAAACCGCAATATGAGACAATTATCTTTACATACTTCTCTCCTAACTTTGAAAATGAGCACAGAGGAGGTGGAATAGTGTATTAGTGTGAGAAGCCAGAGGTTCCAGCCAAACATGGAGATGACTCCAGCGAAGAGGTGAGCCTGGATTTGGTTCTTTTTAATTATTTGGGTAGTGGGCGGGTTTCCTCGCCATTTGGGATTTTTCTCCTTTAAATCATGCATGCTCACTATGGTGGTCACTCCATGGCCTTTTCAGGCTAGTGCACGTTTTTACCGTTAATATTTGCATGGGAATCACAGGGGATGGCATAAACCGACATTCTGCTTCTAAAAGCAGTTTTTACAGAAAACATTACATTAACCAAGAAAAAAAAAACGTCATTTTAAAGGGAAAAAAGGATGATGTCTATTTTAAACTGAGTTTAGCTGCTACTTTAATACTGCCTGTGAAGGTTCTCAGTCATACAGGTCATCTTTATACTGTAGAGTTGTAGAGAAAATCAACTGGACCTATTTTGGTTAAAGGCATTTCACCTTTCATACAAGAGACTTCTTCAGTGCTGGGATTTCATAATAGTTCATTTGGTTTCAAACTCAGATTTTGAGTTGAGTTCCCCAGAACTGAAGAAGCCTCTTGGATGAGATGTGAAACGTCTTCTAACCAAACCAAGAAATCCAGTTGCTTTTCTCTACAACTCCACAATATCCTTTATTCCCCACACTAACACAGGCTACTGTGGCTGTAGGTAACTACAGAACTAACCAAACGCGGTGCGAAGTTCATGAGTGCTGCCGTCTTCGCTCCTTTCCAAGATGCATTCACAGACCCTCGGGAAACTCTAAACTCATTTATTTATGAAGAGTGTTTAACAACAGTGCTCTTGTTGTTAATTTGCACACACACATAAATGATTTATCTATATCAGCTTTATTTGTTAACCCCCCCATTGCATATTATATATATATAATATAACATATTTTGCTATAAACACTAAAGGCTACTATCTACTCCATTTGGAAACATGTGATTCTTCAGCTCCTACAACTAAACTTTGAAACACTGCACTGTTCAACAGCCGTCTACCCTTTCACATTATGCAAAGTGTTTTGACGTTCATAATAAAAAATGATTGGAGCATCTGTAATCGCAGCCAAAATTATATTCGCCATAAACAAGAATCCAATGGGAGGCGAATGTCGCTCCACATCTGCTTGGTTGTCAGTGTGCTCGCTCAATGGTTCGCTTTATTTCCCCCTAGTGACCAAACGTTTCCTAATGGAACTTTAATTATTCGGCCTGGGCATGTCCTCAGCCTGACTTCTTTTTTTTTTTTACCAGAACTGAAGCTAGTAATTAGGCTGTCTTTCAAGATTTCTCTCAGACACGCTTGCAGGGACCTGCGTAATTAAATCCGCCCAAACATCTGACAGTTTCTTATCACTTTAGCTTTTACTCCTGGCCTTTTTTTAATAAAACGGAGGTCCTAACAGGTGGTGGCCATGGCGGCGCTGACAGTAACGTTTCTGCTTATGCTGCTCTTCCCGTCACTTTCAAATTACCCAGACACCAGAGGCAGCAGTTTCAATCTGCTGGAAGCTGGGTTTGATAAACACCATTTATTTCCTCTGCCTATCAGCACAGGGACTCTGTTGTACAGTGTTGTTAAAATTACTAAAATGTACAATCTTGTATCTCTTAAAAAAAAACAAAAAACAAAAAGAAAACCAAAGTTTTTTAATGTGTAACTGCCTAACTCTGGATCTGATTTGATTATTTGAAGTGATCTACAAACATGCTCAAACATGCTACAACATTTTCCAAGGTTTATCCAACCTGGACAAAAAAAAAAAAAATCCAAACAAGCTGGCCACAACTCAGAGGTGTTGAATACTTTGACTGGAAGGCACATCACACAATCTAATTCCATCTCTTGGGCTATTTCATGGCTCCATTACAAACTCGGAGATTAGGACAGTGTCTGTACTCAGAACAAACACTTTATGCGTGTGTGTGTGTGTGTGTTCATATCCATACTGAAGGCGTTGCCAGGCTTTTAATCTCTTTCAGGTGTTTGTTTAGATCAAGGTCATCCCAACAGCGACCCTCCTGTGATGAGTGAGGGAGCAAAAGCTATAAAAAACTGAACAGCAGCACACGGTACGGTGTGTGACTAATCACACGTCGGCATATATGATGCTTATGGAAACTAAGTCACCTCACTCCTTTGTCCTTTGATATAAAGTAACCAAACTGAATAATTTGTTTCAGAGAAAGGTGAGATCTGTCCGGGGTTAGTAAAGAGGGAAAAAAGGGGATGTGAAAATGAAAAAAAAAACACTTTATTAAGAGTTAATTGAGGACATCTCAGCAGTGTCCTCATTCATAACCCAGCTCCATCCTCCAGTCCCCTCTCCGTGCTGCTTGTCTGTCAGACTGTCAGAACCCCTGTCCCGGCTCCATTCTTCACCATTTGACACCGGGCTCCCCACCGGGGCCCAGACGCTGCCGCTCCCTCCTGCAGAGAGGCTGTACCAGGATCTGCTGCAGCATCAGATGAAGAACACTAACTATAAAACAATTTTACATTTCATTCATGATTGGTTTTGCTATGTGCTCCACACCGACTACCATAGGCCTAGGAATAAAAGAAATACTGGCTACATTACTGGCTTTTACCTCATATTTCTACTTAGCAACACGTTGCAGCTTAGCAACATCTTGGAAAAAAAAAAAAACTTGTCTAATGCAACTGTTCAAAGCTGTGCTGAGCTGCAGGAAGCTGCTTCCCAGGGAAGGAGGTGGCAAAGTCTGAGCAGCACAATGTACAGGAGGTGCCATTAGGGGCCTTTGTGCTCCATTGTCGCACATCTACTCTTTTCTTTCCTTTTTTAATTGTAATCTTTGTGACGCCCCCCAAAAAAAGCAAACCACCACCTACACACTGCATAAAAATAGCTTTGTGATATTGGTGCTTGTCAGTGTTTTATTACAATGTAACTGCATCTCCTGCATTTCTACAACTTCAGTGAGTTAATATGAACTCTTCAGAGCACATTTATATATATCTTCCATCCTCAGGATCAAGGCACTAATGGCCATGGGAAAGTTAACCTCTACAAATTTATTGGTTGTTTGTGTGTGTGTCATATTGGAGGAAATTCGGGAGATTATTTTTTAGAACCAGTAATCCTCACTGTCAGAGACATGACACATATTCCCCTCTGTGCTGGATCTCTCTCTCTACCGGCTCCTTAAGTGTTTCCTCTGCTGTCGTTTCTCCTCGTTCACCCACTCGTTTTTTATGTCCAGCTTGTGTGTTTGCGCACAGTGTTGCACGTGTGTGTGTGTTTGTTTAAGTATTAAATGTATAGCCCCAGGAGCCAGCCTGTCTGGATAGAACTAATCTCACTTATATTGAGTTATTATAGAAACTTCATTTTGGAGTTCATGAGCAGCGCACTACTCAAACACACACACACTCACACTCCAGGCATGCAGACTCAAGCACAAACACATACATGGTTAGATTGTGTTAGTTGGCTGGTGTCAATGTTAATCTGGACTGCTAAAGCTGTAATTGTGTGTTTGTTGTATGTAAATCATACACAGATTTTCACCTGCATTTTTCTTTTTTAATGAAGCAATAGGAGAAGATTAAAAAAGTTTGTCAGTTTACAATATCTGACAAAACACAGTGTTTTATCAAACCAAGGGGCTGTCCTGTGTTTGGATTGGCTGCAGCAGGCCTCAGCTGGATCCAACAGGATGCTGTGACTCCATGTTGGTTCCTCCTTGACCCTTTGACCCCGCTCCTCCTCCTCACACGGATGCACCGTGAAACTAGGAGGTTACAAGACAACAAACTCCCCGTTACACCATGTGCAGTTTTCTCCTTCGTTCTTCACTGTCTAACAGCTAACAGAAGAAATTGAAGGTTAACATGATTTTTTCCTAAGATGCTGAAATACTTTCTCTTTCTCAGTCTTTGTACTTCTCCGCTTTATTGTTGTAAACAAAATCCCGTTTTATCTAATTTTGTGAGGTTGAACGCAGCAAGGTAATTTAAACAACTCCATTATTAGCTCATTGTCGGACCATGATGGTTCCTAACTACTTATGTGATTAAGGTGAGAGATAAATCCAAGGTCAGTTATTCATGCCTTTTCATGACTTTGATTCCTAACTCACTTTTACCGCTATCTTTACATGATTAATATAAAAGATGAATGAAACATGATTAACTACCACTATGACACATTCTGATTAGGATGCTCTTAGCTCTCCTCTTCACTTATATGAAAGGTAAATTAAACACAATCACGAATACTTGAATTAACTCTCTATGATTATAACTTTTAATTTCTCATGTGAATAATATAAAAGGTAATTCTAACACGCACAAAGATTAATACTTGAATCACCAAGCTGCGATTAGTATAAAGGATGAATCAGACAGACTCAGTGATTAATACGTGAATAAATAAACTGTGATTACGATAAAAGAATCACCATCAACAAACCTTCCTCAATCCTGTCAACTATTAACACACACACACACTATCCTTCGACCTTTTAACACACACACATATTCACGCAAACCGTCAACTTTGACTCTAGAACTGGATCCTGACTAAACCTCTGAAGGCTTACCGTTATCTTGCACCTTCATAGTGTCACATTTAGTAAATCTATCTATAAAACTGTGCCTGGTATATCTCTCTGACTGTCAGTACTGGATACAGTGCGGTATAGCTGGCACATGGCACCATGGTGTGCATCCTATTTTGTGTGTTTCTTATCATTAAAAGTTAAAATCCTTTAAACTCACAAAGCGCTTTCCTCCAGCAGCACTTTCCTTACAGTATAAAGCTCTGTATCATGGCTCCTGCTGAAAAATATATTTAAGCCCCCACTTCTCTATAGAAGTGTATTCTCCCTGATAGCTTTGCACTAGTTTTATTAAGATGAATAATTTATACAGGGACAGAATTTTCCAATAAAAAGCCTAAGTTACAATTAAAACAATTTAAATTAGTGACATGTTGAATGCAAAACTTATAGTATTAACAATGTAATGAAATGAAAATAAAAAACAAATTCATCAGCACAACAAAAGATGGAATAGCGTGGGATCGTGGGATCATGGGAGTTGTTGTCTTCATTGCTCTGCAGGCAGCTTCTTTCTCCCAGGAGCCAAATTATCCTCAGAGGTGTCTCTCTCTGAAGCAAATGGATCCGGTAATTAAAGAAAAAAAGAAAAAAAAAGAAAATCAGTGTTTCTCTGAGGCTGTTCAGCGCTGTTCTGTTAATGCTGCGTTTGTTAGTATTGATATCCTAAAGTCCCGACCTTCCGACGACTAAAACCCTTCGTCCAGTCTCTACAACTCTACAAGATAGTCATTTCTCCAGTTTTAAAAACTGTTGGAAACATTTCTGAAGATGAAAGTGCAAAACTCAATAAAGTGTTAAGTTTTGTCACTTTTAGATGCTTAATCCGTAAAAGATCCCATTGCGCCTACAATCGTGGTGCAATGGCATACTAGAACAAATCGACTGTACTTTGTATTTTCTCTCAGTTACGCCACACATCCCTCCACTTCTGCATTATTGGTGAATGTATTCATCCGTTCAATGGACGGTTCAATTATATAATCAATTAATAACTGACATCTCCAAATGAATGCATTCCTTCTCGTTGTTGCAGAGAAGCCTCTGGGACCCCCGATCAAACGTGATAATGGCCGTCATCGCTCACAGCCTCCCCCCCACCGCGCCGCCATCCTTCATGGTGGTCGCCACGCGTCGGGTGTCACGCGGTGACCTCTGCTGTGGTCGTCCGTCCCTGACCGTCCCTCGCACTCTTTGCTGCGTTTTTGTGAGCGTTCGCCCCCTTGTTTTATTCGCCGCCCGCTTTTAATTAAAGCGTCTTCTGTCTCTCTCCAGCTGCTTTCGGGGTTTGTGTTTTTCCTGTTTTTCCCCCTCTTCCCTCGTCCTTGGTTATCCCTCCAAAACGGCGTGACGGGAAGTTAAGAGGCAGAAAGAAAAAGGGAACAGGAGGGAGATGATTGAGTCAGCGATAGTGGGTGTAATAGGCAAAATTGGTTGGCAGAGATGATGCGATAAGAGAGGGATGGATAAATGAACATAGAGAGAGAGAGAGAGAGAGAGAGAGAGGGGAACCCTGAAGCATGCTTTTTGCAGGGGGTAGAGTCTTGCCATTTTTTTTTTAGCCTTTTGGAATGGAAATGGGCCTGCAGAGCAGTGTGTCACAGCCAAGCCAGGACTTTAGTGAATTGGGACCAGGGGATAGCATGGCTGTCAGCCACACATTATAGATAAAGGGAAGTCGTGCAGCCCTGAGAGTTTCCTCTTTTTTTTTTTCTTTTTTTCTTCCCTCCACCGCTGCCCTGCATGTCTCACCTCTGCCGCTGCCGCCGCCGCCGCTGCTTCTTTGTCAGCCGTGCAGAATGGAGGAGGAGAGAGAGCAGCAGGAGGGACGGGCTCAGGGTTTATAATGAAGGAGGCAGCGGTGGGAGAGTGACAAACAACGCATTATACACGGTGGAACCGCAGTAGCTGCCAGGGGTTGAAAAACTCCAAATATTCAAATTTAGTTGACTAATTTGGTTTTGAGATTAGTCAACCTAGTTTATCACTTGAAGCCATTCATTTTGCATTTTTTGGAGTAACAGAGACTGCAAATTCCCATGAACCCCGTGAATGTCGTATTAATATATGTTATCCGTGTTGCCTTAGAATTAACAGACTTTTCAAAGTGACGCAATCTAATTTGAAGGTAAAAAGGGAAAATCATACAGCTGGATTCAAACATGGGAAATGGTCAAAATCATATAATACACAGTAGAGTAGTAGAGACAGAGACACAATGCATTGTAAACTAAGGTGTTTTATTTTTTTTACACCTTAGAGCAGGTAGGACAGAAGGAAAATCGAGAGATGAGAAACAGTGGCAGCTGTTTGAAAAAAACCTAAGGACAAACACACACTTGTGCGCGCACACACATTTTTCATTACTCGCATGGCTTAGACGTATTTTATGTTTGCTTATTCCTTCGTCTCTGCGACGCGCCACACTCACGGAGCTGTCACCGGGGCTGATGAAAAGGATTGTGTTTCTGCAATCGCGCGGGTGAGATTTTAAACATGGCTGTTTGCTGCTCGCCGTTGTTTCCTCCACTCCAGTCAGACAAACCCTGGTTAGGGTTTTTTTTTTGTTGGAGTAATGAGGTGCGGATAACGCAAACACCAGCAGAATTGAATTAAATGAATCCAGCACATATGCGTTCCTCTGTTTGCGTTGCTGAAATCAATGCTCAACTCTATTTGAGTTCATCTGTGGCAATTTACAGCCTATTAATTACATATTAAATCTACTGAGCTAACCAGGCTCGGCTTCCTACAGTTCTTTCTTCTGAAAATAGAAAAGAAAAGATAATGTGAGTGATGCATTGATCTAAGAACTAGATGTTATGTTCTTTAAAGTGAAGTTAATTCAACTTGAGCACTGATCTGATTAAATGTGAACATTTAATTTTCTGTTTCTTCCTACAAGCACAGTCTTCATCGTGGTATCTGATGCTTCGGTATCAGAAGCAATTTTCACATGTTAAATAGACTTAACTATTCAAAGTTGTTAATAAATAGGCAAGCAGTTTAAAGAATGATGAAGTTAATACTTTCCACATCACACTTGCTTAAACTGAATATTGATTAACAATTGGCTTCCAAACTGTTTGCGATGTCATGGTGCATGATTTATAAAATGCTCAGAGGAGTCAACGTGAAAGTTGATAGTGTGCTATAAAAAAGTATAAGAACTAAAGTACAGATACTCTCGAAAAGAACACAGCATTACACCACTGGATGTGTGCGTTGGAGGGTTTAAGAGACGCGTTTAACTGTTGAACGTGAACCTCTTACCACAAAGTCAGCGACTCGGAACAGCCACAGTTATTCTGAACAGACAGCGAGAACAAATCCATATGAGAGGCAGAGTCAACCAGATCCAAATCCGAATCCGCCCCCCTCCTCCTCCCCCTCTTCCTCCTCCTCTTCCTCCTGTCACCGATCCATACCTGTCCGCCCACTGATTTCCCATGAGCCGTGATTGTGTGAATTCAGCCAAGTCAGGCTTCATTCTGCAGAGTTTTGTTCATTTACACAAGAAAGCACACATTTGTGCTTAGAACACGAGTGCTCACATTACCCCCCCCAACACACACACACACACATGCACACACTTTCAAATTCTCCCCGTCCTCCGTGCCTTACATAACACTTGTTTTTTTTTGTTTTTTACCATGAAGGAGGATGGGTATGGTAGGAGAAAACTTACAGGCGAGGAGTTCAGCGTCCTCAAAAAAATCAATGCGACTCAGTCTAACATGATTTTTTCTTTTTTTTTTTCCTCCCCCTTCTCTGAAAGCGCTTTGTCTGTACGGTATGCGTCCATGTTCATCAGGTCTGTTTAAATCCTGCAGAGTCTGCCCGGGCCTCTTGCCTCCCTTCACACTCAACGCAATGTGCTTCACCTCGCTTCACCTCTGGCTCCCGACTCACATGGCGAGAGCGGCACCGACGCAGGGATTGATACAGAGAAGGAAAAAGGTATTTTCCAGCACTCGGTTGCTTGGTATCTCCGTTTTAGATTCTACGATCCTCCCCTCGCTGCCGTCATGCAAACATCATTAGACAAAGGGCTCTTTTGTGCCTGCACACACACACACTCACACACACGCTTGGCACAAACAGTCAAGAGTGAAAGCACTTAAGAAGCACAGAGAGCGCGTGGGAGGGAACTCTGAAAATTGAGTTGAGAGCGAGGTGGAGAGTTCAGCGTCGGCCCTGCTGGATAGACAGATGGAGGGGGGCTCCTTAAGGAAGCGGCGGATGGTGTCAAGCGAAATGAGGGATTACATTAGGAGAGCTGGTGATTACGGTAGCGTGCTGTAAGTGGTGCGCTTGTCATGATCAAAGCCGCTATTAGGGCTTTTAGCGAGGATCAAAACCGGGCTCGCGAAACGTGGAAACGTGAGCGCAAAAGAAACGGAGGAGCTGTCAGGACGGAGAGGGAAAGGGAGACGGAGGAGGTGCTGGTTCGAGGGGGGGGGGGGGGGGGGTCTGTCAGTCACTCCGACCACCCAGGTCTGACTCGAGTTCAGCATGTCCTGGCGCCTGTTTAACCTTTGCACTGTCACTTTTTGATAGATGACCCCCTCCGGGCGCAGGGCGCCAACACTTTCTCATCAATAACTCCCCGTCGCTGCTTCTTTTTTTTTTTTTTACTGGGTGGAGTCTGCTGCAGCCTTCTGCAGATTTCTGCACCGGACCACAGAACATGACCGGGAAAAAGTTGCTGAGAAGTTGCTTGTTGAAGACAACAGGAAAACAACACTGTTGACACCACATGCCCACCCACACACCCACACACACACACACACACACACACACACACACACACACACAAACACACACATATATAGGAAAAAGCTTATGTAAAACAGACAGTTCCCCAGAATTCAGGTGGACTGCACCTCATCAGCCGAAGGTGACCTCTTGTCCTCCGCTGGTTGACAGCAATGGGACGGATCCGTCCCCGTTCTATTAGCAGTGATTATATCATTTAGATACAGATGGGTTGTTTAACCCAGCAGCTGTCCTCATCAGACACACCAGACTGAGCCCTCTGGTTAATGGCTGGCGAGAAGCAACAGAGACCAGCAAAGAGAAATCATCGAAAAATTAATTGCATCTCGACAGGTGAATATATCGTGTATTTGGTATAACCAGTCCAATGACTGATGATTAGAATCATTTTGAATTACTTCCCTCCTCCTTGTATTCCACTGGTGAATCAATTTGGATATGCAAGTTTTTTTTTCTTGATTTTGGTCAAGTTTATTCAACTAATTGTACAAAAAAACAGCCAAACAATGGTGCCTGTTTGAAGATATTTTTATCTGATAAGATTTAATTGTTGGGTTCCAAAAAAAGGAACTGCAAGGACCAGGCTAACCACTGATATTTCACCAAGCATACAGCATATTCACTCATCCATGATGATCCATCCATATTCCGAGTATGGAATAACATTATCATTTATTTAGTGTTGGTGTGCAGCCCTGGGGGAATTAACACTAATAGTAACTCTCCTTTTCGCTATATTTGAGGTCTTCACAAACTCCTAAAGAAGAAAGGCTGCTTGCTAAACGCTGCCTTCACAAGCTGTGTCAGCAGATGAGTTTTCGAATGCATCAATTGACAAACGTCACAACGAAAGTCAGCAGAAACCCGGCAATATGTTTTTTTTTTGTTTTTTCTATGAGGGAGAATCATGTCCGCGGAGACAAATGTTGCACTTCATGCAGCCATCCGCCCACAACTTGGAAGCAACGCCGTTTCTATGTCTGTTTTAAATTTAGAATGCATAAACACAGCGTGTCCGCGAGTTCCTCCTGTAGCTGGGAGAGAAGACGAGCACACGAGGAAAAAAAACAAAAAAAAGAGGCTGAAGTAGAGCAGAGAAGCAGCGTTTGGAAAAGTGCGCTGGAGGACAGCAGTCACGTCTTTGACTCGGCAAGGCTGGAGCCGGTTTTAGGTCACAAGGATTCTGCTGTGAAATTGGGTTACCTCAAAAAGGTTTGATTTGATCACTGTGAAGCAACGCCGTGTTTTAACATTCCAGTTCCCACTTTTCAATCCTGCTTCATCTCACCTTTCATCTCTGGTCCCCGCTTCTTTAGCCTGTGTGTGTATGTGTGTGTGTGTGTGTGTGTGTGTGCGTCTCACTCCCTGGTGACACCTCGACTCAGCAGAAGCCTCTCTTAATAAAACGGTCTCTTGACTCCGCTTGCGGGAGACGTACATGGCCACATAACGCGGATGAGACGGCGTGCTTCCGGGGGTGGGATGAGCGGAGAAGACACACTCTGGAAATGGAAGCGTGGATTCTTCTCTCCTCCTCCTACACAGGCAGCGCGGCTCACAGGGGCTCCGTCTCATCCCAGGCTCTCTGATCTCCAAGTCACAAAACACCTGCTGCCAGCCTTCAGACAGATGGGGGGAGGAGGGGGGGTAGGAGGAGGAGGAAGGGGGAGGGGGGGCAGTCAAGCAGCAGAGAGGTTGGGTGTGACAATGAGGCTTCAGAGGAGGGCCTGCGTTAGATGATAACGCGTGAAAAACCGGAGCGGGTGGAGAGAGAGAGAGAGAGATGCCGCGAAAGCGAAGCGATTGCGAGATTCTGGTGTCCACGGCGGCCCCTTCAGGGATATCAAAAACCCCTCCCAGCATCAACGTTTGATGCCTTCACGGAGGCGAGGTAACGGAGCGCGGGTTTTCGCTGTTTCTGCTGCTCCTTTTTTTCCGAGCGTCGGCTCGGCCCGACTTTGATGCCTGGCAATAAAAAAAAAAAGAACATGAAAGCCACAGAATGTCCCCTGTGGGTTGTTTGTGGACCTTATGGGCTAGTGTTCCCTAACCCCCCCACCCCCACCCTGCCCCCTCCCTGTGTATTCGTCTTGTCTCGTCTCCCGTGGGTCGTCCCTGCGTGAATCTGCAGCCTGGCTTCATCCAGAGGAGTATGCAGGTCCCTGCTGCGGGGTGTTAGAGCTGAACGCTCCGGACCTCCGTGTGTGTGTGTGTGTGTGTGTGTGTGTGTGTTTGCATGTGAACAGTGGAGGAGAGTCACGGCTCAAGTTTAGTTGACAGGTTCATTTTTTTTTTGTTTTACCTGGAGCACAAGTTTTCATCCCTATTGATTTATTTTTGTATTCCATGTAAGAATCACTAAGCGTTGCCGTGTGTGTGCCTAGAAAGAAAATACTCTACTACATTTTAAAACTAAAGAAGTACTTGCAGCAAAGTACTCATTATTCGAAGTGGGCGTGTTTAGTGTTAAGTTTAACTCTATACAGTCAAAAAGTACCATCAAAGGAAATAATACTAGTAAAATACTATACTTATATACTATACTTACTTTCCAGTAATATCTCAACTGCATTTAGCTTTTAACTCAAACTTTGTTTTTTTATTGTGTTTTGCAGGATTATACAACAGTATCAGTATAAAAGATAATGTTGCATCAAGGAACAAAGACAATTACAGTATTTTTAGATGCGGAACAATAACACGCATGCACGTACCAGCAGGGAAACAAAGTGGAAAACAGCAGAAAAGCATAATAATGAGGATGCTCAACAGCACGTTCAATGTTATCCCTAGAATTAAAGAAAGAAGAAGAAGAAAAGAGAAACATAGAGGACATATCTCCTCCAACTTAAGAAAGTACAGCACAGCCTGAATCCGTTGTGTATGAGACGTGCAGTAGTTTCCTCCTTCATCTGGACCAGTCTTCTGGCCAGTAAAGGAGGGGGAGGTGACTCCATTCTTCTCAGATAAAGAGGCTGACACCCCGACCAGAGCTCTGAAGGAGTTAGGGTCGAGGTTTCAGCCCCGGTATTTTCAAAGTGCCACAAATCATTGTCCAGAAGTTGGAACGAGGACGGACAACGCCAGTACAAGGCTGGCAGGGCCCTGATGACATCTGACCAGATCAGGGAGGCTGCAAATCTAACCTGATGTTTCCTCCTCGCGAATCCTTCTCAAACGATATATTTAAACACGGCTACTTTTTTAGTTTTTTTAAAGGATTCAAGCATTGGACCACACATAAAAATGCACCAGGGGAGAAATATATGATTATGCATTAATAGAGTATAAACGTTAAACCAAATTAATGTCTAAACTGAAACCAGATCGTAAGGGATGCAACACAATGCGATAGCATAAAAAACAAACACTATAACCGTCTCGGTAGTGTAAGAAGGGGAGAACGCAGCCACCATAAACAGCTATTCACATTTATGCGGGGCTGCAGTACCATAGCTAGAGTACAGTGAGGGGATGCCAGTGTTATCTACAAATTCCTCCAGTGCACAGCACCGGTCATCATACATCAAACTCCGAGTGACATCACATTAACAACACACTTAGCGCTCCCCGAGGTTTCCTTCCCATTCTCCGCTTCACAATTACGTATGGATACAGGTTTACATGTAAAGAGATTAGAAATTGGGTTTTTCAGCGGAGCCGGAGCCGGGAAGAATTCACCTCAAAGACGATGAGCGTGGCAGCGGAATATCAAAGTTCTCATATTGCATTCAGCAGCTTTGGTAGAAACAGTCTCAGTTTCTTGCACAGCTGTGAAGTTTTCTGTGTCTAGACGAATTATGAAAGAAAAACTGATGGGGTAAAAAAAAAAAAAATGAAGGAATGAAGGGCAGCATGCATTAAAGGAGTAGGTGAGGCATCTTTTAGATGAATCCTTTCAGCAACCAAGGTGAACACATTTTTTAGGGATCATATATAAACGGCTTCACCAAGGTTACAGTTTTTTTTCTTTTCTTTTTTTTTGTTCTCTCTATCGTGGAAACATTTCTAGAATCAAAGGCTTTCTTTCCCAGCTTGACTCAGAGAAACTCAAAGCACCTTCCCCCCATGTGCTGTGAGCGTTTTCAAAGTCTGGTGAGATGACATTCAGCGTGTATATACGCACCTAAATAATGGAACAGTTCGCCTGCTGATCGTCAACTTGCTCAAACACTGTTCTTTAAAAAAAAAAAAAAAAAAGGAAACTGAAGACCTTCCTTCTTAATGGAGTGTTTTCACAGTATATATGTTCATGTGTGTATTCATGGATTTTTCTTTTTAATTGTTGTATGAGATTGAATTGTAAATGAATTCTGACTTCCTGACTGGAGATGGTGAGACATTTTCTTCGTAAAGGTCCTCCATCTTGTGGGGAACCGACACATATTGGACGGAGCCACATTAGCATCCTGTGGTTCTGGCGGGTCCAGGTTCAGGTGACTGCTGAGGCTTAGTGCAGCCTGCCTCCAGGGCCGCGATTTACTTCACAAAGATGACATTTACGGTGATAGAGGGCGAAAAACAAGGTTGTTTCCAGGAACAAAAAAATGTATGGGTTATTAGTGAAAAAAGTGCCAGAAAATCAGTATATATATATATATATATATATATATATATATATATATATATATATATATATATATATATATATATATATATTACAGCGAGTGCACCTTTGCTATATTTTCTGCAGGCAGCATAACTGACAGGAACAAACTAAGGCGAGACATTAATCTAAGGAAAGTTGGCACAAGTGATTGCTTTGCTAAGATTTGTTTGAAACCATTATCAACACATAAAATGGATTTAAAGCTTAAATATTTATTTGATGTGCAATCCAGGCTTTCCACAACCTAACTTACTCAGATTTGGAGTAAATTGTTTTACTTACTTACTAAATATGAGAAGTATGTAGTAAATTCTTCATAAAACTTTTTTTTTAATACACAAGGCAGTGCAGAAAAATATAGTCTTCTTGTCATGTATTAGCACCTAAGAATGTAGAAATGTATAAATGAATATATTGTATATATGAGTTTGGGTGCATTATGTGTGTTAGACTGACAGGAGCTGTGTTTTAACTGGGGTTAGTCTGCCCTCTACTGGTCTTTACTGTTCAGTGCAGCCAACTCTTCACTGTTTTAGTGTAAGAGCAATCTCTCTTTTTTTTTCTCCTTTCACCTTAAATCTGAATTCAACATGTGTATCCTGTGTACGAATGCAATTTCGTATAATCAGAATATAATCAGAATTGATTCTGTTATGGACATTTTGCACACAGTTGTAGTTGTTTGTTGTAGTTGTATTTGGAGATGGTTTATTGAAAAAAAAACAATGAAACAAAAACAAAAAAGGAATGCTATATCGGTCGATTACTTGTCAAGCATGTCTCCAGGGGAGCTTTAACATTCATATCCAACCATCTGTCCTGGAAACACAGAGTTTCCTGGGCGTGTCCCAGCTCCCTCTCACACATCAGACCAGTGGTGTGTGTCCTGCTATCGACTCGCCCTTTTGCTTGCTGGGCTGCGCGTATTTGTCAAAAACACAAACTCCTATGAAATCATTCTTTTGCAACACACATTCTCTGATGCAAAACATGTTTTGTTTTAATGAATATTTATCTGCATTGAAATTGAAACACTGTCTATTCCATATTCCTCAAACTGTTGGAGAAGCCATGCTTCATTAGCTACTTATAATGTTCCCACTTCATTTATACCGCTGCTCCTGCACTGGCCCTCATTACACTTTGATGTTGGTGTGTGTGTGTGTGTGTGTGTGTGCGTGTATATTAGGAGTTTCTTTTCTCCCGTGCTCCTTCTCCGTCTGTTTTCCCTCAGGCCAGATGAACCTAGAGCAGCAGGGTTGTGGCTGTGCAGGATTTTTCCTGCAGATGGCAGCATTGTCATGGAGCTCCTTTCCTGCTGCTCTGGAACTGCACAATGAGACAACCAATAGCCACAGTGTTAGTGTTCACACTAGTAAACACTATTTACCACCTAATTTATTACTCCACACCTATCACCTGTAAACTTCCAGCTTGTGCTCATCAAGTATTGAGCGGAAACTTGTTTTTTTTTCTAATCGTAGGGGAGCTTTTTGGTTAGGAACTGTGTTTCGGTGGTGGCATGTATAGATTTCAATCAGGGGGGGACACGTTTATGAAGCAAAGGTAATTGTTTCGATTTTGTAATCGAGGAGCATCAGCAGCTGAGCAGCAGCGGGATAAATCCTCCTGCGGAGTCCAGACACCAGGCGCAGTGGCTGACGACTCCGCCGAAGGTAGAAGAAATAAAGCTGATGAATCTATGAGGATGGCGGTGGGGAGGAGGATAACAGCAGGGCGAACGCAGCGATGCAGAGCCAGGGAAATGCCTATTGACACTAGCCAGATGATAGGCCAACGCTGGAGGTGTGTGTCACTGTGCTACTGGATAAAAGTTACCAGCCGATGGCTCATTAATGAACTAGGAAATGACAGCAAGGAAATGTGAGTGATCACAGGTCTAAGAATACAAAAGACAGTTCTGCTACAACTCACATCTGTCTAAATATGTAATATTGATCACTTCTCTTTTGCAGAGATAATCCCACCACCTCACAGTGGTGGCATCAGGATGCTGGTTAGACAGCAGGATTATTACACTGGGGTGGGGTGGGGGTGTATGTAGAAAAAAAAATGACAATAGTGTTGCATTTATATTTGTGTTTGTATAAACAACAGTAAGAACAAATGTAAAAGATCATACAAAAAAAAGATAAGAGAAAATATTGAGACAGAGCAATGAATTTTGGATTTGTTTTCTTGCTTTTTTGGAGATCTCATAAAAAATGGGAGCAAAAACAAAAGCCTTGCATTTATATTTTTGTTTAATGTGTGTTTTGTCTGTGTGTGTGCGTGTGTGTGTGTGTGTGTTTGTTTGTGTGCACTTATGCACAAAGCCCCAGACTGCATTACTTATTAATTATTACATTTCATTCATATTAATGTCACATTAGCAAATTAGAACGTATGATTAATAATTGAATAATTTTAAGTCAGTTTATTAATCATTCAATGCAATATTTTTGGAAAATGCTTGTGTGCCATACTATTGAATGGAACAGTGCAATCTGTTATATTGTGTGTGTGTGCGTGTGTGTGTCTCAGTTGAAACAGCCCCTGGATACCAAATGGTATTTGTTGATTTATCAATCTGTACACAATTTAAATGGTTCTAATGTCACCCAAATGTAATTTTAGCACTTTTAGTTTCATAAATAGTTGATTAGTTGATTCCCTGTAAGTGGTTTTGTTTGCAGTTTGTACAGCTCGCTTTTTTTTTTCTGGCGGATTGAAGCTGTATTTGTTTTGTTTGGCTCATTAATTCTTCTCACACACACACACACACACACACACACACACCAGCACATCACCTGTCTCCCTGTGGCGGATGCACCAGGTCCATCAGAGCTCTCACCAACAAACAGTTATCATACCACACATCATATTTGCAATAATAATCTATATTCATTATTCTATCTATATTCGTATACACTATTTAGCACCTCATATATCAGCGTATGCACAGTTTTTACTGGCTTGCACTGTATTTACTATTTATCAATTTAGCCCTCCTTTTACTGTAGCATATATACTGATAATAAGCTTTCTATAAACATGTATAAATGTGTTGCCATATTTCATTTTCACTAGTAGCTCTGAAGGAGGAAGGTATAAATAAACAGATGAACTGCTCGTAAACTCCACACTGTTTGCCATAAGCAGAAAACACCAGGGATGCAGATACTAACTTTGCTTGTTCAGCTGTTCAATAGCACCACATTATAACCTAAAAACAGGGTGCGTGTCATGCTCATTTAAACTGACTGATAAGACGAACCAGACTTAGCGAGGGCGAGAGTAGAAACAATTCCACTGATTCATTGGACTGTGCTCACCTCGCCTCCATATTCCGCGATTCTCATCTGGGCCCACTAAAGTGTAACTATAGGCGTGTGCGAGCACAACCCGTGAATGTTTACAATCAGTAAGATGGAACTTATATTTTATATTGTGTTTTCTTCGCTTAACAGTAAGTTTCAGTATATAAATTCCCCCCTGGGAACCTGTTCTGCTTCTTCCTGAGATCTCAAGCTGCCCAGCGAATACACAACTGTAAAAATGTGGGAAAAAAAGCAGAGCTCATATGGCAGCACTGCTTCCTTTTACCTGGAAGCACCAGGCCTGCTGACCTGCTGTAGATATACTATAACCTGCATATTGAGATGTGGCCGCGATACGAGCGGGATCAAGCACCGCTGCCGTGAAAACTCCTTAATATGATCATATTTTGTCTTTATCGAGCGCCGCGCTTTGCACATCTCTGAAGACGAGTGTTTCCACCTGTGCCTCTCCTTTCTCGCTCCTCCCTCCCCTCCGCCTCGTTCTTCCTTGCTCTCCTCCCATTTCTCCTCTCCTCAGTCACATGTTCTCAGTGAATAGAGTATTGAGTGGGTTTCGCCAGCTGGTGCCTTTGCCTGCAACATAGTGTTAAAAACAAGCATGTGTGCGCGTGTGTGTGCGTGTGTGTGTGTATATGTGTGTGTACGCGCACGTGCATGCGCCAGATACTTCAGTGGAGTGTCAGTGTCACATCTGCCCTCCAACATTCCGTGTGGCTTTGTGCTCGTGCAGCAGCAGCAGCAACACACACCGGCTGCTACACCGACTCTGAATCTATTAAAAAACTGTTATGCTGGCCCCTCACAACAAACACACACGGACACACAAACTCTCCCTTTCGCGTTGTGTTTTTCTTCTCTCATGACTGAATTTCATTTAGTACAGGCCTTAATATCAGAGTCAGGAACAGAAAAACAGGCTGTTTGATGCTGATGATGACGATGATGACGGTGTGGATGATGATGATGAAGGCCTCCAGGCCCTCCTTCCTAACGATGGACCCGATCAGATCTGGAGCTTCACGTCATCTTTCTCATCTTTCTTCTTCACTCCTGTCTGTCTGTCCTCCTTTCTCTGTCCTTTTGAACCCTACACTAGACCCACTTTATTTTTAGTCCCCGCATGAATTTAATCAACAGCTGCTGGCATTTGATTAAAGTCTCAATTAACATGCGACTACTACAGGAAACACAAAAGGCATTGTCTGCTGATAATTCGTGCTAAAGGGCCTGACGTGTGAGATGATGTGCTCTTTGTTTGTCCTGTGTTTTTTTGGGCAATAATTGCGAATGGACTGCAGGTTGGAACTGCCTCTGCAGAGTTCACACCGTGGACATCTTGGCCGTGGTGATTCAGGCGTCACAAACACGCACATATAGACTCAGAGCAGGCGTCCTCGGAACAAATTTTGGACATGTGTCACGGTGTTTAAAACGCATGCAGATGCTCCTTAATATTCACATTAGATTTTGTTTCAAACCAACCTGACATTGTGCAATTCGACCGCTGCCGCTTACTATTTCTGTTGTGTCTGGCGGCTCGGCTCAACTGACGTTGCCCGAAAAAGTTGCGGAAGAGCTTCTGTGCATCCCCAGCAAACCTGTCAGATATCTGCAGAATGCCTGACATCTATTCCACCTCACCCGCAGTGTCCCTGCTCCAGAGGTAAACAAGCTTGCTGCTGGACCACGAAAAGCTTCTCCTGGACAGAGGAGAGATCTGTGAGTGACAGCTCACACGCTGAGAACAAGTCAATATACTTTAAGTCTGAGGCAGATTTATGATCGAAATTTCAAAGAAAGTACTTAACAGTTACAACATTTTAGCCCTTATACATATGTGATATGTGGTGTCGATCGGGGTCACTTCTAGCGTGTTTACGAGACCTGTCTGTCTGAATGACCCACCCATGATGTAATCAGAACATTTTACAAAATGTGACATGTCTGGGTTCACATTAAAAAAAAAAAAATCAAGGCCTCAAGCTTGATCTGTTCCGTTTCCGACCATGATGCAGAAATGAAAAGGGGGGCACGGGGCGACATCTATTTTTGTATTCAAATGTGAAGCAACACCGATCAGACAAGGTCGCCCACTTGAAAGACAAACATGTTGTGTTCTTCACTTCCCATTTCAAAGAGCCACGAGTCATCAATTCATGCGACGCCCCGTATATTGATGAAGAAAACACCCACTATTGAACTTGAAGCCACTGTTAGCAGCTGCTTTGTCTCGTAGTTCTGGATGCTAATCAAATTCTCTTTGTTTTTGATCATAGCATTATGACAGTGTCTCTGCAGGAAATCAAAGTTGTGCAAGGGCTTATTAAATACAAAGGCATTCATTTGTTTGGAAACTGTACTAATTGTATAAATAATCTTAAAAACACAGTTATTCTCTGTTACCTTGAACTGAGCTTTTTGTGTGTAAAAAAAAGAATATCAGGTATATTTGCTTCATTAACGCTGGCATGATTATCATATATAAAAAGAAGCATCCAAATTCATGTAAACTAATAATGCCCCAGAATTAACCAGAAAGGTTTTGTGCAATAATAAGTTTGATTTTTCCTCTTTGCTCGGAGGCATTTCTACATAATTTAGATCCGCGTTTGGGTTTGAGGAGCGCAGCAAGGATTCCTGCAGACTCCCAGAGCATGTTGTCAGGAGTCAGACATGCAGCAAACTGGCAGGGTTTTGACGGCGGGAGCTGCAGGGAGCGGACCGGCTCCTCCGGCTGCGTCCGCTCCACGCGTTCACCTGGATCCGTGCAGCCGTTTCACTGTAGGCAGTTTGCTCCACCACTGTGTGGCATCAGGGGGGGCTTTTTTTCTCAAATCTCAACAGCCAAGGGTTGTATTGCTGTAGTGTCATAATGCATGGTGAACAATGGGGTGATGCAATTTTTGTATAATTTAAGTTTGCCTGCAGGCATTTTGCAGGTGAGTGTCTTCAGGCAAGCCGGGACTCTGGATTTGATAACTTATGGAGGTTATCTAGGCCCCGTATTTTACATTTTCTCCTGGTTTCATTTGAGGTTTTGATAACAAGATTGTGTCTGTGAGTTTCAGTATCGAAAAAAAAAAACATCTCAATATAGTTTTACATCTCCTCTTTCAAGATTCTCTCTGGAGCTCTAGGAAGTAATTTTGTATCTGTCTCGTTAATATTAATGAGCCTCTGCTCTGGCTGATTTTAATTGCTGTGAATGGACGGGTTGGCTCTGACGTCACGGAACTTCACGGAACTTCTGCATACGGGTGTGTGTCTTGAAACATGGGGTGGTGTTTATGTAAGACCTCCAGCTTCTTATAATCAAAAAGCAATTAAAATGTCTCTTTCTAATATATGGGAAAACAGTGGTGTATTGCAGTAACTTGAGATGAAATCATGTTTAAATAATTTATCCCTATGTGTCAGTATGTCTTGTATTATATTCTGCTTTGTGTAAATTGTTGCTTTTATTCTATGTGCATTGTGTTTTCCAAAGGACAACAAAGACTTTCTTATCTTGTACATTTTCCAAGAAAAAAAAATATTTCTGCTGTTTCTTCTGAAACAGAGAGCCACCAATACAGTCCACACAGCCAGTGTGTCAAGCGTATACGCCACTATTAAATCTGCACTAATGCATATTTTTTAGCCAATTATGTTAAGTAGAGCCAAGTTGTAACACAAGTTCATTTGGCGATTCGTATTAGCAAACAGCTGCTGCACATCCAGCAGATATGGAGGAACACTTTTTTTCAATACTGAATATCCTTTGTATCTCTGTAATTGCTCTAAATAACTCCTGAGTGAAATATGTCACACTTTAAAGCAAAAGCTACTTTTTCTCCAAAAACATCTGCCGAAACAATGAACTAAAAGACGCCATAAAGCTCCACAGGGTGGTGATCGCCTGACAAGTTAACAAAAAAAACCCCTCTCACACACCATCTCTCTGACACACACATGTTGCATAGTGGTAGACGTACAGTAGACGTTTCAGCACTGTGCAGCAGCTAAAAGCCAGGAGTGGAGTTAATAGTGAGCAATCTGTGTAGGGGCTTGAGTAGCCCTTTTGCTCAGAGACTAACTATCCAGTCCTGCTGCGTGACTTGATTATGTCAGGGTCTGGTGGCTTGGCCGCCCACAGTTCACACAACATTCACCTGCGCGTTGACCCCTCTTTGTGGCTCCCAAATGAGAACGAGCACACGCAGACTTTGGAGAGTGAAATGCAGCGTTTAGAGGAAGCTTCTGCCTGACGTTTGATTGATTTTCTCCCTGACCTGAACGAAGAGACAGGTGTGTGTGTGTGTGTGTGGCAGCTCAGGCTACCAGAAAAAAATCCATCCGAGTCTGTGGTTGCTGTGGCAACAGTAATCACTTTTAATTCAGCATCAGGGAGAAGCGGAGAGAATGGAGGTGATATGGCCGCAGATTAGTTGGGTAATGTGGGAGTTGTAGAGGTTAAAAAAAACTGTAAAATGCATCAACAGGGAGAACAAGGTGAGTGTGTGTGTCTCCCTGTCTTAGTGGCGTTGAGGGAGAGAGTGAGGCGGAATGGTTAAGGATGAAGACGTAAAAGCTTTATCTTCCGTAATCTCACGGGATTTAAACACTCATCATCTCTTTAGCTTCTCCTCTTCGCCTCTTCACTTCTCCTCATCCTCCGCTGATAAATATTAATCCGCTCTTTGACTGTCGGTGGAAGCTGGGATTTGTCCGGCAACCTGTGAATCTTTCCCCTCGCTCTTTAAATTGTACCAAGGCACAGAAAGATAGGGGGGGAAGAAACCGATTAATTATGCATCCTGTCCTTTTGGCCCCATCTCTGCCACCCTGTCTGTCTCACTGTGTACCTTCACTTTTTCCTTTTATGCCCCCCCTCTCTCCACCTGCTTTTCCCATACCCCCCCTTTGCGTTACGGATACTCCTCATGAGTGTCTGAGCGGCGGCGGCGAGAGGCGGACAGACGGACGGGGACAGACAGCGTGTGATGCTAATTAATGGGTTTGCTTTTGATTCCCCCTGTCACTTTACTCAAACACCTTCTGGCTCAAACACGCAAACACACACACACGCTCTAAAAGGCTGTCTTCTTTATGAGCTGTGAGGAAGGGAGGGAAAAAAACACCACCTGCCATTCAAGACAGGCTTTTCGTAGTATACTACACACACCCACACACACACACTCATATGTACATGGGTCCGTAATTTTCCGCCATCCTCCACTCCCTGCCAATGAGAGGCTGGAACAGTGCTTCTCATAATGTGAGGGGGAGGAGACAAAGCACTGAGGGCTGATTGACAGCAAGAGCCCTACAGGTGGAGAGAAGAGACACACACATGCACACACACACACACACACAGAAAGAGAGGGAGAGAAAGAGAGAGACAGAGAGAGAGGGAGAGTGAGAAGGACGACGCGAGAGAGAGAGGAAAGAGAAGTGAGTGAGTGAGGAGGAGAGAGGCAGCGGCAATCAGACATCCATCCATACACACACACACACACACATACACACACACACACACACACACACACACATACACAAACACCGGCTCACAGTGCTCTCTTCCTCCCCTCCTACCCTTGAGAGCTCGCTTTCCCCCGGCAGACATAGCGATCACCAGCGCTGCCACCAGCAGAACCAGCAGCACCTTCACCTTCACCTCCACCACAGCTGCACCAGGATGAGCCAGTGCAGGAAGAGGTGCAAGAGGCAGCTCACCAAGGTGGCTCGCTATTTCTACCGCTTCCTCATGGGAACGCTCACCCAAGGTAGGCGGGCGAAAAACTTCCACTTCCGCAAACCCAAACATTTGTTTGGGAGACTTAATGAGGCTACCGGAGACAGTCAAGACTGGAGTTTGATGTGTTTTACAGCAGAAGTGTCAAGAACAGAGGTGTTTGCCTTTTTTTTAAGTCTTTGCTGATGTCTTGTTGGTGGGTTGATTAACTTCCCTGTGGTTGAGGATTGCATTATTTAATGTGGATGCGTCTCGGTTAGTTTCCTACCTGAATGATGCTGGAGTGGATGCACTCTGTATTTGCGTAGATCCACAACATGCTTTTTTTTTTATCAGAGAGCACAAGTGGACTTGCAGGGTTTGTGTGTGTGTGTGTGTGTGTGTGTGTGTGTGTTTACTGTACTCCTGCTTTGTTTTTATCTCCATACAGAGACATCATACATCAAACAATCCAAAGACTCATTATTCTCTACATAATATACATTCATTTATACTGTAGAAACACTGTGAGCGTATGTGAGCATGTGTGGGTTTTTTTTCTTTCTCATTTCGTCAATTCCTGTGCATAATAGCACAAAAATGACCAGTATGCATAATGAGAGATAGAAAAGCTGTCGGGGCTGAATGAACTCACTCTTCCCCTCTTTCTATCTTCCTTTTGACTCCCCCTCCTCCTCCTCCTCCTCCTCCTCCTCCTCCTCCTCCTCCTCTCTTCACGGCTCTGTCCTTCTCTCTCCTCCTGTTCCCTCTCTAAACAGATTGCCCTCTGGAAGCATGTGGCATTCCACCTCCATTGAGAAACTCTCAGTGGGAGAAAGACACACACACAACCTTTTTATCCAGCCCTTCAGCCAGCTCTCAGTATGACACCGACTCGGCCCCCCCCTCCTCCTGTTAACATCCAACTTTATAATGCTAATCTGTGCACAGGGATTTGAGTTGCGTAAACCCAGTCCCATTCTTTTTCATGATACTTGGAAGGGTTTATTCCCTTTTATGTCCACACACTGTCACACTAAGCTCAGTGTTGGCCGAGTTGCGTGTCCTTTTGGCAGAAACACCCTCACTAACCTTGCCTATTGACATCCTGCTGCTAAGCCTTACACCCATTTTCCATTTTTTTTTCCCATGAGTGATATTGAGCAGCAGCTCACATTGCCTCGGGGGGGGAGACACAACAGGGGGAAAGGTGGTTCTATTGAATCCCCGCAGTTGATCCTAGAAGGTGGAGATAAAGCGGTGTTTAGATGACCTTGTCAATAGAGCAGCGCGTGAATGCTAATTTGACATCCGTGCCGCTCATCTCCACCTCGGCTTTTCTCCTCGTTATCTCTTGAGTCTTTGACATCTGCAGAGCTTCGCGTTCGTGCTCTGAAAGCAGCAGTTGGATAGGATTCAAAGAGGGCCTGCACGCGCACACACACACACCTACATGCGCGCACACACACGTAACAAAATGCTGTCAGCCTAAACAAAATGTTTCTGCAGATAAAGATTTTGTTTGATTGACAGAACATTTTTCATCATTCAACCAGACTTTGGATTCATTCAAAAGTGAAACATTCATACAGTATTTATTCAGAAGTATTGAAAACCATTACTGGAATAACAGATGAATGAGGATGTCGGGTGTTATTCCTTTGTGCCAGAGATATCCATTGATTTAAAAACTATTTAAATACATCACACTGAGACATACTGCTGCATTTGGTTCTGCTATTATGATGTTGTTTTTGAGTCCATTCTACATTCACAGTTCTGCTGCAGTAAATATTCACTAAAGCACCACATGTGAAATTTATCCACTGCTGAAGAAATGTGCCGCGCAGTTGTTGGAGCTACTGTTGTTAAAAACTGCAGTGGCCAGCTGTTTAACATTTTTTGTTTACTTAAACTTTAAGTTTGTGTCCTGTTTTCAAAGGATTATGTCTTCAGTAGAAACCATTGGGCTTGGAGATCATTTAGAGATGATCACACACTTTATTCAGTTTTTTTTTTTTTTTTTTACATTACAAAATAACATTTTTCTTATTCTTTAAAGTAAACTAAATAAATAATCGACACCAAAGCATGTTAAAGATGAAACACAGCTACATAATTAAACATAAGATTGCACTGTTTAAATCAATAGTGAATGCACGCCAACATTTTCCAGAAATATTACATTGAATGATTAATAAAGTGACTTAAATGATTTAATCATTAATCATATGTTCTAATTTGCTGATGTGACATTAATATGAATGAAATGTAATAATTTATAAGTTATGCAGTTTGGTGCTTTGTGCATATATGCACAGAAAACAAGCACACACACACATACACACACACCTATTAAGTCTGATAAGGAAACAAATACAGTGGTGAATCATGGAGTTTGACATCAGGCTTCCGACAGCTCCAGACTCAAAACCTCCTCACCAGTGAAGCTACCATCCATGAAGTATTTAAACATGTGTGTACAGTATGTGTATCTATGCACATACACATCCTTAAGTTTACCCAGAATGGGGTTACCATGACTACTGGCTCCTGCGTGTCTGTTCCAATGGGAGCGAGAGAGAGAGAAAGAGAGAGAGAGAGAGAGTCTGCCTCAGTATGATGGGAGCTAGTGAGGGCTGAACTGTATAATGGCCAGGCTACATAGGGATCTCATCAAGGCCATTTAGAGTTTGGTATTTGAGTATTGTGACATTATTGGCTGAGCCAAGGTGCTGAGGGATGTGCCATTTAAATCAGACATGGAGAGACAGGTTCAGATTGTGAATGAACCAAACAGTGGTTTAACCTATGCAAAATAGGAGAAATGACATCAAAAATATATGTATGGTATTATATATAGCATGTATAGTAGGTGATTTTATTCCTACAGGAATACATTTAAACCTGTTTGAAAAGTTGTACCCCTACTGAGCCTTGTCAGCACACAGTGTGTTCCCGGATAGGCTTTTGTGTCTATAATTAGTTCTGTCAGTTACATCTATAATCACAATCCCCTGCCTACCTCGCCATACAAAGACACAATGGTAAGACGCCTGATTGTGTCTTGTGGTTATGGCTTCGGGCTCTTTCCGTGCGCGTTCGTGTGCGTGCGCGTGTGCATGTGCGTATGTGTAAACATTACTGATGACAGTCATTTGCAGTCACCCTCCTTCTTGCCCCTTCTTTGCCCACTAATTACGTTGTTTCATTAGCCACTGTGGGGGAAACAAGGCCATGCTGCTCTCTGTGTGTGTATATATATATGTGTGTGTGTGTGTGTGTGTGTCTGTGTCCTCTTCCCCTCTTTGCCCTAGAGCTTTGTTTCAGTCGATTCACCTAATAGCGGGACAAGCTCTGTTTAGTGCAATTAAAATGTATTAAATACTGTTCACCTTGTTCGCCCATCCACACACCCTCCCCACACACACACACAAATACACACATGCATGTGCACACGCACACACACACACACATCACATACATTTATTATACCTCACATACTATACAGGCACACTGTGTCGTCTTCACTTCAGTCTCTTCATGACACTATCTGGGTCTGTAGAAGCTGCGTGTTTGGCTGTATAGAATCTGTGTGAGCCCTATTGATCTGGCCTTTAGCTGTGCTCTTATCTAACATAAACAGTCTGAGCTGACAGCACAGATCTGCTCCTTTTAACCGTTCCCAGCCCCCTCCTCCTGTCTGCCGTGCCACAGCCTGTCCCTGTCACCGTGTCACATACTTCTGCTTTGTGTCATTACAGTAGCTCGTACAATAGGAGGCGGAGACCAGAGAGCAGCAGTCACCAGAGCCCGGGCCCTCAATTTTGGAATCAAGCACAATATGAAAAAGTATAATGGAAACCGCAAATGTGTTTCAATAAACAAAAAAAAATGACAGGTAGAAGACTTATTTTGACATGAAAATAAATAGGCTATGCCGGTATTTCCAGGACATGTCCTAATAAAAATATAAATTTGTCACATTGTAACAAGTTAAACTAAACAGGAAAGTGAGACAAATGACAATAATGCACCGTGTATGTATTGGCTGGGTATATATAGTTTGCATGTTCTCCCTGTGTCACAGTCCAAAAATATGTGTAGTGTCTTTTCCACCCATTTGTTTAATTCTAAATGAATCTAAAGACCTTTATTTATTTGGAGTAATAGTACACCCTTACGAAAATTAACCATGGTTTTACCATGGGAAATACCGTGGTTTTACCATGGTTTTTTTGTGGTAACCATGGTTATACTATGGTTTTTATGTAGTAACCATGGTTCTACCATGGTTTTTGGAAGTACCATGAACCAACCATAGTAATACTATGGTATCCAAAAACCATGGTAGAACCATGGTTACTACATAAAAACCATAGTATAACCATGGTTACCACAAAAAAAACATGGTTAACCATGGTTACCCAAAAAACCATGGTAAAACCACGGTATTTCCCATGGTAAAGCCATGGTTAATTTTCGTAAGGGCACATTTGGATATAATAAGTAACCCACAACCAGGATAGTGTATGAGAACAGCTACACTTAATTCCCAAAAGTTTTCACTTACCCATTCAAATCCACCCACCAATGCACAAAAGAAGGTCCAAAAAGACATGAATGACAGAGTCAACATCAGTGTGTGACCTCACAAACATCTTCTGTAAAAATGGTAAAAATAAAATAACAACAAAATAAACCTGAACAGCCTTCTAAGACAAGTTGATGTCATTTAAATCCATATGTGAGACAAAACAGATGAGCAAATATTTTTGGAAATCTAGTGTACCAACTCCAACCTTGAAAAACAACCCAGGTTGGAGTTGTAGTATATTGTCTATTCCTGTCTTGTCAGAATGGAAGCTGGGCATGCGATGGGTGAAAATGACCACAAGGGTCAGAAGGCCTGCAAACGGGATCAGAGGTCAACGCCAAGCAGACAGACTAGCAAATATAGAAGCTAATGGTGAGTGGTGTTGACCACATGAAGATAGGTTTGACCAAGTATGGACACTCCATGTGTGGAGGAGTGGACTTAACAACAACAACTTAACACTTGAAGACGAATAGAGAGGGGTCTCATATTGGCACAGAGACTCTCCAAGATTCAGCATTATAGAGAGAGATCTAGACTTTGCCCCACAGAGATGCTCTGATATTTGGTATTTAACACTTTTCTTTTGAGAATAAAATTTGCACAAGAGAAGACATGTGGGGTGGTGACTTCTTTCATCAGCACTTTAAGAAACGACACATGCTGAGCTTAATTGGAGACTTGCCTGTTGGTATAAGTGTGTGTATGAGGCAGTGATCCCCTCCTGGATCCCAGTGACCTGAGCATAGAACCTGTTCTTGAGCTCCTCCAGCGTCCACCCCATCACCACTTCTGGACTGGATCAGAGAGAGAAAGCCGCCTGGGAAGACCCATAGGGGAGGTGGTCATGTCTGTACTTGCCTTTTCCTCAAAGACTCAGTTCAATCTCTGTCCAGGTGATTTGTTGTCCCATGACCCAGCAAGTTGCGTTCATGTGCCACATAGTTTGTACTTAATCATTGTTCCTGCTTATTTTCTATTGGTGCAAACAGGAACAACACAGGTCTATTTAATACCATGAATTACTACTTTTTATCAGTTGCGTTTGTATGCGTTTCATACCTTTTTCAGTGCAGATTTTTGGATTTGGCATTGCAGGCACGTCACAGGTGTTATTAAAACATTAATACTGGCTTGGTTCTCCCAGTAGAACCAGTTTTCCCACAGAAGACGTTCCAGCACCGCTTAGCGGGAAAAGCACGGTTGCAATTAATATCATTAATCATGATGAAAACTCATTTGGTTATTCCACATTCAGAACCTGGTGCAGTGCATAATGATGGTTCATTAGTCCTTCTTTAAACCTGAAGTTCAAGGTTCAAGGTTTCTTTATGTGCTATTTGTGCATAGACCAGCAACCTAAACACATTGGAATTATCACAGCACTCCCTGATTCAGCCAATAGAAGAGTAGAAAAATTATATATATATTTATATATGTTAATGTCTTTTTCCCACTGCCACCCTGCAGTCATTAGCTGAGTTACACCTTTGTTTAACAGGTAAAAATAGCTTTAAATGTTCCCATTACCATGTCAATGGATCAATTACCACGATATAAAACAACCCACAAAGAATTTACAGACACACATGGCATTGACTGCTCAATTCAGTTCAGTTTCTGCCATAAATAACATCTGGCCGTTTCACAGTAATTCCCTGGTGACAAAGTGTGGCTGATTCCGTTAAATCAAATTAACAAGCGACACCTTGTGCCCTAACAATGTTACTCCCCAGTAACTGTACGCAGACGCGCTGGTTTGGCTTGTAAATTACCTCAGCTCGTAACACACAGCTTTACATCTATATTTCATGTTTTCTGATTAATGTGTGCTCGGTGAGCGGCTGTGTATTAAGCAGCACGCTGGCCATTACTGAGAAAATAATTCCTTTTAGGTGATCAGGAGCATTCTGCGTGTTATAAAATACAGTTAAAATTTTTACCCACGCTTCATGGGCACTGAGATATACTCAGATTCCTTTTCTTCTTCAGGATGAAAGCGTCAATTGTTATGGGCTATGACTGTTTTTTTCCTAAGTGAAACTGGGTTGGAGCCCATTATATTTTTGTATACTTTATTAATAATGACCTGTGATTACCTCCGCCATAAACTGCTTCGCCCCTCGCAGACACGCTTTCACACCCTGAGCGTGTACACTCCTGTTTTCCCAGCTCTGCCACCTTGAAGCTGATTCTCTTTGCAGCTATGACCAAAGAGATTTTGTTATCAACCTTTCACCCATGAATAAAACATGTCCACTCATGGCTCTGAGTGTGTTTCTGTGCTGCTTTCACGTTTTTTTGGATATCACCATGAGCTTGGGCAATGTTTTCTGTCACATTGGCCACACTTAAAGGGAAAATGAGGGACAAACCATTTCTGATCAATCTCACAACTTGTTTCAATACTCATCGTCGTCAAACACCTGTAGAGTTTATTAAGTTATCAATGTCACCTTCATATTCCCTCCCTGTGTGTGACAGATATCATGGTACGTTCATCACACACCCATCCGTCACCTTCCTCTCCTGTTGACAAAAATTGACATCAAACATCAATTTACAGTGGTGCAATGACAAGTTGCATGGGGAGGGGAGTTGTTCATTAGCGGGATGCCGGCGTGTTTCACCGTAGGGACGAGAGGAGACGCGCTGCCAGGCTGAGTTGGATGTTGTCTCATATCACTGCGTAATAGGCAAATACGAGAGCACGGCAGGGAGCTGTGTTTGGGTTGATATGACTTGTAGGGCAGGAACGGATCCATTTGGATTCACGAAAAACTTTGTTCCAGTTCATTTGAGATTATTATTTTACTGGCTGCAGTGCCAAGCTGTGATAATGATGATTATAATCTCTTCTGTGACATATAACATAAAAGGGTTTAAAGCGAGGGGGAAAGCAAGTGAGAAAGTAGAGAAAGAAAAAAACAAAACAAAACGCCACATCCCATCACGCCCGAGCGTCACATCCATTTTAAGAACAAACTCGCGGATTCTCACTTGAATCATCTCGTCTGCGCTGATTATTCTCCGTTTTCTGTCTGTTGTTGACACCTCCTGGCTTGCACATTCGCAAGATATAAAAGTGTCCTAAAAATAAAATTCCTTGCGGTGGTTCGAGTTCGAGGCCTGTCGGGAGGAAAAAAAAAGTTTCTATTCGAAAATCTATATTTAAAAGTTTTGTTTCTGTTTTTGCACGTGCTGCCAATGTTATGCATATGCGGCGGCATTCCAGATCAAACTATTAAGAGAAAATGCTGAATAAGCCCTCTGTGTATCTGCTGCTAGCTTTCTTATCCTTTGTTTTCTCTGGCGTCCTCCCTGCTGTTTTAGCCTTAATCTTCTTCATGCTGTTCACATTTCACTCAATCCCATTCTTATTGAATCAGTGCCTGAGCTCACGCTGCCTATCAAGTACTGTGTATATCACTGTGGTGTCTGCAGTTCATACTTACAGTATCCTCCTCTACCTCTGTCAGCCATCAGTCACTTTGAACCACACTGACCTGCAGGAAAGGTGCTGCACAAATAAAGATTTGATTCATTGATTGTGTTGCGTAGAGCAGATCTAAATTCCACCAGGCACACTTTTCTTAACATCTACCTTAATGTCTGTCTGACCGCTTTTTTTTTCTGATCTGGCTTGACAGCAATACTGACAGCCTGTCATTCTATGCTTTTGTGCCTGTTGCTGATACCAGAGCTGAGGCCAACAAATAAATTCCACCTCCAACATGCTTAAAATAAAGTCATACCAGGTCACGTTTATATTCATTTGTATATATATATATATATATATATATATATATATATATATATATTGTCAGAGTAAAGCTAACATTATTTAAATATATATATATATTTGTATGTGGCTTAATTTTATGTTTATTGGGGTCTATCAAGGGAAAGGCTGCAGGAAATGGTGTGAGCTAATGTGGCTGTTACAAACTTGCTTTTCACATTTGCCGATTATGCACACTTTCAGTCTGAAAGCTGCACCATCTTTTATGCATTAGGCCCCGGGTCAGTGGTGTCAAACCTGCGGCCTGGGGACAGGAACTGGCCTGCTGAAGGGTCCTGCCGGAAAACCAGAAAGTGTGACAAGAAAAAAAACAAAACAAAAAATGGACCAGTTCCTATTTCTTTACAGAAATCTGAAAGTCTGTGAGCAACTTTCAGGGTTCAATGGAAATCATATTAACAGCGAATAGTTTGTAAGGCAGGAGATAACTTCACCTGCATCTATAAAAGTGAGTAAATGTTTAGAATTGAAATGCAGCAGTAGACTGAGTGAATATGGAATAACTGAGAATTCATATTGCTCAAAATACACTTCTTACGTAATCTCACCTATTTTGTAAATTAAATATTAATTGATCATGTAAATATTCATGATATATTTCTTTACTTAAAAAAGGAGGGGAGACATTTGTAGGTGTTATTCAAATGTTCATTTTTCCTGCTCCGACCCACCTGAGATCAAATTACACTGAAAGTGGCCCATGAACTAAATTGAGTTTGACTTCCCTGCCTCTGGTCATAACAAAGTAATATGGGTAATACTATCAAAACATTCATATGCAAATGATTATATACTGTACATGTACATAATATTAGCTTTTACACTAACAATGGGACATAGAAATATGCAGTGGGAGAAAGTCCCTGTTGAATGGAGTACACGTGTGTGTGTGTGTGTGTGTGTGTGTGTGTGCACCGGTGTGTTCCAAACATTGATTGCTTTTCAAAAAAAGATAAAAGTGGGAGAGAATTAAATATCTCTTTGGCAGTGTCATCAACAGATAAAATGTTCTAGTGTTTAGTTTAGTTTTTTTTCACATTACGTAACTGAAGCGGTGAAATGAGAATTTTTTTTTTTTTTTTTTTTTCCTATTAGGTTTACATTTGATGAATAATTTATTTCTGTTTTTCTCATAGGCCTTTGGCAAACACCAGATCCAAAGAACTCGTGGATGTGCTCCTATCAGAAAGTGATCAAAAAGTTTGTGAGCTTCTATTTGGAAATCATCATCCCTTGTGCAGATGGATCTAGTCCAAAGAAGTTGACTATAGGGCAGATTTAGATTGAGGTGGATTGAACTAGTAAGAAAAAAAAAGCTTCGGTGGATAGAGAGTCTGCCTTCTCACTCACTCTAAAAAACCCTGTTGGTTTTGATGTGTACCTCCATATGGTCCTCCCCCCCTCCAGCCTCCTCTCCTTGTCTTTGGTGTTTTCACCTGACGGCCGACCTTTGCCCGGAGGCGCAGCACTAATCCCCAACACACTCAGTGGAAAGTGAAGCAGAGCAACTTGGTTTTCCTTCAGGTCAATATGATTGCTCCTAGTTTTGAGTAAGTTCTTTCTGTGTGAAATCAGTCTCCAGAACAGTTTAATATTTCAGAATATTATGTGTAAAACTCGCTGTTCTGGCCAATAGGTGACATCTGTATGCACACGCCTCGCACATATTCACAGAGTTGTCTTTTCTATACAGTGCTATACTATTGATTCCTTTCAGTTGCAGAGTTTTCAGTAGTAATATAAGGTCATGTGGGTTATTTCATCCTTGTATTGGCTCCATGGGTAGTTCATTGATTATAGCTGCACCTGTGGAGTAACCCACGTATAGGGTGACCTATTTTGCACTGAGGAAAGTTGTTGAAAAGTTCTCGCTCTTGCACTCGGTGCACTTTGCAAATAGTTTCCCCTCGCTGGCTCAACCCTCATGTTTCAGCCTATGCCTGAAGCCAAAGATGGCGTGATCTGTGTTTTAATTGGACGCCGCTCTACATCTGACTTTGTGGTTGTCCATTTCGCTGAAGAAGAGCACGATGTGTGCAGAGCGGCCTGTTGGTCCCCGGCTGCCTGCAGGTCAGCGACTTCAGGTGGAACCGCTGTGCCGTTCCCTCCCTTCAGCCCCACATCTGTGAACACTTCTCCCAGCATGCACCATGGTCCACAAGCCTATTCCGCGCCCTCTCCACAACCTCTCCTGCCTTCAGCTCCTTGTTCACCTTCACCCAGCCGTCCCTCATCCTTCTCCCCTTTTACTAGGAAGGTGTGAAACAATGCCTCCATCCATCATGTGTGTACACGCACACACACCGCACATGTGCTAAAAATAAACTCCTATTAGTAGCAGTCTGGGTGTCGGGGTGGAGAGGGGGGATAGGTGTGACTGCTGAACAGAGGAGGGAAGAGAAATCCAAGGCAACTTGGAGAGAAGAAGAGGAGAAGCTGTGAGGGGAAAGGGTTTTGCATTCTCTTCTTTATCTACTTAACTGCTGGAAACACTATGATCAGCCAATGTTACATTTCTAATATTATAATTCTTGAGCTGTCTGTGGTGAAAGTGTGGATCTACTCTAGATAGCGTGGAGTGTCCTTTTAACACTCCTGTATTGGGTCCTAATTTTGAGTGTACGTTCTTTTCTCAAAGGCACACAGTCCTATGAAGTGATGGCTTCTTACAGTTTAGGTATCAGAGTGTTTTCTTTTTATTACTGGTATTATTATAAAAGAAGGAAGATAAATTGTCATATTTGATTACATTTGTATCAGTTGTTGATAAGAACACAAGGAAAGAAAAGTGTATGTGAGAAAGCAGAAAGACTAAAAGATATCACTTGGTCCAAACCAGTAGTTCCTCTGTCCATGGTGCTGAAATACAGCTGCAGTCACTCATTGTTCTCCATCTGGAACCTTTGACTTTCTACTTATCAAGTCTTTAAGGGACGTGTCCATTTCCCTCCTCTATATTAAAAATGTACAAAAATGTACATTTTTTTGTAGTTAATAGGCTGAAACACTTTATCAAAATATACAATTATATATATATATGAAGCTCACAGGGACACTCATGAATGAATCATAATAAATTCAAAAAGAATTTAATCTACTGTGAGCTATGAGGTAAAAGTACAATGGTGATCAAATCTCAAATGTTTTGCTGGCAGTAATCGTGTTTAAAACTGTTTAAAATGTTTTTTTTAAATGTACAAGGTGAAGAAATATCTATTAAAATTTATATGAGTATAATTATTAGAAGATAAAAGACACAAAACAATTAAACAAAAGCTAAATAGTTGTTTGATCATAGATTATATGTATCAATGGATAGAAAAGCTTACATTTTTCAGGTTACATTAACCATTTAATAAAGATAAAAAATATATTATTAATGTAAAATACAATAATAGCTGCCTTAAATCATATTCAGTTATCACTAAAAACAAATGCTTCTCAAGTTAACTGATAAGCATAATCATGTTATTCAGGAACCGTGTATTATATGAACTTGAACTAAATCCAACATTATCCTCTTCAGACATTTTTTAAAGCAGATGCAAATCTTCTTCTTGGAACAATCGTAGTGTGTCTGATTTAGTTTTCCACTAACAAGTCTAATTACCATATTAAGGTTCTTAAAATAGCATCTCCTCATTAAGTATTCCAGGGTGCATGAATATGATAATAGATTTAAGTTTAACTAAGTGTACGAGTAAAATGTCTCCTACTTCAGCATTAAGTCATTTTTTCAGTGTGTGTGTGTGTGTGTGTGTGTGTGTGTGTGCACTAGCGGCTTCAGGTTGGGCGTCACACTAAGTGATGAGGTGTGATTGGCAGCACCTGGCTCCATTTCAGTACCCATGATGCTCCAGGTGCCGCCAATCAGGTGCCAATCATCCCGTCCCCCAAACAACTCAAATCAACAGCGTCAATACCGGCGGGAGAATAAGGTGTTTGACAACGGAAGGGGAATTCGATTTCACTTGGAACTTCACCCACCTCTCAGCTGTGCTGCTCACCCTGTAACTGCACGGTGCTTACAAACGGGACGTAATTGTGAAGGGAAACGAGCACGCCTTCTAATGATATAAGAGGCAGTGCCAATAGTACGTGGCTGAGATGGTTAATGGTGATACGAGGACAGATGCAGGCCAAGAGGATGGCTGAACACTGTTTGATAATGAAGTTCTCCACACTTACACATGAGCTCCGTCTACACTCGCACGTACACTTTAACCCCATCAGACCCCCACGTGCGTACACGTGGTGAGAAGCCGCACCCCGCACAAAGACGTATAACCCTGATCTGGAATTCAGAACATTAAATTTACACCTTAATGACTTGTTCTCAATTTTTCAGTTTTCAGGGGAAATTTTTAGTAGTATTTTGATAAATAATTAATTTTCTAATCAGCTCTTTTCAGCCAGCCCCTCAGTCATTAAAGGCTAACTAACTCGGTGGGAGTGTATTTTTCCAACCTCCGTTGACACGTCCCTTGGCAGGTGGATAAATTTACTGCTAACTATAGCTATCAGAGCAGTGAATAAATCTAAAATAACTATAGCTTAAAACAAGATACATTGAGGTACAATGCTTTATAGGGAGATAAAATGTTAATATATAAATTTGTAGCTGTATATCTTATTTTGTTTCTTTCTTGTACGGATACATGTATAAGCATGTAATATATATATAATGTAAATAATGATGCATTATTCGTTACATAGGTTTTATATATGGTCTACCAGTTACTTTTATAATAGATTTGACTGTCACATTCTATGGTGATTCATCCTGTAATTGTTTGTTCTATGTAAAGTGTAAGAATATAAAAAAATGAAATCAAAACATCCATCAATATGACAGCTTCATATATTTCTATTCTCTGAACAACAGCTTAAAACTAAACAAAGATTCAATTTACATAAATTTGCTCAACTTGCATTTTTGTTGAAAAAAAAAAAACAACAGCTGCATGATCAAAAGTTTATCAAAATGTCTGTCAAACTCTCAAACTTGACTTTACTCTTCATGTAATATGAAGGGCTGCTACTAGAAACAGAAAACTCAGGTAACACACTTGACACAAATTCATAGAGAAATGTACATATGATGCACTTTGGGGGTTTTATTGTGGTGGTGATACCGATAGCATAATATATTTACAATTCAAATTATAATTATTAAATTTAATCTGTTTTTTTGTCATCCCTCATTCCGTACCTCAGTGGAGCTACTGAAAGCACAGGTTCGTTTTTGGTCCGTCTCATAAATATTCATGAGCCCCGCTTCTGATTAGCTGATTTTCACTACACTTGATTTTCAGCGGGGACAGAACAAAGTGTGTGTGACAGTTAGGGCCAAGCTGGGAACCTCTGCAGGGGGATCCATCTCTCTGTGTTGAGTGTTTGATGCATGTGACAGTTTTATAACTATTAGACCCTATTTATTCAGTTACCCCCCCCTTTAAAGCCATGCACATCAGACAATCAGAAAAGGGACATAAGCAAAGCCAGAGAGCTGATGTGAGATGATTTTCGGTGCTTTTAATAGCAAATATTTCATTTCTTTTATTTTAGTAATATCAAAACTACACATAAAACCCAGGAAAGCACAAAAACTATACTATAAAACATTATTGACTCATTCAAAGACATTCTCTTGCCAGCCTTTTTTTTTCCTCTCACTGTCTTTCTCTCCATGTGACACTCTTTGTAATTGTCAGCGGTGGATGGGAACAAAGAACAGATGCACATCAGGTCCAGTCGCCAGGGAGGCCAGTGGTCAGAGGCACTAAAAGTCTGACGTTCCCCACCTGGGACGGAGCTGTCTGTTCTACTCAGCAGTCCAGGCGTGAGGTGGGGGGGCAGATCCTGGACAGGGACAACCTTGAGAGACTCCCTCACTGACCTCAAGCGAACACGACCAAGACAGGGCGAGAAGACGCCGGGAGAAAGGAAGTAGGCAGATTGGAGGAGGGGCAGGGGGGGGAAAAAAACATTGTGACTTGAGAGTGTTTTGCGTCCCACCTCGTACGCAGGTCACAGTTTTAATAATTAATGTTACACAACAGCTGAGGCTGCTGCTCACACCGTCTCCTTTAGGAAGAAACAAACAGAATGTGGAGTAATAACCGTCTGCACTTCAGAGGCAGAGATGTATCAACACATCAGTCCTGCTGCCTTCAGATGCTGCAGAGGCTCAACTAACCCGAGGAGAGGCTTCTCATAACAGTATAAAGAGGCTGTGGACGACAGAATCATCCACATTCAGTTATTGATTCAATGCAGACCGGCTACGCACACTCTTATTTTCTCTGCCAATTTTGGTTGTGGGGGAGGTGTTTAATTGGAATCAATTATTTACATTTTAATTATTAATCCGTTGTTGCAGCATGTCTGCAGCAAGTGTTAAAAAACTTAACAATGTTAAGCAGAGAGGCAAAAACCAAACCAGGGAAAAAGGATGACTATGAAGCATGAGGTCGACAACCTTATCTATAAATGATATTTTTGTGTGTTTTCTCCACAAAAAAAATATTTCCAATTTAAACACCAGCAGGTTTATCTCTCCTCCTCTTTATTTTCTCTCTCTGCGGCACGTCGCAGTTACTTTATAGACTTATCCATTCATTTATTTCAGTGTCAGCTGGTAGTAATCAATTGCACGGGATGTCGGGGCACATTTATACGTAGCATAAAGCATGTTGACGCACTATTGTTTCGCAGATTAGCAAATACTGATAACGCCTATAAAAAGGAGAAGTGATAGAGAGATGGGAGATGATTCATTTAATGAGGCTGCTGATGATTGCAGTTGAATTAGGGATAAGTACCCATGACTTGTCTTAGACAAATAAAGGTACAAAACAGAATATAAAAAATACATGAATATAAATAACTTGGCCCTTGAGGCATTTCATCACCGCCATTCTTGATTGACAATAACGCCCAGCATCGCTCTTCTCTCTATTACTGTAAATGTGTCCACTCGCTTCATTTTCTCAAGTGGCACCAAGTCTGTCATCTTTTCACCGTGCATCAACTTGATGTCTGTCAGTCACGTAGGAACGTGTGTGTGCGTGTGTGCGTGCGTGCGTGTGTGTCATCATGCCCCTGGGTTGCTGCCATCATGTCACAGTTGTGACTGATATGTCTTATGGTTTGAGGGAGTCGAGCAGAGTTCAACACATAGAGCAGGGGACGAGGCGGAGGTGTTCTTACAACTACACAGGAGACGATTGCAGAAAACAGCATTATTTGATGGGCTTGTGTATGCACGATGACCTCGCACTAAGCAGATGATGTAAAACAGTAAAATATCAGCCTTGGATTTAAATGCAGCAATTGGCAGCATTTTTTTTCCTATCTTGTCTTGTCTCATTTTTAAAACAGAACTTCAGTGCATTCTCTCCCAGTTATATGATTGTCAAAAGTCCTTGGTGAATGTCAAACATATTCAAATCATATGGAAAACTCGATACAGACTATCAAACTGATTTATCATATTGGAGTGACCTACTTTCAAGTGATAATAACACTATGATGTCCTTGGAAGGTGATGTGTTCCCAGCACTTGTGAATGTCCGATGTTCACTTTAAGTCTGTCGAAGTGTTTGTCTTTGTTTTTGTCTTGTTTTCCCCCTCATCACAACTAGCAATTGCACCAGTTCCACCATCTTGTCGTCATCCTCCTCTTCGTCGCCACAGTGTGCTCCTCCCCGGTTTTGTCACCAAGTAGTTGTCTCAATGTCACTTCACACCCTCCTCTCCATCGTACTGGATGTGTGTTCAGCCTGTTTCCGCTCTCTGTTCTGCTGCCATCCCACTGTTCTGTCTGCTTATCCGTCTGTGAGTCTGCATGATATCAGTCTGACTTCATCTCTGGTCCCTTAGAGTCAAGTCTTTTGTGTGTGTGTGTGTGTGTGTGTGTGTGTGTGTGTGTGTGTGTGTGTGTGTGTATGTGCATAAGACACACACACACACACACACACACACACACATACACACACACACATGGGTATGTGTGATCTCATCAGTTCCCACCTCCGGTTCTCCAAATCTGATTCCTCTTAGGGCTATTTATAACTGTGGAGGCCCACTCCACGCTGGGTTCCACGTCATGACCTGCCCGCCTTTGTTACAAAGGAGAACACAACACTTTCGAGTGATTTCATCAGGTGTGTGTTTGTGTTCTCTGCCCCAGCAGATTTCCACGAATTTTAGGACTTGCTTGCCAGCCATCTGTTTTCTAGGATTTAAAGTTCACTCATTCGCTGCTCGCTCAATTTGACTTAATACAATACATACTGCCCATGTATTGCATTAGATCAAATATGCATTAAAGCAATATTTTTTCATCTTCATGTTTCCTTGCAGAGGATGTGTGGCATATAAATCCGTGAGAGCAATCACACAGTAAACAGGCCACCACATCCAGCTTTGCATGCTGAAGAAGCTCAACTGATATAAAAGAAAGCTGACTGCATGCAATTTGACTTTGGAGGCTCATTGAAGTGATGATAAACACATTTTCTGACTCACCAAGTATTCAGACATGCAGATGTGTCTCAGTGTCGAGCTCTTTATTAGGTATACCTACATGCAGTCTAATGCATTCACTACAGCAGTCCTGCTGTAAATTCTACTTGTCTACATGTTGAGTTTTTGTGGATAGTGCTGACTAGGGCCCTCATATATGTTAATGAAATGTGCAAAATATTAGTAAGACACTGACTATAATGCAGTGCAGTACATCATCACAACTACCCGCATTTACCTCAAAACCTAATATAAATTGGAATTATCACCCATGTGACAATGTGAACAAAAACTCTGTATAAGGCTTTATAAAAGTAGAAGTTGTGACACAACTGTTGTATATTCCCCCATTTTCATCTGCTCCTCTGGGGCCTATTTGCTGTGGCAATAGACTTAGCAGGACTTAGTTGTTCTCCCCTCACTTTCCAGCTCCTCCTGAGGTGCCCAGAGGTGTTCCTAGGTTAGATGAGATATGTTATCGCTGTCTAGTGGGATTCTGGTTCTGCCCTGGTGCGTCCTCACACTTGGGAGTGCCCGGAAAACCTCTAAAAGTAGCCAGAAGGCTTAATAATCAGATGTGTGAACCACTCTTTTCAACATGAAGGAGTGGGGGTCTCTACTCTGAGTTACTGCAGATGTCTGAACTCACCCTATCGCTAATGCTGATCCTGTAGCTGAGGAATGGGAGGTACTATATCACTCATCTGCCTTCACTCGCATATGAATTTAGGTGACATCCCAATCCTAGTCTATGATGGTCCACCCTTTAACAGCTTCAACTTGTCTAGTAAGGCTGCCCACAAGGTTTAGGAGTGTGTTCATTTTTTGAGTATTCTTATAGAAGCGTGTTTCTGAGGTTACACACTGATGTTGAATTAGAAGGGCTAGCTCTTATTCTCTGCTATAATTCTAATGGTGTTCTCAAGGGTTGAGGTCAGGACCATGTGCAAGTTCATTCACACCAGACTCTGTTTGTGCCTTGATGCACATGTTGGAAAAGGAAGGGGCCCGCTCCTCCAAACTGTTTCCACATCGTTGGGAACTTCAGAGCACTTCATATTTCTCATAATACAGCTGATAGTAGATTTTGGAATATTTAAAATTGAGGAAATTTCATGGATTTGCTGCACAGGAGGCATCCTTTCACAATTCCACACTGGAACTTACTGGATAACTAAATTTATACACCTGTGGCCATGAAAGTGATTTGAATGCTTGATTCAGATTATTCAGATTGGATGTGTGTATCTGATTGTTTGCCTTCTGGCTCTGCTCCCTCATTACCACAACCACCAGTACGGCACCTGCATTACTGCAGAGGCCACTTTACTCAGTCTGCATATCTCTACTTTATCGACACTCAGGAACAAAGCCCAGAACAGAGTTTGAACTTTTATGGCAGGGAGAAACATAGTTTTGTCTGTGTACAATGGAGGTCACGTCTGATGAACCCAGCTGAACCACATCATCTACAAAGAGTACATATGCAATTCTAAGATCCCAAAAGCGGACACGCTCCTAACCTCAGCTGTGCCTTAAGATACTGTCACAAAACAAGGGGCAAGGTTGGGAGAGTCCAAGTTGTACAACAACTGGTAGAAGAAAGAAAATGTATTTCATGTATTTTTTTTCTCTCTTATGTCTTATGTCAGCTTCTGTAGAGACAAGGACCAGCCAGAAGGACAGAAAGGACAACTGATGGTTGGTCAGTGAAGTGAACAAACCATGATTGCTGTCAATAGTGAGCAGTATGCATACTGAGAAAACACATGGCTGATCATGATTGTGACTCATCGTATTTCTGCGGGCCAGGATTGATCCATCCAGACCAGAAATAGAAATCTCTTTAGACAAATGTAGTAACGTAACAGATGGGGAGAAACAGGAAAGGCATTAAAAAACAATTTTCCCCTATAAAATAACCCCACTCAGCATGTGTGCATGTGTTTGTGGCATGCCTGCTCTGCAGAATACTAATGGGCACCATGACCTGCGCGGCCATGATAACGAGGTTTGTCACATCCACAAGGTCTGGTAATATCAGAGAGAGAGCAGAGCAAGAACCTAAGCGATGAAACACACACACACACACACTGCACTGCACTGTGTGTGTGTGTGTGTGAGTTTGAATGTGTCTAACATTGTGTGTTATACAGTACGTATGCTGGATCAATACACGGTATAATAGATGAAATGGGAAGGTCTGCCTGTGTCATTTTTACCAATACAAGGAGCAGTGTGAAAATAAATGGGGTGTGTGTCTGGCTTTGTGTGCACCCAAATCTGGGGAATTTTTGCTATGTGTGGTGTCCATGACGACAGCCTGCCCCCCCTCTCTCTTTCTCACTTACTCTCACGTTCTCTCTCTCTCTCTCAGTCTTTTTCTCTCTTGCTCACTCTCTTTGGTGACAGTTGACAGGTTTAACACAATAGAGCATTTGACTGGGCCTGGCTGTCACAGAAAATCACAGCTTTCACTCTCTCCTCTCCTGTTGCATTGATCCACCCTCTGTGACTTTGCAGGGTTGTGTGTGTGTGTGTGTGTGTGAGAGTGTGTATGACTGTGTGTGGGACAGCCGCATTCGTCCTTTGGTTTTGGGTTGGACCATTTTTTATGCTTTTTGTTTTAGCTGCTGAATCAGCACATGTGGCGGGTCCACGTGCTTGCCGTCATTGTCCTGCTGTCCCGGCGTCCACTGAGAGTATCATTTAGATATGACTGGATGTCTCGCAACCCTGGCAACGGTATTTGTCCTTATCGAGACCAGAACGAGTCAGTAATATGAATTAAGTTGCTGTTTGTTTCCTCCAACAGAGAAGGTGACACTGAGCAGTGCTTATGGTGCCCGTGTTGCAATTAATAGATTTGTATTCTACATGCATGTGTATCAAAGTATAACAAGGTATTTTTCTGCACTGCAGGGAAAAAAAGGCGGCTTTGTTAAAGCGTCCCGTGTCCTCCGCAAATTCACTTATTACAGAGTGGGATGTGTTCACTACACTGAACATGTGACTCTTCATTTGGAACCTCATCTGTATGCCAGGCTGTATATGCCCCTCACTTAAAAGTTCAGTTAGAGACTTACCACAGATTTGATGGACTTCAGATCTGGCACCAACTCCAAACTGCAGCAGGTCTACATGAGTTTAGCGGATTTATATAAAACATTTGAAGGTCTCATTAAATCTGAGTGTGTATGTCTGATAAGGTGTGTGCTTGTATAAAGGAAATAGCCAGAGAGTGAGCTTTGAAACTCTGAAACACACTGTATGTACATACTTTAATATACACTGACCTCTAGTGGATGTTAATTGAAGTTGCAATTCCTTTATTTAACAAACAGTGACTTTGAATGTGTGTGTATCTGTGTGTCTGTCTGTGTGTGTGTGTGTGTGTAAGTGTGCGTGCTCAACATCTATTTTCTGAATCCTTTCTGCAATCCTCATGCATTTCTGCAATATATTCTATTTCTTCCTCTCAGTCTTGCGTAAGATCAGACTCACTCCTGAATAATTTTGTATTTCTCCTTTTTTTTTACCCCCTCACAACCTTCTTTCCCATTCTCTTTCTTCTCTCCCAGTAGGTTTCTAACCATCCAGTACCTGCTCGCTGCCACTGCCGAATTCAAAGTTCACTCATTCTGCATTTGATTCCTGCTATAAATATTACATTGTTTATTTCAAACCCTGCATACGAGACTGCTTTGTGTCCCTGCTTGTGGAGTTGAAATTTGGAAATTTCCTACGTTCTTATCCCCCCATCTCTTAACAGCTGCGTTGCCAATTTACTGTAGCTGCACACCTTATTTGCACACTGTCCCGTGTCGTTGTTCCACATGTATTGTGTCTCGCCGTCTGGCATAACAGCAACCAACGCAACAGACACACTGTCAGTAAAAATACTAGACATAAATGAAGGGCCATGAAGGGCCTCATTCAAACAGGCTGAATAGTTATGTGATTGATCGTGAACGGCTTTTTGTAAACCTTTATCATGGAGGGGAAAAACAAAACGTGCCTTATCTACACAGGTGGTGCATGATGACATGCGTTTGTGTCTGAGTGCACACACACACACACACACACAGACACACACACACACACAAACCATTATGTGGGTGATTTTTGGTCACCCAGGGAAAGGAGGGCCTGGCTGATTATCTCTGATCATAGCTGTCACACAACGCACAGACACACACTACCTTGTGATCCTGATCACTCACCTGTGTTGGGTATGAGGGATTTACAATCGTTGGGCATCCCGAGCGGCTCCGAGGACGGCATCGGAGGTTTTTATGCACTCGTCCTCATGTCGATATTCCCCTTGTGTTACTGGCTGTTTGTGAGGAAAGGTGAGTGGCACTTTCTCAAATCAGAACATGCAGAATTGGTCTGCATTTCACCCCTTAATGCATATGTTGCTTCTCATTTATATCTGCGCACTATTATTTTGAGGCTATATAAGCTAAGGGCATGACAGAGCAAAAGATTGACTGAAAAAAATTCAGTGCATCTAACGGGTTAATAGTTTTTAAGGGGTAAAGTTATATGTTGTTATATAATGCACAAATGTGTGTATAAGTACATACATGTTAAGGTAAGTTTCTATAGGTCGGTCAGTAAAGTAGAGTCAGTAAGTGAATACATTGATAATGTAATGCAAATCTATGGGAGAATTTGCCCATGTGACTATGAAATGAGTATAGCCGATCTTTAAATTGTTTAAATCATTAAATATGTATGATACTGTGATTCAGCGTCTGATCGTCACCATTTATGCCCACTAGATGTCCCAGTCCTGCCGCTCCAGGATTTCCAAAGTGCCACCTTCTTTAGTTTCCAGTTCATCCTACTCTATCATGTTCTATTACATCCGTATTGATTGTGTGTGTGTGTGTGTGTGTGTGTGTGTGTGTGTGGCTCAGTCACAGTGTGACATGGAAACATGGGGGATGACTTGTTTGGCCCGACATCTCGTTATTGATTTCAAACTGATTCTGTATGTTCATCTGAGCTCTCCTTAGTGTCGGATGGAATTGTGTGTAAGGTGACTGAAGACCGAGCAGAATCTCAGTAGTCAACGCAATGTGTGTGACGCATGTGTGCATGTGTGTGTGTTTGGGTGGTCTTCTCTGCCTACTCTTTAGCATGGTCAGTCAAGCCTTATTGAAATAGCAATCAATAGTCATGTACTCCAATTAGCACATTCCGTGGATTAGAGCATGTAACATGCAGGGATCGATGCATCAAAGACACAGTCGGCTTTAACTGTCTTGTAGTTTCGATCTTTAGCGGTGTGGGGAATCATTTTTTAACAAGGTAGGCTGCAGGCCTAGAATCGTTCATATGTCCACCTCTCCTGCTCCAGGTCACAACTTGTCTACCTGCATGTGGATCTAATAAACCTCAAATGCCTGACACGTTATACTATACAAACATAAATACTGAGATATGAGTCAATAAGGCCATTCACTTCAGCTTATTATAAAAACCCATCAGCGCTAATGCGAACAACAAATCACCAGTTTAGCACCTATCAATTGACTTTCTCTCAGAAGCTTGAACATTCAGCTGGAGTTGAAATTTGGAAAAATCAATGGGAGCTTGAGGAAAAAAATACGGGGGAAGTGAGCTAATTTGTGTTTTGTTACAGAGACGAATGACTCTGGATTGTCTCAAATGAGGAGAGGTTTTTTTTGTTTGGCTTTTGAAGGACTTGGGATGTCAGTAAATGGAGAGATTTGGAAGGGAAACAGGGAGAGGGACTCAACCTTGTCTTTCAAGGTAAAGTAAAGCGCTATATACAGTTATTCATATTTTCTTTGGATCCTCCTATTGTCTCTAACACCCTCCTCCCAAAATAATAGAACCACATGATACTACTTCCATCATATTGTAGATGAATGTTCTTTGACACTTTTGCATCACTTTGGTTCTGTTTTCTGTTGTAATGCAGAGGAAATTACAGTAAATCTTTGAGCTACTGTTGCCAAGTGAATGGAGCTACAACAGAAAACAACAGGATCCAAAAATTAAAATTGTCTTTAACTGCTGCTTCTCTTGTTTTTGTTGCTTTCCTCTAACATGATTAATGTCTCGTTGCGATTCAAATTTTATTTCCCAGAGAGCCCTGGCGAGAAAAAGCGATACAAACTGCATAAACAGGCTAGGGAAAAAGGTCACGAATTGCATACAAACACGTTCTAGTTAGGATGAAGATAAATTAGGAGAAATAAGACAGCACCAAATAGACAAATTCAGACGATGCAACACTGTGAAGAGTGAGGCAATAACTGTCTTTACTCATCAGCTCTAAAGAGAAATGGTCAGAAACTGTTTCCTCTTCTGTGGTAAACAGACCTGTTGCTGTGTGTTTTTTGTCCTTTGTGGTTTTTCAAGTTGTATAGATAAGCTTGGCAACCTTACCCCCTAAGTGTAAATGTCTGCTACTCTGTGTAAATTTGCTGAAAAATAGAGAAGAAAGAAGCAAAAAGGAGACTCGCGAAGGAGTAGAGGACACATCTGCGGGTCCAATTTTCTGTCGTGACAGCCAGAATGAGGTGAAAAATCCTCCAAGAGGGGGGAAGACGCTGCAGGGTAATAAAGAACGGACGCGTCTTCCCTCTGTACTTGTAAATCGCCGCGCGGCGGGATCTGACCTCAGCGGCTCGCCTCCTCACTTTGCCCTTCCTTTATTCGCTCAAGTTCTGTTTCTGTCCCGTCTTCTCTTACTTCTCATTACTTGTCTGTCACCGTGTCTCATGCAACAACCTGCCTTGGGTCTCACCCCGCTTCCTCCTCCCCCTCCCCCTCCTCCCCCTCAGGATGACAACTCTTCAATAAGTAAGTGGGCAGAGAAATAATTTTCAACCAACAGCTCAGGTTCGGATTTCTCTCCCTCCCTCTCTCTCCGTCTCTCTCTGTCTCTATTGTGAGTGTGTGTGGTTCAATATTTCTCTTCTGTTTACATTCACCCTGTCTGCAATCAGGGCTCGGTTTCAATACCAGTATACATTTCTGCCAAGAGAATGAAGAGAAATGGATCTGCTGCGGCTTAGTTTGTTGCCCGAGCACCATGCATGGGGAGAGTGTTGTCGCTTTAAAATTATTCCTGTCACCTTGTTTTGACTTGTGTGTGTGTGTGTGTGTGTGTGTGTGTTTGTGTGCACGCTTGAGAATAGACATTAGGGTGACCCACATGGTCCTCGAGTGCCACTGCTGATGTGACAGACGTCTCCATAATGAGGCATGCTGCCGTATAGCCCGCTTGAAAATTTCGGGAACAGGAATGTCAACAAAGAGAAACAGCGGCAGAAGTGGATGCAGACACGGGGCATTTGTCAAAGCCCTCGCCGCCTCGCCTCCCTCGAACCTTTCCTCTCTCCGAGCAGAGAGCCGGGTAGGGATACACACTGGGAGACCGAGACGAGGAGGGGAACATACCTTTTTCCGATTTTGTTATTTTTGTAGCACAAGGTGAAATGATACCCTCAGTGGGAGCCACGCTGGGAGGGGCAGGACATCAGAGCGTGGCTACACAGGCACGGGCTCCTGGTGCCGAAAATATCCCAGCGCCACCCGAGGAGTGACGCATAGAATGACCAAATAACTGTGTTTGTAAAGTATTTCTGATCAGAGTTTTATTTTGTGTGTGTGTGTTTGTGTGTAAGAATCTGCAGAGCACATGACACATAAACCATTTTTAAGAGTGTTGGAATCCGAAAAGAAACTGACTAGTAAATCACAGCAGAAATGTTTAACTTGGGTTAAGATCTTTTAGCTTCATGTACTTTGTATACGTTTATACAAGCAGAAATTCTACTTTTCGAGACGGCACCAAAATGAAATCTTAAGCAAAGTTGGTTTTACTTCATGGGGAAAGCTGGATTTTGATGATGTTAAACTTTCGTTGTATGATTTATTATAAAAGAACGAGAATAGTTCCATCAAAAATATGAATGTTTTTGTCTGCATTTGTGCACTAAGCTATACGTCAAGGATAACAATACTGCTTCTGTGTTATTAAAATTACACTAGTTTTGTAAATCAGTTATTAGTGACTGAATGTTATCTTTAGCAAAAACCTCATCGACAAGAGCTATAAGATTTACTTTCTTTGGCATCATAAAGAAAACCATAACTACAGTAAAGTTAAATGTACATATAATATGATGAAATGTCTGTCCCCTTTACCACCCAAATAATGTGTACATAGTCCCTTATTCAAGCAAATCTTCGATTAGAAATGTTCTCAATTACCTATATTAAAAAGGCAAGAATAAAGAAGTAGTCTTCTTCACAGTTATCATGCAATTATTCTATTTAACTCTGCATTCAGCTGGTTTCCTTTCTAAGGCTTCTTTATTCACTTAATCTCCTGTTTCTTGTCATTGTGATGCCTGGTGGTAGTTGTCACAGTCATAGCGGGATGTCACGATCGCAAAGTCAAAATATCTTTCAGCTGAGCTACCTTTGTACTTCTGCAGGAGCTGCTTCAAACATAACTCACTCCTTTTATACCAAGTCATATTTAAGTCAAATAACAAATGCTGCCAGATAATCAGTCAGATTCTAGTCTACATATATATATATATATATATATATATATATATATATATATATATATATATATATATATATATTTATATATATATATATTTATATAATTGCTTCCTCTAGCTTTGTTCAAATCCATGTTTGTTTCCCAAATGTGAAGACACAAATCTTTGGCCAGTCAGGCTCCGGTAGCAGCACATCTAAGACGTTAATGAGGCATTGCATCGACCGGCATACAGGCTGCAGAACAGACGCGATGATCTCCATACAGGGGGAACTATGGATGGGACTTGAATTTAGATGAACATAAATATATATATTTTTTTTTCCATTAGTTAAATCTGGTTTTAAATGTTCTCCCCCAGTTACCAAGGAAACCACATTAGGAAAATCAATGAAGGTAATGTCATAGGAGAGGGAGGGCATAGCTCAACTCTCTAACCCCCCCCCAACTTCTTTCCTTTGTGTTTGTGTCTGCCTGGCCCACTCTCTCTCCCTCTCTTCCTCTCTCTCTCTCTCTCTCTCTCTTGGCTGGTCTTTCTCCATCTCTCCCCATTTTCTAAACAATCTCCCACTCATCCTCTCTCCCCCTCTCTTTATCTACCGCCTCTCCCGCTCTCTCGCTCCCCCCCCCCCTCACAACACAACACTTGCTTCCTGACAGCCGCTGCCAAAGGACTAGCAGGCGCAGCACATCGCCGGATTCCATCACTCGGCGGGGAGTGAGAGAAGAAAAAGGGAGGAGAGGGGGGGCGGGAGAGGAAAAAAAAAACAACCTTAAACTTTCTCCAAGCACTTTGGCCGGCTGCTGTGGCAATCTGGAGCCCCGTGGTGCAGCCTGTAGCTCCAGCAGTAATGGCCTCCGCCACACATAGGAGGGGGTGACTGAGGCCAGATTTTTTTTTTGATGGCAGAAGAGAAACGCCGATCAAGCCACCGGCAACGTTCATTTTTTTTTCTTTCCATATTAGTTGACAGATATTTTTAAATCATCTGTCCCGAGTTCTAAATTGGACCCAAGCGGATAAAAGTGAGGTAGAAGACTGAGAAAAAAAAAACTGCCCGGGTTTGGGTGCAGTTGGAGCGGGTCTAGAGTTGCCGGCCCGACCTGGCTCAGGAGCTCAGTGTCGGGCGATGACAGACGGTGGTCTCCCAAAATGTTGAGTCTGGATGGCTTAGAGATGATTGCAGTGCTGGTGGTCATGGGCCTCTTCATCAAAGTCCTGGAGCAGTTTGGGATGTTTGAGCCTGTCGGCAGGGAAGGTAATGTCCTCTAAGTTGATTTGTTGGCTTCGATAACGGGACAATTGCGCTACAATAAACAACCCGGGTAAAGCGATTCCGTAGTCGCGTAGTGGCGGTGTGAGCGCTCGCATGAGCTCACGCTTACATCTGTGGTGCCCCTTTCGCTCTGGTCCTGAGTGGGCTGCAGCCCTGACTGGGGCTTTGGGTTATCAGTGCAACTATGGGCCATGAAACACACGCTTTCTATCCCAGTGTTTCTCGCTTTCCCTCACTTGTTCACTCACACACACACACAAACACACACACACACACTCTGAGAGTAACTTTAGCCATGTGTGGGGCCTCCCTCTGCCCCTGGGGTGTGTGCTTTTACCCTTTAATCGATACCACTATGGACAGAGTGGGTCTGAGTGCTGTGTGGAGGCACTTGTCTCACTGAGGGAATGTCGGCCTGGCTCTCAGTGCACTCATTAACCTGTAGCCTCGCGTGGCTTCATGTCAAGGGAGAAAATATATGGCTCCTTTTCTTCTCTGCAGATCATAGAAGCTGTTTTGTGGTTTTTGTGGCCTGCTTAGACAACAACATCCTTTCAAAAGTAATTTACTTAACAATCATAGCTGCTGTGTCTATTTGTTGACTTGTGACTGTGGGCACCACCATCTCATTCTTTTTTTTGTTTCAGCCAGAAGTGTCTCCCTCGACTATTTGGGTGAGGTGCGGGTGCTGGGAGGGAGCAGAGCCTTGTAGACAGCATGACGCAGCCCCCCTAGTGGCACCTGTCACTCCAAGCTCCTCCTTAATTAACTCCCCTACAGTTGTCATGAATATGGAAATTACCTATAGAGACCGGATAGGCTGTAAACGTGTTTAGTTCCTCTGTAAAATCGGGCATTGGAACGCGAGGGGTCTACGGGGATCGGAGCTGACCTCAAGTGCCCGTTCGCGGAACTGCATTTTTTTCAGCTTCTTCATACGGATACGCTGCTCAGCACCTTGTGTAAACTAGAGAGGACACCATTGATTTAACAGTCAAGTATGTATGCAGAACGTCAAGTCTCTGACATCAGATTTAATATGACATATTTCAAATCCTACATTTATAACGTGTCAAACAATGCCTTCCTAGAAATGAAGGAAATTGATTGATATATATATAAAACTATGCTGCTCACAGAAGCTGTCACCAAGACCGTGTTTGGCCTGTCTTATCTGGAATTACTTGTTCACACTCACTTATGTCTTCTCTCTCATAGTAGTGACAAGGGGAAGGATTTCTTTTCTTTATCTACATTTTATTTTCGCCACTATGTTAATGCAGGATATGCTAGTTAAACCCTTAAGGGTGGAACCGGCTGGTGGAGTCCTCTGGGTGCCCCACCATGAGGGAGACATTCCATCCCTGATGTACCTGCTGGACTGGGCCCAGTCGCCGTGCTGTGCCAGCAGCTCTGTCATCTCAGAATACTTCCCCTTTGAACCTCATTGTCTTAACTTATGCTACAGCACTCTGCTTTCACATTAGTGCTCACAAACAAACACACACACACACACACGCACCAGAGGCTCGGTTTATACATTACACTCAATTACACTCTGAGCGCTAGTCTTCAGCATATTTTGATCATTCTTTATGGAAAATGGAACCGGTAATACGCGTATGTGTGTGTGTGCCAGCTCCCATGTGAGTACTTAAGCTAATGAATTTTCTCTTTAATGGACGGACCGAGTCCAGATGGCAGAAGGACTGTTATACTCAGACTATCTGCAGAATCATGTGCTCACTGGAGGGCTTGGAACCAATGCACATGCCATATATGGACAAGGGGGGGGTATACACTTGGTACACACATGACTCCATGAGTATGTGTGCTATGTTCACTTAAAAAGTATTTACAATGTGCTGCTGAGATCTTGGTCAGAGGATCTGTCTCTTAATTTCAACCGTACAGATGACACTCCCTCAGTCAATAGTAATCTGTCCCCCTGCATAGTCCTTCCTTTCCTGCCACTCGTCTATTAGAAATAGATTCTTTCATTCTTCATGACCTTCCATTGGAAGACGTTTTGGTGGAGGTTTTGAAAGAGTAAAAACAAATTATAAAAAAAAAAGGATGCCCCTTGCCAGACAATTTCCCAGACTCGTACTGCTTCATTTTCTAGAGAACGAGACAAGTGATATAAAGACAATGCGAATTTCCAATTAGTTTAATGATCAGTGTTGCTGACCCTGCACTGAATAAACACAGAGATACTGTAGAAACACTGCATGCACATATCTTGTGCTCTCAAGAGGAAGCGAAAGTGATAGAGGATGGACAGGGTGTGAGGACTGAGGTGCACTCCTCGTTGCCAAAGTTTACAAGGCTCTGATTTAAAGGTAAAGGTTAAATGGCTGGAGTGTGATCTTTGAAAGTTTATGAGGTGGAATTGAAGAGTTGTGGGATGGGACGTCTGAGAAGTTACCAACAACTCAGTAGTTTCTTGTCTCATCCCTGAATAGTTTATGGGGTGGGACTTTGTGGTGTGGCCATAGATTGAGGGTCCAGACTTCAGTGTGTTGGGGTGCTCCCCGGGTTACTCACTTCCTGCGTGAAAGTTATGGCATCTCTCCACATCTATTGTGGTCTTTCCCAGCCTTTTGATTTTAGCATAAATCCAGCTGGCACCGATCTGGGATGTCAGGGATGTGTTCCAGTGCTGCTTCATCACTTCTCAAAGACCTCCTGATATAATGTCTCTTCTTGTCTTCATATCTCCTGATTTAGCACCGCTGTGTGGGGCGTGCAGTACGTCAAACCGGGCTGGGGGATCTAATCCTTTACCTTCCGCGGTGATTAACTACTCCGCTCCCTGTTTGACGGCGCTCACATAGGCCGTATATAAATATGGATGACACATCTCCGATTCCCACCGCCATGCAAAAATGAAGCCAAAATATCTCATTTCCAGGAACTGCCATCTTGCTTGTGTGACATTATCTGCAGCTGTAGGACACACCTACTCTGTCATCCCCCCGACCGACTGAGGCCTGAGAGTGGCTGTCACAGCTGTCAATCATGATATAAACCAGTGATGGGAATGACAGTGGCAAATGAACACTGTTCTATTTGTAACTTTTTTCAGTAATGAGTTATCTAGGTACTTTTTCTATTGTTACAGTGTTGTTATCACCGCCCAATTAAACGTTTTTTTTAAGAAGAGGTAAGTTCTGAGGTTTATCCGGTTTAGCTGCTACTTTATTCCTAACTCATACAGGCTACTGTGGCCAATGACAAAACAACTAACTCTGTAACAAAAGAATCACGAGTGCTTCGTCTTTCCTTATTCCACTGCTGTAGCAACTTAGTCCAAGAGGCATTCACAGACCCTTAGGAAATCCCACTACATTTTTAAACTAAAAAAAGTAATGCAATACTTATTTTCCTATTCCTAACTATTACTAATTACCTTCTCAAAGTGACATGTAAAACACTGCAAATAACTAATTTTTACTCCCTAACTGACCTCATTCAAAACAAATTTCATTGTCTATGACCATGATGACAAAACTAATTAGAGCTAGAGAAACTTTATTGAAAATTACAAGCCTTGGCTGATTCATTTTCATTCATTCATTTTAATTAACTTTATATATATATATATATATATATATATATATATATATATATATATATATATATATATATATATATATATATATATATATATATATATATCTTTTATATTATGTCCCATTAGCTAACATAGTGGGTGCATGACTTATGACTTATATTGTAGTTTTTGTTTCACTTTTCGGAGCTGCCATGTTATCTATCTTTATGTACAGATACAGTCTATGACCACCATGGGACTTCAGTAATATCACAATATGGAGCAAACCCTCGACCTTACACTCACAGTATTAAAGTTTGAATTTGACTGATACAGTCCATTAATAATTTAATTATTTTAAACCTGTTAAAGTCAGATGGAGAGCTAAGCTAGACGTTAGCCGTGACCTCTCTGCTGTCCAGGGCACCGATGCTTGCAGGCTTGTGTGCATTTGGACAAGTGTGATGTAAATAACAGTGTATTTATGGCCAATGTTTTGTCTATAGTTTTAGCTTCATCACTGGAGAAATGCACCTCTTTGCCCTATGCAATCGGGCTCAGCAAATATTTTTTTTTTTCCTGCTTAATAGGATATCTGGCTATGATCATCGTGGATAAGTGCAAGTAAATTGCACAGCGGTCAGCAGAGGACCCATTTGTGTCCAAGAGCACACACTCCCACAGACCCACATCCATCCATCGTCATTGTAATTGCCCTTCAATGGATAGGCAAACTAATGGGGTATGTGCGTGTGTGTGTTTTAGTGTTTGTGTGTCAGTCATTTATTCTTGTCAATGTGCGTGTGTGTGTGTGTGTTTTTATTTTTTGAATGATCATGATCGTATTCTGCTGGGGGAAGTTGAAAAAAAGGGTGGGCGAACAGGTGTTGTAGCTTCTATCAGTGATTTGGACAACAAGTATCCCGGTTGTGGCACTTTATAAACAGTAATAAAACTGCAGTGTGTGCGTGGAGGAGACTGTCCTTGTTACCCTTGTCTGAGGCTCTTTCTCTCTCTGCCAGCTAGAAGATGAGAGCCTGGGACACAGGAGGATCAGATTCTGGATATTTAATACACAACTCTCTCTCTCTCTCTCTCTCTCTCGCCTTTCCCTCCTTCTCTCTTTTTCTCTATTTGTCTCCATCCCCTCCTCTGTCGCTGTCTGTCTTTTTTTTTTTCTACCCCCCCATAAGCTCCACTTCCCTTTATTTGGTTATAGCCGTGATGAGAAACCATATTTGTGTGACAGGTGCTCTGCGGATAAAAGGACGCAAGTTGTTGATGTTCCCGCAGCTCGTCTTCTGACACGCCTCTGCAAAAAGGTGATAACATTGAAGGGGAAAAAGCGAATAAATTCACACAGACACACACGCAAGAATGCAGTCCCGGTCTTAAAAACATCCCCTCTCTAACATTTGGTTCCATCGGATAATTTGCATTAACACAACTTAGCCACATGTCTGAAGGCCTTTTCCCAGTGTGCATCTGTAATCTGTGAATGTCCAGAAATTCGCCATGTTGCAGTGCATTGCTTCAGGAGTTTGCAGACGTAGGACCTCAGTGGCACTGACGTCCTGTCTATAAATGTCCTTAGGTGAGACAGCTTTAAAGACAAGCTCAAGAAACCCCCAAAGGATCATGTGCTACAGGTTATTTGTAGCCTGTCTAACACCAGACCTCATATCAATAGAGAGTGATATTCAGTCTGGGAATCATCCGTTCATCAGTTCATACCAGAGGTCTGTACATAGTTTATAGCCAATCATATTAAACATAAGCCAATGACATATGGAGAGTCCTTCTTTATTATGTCTTTATTATGTAATAAAAAAAGTTTAGGGTAGCAGGCTACGGCATTTAAATTTTAACCACCATGAATGTTGTCAGAGAATTGATCCAAGAAGACAAATCATTAGCAAGCACCTGTATTCATTTGGCAGCATAAAAGACTACAATTTAAAACTATATAATAAGATTGTATATGATTAATTTGTACAAATAGAGCTTCATATTAGTGTCAATTGCACAGAAGGAGGCTTGTGGATTTTGCCCCCCATCGCTTACACTTGAAAGTTTCGCAACTCTGCATGATGAAGAGATTTCTTAATGAGTAAAAACAATGATTACAGCAAGACAATGACGTGGCAATGTTCGTTTGTTGTAGCTTTGTTGTAGGATAGGCTTGAAACCCAGTAAAATCTTACTTTTCTCTTCCACATGTTGCTGCTGCATCGTTGCTCTGGGAGTATTTGCTGCTTCACTGTTTGCAATTGCTTAAATAATGTTGATTTACTGCCGCTATATTAATTACCCTGCTGTTCACACACGTGTCCGTTTGTTGGTTTAAAATATGGTGTTAAATGGATGGATACAAAAATGCAAGCGGTGGTCAAAATGCAACACATGATCAGTAAATGTATGCTCTTGATTTTTCTCCTGCAAAGTTCCCCAGTCACTCAATCAAAATTCAGAATGAAAATATGAGAAAAAGCACATTTATAGTTCTGTGTTTTCGCTGCTATTAACATGATCGCTCTTTAATCTCCCTTCTTTTCTTCCTCTCTTTCTTCCCTCTCCCTTTCCCACGTGTACATTACCAGCCTCGTAGAAGGATTCACCCAGATAAAACATTTATGTTGGGCAGACAGTTGCTATTATTCACCCTGTTTTACAATAACAGAGAAAGAATACGGAGCCGCTGTCACTCCGCCATTGATTTAACTGCCAATTTGATTTTCATTCATGGCCGGATCCTGAGCAGAGTGTTTATGATTTGATGGAAATAAGTTAAGAGGATTGTTGAGAGCGATGCAAACCCCATTTACATTGACTGCTCTTACACCACTCAAAAACACAGGATGCTTTCTTAAAAGGGAAAAAAAACACAGCTAATTGCCAGACATGATGGTTCAAAGTATAGCAGCTTTTAAAGCAGTTTGGTCTGCTGCAGTTTGTCATGCTGCCATGAGGGTTTCTGTTCCTCGCAGCGTTGTGTGAATGTGTGAACGTGTGCCTGAGTGCGCTGGATATTGCTAATGGCTTGTGATCTTTCATTACCCTCCCACTGTTAGTCTGGTCTCTGGAGCTGAATTTAAATGAAGGACAATAACAAAGAGAAAGAGAGAATAGCTAGAGGTGAACAGGACTATGAGCACAGTGTCACGGCTCAGCGGATGTCTTGCCCTGCACTGCCCTCTGCAGGTGTGAAAGCTGATTGCTGCAACTTGCAGTGGGAAAAGTTGGAAGTTCCCAAGCATTTTACTTAAAGACGCATGCAACCGCTGTCTAGTTTAGTTCAGGGCTGCAGCTGCATGATTTACATTTTTCACTTATATTATTTTTTGCATAAGAACGACACGGTCAAAGACGTATTGATACAATAACCACGCTCATTTATGACAAAATTAAAAATAAGATGTGAATTATGGAATATGATTACTTCTTATATATTAACTTCTGCTCTATACACCACAGCATTAAGAGGTGTTTAAATTAGAGACATGACCATAGTGAAGGCAGTCGAGTCAATTTTATTTCTATAGGAAATTACAGATTGGCCTCAATGGGCTTTACCTTAGACCTTCAAATTGTAAAAGGAAACACCCGCTTAAAAAAAAACTTTTAACAGAGGGGGAAAGAATGGAAGAAACACCAGGAAGAGAAACAGAGGAGGATCCCTCTCCATGGACAGGCGTGCAATAGATAATGTGTACATAGGATAGGAGAAATGCATAATTAAATTGTGGTGTATGTGGAGGATGAGGTGACAGGACTCATCACAAAATCTATTTATAAAATGAATGTCTTTAATTTCATTTCAGGAAAGAGTCTATAAACACACATGCACAGAAATAATCCATACTTGTTTCCTCAAAAGAGAACCCCCCTCTCCTCTGTCTCACCTGATTATGTGCACACAAGAAAACCTGGTAATTAGCACTTCTTTGTAGTTTGTGCTCCGTAGAATGAATCTGTTTTTGTAATAAAAATATCCTCAAATGCTAATGATCTATGGAAATGGATCTTTTCTTTCATACATCTAATTGGAAACACACTAGCCAATTTTGAGCACCATTTGTCAACGACCTCCTCTGTGTCTTCTTCGCTCGCTTCACACACACACACACACACACACACAGATATTAACACACACACGCAGAGACACTCTCTCCCCTCCTCTCTCTCTCTCTCAGACATTTTAATCAGTTTTGAGTGGAGTAATTGCCCAGGTAGACGTCTAAATGGAGGTATTTCAATTACTCGGCATGTCTGGCTTCAGGCGAGATATGCAGAGACTAATCAACTAAGAATTATGAACCTTATCATACGCACATGCGTGCATGTGTGTAAGTGGATGTCCATTATTAAATTAAGATCAGAATGTCTCTTTAGATAGATTACCAGATGTTTTGTACTCTGTTCATGAACAGGTTAGACTAAACTAACATTCTGTGATTGGTGAACCCCCCCCCCCTCTCACAAGAGTTTTATAGAGCAACACTTAAACCATGTTGGTAATGGTCTTCCCATACTGTAATTCTGATGAACATAGAAGTGAACAGAAAATATTGATGCACAAGTATGTTTGCGGATAGGGGGGATTATTTTTCAATGATCTAGTAATTTGCAGGTCAAAAAATATTTAAAGGAATAGGTAGTCCAATACTCTGCTCATCCTGGAGTCTTTTTTTTTTGCACCATGAGGTTACCAAGCAACCAGCATAGGATCCTCAGCAAACCTCAGACACATGACCCATCGTAAACCCACAGCTTGTCATTTAAATCAATGTGTTTGGTTAACTCCGCCAACCAGTTTTTTTTTTTTTTTTTTTTTTTTTCGTGCCGGCGTTTGTCACTTTGTCTGCTAGCAAAAGCTTTTGCATTGATTTTCATCAAATGCTCGGCAAATGTTGGAAATGGTACCATTATCAGATGATTACATTTTGGTCATTTTCTGGAAAAAATCCTGATCATGACCTCACTTTGAATTTGAATTTGTTGTTTCATCTTAACGTTGCAGTAAATGGACCTTTAAACAGGTGCTGCCCAGTGGGGATGATCTTGCATCTGCATAGTATGGGACAAGGATGCTGGGAGGGGGTCATGCTCGGAGGAGCTCTGCACTCTGAGACCTTTACGAGTTTAACATGTGACCTTTAGAGTTGCTGGTTGTTTGTTACCTTCAGACAGAGACAGCGAGCTGTGTTTCCCTAGGTCTTTATGCTAAGCTAAGCAAAAAAGTGTATTCCCCAACATGAAAAGGGGGTTTCACTTTCAGTAAAAATCCCTTGGAAAAAACAAAATTAAGGTAAAAAAAAGTATCACACAAATATTTTAATCTAAATATAAATTTTTATGGGCTTCTTAATAGACATAAAATGTTTGCTAGAAGGTGATTGAAACAAAGTTTCAAGTCAGATGTAGTGAGGTTTAGCATTTAGAATCAAGTGCACACAGGGTTAAAATCTGTGCAACAATGGAGCTGCACAAACAACAACAACAACTCAGAAGTTAGCGTTGTATTCCTGGAATCACAGGCTTGACGTCTCTTCAAAGTTTTAGAGTTAAAGGGGGCATTTTTTTTAGTTTATTTGCAATATATTGATCTTACACTTGTGTCTCAGTATGACAGATATCCTCCAGCTTTATGTACCAGATAATGACAGGAGCGGTCAGCCTTAATCTCTCATACTTTCATCCGTGATTTGACTGCAGACTGTGTTTGATAATTTACTGGCCTGAATATGTCACTGGAAATGTATGCAGTCTGTTTAATTAATCATACTAATAAATGGATGCAGGGTATACGGTAATGCTTCCAGTAGATTAGAAATCTTTATAGATGGCCAGCTGTAAAGTATTTTACATTTAATGGCCATTTTTTATTAATTAAGTTCTCTTTACTTGTCTCAATTTACGCAGTCATAAAGGCCCTTTGTAATAATGTCTGATTCTTCAGTGCCATTAAAAGCCATAATAGGCCTGCTTTACTGTATTGGGAGCAATATAAATGACTGTGATTGATGGTCTCACCCTTTGAGCATCCATGGTAGGGCTGAACACGTAATCAAAATTATACTCATTGCAGAGATTTCCTGGTCTATGCATGACTCTAGCGACATAAAAACAACAAAAAAAGAAAAAAAAACATTTGTTTGGTACAGATCTCTGCAGAAATTGCACCATAATCATTTTATTGTTGTTAAATAAAAGGAGAGTGCTAATGTAAAGCTTATTTTTTCTTTCATCTGTAATATCGCAAATCATGTCGCAACCGGTTAAGTGGACCCAGTTTCTGTCTGTGACCGCAAAATAATTGCTTGTCGTCTCATTTTTTCATCTCCTGGTTTCTTTCTGTGTGGCGTGGAACCGACCTGCCCGCAGGCGTGAAAGAATCAGACAAATCAAGGCTTTTTTAAGTGAAAGCCGGCTCTCTCAGTCTGCTTGAGTGTGATGGAATGGACGTTGAAGCTAAGCTGCTTTTTATTATTATTTATTTTTATTCATCATTTGTTGAGGTCCATCTCGTGTTGAGCCATTCAGCAATCCAACTTCTCCTCTCTCTATGTTAATTCTGATCCCCCAACTCTGTGCATATCTGCTGATACCGAGTAATAATATCAGAGCCCTCTTTTTATAATTACCTAACTCATTACAATATTTTTTTACTGTATATAAGCTGACCTGAAGCCAAAGAGTGATTTGGCACTTGGAATTGAGATGGTTGCCCATTGTGGCGGAATAATGAAACCCTGTCTTATAATAGACATCTTGTCACATCTTAAATATTTTAATAGTGTCAGGATGTTATCTACTCTTCCTTTGAAATGGCTCATCAAATCACATCTCAAAATTATTTATGTTCAGAGGGTTCTAAAGACAGTCTTTGCTTCCTGTTACACTTTCTCAAGAGTAACAGGACACTTAACACTAACCTTACAAGCGACCCTGAAGGTTTATATGAAGGAGGCTGCGTTTTGCCATTTTTCTAGTTTAATATCTCAATCTCTGTGGTCTGTTTGTAACAATTTGCCAGCTTTTAAGGTCCAAAAGCAACAAGTTGTAGCAGTGATACGCAGTGATGCCACTAACGCGCTACTTAGTAACGCGTTACTGTAGTCGGACTATTTTTTTTCAGTAACGAGTAGTCTAACGCAGTTCTATTTCCAAACCAGTAGTCAGATTTAAGTTACTTATTTACCACACTGTGCGTTACTATTTTTACGTTTCGAGGCGACATAGGTTAGGCTACTATTCATTCATTCATTCATTCATTCATTTATTTTGGCGACCTACGTTATGTGACACGTTATAAGGTTACGCCATATCCGCCCCGCTACGAGTCAAATGTAAACAATGGAGGGAGAGAGGTTCGCCTTTTGCAGTTGGAAGTACAGGCATTATTTCGATTTTATTTCAGCTAAGGATGGCAATATAAAGGTTCGTTGTACACTCTGTGCTGGCGACAAAGTGTTGTCTGCCTTCAAGAATACAACATCAAATCTAAAGAAACATCTAGAGACACAGCATGGTACAACCACGTTAACAGAGCAGGTCCCGCCCGGTGCGAAAAAAACAAATGCAGGAGGTCCAACACCCTGCAAACAAAGGAAGTTGGACTTAAGTTCAAAACCACTGAGTGGGGCAGAGTTAACCAGGTTGGTTGGGCAGTATGTGGTTGAAGAAATGCTGCCCGTGAACACCGTTGACTCGCCCTCGTTTCGTGCCATTATATCCAAGATCCCTACCAGCAACGCCACTGAGCTGCCTCACAGAACATCTTTTTCTAGTTACCTGGAAAAGCAATATGCAACGATGGAGACAAATCTGAAGGCCGCACTGAATGAGGTCGACTTTGTGTCAACAACAGCGGATATTTGGACAGCTAACAATAAAAGCTACATGGGAGTAACACTCCACTGGATTAGCAGAGCCACATTAGAGCGCAATAAGGTTGCATTAGCATGTAGGAGAATTCGTGGTCGACACACATATGACGTTATTGGTGCAGAAATTGAAAACATTCCGTAACGTTAAATAAAGTCAGGACTATTTTATTTTTATGAAAAGAAATATTTATGGAATGGAATGTCTATTTTATTTTTAAAAGTTTATAAGTTTATAAGTTTTTATTTTCATTAAAGTCAAGAAAGACTGTCTTTATTTTTTTTCTAAAAAAACATGTAGGCCTATTTCTTTCAGGAAATAGTTTTCAAATGTCAGTGTCATTTTTGATGTTCCGGCTAAAATGCATGTCAATAAAGTGAGTATTGGCAAAACTGGTAGTCATTTTTATGTTATGGAGGTGGGGGATCAGCCGCTGCTGAAAGTAACTAATAAAGTAACTTGTAATCTAATTTAGTTACTTTTAAAAGTCAGTAGTCAGTAACTTAACTAAGTTACTTATTAAAGAAGTAGTCAGTAGTCAGTAGTCAGATTACTGTTTCAGTGTAACTATGGCAACACTGGTGATACGCCCCTCAGAGAGCTGGAGGAACAGAGGTCAAGTGCAAGCGCTATGGAAGGAAAGGGTGGTTCCATGGATCCTATTAACCTCCTCTGTTTCTAAATAGCTGGTTTGACGACAACAGAATGAACTGTGGGTCTCATTCCAGGAAACAGGACCACCAGAGACCTACACATTTACACACCAGCTCACTTTACCCCTCATGGATGGATCAAATAAAATGTATTATCATCTTAATATTCTTAATCAATGCAGTCACTCTTCTTTTTTGTTTTTTTAAGTTCAAGCACTTGTAAGAATCCGTCTGTGGTAGGGCATTAGTGTGGCAGATGTGACATTAATCTATCCCATCCGACTGAAATACTTCCCACTGCACTTGATTGAATATGCTATACATGTTATATCCAGATTTTCCCCCCAGGCGGTGTGTGTGTGTGTGTGTGTGTGTGTGTGTGTACGTGTGTTGACTGCACTCGGGGGGAGCCAGCCTCATCTGTGAATTTGTCCACAGTCGACGTAGCTGCTGGGTCGGATGCTTCGCCTCGCTGTTGTCACAGCATCCCTCCCTTCTGTCAGTCCTCCTCTGCTACTTCTCCCAATTTCTCCACTTCGTTCTCCCCCCCCTTTGCTATGCATTTCTTTCTTCGGGATTAAACTCTTACTGCCCTCTGCTGTTATAGATTCCATCCTGCCTTTGCCCTTCCATGCCTCTCTTCCTATTTCATCTACCAATTATTTTGTATCCCCCCCCTTTCTTTGTTTCCATTTCTTTCTTTACATTTCTCCACTTTCCTCTCATCACTCAGTTCTATCATTGACCCAATTAAACATGAGGATGAGACACAGCAGGGGGAGTAGTGACAAGGTAAAGCAAGAGAGAGAGGGAGAATCAGAGATGGGGGGGGCAGACAGAGAACAGAGAGAGAGAGAGAGAGAGAGAGAGTTTGAGAGTCTCAAAGCAGCTGGAAAATCAGTCAGCAAACAAGCTGCCAGGACACACGCGGTGAAGTCTGAACTTCACCTGGAACTTAAAGCGCCCCTGACAGCCCGGAGGCGGCGGGGGCTGAGCAGCAAGTCGACAGTCCCGCTCCCACGCACTTACCATTCCCGATGAGGGGAAGAGGAGAATAACAATCCTTCGCCGAAGAAAGCGGGCGGGGTGCCGTGCAGGGTTAGGATGGCCGAGTGCTGGCACATTGAGGGAGACTGAGAGGAGAGACTGAGGAGACGAGCGCGGTGCATCTGGTTGGAGCTGAACGGGGTGGAGGGGGGGGCGTGGGGGGGGGGGGGCGCGCTGGCCCTGGGCAAGAGACAGATTTTTTTGTTGTTGACAGAGGCAGAAAGAGGAAGGGGGGAAAAGGATGCATCTGTTCTATCAAGACAAGTGGGAGGTGGAGGGGCTGCAGACAATGGGCATCCTCCTGGTGGTCTGCAGCTCCCTCAAACTGATGCACTTTCTGGGGCTTATCGATCTATCCACGGCAGGTAAGAGAAACGGTAAGAGAGCGAGAGAGAGAGAGAGAGATGCAGAATTAGGAGTCAAAATGATGAATATTGTGAAGGAGGTGGAAGCTCAGCTGGAGAACAGCTGTCTGCATATGTGTGTTGTTTGCTTTTCTGAGTTTATTTGGGTTTAACGTAACAAAGTCCTGTCATTCAGGTGTTTATGGTCCTCTGGATACGTGTGTTGTAATGAGTATAGGTTGGGCGTTACGAACGCCCATCTCAGCCTCATCCTTCTTCTCATTTAGTCCTGCAGTGTTCTCTGTCGGAATGTGTGTAGTAAACTTGTGAAAACTGTTGTGTTACGTCTTCTTTGTGGCTGGATAAGCTGTACAAAGATTAAAAACATAACTCTGGTGTTGTCATCTGGGTTAAGTCAGCCTGGGCTGGAGGTAATATAAAGTAGAGCTGAAAGGGGAAATTGAAAATGGAGGAAAAACATGCAACAAAGGTGTCTGTCAGACTGGAATCAGACTGGAATCAAACATTGAACTTATGCCATATGCATCATTATCACTTGGCCCCCAGGGCACACTGAGGTTATAAAGTTTTATTGTAAAGACTTTATTACAGCTCAAGGATGATTTGGACTGTGCAGAATGAAGAATATATATATAAAATGTTGTTTCAATACAATGTAATATTCATTGTATAGCTCTCAGCTATGTCTTCCTATTTTCTTCATCTTATGGCTTCTGCAAAATTTAGTGTTGCAACCTATTTTTCCAGAAGTCATGTCTTTGGACATGGAAGACAGGTCTGCTGGTTAAACAACAAGTATCATGTTTAAATTTCATATCATAATCATAAGCTCTCCTGTTACTCATCGCGTGGTGATGTGGTAATTAGCTCAGCCCTGTATTGTGGCTATTGCTCTGACTGATGCAGGTGGCTGCTTTCTTGATTCATAGGGTTAGATGGTATACAAATTTGGCTAAAATTTGATTGACCTAAGCCTACTATATTTATACAGTATACCTTGTCCATATTTGTTACCCCATTTTAATAACCAGCTGCCTGTGGTAGCATAGATTTTCTTTCTACACATTCATTTGCTTCCATTCATACAGTAGGATATTACATATGCTACCATATAGCTACCAGTTAGAAATAAAGTCTTAGGTCTTGGTTCATAACGCCAGAGACAGAGGGTGAGTTAATTGGGAATAAAGTGTGGAAGCTGTGTTACATTTGTATGGACAAACACACACCCTGTTGTGTTGTGGTGGTAGGTCTATTTATCTTTTAAATTAAACTTTAAACACAGGATTGTAAAAGACTGGGAAGATTGGGCAATTAAAATAGATTATAAATAGGGGGATAGAGACAAAAACGATAAATTAATGCTCTTTTCTGTGCGTGTGTGCGTGCGTGCGTGTGTGTGTGCCTGTGTGTGTGTGTGTGTGTGTGTCTGTCTGCGTGCATGTGCATACTTAGGTGCCACTCCTGCATAACTCAATGGCCCACTTGGGCCACCCCAGGCAAAAATGTGTAGCCACACGCGTCTAACTTGGAAGTGCAAAACAGAATTGATGGAGTGCAGTTAAAAGATGAGGACATAATTAAATTGGAAGAAGTCTCCATCTGTCTATCTGCATGTAACCCCCCCCCCCCCACACACACACACACACACACACACACACAAAGGAAAAAACGTCTGTAATAGGCTACATTCTTAATTCCTGTCAGCAGTCAGATTGTAAATGAGAACATGAATTGAAGTGCTGATTGTGCTGCCCTGATATACACAGCAATGTCAAAATATTGCCACAGACGAGGAGCGGGACCAGACAGCCTGCCTATGTAGTTATAGCACATTTTGGCTTTTGTGGACGCGAACATGTTCCATGCATGCTCAATGAACGAGCCAGCAGCAGTTAAAGACATGTTCTGTATTTTGATTGAAAGTGTGTGATGGTGGAGCCGTCTAAGCCCAGGTATAAATCAATACTCGTAATAAAGAGAGCTACACACCTGACTCACATGGATAAAAGCTCACAGAATTTTTGACATAGCTTGTATTGACACTGTGTCATGTGTTTCATATTCTTTAAAACAGTTTGTTGTGATGGAAAGTGCAACTGCCACAGCATCTATTGATAGTGTTACAGTAATGTGCCATAAATCTCTCTGTCTTATTCTTTAAAATATATCAATGTTTATCCCATACTTTAGTAATTCAATGTGAAATTCAGTAAAGTTATGTGTTAAACAGTACAAGAAGTTGGACAGCTTTTGATTATGAATACTAGTAGTATTCTGGTAGAATGGAGCTGATATAAGAAATAATGTATTGTAATGTATTGAAAAGCAGGAAATGAGATTCAAATCATATTTGTGTGTGTGTGTGTGTGTGTGTGTGTGTGTGTGTGTGTGTGTGTGTGTGTGTGTGTGGGCGACGTTAAGCATCCCTGGGCCCATTTCTCTAATAAACGATTACCTCCCTCATACACTACTCCCCCTGTCTGTTGCATGGGCATACACATACATATAGGGATTATTCACATGAAACACACGTAGGCTCGGATACGCACATCTCCGCGCTAACCTTCCAGCCATGAATAAAACATTTTTGGTCGGTGCTTTGGCTCCACGATGCCGAGCTTTGCGTGTAATTGTGTGTGGCTTACTCATTTTGGGAGTTTGTATTATTGCGGTAGGGAGTTGTAATTGATGCTACGAGTTCCCGTTTAAAACATGCCAGGTCAGAATGGGCAAACTGCTTTGTCTCTGGTACTGGTGCTTACCAGTAAGCACCAGTACCAGGGGAACCGCTTATCTAAAAAACTTCACCCTTTACTCTGCATTTCCCTGTTTCCTCAGCAATACACTTATCAAATATAAAGTCAATCACATGAACTGTTGTCAAGATGCCCAAAGGACAGACTTATATACATACATTTTTTTTCCATTTTAATTAGGTGTCCCAGGCTTAATTGAAACAAATGCTACATGAAAAATCACATAAACCATCAAGACTATTTTTTGGATTTATATAGATATAACGTTGTATATACGTTGGACACACCATTCAATTCACTTCAGTATAAAGAAATGTGTAGGCTACAGTATAAGAGAAAACAGGGCCTTTTTTTAAATGTGCAGTATTCCATCTTCCCTCGCTAGGTTTCAGGTAGATAAACGGTCCAATGTCTGATCTGCGCAACCGATCTATAGCTCCATCATCAGTACGTCGCTGTGGCTGTAATACGTTCGCTCCCTTCTCTTTTGATTACATGGTTTCTCTTCTCCTTGAGAAAACCTTCAGATCTCTTCGGTTTAATATTGAAGCTCCTTCAACTGTTATTGGATATTGATAAAAATAGCTAAAAGTAAGCTAAAGATAGAGCTGTTTTTTTGTGTTTCCTGAGGAGTTGGGCTAGTTGTCAGTGCACCCAGAGGGGGACTATTGAACTCTAATTGCACAATCACTACAGGGCGAGATGGGTAAGAGTCATAGTGCTGCACAACGGCAGGAACAGACAGGTGCTTTTTTTTTTTCCAGCCCGATGAGGAATAGGCCATTTTCTGCCTACCCAAGCCAAAAGGAAAGAATTACTGGTCTCTTTGTCAGTACGCTAAAGAAAAAAGATTGAACTTCAAAGCATGGAGAACAAATGGATTATATTTTACGTCAGTGGCTCACTTGTTTTGAAGAAAGGACCACAGCATTCTGTTAATATTAGATACAATTTCTATACTAGGTACCTCTGTAAGTCTTATGTCCTGGTGTGGTTTCTCTGGTTAGAAAGCCACAAAACAATATATCATCACGTTTGGGGCATGTTTCAAACAGCTACATGCTTGTGTGTCTTTAAACCACTTTGACTACATGTCTCTGTTCTGAGTGAGTCTCATCCGAGACAGTCGGCCACCATAAGAAAGACATTTCATCTTATGCAGAGGGCAAACCTAGAAAGAAAAGAACGGAGCAGATAAAAACAGGAGATGGACGTTGTTTTGTCCAGGCTTTCAAACCGTCACTGGAAATTCAATTTAATGTGTCCGCACCCGGAGACAAGACACACATCTCACATAATAATCACAGTGGGGATGGAACTGTCATCTGTAATGTGAGGCTTTACTTATGGATGTATTCTAACAACAAATAACTGCTGGGATTTATGTACTGTAAAATATTTGACTATATTGTTTATTCTACTTGTTTTATATCTTCTCATCATATCTCAGAGGAATGTGCTGTAAACTTTACTGGACAGCGGCATTGTTGCTTTGAAGATATATATCCAGATGTTATATACATATGCATAATGTACAGTCATTTGTATACAGTTGGGGAGTATAAAAAGTAGTTACGTTAGATTTGTTGGCAAAACATTCGTACACACGCAAGGTTAATTTCGTGGCCGTTTCTGAGCTTTTGGATCCGTCACACGAATCGTTCTCAAGCAGATAGAGGAGCCCAGATGTTCAAATTTTATGAGCACTTCATTGACATCCCACTCAGCTACAACATCAAAATGACTCAGTTTAGTGTAAGTAATAGTAATCTTATGAAACTCTTAACTCTTTTGCTGGAATTATACTGTAAATGTAAGGGAGTATCTTTTATGTTTAGGTGCTGCTACTTGTATAAAGCCCCTAAAAGCCTGATGAGAGCTTGAGGTGATTTAGGGACAGAATAATAAGACTAAAGATGGTGAAAAAAGTTTGAGAAAAGTTGGTTTTAACCTTTTGCAAACTATACTGCCTGCTCACACAAACTTGCTAACTGCAGACCTGCCCCTGCAGTATAGGAGGTTTTTATATGGCCTTTTAAAGCTAACAGGGGATCATATACAAGTATAAATGTGGTGGAATCTCATTACATTTTACTGTACCCCAGTAAAACAAAAAAAAAAAAAAATCAAAGTCATAATTATTATTGTACCTCAGCAGAGGATTTTCATGGTTGATGGTGGCGTGGGTAGATCTTGATTGTCTTGTCATTGAAGGGAGTACATGAGACAATCAGATTTTTTAATTATACATTATTGTAATTATTGTAATAATCAAAAGTTAGTGCATTTGCTCTTTCAAGTGTGGCTCCATCTCATCCCTGCCTACTTCAAACCTGGATTTCCTGTAACTGCATAATTTGTCTTCTGACTCGATAATCAGATATTTGTTGTACCTTCGGCTGTTGGTTAAAGGCTTTACTCCTGACCTGTATGGTCACGTTGGGTCCCTATTGGAAAAGATAATATACTTACATACACTCAGAGCCCGGGGCAGAGGGCCTGGCCCGTGCTAGGCAGCTCTACGTATTAATCTTGTTTCCATGTGCTCCACCTGCTCTGGCTCCAACGTGACGCCAGAGCCCCGGGTGACACGCACCAGAATCGGTCTCAGGACAATGACCGTTTGGCACAATAAGGACATGCGAGCCCCGCTAGTCAGTGGATGTGCTGTGGTTATATTGGTTTTACACGCCATCATGGCTTACATCCCTCAGACTGCTGGAGTCCTGCCTAATGGGGTGAGAGGCTTGTTACTATGGAAACTAAGAGGCAAGAGTAAGTATGCAGGTTCATGTGTGCGTATGTGTTTTACTTCCTCCATCTGCCTTTCATATCGAGAGATTTCCAGTCCGTGCAAATGCCAAATTAGGAGTCCCGAAGTTTGTTTTCATTGCTGCTTGGAGATGAACTGGTGATGCTTCAGGCTCCAGTGGCAGCGCTCTTGGAGCTTTTGTCAGACAAATGTGATTCTACACAGAAGTCCACCAGCTTTTCTTATACTTCCTTCAAGAAACTGTGTTTCTGGGGGTCATGCTATGCTGCTGTGTAAAATCCACTACTTGAAGCGGTTCCTGTGGTCTCCCATTGCTAAGCCAGGTCAGCAATTACCAATTTAACGAAATGGCATGAATCAGTCTGGTTCACCTGTCTGTTGCATGGAGTGCTGTCTTTCTTTTTTTACTGGCATGTGAGCATGTGTGAGTGTGTGTGTGAAAACAAAATGAAATTGCAGTTTTGCCTGCCTGTGTGTTTGTATGCGTGTGTGACTGTGTGTGTCTAACCTCTGTGCTATGGTTGGCGATTGCAGGAAATCCTTCCACCAGCCAAAGCAAAAAAACCATAAAGCAGCGATTCCTCAAGCTGCTGCCGTGCTGCAAGCCCTCGGCTGCCCCCTCAGTCAGTCAAAGCAAGTGCTCCTTCACTCTCCTGTCTCTTCTCTCTTTCATGTGTCCATGCTCTTTGGATCCTCATACAGACACGGAAACATAAAACCCAACTTTAGAAACCCACAAAGAAACCAACCCAGTCTCCAGAGGGAATGTTTGACACTACGTTTTCTAGTGATGCATCATTATATCAACATCTTTTAAATATTGTTTTATGGTGTGACAACACTGTGGTTAATGTGTAGTTTAAGTTTGACCACAAACGGTTCAACAGGTGTCTCATGCAACTTTTCCAACTCCAGTTCATTGAAGTAAAAAAAATCTAGTCTTCCACCCAACCCCTCTCCCCCTGCTAAGACATGTGAAACGTTAGAGGAACGGCGTCTGGACTGTATGACCACATCAGAAGCGTTGACGTTCAACATATCCACAGTTTGCAGACGCATAAACTGTCAATGTTTCCCTCCGGAGACGCAGCTGACAGGAAGAAACTAAGCCCCAACAAACCCAAGACACTGTTGTTACTGCAGCTAATGGGTCAGACCTGTCGTCCTATCTTGTTATTTGAGGCACATGTTGTTTGGGTAATTGGGTACTGGAACGTGTGTGTGTGTGAGTGTGTGTGTTATGTACTTTAACAGAGGTACCAAGTTGATAGGGATTAAAGTGAGGCCAGTAGTTGTAGACGGTAAAGGTCAAAGCATTTACATGACATATGCTATGAGGTGACAGTTACCTGTGGCAGGGGAAACAGTTGGAATAATAACGGGACGTCTTTTTCCTGACCAAGATGCCATTGATGTCTCTTCTTTAGCCGCTTTTGTTAAACATGTTCTCTCAGTTCCCCAGTAGGTGCCTGTCTCTGCTTGCTTGAGCTTTGTTGAGCTTGAAAGATCAAGGCATTTTATTAAAGGCAATTTACTGGCAACTGTTTTTCTTTCTGATATGATGTAATGTAACAAAAATGTGTGCAAATTACCCAATAGAAACCGCACAATCGTCTGTAGAAATTTGCATTGATTCATTCATTTTTAATTCAGTGAGATACAAATTCCCATTAACACTGTTTTTACATATTTTTTTCAATGTACTCATCAGATTTCATAGTGTATGATGAGCACGGTATCAGTGTAATGTCTCCATTAAAATATGTGGGTCAGTTCATAGCCTCGGAAGTTAGGATGAGTGTAGGGGTGATAAATGTTAACTGCGTTAACACCGGTCTCTCCCTCACGCAGACAGCGAGGAAGATGATTTCGAGCTATCCACTGTGTGTCACCGCCCCGAGAGCATGGACAAGCTGCAGGAGCAGACTAAGTTCACCAAGAAGGAGCTGCAAGTCCTCTACAGGGGATTCAAAAATGTAGGTCTGGCAGGAGAAGAGTGATAAGACGGGACGACACAGGGTGCAGATTTAAAAAGGAAAAAAAAAAAAAAAAAAACTAAAAATCAGGGCTGGAGCCGAATTTAGCATTTTGTGCTTTTATATTCTGTATGATATGGGAACTAATGAGTTTCCTCCCTGCACATTCATACCCCAGGAGTGTCCGAGCGGCGTGGTGAACGAGGAGAACTTTAAGAACATTTATTCCCAGTTCTTCCCACAGGGAGGTGAGTTGTCGCTTCCTACCACTAAAACCGTCAGAGCTCCACAAATTTGTGCCGTCTCTTCTGCCTCCATTCATCCTGAAAAGTTCAGGAAAAGAAATGTAAACAACATAAATGATTTGTTATTTTTCCAAAGCCGCACACGGCTTTTAATCATCGCTGTGAAAGCAGCATGTGCTCTGCTAAAAGGCAAATTTTTAATTTCTTGACATGGTTGATGAAATGTTAACCACTTGCCTCCAGTTGTATTTGAAATTATTTTTATATCTTGGCTATATTTAGCTCGCTACTAATCCTGGCTGTTCAAAGGCAGTGCTTCCTGTTTCGAGGGCATGCGGGTTACTCTAAGTTCTCCACTGTTGCAGATTCAAGTATGTACGCACATTTCCTGTTTGAAGCCTTCGACACTAACAAGAACGGCTCGGTTAGTTTTGAGGTGAGCTTTATTCCTTCCTTGGTTTACTTTTGACAGATAAAAGCAAATTTGTGCTCCAGTGGAATTTGTGACCACGGGCTGTAACCAGAAAAATATGTATTCCCTCCAAATACCCGGCCACAGAGATTAGCTGTGATGAATATTTAATTTCATTTGCTGCGTCTTGATTCGAGCAATTCCAAAACAACGCCGCAAACTGTCTCCCTTCTGCCTCAGGACTTCGTATTTGGCCTGTCTATCATCCTGCGAGGGACCATTAATGACCGGTTAAACTGGGCGTTCAACCTCTATGACCTGAACAAGGATGGCTGCATCACTAAAGAGGTAACACACACAAACACACACACACACACATGGATTTCGCTCCCTCTGAATGCTTACCATTTACCAAGTGTAAGATAGTCTCTGATATTCATCACTCTATCAGGCAGTGATGCTTGAAATGTGCAATAATTAAATTTTAGGAGCCCTGCAGTGTGTGAACTGTTTGTTTCATGATGTGTTTACTTTTAGTCCATCTCTTTGGATGTAGATGCATGCTACTATTTCACATTCCATATCCAATTCATATTAACTTCAATTCAAACTGATGAAACTAACAGTGTATAATTTACTACACCATTAGACTCAATCTGTAATCACTGCTCAACTAGACAATGAGGACAATCACCCAGATATCAGTGTTTAAACTGGATGGAAAAGATTAGGAAGTTAAAAAAAACCTGCATTGCAGAACCATCTTTTTAGGGTGGTGCTTCATATTTGTTGGATTGAAATGCAGCAGTTTCTAGTATGTTAGTATGTCTTTAGGTGAATGTAGTATTCCCTGTTTAATTGTTTCCAAAATAGAATCCAACAGGGAGAACTGAAGTACTCAGGCTCTCTGTAGAAGTTATGTCATAGGCTAAGTTATTTTGAACATGTCCTTCCTCTTTCCAAAAATGTATGCTTTTTCTTTTCTGCAACGTTTTCTCTCTTTTGTCCTTCACTTTGCAGGAGATGTTGGACATCATGACATCCATCTATGACATGATGGGAAAGTACACATACCCCACTATGCTGGACGATGCCCCGAAAGAACATGTGGAGAGCTTCTTCCAGGTCAAAGTCCACAGACGTCAAAATTGAATAAGTAAAAAGGTATTGGACATATGGTAGTTTCAGTAAATTGATATTTGTCTACTCTTTTCTTTCAGAAAATGGATCGAAATAAAGATGGGGTAGTCACCATAGAGGAGTTCATTGAGTCATGCAAAAAGGTAGGGGAGAAAATGCTCAAATTCTGAAAGAATATTTCGACCCTTTGGGAAATAGACTTGTTAAGAGTTAGATGAGGAAATTCACAACACCCTCAAGGGCATTAAAGGTACAGTTTGTAAGATTTAGTAGCATTTAGTAGCCTGACAGCAATGGAATAAAATATTCATAAATATGTTTTAATTAGTATAATTCAATTTAAATAATTTAAATCAATTTAATTAATATGTGTTTTAATGACTTTATACCTGTATTAGGTCTTATCTACATGGGGAGTAGGAAGTAATAGCTTTGGGTACTCAGTTAGTTGCAATCTGCAACCTCTTCACTAGCTGCTATCAGAAACCATGGATTGTATAATAAAGTACTTACTATATGAAGCTAGAGACAGGAAACTATCATCTTGGCATCAGACTAGGAGTGAGTGAAAAACAGCAAGCCTGGCTCTGTCCAGTGGTCTAAAAGAAAAAAATCTATCTATAAAAGCAATGGGCGTCCGTGTGTCTGCGGCTCAAGTGTCTCTCTGACAGTTTGTCAGACCAAACTCAGCTTTTGGATAGAGCTTGTGTACAATGGTGTACTATATCCTTACTTTTGGATTATTTATGGATGGATATTCAAAACATCATTCTAATCATTAATAGTTAAAATCTAATAGACTTACGTATCACAGTGCTATCCTGCAGCAGCACTTTCATTACAGTGTGAAGCTCCATATCACGATGCCCCTCCTCATGTTGTCTCCCAGCGCTTTTGTTACGATTCAAAAACCACACGTTAAGATGTTAACTGGTTTAGCACAACTTTATTCCTCACTTTAGGTTACTGTGGGCCACAGCCATCTCACTCCACATACCCTTAGGAAATCCCAGCGCTATCACCTAACAGAACGGAATCTGGTCTAAACTAATTTATTCATAAACACATACAACAGCAACATACCTAGGTTGTTACAGTATACAGGAAAAAGTACTGAGGAAGAGATTTATCACAAGTATTGTTTTACTTGGCCTATCTATTTTTTCTACAATAAATGTATATGCATGTCTTTTCTTGTTTCAATGTATGTCCATGTCTTACCCAATGTATCTATTAAGCATATTTAACAGTCCAACACACCCTCATTTTGGCCAAATATGAAAAATCTACTTAAGCTTCCACTTTTCTATAGCAATACATACATCCTATGGGTGTAGAATATAATAAATTTCCTTAAGTGAAAAAGTCTTCTCATGCAAACATCTCATCTTCCTCTAGGATGAGAACATCATGCAGTCCATGCAGCTGTTTGACAACGTCATCTAAGAAGCGTGACCACAGAGTACGCTGGCACCAGGGAGGGGCGTGTGTGTAAATGGAATCAGGGTTGAAAGAGTGCGAGAGTTTGTGAACGTGTTTGTGTGTGTGTGTATGTGTGTTGTTTATGTGTGTGTATGAATGTGTGTATGAATGAGAGATTGGGTTTGAGAGCTGTGAGTCCAGAGGGCACTGAGAGGCCCTCTCCCTCTTCCTGGACCCCCCGGTGGCCATTCTCCGAGCTACAATGGAGTTTCCCTGACTTCCTTTTCTCATCATGCAGAACCTTAGTTTACCCCAGAGACACAGAGACAAAGGCGAGCAGTGGGCTCACAGACACTGGCACACCCAAGTCCTCTCACCTTTTTCCTTTGAACTTTAATTTATAGCTGTCGGAAGAACTACTGCAGCCTCTAACGGCTGAACTCAAAGGGAGGAAGTTGCGCCCAAGACCTTGATCAATTTTCCCATTCCCCCACCACCCCCCGTGATGGCTGAGATGTGGATTTGTGAATCTGATCCTGCCTCCATGCATGAGGGTAACGCCTCCCTGGAGCCGCTAGATTTCTCATGCACCAGTTTTTAAAATAGATATGAATCTGCCGCCATCTAGGGGACAGGAGAGAAGGCGACATTTCAGACGGGGGATTTGGAGCGGTTGTGTTTTGCAGATGGAGGTGTTGTTTTCCACGAGGAACTGATTTCAATATCGCATGATGATGTCACTAATATCCAATTAATGTATTTACAGAGATACTCCAAAGTCTGCTTGTCTGTCTGCTGTTCCCAGTCATTCACAGGTGCCTCACCCTTTGTGTATGTGTGTGCGCATGTGTAACAGAAAGAGATGTCATCCATCTTAGCTGTGTAAGACTCTAATGGGGAATACACCCACCTCCATTCATGGAATTTTGGTAGAATAATTCCTGGCCTTCCAAACTATGGCAGTCCTAGCTGTAGATGTCTATTGACTGTTGTACATTTTTCTAGCATTCCCAGTGGTGTGATGTGAGGCAGTACAACATGTTGGATTGCCCTCTTGTTGATGAGCTGTTTGGACCATTCCAGCAGCCAGCAGCACAGGACTGGCACACCGCAGCTGTACTCGTCTAGCAATACACGCTCGAAGGGAGTTTATTAGACTGCAGATTGTATTTGTGAACTTCTTGTAATCGGAAACGTCACGTGGTCGTAGCAGATTTTACAATTCATGAAAAGAAAAAAAAAAAAAAATTCAATCCAAAAACCCCTGTTGCATTAAATTAGGCTCATTCAAGTCCACTAATTCAGAGGCATAATATGTGTGTGTGTGTGTGTACTGTAAGTGAAAGACATTGTTTAATGACTTTTGTTTTTGTGCCACCCCCTCCTCTCCTCTTCCCCCCCCTCTCTCTGTAACACCAAAGAGAAAACATACATTAAAGAAATATATGAAGCACGTCTAAGTTAAAACTGCAGCCCCCCCGTGGGCGAAGAGAGAGGGAGATACTGTGTTGCTGGTTGGGCAAGGGCCAATCAGAGATAAAAACAGGATCTAATCGGATAACCCGCCGGTGTCGTTTACCCGAACACATTTGGTATTACTTTGATTTTCACATGCTCATTTTTGATGAAGGTGGTATAAGTACAACGTAAGTACACTCAAGATATTATCGAATAAGCTTGAATGTCTTTTAAATACAGAGTAACATGTAATAGCAATAATGTCCTCTATCATGCATCAGCACTTTTCCACTCATCCCATTGCAGATTTCTCTGAGAGTACAGTAAGAGGATAAGGCCCGGATGAACATATGCACTTCCTGCTCGGTTGTTTCTTTTTTCCTCCCCCCTCTGTTCTGGATTCTTTTAATTTTTTTGTGAAAAAAAAAAGTGGTTTGGTTCTGATTGTCCCTTGCCAACAAGTTTTTTTAACTTCCACTCCCGACCACAAGTAAAAACCCGTCTATACCCGCATGTACTGTGTCTAGAACAATGAAACCTACTAACCCGTTGTACTGACTGTCTAGTTACCTAGCCTCAACTGGTTGCATTACATATTCAAAATGTGTATATTTTGTACAGAGACAATAAAAATCACAGTTACTATGCAAAAGTGATTTGAGTTTGAATTTTAAGGACTGTGCATGATTTTTTTATTAAAATAAAAGCTTTACATTTCTAAAGATACAGTACATACAAAGCAATATTAAAGATTCCACATATATTTAACTTAATAATGTCACTGTCAGCAAGAAATGATTCATAAGTTAAATTTACATAATTTTACATTACCAACAGCCACATCCAATTCAACAGGCAGTGTGTGATAGACACAAGGCAACAAGTGAAAAACCACTTAGTAACCACGTCTTTGTTCACTGAAGCTGGACAAAAAGCTTAAAATCTGCATGTCTTAAGAAACAAACACTTGTTTGTGTTAGGTGTCATCCTCTGCTGGTTATGTGCATCCACAAATGGCCCAAGTCAGTTCCTCATTGGCTCTTATCCACAGCACTCAAATTAACCCCCCGCATGGAAAATTAGATGGTGAACTGGGTCAGTTTCATGACATGTGGATTCCAGTGCAGAAACACAGGACACAGAGATGTTGCATCATTAGCAACTTTTTCTTCTTCTCTGAAATTCTTATGTAAAATGAAAATATACTGACTCTTAGGAGGGTTGAGGTGTGGCTAATTGGGATTCAATTTGTCCATGACAATGCAGTCATTTACTTGGGCATCTTTCGGAGCTCTGCCAGAACCCAGATGGCTAGTGACAGAAGAACCACAGAGCCAGACTGGTGGGTGGCTGCTAGCGGGGTGGGCACATACAGTAACAGGGTGCTGATGCCGAGGGCGACCTGGAGAGCACAAGCACGCAGAGTTCAGTTAAAAAACCAAAAGCAGCAGACATGTGTCGAGTTCTCATGCGCCTGGACTCTAAAATACATGCCCACCTGTCCGTAGGCCATCGCTGCCAGGAGGCTGATGGCAATCCTCGCCCTCCTGGGCAGCACCATTTTCCTTGAGAACAGATACAGGCCTGTAATTGCTGTCAAAGAGGAGATGGCCTGTGGGGAAGAGGGCGGAAAGACAGAAGGAACATCAACAACCTCCTGCACCTCTCTAACACATTGTGTGTGATAGAGAGGTGCTGATAAGTTAATTCTATTTAGTTAAAGATATCGAAATGTTATTTCTTTGAAGAAAGTGTAACGCACCAAAACCCTGTGGTCAAACTGCACGGTTGTGGGGTTTTCAAAGAAGTTCCTGAGGGAAGGTGAGAAGGCCAGCAGATCATCAGGGATCCATCGATCACCCATCTTAGGGAAGGAGTTATACACCAGCCCAGCATCCAAACCAGCAACGAAAGCACCTGCAACATTTTAAGAGTCCCCTTTCACTCAAAAATGTGTTTTTCCCTCTTGTTCCCACAGTATTGAATTTTCAGACTCACTGTGCAGAATAATGTATGTGTAATATGTGAGTCTGACAGCAGAAAGCTGCTTTCACATCCATCTGCTGAAAGTTCAAGGAAAAAACTATTTTAAGGGGTGGGCCTATGACTAGGATCTGTAACATCACACAATACTTTTTTAGTTTCAGTGCAGTCCAGAAAATATAAACCTCTGAAATTAAAAATATTTTTATATTTTTATATTGTGGGATGCGAAATGAGATGAGAAATGGAAGTTTTAATTTAACAACTTTTTGTAGAAAAATCAGACACCAATTAGTAGTATTTAAAACACATCTAAAAATATGTCAAAAGGGGATGTTTGAACAATGTTTACCTGCATGTTAATTACTTATTAATAACTTTCACATCCATATTACATTAATAAAAATGCTGTTGTTACCTTATATTCCCCTATAGTCACACAATATGCTTTAAATTGCAGTGTTTGACCTTAGCATTGAATATAAAAACTGTACAGTAGCTTTTCCAATTTCATTTTTTGATGAGCAGGTTACAAGGCTTTGGTCAGTCCTGCATTATAGCTCAAAATAAAGCCACTCATATACTATACATGCTAATTCACAATAACAAAACATTCTAATTATATAGGGATTTTCTAGGCACCCAAAGTTTCTTCTTTGTTATATTTATATTCATATAAAGTATGATTTAAAATGTTTTGAATATAAGAAAGTAAATGCTTTGTGTCAAGTTGATGTCTCATGTTGTAATCTGTAATTCGATATTGTGTCGGCCCTACAACGAGCAGTACCTGAAAGAGCAGTGAGGAAGACGAGTCCACCGGTACCTTTGGCAAACATCCTGAGCTGCAGGAGACGTCTGGTCTGTGCCAGCTAAAAAAACAGGGAAGGGCCAGGAGCAAGTCGTGAATAAGTAAACGAGAGCTGTCGAGACATTTGCTCACACAGACTACAGCTGAGCGCTGTCAGATCAGACAGCGGTACCTTGTGTGCAGGCCGTAGCAGAGTAAGCCCCGTCCACAGACTGGCGCAGTAGAGCAGCAAGGCGGAGCCCAGGTGAGCACTGAGGCGATACTGGCTGACTCGCGGGATGTCATGGGACTCGGGCTTCTCCTCCAAGCCACTTTTCACCATGTACCAACCCAAGAGGCCCTGAGAGGACACACAGAATTGTGCCATATTACCAACAATGTATTACTACACTTTCTTGCCTACAGCAGTATCAGAGAGGCAAGGATTTTCTTCTGTTAAATCACCAAAATTGTGTAATGTTTCACCTGGAAGAAGACAAAGCCGCAAAGGCCCAGCACCTTTCCCTTCATGGTGCGAGTGAAGTAGCCTTTCTTCCAGAAGTACATGGTAGGGAGGATGTATGCCAGACCAACCAGCCGACCCCACATGCGGTGACCCCACTCCATGTAGAAGATAAACTTAAACTCTGGCAGAGTCATGTCATGGTTCATTCTGGGAAAACAAAATTTAAGTTATAGACCATTTATTTCCAATGGGACACACTAAGGTGAAAAAACCTGTAGGGGCATTAAAAATATCACAAACCTAAACTGAGTTATCTTTTACTATTTAGGCTGTGAATTAGAGACATCAATCACTTAAAGAAGTATAGTAATTTCCAATCTTACATTTTGAATTCAGGGAATTGTTGATACTTGGAGAACTCAGCCTCCCACTCTCCCTCTGTCTGAGGGGGTTTCATCTCTCTTACTAGATGCCAGTCAACCATGGAAAGACCAGATTCTGTTAGCCTGGTTTGAGGGGGGGAAAAAAAGCAAATTAATCCTTCAACACCTCTTTGAAACACACAGAAGCCTACATTCACAGGTCTGTCCTCTTTTAACATTATTTACCTTGTGACACCGCCCAAGACAATAGCCCCCACGACGAGTCCGCTGCAGCCCAGTAACCAGCGACCCACGATGCGGTTTGTGGCTGCGTTGGGGACAGTAGCTGCTGCCGGGGCGGAGGAGCCCGCGACTTCTGCTGTGATAGTGGTCTGGCCTCTCCTCACAAGCCATTGGCGTAGCTGCGGACTCTGGAGAGAAGATTTGATATAAGACTTGAATCAATTATTTATAAAAGTACACTTTATGGCCAATAGTATGCGGACTGGGCCCCTCAGTTCCAATAACTAAAAAGCTTTATGTTTGAGCATACATTATATTTTAGAGTGTGATGGAGGTCCTTTCCTATTTCATTACGACAATGCTCCTATATGCAAGTAGATGTACAGGGAGGTATTTCCCAGTGCCAGACATTAGAAATAAATACTTGTGTGGCTAGGTTGCAGAGAGAAGGTATATGAATAAGGTAATACTCATTGTCATGAAAGATGTTGCATTTGGTGATGCTGTTTTTCAGCCTTTCTGAGGATCTGACAATATTGATTTGACAAAACCCACACTACTTTTGTGTATTATCATGATTATTATATATTAGTATTATAATCGATTCATTTATGTAGAATTTCACATGTGTTTTTGTATTGTTTGTATTAGATTTTTTTAAAATATATTTGTCTTGTTTAACCACCTATAGTTTACTGTCGTCTTATTCAACTAACTTTTTGTTTTTATTTTTTATTTATTGTTACATCATCCGGATTAAATTTGATTAGTTGAAAGTTGCTGGATAAATAAGATTCGATTGATGAATGGCTAATTAATAAGTCATAAGTAGGAAATTATGTTATAGGGCTGACGATTTGTTAATGTCCATTCTGTTGACATTTATATAAAATAAACACCGTCACATTGGCCAATGAGGACATATAACGCAACGTTAAATACAGTATTTTAAATAGCACCTGATACATCCCTTCATAAACACGCTATAACTAATACTCGCAGACCGGGTTTGACCTTTCGCACGCCTTCCTCGTTAGCTAACATTAGCGGCTTGCTAGCATTGTATACTCACACTGCTGTGTTGAAATCCCTTTCTCGCACTTCTGCAACCGCAGTACAACGTTGTCCGCAACGAAGAGAGAAGCATCCTCGTGTCTGTTGGCAGAGAGCTGGTCCAGCGGCGCTGATGGAGAAGGTAAAGCTTCAGGTAACACGAACCATGGGGCTGCTACACACGGCTGCGGTGTTCAGCTCAACTCTGACCCCTGACGTCACAAGCAAATAGATATACCTTTTTTTTTTTACAAATTTATTTTAATTTCACGATTCCAAACATAAATAATAAATACTTAAAGTAAAAATTAATTTTAATTTATAGGTTAAATGGTTTAGACGGTAACCCCCCCCTGCGTAGTTGTATGTGTTTTGTATTGCAGCGTATCCCGCATGGGCGGTCACATTCAGTACCACTTTTTCCCACTGTAGCACCGCCCGTTCGCCAAAACCTGGTTTATAAATTCAACAATTAGGAAGTGGTTGTTATCCACGTGACGTTAAACCCACAACAATCAGCAATGTATAACGGGTTAATCGACTGCTAACGTCCCATGAGTCGATAGGAAGTGGAACTGACAGGTACCTCTTAGTAAAAATTGAACATTGGTAAAAATTGTATACAATTCACAGTGAATCTTTTTAATAAGCCTGTATTTTTGCGTGTCTATGTGTTTGTGTGTCCAGGCTGTCATTATGGCAGAGGGCTTTTTAATGGAGGTGTGTGTGGACTCCGTGGAGTCTGCTGTCAATGCTGAGCGCGGAGGTTGGTAATAATGTGCAGTTACCACAGCTTCAATCTGCCTTACAGTAATTATAGTCAAAAACTTGTCTATGCATTCATGGACCATGGCTTTTATCTCCTCCAACAGGTGCGGGTCGGCTTGAGCTGTGTTCCAGTCTTCTGGAGGGAGGACTCACCCCCAGCGTAGGTGAGCACAGTTCAAACTCCATTCTGAGCTGAGTATCTTGCGCAAAACCACACGATCACGCCCATCTGCTCTGCTACAGGTCTGCTGCAGGTGGTGAAACAGTACGTCAAGATTCCCGTCTACGTGATGATCCGGCCTCGCGGCGGGGACTTCCTGTACTCGGACCAGGAGGTGGAGGTGATGAGGAAGGACATCGAGCTGATGAAGAGCAACGGGGCCGACGGACTGGTGCTGGGAGCCCTGACGGAGGATGGCCGAGTGGATGCAGAGCTCTGCATGGACTTACTGGGTAGTGTTTGCACAATTCATCTGATCCATCTAAGCATCATGCACGAAGCGGTTCACAGCTTACAGAACACTGAACTAAGGCAACAAAAGATGCTGTGTAATTTGATGACGCACATTTCCACGAAATACAAAAGAAAACCCATCAAAAGGTCTCATTCACATGTATTCAAAGAAACTGTATTCTCCTTTAGCTAACACTTTGATATATAACCTCACAAAAATGAGTTAATAAGCCTCTTCCTCTGCAGATATTTTGATTATTTTTTAATTTAATTTTTACACGAGTAATTAATAACATCAATTGTTTATTTCAATTGGATGCTGTTAGTTACTCCAGTTTTCTTTTTCTTCTAAAATGTAAAGTAAAGTAAAAAAAAGTCTCCAATGAAAGTGAATTAAGTGCCTTTTCTTCTAACTTATACTATTGTTGTATTATTCATTCATAATCTTTGCTTGATATTACATTTCATGTGGACCCTGAGAATAAATTGGAAGTCAGAAAAAGTAAAAAATGACAAACCCTTCTTAAATAAGTATACCCGGGAGCTCTATTCTCATTAAAAGTAAAAAAAAAATCGTTATTTCAGCCTCTCTTGTGGCCGTTTAATAAGACTATCATACAACCTCATTATTTTTATTTCTGCCTGACAAGGCTTCGACCTCATACCACTGTCAATCGACCACTTAGCTGATACTCATGTGCAAACTGTAAAACTAAATGATAGGTTGGCTCTGTGGTTCAAATTGCTTTTTGAAAGTTAATAACTGGTAAAGGTAAAATAACCATACATTGTATAAACCTTTTGTGATTTGTTGGAGGAGTCAGAATATGATAGAGAAATTATATATATATATATATATATATATATATATATATATATATATATATATATATATATATATATATATATATATATATATATATATATGACTCATACCCCTATCAAATACTTTTGATTTTTTTTTAATGTGTTCAATTATGGCTTCATGACTTTCTTTTGTGTCCTATTTAAGTTAAAACTGAAGTGAAATAGGGTACGAAACAAGGTATGAATAATTTTGGGCTTAAGTGTATATACTTTGTTCAGAATGTGCAACTTATTTATATTTCAACTTTGGTTGAGGTTTGTAGACTAAATTGTCCGCTTGTCACCTTCAGCCGCTGCTCGTCCTTTGCCAGTCACCTTCCACCGAGGTAATATTTTCTTTTATTTATATGACAGCTGCTAGTCATGACACTTACAAAAAATACTATCTTTGACATCTTTTGGAATGCTTTCATCCTTTCTTAAGTATGAGCCTGAGTTTATGTTCAATAAACTAATATGGATCCACTTCAGCTTTTGACATGGTTCATGATCCAATGGTTGCTCTGGAGACTCTGGCATCATTAGGGTTCCAGCGTGTGTTAACAAGTGGCTGTGACAGCTCTGCTTTGGAAGGACTTCCTCTCATCAAACGCCTCATTGATCAAGTATGTATAAACTGTTGCATATGCATGCAAATGCATTGCCAACACACGATGTAGCATGCTGCTTACAGTCATGTGAAAAAATGCTTTGCCCTCTTCCTCCTTATTCTTTTGCAGCTTTGCATTTTGTTTGTCACACAAGTAAACACTATAGGCAGTTTTCAAATAAATTAAATGTTTTATTATTAAGGGAGGAAAAACCTATCCAAACCCTAATCCATCCTAATCCAAACCTACATGGCCCTGTGAAAGAAAAGTAATAAAAGTAACATAACTGTAGTTTATTACCACACTGGCCAACCCAGTCCTGATTACTGCCACACCTGTCTGATAAAGTTAAGTAGACCAGAGGATTCTCAAGGCTGGGCATCATGATGAAATCTGAAGAAATTCAGGAACAAATGAGAAAGAAAGTAGGACTGGTCAAAATGGCTGCATGGCATAATTCCAAGACAAAAAGCAGA